>OY282514.1:85424749-86681229 GCA_958296145.1 Hydrotaea cyrtoneurina
TCCCTTGTCAAGCCATCTGTGCCCATAGTAATTGTCCTGGCCTTTTAGAGTCTCCTTACAAAACAATAAAATCGTAAATCTTGGTCTCGTAGTACAAAGGACTTAGTCAATGAAATACAGTCATCAAAGGTCCTGTTTTTTTTTTGTTAACTTTGACCAAGATGAACGATTGAATTAGACGGCAGAGATATTTCTATACATTTTTTAAAAGCATATCTGTTTAAAAAATCTGTGATTTACTCCAGTTCTTTATATAATTTTCTTTAGGAATTTCATTGTCGACTTTCTATATGATTAAAGATCATGCCAACCCCCCTGGTAGTTGCTCTTTTGGTCAGCGTCTGATCAAGAATAACCTCTTGGTCGAGGATAAACACTGGGTATTTAAGGGATGATAGACTAACCTCAAGTATATTTTTGATAAGAATATTATTCGGAAAAGTGGATGGCATTAGATTTATGACATTCGACTCCTCAGACTTCGATTCATCTGACCCTTTCCGTGGACTAAACCCTGTCACATTGGATAAGCAGACCTAATAGCGGAGTTCTTTACTGGTTTTTGGGAAATGCTAAGCGACAAACCAAAATTAGACTAGGTCTGGATAACTCAACCCTGAAGTATTCAATTTTACAAAGAACTTAAATTTGTTTGCCCCCTAATGACACTGGGACATTCATAACCCCTAAGGCGATTAATATTTGGAACAAGTGAAACAGCATACACTAATCAGCTTATGAAGGACCTATCATGCATTCAACCATATGACAACATACTCTCATCTATATGCTAATGAATGAAAGCTATCGCTTTGCTGTACAAACATTTCTTCTCGCTCCATTACGGGTAACAGGGTAACCCCTAATTCAACTAAGAACTTAATCGTTGTTTGTTGCTGACAATTTGTTTGCCACACACACACACAGCAAATTTATTTGTAAACATATAATATAACACTAACACTTAATTTAAACACTTGTTAACCTCTTATACTGTGTTTTTTTCTTCCTTTTTTTCTGTTGTTCATTGCTTTACTCTTTTGGTCTTTTTTGCAGGGTCCACTTGTTGAGAACAACGTTACCGGTCGATTGGAACCCAAAGAGGCGCCAGCGTGGAAACGACGTGCATTCCGTTATCTTGTCAGTTTTCCCATAATCGGATTATGTTTGTGTTTGGTATTTGTTGTGATGTTCCTCATGTTACGTTTCCAGGTATGTATGAACGGACGGACGGACGGACAGATCGGATGGGTATATGAAGAGTGGTAATGCCACATATAGAAATAAACAATAACCCCCCCGAAACCCTTTCTCCCTCGCCCCACCTTCAAACACACCCAACCTCCCATTTGTTTATACTGAGTAACGCAGACAACAACAGCAATACCACTAATGTGGGTGTGGGTGTGTATTGGGGTGGTTCGGAACAATTCGATTTCATTAATGTTTCTTGTGTTTTTTTTAATAATTTTTGAAATGAGCAATTTAAGTATCTTGAGATTTGGCGGGACATCTCCTCTAATTTGAGGGTAGTGTCATAGCGGAAAGTATTTCCATTTTGTCTCCATGGACGTTCTATGTTCAATTCTGGGACAATTTGTGCCATTTTCACATTTTCAGGAGACGCCTTTTATATTCTGCATTTTTTTTTAGACGAATTCTCTCCTAGATTTCTTAGCTGATGCAGTTATTTTTAATTTGAGGGCAGTGCCACAGTGGAAAGTATTTCCATTTGACCTCTACGGTCGCCCTAAAGTCCACTACTAATAAATTTTTGGCATTTTCACATTTCCAGGAGACGAATTCCATATTCTGAAAATTATTTCAAACAAATGTCCTTCTAGCACTGTTGGCTATTGCAGATAACTTTTTATTTGAGAGTAGTGTCATAATGGAAATTATATCCATTTGACCTCCACGGTCTCCGTAAAGTCCACTCCATTTTCACATTTCCAGGAGACGAATTCCATATTCTGAAAATTATTTCAAACAAATGTCCTTCTAGCACTGTTGGCTATTGCAGATAACTTTTTATTTGAGAGTAGTGTCATAATGGAAAGTATTTCCATTTGACCTCCACGGGCGCCCTATAGTCCAGTCCGGTTATTTTTTTTGGCATTTCCAGGCAATGACTTCGATATTCTGATATTTCGAATTAATTAAGGAAATTACATTTCCAAAAATTCGTCCGCAACATTTTGCTTTGAACGAAATCGACTTTTTCGATCCACCCCAAGGTGCTTGCATGTAAGTAGATGGCATGCACCATGGCATTAACAAAACCAGCACACAGAAAAAGTATCAATTTGGAATCCATTCTTAACCACCTGGATCACCTGACGGTTGTACTGCTGCCGCTGCAGCACAATGACAGACTCTGACTACAAATCATGATTAAGTTCCAAGTGTTATCCGGCAAAAACACAACATAATGCGAACACGAGCACTTGAGTGGATTTGTTAAAAGTATCCGCACTCGTTTTGTTTTCGTGCTCTGAAATCAGAACAAATCCACCTCTACCGAGGGGGATCTTTCAAAAGCAACCAAGTCAATTTCCACTTGACATGCCATACAAAGCAACCCCGAAGTGGGTTGAGGTGGTCTGACATCATTGGTCCGTCTTCATGTTTCTTGTGAGCTGGCATTCGCTGTTGTTGTCATATGTGTACGAATAAATTACAAAAAAAATAACACTCCTTTTGAACGTGTGTATTTCGCAAGTACTCATACGTGTATATTGTAATTGTAGTAGTGTGCGTGTGTATGTAAGTGAGAACTGATTTCCTTTAACCCTTTTTTGTTGTTGTTTCCTCTATTGCCGTGTACTTTTGTACTCCCGCCTCACCAAGAACAATTGCCTGTGTGTCTGTGGTTGTATTTATGACTTTGCGTTTTCTTCTACTTCGTCTTTTTGGTGTTTTGTTGTGAGCCTGAAACCTCTTACGTCCAAAAATATCTTACAATGAAGATGGGGTGTTTATGTGGGTAATCCGACGTCTGGTGTGTGTAGTGTTCAACCGGAAATTAATTTGTGTGACCGAATATTTGAGGGAAATACAAGAAAATAATATTTTTTTTTATTGTTCAAAATTTTAATTTCAAATTTCTAAAATTGAAATGTCCCACTAAAAAAATTATAAAATTTATTTTGGTTGATTTTATTCAGTAGCTTGTTTGTTTTTCAATACGATTCATTTAACTGTATTTTTAAATATATTTATTTATTTATTTATTTATTTTATATTAGAATTATATAATAAGATTCATTTACCATAATTCAATTTTCTTTTTCTTTAGCTAGAATGGAGTATTGAATATTGCAACCTTCTAGAAAATAGTTTTGTTTCGTTTTTTTGTATATAACTTTTTTTTTTTTTTGAAAATTAATTTTATCTTGTAATCTATTGAGAAACTTCATGGAATAGTAAGATGATCGCCGAAATGGCTTAACTGACCGTACTGCCGACAATGGGCTGAGATATTTCGACAAACGACCAGTAAAGCCATTTCGGTGATCATTTAAAAAATTTTTCTAATTTCTAAAATGGAATATTCAATGTTGCACTTCTTATATATTTATTACCTAAATTTCTAAATTAGTATTATTAGACCTATAAAGGAAACGCCATGAGAGGTGTTATTGTGAATTACTCGGTATTTCGGAAGCTGTCACTTTTGACGCTTTTATTCTTTACTAAAAATGGTGAAAATCTTGCCGTCACATTGCGCAAAACTAAAGAGTTTCCGGTGTTATCTTTCGAAGAGGAGATCACAATTGGCCACCGTGATCTTGTTATTTAACACCTTGCGACTTCTACCAACAGCCCATCGTCGATTCAAGACCTCAAAGATAGAATTCTTGAGGCTATCGAGGACATAGGGCAGCCACTTTGCGATTTGGTTATTGAAAAAAAAAGGATATGGTCCTGTAGGCGTGGTCGTGGTGGCCATTTGACTTTTATTATTTCAAATTCGAAAATTAAATATTCAATATTACCGGAGATGCGATTTTTTTTTGCTTTAAATTTTCAGAATTTCCCCCCCCCCCCCTAAATTAGTATTCTCAAATCTCCTAAGAAATAGAATGGTTTATGATTTTAATTAAATCTGATTTTCGATTGATGAGAAATTGTTAAATTTTCCTATGAATTGAAATATTCGGCGAATGTAAATCTTCGGTTGAACACCTATTACACTACACATACTCGTACAGGTGCTTAGGTTAATGAATATGCAAGTGGTATCGTCGCCCAGTATACTCTATATAACTTGCCCTTCAACTCCACTCTACTGCCTCTTTCGCTCTCTCTTTATTTCTACAAATTTGTGTAATGCCCAACGTAAATATTAATTAAATCAACTACAACTACTCTCTGTGTATTTGTGTGCTAGAAAACTCTTCTCCTCCCTACTCCTCTCCGCACTGTTTGTTCTAAACAACTCTTGGCTCGAGTTTCTTTTTGTTAAAACTACACCCACTTCTACACCAACAAGCGAGTACTGTTTTTTTTTTCTAGCAGCTAAGAGTCGTACTTTTGTGCAAATACATTCAACAACACTCATACACACTTACTCACTCGTTTACAAACACACACACATACCGACATTTAATAGTTTATACAAACTTATTAAATTATGGGTCATTGTTGTTTATAGGACTACACTGGTGGGTGGATGGTGTGGGCAGAGACATGTCCTCCTCTGTCGAAATGTCAGTGGCCGAAGTTAATACATTTTCGTTTACGTTTGTTTCAAATTGCATGTCATCCGCTCATGTAATTTGTTCGGAATTATTTTATTCGCCACTTTCATTTCCCGCCAGCTCTTCTGTGGCGTTCTTTTGGTTTTCATTCACAAAACATTCATTTCTCGCACATCTTTCACTTTGTCATGAGCATTTCTGTGTGTGTGTATGTGTGTTTTGTTGTTTTCTTTTCATGTCGTCGCCATCACTTTGGTTGTTGTGTTTTCCTTTTTTTTTTTACTATTTCCGGTTTCCGGCATCCGCTGGAAATTTAAGTTTTCTCATTTTACCAGTTGTTTTAATTAGTTTTTCATTGTTTCTTTAGTCATTTTTAATGGAGTTTCATTTTTTTCTTTGTTCACTTTGATTTTCTTGTGTGTTGTGTGAAATTTTGTTAAATGTGACTTTTCATTTTCCGCTTTGCTTTTGCTACTTTTGTTCTATGTTTTTTTGTTTCCGGTTGTGGGTGTGGGTTTTAATTTTGTCATACAATTTCTTATAAACAAAAGAGAGAAAAATACAATTGTAAAAATGTTTCACTTAATCATTTTATTTTTGCAGGATTGGCTGGATAATAATAATATACCTGATAGAGGAATTGCTCAATGCATGTATAATTTGCACAAGGTTATTATTCTGTTGATTTTTCACATGCTTTCAGTTTTAGTTTTCGAACAAATTAATTGATTCCATTATACATTGTTATGGGTTTGAATTGATTTACATCCTAAGTTTAGCCATTAAACACTTTTCCATACGTTACATATCACATACGTACATCATAAATTCGTTCGATTTTGCTTACACACTCTGCAAAGTGTCTGACAGTGTATTTATACTGCAGATATACGAAGGAGGATTACAGGACAACACGATAATTTGTATTTGAATTAGTTTTATTTTGTCTTTTATTAACAACGGAGGCGATTGTAATAATCAAATATGATGGCTAACTCATGTGTATTTACACAATGGTCGAAATCGTGTCCAAGGACATTTCTAAGGATTTCATCTTAATATATATTTACCCTCGACACTGATTCACTGACTCTGTCACGCAGTACGTAGGAATTTAAATAGGCATTCTATAATTTTCTATAAATAATAATAATAAAAAAAATATTTTTTTTTTTTGTACAGAAATTGTGTTTTCCCCAAATTTTTTTTTTACCAAAAATTTTTTTTTCCAAATTTTTTTTTTTTAAATTTTTTTTTCAAAATTTTTTTTTCAACATTTTTTTTTTTCTACAAAAATTTTTTTTTCAACAAAATTTTTTTTCCAAAAAAATTTTTTTTTTCTACAAAATTTTTTTTTCAGCAAAAATTTTTTTTTTCCACAAAATTTTTTTTTTTCTTCAAAAATATTTTTTTCAACAATATTTTTTTTTTCTACAAAAATTTTTTTTTTCCACAAAAAATTTTTTTTTTCATCAAAATTTTTTTTCCATATTTCAACGGGCGCCATAGGCGCATTACAACTTACTAGTATGAAAATATTTATGGTTATTACGTTCTTGCTATTTAAATGGAGACTGAAGAGTAAAACTCATACACGATCGAACTACTGTTTTTTGGAGAAAACCGTAGTGGTAGAAATTAGTTAGACACGACCCCCTATTTTCATAATTTTTTTATAACGTATTTAAAGTCCTTGGGAGAAATAAGTTAGACACGACCCCCATTTTTTTTTAATTTTTTGTAACGTATTTAAAGTCTTTGGGAGAAATAAGTTAGACACATCCCCCATTTTTTGTATAATATTTTTGTAAGGTATTTAAAGTTCGAGTTTAGCTTCCTGTATCTGGCTTCTTTTTGAATTTCTGGTGACGATATACTCCTAGTATTCTAGAAAATATTATCCACCTCGTGGATGCTTCACATTTAATTTGTTTAAGCCAAACTAAAAGCACATGTTTACACTGACATTATAACCAAATTTATCTTTCCATAACGCGAGTAAAAACAACTCCAAATTGGATTAATATCAAAAATTCAAAAACCTGTCATACAATGTAATTGTTGTTATAATCAATTGCAGAGTAACCCTCGCCCTTTAGAGAATTAATAACAACAACAAACCACTACTGTCACATTGTGATTTATTAACGCCGTACTATCGTACCAAAATGATGATAATAGAATATTAAAGACCGCCCAGTCTGCTGACTCCTCTACACCTTCAATGGCGTGAGCTCATATACGCCTAAAGGTATGCCATAAAATAGAAATAACATTTCACCTAAATGTTTACAACGATTTAGAGGTCAATAACAGCTAACAGCCTTCCCATGCCCATCGACCGACCGCCCCAAACACATAGGAATGCTGTTGTGGGATTGCAAGCAAAACAATTGTGCCACACGTACCACAATAAACCGAAAGTGTCATAAATTTAACAATTACTAAATCAACAAATCGTCAGGGGGTTTTTTTTTTTTTTTTAAATAAAATGAAAAATTTTATGCAATTTTAATTTGGCGGTTTTAAAACACAAATATAAGTGCGAAACAAATTACAAATTTTCAATAAAATTCATTTGCTTTCACAAACAAAAAAGCCTCTGCCTGTAGGTGTGTGTCTGTGTGTGGGTATTTTTACATCAACTTAATTAAATTTTCCATGTGTTTCAATGTGCAACAACAGAAATAAACAAAACAAAAAAAAAAAAATAAAAGTAAAATAAACAATATAAATAAATGAATAATTTTAATTATGATTGGCATTGCGACAAAATGAATTTTTAGCTGTAGCTGTTGGAATTTCCCTGCAGATCGAAAAAATAACATTTGCAATATTCACAAAAGGAATATGGGAAGGACCACAATGTGAAAGGCTTAAAGCTGGTGAAGAGACGATGAATGAAAACATTTAAAGTATTTCACAGCCGGGAAAAGACATACGGTCAAACATGCATAACTCGAACCACCATTACTTACTTACTTAGGTTGGCTCTTGGCCTGATTAATAAGTGATTTCCAAGCACTTCGGTCTTCAGCTTGGCTTCTCCAGTTCGTGATACCAAGCATCTTCATCCCATAGAAAAGTTCCACTAACGGAGACTTTGAGCTATGGAATTACCTATTAAATTGTTTAAAGGAAATTGTGGTCATAACTGCCACCGGAAGTGCTTCGACTTAAAGAAAATTCGACTTATGGAAGTTCTGCTGTGTCTTTAGTTTTCACGCATATTCGCTTAAGTACATTTAAGGGGATTTTGATTTATTAATGTCATAGTGCTAGATTCTCAAAATTTTGTATCGTTTCGGTGTTTTCTTTGTTAACAACAACTCAAGTTAATATTTTTGGAGAAGGCGCTATTTTAAAAAAATATTTCTTTTCGCTCTCCGAAGAAGTCTGCTATTATAATGTACACACTTGATTTTGTGTAGGTTTAATATTACAATTGCCGTTACATTCGACTTAAATCATAAAAGTCGAATGCCGACTACCACTAACGTCTGTTTCCATATCTGGCGCTTTTCATGCTGAGCTCTTGGGAAATTTGCAACTGCAGTTCTGGAATCGCTCTAGAAATGGTTTAATTGTTTGAAAAATCTACGCACACAGACAGACCGAATTACATACAAATAATACAAAATTTGTGCTACAAAAAAAAAACACACACACACATCTAATTCCGTTTTCCCATGTCTATTTAAAATAAGAGAAACGAAACGACGACTGCACATATTGCCAAAAGTTATTAAAATCAACACACACACACATAGGCACACGCAAATAAAAACAATCCTTTTTCGTTGTTGTTGTTGTTGCACAACACAACAACACCAGCTGGAAAATGATAAAATCAAACTAAGCTCATTGAATTTGTAAACACGAGCAAAGTGAAAACAAATATGAGAACGACATCAAACGAGATTTGTAAAATGAAATTCAATTCCATACGGAGTAGGATTTTCTTTTTTATTAAAATAAAAAAAACTCAACAACAACAAATCTGTCATTTTTTTAATTTACAGTGGAGGAAGGGGGTGGTAGGAGAAGTGTATAACAGACATTTTGAAGTAAAGGATAACTTACGGGATCAACTATTGATTTCATTCCATAAAGGTTTGTTTGTTTGTTTTATAAAAAAAAACCATCAAATGCAAATGTGTCGAATGTCTGTAAGTGAACGCAATACAAACTTCACTGAGAAAAAGCTTTTTTTAAAAAAAAAAAAACACATTTGGTAAAAGTATTGAAAACGCAGACGTTTTTTCATGAGCTTCCAAGACATCGTCGCAGCTTCTGGACCGTGTACAGACTAGAGCGGTGATGATGATCGGGTATCCAACTCTATTGTCTCCCTACAACATCGCTGCAATGCGGGTTGTGTATCGCTATTCGAAAGATATTTCAATGTCATCTGTTTATCAGATATCCCTCGTCTGATCCCTGACGTTAGAATATTTTGCAGGAATATGCAGCTATCCAGGGTCTCTCATCCGTTCATTGTCAAATGTCCGGTTAACCGGACGACTCACTATGGAGACAATTTGTTCTTCAGCCGGTCTGTTTGT
This sequence comes from Hydrotaea cyrtoneurina, assembly GCA_958296145.1. NCBI lineage: Eukaryota > Metazoa > Arthropoda > Insecta > Diptera > Muscidae > Hydrotaea > Hydrotaea cyrtoneurina. Next base: position 85,434,018 of record OY282514.1, read on the forward strand.
ATGTGGACTAATCTTCCTGCAAGTGTTTTGCCTGCCTGCTGTGACATTATCAAATTTAGGGCCAACGTCAACAAACATTACTCTCTTTTTCCTCTCTCCAATACTCTTAATTATTATTTATTATTGCTGCCATCCACTGAGTGTTAGTGATGACCGCAACGTTACACTGTGGGATCGCTTCATACATTTTTGTGCAAAAAATAGAAGGAGTAGTCCGAGATCATTGAAAGTTGGCACCGAGCATTATATTGACTAAATTAAGAAAAAAATGGAATTTCATCAAAATCGGCCACGCCCACCGCCCATACAGATTATAGATAAGATTTTTTTTTAATATTTTGTTTATTATTCCACAAAAAACTTTATTTATTCTTTATCTATCATTTCTTTGACTACATCATCACATTCCAAATCCTGTTTGGATGGCTTATGTCTTAGGCTGGTTATAAAAGGGTCTGATGAAACCATATTTACCATATTTTGTACTGTTAGCGCAAATGTTGTTGTTCTTCCTTTTGTTCACTACAAAATGATAAAATAATCATGTGCTAATTCTAAAAATCATATGGTTTTGTTTTTATTTATCTCTATGCACTGTTTCGCCCGAATTGTTAATTGTTGTTGTTATATTCAATATTCAATAAAAAGCTGGCCTAAAATTATGCAATACTTTTTTTTTTGCAAAAATTTAATGAAAATTTTCATGACTTTTACCAGAAATTTCTAGTTTTCTTCCACTTCCGGAAGTTTCCTAAAAATATTTTTTGGTTTAATCGAAAGAAGACATTCCCACCTTTCATTTTATTAAAAGAACGGCTTGGAGGAGAGTGGAGCTACATTTTTTTGTGTCCATTGAAAATCCAAAAAAATAAATTTTTAGCGGCTTACAGATTTGGACATATCTTCCTAACGGTTTATGATATCCCCATGATTTTTTTTTTAATTTATAGAGAAATACTAATTTTTAAAATATATTAAAGTCAAATGGTATTATCAATAAAATTTTACATATATCAACCACTGCATTGCATGAAAATATAAGTCATTTCTTGCTTAGCACCTTTGCAGGGACTTTCCCTCAATTTTTCACAAATAGAATATAATTTTTCGAAAAAACCATAAATGCACATTTCGTATTTAAACAGTTCTCTTCAAAACTGCATCTTTAAATTTTTGAAATTCAGTAGTTGAAAAATTTATTTATTGACACCAAAATCCCACAGTGCGTTAGGGTGAATCGATCAATAAGAAAATAATTTTTTGGTTCACTTATCGTATGACCCTATCTATGAGATTTTGAATTTCCCCCCCATTTAAATTGCTCTCACCCGGACTATATTAAAACATTTAAGCAAACTTCTCCTCAACGTTTGCCGTTAATTTTGGTTAGCAAATGACAAACATACATTCAATTATTTTCCTTTACATGCACGAGTATACGCGTATGTACTTGTGTATGTATGTATGGGTGTACTTATAACCCTTGTTGTTAGTGATGCACAGGACCGAAGGCCCGGATCCGGATACCCGGGTCTTTACAAGAACCGACCGGACCGGTTCTTACAAGAACCGAAAAACGGGTCCAAATACCCGAACGGGTCCAAATACCCGAACGGGTCCAAATACCCGAACGGGTCCAAATACCCGAACGGGTCCAAATACCCGAACGGGTCCAAATACCCGAAAACGAGTCCAAATACCGAAAACGGGTCCAAATACCCGAAAACGAGTCCAAATACCGAAAACGGGTCCAAATACCCGAAAACGAGTCCAAATACCGAAAACGGGTCCAAATACCGAGAGCGGAAAAAAGACCGAGAGAACCGAAAACGGGTCAAAAGAAGTGTGTGTGTGAGAGTTTGAATGTGCGTATTTTCATTTGTTGATGTCTGTGGCTTGGTAAAGCGAACAACGAGGAAAAACATTTGTTTTCTAATTTTGGCTGCTGCTGTTGTTGTGACTTCAAATTCTGTGGTGTGTTAGTCATTGTTTACATGCAAATATACGTTAAAATACCGTTAGTTCGCAGTTTGCAGAACGCAGCTAGTTCTTTGGCTTAGTAGTGTTTTGTTTTTGAATGTAAGCAAAGTGCATATCTTTCAGTGGAGAATAATAGTGAAAATAAACAATAACATAACATTCAGTAATAAAATTATCTCATTGCTATACTGAGGAACTAATTTCTAAAATATTTGAAGCATAAGTGTATGTATTAAGAGTATTTAATAATATATAATACATATCGATGGCTTAATATAAAAAGGGCCTAACTCGATTTTTTGTTACATTACAGGAGAAGGAAAAAACTTAATAAAATTCGTAAAATTTTTGAAACAAGAAAAATTTTAATACAATTTTTAATAAAAAAGCAATACATTTTATTTCTCATTTAATAATTTTCTTATTTTAGTACGGATTACGGATTTCTTTTAAGTTTTTTATTTCTCCCGTAAATTAATCAAAAATCGAGTTAGGCCCTTTTTATATTAGGACATCGATATTATATATTATGCATGTATAAATTTAACTTTGTTATAGTTTAAGGCAATTAGTTTTATATTCATTAGTAGTAACTCTTGGGTTAACTCTTTATTAAGAACCGGTCCAAATACCCGGGTCTTGTTGGAACCGGACCCGAAAGACCCGGGTCTTAAAATACGAGGAACCGCACATCACTACTTGTTGTACGAGTACTCAGTTACATTGTGATGTTTATGATATGAGAATGTGATTGTGATTGTTCAATAACGCCTCTGGGCGTTTTTATTCGGTTTCCACTGTGTTGATTTATGGCTTTCGCTTGTTTTCGAAAACAGTGTAAAGCACACACACACACACTCACACATCCATGTAAAGTACACAGTTACCGACCGACATTTTCGGTTACAGCTTCCTGTGCTAAAATGGCATCATTAAATCGTAGTCATCATATACCGAGGCAGGCCAAAGACCACGGCCATTGATCCTCTCTCCCACCACACCGCCCTGACCCCATCCACACCCTCTGTGCGCGGGGTATGTGTAAATGTCTGAGGAAACAGTGATTTATATCAAAAATGGAGAAAAACGGAAGCCAGCAACAATGTTGTTAATGCCGGGCAGCCATTGCCATGGCTCTAATGTCGAAAAACATTCAGTCGAAATGTGGCATGTTGATGCATATTATATGAGGATATTTATGTACGATATTTGCATATACACATAATCATGTTTATACATGTTAACATTCAAGGTCATAGGTACTACATTGTCATCAGTCGACAAACGTCAGCGTCTGTGTTGTTTCCGGGCAAACGTTTGTTAAATATTAACGAGGGGAATTTTTAAATTCCAACGGGAGCAACAAACAATTCTTAAGTTTTTCCCTTTTATCCCCCCCGAACGTAAGACATTCAGTTGGCCTTTTTGTTGTATCGCGTAAAGGTCAATGGAGGCTGTCAGATTTCTCCTGAGCTGAAGGTCGACTTTGGAGAAGACATTATGTTTTAAGTATCGCAGTGTGTTAATGAATTCCCTTATTAGAAATTTCAGATTCTGTGTATTTTTAATTGCACAGTGACCTTTTAAATCTTCCATAAGTCCCTTATCTACGTTTGTCTGCCGCGTGACAGGCGGTGATCTTCTTTCGGAGAAAGTTGAGGTAGAGACCAGCAGATATTGTGTCCGGGTCAATCGGTCATTCGAGGATATCCCATTAAGTGGATTTCCAGTCATGGACTGGGTAACACCTGCAAAGTTACAAATTGATATTTGTATCCTTTCGTTAAAGTATTCTTGTGGTGGGCTGTTCGTAATGTCCGTGTCCTAAAATAGTGATCGTCCCAAGGCGAAAATTAATAATTTCCCCAAATTTTACTAATGAGGGCAACAACATAAAAACGTTGGGTATGTTTTCCCATTTCAATTGCGGAAATTGTTCGTATTCTAATTTGGGGCGAATTTTTAATTAATTTTCTAAACATTCTAATTTTTGGGTCCTTTTCCTTTTTTGTTTTGGGTCATTTTTCGATTACAAAAAATTACCTCCGTATCCATATTAATTTATAACAGCTTTATAAACCTTTGATATGAAAAATGTGGAAAATACAAAAAATATTTTCACAATGGTTTATAAAGCTCTTCTACGTTTTTCTGAATACGGGGGTTACAAAATATTTTTTTTTTCTATTTTTCACACCGTCTTCCTAACTTTTTCAAATTTTTTCGTTTTGGTTTTGGGTCATTTTCCAATTAAGAAATGTGCCCCAAATTTTACTATTGAGGAGAACAACCTGGAAATTTGGGAAATTTTTCTATTTTTAATTGGCGAAATTTTCAATATTCTAATTTGGGGTCAATTAATACAAATTATCTTAAATGTTGAGGTTCTGTTTCTTTTGGTACCATTTTTATCATTAAAAATTACTACAAATTTTTTAAATGTTAGGCTCTTATTTTCTTTTCAGTAATAAAGATCAGTGATTCCATTTACTACTCCGTAGCAGCAAGAGCTTAACAAATATTGCTATGCTCTCGCTACCGCTCCCACTTTGAACAGAGCCGTAGCAGAGCCATAGCCGAAAAATGAAAAAGTATATGCTCTGCTCTGCTTATAGTTATGTCGCGTCATAAACTATAGCAATAGCAACAGGCAAAAATCAAATGATGTGCTCTGCGTAGCCATAGCGGGAGCTGAAAACTGATAGCGAGATGAGAGCAGATGAAGTGAAATTGTTTTTATTTACTATGGCTCTTCTGCATTTTTGTTTTTGCTAAAATTCTGTGTTTGTTTGGACGTTTTTGTTTTTGCTACAATTCTGTGATTCTGTGTCAATTTGTTTCGTGTACTCAATGTTCTTCTGTTCAATACAGAATTTTAGCAAAAACAAAAATGCAGAAGAGCCATAGTAAATAAAAACAATTTCACTTCATCTGCTCTCATCTCGCTATCAGTTTTCAGCTCCCGCTATGGCTACGCAGAGCACATCATTTGATTTTTGCCTGTTGCTATTGCTATAGTTTATGACGCGACATAACTACAAGCAGAGCAGAGCATATACTTTTTCATTTTTCGGCTATGGCTCTGCTACGGCTCTGTTCAAAGAAAGAGTGGTAGCGAGAGCAAAACAAAATACTACGAAGTAGCGTAGCATTTTCAAACGCTGATAAAGATTATCTTAATTTGTCCCCCCATTTCTTTAAATATTTAGCTGGGTTTTGCCTAAGCGGTTTATTTTTTCATGAATACAAATCCCAATTTTTTTTTTAATTGTGGGGTATTTTTTAGACTTATTTTGGGGCCATTTTTCATTAAAAAAATTACCCCAAATTTTTTTAATGTTTTCGATTTTTTTGGTCAATTCTTCATTAACATAAATTATCCCAATTTTTTTTTTAAAAAAATTTTGTGGTCTTTTTTTATTTTGGGCCCATTTTCCATTAGTAAAAATTTCGAAATTTTAACATGTTACGTTGGGTTTTTGCCTAACTGGGTAATTTCTTCATTAATACAAATTATCCCAATTTTTTTTTGATTTATTTTGGGGCCATTTTTCATTAATAAAAAAAAAATATTTTAAATGTTGGGGTCATCTTTACTTTTGATTTTTTTGGGTCATTTCTTCATTAATACAAATTATCCCAATTTTTTTTTTTAAAAAAATGTTGTGGTCTTTTTTATTTTGGGCCCATTTTCCATTAGTAAAAATTTCGAAATTTTAACATGTTACGTTGGGTTTTTGCCTAATTTTCCCCCCCATTTCTTTAAATATTTAGGTGGGTTTTGCCTAAGCGGTTCATTTTTTCATGAATACAAATTATCCCAATTTTTTTTTAATTGTGGGATTTTTTTTCGTTTTATTTTGGGGCCATTTTTCTATAAAAAAAATTACCCCAAATTTTTTAAATGTTGGGTTCATATTTTCTTTTGATTTTGTTGGTCATTTCTTCATTAACACAAATTATCCCAATTTTTTTTTAAAAATGTTGTGGTCTTTTTTATTTTGGGCCCATTTACCATTAGTAAAAATTTCTAAATTTTAACATGTTACGTTGGGGTTTTGCCAAAGTGGGTCATTTCTTCATTAATACAAATTATACAATTTTTTTTTTTTTATTTTGGGGCCATTTTTCATTAATAAAAAAAATATATTTTTAATGTTGGGGTCATCTTTTCTTTTGATTTTTTGGGTCATTTCTTCATTAATACAAATTATCCCAATTTTTTTTAAAAAAAAAAACATTTTGTGGTCTTTTTTATTTTGGGCCCATTTTCCATTAATATAAATTTCGAATTGTGTGTCATTTCTTCATTAATACAAATTATACCAATTTTTTTTAATTTATTTCATTAATAAAAAAAAATATTTTAAATGTTTCGGTCTTCTTTTCTTTTCACATTCATGGGAATCGATCTTAAAGCGATGCGATTGCTTTAGGTGGTTTATTTAATAAAACCCTGCATTTCTCAAATAAAAAACTAGTCTTTTCCCTCAGTCTGGTGTATTTTCAACATATCACAATTATTTGCATTTATGTACATTTCCAAACAAAGCTCCAGCGACAATCTTCTCCGATCGTATGTCACAACTTTTCTCATTTGTCTGATGCGTTCCATAAAACTTTTGTGACAAATGCCCGTCGTTGCACATCAGCATAACTATGACCCACACCCTCCCATTTTTCTCAAACTTTCAGTTTTTTTCCCCACTTTTTGTTTATAGTTTTACCTCTCCCGCTCCAATTATGCTTTGGCTATTACAAAGACAAAGGACATTGACTGTTGTTTGTTCTGTGTCATTGCACTGCCTCGTCCAAATAGAAAAAACTCATTCATAAATTATGCCTTTTTTTTTAAGCCAAAAGAGCGTGTCGTTTAATTCTAGTTTAACTGTTTTTCTAAAGTATACTTTTAGGTGTTTGTTCCACTGACATTTACATTTACACGCAAATAGTGACTCTCGTACAACTGCAATCAACTGTTGATTTGCATTCATGCAGGGGGAGGGTGAAGGTGCGTGTTTGTGTGTGAGACTATGTGTGTGTGTGTGTGTGAGAGAGAGAAAATTAAGTCCATGTTCTTTTGTATACCAGTGGCGTATGGAATCGTCAGTGAGGCCTTAAGGAAGGCTGGCTTTGGGAAGCGGTAAGAAGTTCTTCTTTTTGAATTTCGTCACGGGGTGTGATTGGAAGTGAAGGCTTTTCACTCCCCCTTCAGCATTTGCAAATGACACGAGGTGTGAGTGAAAGAGACAGCTTGGTATTCTTCATTATTCATTTCCAAATGACACAAAGTGTGATTGTAAGAGAAGTCATTTCTTCTCGCTCTTTCTTCTGCAATTTCAAATTCTGTGAATGGAATACAAGGCTTTACATTCTTCCTGATATGAGGCTTCCAAAAAACTGGTTTTTGCTCTAAAAAAATCAAAGACAGAGTCGTTATTTTTCTTATAACTCAACGTGATCAATAACGGAAATGTATATTTGTGCCCCCAACAAATCTGGGTTGACAAAACCCATCCATCTTTATCTCTCTTTCAAAAGGGACTGTATATTAGATGCTTTAAAAGGTGTAATATGGGAAAGACCACTTCCTTTATCTTGAATCTTTGGCAAACGGTGATTTTTTTGGCAAGGCCTTATCGCTAACGCCTCTGTTTTGTAAATATATTGACATTCCCACTCATATTTGTTTTAACGGTGTCGTTGCTTTAATGTTATGAAAAAAGAAATTACTGTAATTAATAGCAATTAAATACATTGTGCAAAGTGGAGGGCTCTCTCCGTTTGTTGCTCTGACGGTGCTCCTATGAATTGTTATTGTTCGGTTAAGTGTTATAAAAACATTTATACACCAGTGATGGTAAATGATGGCACAATGTACTATTAGGGGACATTTGGTGTAAGGCCATTAAGAGGCCGACATCTCATAGGAAGTTTCAACGGCGTTCAACGGGTCATTTTTTGATGTCAGTAGCCGTGGTGTAAGATTTTGTCAATAATGTGCATTGCCAGACTGCAATTTGGATTTCCAAAAAAAAAAACACAAGCTTCTGCCAGGACAGAGAAGTCGAAGATTTTGTGATTTATGAAAGTTTGCCATTAGAGCTTAGAAAATACATGCTACAGCCGAGGACACCTGTATGTGGCCTGTTCACATTATGGAAAAAATACAGATTTTGCCTTGTCCATTAACTCATTCATAGCCAGCGATGCCATATGGCACAGAGAAAAGGATTTCGTAGAGTTAAAAATGGTAATGAATTCGAACCCCAGGACCCCCTTTTTTAATATAATATAAAACTTTTTTTTTAAAAAATGTCTTGGTCATGAATGGGTTAAAAGTGTATAATACCAGCCTATGAAAATCGACGATTTGTATTTATAAAATATATTCGTTTGCCACAGACAACTTTAGGATACCTTTTTTTTGCTAGTTTCTGTGGTTTCACAATGGTCTATTTTGTATATATATATTTACCCTCGACACTGATTCACTGATTCACTGATACATTGATTCACTGACTCTGTCACGCAGTACGTAGGAATTTAAATAGGCATTCTATAATTCTATAATAAACTAGTAAGTTGTAGTGCGCCTATGGCGCCCGTTGAAGTATGGAAAAAACATTTTGCTGAAAAAAAAAAAAAATCTTTGGAAAAAAAAAAAATTTTGTTGAAAAAAAAAATTTAGTTGAAAAAAAAAATTTTTGTTCAAAAAAAAATTTTTGTTAAAAAAAAAAAATTTGTTGAAAAAAAAAACATTTTGTTGAAAAAAAAAACATTTTGTTGAAAAAAAAATTTTTTGTGGAAAAAAAAAATTTTGTTGAAAAAAAAAATTTGGAAAAAACATTTTGTAAAAAAAAAAAATTTAAAAAAAAAAAAATTTTGTAAAAAAAAATTTTGGAAAAAAAATTTTGGTAAAAAAAAAATTTGGGGAAAACACAATTTCTGTACAAAAAAAAAATATTATTTTTTTTATTATTATTATTTATAGAAAATTATAGAATGCCTATTTAAATTCCTACGTAGTACATACTGCGTGACAGAGTCAGTGAATCAGTGTCGAGGGTAAATATATATTAAGATAATAAAAAAAATAATATTTTTTTTTGTACAGAAATTGTGTTTTCCCCAATTTTTTTTTTAAATTTTTTTTTTTCAACAAAATTTTTTTTTTCCACAAAATTTTTTTTTTCAACAAAATTTTTTTTTTCCACAAAAATTTTTTTTTTCAACAAATTTTTTTTTTTTCAAGAAAATTTTTTATTTTCAACAAAATTTTTTTTTTCAACAAAAATTTTTTTTTTAACAAAAATTTTTTTTTAAGGAAATTTTTTTTTTTTAACAAATTTTTTTTTTTTTCAACAAAATTTTTTTTTTTCCACAAAATTTTTTTTTTCAACAAAATTGTTTTTTCCATATTTCAACGGGCGCCATAGGCGCATTACAACTTACTAGTTTTGTATAGTGAGTCAGCTTATAAAAACTGTCAATCTGACCTAATCTAACGGTGTTTTGAAGTGTCCAAGTAAACAGTTGGAGTATTTCTTCTGCTACTTCGCCTGTAGTGGAAATAACTTTGAGATTGAAAACTTGATTTTTCTTTTTTAATTTCCCCTCAAGAGAAATAATCCATAAAATGGCGCAACAGAGAGGAAATTCACTAAACACGCTTTTGCATCTCAAAGTTGTGTCCACTGCAACAGACATATGTAGCCAAAGTGAATTAAACCAAGCCTAGTTATCCTTTCACATCGTCCATCCTTTGATCATCAACTAATAATGGGAAAATACAGTTTAAAAAGAAATCTCCCGATTGCCTTTTTCGCTTGGCAAAGGAACAATTAAATGTTATTAGATAAATGAGGAGGCTTGTTTTTATCCATGAATCATTCATTATGTCTATGGTCTGCTGCTTTTGCAGTTAATAAAATCAACGAAAGCGCAAAGAACAGATATGAAAAGTACAGCCACAAAAAGTGAACATAAAGAAAATTAAGAAAAGCTTGAAATTAATGGCGTTCATGTTGTTTTTTTTTCTTTGCCTGCCCGTTGATCATAATTAATTGTGGATTTCCTCTCTTTTTTTTCGTTGGCTTTTCATTTTTTACACAGGACTGGTGGGATTCAAAGTTGCCGGAAACTGGTGTCCTTTGCTGTTTGAGTGTCATACCCAAAGTTTTACTTGCCGGCGCCATAACCCTAATGGATGAGGCTTACTACAAGTTGGCCGTGTGGTTAAACGATAAAGGTATGAATTTCAAAAGGATACTAAGGACGGAATTATTAATTTTCTTTTCTTTTTCATTCACAGAAAATTATCGTTTACAATCAAAATACGAAAATCATTTGATTGCGAAAGTGGCTTTGTTCCAATTTGTCAATTCATTTCTATCGTTATTCTACATAGCGTTCTATCTACGAGATGAAGAGAAACTCAAGGAGGTCAGTACTCCTTTTGAATACAATCTAATTGTAATATTAATATTCAATATAAACTTCCATTTCACAGCAATTGGCTGGTCTCTTGATATCGCGCCAAATCATTGGCAATCTACGGGAGTCTGCCTTGCCCTATGTGGTGGAACAAGTGCGTTTGGCCAAGCTGAGCTTTAACATGTGGGGTGCCCTAAGTCCCACTCAGGATAATAATCGCTCATTTGCGGATACGTTATCCGGAGGGCAGCAACAATGTGCCAGCGTTGCTGCTGCTTCCGCCTCCGTATCGACGGACTCGGAGAAAACGAAACAAGCGAGTGGCACATCGACGCCTCAGCCGGGCACCCCCTCCAAGCAGTTGCCGAAAAAGTCATCTACGGATACCGGATGTTCGACGCCAACCACAACTACAAGTGCTACGCGACGCAATATTGGCCAGGCGGAAATTGAAAGTTCATTGTATAAGGTGGGTTGGGAAATGAGAACAAAGAGCGTTGCCAGATTGTTGAAAGGCACCACAGAAAAATTGAAAAGTTTGACATTCAGATTATTTTAGAGTTCATTTATTTATGAATTATTCTAATTTATTCAGTCATTCTTTTTTTCGTGATTTGAATGAAATTTATTGTGGGTCTGAACCTCTTGAATATTATTTTAATAATTCCGCTTAGTTGGACAGTTGAAGAAATGTCCAGCGCACTTGTCCTTTATTTCCTTTTAAATTTCCTTACAAATCCCTGGACAACTGTCAATAGATTTAAAAAAAAAGAAAACTCTATCTTTAGTTATGTACTCGCCCCCTCAACTCTGGCAACTCTTTACCCCAAACTCATTTTGGTTGTATACCAAACCACACAGCCACACACGTTTGGCTTATTATGACACAAAGTACAGAAATGTGTTTATCATTGGCATAAATGACTTCCTTTTTACATTTCGCCTCTATTTCCCACCGCTTTTGGATTTACAGTATGATGGCACATTTTCGGATCATTTGGAGATGCTTGTGCAAATGGGTTATGTGGTGCTCTTCTCGGCTGCCTTCCCGCTGGCCGGAATCTGTGCACTCATTAACAACCTCATGGAAATACGTTCGGATGCCTTCAAATTGGCCCATGTACATCAACGTCCATTTGGCCAGAGAGTGGCCAATATAGGAACGTGGCAGAATGCTCTCAGTTTGCTGTCGCTGGCCGCGGTCATTGTGAATTGTGCCCTAATTGGTTTATCCGGACAAGTGTCTCGTTTGTGGCCAGGCTTGACGACGGCACAAACAATCATATTAATTGTGACACTGGAGGTAAGTGTTATATTTGGGACGAGAGTGCGAGTGTGAGCAGCAAAGCTATGAATTACATTGTTTACTTTATGTACGTAATCGTTTCTCCCTTCTCCGGAATTTCAGCACATTATGCTGGGCCTACGTTCAGCCTTAACTTGGCTTCTGCCCGAGCTACCCTCTTGGCTGGCAGCCGAGATAGCTCGTGCCGAACATTGTCGCCGTGAAATGCAATGCAAGGGCACATCGCCCCGACCGACACCACCCACACCGCCCAGCACCACATCGACACAGCCGGAACATGATTTGGGTGCATTGAATTTAAATGATATCGCCCTGACCAACATCAATACCATGGCGGCCCATACCAATCAACAGTCCATCGAACGGCAAATGTCACAGGATTTGCTGTATCAGCAGGAGCTGCTGAAGCAAAGGGAATACGAGCCATACATCGATGAGCGATGAGATAGCACGCTTTGGCCTGCAGCGCAATGTGGAGGCTGATGTGAATGTGTTTGAAAATCGTGATTCTTCGCCAGATTCGCCACCTTCGCAGGTATGTTGATCCAATCGTCATTAAGGGAGACATATGAAATTATTCGAATATTCTTAATTTCCAGACCAGTACAATTTTAATACGCCCCTTGCATGAGTCAACGCCACCGTACAGCGGCACCTCTTTGACAAGTCTCAATCAGGAACTGGGTCATGCCCACAGTGGGTGAGTATTAACTGATGCTGACATTTCTTTGTTTTGTGTTTTTCGTTCATTTCTTTCATACTCCGTTTTCGAATAACTTTTCAACTAAACTTTTCTCCAACACCAAAGTTTTGCATATAACACAAACACTATTTAACTTTAGAACTAATAGAAAAAACATCAACACACACACACCTGAACACTTACAACTTTTGTATTGTTAATTATTGTTTTTCTTTGTCCCCGTTATGGATATTTTCTGTGTGTGTGTGTGTGTGTATGTCAGTTTTAGTTAATGTTTAGTTTTATTTGAGATTTTATTAAACACAATATATTGTTTATAATTTATCCGGGGCGGGTTATTATTTCAATGCATTCAAAGTATTCTGAACAAATCATCGAAAGAGAGCGGCAAATTAGTGTTTCAGAAAAATTACATTGTGATCGCCCAGCTTGGCCTTATGGGTTATGACGAATCTTACTGAGTTTGAAAGATTTACAACTTTTGAACTACAGAGTGAGCAACGGGGTGCCAAACTTGGTCATATTGGTTGTGAGGGATCTGAGTTAGCAATGTTTACGACTTAAAACCAATTTGACAGAATGATATTTTCAAATTTTAAAATCCTTGTAAAAGCGTAAGCGTAACTTTTTCAAGAGTTTCAATTTATTTCCTAAACCTTGCCTTAAAAACGTGCTTAATTGTAATAATTCAATAATTGTTGATTTAGTTAGTGAACAGTTTAGAGCTTTGTACAAAATCCCAATTGTAGGCATGAACGAATGAACTATGTGGTAAAACCCCTTAGTGATTTTGTTTAAATCAGTCAGTTAGTCAGTCGCAAATGTGCAATAGTTATATGTTTTTATTTGTGTAGTGAAGTCAATTGTAACCATATAAGGCCCATAGGCTCGGTTACTTCATGAATCTAAATAAATGATAAATGAAAAAATTGAGTATGACAATGCTTTGTGTTCTTACGCTGTATGACGTGAGCGACATCTGGAATTTTTCATAGACTATGTCGACTTATGATTGATTAAAGTCCCTGGCTCTCAACCTAAAACCCTTAATTTTGAATGATCACCTGTTCAGTGGCTGTTTCATTGCAGTACAATTTCCTTCACTCTCAATGTCATTTCCCAATGGCAGTTTTTCATCAGCACTTCCCATTCCATAGAATAAAAACCCTAAAAAGACTTCACCCAAGTTAATTGCCAATTGAAATTATTTTATTCTTATTAATGCCAATTCAGTTTTGCTTATAATTTTTTACAAAATGTGTGGTCTTTGCCAAATTTGTTTATAATTTTAATTGGAAATTATTATTAAACATGAAAATAAAACAGCACTTCCAACAAATTACTAACCCAACACTCAGACCACTTTCACCAAATCCCCTACAAATGTATTCTCTTTTTCCAACTCCCCTAAATCTGATCTTAACTAAAAAAAAATCTATTGACCAAAATTTTAATTATTCCTTTTTAATGTAAAATTGTTTAACATGTTTTTTTTTTTGATATTCATAAATAATAAAAATGAAAACAATCTAATTTTTAATAATAAAGCGCATGTAAAAGTTGTAAGCAGAAAAAGAAAATACCGGAAATACCCCCTTTCCTTGGATATTCATTTCGTAATTTAAGCTCTATACCAATCCAAAGATTGCACGCTTTAACGGGGTAAAGTTCAAAATTATATAACTCTCTATGTGTGTGTGTGTGTGTATATGTGTCAGTAACTGTGTTATACTAACTGTAGCTAATGTTCTTATGATCCCAGCTGTGTAGACGGACTAACCAGTAGAGTCGATGAAAACCTGGAAAAATTCCTTTCAAATTTTCCAAAATTGTTCCTAGAACTCACCCTAAAAATTGGCTTAAACTCTTTAAATCACTTTTTTAAAAACGTATTTAGCATGATTTAGTTTCGAGCATAACAAATATCACATATTAAAAACGGCAAAGCAAAAAAAATTAAAACAGATATAAAAAAGTTTATGTTTAAGAAAAATTTGTTTAAAAAAATGGGTTACAAATTAATGTTTTTCTTAGATAATTTTTTTTTTTTAATTACAATTTAGTTTTTTTTCAATTAAAAAAGATCTTATTTTTGATTTAATTTAAAAAAATTGTTTTTTTATTTTTTACAAATAACTGAGATTTTTTATTTAAAATAAGTAGTATAAAAAAAATTTTTTACATTAGATTTTTTTTAATTATTTGAGAATACATTTCTTATTAAAAAAATTGAATCAATTTTTTTATTAAAAAAATTTAATCAATTTTTTTATTAAAAAAATTTAATCAATTTTTTTATTAAAAAAATTTAATCAATTTTTTTATTAAAAATATTTAATTAATTTTTTTATTAAAAAATTTAATCAATTTTTTTATTAAAAAATGTAATAAATTTGTTTATTAAAAAAATTTTATGATTTTTTTTATTAAAACAATTTAATCATTCAATCAATTTATTATAAAAAAATGCAATGAATTTGTAAAAATTGTTTATGAAAATTACAAAAAAGTTTAAAGCGAATATTTTCTATTTGAAAACTGATTTCAACAAAAAAATTAAAAAAAACAAGTGGAAAAATAGTAAGTTCGGCTGGGCCGAATCTTATATACCCTCCATCATGGATCCTTAAAAAGTCAATAAATAAGAAAACTAACTGAGTTTTTGGGCCGCTCGTGACCCGATAGTCCCAGGAACCCGATCACAAATTTTATCCAAATCATGAAAATAAATGCATATTTGGGTTCGCGAGAAATTTTCGTTGCATTTCGATACCCATATGTCCATGTTTGTCAAGGGACGGTTTTTGGGCCGCTGGTGACCCGATAGTCCCAGAAACCGTATCAAAAAATTTAGGCAAATCATGAAAATAAAGGCATATTTGGGTTCGTGAGTAAATTTCGTTGCACTTCGATTCCCATATGCGCATGTTTATCATGGGCCCTTTTTTGGGCCCCAAGGGTCCACGGAACCCATGAGCACGCCCATTTTTGGGATTTTTTCCCCATCTATAAATTATATAAACTTAGAACTTAGATGTAGTGAAAAAAAATATTTGAAAAATTTGATTATGGCCGGAATATATTTAGTCCCGTAAAGGGGAACTTTTTCCCCTTTGGTCCGATATGGCCCATTCTCGAACTTAACCTGCTTATGGGCAAAAAACATCTTCCTACAAAATTTCAGCTTTTTAGCGTTGGTCGTTCGCACTCTATCGTGATTTCAACAGACAACAGACGGACGGACGGACGGACAGACGGACATCGCTAGAATGTCTTAGAATGTTACACTGACCAATAATATATATACTTTATAGGGTCGCAGATCACTCTTTCGAGGTGTTGCAAACGGAATGACAATCTTAGTATATACTCCATCCTATGATGGAGTGTATAAAAATTACATTTTTACAATTGAAAAAAACAACTTTTTTAAGAAAACTAATTAACAAATTTATAATTTGCAAAAAATTATTTTAAAAAAATTATTTGAAAAAACTGAATTTTTTCGAAAAAGAATAAATTTTTTATAAAAAAAATTTAAAGAATTCGATTTTTTAAAATTTAAAAATCTTTTTGTAAGTTGATTTTTAATGTGAACAAAAATTTAAAAATCTTTTTGTAAATTGATTTTTAATTTGAACAAAATTTAAAAACAAACTTAACATTTTCAAATTGAAAAAGAACAAATTTTTTAAAATAAAATTTAAATCGACTGTGCAACTGATTTTAATTTGAGAAAATGGATTTTACATTTTTTTATATCTGATTTTTTTTAAAATATTTGAAAAAAAAAGTAAACCTTTCGAAAAAAATCCAAATTTTATTAAGAAAAATTGTTTTGTAAAAATATAATTTTTTCCTTTGGAAAGGAATACATTTTTTATTAAACAAATTTAATGAATTTAATTTTTTAAAATTTAAAATTTTTTAAATTTTAATAAAAAAATTGAATCAATTTTTTTATTAAAAAAATTTAATCAATATTTTTATTAAAAAAATTTAATCAATTTTTTTATTAAAAAAATTTAATCAATTTTTTTATTAAAAAAATTTAATCAATTTTTTTATTAAAAAATTTAATCAATTTTTTTATTAAAAAATGTAATAAATTTGTTTATTAAAAAAATTTAATGAATTTTTTTATTAAAACAATTTAATCATTCAATCAATTTATTATAAAAAAATGCAATGAATTTGTAAAAATTGTTTATGAAAATTACAAAAAAGTTTAAAGCGAATATTTTCTATTTGAAAATTGATTTCAACAAAAAAATTACATTTTTAAATTGAAAAAAAACAACTTTTTTTTAAGAAAACTAATTAAAAAATTTATAATTTGCAAAAAATTATTTTAAAAAAATTTTGTACATCTAATTTATTCAATTATTTGAAAAAACTGAATTTTTTGAAAAAGAATAAATTTTTTATAAAAAAAATTTAAAGAATTCGATTTTTTAAAATTTGTTTATGAACATTACAAAAAAATTTAAAAATCTTTTTGTAAGTTGATTTTTAATGTGAACAAAAATTTAAAAATCTTTTTGTAAATTGATTTTTAATTTGAACAAAATTTAAAAACAAACTTAACATTTTCAAATTGAAAAAGAACAAATTTTTTAAAATAAAATTTAAATCGACTGTGCAACTGATTTTAATTTGAGAAAATGGATGGAAAAAAAACTAAACCTTTCGAAAAGAATCCAAATTTTATTAAGAAAAATTGTTTGTAAAAATATAATTTTTTCCTTTGGAAAGGAATACATTTTTTATTAAACAAATTTAATGAATTTAATTTTTAAAATTTTTTTTATGAATATTTCAAAAAGTTTCAATGTGAAAAGTCGTCTTGCAAATTGATTTTTAAAAATTGCTTTAATTTGAACAAAAAATTAAAAAAAAACGAAACATTTTAAAAATAGAAGAAAGTATTTTTTAATTTGAAAAAATGTTTTTAATTGTGAAAACTACTAAATTGAATATTTTTTTTTTATAAAATTGAGTTAAGATTCTGTGTTGATTGTTTGATTAAAAATTAAAGGAACTCAACATTTTGCCATAAAAAAATAAGCAATTTTTTGTTAAATTTTTTTTTTTAGAAATTTAAAAAATTTATTTCTAAATTTCTATTTAAATTTATTCGAAAAAACATTTTTTTTACAATTTGAAAAAAAAAACATTTTAATAGTTAAAAAAGAGATAATTTTTCAATTGCAAAGAAAATGTTGTTTTAATTTTTTAAATTGTCTTTTATTGTGAAAATTTTAAAAGATTTTATTTTATTACATTGGAATTGCAACTTTTATGTTTTTTAAATTGATTTAGAAAAATTGTTGATTGTTTTTTTAAATAAAAGAGATTTCAAAAGAAAAAAAAACGTTATAAACCTGTTGATGTATTTGTTATCCAAAAAAAAAAAACACTTTATAAAAAAAGCTAATTTTGTTATAAAAAAACTCATATCTTTTTTCTCTCTCTCTCCTCAAACATTTCCTTTTAAACATTTGTACACAAATTTTACTTTAATTTTTGAATTTAATAAAAAAATCACCTTTTTTTAATTCACTTTTAAACTATTTCTAACGTATGCTTTCCCTGTGTTGTATACTTCCGCTAACTTTAAACGCACTTCATTTTCTGTTCTTTAACTCTATCTTGAATTACATTTTTTTTGTTTGGTTTTAATTTCCATTTGCTTTCTTTTTCTATCCATTATCTTTCTTGGCTTTGTTTCCTTTGTTTGGTTTTGTTTTGTGTATAAAAAAAAAACATCCTCAACATATATACAGAGCTTCTGCAAGTTCCTTGGCCTTAAATACCCGTCAATGTATGAATCTACCAGAAATACCACCATTCCGGAAAAAATCCACTGATTCGGCCGAGCATACCGGCAGTAGTGCTAGCAGTAGTCCACAACGTACTACAGCCACCATCACCTCCACATCCCGCCAGCAATTGCCGCCGCACCAACAGTCCCAGTCATTTATGGTCGCCAATCCCAATTCAACCAACTCCGCTTCATCCAGTTCCCAGCTAAGTCAGCAACAACAGCAATTACCAACAATATCGAAAATATCGGATATACCACCATTCAAGGCACGTAAAATATCCGCCGAGAGTACCATGAATTTGAATATGAGCGTAAGGCATACAATATTGAGTCCTTAATATTCTAATTTATTTATTTTTTTTAGTTTCCTTTTCCAATAAGTATTTTGTTTGTAGTATCCACTTGAGGGTGGAATACTGGAGTTCTCAAAAATTATGAAAATATCTATTTACACATTTTATATATTTGAAATCACTTAAAAAAAACCGTAGCAACACTATTTTTATATGTATTTCCCCCTCGTCCATACATAAGTGCCGTGCAAACAGACATTGAAAGGAATGTAATCACAAATGGGTGGTTTTTTTTTAAGGAAAAGAACAAGTACCCGAATGGCTTCTAATGTCTCGGAAGGCAGCTCGTTTTTTAGATTCCCATAGAAAGTGGGTCAATAATTTCTTAGTCTTCTAAGATTCCGAATTGAAAAAACAACGCTGGGTCCTTTGAGAATCCCAATTTAAAACTGAGTTTTTGTTCTAAAACTAAATCAACTTCAAAAACATCAACTTCAAAATAAACATGCTGAGTCCTTTGAGAATCCAATTGAAATTCAGTTATTGTTCTATAAATATATTAAAGTGAATGAAGGAACCTCGAATTTAAAGAAAGAAAGTGCTGTGTCCTTTGAGAATCCCAATTAAGTTTTCGTTATTTTAAGAGTTTTATTAAATTCTCTCAATCGAATTTACAAATGATAAATATGAATTATCTTGTCATGTTGACCTTATTCATTACCAATATTTTTCGTCCACGTTATTCGACCTTAAGAACGATCGTTCACAGTGTGGTCTCCATTGCGGTGTACCACTACGGATACATTGACCTTAGACTTGGGACTGATTTGTTCCGGGGTCACTCGCTTCAAAAGTATTGCGCCGTCAGCGGATTTACATATAGTAGAGCGCACTAATATCGAGGGATTTTTAGAGTCTTGTTCCTTGGAAACAAGACAAACTTCAGTAGCAGCAGGACAATCGTATTTGTCACAAAGAAATGTATCTTCAATGGAACATAGAAACTTAAATAGACACATATTCTTTAATTCTATAAAAAGAAAACGCTTACCCTTGTTGATGTTAATATGGATATCGCCAATTGTAAAACTTTGACTTTGTTGAGCCTCAAAACAGCTAAGCTGAGCCAACAGGATAAGTAAAGCCGAGAATCGTATGATTGTTAACATTGTGATTGTCTTCTGTTAACTGAGGAGTTATTTAACCGACAGGGCTTTATAGAGAAAAATATTTCACAGTCTGGCTTTTATTTTAGATTTATTTTAATAAAATTTTGTATTTATAGCAACTAAGGAATTTCCAGACTTTCTGCGTGAGTGTTTATTTTAACCAATTGCATAATGGATTTCTCTATACACAAAGCTTAAAGCTGCAATTGCCCATTACGAATTTAACTATTTACCACAATCTTCCAAGACTCACAAATCTACTCCATCTAAGACAGAAACTTGTAAATAACGTTTCAGTTAGAATTGAAGGGTACACATGAATTTTTTGATCAGAATTGAAAATCAATCGTGTATCCCTTCAGATTACGAATTGAAGATCAATCGTGTATCCTTTTAGATTACGAATTGAAGATCAATCGTGGATATTTTCGGAGTAGGAATTGAAGTTTAGTCGCGGATCCTTTCAGAAAAGAGATTAAGATCAATCGTGGATCCTTTCAGAGTTGAAATTGAAGATCAATCGTGGATCCTTTCAGAGTAGACATTTAAAATGCAGCGTTGATCTCTTCCAATTACGAATTGAAGATCAATCGTTGATCCTTTCGGACTAGACATTGAAGATCAGTCGTAGATCTATTTTAGAGTTGAGATTAAAGATCAATTGTGGATACTTTCAGAGTTGGGATTAAAGATCAATCGTGGATCTTTTCAGAGTAGAAATTGAAGGTCGGTCGTTGATCTCTTCCGATTACGAATTGAAGATCAATCGTTGATCCTTTCGGACTAGACATTGAAGATCAGTCGTAGATCCTTTTTAGAATAGAGATTAAAGATCAATTGTGGATACTTTCAGAGTTGGGATTAAAGATCAAACGTCTGCGAATTCAAGATTAATGAGAAATCTTGCAATAGTCCAAGTGGTAGATCATTCACGGATTTCTTAAGAGTCCGAACTGAAGTCGACCAAGAATCTTTTAATACGTAGTGGAGATAAATCGAATTTATGGAATGGAATTTATTTTTTTTTATTTATGGAATTTATAAAAAAAATTTTGTAAAAAAAAAAAATTTTGTTGAAAAAAAAATTTTGTAAGAAAAAATTTTTGTAAAAAAAAATTTGGGGAAAACACAATTTCTGTACAAAAAAAAATATTATTTTTTTTATTATTATAATTTATAGAAAATATATATTTACCCTCGACACTGATTCACTGATACACTGATACACTGATACACTGATACACTGATACACTGATTCCCTGATTCACTGACTCTGTCACGCAGTACGTAGGAATTTAAATAGGCATTCTATAAAAAATAATAATAAAAAAAAATAATATTTTTTTTTTGTACAGAAATTGTGTTTTCCCCAAATTTTTTTTTTCCACAAAATTTTTTTTTCAACAGAATTTTTTTTTTCAACAAATTTTTTTTTTTTCAACAAAATTTTTTTTTTTCCAATAAACATTTTTTTTTTTAGCATACATTTTTTTTTTCAGCTAAAATTTTTTTTCCACAAAAAAATTTTTTTTTCAACAAAATTTTTTTTTTTTTACCAAAATTTATTTTCCAAAAAATTTTTTTTTTTCCAATTTAATTTTTTTTCGAAATTTTTTTTTACAAAATAGTTTTCTCAAAATATTTTTTACAAAATTTTTAAAATTAAGTAACAAATACTTTCTTAAGCAAATTAACGGGCGCCATAGGCGCATTACAACTTACTAGTAATTTATAGAAAATTATAGAATGCCTATTTAAATTCCTACGTACTGCGTGACAGAGTCAGTGAATCAGTGTCGAGGGTAAATATATATTAAAGATGGCAATTGGTAATAGCTTGGCGTTAGTGGTGTGTGTTGCCCCAAGTTCTCTAGTGAACTGAATTGTTGGAGATTTTCATATTGTTCTGCGGTTGAATGTGCATTTCAAAATATCATAACGATGACAATTATTTTATTATATTCCGAAGTCGTATTATTACTACCACCATTATATTACTACCACCAGATATCTGAGTCATATCCTCGTTTCGCTGCTGTTAAGAATAAGTGGAAACATTCCTTTCAAAGTCTGCACAACATCCTTTCACCTTTAACTTTACCTTCACCCACCCAACACTACACTCTTTTGGTACACTTCCTTAACTACGTTTTTTTTACTTCCCTTTTTTGCAAAAATCCGCCTGTCCTATGTGCAAAAAAAAAAAAATATAACACAGGATAAATACAATACGAAATCTCATGCACCCGAATGGATGTCACGTTTAAAGGTCAACGATAATATAAATCTACATAGGAGCATAGATTGTATAGCAAAGGTAGAAACCGAACACTTAAGACCCACCCCAAAATAAAAACACACACATACTCATAGTAGCAGTACTGACAGTAGCAAAAAAAAGTAAGCAAACATTTCCAATGGTAAACAAAAAATGACAAATAAAAAAAAATTGTTGAAATGATTAAATTGTTTAATTATTAATTTATAAGTTTATTAATTTATAAATTTAATAATTAATTTATTAATTGATAATTTGATAACTTCAATAATTCAATTAACTAATTGAGTAATTGATTAAATGAGTGATTGGCTTCATCTCAATATAAATCTGCCTTCGGTTAAGTGAAATATATTTCTGATCAGATTTTCCTTTTTCATATGTTCTCCTGCTATGGAGAAACTTGCTCACTTTGAGAGAGAAATTTCGAATCAATCGTGATTTGTTTTTAGAATTTGTACAAATCAGAAAATTCTAAATCTCAATAATTGCCTCTAATATGTTATTGCGATTAATTGTTGAATTGAATTATTTTCGCTATGCTGTAAATGATTCATTTTCCCGAAGAAATTATATGTCGCCCAATTTCTTCATTAGTTTCCATCTCTGCTACAACGAAATGTTCGTTTACTTTTGCCTGCAACTGTACGCAAAGTACGTTAACACATGTTTATGTTCTTATTGATTGTGTAAATGATTGGATTACATTTTCATCGATGTGTTGTTGGAATGTTATCTGTAAATTGCTAACCCTAATTTAAATTGGCCTATTCAAAAAGAAGAAATAAATTCAATAGCGCATATTTTAAGATAGCAAACAGAATTTAACGTTATCAGTTTTAGGTTAAGATTACGATCACAATCGACTAAACTCAGTGGAGTTAAATAGGGACATTATGTGAAAGGGAAGATATTATCACTGCATGTTATAAACTGAAATAGACAAATGATAAGTAGATGGACAGAGAGATTTTTTTTACTTATTTATACCGAAGGGTTTTCTTACTTACGGGCTTCTGTGTTAATGATTTAGATTCGTATTCCATAGTTGATGTTAACAAACTCTGTAGAGGCTTAGATAGTAGGACCAGACAGTCTAGACAAAACATGCGTCCCATACTAAAGCGTTTAAAGAGACTCAAAGACCTTCCATTCAGATGAAAGTTATAGGCCTATGGGGCACTTGCAGACTATATATGTACATAAGTTTATTTTTTTAGGATTTTACGTAATGAAGTAAACTTCTGTATATCCTATTATTGTTGTACCTGAATGTTAATCGGATTTGCTTATTATCTCACGATAAATTGCAAATACACAAATATAAAAAAAACATAATAGAGCTCGTAAAAGGAGCATTGGATTGTAAGAGCGGTATACCAAGATCATTATTTAACTATTCTTTCTTCGAATTCTAAACAACTTGGAAATTTACCCCCGTATTTATAAAAATTTAAAAAACCTTTGTTAAGATAAATGTATGATAACGCAACAACAATTTTCACACAATTTTCTTAAAAAAGGTTTTTTAAATTTTTATAAAAAATTTAAATGTTGTCCTTTTTTTATTATTGCAAAGATTCTGAATTTATAGGATTATGAACTACTAGAAATGTGATATAAAACAATCAATTTCTCTTTATTTTTTTGAATATTCCAAAAAAAAAACTCATGCACCATTTAAGTAACATACTTAGATCTTCTTTCTTCTGGCCTCATTTATTCCATTAACAATGCTGGCATAACTGATATCGCCACTGGGTTCAGCTCTTATGGACACACTAATTGTAGTCATGGGATCAACTTTTTCCTTGGATTTCCGCACCGTCGGACTTTTGCCAGATTTCAACATGCACGCATTAGTGCGCACGACGAACAACTTATCCGCTGGGTCTTTCTCTTTAGTTATGGCACAATATTTGGTAGTGGCCAGAGGACAACTGATGCCGTCACACTGCAAAGTATCTGCAATGGTAGAGTTCATGTTGTCATAATATAAAAAGAATATTTCGTGTTATCTAACCTTTGGTGATTTTTATTGTAACATCTCCAATATTCATAGAACGTTCTGCCATCGTGCAGCCAAGAAAGCTTACAAGTAAGAGCGCTCCACCTGCCCATTGTTGGAACATCAACATGTCGAAAGCAAGAAGGGATCACTGAGAAAGTTATTAACAATAATGTCTGTACTTCTACCAGATCTGTACTGAACTGAGTTGCCAGTGCTTTTCTCCATTGACTTAAAAATATGAACCTTTAAATGATTTTATACCGAAGCCATCACATTGGCGGTTGAGGTGGTTAATGGTAAATATAAATAATTTATTTGCATTCCATATGAGTATACAGAAAAAGTATCGTGGACATGTCGATAACAGCCACAATGTCGGTTAATCGGGGGTTTGGAAAACGGCAAAAACAATTGGTTTTTCCAAACAAATTACAAACGTACATAATTCAATATAAGGGAAATTACTTTCCTGCAATTGAACCATCACTTCCTTATGAAATACTTTGTTGTAGTTCTTCAGAATGTTAAGTCAACTTTGAAAAGCAAATTCTGAGTGA
This sequence comes from Hydrotaea cyrtoneurina, assembly GCA_958296145.1. Lineage (NCBI taxonomy): Eukaryota > Metazoa > Arthropoda > Insecta > Diptera > Muscidae > Hydrotaea > Hydrotaea cyrtoneurina. The sequence goes on from OY282514.1 coordinate 85,458,578, forward strand.
AATTATGTCAACATTGAATATATGTAATTGAATAACTTTATTCAATACAACTTGCTGAATTGGCATTAAGTTGTATGCGAGAAAATCAGATAGTAAATTGAGCCAATACAACTTGCTGAAGTGGCATGAAGTTGTATGCAGAAAAACCAGAGAATTGATTTATCCAATACAACTTGCTGAAGTGGCATGAAGTTGTATGCAGAAAAACCAGAGAATTGATTTATCCAATACAACTGGCTGAATTGGCATTAAGTTGTATGCGAGAAAATCAGAAGACCAATTAGGTGGTATGTTATGCGTGGCTGTATGCGAGAAAATCAGATAGTAAATTGAGCGAATACAACTTGCTGAAGTGACATTAAGTTGTATGCGATAAAATCAGATAAAAAAAAGTTACCCGATACAACTTGCTGAATTGGCATTAAGTTGTATGCAAGAAAATCAGATAATAAATTGAGCCGATACAACTTGCTGAAGTGGCATTAAGTTGTATGCGAGAAAATCGGAGAATTGATTTATTCATTACAACTTGCTGAAGTGGCATTAAGTTGTATGCAAGAAAATCAGATAATAAATTGAGCCCATACAACTTGCTGAAGTGGCATGAAGTTGTATGCGAGAAAATCGGTTAATAAATGTACCCAATACAACTTGCTGAATTGGCATTAAGTTGTATGCAAGAAAATCAGATAATAAATTGAGCCGATACAACTTGCTGAAGTGGCATTAAGTTGTATGCGAGAAAATCGGAGAATTGATTTATTCATTACAACTTGCTGAAGTGGCATTAAGTTGTATGCAAGAAAATCAGATAATAAATTGAGCCCATACAACTTGCTGAAGTGGCATGAAGTTGTATGCGAGAAAATCGGTTAATAAATGTACCCAATACAACTTGCTGAATTGGCATTAAGTTGTATGCAAGAAAATCAGATAATAAATTGAGCCGATACAACTTGCTGAAGTGGCATTAAGTTGTATGCGAGAAAATCGGAGAATTGATTTATTCATTACAACTTGCTGAAGTGGCATTAAGTTGTATGCAAGAAAATCAGATAAAAAAAAGTTACCCAATACAACTTGCTGAATTATCATTAAGTTATATGCTATAAAATCAAATAATAAATTTACCCAATACAACTTGCTGAATTGTCATTAAGTTGTATGCGAGAAAATCAGAAGAGCAATTAGGTGGTATGTTAAAGAATTTATCGAATACAACATGTTGAAATGGAATATCCCCCGTATATCGACGGAATTCATAAAAATGTATAACAGCTTTATAATACTTTGTTAAGAAAAAAGTGTGCAAAATGTTTTTTGTATTTTCACCAATTTTTGTTAACAAAGTTTTATAAAGAAATCTTGAGTTGAGGTTTAATTTTCACAATTTCTGTTACATCTTTAAAGAAATTCCGCATTTCAATTACTTGAGAGCTTCATATAATTTTTTACTAGATGGACCCTTTGTTGAATCCATCGGGCATCGTGTATTCAGGCCATTCATAGAAGTTTTTTAAAAATAAAAATTCAATTATGTATTTTTCAAATATCCCAGCAACGACCTCATAAACTAAATGTGTTGTCTAATTAAATTACATTCTTATAAGTGACTTTTTAGCAGAGTTCTTGGAAAAATAACAGCGATATTATTTAAGCATCTGGACATGCCTTTTTGTTTGACTAAAATTAAAGCTCTTTGTTTAACAAAATTATTAGCACAACTTTTGCAATGAAGTGAGGTCGGGATTTTGGAATTTCTGTATGTATGTCTGCTGTCTGTTAGGTCTGGCCCCCTAAAAAATCACTAGCAATAATAACAAGTTGAGGATCGTTAATGTCTTTCTTGAAAACTACCAAGTTGTATGTGTTTCCGTCTACTACGACTTTAGATTAGTGAAAATGCATTTAAATGTTAAATCGATTAATAAGGTGTTAATATGCTACTTATTATGTAAATAGATGTTAATTGTAAAAAAAAGCTCTGTGTATCCATTGGTTCTGCATGAAAAATTAAATATGAAAAATAGAAAACGAAAAAACTGCAACTTTCTCAAAATTTGAAGCTTTCATTGCGAGTCTTTCACTGTTTAAAATGTTGTTTAAAAAGTTCATAAATAACTAAACGTCTATATGTGTGCCTATTCTATAATTACAATTTCTCTACACTCCTTTCCCCCCTCTTCTCAATATGCTGCCCAACTATCAATACGTGCAACATGGACAAATCCACGCTACGATAAAAAAAAACTGCACCATGGTTCTCTTAATAAATGTTGTGTGTAAACAAAATATAAAAAATAAATGTTTGTAATTAATGTAAAAAAAAAAACCAAACAACGACAAACGGCCACCCAATGTTTTATAAACACAACTGCCCTATGGTGTCCACCATAACCATTCCCTCCGCTCGCACTCTACCCCCTGCTCTGCTGTGTCGTGGGTGTAAATCCTTTTTCATTATGTGCACCCATTTTCGCATTTATGTATTATCCTTAAATAAAACTTAACACACAACTAAAGGAGCTTAAAAGCAATACAGACACGTTGGATATTTTAAAGCCCGCCCCATCCTGGACGAATGTGGCCATGAAATCCTCATCAACTCAACAGCAACAGCCGCTGTCTGCCGCAGCGGCACCCCAATCGCATCTAGTCGCCTCATCGTCATCATCTTCAAGCGGTGGAGCATCGGCGTCGCGAGTCGAAACGTCACGGCCCAGTGTGGGTGGCATATCAAATTCATCATCATCCTCGTTGCAGCAGCAACAACACCAACAGCAGCAGCAACAGTCACAACAGCAAAACGACAAAGAGCCGGCCTCCACCTCCACATCCACATCACAACCGGCGCAGCAGACGAAAGCCTCAACGTCAGGCAGTGCCACAACACCCGGGACAACAACGGACGACGAAGCCAAAGGTGGGTCAGCCGGATATTCTTAATGATTAAATACTCATTTTTCCCATTTCCAGCCGCTGAGTTGGCAGCCAAGAAAAATCGACTAAAGCAAAAGTTGGTGAAAAGTGCCCGATCGGTGGCCATCTTCTCGTTGAAGCTAAAGGAGAGACGTCAGAGGGAGGCAGAAAAGGCGGCCACGATAGCGGTAGAGCATGCCAAGGTAAGTTAATTAATAAATTGAAAACATTCAAAGGAGAATTTAAAAAAAAATGCACATTAATTGTTGAATTGATCAATGGGTAATTGTTGCAATATTTAATTAAATTTAAGTTAAGGTGATTAATTCATTATTTTATAATTGACTAAATAATTAATTAATTGATTAATTTTTCAAATTATTTAAAATAAAGAAAATGAATTTAGAAAAAATGGATCAATGATTAATTGTTGAATAAAATAAGTGATTAAAAAATTAATTGACAAATTGATTCATTTATTGATTAATTAAATAATTTATATATTGTTGAAATGATTTATTGTTGAATTCATTAATAGTTGAATTAATTAATTGTTGTTGACTTGTTAAATTGATTAATAACTGAGTGTTGTATTGAACTGATTATTCACAAATGATTAAATTATTAAATGATTAATTAATTAAATGATCAATTAATTAAATGATTACTTAATTAAATCAATTACTGAATGATAAATTCATTAAATTATTAATTATTTATTTAAACGATTAATTTAATTAAATGATTTATTAATTAAATGAATAATTAATTAAGTATTAGTATTAGAATTAGTATTAGAATTGGTATTAGAATTGGTATTATTATTGGTATTAGTATTGGTATTAGTATTAGTATTAGAATTGGTATTAGTATTAGTATTAGTATTAGTATTAGTATTAGTATTAGTATTAGTATTAGTATTAGTATTAGTATTAGTATTGGTGTTAGTATTAGTGTTAGTATTAGAATTGGTATTAGTATTGGTATTAGTATTGGTGTTAGTATTAGTGTTAGTATAAGTATTAGTATTAGAATTGGTATTAGCATTAGTATTGGTATTAGTATTGGTATTAGTATTAGTATTAGTATTAGTATTAGTATTAGTATTAGTATTAGTATTAGTATTAGTATTAGTATTAGTATTAGTATTAGTATTAGTATTAGTATTAGTATTAGTATTAGTATTAGTATTAGTATTAGTATTAGTATTAGTATTAGTATTAGTATTAGTATTAGTATTAGTATTATTATTAGTAATAGTATTAGTATTAGAATTGGTATTAGAATTGGTATTAGTGTTAGTGTTAGTATTAGAATTCGTATTAGTATTAGAATTGGTATTAGTATTAGTTTAGTATTAGTATTGGTATTAATATTAGTATTGATATTAGTATTGGTATTAGTATTAGAACTGGTATTAGTATTAGAATTGGTATAAGTATTAGTATTATATGTAGATATAGATGTTGTTATAGATGTTGCTGTAGTTGTAGTTGTTATTGTAGATGTAGTTGTATTTGTTTTGGTATTGTTTTTATATTAATTGCTGAAAAATTGGACAAATAGTTTCAAGAGAATTTCGAATCTCTAATTTTTAGAAAAATAAATTTTCTCCAAAACCATTTCTTTAATCTAAAAAAAGGAAAACAGCGTTTTATTCAGATAAAGGTCCGCTATGCATGAGCAAATACAAAAAATTCAATTATTTAATTCAACTGTTAATGAATTCAACAATAAATCATTTCAACAATTCATTTATTGATTAACTAACGAGTGTGGTATCAAAATAAAGCTAATGTTTAGCACTATTATAAACCCACTGGGAGTTAGGTGATACGATGAAATACATGGGATTTGTGGTGTATCCCATGGTGACCTCACAAAATGTGTTTTTTGACCATAACTCGGCAATGACTGATGTTATGTAAATTATATTTGGTTATAATTACTCCATTTTCAAGGCAGAATATATACATGTACCAAAAATCTGGAAATTAGAGAAAAAATATTTTGGCCAAAAAAAAAACAAAGGGGTTAACTCATCAAAATTTTTGTATTTTTTGAAAAAATAGATTTTGTTGCAATTTTGTTCAGGCATAGCGGACCTTAATCTGAATAAAACGTTGTTTTCCTTTTTTAGATTGAAGAAATAGTTTTGGAGAAAATTGCTTGAGAAAATTGATTGAAAATTGATGTAATTTTTGACCATAACTCGGCAATGACTGATGTTATATAATTTATAATTGGGTATAATTACTCCATTTTGAAGGCAGAATATATACATGTACCATAAATTTGGAAATTCGGAAAAAAATATTTTGGCCAAAAAAAAAACAAAGGGGTTAACCCATCCAAATTTGAGATTTTTTTGAAAAAATAGATTTTGTTGCAATTTTGCTCATGCATAGCGGACCTTAATCTGAATAAAACGCTGTTTTCCTTTTTTTAGATTGAAGAAATAGTTTGGGATAAATTTGCTTGAGAAAATAGATTTTTCTTAAATTTGGAGATTCGAAATTCCCTTGAAACTATTTGTCCAATTTTTCAGCAAAGGACTAAGGTATCGAAACGAGTGTGGTATCAAAATAAAGCTAATGTTTAGCACTATTATAAACCCACTGGGAGTTAGGTGATACGATGAAATACATGGGATTTGTGGTGTATCCCATGGTGACCTCACAAAATGTGTTTTTTGACCATAACTCGGCAATGACTGATGTTATGTAAATTATATTTGGTTATAATTCCTCCATTTTCAAGGCAGAATATATACATGTATCAAAAATCTGGAAATTAGAGAAAAAATATTTTGACCAAAAAAAAAACAAAGGGGTTAACCCATTAAAATTTTTGATTTTTTTGAAAAAATAGATTTTGTTGCAATTTTGCTCATGTATAGCGGACCTTAATCTGAATAAAACGCTGTTTTCCTTTTTTAGATTTAAGAAATAGTTTGGGATAAATTTGCTTGAGAAAATAGATTTTTCTTAAAATTAGAGATTCGAAATTCCCTTGAAACTATTGTTCCATTTTTTCAGCAAAGGACTAAGGTATCGAAACGAGTGTGGTATCAAAAAAAAGCTAATGTTTAGCACTATTATTAACCGACTGGGAGTTAGGTGATGCGATCATATACATAGGATTTATAGTGTATCCCATGGGGGCACTCACAAAATATAATTTTTTACCATAACTCGGCAATGACTGATGTTATATAATTTATATTTGGTTATAATTCCTCCATTTTCAAGGCAGAATATATACATGTATCAAAAATCTGGAAATTAGAGAAAAAATATTTTGACCAAAAAAAAAACAAAGGGGTTAACCCATTAAAATTTTTGATTTTTTTAAAAAAAATAGATTTTGTTGCATTTTTGCTCATACATAGCGGACATTGATCTGAATCAAACGCTGTTTTCCTTTTTTAGATTAAAGAAATAGTTTTGGAGAAAATAAATTTTTCTTAAAATTAGAGATTCGAAATTCTCTTGAAACTATTTGTACAATTTTTCAGCAATTAATATAAAAACAATACCAAAACAAATACAACTACAACTACATCTACAATAACAACATCTACAACTACAACAACATCTACAACTACAACAACATCTACAACTACAACAACATCTACAACTACAACAACATCTACAACTACAACAACATCTACAACTACAACAACATCTACAACTACAACAACATCTATAACTACAGCATCTATAACTACATCTATATCTACATATAATACTAATACTAATACTAATACTAATACTAATACTAATACTAATACTAATACTAATACTAATATCAATACTAATACTAATACTAATACTAATACTAATACTAATACTAATACTAATATCAATACTAATACTAATACTAATACTAATACTAATACTAATACTAATACTAATACTAATACTAATACTAATACTAATACTAATACTAATACTAATTCTAATACTAATACTAATACTAATACTAATACTAATACTAATACTAATACTAATACTAATACTAATACTAATACTAATACTAATACTAATACTAATACTAATACTAATACTAATACTAATACTAATACTAATACTAATACTAATACTAATACTAATACTAATACTAATACTAATACTAATACTAATACTAATACTAATACTAATACTAATACTAATACTAATACTAATACTAATACTAATACTAATACTAATACTAATACTAATACTAATACTAATACTAATACTAATACTAATACTAATACTAATACTAATACTAATACTAATACTAATACTAATACTAATACTAATACTAATACTAATACTAATACTAATACTAATACTAATACTAATACTAATACTAATACTAATACTAATACTAATACTAATACTAATACTAATACTAATACTAATTCTAATTCTAATTCTAATACTAATACTAATACTAATACTAATAATAATGCTAATACCAATTCTAATACTAATACCAATTCTAATACTAATACCAATTCTAATACTAATACTAATTATAATACCAATACTAATACCAATACTAATACCAATACTAATACTAATACTAATACTAATACTAATACTAATACTAATACTAATACTAATACTAATACTAATACTAATACTAATACTAATACTAATACTAATACTAATACTAATACTAATACTAATACTAATACTAATGTCTTCATCCAAAAATTATCTGAATGAAGCAATAATGTGAAATTATCGATTTTAAAAATTGAAACTTATTATTATATTAATTCCAAGTTTATTTATTTACTATATTTCTCATCCAATTTAATTAAACTCTCTTCTCTTCCATAGGCTTTAGCAAAATTACCGCCCATGCCTCAATCCGGCGGCGAATTATCTCTCATACCCATTGAACAGCTGATACAGATCGAGGACATAAAACCTAATCTCAGATCACCACCACCACCGACAGCGGCTAGCACTGCGACAGCAGCGTCCCACTCGGCGACAACGACAGCTGCAACGGCTCTCTCCACTGGCACCACATCGTCAACGGCGACCTCGTCGGCTCTGTTGGCGGCAGCGGCCGCACATTTGCAGCAACAGCAGCAATATCAACCGCCTGGTTCAGCATCGGGTAGCTTTTAAATGATATAGCAGTAGATATATCGAACGATATCATTTGTAAATAGTCCAGCAACACATCGGTTTTGAAATTTGGCAAACAGTTTTTAATTTTATCTCATATTCTTAACAGAAAAACTATCCAGAACTAAAGCACAAAATGTTCATAAAGATTTCAGAAAATTGAATTGAATTTTTGAAATTCTACACATTATCACTAATCAACTATTTGCCTTTAGTTCGATGTTAATAATTATGAATTCTATTATAAAATTTTACTTTGTTACTAAAGATGTTTCAAAAATGGAAAGAATTGTGTACCGTTTGAAGATCTTATAGAATTTAGAAGATTCTTCTTTTCACCATGACATTCGCGGTGTGCTGTAGAAGCAGCTGTCTTAGTTAGTAGAAGTTTAAGATATGTTTTCGCAACTACTTCAGTTTTCTATGTATCCTGTAATTCTTAAAAAGTTTTCTAATAACTTCTATAAAAATCATTTTGTTTTTTCTCTAATTCTCATTTGAAACTATGATATTTCGAAAATTTACTACAATTCGTACATTTACACAAAAACTAAAGAAGAAATTATTAACTTAAAGTGACTTAATATACAAACGAAAAATAAAACCACAACATAAAGCCAACAAAAACATTGACATAACAAATATTTTACAAAAAAAAAAACAAAACAACTCTTAAAGAAAAGACATTGTAGACGTTAGAGAAGCCGAACTAAGCTTTAGATCTAGCTGAAAAGAAAACAAAACTACAACTAATATTTTTTAGTAATAGAGATTTTAGAAACAAACAAAAAACAAAACGAAAAAATAAAATTAAACTTTATGTTGCTAAAAGAAAATAGTAAAACACATCCGTATTGTTTGAAAACTTACAAATACAGGTAAACAATACACATACATATACACAAACAAAAAAACCGAAATTCAAATAGTAAATAACAAATATTTTTTGATATAATTTGCTAAACCACGAAGAAATGTGATACAGTTTATGTTGATTCAGCAAACATACTTTTTAAAATCATATATACAAATATACGTTTTTCGTTGCTTACATTTTAAGTTTTAATTGCAAATGTTGAATGAATTCTAAATCGAAATTTATAGTTTACATTATGTGCAGTATTATCTTAGAAATCGTCCATTGTTCCTTCCATTCGCCGCAGCATGTATGAAACAAAATATTGTAACTAAAACAGACAGACAAACGAAAACAAAATCCAAACTCGCTTTTAACCAAAGAATTACAAAAAGAAAAACACAAGGACAATGATAACCTATTTACAATTTATCAACTAAACATTCAGAAATCAAACATTTCAAAGCTTTCTTATTAAAAAAAAAAAGAACAAAAAATTAAAAACGTTTTAGAAACCCGAATGAACTCCTGTCGCAAATACTAAGCGTTAAAAACTAGGGAAACGACGGAATATAGAAATCTGGAATTAAAAAAAAAGAAAATTCAGAATCGAAAACATTAAAAAAAATTGGAAATTCGTAATTTGTTATGAAATTTCGACACCTGTGGAATTTCCATTCTGTCCACAATCGAAGGGGTGTAAGTGGTACTTCACAGATCGCTGGTTTTCTTAACAGACCTCGATTTTACTTGCCAGATCACTGATTGTGCTTGACAGATCGCTGGTGTTGCCTGACAGACCTCTGGTTTTATTTGACAATCGTTTGGTTTTAATTTAAAGTCCTTGGGGTTTTCTTCTCAGAATTTGGGGTTTTCCAGGCAAACCTAAGGGGATTTTCTGACAGACTTCTGATTTTATTTGACAGACCTCGGAGTTTTCAAGGCAGACCTAGGGGATTTTCTGACAGACTTCTGGTTTTGTTTGGCAGACTTTGTGGGACAGACCTCTGGTTTTGATTTAACGACCTCGGGGTTTTCTAGGCTTTTCTATGGGATTTTCCGACAGACTTCTGGTTTTGTTTGACATACTTTGTGGGAAAGACCTCTGGTTTGGATTTGAAGGCCTCGAGTTTGTCGTTACGGACTTCCCGGTTTTGATTTACAGACTTCGGGGTTATCTTGACACCTCTTATTTTGGTTAACAGAACTCTGATTTTGCTTGACCGACTACTAGTTTTGCCGGCAATCAATGCATATTTCACTCCGTTGGATTTCAGTTCACCCAAGGAAATGTTCCCTTCCTAAACTACTGCGATCTTAACACGCGACGAAAAAGATTTCCCCCCTTTACCGCCAAGTATTTGTGGCCTCTGGAGTTACTATTTATAAATATTTGTAAATATATTTCGACAAACAAAGAAAAAAATCACACAAAAAACAAAAAAACATTATAAATGATTAAGACAGTATTAAATAACTATAACATCAACTAAATGTTTTCTTTATGTTATACCAAACAAAAAAAACACACACAAAATGTGAACAAAATAAAAAAATTGAGAGAAAATCATCATATTTTAGACATCATTCGTGTGTTTTTTTATTTCCCATGAATGTAAAGTTTAAACAAAAGTGGAGATACTCTTGGTGTTGTCGTTTTAGAGGTGTATAACTAACAAATATTGACGATCAAAAGAACAAAAATGTCCACATTCTTGGGAGTAAACATATCAAGGATATGAGATAATAAACAATGTACGCTCTTATAAATTTTGAAGGAAGAAAACTCGATTCTGGGACGTTGTCAGTCATGGTGTGATGGGTTATATAATATAATAGGTTGCAGTAAATATTTTAGAAAATAAACTCTAACATTCTCTATATGGAAGCTAGACTATTCATAATTGACAAACAGCTAGCAATCAATATGGGCTACACTACACTGCTTTGAATAATAAATCTAAACGTAACAGTTTCAAAGATATCAAGCCTTCCAGTTTACTTCGTTGAATTTCAATAGGTAGGCGTGATTGTGGGCGTGCCATACCATATACGTCTGATAGCCAGACCTTTACTCTAACTCTGGGTAAAAGTTCCATCTCAGTAGCTCTGGTGGTTCTCGAGTTACAGCGTTTTTAATTTGAGTCTCATGTAAAAAATCACCTACTGCGCAGTGCTGGGCGCCTGGTATCAGAAAACAGAGAATGTGCTGTTTGTTTCTCACTACTTTTTCGATTTCATACTACGTGTGGGTGAGTGTGTTATTTTAACTGCGACAACAATATAAAGCATACTTTAAGGCATGAATCTTTATTCGGCCGCACTTGTAGAAAGTATGGACATACAAATATTTACTTACGCCTAACAGTATGCTTTGAATTTGTGTCGCAATAAAATGAACACACGTGGTATGAAATCGAAAAAGTATTGAGAAACAAACAGCACATTCTCTGTTTTCTGATACCAGGCGCCCAGAACTGCGCAGTAGGTGATTTTTTACATGAGACTCACATTAAAAACGCTGTAACTCGAGAACCACTGCAGCCATTGAGATGGAACTTTTACCCAGAGTTAGAGTAAAGGTCTGGCTATCAGATGTATATGGTATGGCACGCCCACAATCACGCCTACCTATTGAAATTCAACGAAGTAAACTAGAAAATAGTATATCTCCGAAACTGCTATGTTTAACTTTATGATTTAAACCAATAAAGTGAAGGAAAAGTAGAATTTTCACAGTGTATTACTGTCCCCGTGGTGTTGTCGTAGGCTACATCTGTGGCTTGGTGCTAAAAGAGCCAATGTCAAAAGTTGTTGTTGTTTTGAGTTGATATTTGAATTATATTTATTTTCAAGCTCTCTATCATAATACCATAATCTAACCAAAAACTGCAATTCCAATCAAATTTGTATCGGATGCAATTAACAGATTTTTTTTGTAAAACCTTCATTTGCAAGAGAGAACATTTTGACATTGGCCCTTTTAGCAACAAGCCAGTGATATTTTGTCATTGCGGTGCCCAATATAAGGTTTTTTTTTCTCATGTATTATAAAAAACTCAACAAAAATTAATTGAAATTGTTTATTATTGTAAAAACTGTTAACCCTCTAACCGGCAATACCACTCTGAGGAAGTCTTCATTATTTGTTTTTAGTTTCGTAAAAAAAACATTTCTTTGTGCATAACTGGCGGTCTTGCCGGTTAGAGGGTTAAGTATAGTAAAGCGAAATCCTTTTCACATATGTATGTACATCATCTGAACAATTGAAGGGCTGCGCTAGACGAAAGCTATCGAAAATAGTCGACGGCCAAACTCCCAAATGCTGCTAAATCTCCAAGGCCATCCAATTGATAGAACGATTCTCATTGTCACACAGGTAGTGATAGTCAACGGGAAACGAAACACGTGACAGGTCATTATCACTTATTTTTAAAATCAACGTCTGAATCAAAGCTGTAAACAAAGAAAGTAGGGGTACGAAGTTCAATTATTAGCAAAACGAGATAATTCGGCTAATGTGTTGAATGGGGGAGATAAATACTTACTAGCAGTTCCTGAATAAGCGCCCAGAGTCTAGGTGGACCGGAGATTCCCTTAGTGACATGCAATCCAACTAATTGCCTGGTGCTCACCGAATTAATCAGTTCTTTAGATTTTAGCAGGCAACTATTTATAAGTACAAAAAAGTAATTAATAAACTAAACCAAAATCTACGATGTCCAAATAGTAAATATGATAAAGAGTTAACATTCTGATGGGTGAACTAAATGCCGATATTTTCAGCAATAATTCAAATTTGATGTGCATTTGGACACACCCTTTACATTAACTAGCACAACTAGTTAAGCCGGCAAAATGTAAACCTCTGCTCGTACTCATAGGAACGCCAATTTTAGTCCGTTGCTGAAAAATTGGCCAAATGGTTTCAATAAACTTTTCAATCTCTTATTTTGAGAAGACCGATTTCTTCCAAACTATTAGTTCAATGGAAAAAATTAAAGCATTGTCTGATTCAGCTTCAGACCAGCTATGCCTGAATAAAATGTCATCAAAATCAATTTTTCAAAAAAAAATCTCAAAATCTCAAATAGTTTGAAGGGAATTTCGAATCTCCAAATTTAAGAAAAATCAATTTTCTCAAGCAAATTTCTTCAAAACTACTTGTTCAATCTAAAAAAGGAAAACAGCGTTTTATTCAGATCAATGTCCGCTATGCATGAGCAAAAATGCAACAAAATCTATTTTTTTAAAAAAATCAAAAATTTTAATGGGTTAACCCCTTTGTTTTTTTTTGGCCAAAATATTTTTTTTCGAATTTCCAAATTTTTGGTACATGTATATATTCTGCCTTCAAAATGGAGTAATTATACCCAATTATAAATTATATAACATCAGTCATTGCCGAGTTATGGTAAAAAATTATATTTTGTGAGTGCCCCCATGGGATACACTATAAATCCTATGTATATGATCGCATCACCTAACTCCCAGTCGGTTAATAATAGTGCTAAACATTAGCTTTTTTTTGATATCACACTCGTTTCGATACCTTAGTCCTTTGCTGAAAAAATGGAACAATAGTTTCAAGGGAATTTCGAATCTCTAATTTTAATAAAAACTATTTTCTCAAGCAAATTTATCCCAAACTATTTCTTCAATCTAAAAAAGGAAAACAGCGTTTTATTCGGATCAATGTCCGCTATACATGAGCACAAATGCAACAAAATCTATTTTTTCAAAAAAATCAAAAATTTTAATGGGTTAACCCCTTTGTTTTTTTTTTGGCCAAAATATTTTTTCTCTAAATTCCAGATTTTTGATACATGTATATATTATGCCTTCAAAATGGAGTAATTATACCCAATTATAATTTATATAACATCAGTTATTGCCGAGTTATGGTCAAAAATTACATTTTGTGAGTGCCCCCATGGGATACACTATAAATCCCATGTATTTCATCGCATCACCTAACTCCCAGTGGGTTAATAATAGTGCTAAAGATTAGCTTTATTTTGATACCACTCTCGATACCTTAGTCCTTTACTGAAAAATTGGACAAATTGTTTCAAGGAAATTTCGAATCTGTAATTTTAAGAAAAATCTATTTTCTCAAGCAATTTTCTCCAAAACTATTTCTTCAATCTAAAAAAGAAAAACTGCGTTTTATTCAGATTAAGGTCCGCTATGAATGAGCAAAATTGCAACAAAATCTATTTTTTCAAAAAAATCAAAAATTTTAATGGGTTAACCCCTTTGTTTTTTTTTTGGTCAAAATATTTTTTTTCGATTTTTGAAATCTTTTGCATTTGTATTTATTCTTCTTCCGAAATGATGTAATTATAACCAGATATAGTTTTTGTAACATTAGCTATTACAGATTAATGGTCAAAGAATTCCTTTTGAGAGTGATCCCTGGGATACACAGTAAATCATTCGAAAATAATCATAACATACAACTTTCAAAGGTATAAAAATAGTCCTAAAGTCTAGCTTTAATTTGGTACTACTAATCTTGTTTCGCTTCCTTAGTCCGTTTGCTGAAATATTGGCCAAATAGTTTCAAGGAACTTTTCCAACTCTAATTTTGAGAAGACCCGATTTCGAAAGCCAACTTCACCTAAACTATTTGTACAATGGACAAAATTAAAACATTGTCTAGTTCATATTAAGAATCGCTATGCCTGAATAAAAATAAAAATTTAAAAAAATCTAAAATCCTGAGTTTTTCAATCTCTAATTTTGACAAGACCCGATTTTGAAAGCCAATTTCTCCCAATCAATTCGTGCAACGTAAAAAAATTAAAATCATATTAATCGATCTTAATGCCTGTACAAAATTTCACCAAAATCATTTTTTTCCAAAAAATTTAAAATTTTTAAAAATTAAAACATTGTCAAGTTCATATTAAGATTCGCCTGAAAAAATTTCACCAAAATCTTTTTTTTTCAGATTGAAAAACATGTAACCGAAATATTTTTTTTTCAGAAAAATATAAAATGAAAATGAGATAAATTTAAACGAAATTCAATTTTTTTTTTTCAAAAAAAAAATATTAAAAAAATTTAAAGGAATTAAAAGGAAATAAATTTTTTTATCTACAGTTACTCTGGAGCAGTTGTGAGCGGTTATGCCGGCCGATAAGTCTTCTAGCGACGGAGCAGATTTGATTTGAATTGTTTTCACTAACGCGCCACATTTAGTCCATCTTGGGATTCTTTGAAGAATGATGCGTCTAGCTTGAATTACATAATTACCGAACTGACCACAATAGCTACCGAATTCTGTCGGTAACATAAGAAAAACATAAATGCCCCAACGGTTCTGTTAACATTTTCCCACCATTTAACGCTAGCACGCTATCATTTCAAACAATTTCCCCGAAATCCTTAGCGCTTCATACTCCAGCTGAACATTTTCCCACTCGATGATTGATCTGCCCCTTCCGAACACCGCACAGCTAATCTCGGTTTACATACGACAAATCTACATAAACTAAATCATCACAAACGTTTACGTTCGATGATCTGCAACGTAAATCTCCGTTTAAAACCTGTTGTTGTCGCTGAGTCTCATTTCAAAGTCAAAAATTAAAGATGAATTCGAAACTGTGGCCAAATTGAAAACTGTGTACAACTGAAGCTGTGGCGGCCGTTGCTGCGACTCTCCAGAAACAAACACAAGAAACCAAAAGGAAGCAAAATTCTACGAAACTGTTTTGTGATACAATGTTCGAATATAAATTTTTAATTACTTTTACTAAATCATTTTGTTTGTTGTCGGTGTTGGTACCTTTCGTTCAGCCACTGTTGTTGTTGTTGTGTTTGTTTGTTTGTTATCCAGTTTGGCCGGCCATACGTTTATGGTTAATTGAGTATGACTAATGTCTTAAATGTCCACTAATGGTTTGTTTTACAGAAAACTCCGAACATTCAACATCGAACGTCCACGAAAGGTCCAATTCGATACCATCGAAGTTATACCAAAATGTGCCGATGAAAAGTCTTTGGCCGTAGACGAAAGCATCTCCTTGCGTTCAGATGTGGTCGGTGGGCCCGACCGGTGGCGGTAATGATGTTTTGGTTTGTGTAAGCGACACAGCACTAAATTCTCGTTGACATTTTGACAAATTTTCGAACTACCAACTGATGTTTTGGCCCGCAGCGGCTGCTGCTGCTGCTGCTGGTGGTGGCGGTGGCGGTGAGTTCTGCATATGAGTACAACACACACCATACACAGCATGTAGCCACTGGGCAGTGTTTCGTATTCCCTTTGCTCATGAGCATTCATAGTAATCCGATATTGTGCTCTCTTCTCAGTTTCTGCCGCTCTGCAAAAGGCGAACTGAACAGGAAAAATAAATATACTCGTACTTGTGGTTTTGACTTGGTTGGAATGACCTACACAAAAATAATGGTCAGTGGTCGGTCAATTAAAATGGGGGGGAGGGGAGGTTATTGAATATTTTATAACTCTTGCAATATTGACGATTGGTAAAGAATGCACAAATTCGTTTTAAGACTTGTAAAAGTGTTAATTCGGGTAATGTTTAATATTTTGGTTTTTTAATAAGTTCACGCACGAGATCAGGAATTTTTAATAATTTTTTTTATATTAATTTTTCCAATATTTCGTTCTTCTTTGAAGAACATCATCAGGGAGTCCACAAATAAACGGTACAAGACAACATGTTTATATA
Organism: Hydrotaea cyrtoneurina; assembly: GCA_958296145.1. NCBI lineage: Eukaryota > Metazoa > Arthropoda > Insecta > Diptera > Muscidae > Hydrotaea > Hydrotaea cyrtoneurina. The sequence goes on from OY282514.1 coordinate 85,475,188, forward strand.
CACAGAAACTTAATTCACAAGTAGGTTAAGATGTTGTAGACACCCCGATGATGTTCTTCAAAGACCGAAATATAGGGAAAATAAAAAAAAAAAATTTTATTAAAAATTAAACTCATATTAAATATTTATTAATTTTTATTTCTTAAAAAATCATTTATATCTTAAAGCACATTAAGTATGCTCTAACTTGCAAACTCATTTACTAATTTATCGTCTTTCTTTCCAAAGTTACAACCAAAAATTGTGAAATAAGACCATTTTTCCAAAATATATAAAAAAAACATAAAATTTAAAGCAAAATGTTTACATTGAAAAAAAAATGTATTTTCCATCATTTCTCTCCATTTGACAACAACAAAAACCCTCATCGAGTACCATGATACTCTCAAACAAAACGTAGCAAAGAACGGATTATGGATAAGAAAATGCACAGATGACAGAAAAAATCGCTAGGATTCCTTATAAGTCTTTTGTACTAGTTGTCACAACCAAATTTATACTGATTATCGGTTGCATTAACTAAAATTCGGTAATAAAAATAGTAAATTTGACTGAAAAAAAATAATTTGGATCCCTGATTCGGTTGTGGTTATTTTAATCGATTTTTATAAATATTCAAAGTCGATAACCAACTAGATATCTTCATAAGTAAAAAGTAGTTTCACTTCTAACGAAACTTCGACTATTTTAATGGAATTTGTAACCTAAAGGAAGTTCCAATTCATCGCCCTGTGTGAAGTAAACGAACTCCTATCAGTCGGCCTATCAAAAGGCTGAAGTGTCTCAAGACCATTTCTCCAAGAGACCCAGCTCAGTAGCCCTGTGGTGAGAATGTCTGTATCGGTGAGATGGTTTTTAATTTAACAAGTTTCCTATTTTTTTTAATTTGTCAGAGTGTGCTGGGGCCGAAATGGGAGTACAAATTAGACGCAGTCTTATCAGCGTTGATTGTCTGGTACCGCGGGGGGAAATATATGAAATAACTCCTAAAAAAATTAAATAAAACTCAAAAAAAAAAAATTAAATAAAACCGCAAAAAAATTAAATAAATCCAAAAAAAATAAATAAAAATCCAAAAAATTTAAATAAAACCCCAAAAAAAATTAAATAAAACCACAAAAAAAATTAAATAAATCCAAAAAAAAAAAAACTCCAAAAAAAATTAAATAAATCCCAAAAAAAAATCAAATAAAAACCCCAAAAAAAATTAAATAAATCCCCAAAAAAAAATTAAATAAAACGGCAAAAAAATTAAATAAAATCCAGCTAAAAATTAAATAAATCACAAAAAAAAAAAAATAAATCCCAAAAAAAAAATAAATAAATCCAAAAAAAAAATTAAATAAAACTTCAAGCAATTTAAATAAAACCCCCAAAAAAATTAAATAAATCCCAAAAAAAATGTAATATAACTCCAAAAAAAATTAAATAAAAAAAAAAAAAAAAAAATCCAAAAAAAAAAATTAAATAAAAAAAAAAAAAAAATTTAAATAAAACCCCCAAAAAAATTAAATAAATCCCAAACAAAATTAAATAAATCCCCAAAAAAAAATTAAATAAAACGGCAAAACATTATATAAATCCCAAAAAATTAAATAAAACCCCAAAAAAAAATTAAATAAATCCCAAAAAAGAAAAATTAATAAACCCGATCACCAAACAGCAATAAAATCATGTATGTGCTGGACTTAATTTTATTGCCGAGGTGATTGTATTTCACAAACTTCTTGTGCTGGATTTATCACTAAATTGCTTGTGATTTGCAATCAGTTTTAAAATATGAATCCGTATTTCTGTAGTAAACATGACCCAAAACGTCAAATAAACAATTCTAAAACAATCATTAGTATCTTCTGAACCGTTTTGCACTTAAAAAAACCAAATGAAAGTATTAATTAAGACTGATTAAATGCGCTTCAAAAATATATGTCCCATTTATTTGTTTGGCTTGTGGTGGTTTGAAAAAAACTAAAACCGCAAAAAAAAATACCAAAATAACGCATTGATGTGATTTGCTTTTGGTGAATTCCAGCACAACTAATTTTCACCAAGGTGATTTGCCTATCACAAATGAATAACTGAATATGATATTTACTAAAGTGAGCTCCCAGTCATTCTATCTCCCATAATTTAGGGTATCCCACAGTCGCCTATAACCCTCTAAACGACGTACTACTTGTGTTATTGTGGCTGTATTAACACAAAAGGTGGTCCACAATATTTATTATGGCTCATTCAGTTTTTTCCGTTGGCGGACATTTAAATAACATTAATGTCATGTGTTATCGGTTTTCATCTCGCCAGCTACGCAATTATTGCTTTGAATCGCCACACACACGCACACACACACACACACAATTAAACCACAACCATAAAGAGTTCATATAGACCGATTTGCGGCCATATTGGCAATATTTGAATAGACATATGTAGCCCCCCCCACCCTTTCCTACTGTCCAACTGTCAGTGTTGGCTTAGTCTCCTTTTCAATCATTTAAATGTTAATTAATGCTAATCAAATGCTGTTAAAGTGTTACATTAAATTAATTTTGAATCCATTTTTATTTGGTATTGTTTAACAACTCACACACACACACACAGACACTCTCTCACGCGCACACAATTTTGATGGTATCTCTTAAAAATCAAATGTGGTTTTTGTTGTTCCGAGAACAGTTTTCATTGGAATTACCTGTCAGCACAAACTGAGAGACGGCTAGACCGGCTCACATACTAAACTTGTTTAGATATATATATATTTATTTTTAATTGGGATCATTAATAGAAATTTTGAAGTTAGCCAGAAATGAAATGAATATTTATAAAATCTTTTTTTTTTTGGAGGGCAGACAAAGAGCGGTAAAGTTTCGATTTGTCCACCGTTACGACTAAACAAATAAGCGTAACAATTTAAACAGATTGAGTGATCTGGGACAGCTACCAGCGATAAAACGAAAAGGTCCAAGCAAAACATTCTTAGGGTGCTACAAAATATACCTGATGAGTTTTACACTCATTTCATGGTGAAGCTGGATTATAATGGCGAGTGAACGCTTCACTTACTAGTGCTAGGCCCGCAGCAGAAGGGTTTCCTTACTTAACCCATTTTGTACCAGACTACAAAAATATTTTTTTGATTTAGCTCAACTAGTTTAACAATAGGCTAAAACTTAAAAAGGGGGCTGGGGTTAAAAAGGTTCCAGACGGAAAGCTACTATGCCAAGCTAAATTATAAATTGAAAAAAACTCTAATTCATTTATTTAATAATTATTTGATGATTATTTAATGAAAAACAGTAAAACATTGTGTCGAGATCATGACCGCTGGTACAAAATGGGTTAAGATGGCTCTACCTGTTGTTGGTCTTGGCAAAAACAAATGATTTCCCAGACTTTCGGTTTTGAAAGTACTGTCTCTAGTTTGTGATACCAATAATCTGAATGTTTTCTGTCACTTGGTCCGTCCACTCGAAGTCCCGATCTCCACTGTTCACATCTCCCTTAGTAGTTGTCGTCTAACGCCTTTCTTGCTGGGGCTTAAGATTCAATCGACTATCACACAGATGAAACCGGGTAAGACCATCAGACATTTTTTAGCGGCTACTTCATCTCGTATATGTTGGCTATTTGACGAGTAAGAGAGCAATCACTAAGCCAAGTAAAACTTCTCTAGAAGCCGTTCGGAGCCGTCTTTAAACAGTAGGTCTCGGTCAGTCCCCGGTCAGTGAGCCAATAATGTTGCAGAAAGCCCAAGACCTAAACGCAATTGCATTGTAATATCTGTGGCCCCACAACATAAATCTGTTTTTGAATATTTTTAGGAGATCATTCTATACATTTAATTAATCGTCGAAAATCAGGATTCTTTTTTTTCTAAAGAAACGTATTCTCTCACGTACTTCTTAAATAAAAAGAGTTGTTTATAGAAAAACACTGTCCTAACTCTAGTTAGGCTTTTATGGTTTGTGACCACTGATATGTTTCTTTATTTGAATATCGAGTTCGGATTAATGTTGTGGTGTAAAACACTTTCGGACGAAATGATAGAAAATACTATGGAAGCTCAAGTGATAATGGACAGACAATAAGTGAATACTGGACATCACAATTCTTTCCAGAATTCGAGAAGTTACGCGTTATCATTCAATAGAAGCTATCGGTTTTTAAATAGTCATCGAAATTATATGACTAGGATCTGAATACAGGAGATTACCTACAGGAGTAACTCCGAAAGTACCTACAGGAGTTTAATTCTTTCCAGAATTTGAGCACTTACAGGCTAACATTCAATAGAAGCTATCGATTTTTAAACAGCCATCGAAATGGCACGACTAGGATCTGAATACAAAAAAGGCTTCAATAGAAGCTATCGGTTTTTTAATAGTCATCGAAATGATATGACTGGGATCTGAATACAGAAAGGGGGAGAGTACCTACAGGAGTTTAATTCTTTCCAGAATTTGAGCACATACAGGCTATCATTCAATAGAAGCTATAGATTTTTAAACAGCCATCGAAATGGCATGACTAGGATCTAAATACAGAGAAGATGTGATGCCCAAAAGATCCCCTAACCAAGAGAATTCATAGAGCCTCACCTATGACCTCAGCGACCATAATATCTGATTTCGGGACGGGCACCACATTTCTTAAACCACACCCAACCTTAAATAGGTTTTATCATATTTCTCCAAGCCATGACAAGAGTCGCAGTCAGTCGAATCAGTTCTCAAAATCTTTAAGGGGTCATTTGCCTTAACACGATTTGGCAAAAATTGCATTGCGCTCTACGTTTGACAGCATTTAGGATTTGCAAAACGTTTAAAATTAAACCAAATTGTGTACTTGTTCTTTACGATTTGTATTTTGTTTTGTTTTTTTCATTTTGAATACTTATGAACGATCGTTAATAATAATTCTGTTAAATGTATAACATTAATTAAAACATGAATAAACTTTAAATAAATTAAACAAAAGCAATTAACGGACATTTGTCACCGAGCAAAAAAATAATTAAAAACAACAACAAAATAACAACACAAAACCATATTCACTCACTCACACCAGAAAACAAAATGCGTCACAATCGTGTATTTAACAACAAAACAAAAATGAAACAAGAAAACAATAACGAACGATATTTCAATTTCAGCAAAAATGTAAAGTTTTTAATTTTATTTGTTCGTTTTTGTTTTATTCCAACCACACACGAACAAAATCTTGGCAGACAGCCGGAATGGAATGACTGACGGACTGGAGTGCTGGTGGACTCGTTGCTGGTGACTTTTGGTATCACCAGAGATCATCATCAACATTGTTAAAAAAAAAACTCACGAAACAAAAAATCAGAGGTCTATCATTGATGACATACTAACTAGAGTTAGTGTGTAAGTATTCGCATTCAGACTGGTTTACGATCAACGTTTGCCATAAAATTAACGAGATCACCATCAGCATGAGCGCAGTAAAACAAACAATAACCAACAAAAATGGGCAAATTCAACCGAAATAAGTAGAATATTCTCGGATCTGCGTTGTGCTATTGTTGTGTACCCGGACATTTTGATGAATGTAAACAAATTTCCAACATTTCGTTGTAAAATTTGTAAAGCAATTATGGCAACATGATGGCCCCCAGTCAGCAGTCAGAACATGACAAGATCACCACCACCACTACAACCATTTCAGGTTACAAGTCAAGGATATGTGCATATGTATGTGGGTAGATATATTGTTGTCTTCCCAATACTCGGGGGATATTCTCAAATATATTCAGTACATTGTCATGATGTTGAAGGAATTTACACAGAACAAGCGAAATGTTGTGTGTTCCTATTTACCAGACTTATATCAATGAATAAGTATTCAGCGAGCTGGCATCATCTTTTTTCTCCATGGCGCCATCTGTATGTTAAGTGTGTTTTAATCTCAGCGTCCTGGATTAAAACACGAACAGGCCAAATAGAATGATCGCCATAGACTATTTAATACAGCGCTTGATAAAGGTTTTAACCCGGGAATTCCCCAGACGTATTACCCGAGACATTTGCCGATTTTTTACTTCCCGATTACCGGAAACAAATTACTACCAAAAAAAATTAAACTATGTACGATTTTAAGCACTTTTTGCAACTGCGGTTGTGGGTTTTAAACGGGAAATACACGAATTTTGTACTTTCTAAACAAGTTGATCTTATACAGGATATTGGTTTCATGATTAATTACGGAGAATTTTTAATTAAAGTTTTATTAATCACTTCAAGTTTTTATCGTGCCTAAATTATTTATATTTAAGTTTTGTTTAAAAAACAATCAAGTTTTTAAGGTTTCCTTTTTTTTTTTTGGAAAAATAGTATTTTTTATTATTATTTTTATTTAGTTGAAAAACGTCGGGAAATTAAAATCCCTACACCTGATCTTCATTGAATTGTTGTAAAATTGCCTTGATTTGTGCAGTAGAGCAGTCCCTGCCGAAATATTTGGTAGTTTTTGAAATAATCCTAATTTCTATGACCGTAAGTCTAAAAACCCAATTGATAACCACTAAAGGACAAATACATCTTTTAAGAAACATAAACCTCACTCATACTCATTTCCCTTAACATTCCATGAAGGAACAGACGGGGAACTTCTCTCGAATCAGTGAGCTGTGCACGATATTATTTTGTATACTCACTGACCGGGACCTACTGTTTAAAGTAGGCTCCGAACGGCTTCTACAGAAGTTTGACATGGCTTAGTGATTGCTCTCTTACTCGTAAAATAGCCAACATATACGAGGTGAAACAGCCGCTAAAAAAATTCTGTTTAAAGTCGGCTTCGAACGGCTAGTGCTTTTCTAGAGAAGTTTTACATGGCTAAGAGATGGCTCTCTTACTCGTAAAGTCGCCAACATTTACGAGGAAATAAGAAACATAGACCACGAAGCTATAAATGGAAGTGGATTTTAGAACATAAGTCCTTGAGGTCATTACTATTACGAACAAATAATGGACAAATACAAGCCCTGAATTGAACTTTTATTTCAAATTTAGTTTCGATAAACTTATATTTTGATAAACTAATTTGTTGATAAATTTATTTTCCGATAAACCTATTTTTCGATAAACTTATTTTTCGACAAACTTATTTTTGATAAATTTATTTTTCGATAACTTTATTTTGGATACTTATTATTTAAAATTTATTTTCGATCAATTAATTTTTCGATGAACTTATTTTTTGATAAATTAATTTTGGATAAACTAATTTTTTGATCAATTTATTTTCCGATAAACCTATTTTTCGATAAACTTATTTTTCGATAAATTTATTTTCCTATGAACTAATTTTTCGATGAACTTATAATTTAAAATTTATTTTCGATCAATTAATTTTTCGATGAACTTATTTTTTGATAATTAATTTTTCGATTAACTTATTTTTTGATAAATTAATTTTGGATAAACTAATTTTTGATAAATTTATTTTCCGATAAACCTATTTTTGATAAATTTATTTTTCGAAAAATTTATTTTCCTATAAACATATTTTTCGATCAACTTATTATTTAAAATTTATTTTCGATGAACATATTTTTTGATAAATTTGTTTTCGATAAACTTATTTTTTGATAAATTTATTTTCGATAAACTTATTATTTTTTGATAAATTAATTTTCCGATAAATTAATTTTTCGATAAACCTTTTATTTTTTGATAAATTAATTTTCCGATAAACTTATTATTTAAAATTTATTTTCGATCAATTAATTTTTCGATGAACTTATTTTTTGATAAATTTATTTTCGATAAACTTATTTTTTGATAAATTTATTTTCGATAAACTTATTTTTTGATAAATTTATTTTCGATAAACTTATTTTTTGATAAATTTATTTTCGATAAACCTATTATTTTTTGATAAATTAATTTTCCGATAAATTTATTTTTCGATAAACTTATTATTTTTTGATAAATTAATTTTCCGATAAATTTATTTTTCGATAAACTTATTATTTTTTAATAAATTAATTTTCCGATAAATTTATTTTTTGATAAACTTATTTTCCTGTAAATTAAATTTAATTAAAAAAAATTTGTAATAAAAATTTTCCGACAAACACGAAAGTCTCTGTAAAAATTCTAATTGGCATTGTTTCCTAGTGCATTTATGTGTGTACTGGCTAATTGGAGTCGTTGGTGTTATAAAAACACCATTCATTTTCGCTTCGACTACAGACGTATCTGTTCGTCTCAGACGCATACGATTTATACAAAACACGCTGTTAGTTTTACTTGCATGTCGTGTGACCACGAAACAATAAATAAGAGTGGATTTTTTAACATTCGCATAAAAAATCCCATTTCGGACAAATAATGTACAAAGACAAAAGCCTACAACAAATTTATAATTTTTGGAAAAACTGCATTATTTTCGTAAAAACTTTGCTGTTCGTTTTACGATGTCTATCGAATGTAGTTTTCGAACGACTTGTCGTTTTGGACAAGTCGAATGAAAACTTAATCGTTTCAATACACATTTTGCTTTCTGTATATTGAAAACGGCAAGTCGAGCGACGAGTCACATTCGATTGACTTCGTGAAACAGGCAATTAGTATCGCTCGTATGTAGTATACCCACGATGCACAAATTCAAGTGACTAAGAGCAAGAAACAAATAACTCAAAATTAAAGAAACTTTTCATGAACCTCAACACTACATTTTTGAATTTTGAACAATCCAAATTGGCTAAATTTCCCCCTAAAAGTATGGACACATGAGTAAGTACGTACGCATTTCCCTTAACATAAAAAAACAGATGTGGAACTTCTTTCAAATCAGTGAGGTCTGCTCAATGCAATTTCTATACTCCATGACCGCGACCAACTGTTTAAAAGTGGCTAATGCTTTTGATAAAGAGGTTTTTCACCTCGGCCACTGTAAAATTAAGCAGCCATCAGACGATATGTTTTTAACATACATACGGAGTTACATATGTATGCAAAAAGTGACAGTACATATGTAAAAAACAAATCGTCTGATGGCAGCTTTACTAATATTCTTACCTGGATACACGTAGAGGTTTGCTATGTGACAGTCGCACACACACTACCCATCACACCACGGCCACCCAAGTATCAAGTAAGCCTTTCTATGATTTCACTAAAATTCATGGATATGTAAGTGCCCAGCTATACAATTCTTTGTAAGATTTACTAACGGCGGTCTATGATTTTCCTGGACCGTTTATCACCACCCTACATCCTTTAAAATGTAATTGCCTTATTAAATTACAAGTCTGTTCATTTAATCTTTGAACATGTCCCAAATCCTTCCACACATTCTCAGTTTTTTCTCATTCATAAAAATATTTTTTTTCTTTTACATCACAAAGACCATTAAACGATTTATCACCAAAACTTATCACCTGCACCGCCTTTTAAAATGTTCCATGAAAATTTGTTAAGATAACACCAGCACACCACACACACACACACACACGGACACTGCCAACCAACGACTTCCGTAAAGTGAGGCGTACTTGTGATAAAAAAAAAGTAAAATCTTTTTATCCCCTCTCCATTTAATAACTCTTTTCTTTTAATGATCTTGAGAATCATTTCTTTCCCGTGTCATTGTGAGAGAAGATATTGGGGCATTTTTCTGTGTATCTTTTGGATTGGTAATAAAAAAAGAAAACTCTTAAACATCTGTTTTATTTAATTTTATGACAATTATGAATGTATGAATTTCAGTTTATGAATGATAGTTTTTATGGCCTTTTGTGATTATTGTGGTTGCTATGTGTGTGTTTTTTTTCATCTTTTTTTTTTTGACAATTACTATTACCACAAATTATGTGTAATTGTTATCATTACTTTAATGATATGTTGTAAATATGGCCATAAAGACGGGAGGTTTGCCTATAAACCCCTCGCATTCCCTCTCTATCTCTGTCACTTTAAATGGTAGCGTTTAGGAACGCCGTGGCACAGGCAGAAAGGAAATGGAAGTGTTCGTTTAGGAAAACATCAATGAGATAAGCCCAAAAATCTGTAAAAATCCAACAAGATAATGAGGCTGTCAACAAAAAATATTTTACAAGAAAATGTCTAGAGAGTTTAGAGTTATTCGGAAATCTTAATTTTGAAGAACAATTTTAGTTATGTATAGTTTGGAAATAAAAAAAAAAACAAAGCTGAACCGAACCGCAATCGCACAGTAATCCAAAGTCGACAACATTCGATCCAGTAAACATTCTTGAGTTGTGTAAAATTTTGTAATATTTCCAAAGTTGACAATTTGTAGAATTTTATATTTTGTAGTTTGTTGGATTTTTTACACCGTTTAAAGTACTTATTGTGGACGGCCGTGGTGTGGTAGGTAGAGTGTGATACTACCAGACCGCAGAACCCAGGTTCAAAACCTGCTAAGTCAATCGAACATTTCTGAGCGGCTCCTTTCTCCTGGTAAATGCTGGCGATTTTACGAGCCATGTAAAAGCAGAAAAGCATTTGCCATCGGGAGCCGTCTTGAAACAGTAGGCTGCGGCCAGTGAGTATACAAATTGTACCGTGCACAGCTTACTGTATAATAACACCTCTTGTTGGAGAGACTTGTACAATCTCATTCTTTTTTTTTGGCCTTACATTATATATTTTAACCTTGCCAAATCATATACGCACGGTGTAGATGGTGTGCCGGGATTCCGCTAGAAATATGAAAATATTTCACCTTTAGAACTTTTCATTATTTCTGATGGGAATTCCTGTAGATTTCTAAAACATCATAGAGGAACCTTAGTTTGAACTCGACTTTCAGTCAAAATAGATATTTAATTTCTAAAAATAAAAAATGAAAAATCTTAAAAAAAATTTCCAAAAAAAAAATAACAACCAAGTTAAAATTCACAACAGCATCGGTCCCACCGCCCCTTCTGCCAGTTCGACCTGTACGTCTGCATTCACCTGTTGCCCATAAACATAAGTACGTGTAAGTGTGTGCATGTGTGAAAAGATTATTCAACGGATACAGATTTAGAGCTGGTGAATAAACGGTTGTTTTGCTTTTGGGTTCGTACCTCTATTAAATGTTTGAAATCTTCCATTTTTATCTCTGGTTTTATCGTTTTGCTTCACATTTTTGTGTGCGGCTGTGTCTGTGTGAGTGTTAACTTGGAGTTGAATGCAAAATGTGTACATTTGACTACATTTGCGTTTTGCTTGATTTCGAGTTTCTGCTTTGCTCCGCTCGGTCTCGACCTCTTTCGAGTTCAATTGTTGTTTTTGTTGGGTGGCTGTTTCGGACTGGTGCTGGTGTTTTTTTTGTTTTTTTTTTTTGTGAAATTTTGTTAACGGATGCAAAGCATCATTTTGGTTTTAGCATCCGTTTCATGTCTGCTGAATGTGTCGAAGGGCTACCGCCATTTTTGGCTGCTTGATTTTTGTTTTTGGTTTCTGACACATTGTGATGGCCTCACTGCTTGGCTGTGTGTGTGTTTGAATGTGTTAAAGCATTTTTTTTGGCCCATTCGTTTGGAGGAGAGCTCAATTATGGAAATAGTTTTTTTTTTTTTTTTTTTGGATGAGAATGTGATCATTCGCTTTAGAGACACGAGTGTCGCTGTGATACATTTAAGCCTGGTGCAGCATTGCATTGTGGACCATTGACATGCAACAGTCAGCGCTTCATGGACACGGGTTAAAATACATTAAACAACAAGGCACAAATATGCATGAGGTTAATTTCCATTGGACCGAATCTTGTATATACTCCTCGTTTGATTGTATTCGGTACCATGGCCGCCGCGTTCGCTAAGAAGCTTTACAATTATGTTTGAATAATCAGTCACCAACATGGACACAGGAGGCGAAAGACCGTGACAGTGGCGTCCAATTCCCCAACCAATTAAGCTAACATCGATTTTCCTAACTTTTTTACAATATAAAGATTTTTGTTGGTAACTTAGACCGAGTAATCAAATTGATATGACTCGTCATCCTGCCGACATTAAATATCGTCTTCAATGTACTACCTCAAAAAATAGTTTATCATGCCTCTGTAGCGCGACAGCAGCGTTTCCAGCAGCTTCTTCAAATGTCAGCGATTTTCCCTAACTTTCTTACAATATAAAGATTTTTGTTGGTAAACCAAATAATCAAATTAATATGGCCCGACATCCTGCCGACACCAAAGATCGTCCAAGACAATGTCTTTAATGTCTGGCCTCAACGAATACTTTATATTGCGCTCACGGTTGACGGAAATGGCATTTCCAACAGCTTCTTCAAAGAAAAATTGGACAATGAAGCCAGCGCTTCATTGTGGTCCATGCCGATGGACTAGAATGAGCGTTAAGTTGGTTCAAAGGCTTTATGGCCGATATGGGTCTGCTTTACAGATTTTATACTCCATAGATGCCTATGTTCTGGACCGGAGCCTTCCTGTAGACAATCGCCCGACCTTGGTCATATAACACATGAACCAAAAACAATTGGGATCGTAATCTAAAGTTTGATCACAAGCTTAACTCGGCCGACTCACTTATCTTAATGTTTTATGCCGGTTCACAAACCGTCTATAAATTAAAACGACCTGACCGACCCGATTACCTAAAGCAGTCTTACTGGGGCTTTTGTTGTGGCCTCAAAGGCTAAAACAAACGATTTCAGATAGCATTTCCCCTGTCGAATCGACATCGAATTGTCTTTGATTTGAAACATGAAAACCTTCTTTCGAATTATCAGACCGTCTGACGACGTTGCTCTGCTTAGGCACAAATAAACGACATTAACTCATTCATAGGTCGTACCTGTAACGTCAATGACCACAAAGAACACTTTTTAAAATTTCTCCAAAAAAAAAAATCAGTTTTGATGAAAAGGTGTCAAATAAATTAAATACCTCCCCAGAAGAATGGACCATAAACTTCAGTTCTCGGTATCTAACTCCATCAACATGTGGGCATCAGCATTTTCTGCATCATTTGGTTTAGTTTTTTTTTTTTTTTTTTGTTTGTGTCTTAGGCGTTACATCTGGGCCGCTCAACGTTATCGTTTTCTTTGTTGTTGGTGGTGGTGGTTGTATCTCATTTTAATGATTTCATTGGAAATCATCGCCAACAAGAGCATCGTTTTCATTCCATGTGATACAAAGAGCACCAGGAAAAGCAAATAAACAAACAAATATTAAAGCGCTTTTATGTTAATTTAAACGCATTTAAATTACCAATAAAACAACAGACAGATATAAATAAATGACTACACACAAACATACTTGAAACATTCAGAAAAAATAACATTAATTTCGAAATAAATTCGATCGTATCGCATGGCTCGTTTTCATTTGTATTTATTTATGCAGCACTGTAACAGGGTTGCCAGTCTTTATGTTTGGATAATTACACCAATTGCATAACTATTAAATTATCCTCCAAATTTCTCAATACAAATAAATAACTAAAAATCTCTTGTGGTGGCTGTGATTTCCATTTGCCATTTTCCACAATCGCCTGGCAACTCTGTTGCCATGCAAACCCACACACGCGCAACACACACTCTTATTTCACTTTGTTTCAGACATTTTTCAAATCTATCTGTTGTTGTCGTTGTTACATTTAAATTCAAACCAAAATTTGTTCGTAATCAATCACAACCTCCACCAAAAAGACAAAAAAAAACCAAACTATTTTACGATTTGTTTTCATTTTCAACGGCGACGTCGTGTAAATGACTGTCGTTCGGTGTGAATGACTGTCTTTACATGACAATCGCTTGTAATGTGGCATGTAATTCGCCCGCCCCTTGGGTGCTGCGTTTGTCTATTGGATTTCCTTTTTTCCGTTTTTCTTTTCAATTAAAAAAATTCAATTTAATTATGCTTAAAATTGTATTAGCCTAAGTTCAGTGCGAACAGCGCATCGTCTTGGGTGGTTTACGAGTTTTGATGCGTTGATTTACACCTTTTCCCTTGAAATCTCATCACTGGTTTTAATGGATTTCTTTTTTGACGTGTACTTATCCCGGCATGCGGGTCATTTGAACGACGCAGACAAATTGTCGCTGTGGCGAATGTTTATGATGAAATGACACACATTTGCTTAGACTTACTTTGTTGTTTTTGTCTTGATTTTATGTACATCAAATGGTTTGAAATTTTGTCTAAGAGACCGCCTACAAATTCTTCCTGAAATCCGCTAAGCCGGTTTTTTTGCGCTAAGCTTAGGAAAATTAGGAAAATTTGAGTTAAGCTTGGATTTCTATAAAAAAAAAACGTTGCGCTAAGCCCGGTTATCTATAGAAAACGTTGCGCTCAGCTTAGTTTCCCATAGGAAACTTTGGGTTAAGCCTGGTTTTATAGAGAAAACTTTGCACTAAGCCTGGCTTTCTACAGAAAACGTTACGCTAAGTCAGGTTTTCTATAGAAAACGTTGCTCTAAGTCAGGTTTTCTATAGAAAACGTTGCGCTAAGACCGGTTTTCTATAGAAAACGGTGCGCTAAGACCGGTTTTCTATAGAAAACTTTGCATTAAGCCTGGTTTTCTTTAGAAAACGTTGCGCTAAGACCGGTTTTCTATAGAAAACGTTGCGCTAAGCCTGGTTTTCTATAGAAAACTTTGCACTAAGCCCGGTTTTATGTAGAAAACGTTGCACTAAGCCTAACTTTCTATAGAAAACTTTGTTCCAAGCCTGCTTTTCTATAGAAAACTAAGCTTTAAGACTAGTTTTTCTATAGAAAAATTCATTTAAGCCTAGTTTTTTATAGGAAACTTAAAGCCGAAACTAATTATCTATAGAGAATTTAAAGCTAAGCATGGTTTTCTACAAAAAAAAATTGGAGCCTGGAAAACGTTGCGCTAAGACCGGTTTTCGATAGAAAACTTGCGCCTTGAGGCTTGGCGCAAAGTTTTCTATAGACAACTTTGCGCCAAGCCTGGTTTTCTATAGAAAACTTAGCTTTAAGACTAATTTTTGTTATACTAAACTTTGCTTTAAGACTAATTTTTCTATACTAAACTTAGCTTATCTAGTTTTTTTTATAAAAAACTTAGCTTAGCTAGTTTTTCTATAGAAAACTTAGCTTATCTAGTTTTTCTATAAAAAACTTAGCTTAGCTACTTTTGCTATAGAAAACTTTGATTAGCTAGTTTTTCTATAGAAAACTTAGCACAGCTAGTTTTTCTATAGAAAACATAGCTTAGCTAGTTTTTCTATAGAAAACTTAGCTTAGCTAGTTTTTCTACAGAAAACGATCCGCCAAGTCTAGTTTTCTTAATCCAATCATTCAGTTAACCGTCGATAGTAGTTTTCTAACAAACCCCCGTATTGATCGCCTACCATCGCAATGTATCCGTCAATCTTCAATTTTACCTTCAGCAGTCTGACGATTTCTTTGCTTAACCCAGATTTCTTTGTGTTGCCGCATACCCGCAAACCCCTTTTTTAACGGGAAATTCATTCCATTCCATTTGATTTAAACCCCCAAATAGTGGCATTAAATCATACCGCTGCAGCAAGCACAGAGCAACGAAATGAAGCAACTTCTCAATTTTCACAGCCGTTAATCAAAAAGTGCCCGAAATAAATCCTCCGCCGAGATCTTCTGCGTTAAGATATGCATCTCTCTTCGAATGAAAACAAACAAATATAAGATGTACGAGCTCCTGATTTCCAACCGATAACATATCACATTAAAAACAAAACCAAACCAAACCAAAGCCAAACAACGCTGGAAAAAGCAAAACGAAATGCTACAGGTATCGTGCGCACATTTAGGACGCACTAAATGGCCAACCAACACACAACGAGCAGGGAATGCAACGTGCTGCTGCTGCTGCTGCTGCAAGTTGTACGTGGACCACCCTTGGGTGCAGTAAAGAACGACATCGCCAGAGTGTGTCTGATGGCCGCACAGTGCGCTCATGCGTGCGTGCGTGCGTGAGTGTGTCATCATCGTGCCCCTGCGTCATAAGATTAATAGTGTGAACAGAAATTTACATTAACAAATACTCTGGCCCAACCAATTCCAGTAGAACATCAGTGATAATCACCATTTCTGTCCGCCAGATGATTATCGTAAATCTGGAAGTTGCCTTAGTAATCTCTCCGTCACCGTCTCCAACGCTGTCTTCGGTGTGTACGTGTGTTCTGTTGGGTGACCCTCTATGTTAAGTGTAAATTGAGTTAATTTGTCAACCATGTAAACATTTCGATCAAAGATAATCGATTATCATTTTGAGCGGTCTTTAGTTGGGGGGGGGGGGGGGGGGGTTATTACAAGAATTTATTGGGTCACACGCATTTGTCATAATTAAAGGCTACAACCTGATTACGGCACAATTCTAGGAACTTTATTATCAAGAAGTATGTGGGGACGGACGTGTTGTGATAGGTAGTTGAGGTTTAAGACCGTGTAAGAATATCAACACAGAAGCGAGCTTCGAAGAGACCATTGTGTTCGTCATTCTAGACCTGGAACAAAACATAGTTTTCGATATTTAAATTTTTTTTTGTATTTTTTATGACAATACAAAGTAAATTTATATTCTAATTTCGGGTTCAAGGGTAAACCGGGTGACGCAGACCATATGGCGTTGTTGAAACGTGTATCGTTCCATTTTTAGTAATGGCGTAGTTTCTACTTGTCAAATGTCAAAGAATAAAAGCTTTTAAAGTGACAGCCACCGAAATACCGGGTGATTCAAAATAACAATTTTTGTACCTTAAAAAAAAAATACCCATATTTTTTACAGAACTCAAAAATATTTACTAGATCAAAAGTTACAGACAATTTCGATGGAACCTTATCGAAGCAAAAAATCATCAGCAGCAGCATAAAGTTTGCTCAGCGGAGAGACAAAAGAGAGACGATCCGGCCAAGTAGAATCAGCTGATACAGACTAACAGTCTTTCTAAAGCATTGGTTTTAAGTGATGATAAACTTAGTCTTAGGCTAGACCAAACACTAAGACTTAGCCCAGCTTTCAATTAAATAAACCCTCACAGGTCAAAGCTATAATTAAGCCCCGATTCAGGCAAAGACGCAACTGAAGCATCCATACTCAACTCATATTGGGATAAATCTTGTCCTCATAATTTTCCAAACAAAAAAAACCCTACAGCATACACATCATCTACCATTTATATGTTCCCTCTTTCGCATCCCTTTAAACACACACACAAAAAATCCTAAAAACTTTCTAAAAAGACAACAAATTCCCAGTCAAGTTTAATCGTCGAGACCCAACCAACCACCAAACATATCCTCCCATCAATCCACCATTCCTCGGAACGCACAAAAAATGCCAACATAACAAATGCACAAGTTTACGATATTCTGACATAGAATAATGTTGGCAACATTATGGTGCTATAATAACAATACATCATAAGTCTTATCAATTCGGATGAATCTCGAAATGGTTTTTGCACTAATTCTAACTGCAACAGCAGACAAGACGCGAGAGGAGAGCGTAGTGAGTGTGTGTGTGTGTGGAGAGATATACAGTAGGGTGGAGTGAAAACATGCTTTTTTTTAATTTGAAAAAGTTAACCTCGGAAAGAGATGTAGTCTGGGGTCCTAATGAGGGGAAAAATAGAGAAAAAAATTTTTAGGGGTCCCGCCACTCCCTCGAAATTTGGAAATTATCGCTATTTTGGCGTTGATTTTAAAAAAATCCTAAAAATTAACGACTTAACTTATTCGAAATTTAAAAGTTTGAGCTTGTTCAGTGCCCAAACAAAAGTATTTGAGGCCAATCTTAATATATATTTACCCTCGACACTGATTCACTGATTCCCTGATTCACTGATTCACTGATTCCCTGATTCACTGACTCTGTCACGCAGTACGTAGGAATTTAAATAGGCATTCTATAATTCTATAATAAATAATAAAAAAAATAATATTTTTTTTTTGTACAGAAATTTTGTTTTCCCCAAATTTTTTTTTACCAATATTTTTTTTTTCCAAAATTTTTTTTTTTACAAATTTTTTTTTTAAAAAATTTTTTTTTCCAATTTTTTTTTTTTCAACAAAATTTTTTTTTTCCACAATATTTTTTTTTTCAACAAAATTTTTTTTTTTCCACAAAAATTTTTTTTTTCAAGAAATTTTTTTTTTCAAGAAAAAATTTTTTTTTTTAACAAAAATTTTTTTTTTTAAGAAAAAATTTTTTTTTTCCACAAAAATTTTTTTTTCAACAAAAATTTTTTTTTTTCAACAAAATTTTTTTTTTCAACAAAATTTTTTTTTCCACAAAATTTTTTTTTTTTCAACAAAATTTTTTTTCCATATTTCAACGGGCGCCATAGGCGCATTACAACTTACTAGTATGAGGATAATCGACTAATATTTGTAGCTTTGGTGGCGATTTCATTGTTCAGTCAATTTTCTGAAGAAGGGACGATTTGACTTATTTTACTTTTTGAAATTTTTGAACAATGAGAAAATTTTTTTTAAATTTTTTCATGTCCTTATTTCATTGTTTACGCTATTGCAAACATTTATTGACATACAACTTTTTAGGATTTTTCTAAAATCAACGCTAAAATAGCGATAATTTCCAAATTTCGAGGGAGTGGCGCGACCCCTAAAATTTTTTTCTTTATTTTTCCCCTCAGACTACATCTCTTTCCGAGGTAAACTTTTTTTTTTGAATTTCACTCCACCCTAATATACAGTCGCACATGCGCATGCGGTGGAGTGGGTCTAATGCTGCTTTAAACATATTTCATTTAATTTGTCTAAAGACACTTGGCACAGAAAAAAAAAGGAGAAAGAATTGTGGTCTACAGCCTCAGTCACTCGTCGTTTTTAAATGAGTTTTTGGAATTGTGGGGGGGGGGGGGTTGTATTTAAAAAAAAAAAGTCACAGTTACCACGAATAGTGTCGTATGTACTTTAGGATCCCAATGTAGACATTGTGTATTTTTCAGAGTTAAGGGCAATAAGCTTTAATAGGCTCTATAACAGTCGAATTCAGAGTCCTCAAATCTCTATGAGGTCTTACAACCCTTCTTAATCTATTACACTCAAATTCAGAGTCCTCAAATCTCTATGAGGTCTTACAAACCTTCTTAATCTATAACAGTCAAATTCAGAGTCCTCAAATCTCTATGAGGTCTTACAACCCTTCTTAATCTATAACAGTCGAATTCAGAGTCCTCAAACCTGTATGAGGTCTTACAACCCTTCTTAATCTATAACAGTCGAATTCAGAGTCCTCAAATCTCTATGAGGTATTCCACTTTTATTTGCTTTTCCAATTGTCCACACATATCCCCGAAGATAGCACACAATCCGTCTTTTCCAAAACCATACCAACTCCTGCCTGCCTAACAAGAAAAGATTGTTAACATGATGGAGACCGATGGATTACAGGTGGCACCATAGCTTAGACAAAACTGACGATAGCCGGCACTGTTGTAACCGACCGACTAACGCCATCACACTCATCAGTTTGAAAATGTGTCGCCAGAGCATCATCGGCCAGGCGGGCCGACATTCAGCGAGCTAGTGTGTATTTTTGTCTCCGACAAACAACAACAACAACAAAACAAGAGCTCCGCTTGACGGATATTGCTTTTTTTTCGTGGCAGTGTTAACTTGGTCTTGTGGTTGTTTTACATTTTAAACAAATGAGTTTTGTCAGTTGTTATCTTGTTTTAAGCTTTTCTTAACAAACTTCGTTCCTTATTATTATCGGGGCTCTGTACAGATGTTTGTATGGACGTTTGTCTCTGGATGCGTAATTTTGTTAAATGCTACTGATTTGAATTCCTAGATAGTGCTTACAGTTTTTAATAAGTCAAATGTTTCACTGACTGGCTGGTTGGCTGGATGTGTTGTCTCTTTGGCTGTTGGCCAAGTTAAAACACATCTACTAACGACACTCACTAACTATGCACGAGAAACATTGACAACGGTTGGTGGTGTTGTTGTTTCGGAACATTTGAATGTTTTGTTAGGTAAAAGGTAAAATAGCGCAACAGCAATAGTAAAATAACTGAGTAATTCAATAATTGCATGAGGCAGCAGGACATTGGTGGAACGATTACCCTTCTTGGGGATACAATATTGTCTTGAAGGATCTTCGTAGTAAAAGCCTGACCGCCGATATGGACGAAAAGCCATAATCTTCGTGAATGATGTGGGTATTCTCAGTGCCCCACAATCGCTTTACTTATTCATTTATCGTCGCTTAATATATATTTCCATCTAAATTGTTTACTATGTCAAGAGAATTTCGCGTTCTTAAAGACTGTAGTTTTTCATAGCTTTTCAATGTGTATTCTTAAGATATACGTGTATTCTCTAATATCTAAACAGAACTTAACGTTTTCTTGTCTTGCAAAACTAATAAAATCTTCCCATAGGGTGACACATTTTGAAGCATCCTGTACGTTGCATTGAACCACTAGTTATTGTAAAAATATGCGAAAAAGTGAAATTTCTTTAGAAATTATTTTGATCTCCTTTGCTCTTGGTTTATTCCCAATGACAAATTTAGTGCGCTCCCAACTTATGGTGGTGAGTAAGAAAACCACCCCCAAAAAAAAAGTTGTGTTTAGGTTATTTTGCCATTGAGCGAACATTATGTATGTTTCATCACGTACACTAATTAGTGGCACAATAAAGGCGTGTGATACATTTCACCTGATCTCGTTGCTGTTGTTATTATTGTTGGAGCTATCACCACCACCACCACCACCACAACTTGCGGTTGACTGTGCCGTCTTTCCCTTTAGTCATGTTAGCTAGTCCGATCCATTATACGCTGGGCAGGTGAGGAGGGAGGGGTTTACATTGTTTAATGTCAGATACTTTTCTGTTATCGTTTATATCGTTTTGACCTTTCATTGTTTCGGTGTTGCTGTGTGTGTCTCGCTTTTTATTTTGTTGTTGTTGTTGCTGTTGTACATCATGCCAAAAACATGTTTCTCGTTATGACGGCTGGCTGTTGTTGTTGTTGTTGGTAGCAACAGCACCGCTAATAAACATTTTTTGGAAATTTTTTTCCACTTAACGTGTGCCAAAATGCCGAGTAGGGAAAATTTCACCATAACGGTTTTGAAATGGTATTCAAAATTAGTGAGAGAGAGAGAGAGAAAAACAACAGGTCAAATCATATCAGGTGGATGAAAAAGCTGAATAATTCCCGGGAACATATACGATTAAATCTTTGTGGTATAGTTCATGGAAAATTGTTTTCATTTCTTTTTTCAACTTTGGTGATAATTTACAAAATGTTCAGCTGACTTTGAATTTGGAATGAACGTTGCAAAATGTTCGAGGTCCAGAGGTTCCCAAATTTGGTCTCTAGCTCTCTGTTCAATACCTAAGCCCGAAAAAACTTTATGTAGACCTTTATGGAAATTCATTCAAATCAAACCAGAGAATGGTCAATGTGAAAATTATTTCTAAAAAAAATAAATTTCTCACCTGTGCCTGAGGTTGCCCATTCTGGGATGTCACAGCTCCGGTTTGTGTACTTAAGCTCTATGGATTTGTGGAATGTCTGCCAATTTTACTTTCTCCAAAAAAATTATGAATTTCTCCACTGTTCAAACGAACCAAAAAAAGTGTTAAATGCCAAAATTATTTCTAAAAAAAGTTAATTTCTCACCTGTGCCGACTGCTTTTCGGCAATCCTGAGGTTCTCCAGTCTGGGATGTCACAGCTCCGGTCCAGCTTTTGTACCTAAGCTCTATTTCATATAAACCAGACAAACCAACTTTACTTTCTTAAAAAAAAAATATGAATTTCTCCACTGTTCAAACGAACCAAAAAAGTGTTAAATATCAAAATTATTTCTAAAAAAAATGTATTTCTCTCCTGTGCTCCCAGCATTTTGCCAATCCTGAGGTTCTCCAGACAGGGATCTCACTGCTACGGTCCTGTTGTGTTCAATAGATTTTGTATGTCAGCCAATTTTACTTTCTCCAAAAAAATTATGAATTTCTCCACTGTGCGCCAGTCATGCTTGGTCACATCGTCTAGAAAGAAAACGCAAAGCAGTCATACATCAGTCTGCGGTTCTAGATTTATTAAAATAAATTCCCCATTAATTGCTATTGATAAGCAACAAATAAATGAGTCGACAATTGTAAGAGTTTAAAAAAAAAATAAAGTTTTGCACTTCCCGAGTTTACTTTGCAATTGTTGGATATCCAACGTTTTTAGTACCCCCGAGAACTTCAAACCGAAGGGAACAATCGTATCTACCCCGGGAACAGTGTAATTAAAAACATTCGCCATATGTTGTCAATCAAATACGCCTTGGCGGCAATTGTCTTGATTGGCATATCCATGTCTGTGGCCACATTCCACGGAAGGCAAGTCATCGTCGAAGACGTGACCATTAAAATAACCTCGGGTAAGTTGTTCGTCGCTCACCAGTACTACTTAGTACTACTTATGCTTTATTTCTCTTGTTGTACTTAGATCATTTCCGTTGTGATCGTATCGTATGCCCCAATAATGCCTACCGTTGTGTGGTCATCAAGCAGACCCTGCACCATGATCATTCCACTTTGAGGCGCACGAATATCTGCTATTCGAAGACATTCAAAATATTGAACCAATCCGGCTTCCGCGAATCGACAGACGGCAAAAAAAAAATACAAGAATTATTGGACGTTGAACGTGATGGTGATATCAAAATTTTGTCATCGAATGATTTTGATGCAGAGAAATTCAATAAAGAGTTTGCGAAATTCGAAAAGGATATGTCACATAGCATGAGAGGACTAAATCGGGATATGAAGGATATGCAACATGAATTGACACATATGTTTCATTAAAATCAATCATGAATGTGAATCTTTACGCGTTGTCTGATAACTTTTAAAATACAATTTTGTATGTACATACTTCCAGCATAGGTAAAATGTGTTTCATCGATTCATTGAAGTGGAAATTTGGGAAAGTAATGCTATTTGGGAAAGTCCAAACCGAAATTTGGGAATTTATAATTCGATTCTGCCGACTGTAGAAATGACATATGAGATGAGAATCAGTAAATCTAAAAATACTTCTTGTCCATAGCCCTTGAGCCTTGACAACAATAGCCCACTGTTTATTGTCAAAGTAGGAAGTAGGCTTCTCCAGCTCTTCAACGCCTAAAGCGCCCTTTACACGGAAACAAAATCAAATCATTTTGGTAGTTTTTTTTTCATGCTCCGTCAGTTGTTCATGCAGTTTGATCGTAAAGGGCGTTAAGCAGCTCGCCTCGAAGATGTGGAAATAACACAGGTGACACATAGTCTGTCCTAACACGTAGTACTCAGTTTGACGGGAATATCGACGCTTAGGCTGAAGATGGCATCGGAATGGGGGGATGAGGTTCCCTTGCAGGCGATGCATTAAACACTGCCTGGAGACTGTCAATCAATGTGCCGTAGACGTTCCACGTATTTGGCCATTCGCATATTCGCATATTGACTAAAGAATTGAAAATGTTCCCGTCATTCATGACATCCCCACAAAGTCATCGCATGGTGCGTCATTTGCGCCAGCAAACCGATTCTATCTCTATTTTTAGGCCTCGTGTATTTTTAGACAGATTTATATGGCTTTGTTCATTTTCTTTGTATGCGAATATTATCAATTTCGAATTATTCTTACTCATGTTTCAAAATTCAAAGTATGGGCGAAAAGAAAAATTTGCTTTTAAAAAAATCTTAATATATATTTGTAAACTGACTTTATAAAAAAAAAATTGACCGATCAGACCGAAAAAGCTTCACAGACCGAATACACAGAAAAAACATATTTTTGAAATCAATTACGAAGTTTGTATGGAATTCGTCAATTCAATTACTTTTTTAATTGATTTTCTTCCAACTACAAAAGTTGTGAATTCAATTACTCAAATTTTAAATAAGTAATTGATTTTTTTTACTATTTTTTACATGGATTTCGCCAAGAATTTGTAAGTTCAATTACAACATTAATTGATTTCCAAGCTTAATTTCAATTACGACAGTAATTGAAAATTTTTTGCCCGTATTTTTTTCTGTGTACTTTTGTATTCCCTCTCTTAGGTCCAAATAGCGACGTGTATTTGATTTCAGTTTATTAATAAAATAATATAAAATTCAGAAAATCGCGTATGATTCCTTGGGTATTTAAATACTCATTAGACAGAAATGGGTTGAAAACTATAAACAAAATGCCGGTTCACACTAGGCAACTTTAATTGCCGCAATTCTCAGTTTGTTGGAAAGTGAGGTACGGAAAAGGAAAAAAAACTTGCTCGTACAGTCTATTCCTTTAGTGTTTTTTGTAGTGTGAAGTTGGCTGTAGATTATTTTGACATTTTGAAAGGCATTTGCATTTGAAAAGGTAATAATAAAAATACAAAATTGCCGAAACCGAGTTGCCTTGTGTGAACACTTGAAATGGGAATCATAAAAAAAGGCGGCCCTCACACGTTACAACTGGTTGTACAACTTGATCGAAGAGTTGGTCATAGGTTGGATGAAAATCAAAATATTTTGATTTCAGCTCAAGTTGGCCAACTTGTGGAGGGCTTGTCATTCAACTTCTGAACTATATTCGCTGTTTGTCATTGATGAAATAAACCGTGTGGCAGCGGAGTTTTGATAAAGCAAAACAAAATGAATGAAGTTGTGTAAAAATTATTGATTTTATTGAGACATAAACAAATGTGCCTTAATTGTCGTTTTTTTCTTCTTTCACCTCCGCTAATACCTTGTCCACAGTTCAGGGTTCATGTTGACGCTACAAACAAATATTTGCAAATGAGTTTAGATAAGAAATTTTGGTTATAAAATTCTAGAAAGTGAGCAAAAGGACCAACTCACACGATACAACTGATTTCGAAATTCTATTTATCAAATCCAAAGAAATAAAATTTCACCCAAAGAAGCCTTCTTTGGTGCGTTTATAATAAAGGGAAAGTTTTTGTATTCTGGTTTTTAATTTTTGTATAAACAACTTATCAACATTTGTTTATGAAAAAATATAAAATCAATTCTCCCTAGCACACCAAAATATTTTCCAATTAACTGCGCCACAATCGTTCCCATAGACGAAACCCAAATCCAACATAACTTCTTAATTAAGGATGAATTGTTAAATATATATACATGTTATACTTTCAGATAAACTTCCATCAGAACGTTTTGAATTCTTCGGAATTTTGCCCTCCCCATTAAACAAACCGCTGTCACATTTCGCCCGCCTCCCATCACACACAGTTGTAAAAGAAATTCTCATCAAAAATCTGTTTGTCTTTCTGGGCTGGCTCCCTCAAGTCACCAAAATCATATTCCTCATAAAAATAAAAAAAACTGTCCAC
Source organism: Hydrotaea cyrtoneurina (assembly GCA_958296145.1). Lineage (NCBI taxonomy): Eukaryota > Metazoa > Arthropoda > Insecta > Diptera > Muscidae > Hydrotaea > Hydrotaea cyrtoneurina. The sequence goes on from OY282514.1 coordinate 85,500,494, forward strand.
CTATCCTACCAACAACAACGACTGGCTAATGAGATAAAGAACACAGAAATGTTATTGCCACAATTAATTATCACTTGGCTGACAACAACAAGAGCAAGATCACCGTGACAAAGGAGAGATGATCGCCTGAGTACGAAAAGGAGTTGCCACACAAGCGCACACACACTATGACCAGCCAAGCGTCAAAGCATAGCGATGAGAACGAAGATGACAAATCCAAACAAATGGGAGTCACAATGGAGGGTAGTAGCCTCGGAATGAGTGAGCACGTAACTGGTAGCTTGTATGCGCTCAGTTGAACATGCAGGCAATGGTGATCGTGATCGTCATCATGACAATGTTCTTGATGATTGTTATGACGTCGTTTAAAATGTAAAATAACACACATACTGAATAATAACGAGGGCGGAAATTTCGAGGGGGTTAAATTCGAAAAGAAAACATTGAAATTAACAAAATAATATGTGTGGCTGGGTGCTAAATTCTTTTGATTAGAGCTAATATTTGGATACGATTTAATTTCTTGCTCCCTTTCATAATTCTGAATATTTTTATTTGATTTATTTTCTTGCTCTCTTTCAGAATTCTAAAATTTCATCCCAAACTGCCATATAAATGTTATTCTAATTAAAGGAATTGTTTGTAAATTGTTTTTTTTTCAAAATCAAATATTTTGAATTTTTAAATACAAAATCATATTGGCAGATATATTGGACTGACGTCTTGTAGAAAAATTTTAGGAACTCTATAAAATCACTGCCAGGAGTGAACCGCATAAAAACTTCCACTCACATACCTTCAGATAATACGAACTACGAGGATTTTACTCAGATGACTCTGAACTAGAAGAAAGGTTGTGTTCTGCAGTAATATCGGCAACAACTAGAACTATAGTCTACACGACAACTTGATGGATGATAAAGATGTGTCAAGAAAAAGCCTACAGTTTTTGTTTTTTTAACATATTTACCGTTATAAGCGCCCCGGCAGGCGAGTTGGTAGCGTGCTTGTCTATCAGCGTGAGGGTTGTGGGTTCGATGCCCACCAGAGGCTTTGGTCTGTCGCTGCAAAAATCTAGCCATATGGTCTGTGTCACCCGGTTTACCTTGGACCTAAAATTAAAATTAGAAATTTACTATTGTAATTTATAATAAATAAATAAATATTTACCATTACTTTAATAGAAAAGTTTTAAAGTTAAAGGAACCAATCTGAAAAGGGATAAATGCGAAAAAAAAATTAGACAAGTTGGAAACGACAAATATTTTCTTCATAAGTGCAATTAAAGGTCTAGAATTGTTGTACATATATGCAGCAAAAAAAATGTGATAAAAATCCATTATTAGGAAAAGGTGAACACATGTGTTCAAAAAAAAACAATTATTTATTCAATCAATAAACTAATACTTAATCAACGTAATAGTTTTTAATTATTCAGATGATCCAGTAATCATTTTATTGATAAAAACAATTATTTAATTTTCCTTAATTAATAACCCTAATCATTTGTCAATCAATCATGCTTACAGCCAAACAATCAATTAGCTAACAGCTTTACGAATTAATTATCTAAACAATTAATTCATTAATAAATGAATTGCATAAGTCACCCACACTTTTTTTCTTAATGTTACATTAATGAATCGGAAATTATCATTCCAAATGCTAAAACAAAACCTCGACGAGAGAGCGAGTGAGAGAAAGATTAACACCGTGAGAGCCAAAGCACTAACGGCAATCGCCAATTAAAAGAAAGGAGAGCTGCTCTCTTAACTAACAGCCCTCAATACGGCCGTTTTGTCTGCGCTTGTGTGCTGTGGTACCACCAAAAAAAAACTGGCTACAGACTGAATGGGCATTGGCTGATTAGAGAAGACCGCCTTCTTCATCCGCCACTCACTACCTGTGAATGAGAGTTAAAACATGGCTCAAAGCAGACGGTGTGTATCAGGCTCTAAGTGGCAGTGGCAGTAACTCGTGAGTACGTGGGTATGTGTATCTTAACATTGTCAACACGTTATAGCCAAGATTGTTTACGATCAACGAACGGGCTGTTCAACACACACGCAAAGGTGAGAAGAGAAGCTGTGCGAGTTGGCTAATACAGAAAGAAGAAGAAGAAGAAGAAAAAACACAACCTGGCTCTTAGCTCTGTGTGTGAGCTCTGTGGCCTGAGTTGATGTAAGTGTCATAACAAAGCCACAAGGGATCATAACGAAGTTTGACGTGAATCCGGCACGACGTGAAACTGCAGTTTAAGCGGGAAGTGACAAAACGAAAATAATTTTCACCAAACTAAAAACAAAAGCTTAATTAGAACAAAAAAAAAAAAAAATTAATACAGACAAAAAATAAATATTACAAAGTGGGCTTAGAAAAAAAGTCTCCCGCATAAGAAGTGCTTTAAACGACTATGCATGATTTGAGAATGGGCTACAAACAATCGCTGCTCCAACGTTTGCAACACATCGAATTGTCCGCGCATCAAAAGACGCAAAACGACAATAAAATGGAAACGGATACCCAACCCATGGCGGCTCACGTTACCGATTTCAGTATTCAGCGTATTTTGGGCGAATCACAAGAGAAGTGCAAAGCTTCGCCATCCTCGCCCCGAACCTCATCGAGTTCCATAACCCAGGATACACCACCGACCAGTCCCAAACTATATGCACCAGTGGCTACTAAAGCCCAGCCATCGGCGGATATTTTGGATTTATCGAAGAGCAAACAAACGGAAACATATACTGCCCACCACAACAACACCAATGCGGCAGCTGAGTTCGCCTACACCCCGGCCAGCAGTTTACAGTATCCCGCCATACATCCCAACATATTGGCAGCAGTGGCGGCAGCAAATGCCCAAAAGTTCTATGCGCAATTTCTGCCGCACATGTTTCCCGGCGGTTTGTACGGGCAAATGCAATTAGCGCGGCCAACAACCGCGGCCTATCAGAAGCGTTACTTTGCGCCTTATATTTTAAACAACAACAGCAGCAGCAGGTCGGCGGCCAACTCACCACAAACGACCACCACCACCACCACACAATCACCGCTAACACCACCCACACCCACCTATACACAGGCTGGACACACACCGCAGCCGTCTACACCGGGCAAATACCTTTGCTCCCGCCTAGACTGCGTGGATTGTTTGGACACCTACTACAAGACACCTTCACAAAATCCAGCCTTTCCCTACAAGACGGCCATACTGTCACCGGCTGCCTCAACTGTCAGCTCGACGAGTTCATATCATGCCAAGGTTCCGAAGGATGTCTTACTATCGGCCACCAATATTTCATTGACGGCTGTGACAAATATTCATTTGTCGTCCGCCAAAGCGGGCGCAATGAATTCGTTATTTGATCCTCGCACGACCGTGTCCACCAATGCGGAGGAGATCAGTTACAAGTGTCGGATATGTGATAAAGTTTTTGGCTGCTCGCAGACATTACAGGTGAGTTTATCGAAGAGCTTTGCGGTCTGGCTAATAGGTTTTTTTAAGCCGATAGTTTTGCATCATTCCGTCTTGTGAAAGGTTTCCGATTTTACGCAATTTGGGGATGGCCAGCATCAGCAAGGTTTTATAGGTCATTAGGTTTATTTGTGGTCAGCCAAGAAACCGTTCCTTAGGTCAACCCTTTCCGTGTTAAATAAATTGTTTGGCGAGCTAAAAATCATATGAACTGTCAAATATATTTGACAAATCCACGAAAAGTTTTAAGCGATTGGAGTTGGACTCACAACAACTCACAGTGAAAAAAATCTGATAATATCCCCAATTAATTATAAGTGCAGAACCCATAGCATTCGAAGATTCTAAGGAGTCCGTCTTGTAAAAATTTAAGAATATCTCACAAAGTAAGATTAAAATAGCGCACCGCGTTGTATGAGATATGAAAATGGCATACGATGGAGGACGAGAATATGTTGGACATGTTTCTCCTGGGTCATTGATTCCATTCATGATGGCCGTCCAGACTTTGCGTATAATGTTCCGTTTGGTCTTTCTTGTCTACGGTTTTCATATTAGCGTTCCTCGTTGGTCTCTACGACCAACATGACCTAGCCAGCACTATGGCGGTATATTTAGGCGCTTGACTGCATTCCAGTCAGGATTTATCTCATAGTTAGTACACCGCACAGTGGTTCAGAAACCCGTTGGCCAAAATGCAATAGCTATCGATCTAGTCAAAATTTTTGACCGCTGTAAAAACCAAACGAAAAATCGGAGAGTACCTTAAAAAAATTTACGTTAAAAAAATATTTAAAAAAATTTAAAAGGTTTTTTCCGCTTAATTTCCCATATTTTTTTTTTTGAAGTTATAGCACTGAATATTTGAGCAACCTTCTGTTATTTTAAAATTTGAGGAAAAATTTAGAAACCAATTCTCATCCACTCTCCGTCGCACAGTGTTGCGAAAGCGGAATTTTTTGGAAATCATATTGCCTAAACTGTATTTTAAATTGTATCGATGAGAAACTTCTACAGATTGGTCAGAATGAAATCCCAAACAGAATGAGTGAAAAAAAAATTTACACCGAAAAAAATTTTTGGGTCAAATTTTCAACAAAAGTCAAAAAAAAAAAATATTCGAAAAAATTACAAAAAAAATTTATTTTAATTCTTCTTTTATTTCTGATAAATACCCTATGATTAGTTTTTTAAATAAATTATAGGGTGGTCCGAACAAGAATTATAAACGTCAAATTTTCATGATTTTTCGATATTTGTTGAAAAACTCTGAAATTTTATAAAAAACCAAAATCTATTTCATTTCTTATTTGAAAGGTGGTAATCAAAGCTTTAATTTGATACCGGTTTGAAGTCAATAGCTTCAGTTTTAAGAGAGTTATGCTCATTTTTGTCACCGAAAACCAATATGATTAAATTATTCAATAAGTGATTCCGAGAATTTCCGTTCTATTTCTATGGAATAAATACTGAGAGTGATATACTAAAATCGCTATAACTCCCAGGAGGGCAGGTATGGGCAGCTGATTTTTTCACAGTTGGTTGAAAACAAATTATGTAACATTTCTGTAGTGGTTTGGAACTGGGACTCTCTGGGACTTTTTAGATATTGCTTACCTAACCCAAATTTAAAGGAAAAATGGACCTTTAGTCGGGTTTTCGTTCTAAAAAAGGTGCATATGAAAATGTCTCAAACAACATTCCTTTTTTTTACAGAAGATACTTGTCCGAAGGCAGATTTTTTTTCCGAATCAAAATATCTGTCACCAAAATCAAATGAGATCATTTTGAATACAGCCCTGAAATCCCCTCTTTTCGTGAAAATTTTGTATATTTGACTTCTAAAATCAATTAAAAATCAACGGGCCAACATAAAAATAAGCTTTATGTGTTTTTTGTTTACTTGGAATGTCTGTGACAAAATTGCATCATTAAAAACACTGAAAAAAATAATCGGAAAAAAGTTACTTTTCCACTAGCCGCAACACAGTGCGTCGACCAAACCAAACCTCAAAACCTGCATCATGAACGCTGGCAAACAATCCTTATTATGTGTGTTAAGGAAGCGTATGCGTAATACGTGAAATGCACAGATAGTGTGGCTTGCTTAGCCCAAAGCAGCCTAATAGTGCAAAAGTTCCAAGTCCAGTTGTTCATATTTTACATGAGAGAACAAATGCGTTTTAAGTTCTCCCAAGGACTTGATCCTTTTGGTCATCACTCCGTAAACAGGAGATATAAATAATATAACTTTAATTTTTATTTTCTATTATCTTTTGTTTAGAATAAAAAAAAAACATTCCGTTCATATTCGTAGCATACAGTGACTGCGCGTCCCTACTGAAATTTTATATTTTATTTCACATTTGTCACTATCGTCCTTAATATAGTTTAGACATATAGTAGCCTTTACAAAAAATGTACATTCGAATTTTCTTAAATTTTTGTCTTTATAAAACATTCTGCTTTTTACTGGCGTTAGTTTACGTTACAAATTCAGCTTGGTACGAATAGGGTCAACAATGACTCCAGTAACTCCTATCAAAATTCAAATTCTTTGATTGATAAAATTTATTTGAACAGATGCTCCGAGCTGTATTATTGTGGTTTGCCAGCCAAATTGAAATTGTCGGAATGCCGCTATTAAACAGTAGCTCTCGACCCCTGATTAAATCGTTTGCTTCATCTTATTTGTGTATTCTTTGTCTATCTTCTTCATACAGTTTTGTTTATGTTAGTCGAGTTTGAGATCATTGAATATTTCTATTTCTATTCAAAAATAGAAATGTTCGAGAAGAGTTTGCTTTGATTGCCGGCAAGGTATAGGGATCCTTTCGGATCCTTCATCGGTACCCATTTCTGCTAATATGTGCCACAGTTCTCACAACTGCCAAGCAATTTTTCTAATAAACCCCCCCACCGTTTTGTTTTTCTGGTTCTCCTTTCAGGCCCACGAGAAAACCCACAAATCTCCCCGTTACGAGTGCACCGATTGCGGCAAAGGATTCTCGCAATTGCGCAACTACAAATATCATCTGTCCGTGCATCGCGGCACCAAAGAATTCGCCGCCGAATGTCCCGAATGTGGCAAGACCTTCAATGACAAGGGCTATCTCAGCAGTCACATGAAAATCCATCGCAACAAAAAGGAATACGAATGTCCCTATTGCCCGAAATCGTTCAATCAACGTGTTGCCTTCAATATGCACGTGCGCATACATACGGGCGTGAAGCCGCACAAATGCGTCGAATGTGGCAAGCGTTTCTCGCGCAAAATGCTGCTGAAACAACACATGCGCACGCACAGTGGCGAGAAACCGTATCAGTGTTCGGTGTGCGGCAAATCGTTTGCCGATCGCAGCAATATGACATTGCATCACCGTTTGCACTCGGGCATTAAACCGTTTAACTGTCCCATATGTCCGAAGGCCTTCACAAAGAAACACCATTTGAAGACACATTTAAACTATCACACCGGCTGCAAGCCCTACGTATGTCCACATCCGAATTGCAATCAGGCATTCACGCAATCCAGCAATATGCGTACACATGCCAAAAAATGCCAATACAGACCGTTACAAATGGCACAATATCCGTCGGCCGCAGCAACGGCGGGCGCAGTGGCCCCCAAGACAACGGCTGCTGCCTCGTCCTCAACATCGCTGGCAACGTCAGCGCAAAGTTTACTACTGCATCCCATATCCCGTTTGCCGTCAACGTCTTCCGCATCGCCGGGCAACCTTTACCACCACAACAGCAGCGGCAGCATTCCGTACATGCCATCGACCACTTTATCGGCTGGAATTCGGATGTTATCCACGGTTAGTACAACTGCGCCGGCATCGGCTGCGTCCGCATTTCCGCCTGCCCAACAGCCTTTGCTGTCCACATTGCGTCCGTTTTGAGTGGGGCTTCGCTCAGGTGTCTGCTGGCCGTTTCTCATCCCGTCGATCATCGTACATTTAAACAATGCAATTAGCCATTTTTTTTTCTCCATACATTTCATTTTATCTGTAGTTTTCCTTTTAAATGCTTTAATTTTTTTTTTATTTGTTTTGTCAAACTGTGATACAATTATAGTTTTAATGTAGCGTTAATTTTATGTAATGATTTTCTTTCTTTTGCACTGACTGGCAAGAGCGGCAGCAAAAGAAATAAGTGATGTTTTATAGAAATGAAGAAAGAAAAAAAAACACACACACACAATGAGAAAATACAAAATTCCTGTAGTTTTTCTTTGGCAAAAGCGACGGGCAGAAATTAAATAACGCAGAAAAGTGTTTTCCAGATTATTTCGATTCTAGTTGTAGGGAGACACTGGATACACAGGTAGCTATTCCCAAGGTGGGACCTATTACCATTTAGACAGCATCGACACAACGGTGGAAAGTCCATGTGGAAGAAAACGAAAAATATTCCTACAACACCAACGGAAGAATCTAAAAAGTCGTCCAGGTTATTTTGATTGTAGTTAGAGGGGGGGCACTGAACACGAGGATATTATTTACTAGAGGGGGCGGGGGATAACAAGCAAAGCGACAAACCCATTTGGGCAGCATCGACATCAACGGAAGTCAACGATCTTGAGTAAAAATCCACATAAAATCCAAGAAGTGGCTGAAAAGGTTTCTACGCTCTCCAAAAGGTGAAATTTGTTTTCATAGTGGTTTTTTCAATATAAACCGTACATAAATTTACATAATTCAGGCATACACTACTAGAGTTTATTTATTTGGGTCTTTGGAAAAAAATCAATGAAGAAGAAAATATAAGTATTCCAAACAATACCAATGGAAGGATCTAAAAAGTCTCCAACGATCTTGTACACTGAATACTTGACAAAACAGTAATAATGATCTTAAAATTACAAATTCAGACTTTTCAAATTATTAATTAAAATTAAAATGAAAATTGTCAACCTCCAATGACAATTGACAACATTAAACCATCAATAAAATGATACATTTGTCCGATATTGTTTTTACAACAATATAGCCCCAATTATTTTTCTTACACCCGACACACATCAAATCAATTGCATTTTCGTCAAAGGCCCGTTTGTTTGTTGCCACTACACAACATTTCCTTTCAAACAACATTGTATAACAAATGGACAAAAAAGCTTTTTTTTTTTGTTGTATTGAACGCATAATTGACAGAAATATCCGACAATTTACGCAAGTGATCAACACAAATGTAGCAGAAATATAACAGCGGCAAATGGCAGGACAGACATTGGAAGGGTCCCCAAGCGACAATTGTTGCCGTAACAAATGACGTTGACGGCAAAACAAGTTAATATGATGATGATGATGATGGGTTAAGGAAGTAACAGACATTTAACAAGACTTGAAATGTGTGCGTGTGTGTTGTATATTAGGGTGGAGTGAAAACATGCTTTTTTTTTAATTTGAAAAAGTTAACCTCGGAAAGAGATGTAGTCTGGGGTCCTAATGAGGGGAAAAATAAAGAAAAAAAATTTAAAAAAATTTTAGGGGTCGCGCCACTCCCTCGGAATTTGGAAATTATCGCTATTTTGGCGTTGATTTTAGAAAAATCCTAAAAATTAACGACTTAACTTATTCGAAATTTAAAAGTTTGAGCTTGTTCAGTGCCCAAACAAAAGTATTTGAGGCAAATATGAGGATAATCGACTAATATTTGTAGCTTTGGTGGCGATTTCATTGTTCAGTCAATTTTCTGAAGAAGGGGCGATTTGACTTATTTTACTTTTTGCAATTTTTGAACAATGAGAAAATTTTTTTTAAATTTTTTCATGCCCTTATTTCATTGTTTACGCTATTGCAAACATTTATTAAGTCGTTCATTTTTAGGATTTTTCTAAAATCAACGTCAAAATAGCGATAAGTTCCAAATTTCGAGGGAGTGGCGCGACCCCTAAACATTTTTTAAATTTTTTTTCTTTATTTTTCCCCTCATTAGGACCCCAGACTACATCTCTTTCCGAGGTTAACTTTTTTTTTTTTTTGAATTTCACTCCACCCTATTGTATATGTCTTGCATTGAAACAAAAGACTTAAGAAACGAACTCGATCAATGAACAATGTTTTGCACATTTAGTGCAAAACTTAAATCAAATTATGTAGTACTAGTAAGTTGTAATGCGCCTATGGCGCCCGTTGAAATATGGAAAAAAAATTTTGTTGAAAAAAAAAATTTTTGTTGAAAAAAAAATTTTTGTGGAAAAAAAAAATTTGTTGAAAAAAAAAATTTTTCTTAAAAAAAAAAATTTTGTTGAAAAAAAAATTTTTTCTTGAAAAAAAAAAAAATTTCTTGAAAAAAAAAATTTTTGTGGAAAAAAAAAAATTTTTGTTGAAAAAAAAAATATTGTGGAAAAAAAAAATTTTTTGTAGAAAAAAAAAAATTTTGTTGAAAAAAAAAAAAATTGGAAAAAAAAAATTTTGTAAAAAAAAAAATATTGGTAAAAAAAAATTTGGGGAAAATCGAATTTCTGTACAAAAAAAAAATATTATTTTTTTTATTATTTATTATACAATTATAGAATGCCTATTTAAATTCCTACGTACTGCGTGACAGAGTCAGTGAATCAGTGAATCAGGGAATCAGTGAATCAGAGAATCAGTGAATCAGTGTCGAGGGTAAATATATATTAAGATGATTGGTTTTTATGGCATTTGTTAGTTTTGTTGTGATAATTCGATGTATGTATAGGGTTCTCCATTTCGTGGTCTCAAAAGTATAGGGCTGGAATTCGACATCTGTCAAACTAAGTTGTTAAACCAATTTTTGTTTTTCTTTTCAGTAGGAAGTCTGACATTGACGAAAATGAATCGCTTAACTATCACACAACGCGTAAAAATTATAAAAAATGGTGATTCTAGCACAGCCACATATCGTGCTTTAAGAGTGGATTATGGTTTATGGTTATGAAGCACATTTCTCACTCGGTGGGTATGTTAATAAACGAAATGATCGTATTTTGGGTTCTGAGAATCCTCATGAAATTGAACAGAGGCCATTACATCCACAAAAAGTCACTGTTTGGTGCGCTCTTTGGTCCGTAGGTGTGATTGGACCATAGTTCTTCGAAAACGACGAGGGAACGACTGTCACCGTCAATTCGGAGCGTTATGGTCGTATGATAACCGACTTTTTTTTGGCCTGCTATTGAAGAATACAACAAGACAGTGCCACATGCCACACAACTCGAGCGATTATGGCTTTATTGCAAGAGACATTTCCTGGCCGCTTAATTGCTCGTCGTGGCGACATCAACTGGCCACCAACATCATCATGCGATTTGACACCATTATCGCCTCAAAAGAATCAATGCTTGCAACACTTGGCGTGGTGGTCATTTAAATGATGTAGTGTTTCACACATAATGTCAACGTTCAAACTTTATAATAAAAAAGAAATATCATGAAAGAAATATTTTATATGTGTTTTATTTAAGTTTACTTTGGAAAACGCAAAATGAATAACCCTTTACTAGTTTTAGAATATTTTACTATGAAATATTTCGAAACCATTCTCCTTTTCATAGAACAAAACTGGAACATGCCTTATCCTTTGCTATAGATTTCCACAACAATTCCCGCCATCTAATTCCAAAAACACCTCAAGAGCAAAGCATCAAATCACCATTTTATTGGCCAGCATTTTCTATGAACTCTAAACATTTTGTTTTTTTTTTCCCCCACTAAACTTAAACCATAATCGCCATCGCAACATTTAGTTTCTGGCTACCGCTCATTAATATGCGGCATGATCGATGTCTATGACGAGCACGAGCCCTTGTCCGACGAAAGAAAACAAAAACATTTGTGTCGTCTTTTGATAAAAATGAAAATTTGCATATTTCTCCAAAAATAAAAATCAAACAGAATTCTAGGAATTATATCCGCGCACCATTCTTTTTGTTTCCTAGAACACCAAAAACAACGACTGTTGCGTTGCTTCTTAGCAACTTTCTAAGAAGTTGCCAAAACCTATATAGTTTTTTGTTGGTTTGTGACAGAAATTCTTTTTTTGTTTCTGTGAAGAAGACAAAAAAAAAACTTGTAACACACTTGAACAGGTGATTTTTTGTTTCTGATGCTAAACTTTTCATATAAGAATCCGCTTCGTACAGAACATTTAATTGTTGTTTTTTGTTTTTGGTACATTTTCCCGCAACCCATAGAAAGATTCATTTAAACAACAACAGAAAAAAGTGCCGTAATTAAAGACATTAAATTTAACATCGCCCTGTATGTAAATCTTGTTGAATTTGTAGTTTTTTTTTTTTCTTTTTCTCCTCGTAGTGTTTTGTTTTTTCCTCTCCACACACAATGTATCTTTTCAACACAATCTCCGTTAAATCATTTATGGTCGAAACATTATGATGCTTTTTGGTCTGCACATCATCAAAACAGAAAATACAGTGGGATAAAATTGAAATGGCGCACCAGAGAGAACAATTCAGGATGAACTGTAGTTTAATTGTAATGTTGACAGTCCTCCTTGAAATGAAATGAATCGCATTACGCGTGAAAACAACATTGGGATAATGCAAACTAATTTCCAAAGTCAATGCTGTAAAGCTTATACAGTGTTTTTTTTTAAACTAAAGTTTGACCGAAACGAGGCACCAACCAACAAGAAGTTATCATGAGACTGTCATGCTAGCAGTGTGCAACTATCACACAGAAGAACCCGAGTTCGAAAACGGGTAAAAAAACATCAAACATTTTTCCACCTCGTAAATGTTGGCGACTTTACGAGGAAGACAGAAATCTGTAAGCCATGTAAAACATATGTTGAAAAGTATTATCTGTTCGGAGCCGGCTTTAAATAGTAGATCCCGGTCAGTGAGTAGTTCCCCGTCAGTTCCTTCTTGGAATGTTAAGGGAAATAAGTAAGTAAGTCATGCTCGTAGACAATACTCACGGTCTCCGCCGTCGAACGCTTTGCGCTGACGAGAAAAGCTCATTTTTATCTCGACAGCTGTGTTAACAAGCAAAACTGCCGTATCTGGGCTCGAAATGGTCAACGATTTCACTGGAAAAAGCATAGTGTCTAACGAAGCTAATTTTTATGTCGGGGCTATATTAACAAGGAAGACTATTCCATACTAGTAAGTTGTAATGCGCCTATGGCGCCCGTTGAAATATGGAAAAAAAAAATTTTTGTGGAAAAAAAAAATATGTTGAAAAAAAAATTTTGTTGAAAAAAAAAAAAATTGTTAAAAAAAAAAATTTGTTGAAAAAAAAATTTGGAAAAAAAAATTTTGTAAAAAAAAAAAATTTTGTTGAAAAAAAAATTTTTGTTGAAAAAAAAAATTTTGTAAAAAAAAAAATTTTTGTTGAAAAAAAAATTTTGTAAAAAAAAAAATTTTTAAAAAAAAATTTGGGGAAAACACAATTTCTGTACAAAAAAAATATTATTTTTTTTATTATTATTATTTATAGAAAATTATAGAATGCCTCAGAAAGTCAGCATGTGATCAACCAGAAGCAATGCAGAGAATGAGTTGAATGAGTTAACATTAAACGTTCTTCTTGCTTATTACCAAATCTCTGACTCTAGCATTTTTAAATAGCTCGACTTCGACTTCAGTTGTTGAATAACAAAATTTCAAAAATTGTATTTCCTTCCACTGAGATGCGTTTGTATCTTAAAGACAAAAAAAATCCGTATAATCTAAAATATTTCAAATTTTAAAAAATATTAATAGATTAACTTGTTGTCAATACATTTTATTTATTTTATGGGAAATGTATGTAAATAAAGCAAATTCTTCGACTCCACAGCCCTGCTTATCGGAATCCCGGACCGTGCAACACATTTAACGCCGTACACTGTACCTGCGACCCAGTGGCAATATCTACTACATCTACACACCTCTCGTTGTTGCTGCTGCTGTTGATCCGTCAGAGATGTTAGGTCCAAGACGAATGGACAAACATCACCAGAATTTCACAATTCTCAAATTGTTTGATGTGTTTTGTTAATTGTTTTAAACTGACCCAAAAATGACCCACAAAAACCAAACAACTGCGAGTGTTGTGGACAACAACAACATACACAATTCACCTGTTTTTGGTAAATTCAAATAAAAACCGACAACAACAATATATATATATAGATAGATGAGCTTTTTAACGGAAAGAAACGAAATGCTTGGTAATAACAGGTGAATTAAGTGGAAAATGTTCCAAGATGCTGTCGGTATGCGTGTGCGCTGGTACGCGCCTGTACCACATGTGGTCTGTATGTGTAGGGGATTTTTTAACAAGTATTTTTTTTGGAACATATTTCAAGTAAGGCTTTCATTATTTCCTTGTTCTCCTTATAATCGTTACTTTCAGTATTGAAAAACAAATCAGCAGTAAAAATAGTAAAAATTGCAAAAAATCATATTTTTTAATGAAATGTTATTTGGCGAGCTTAACAAATTCAAACTCATTGTTCATAGTGATTGTGATTTAATAGGGAATTGCGATATAATGGAGGAGCATAACAATTGACTAGCCCAGTAATATTTAGCCACACAATGGGCCAGAATCTATGGCTACAGAGTCGCTTAGCAGTATAGAGGGGAAAAGATTACAGATATTATTTTAATTGAATGAAAATAAATTCATTCCTAAATGAATGTATGATATAACATAGTAATTGGCTTAGGCGCCCTGGTAGGCGAGTTGGTAGAATGCTTGAGTATCAGCATGGAAGTTGTCAGTTCGATTCCCAACAGAGGCTTTGGTCTGTCGCTGCAAAAATCTAGCCATATGGTCACCCGGTTTACCCTAAGAATATAAATTTACTTTGTATTGTAACTAAAAAAAAAAACAAAATACATATATATTAATATTAATTGGCTTTCGTAATTGAATTTGATTTTGAATTAATTTTTCCTTACCCATCCTCCCATAACTTGGTTATTTCTAATGAATTCTCCCATCATAATCTCAGGCAACACTAAGTATCACATCGGAACACATTTTCATTGATTGAATTAGCACTTGCTCTTAAACTGCCACACTCAGGCAAGAGAATTGAAACTCTCAACTCCCAACTCGCTATAAGAAAGCCGCAACGAAACCGAAAAAAAACGGTCCATACTCTACACAATATCTGAAAGATCAACCTGCCATGAAATTGGGTTTATGGCGATGATAATTGTGCGGCTATTCAGTTTCCCATATTTGTTTTCAAAATATTTGTTCTCCTCCCGTATATATTTTTACTAATGTCACGAGTTTCAAATGAATACTTAATTTATTGTTTTATTAATTTCTTCTACAAATACCAGCAACTAACTAAATTGCAATTTACGTTTTTTTTTTTTTTTTTTTTTTCAAATAATAAGAAGACGTAGATGTTTCACAATTTGTTTGTTTTTCTGGATTCCCCTCCGCACACATCAATCAATCGTTTCATTTTCAGTTAGTCAACATTGATTAGAGTGATCATAAAAACCACAATATTCGTTATGCGTGGGGTGAAATGAATCCGGCGTACATTTCGTATATGGTCCATATGGTTTAAACTGCCCAAAAACATCGAAGACCACCATACGACGGCTGTCTGGCTGGCTGGCATTGTATTTTAACAGATTGATTTATTTTCCTCCGAATAATAGGCGGAACAGTGGTTTCATTCATACGATTGATTGAAATGTTTCAATTAAAACAATTAGCACGGTTAAAAGGTAAAAAAAAAATGGAATTTTCTATTCATTGTCTGATAATTTAACCGGAATTGTATAGAAATGTAAATAAGAGAAAGTACAGGAATACCTTGCATAGTACTGCTTCGATCAGTAGGGTTTCTCTACAGAACGGTTTTCAAATTTTCAACAACAACAAAATTGTTCTAAAAAAAAAAATAATTAAATTAAATTTTGAAAATATAGGGTTATCCATTTCGTGGTTTCAAAAAGTATTCTGCTGGAATTCGAGATCGTCTAGACCGTCTAGGTCCCGAAAGAAATAATAACCCAGTGTTGATCCCCTGCGGTTCTTCGCGCCAAATTAAGTGTTGGTAGGATATTGTAATGGCTCTTCCTACTTTTTCTACCCACAGTTTTTACATTCATTTAAACGACTAACCTTCGGTCCACCTTTTTCAAATAGTCTTTTTCGCTTCCCCCACCAACGTCTGTCTACACACCATCCAACGGGAACTCATCAATATTATGTACATTCTCTCATTCACATATCTTTTGTTGATTTAATGATGTCTTCATAATTCTCACTGAACTACTGGGGCGCGTTTTTTGAGACGTTAAAAATTCTCAATAATTTTGATTAAAATAATTGCAGAGCGCATAAAGTGCAGAGCACGCATTGTAATCTGTCACCTGAATACGAAATGATTAAGTGCGACCAAGCAATAATGGTGTTGCGGTCGGTCTAGACGAATATTATCTACCCTACAACTGCGCTGGAAAAACCAAAAACCTATTTGCGACATAAAGGAAGGAAGGACCGACAAGGCAGACATCGGTAGATCAACTCAAGAGCTGATTCAGCGTCAATGGATGTCTCTGAACCACCAACCAAGGCTTTAAAAGCCATTAGATGCGTATAATGCAACACTGCATGGTGTGTCCAGGGTCGTTTTATGGGAGATTTCCCAGAAGGAAAACTACAACAACAACTACACCGACAGTCGTACAGAGTAGAAAAAGACATGCTATGAAAGAGAAACGAGTAACATAAAACATTACCCTGATCAAAACATCCATAGGGTAACAGAAAACATAATACAGATCAAGAAATCGATAGGGCTAGGGCTGCCATTATCATTATCCATAAAGGCTTTGAGCTGAAGAAGAATGCAGCACTGCAGATGAGTTCCCGTTTTATTACAGAGCCTTCATAAGTTTGCTACACAACCCGTTGTTGGTCTTTGGCACATTGATTGTGCTTTTGCTTTTGTGCGTTTCTGCGATCATTTGGCCGTTTCCACTTCAGAGACTCATCCTTCAAAAGATTCCTCCACACCCCCCTCATTTTTTGACATTTTGTGAATTTTTGGTATCCTTCATTTCCACTTCCTGTAGCACACTCGCCAGACCGTCACCACCTTTCTAGCAGGCATCGTATCCCCCGTCTGGTTACGAACACCTCAAGAAACCCATTGGCAGAGTACATTTCTGTAGCGCATCTTTTGGCTGATCACACAGAAAAAAGCCTATAAATCCTTTTCTAGCCATAAATCCTCTTAATGCTATAATTGTCAATTAAAACGAATATGAGCAAAAATTCTCATTTTTGTGAAAACCAGTGGAGGGGGGGGCGCAGCGGGCAGCAACACGACAGGCAAACCCTCAAATGATCATGTTTTAAGACCGATGCTGCAGACAAAAAAAAAACAAATGCTCCGACACGAACGTGTTCATAAATATTGACAATTTATAAAGCGTTCGACAGCCAATTGACAGTTAATTGACAAGTGACAAAAATCAAAATCGAACAAATGCGCATACACGCAAAAACAAGCGAAACCAAAACGATTCGAATCGAATCGAACAAACAAAAAACAACTACAACAAATTGCGCACGTGATGCCAAAACAACTGTCATTATGACATTCTTCTTTTCAGCCGCCACTTTACTCCACTGCAAACACATCACACATCCACACGTCCATCCCGGCAGCCACTCAGCCCAGCTAGCCGTCCATCCAGCGCGTCCATCGGGTGTACAATGTACATGCATCCAAACCGTTCAAACAGCGCCAGATTGATCGGCATTTTTGGCCGTTTTTTCGTTTGACACGAAACGACAAAAAAAAACGCTCCAACAAAATAGCAAGTTCTCTTTAAACAAGTTTAATCTTGTTAGCAGGAGCTACGATACACACAGACATGCTACTGTGCCAGTCGTCTAAATTGGCCGGCCGGCTGTTGGGCCTTCTTGCCCGTCACTGTGCACTGTGCACAGGTCTCCGATTGGAAAGCCAATAATTGTGTGTGAAGTTAGTAAATTTAATCGATTGCTCCTTTGGGTATTTGGTCCGGCGGTCATGCTGCGGCTGGTGGCTTTTATTGGAATCGATTATTATTAGCCAGCACTAAATGGTGAGAGAATATTTTTCTTAATTGGCTCAATTATTTGTGGTATCTGAAAATGTATGAATGGTCGGGACTGGTCGCTTTGGTTGGCTGGCCGGCTGGCTCACTGGATGCATGAATGGTGGTGGTGCGGTTGTGTGTGTGTGTGTGTGGCAGTGAAGGTGTGAGTTGATGCATAGTTTTGTTTAGTAAATAATTGGAATATCAGGAATAGAAAGGAATGTTAAGGGCAAACAATGTTAAAGTGAAGTGTTGCAAAGAGAAATTCCATTTGAAAAGCAGAGGAGCAGAAATAGGAAAATCACTTCAATACACAATCATGCCGTTGGAAGAGAAACTGAAAACGGTTTAAACATTCTGAAAATCACCGATATACGTTAGACATTGGGCGAAGATAGACGACCTTCCGTGGCCAAGGCGACATTTATTCCCCCACACAGTTGGCCAAAGTGCTTCTTTCAGTTGCCAAAAGAAAGAAGCCCTCTTTGTGTGGCCAAATGTCAGCCACATAAAAAATCATTGGATTTTAATTAAAATACTCTAGAATTGATAAAATTATGATCAAGTTGAAATGAAAAGTCCGGTGTGGATCCCCACAGGACCGAAAATTTGTGACTTTTTATGGATACCCGGGTGTTGCAAAGACTTGTGTCCACGGATAGTGGACGAAGTGGCCCTTTCGTGGCCAAAAAGCGTAAATTACGCTTGAAATAAAAAGTCAGATGTGGCACAGCGGGGGAATTCGAAAATATTTTGGAAATAAATCTACCAATTGCAATTGACTTCTCCGATTTGATTGCAATTGTCCACAAACCTAGATGAGGTGTATTCGAGTTTATGCCTGGTATATAAACCCATTGGGTCTAACCAGAGATGAGCTATAAGGGTCCAAATGTGGAAAACACGGTTGTCAGCAATTTTCATTTACAGTCCAATTTGCCTACTTGAAGATGGTGGTAGTCAACCACGGAACACTAACGTTATTTTAGTCGAATCGACTAGCACATACATATCCGTAGATCAACACTCGTTATAAGGCTTAATACAGGGTTTTCCAACAAGAGGTGTTATTTTGGTATTCAAAGAAAACAAGTGGACAAATAGTAAGTTCGGCCGGGCCGAATTTTATATACCCTCCATCATGGATCCTTAAAAAGTCAATAAATAAAAAAACTATGAAGAAAGTAAGTGCTTTGAAAGTGACCCGATAGTCCCAGAAACCGGATCAAAAAATTTGGGCAAATCATGAAAATAAAGGCATATTTGGGTTCGTGAGTAAATTTCGTTGCACTTCGATACCCATATGCGCATGTTTATCATGGGCCCTTTTTTGGGCCCGAAGGGTCCACGGAACCCATGAGCACGCCCATTTTTGGGATTTTTTTCCCCATCTATAAATTATATAAACTTAGAACAATTTTACCAAAAAAAATCAGATGTAGTGAAAAAAAATATTTGAAAAATTTTATTATGGCCGGGATATATTTAGTCCCGTAAAGGGGAACTTTTTCCCCTTTGGTCCGATATTGCCCATTCTCGAACTGCTTATGGGCAAAAAACATCTTCCTACAAAATTTCAGCTTCTTAGCGTTGGTCGTTCGCACTCTATCGTGATTTCAACAGACAACAGACGGACAGACGGACATCGCTAGAATGTCTTAGAATGTTACACTGATAATATATATACTTTATAGGGTCGCAGATCACTCTTTCGAGGTGTCCATCCTATGATGGAGTGTATAAAAATAAATTGTTTGTGATAAATGATCGGATGTTTATTTCATAACAAAGAGGAAGGTATGAAGAACAACATCAGCCAAATGGCCACCACGGCCACACTTGCAGGACCATATCTTTTTCATGAAATTTTCCATAACCAAATGGCAAGGTGGCTGCCCTATGTCCTCGCTCGCCTCACGAATTCTATCTTTGAGGTCTTGAATCGACTTTGGGCTGTTGGCATCCTTATCTTCCACGTGGCCGCAAACAAAGAAATCGCAAGGTGTTAAATCACAAGATCTCGGTGGCCAATTGTGATCACCTCTTCGAGAGATAAAACGGTCCGGAAACTTTTCCCGAAAAGAGCAATGGTTTCGTTGCTTGTGTGGCATGTCGTGTTGAATGTAAACGTTGTCCAGATCATTATTGAAGCGTGTATCGTTCCATTTTTAGTAGTGGCGTAGTTTTTACTTGCCAAATGTCAAAGATTAAAAGCTTCAAAAGTGACAGCTACCGAAATACCGGGTGATTCAAAATAACACCTCTTGTTGGAAAATCCTTTGTATGGTTTGATTTTGTTTTTTTAAAACAATTCATTGAAATCGTATATTTATACCAAAATAACTTTTGAGATCCATCTTGCAAAAAGAAAAATGATATTAGTCGCAATGACCAACTTTCGTGTTCCGCGGCTAAGACTTATCAAAATAACTGCGGTTTCCAGATACACAACACAATACTTAATATTCTTCCTATTATTCGGTGTTTTTTAAACAAATTATTTGTTGCTTCTTTATTCACATCCTCTTAATCACAGTCACAGTTTATCTACTCAAGCTTTGCTTTGCTCTGCCATCCTTCCTTTGAAGCGCGCCGACCCATTGCATTTTTTTTTTCTTTTTTTGTTAAAATTCTTCATGTGTGTAATTGTCATAAACCTTTTACATTTTGTTCTACAAACTTCATTCCAGTTTCGTTTCATAGCAATAATTTCGTAATTGCGTTCACTTTTACGCAAAAAAAAAAAACAACAACTAAAACAGAAATGAAAACTTTTAGGCCTCTGCGTTTACTTCAAAACGAAGAATGTTAACAAAGCTTACGCTACAGCTAAGGTTAGGATGGATTTTCGCTAGGTTTTTTTTTTATTTATGTCTGTGATGAGTTGGTGTTATCCCTGTTTAAGAAATGTGGCAACAGGTGGACAATTAACTAAACAATAGAGTTACACAGAAAAATGAAATGAAATTATAGTTAAATGTTGTGGCAAGCAACAGCGAAACACACACAACACAACGATAATCTTGCATTGCAACAATTTCAAAGTTGCATACAACAAAAACAATTTAAAAGGAACTTTAAATCCACTGAATGGAGTGAGCCCCAAACAAATCACAGCCAACAAAGGCTGGCGTTGGTGATGAAATTATAAATAATTGTTGTCACAAAAACTACAAAAAAAAAAAAAAAAAAAAAAAAAAAAAAAAAAACAGAACGACCAACCGCCACTCACTCACTATTTAAGGCACTGAATGAATGGACATATCTGATGGTTGACGTTGCTTACGACAGTGGATGGATGCTGTTGCATGCAGTGATGACAGTTTAACTGCACCATCAGCTGGAGATCATAAAGTGGCTGAAGTGTCGCGGTGTGCGAGTACACCAACAACACAAAATACTTGGGCCACAATGCGAAAAATTGCTTTACCAACGAATAATTAACCGAATCAAAATGATATAAACTGCACTACAACAAACAGGAGAAGATGGCCAAGACTTAGGAGACAAACTTGAAATTCGACATAAGTCTCATAATTAGAATGAATTTTAAGTCGCAAAGTCGTCGCCTCCATTTATGAGGCGAAAACTGAAAAATTCAATTTGATGTTCTTACCAGGATATGAAACTGGAATTGGCATGTGATAGTTACAGCTCTCAAAGGCACTTGATAGGCTAATAGACAATAAACATTTAGTTTAATAATACTGTAGTTTAAAAAATATTTTTAACATTTAAAAAAAATCGACTCCATCGACTGTGCTGCAGAGGGAAGAAAAAACGCCAACAGGTACTAAAATAAATATTTAATTAACAGGAACAAACTGAACAATAGAAAACAAATTACTAACCCATTAAAATACAGGGTTCTCCAACAAGAGGTGTTATCTTGGTGTTCAAAGAAAAATGCAATTGTTTGAGATAAGTGATTATTTCATAATAAAGAGGAAGGCAAGCCGATAATAATGAAAAACAACATCAGCGACCACGCTAACAGGACTATAATCCTTTTCAATAAATTTTCTATAATCAAATCGCAAAGTGGCTGCCTCATGAATAATATCTTTGGGCTGGGTTGTTGGCGTAGACCTTATCTTTCACGTGGCCCCAAAGGGAGAAATCACAAGATCTCGGTGGCCAATTGTGATCACCTCTTCGAGAGATAACACGGTCCGGAAACTTTTTAGTTTTGCGAACTGTAGTGAATTTTAATAATTTCAATGCGTTGTTGAAGCGTGTATCGTTCCATTTTTAGTAAT
Organism: Hydrotaea cyrtoneurina; assembly: GCA_958296145.1. Lineage (NCBI taxonomy): Eukaryota > Metazoa > Arthropoda > Insecta > Diptera > Muscidae > Hydrotaea > Hydrotaea cyrtoneurina. Next base: position 85,522,278 of record OY282514.1, read on the forward strand.
GGCGTAGTTCCTACTTGTCAAATGTCAAAGACTAAACGCTTCCAAAGTGACAGATAGAGAACCCTGTAAAATAATGAAAAGGGAGAAACTGTGCCAGGCAAGGACAGAAATAGATGTAGACAGGAACAAAATCAAAAATTCGAAAGTAAAAGAAGGGAACAAATTGGTAGGGGAGACTCTGATGCATGACTTCAGTCAAAATTATGGGCACAACAAAAGTGTAAAAACTTTGCAAACAGCGTCAAAAAAGGCCTTAAATATTGAGGGTATCAAACCAATCTGAAGGGGGGAAAAAAGTAAAATAAAAGGGATGCAAAAAGGGCCAGTATTGGCACAATGTCAACGGCGTAAAATATTTCAAAGAATTGTGAAAGAGGGACAAATGGTCTAAAATATTCTAAATTAAACAGAAAGGGTTTTGAAGTACGAATAGAGGATAAATGAGCACGCAGAATGACAAAAAAAAATACCAAATTCGTAATTGTTCCTATATTGACAAAATCAGGTGGAAATAGAGAAGAGTAAAAACCAACGCAAACATAAAATAATCGGAAAACAATTTCAAATTAACAAGAAAGATGTTGCTCACGCTGTCAATTCTAGTTTTCGAGACCCTGGTGGCGGTTTCTGGCAATAATGCGAAGTCGTTAATAAATAATCGGAGTTTAATACAAAATGAACAGGAAAGAAGTTACTCATCCTGTCAGTCCTATTTTTCAAGACCCGGTTGGCGATCTCTGGCAATAAGCCCAAATCGTTAATAAAAAAAATCGAAGCTGACGAACTTGGTGGGCTGTGTGCTGTGTGGCAAGGCGTTCACAATATGATTTTAAATAAAACACTTAAGACAGAAACTTCTAACGTAGACATTTCTACAGTTTTGACAAAAATGACCATCAACTTCGGTTGGGTCACCATCTCCTACATCAAAACCAACTCTTGTTGTTGTTTGTCTTATATTTTCCTCTGAACTTCCATAGAAAAATGTAGCTGACAAATACTTGGGGCGAGTTTTTTTATGTGTGAGCGCTTTTTTTTTTAAATCACAGTCACAGATGCTGCTGGCAATTATGCGTATTTTAAGGTAATGTTCAAACATTTTTATGTCAATCATAACTACAGATGCTGTAGAGAAAAAGAAAGAGGTTTCAAAAAAACTGAAATGTGGACCAAAACAGCTATCGTTTACAAGAGGCTCTTGTTCACGGCACCCAAACAGAAATTGTACGACTCCAGCCAAACTATCTGTGCAAAGCAAGGCCTGTGATTTGCCAAACCGTGTTTAGTTTTAAAGAAAATTGTTGAAATATTTTCAAATTTTAATTATCATTTTACATTATGAAATATTTTATAGTTTAGGTAATTATGCCAAATTATTGAGATAATTGTTTAGTTTTGGAAATAGTTTTCCTCGGTCTGGGAACAAAAAAACTGAGTTTTATGGTCACAAAGATGTGGTAAACTTAGATATAGTTTATATTTATTAGTCAAAATTAACAGTAGGACGCTTTCAAAATGGATTTGGTTGTGTGTGTGTGTGTGGTCTTAGCCAAAGGCGGGATTTACACTCACTTGCTCGCCGTCTCTCTCTCTCTCTATCCACATATCGCTCTCTCAGATGAGGCGTGGTTTACTGCCCGGTCAACATAACTCGCGTTCTATGTATTATAATATTATCTCTCTGCCTCGCATTTCTCTCTCTGTTCGGTCGTTTGTTTTACCTGTTTCCCATATCGTTTGCAGCACCTTTAAGTCATTTTATGCAAATCATGTTTGGTTCGTAACAACACAAAAAAAATAAAGATGGAGTCTCGCAAACTGGTTTCGTTGTTGGCCGAATGGATTGATGGGTGAATATCAATGTGTACACAGTATCTCTTTCACATTAGAGGGATCAGCCGAGATCAATGTGTTCGGCGGTGGTGTGAAGAGTAGGCGAATACGAACAACAAATGAACGATTTATGTTCCAAGCAACAGGTAGTCATGCAAAACATGTTCTACATTTAAAATATGACCTCCGTCAGAGGGGGTTAAGTTATGGTCTTCTTGCAAATGCCTTAACTGAATTAATTCAAAATGCCCACGAGTTTAAACGTACGAGGGTTGCCTGATAAGAAAAGTACCAGGAGGTCTATCCGATGGTTTCTTTTTGAATGGACCGATTTTCAGTATCGTATTTTCGTGAAACGAAACAACGTTGGAAATAGTGCAAACTTATTTCCCAAGCGAATGTTGTGAAGCCCAGTGCGAAGTTTTGGTTGAAATGAGGCATCAACCGCATCTGTAGCAAGTTTTTTCACAGAGCTCGTGAGAACTGACAAGAATGATAGAACATCGATCTTGACAACTCAAAATTTCGCTTACAAGGTTCAATTGAGTAAGCAATTGAAGGCACAAGGGTCCACATTGTTATCGCTTCTAAGTTTTGGCCCTTCGAGCAGCTTGAAATAGACAACGATTTTGCTTGAAAAATTGTCTTTCTGACAAAGCTCATTTTCGTCTCGTGAAGAAACGTTATTAACGGTTCTGTACAAATTAAGCGAATATTGAGCACGCCGTTCGTGATTTAGAGCCAGAAACTGTCATCAACGTCTTGTTCAATGGGGCCGAGAGGATGCGCTTCTGCAAATCCAGTCGAGGCAGATACCTTAATGTGTCTCAATTGAAAAAAAAAAATCTAATATTTGGACCCCTAGTTACAGAACTCATAAAATTGGTTGGCTCCAAATTCATTTGGGACAATAAAACCGTTTTCTGTTTTCCGAGTGTAGCAAAGGCATGAATACATAATCAAGACATCTTTGTGAGTCCGTCTGTTTATCTGTTTTTTTACTGTAAATTTGAAGTTAAAAATAAACAAATTGGGCCTTTTTGAACACTCAGGAACTGAAAAGTGAACCCATTTCTAAATATGTATACATATGAGGTATTTCCGTACTTACTTGAGTTAGCTCTGCAAGCTTTTATTGGTATTGGCAAGCTTATGAAATGTGGCCCATGCAGTTCGTTCTTAAGCGTGCTGTTGATAGTAATATCTGGGATATTCTTGTCTTCTTTCATTTGGGTTTCCAACGCCACTCGCTATCGACCTCATCCATGCGATGTTTCAGTGGCAGTTGAACGCGTAAGCTAGTTGTGATCCTCTCTAGTAATATTCTTCTAGGAAATATCACAAATATATACTTTTTGGTTATATTATTGTTAGCTCAATGACAAGTATGAATTATTTCTGTTTATATCGATGAAATCGTTGAATTTATTTAAGCAAATATCCTAAAAATAACAAAATAAATAGAATTAATGACAACAGTGATCTCGTGTTGTTAGTTTCAGCGACGAAAAAAAATATTATTTCGGATTTTTCTCCTGAACTACTGTAACCAGGGTTTTTACAAAAAAAATTAATATTTTTGTATCACTTACATACTGATATCCCTGAACATTCTTTTCTTGAATCAATTACTTCACCGATACAAGGTATTTATTTCGCATAGATCGATCGATTGTCTGATTTGTTTTGTTTACTTAATGTTCTTCTTCTTACATGTATAAACTGTAAGCACTCACAAGATAGTGATACCACAATGTGTAGCTAAAAGGAAAATTCTTCAGGTGACTCTGAATACGATTTTTCCTCCTGCACTTACAATAATCAGATACAAGTTTCGTTTATGGAAATTGAAATAGATATTGATATGATTAATGCTGTCAATGTAACCAAACATGTCAAGAGTCCACCACTCATTGGAGCCGTTTTTACATATTTGCTGTGTGATTATCGTAATATTGTGTTTGAAAGAATCGCGGACATAAACCAACTTAGTGAAACTGCGATAAAAGGGATTACAATTCGTAATAGTCGTTCATGAATACTCCAAATAATGCAGCGCCATCTAGAGAATTTCTTGTTAAACAACAGTATATCATGAGAGCACAAAGTTCCATCTTATAGTAACAGCAAGAAGAAGAGAACAAGTGGAAAGGTAAACAAAACAATTTTATTGAAATTAACTTTGGAATTTAGTTGTTAACCAGGTAAATCATATTATAAAACTGTAGATTATATGCAAGACTTCACCTTGGTTGTCGACTGACGTCATACGGTAATAGACCATATTTAATGAAACATCACCGACTAAAGAGGAAAAATCGTCCGTCCGCGGTCGGAGACCGACATATTAAATTGTTGACGTCGAAATATTGGTCTGCTGTCCACATGATTTTGACATGTCCGGCTTGTTGTTGAAAACCCTATAGACCTAATTACAGAGAACTCAATTCCCTTAACATCCCATGAAGACGGGTATCTTCTTTCAAATTACCTATTGACTTGGTTCATTTCCCTTAGTATTCCATGCAGGAACTGACGAACAACTACTCCCTAATGAGCAAGATGACAAGAGCAGTGTTTAACGCCGTTTCTTCGGATAAACAAAAAATGTCCAGTTCTCTTCGAAATGACGAAAATTGTCAACTGTACAAATATTCTGGACTTGCACATTAAACCAATGATTTTTAAAAAAAATTGCAGATAAACTATTTTTATTACAACTAACTTTATTTTCTTATTTCCAGATCTCTATGAGATGAGGCAAACACAACTGTCAAAAGGATTTGTGGAAGAAAAAAAACACCAACAAGTTGACTGTTGAACAGAAAAAAAGTGTCCAGCATTTGCGAGAGTGCTGAACAGACACTTGCTGTACGTTGGAATGATATCTTCGGAGGGCAAAGATTGCATTACTAAAATTGGTGGGTTTAGGGTCTTCAAGAACACTAAACATTTTTACTGCTATGTTTTAAAGCAAAAGGCTATTGCATAAACACAACTAGGCTATGGGTAGTTTTACAGATATGCCTGCAAAAACATTGAACTTAGGAAACTTGTGCAGAACCTGTATGTCTACACGATCCAAAATAAGCGAAAACAACGCGCCAGAACCTAAACGATGTATTTTTGAGAAATTCACAGACACTGATGACGGTCCTACAATAATAGAGCTGCTTCAATCGGTTCAGCCCGACATTCAAGTTCACGCGAAAGATAAGTTACCCAAAATAATGTGCCGTGAATGCATTGAACAACTACAAATGACTCATGAATTCCTTCAACTGTGCAAAGATACTGATGAGAAATTTCGAAAAATGTTGAAGGAAGTCGATACGACCGATAATGAGCAGCAAATGAAAGACGCAAAACAAACGTTTGATGTCGCAATAAATGAACTTGACAACGAAGATGGGAGTAATAACCCTATCTTAAAATTAGAAATTGGTATGGACGAGAATGAGGATGTCGATGATGGCACTGGCAAAAGACACCACCGGCCAGAATTTGAAGCAATGTTCATAAACAATGAGTCGGATGAGGAAAATGGTGATGCCGTGGATTTATCGGATAACCCTTTTGATAATGTCAATGATGACGATAATCATGACTGGGCATCCACGAAAAAACCAAGGTATGTTCTTTTTTTACCTTTATGTATGTAGAGGGCTGCCGATCTAAGTCATATGCTGATGTTTTCAACAGAGGAAAGTTCAGTTTTTCTACATATTTTAAAGGGCGATAATAATGATTGAACCTATACTATTAAATTTCCAAAACTAACGTTATTTGTTTTTTTTTTGCAGTAAAAGAAAATCATCCCAGCGAACAGTGCAAAAGGAAAACAATAAAAAAACGACTAAAACCTCTAAATGCAAAGTTTCGAAACACAGCAATAAGAAAAAAACGGTGATAAGTTTAACAGACCCACCATCGCCGAATGAAGACGGTTCCATCACATGCCATGAATGCGAAAAAATACTTACAAATGAAACTCTTTGGCAAGATCATATGCAGGCTCATACTTCAGCTGAAGTACACGTAAAAAGGACACGAAAGGATAATCCTAAACGATTTGAATGTGAATATTGCGGAAAAGGTAAATATACACACTGAAATGTAAGATTTAGTGGTTTCCCGTTTAAACAAATAGCAACATTAGAGAATTCGCGCTTTAACTTTAAAAAGAATTGTATTACACATAGAACCTATCCCTTTCATTTGATTGAATTTATTAAGTTTCATAACAATAACCGAGCCTTTTAACCTTATATGGTTACAAATGAATGGCCAAGAACTTGAATTCTGTCTTCTATTCAAAATAACCTTGGGATGTCTCAATGGTACTTCAAATAGTAGTGTCCATCATCGTGGAACTCCTGAACAAATCAGAAACAGGTCCATAATGAGGTTCCAAATAAATAGACCAGATAGACACAACATTAGCTGCCGCTGAACACGATGTCCTGTCAGAAAACAAGAATGGTCTACCTCTGCCAACCGAAGGAAGCGAACGGGACATTATATATTAATCAGACATAGTCATTAGCATTCAGTACCAGTCAATCTCTCCAGAAGTCAGTGTACCATAATTATTCCGAATACTTTTGTAATTATTGTAAGAAGACGAATACCCCAAAAAGAGCGAAGAGGCAGCTTCAGGGCAACAAGGGTCCGGCAGTAGTCTTCGGCGGTTGTTTCTAGTCCTCAGTAATCTCGACGATGTTATACTAACAGCTTAGTCTGTTGTGTGCTGTTTAAATCGTTGGTAGAATTTGTTGACATCGTTTCTATTTCTATAATCTTTATCGTACAATGTAAATATATTTATTATATTATTAATTAATATATGATCATTTTATTTTTTTTCTAGTGTTCCAAAGAAGAAGTGTGTACAATACGCATGTGCTCATACATACAGGTAACATCAAGATACCATTGATTAAATGCATGGAGGAATTATTGATATCTGTACTAACATTTCGCAGGCAATTTCCGGTGCCTAGAGTGTGGCAAAAAGTGCAAAAGTTATGATGATTTAAATCTTCACATGTTGTGTCATAAAGGCGAACGATTTGAATGTGATAAGTGTGGAAAAGGTAAGTAAATACCTTATTTGCTACTGGTTTTGTGTGTAGGATTATTAAAACTCGGTAACGAGTAAAGTCCCATTTTAATTTTCTTTCCTTTGAAGAGTTCCCAACTACCGATGAATATAATTATCATATGCTGACACATAAAGGTAATATTGAAAGACCATTCACTGACATGCAGACATGTAGTTACCCATGTCTACTTTCAGGCGATCAACCCTTGCAGTGTTTGGAATGTGCGAAAACATTTAAAAGTGCTCTGGGCTTACGAACACACATGCTCCGCCACAAGGGTGAAAAGAATTTCCATTGTCCTCATTGTCCAAGGAAATTTGTAGTACGAAGTGGTCTGTATGGTCACGTGAAGCAGCAACACGAAGAGGGCACACCACATCTTTGTGATATATGCGGCAAAGGTTTTCGTTTGGCCGATACTCTAAATAAACATAAACGTTATCACAATGACAGAAATTTTGCCTGCGATTACTGTGACAAACGGTTTGTTGTTTATAAATATTGTTTATATATATCATAAAATACATAATACATTGTCTGTACACAGTTTTATTACATCGGAAAAGCAACGGCGTCATATGCGTATCCATACGGGTGAGAAGCCTTACCGCTGTAAATACTGTGATCGTGCCTATTCCCAGAGTAGCGAATGCAATAAACACATGAAACAACATTTGGGTGAGAATATTTTTCAATGTGAGCTGTGTCCACTGCGATTTCCCTTGGTAAGAGATGTGCGTGCGCATTTTGCCAGCCACAAGGATGAAGATGAAGAGACGCGTGCTCGTAACTTAGAGGCACGGGCATTGGAAGAGAAAATACTTAAAATTAAGTTTGGCATAAGTTAAGGTAAACTATGTTTAAATGTTAGTCAAAAGTAGTTGTATATACTCAATTAAAATATGTGTCTGGTGGTAGACAAGTGATACATTTTTAGTGGTAAAAGGTTCCGATTTCTATCGTGCCTAAGCTATACGTTAAGACAGAAGCGGCCGTAAAAATTTGGTAATGACATTTCGCTCGATTACAACCAGCAGTACCCACGTTATATGTAACCATGATATTTCACCTCACGATTCGTTCGACGTCTGCATTCCACGATAGCACAGACCAGACGATAGACCATTTTTCGATCTACTGTAGTGTATGTACTGTAATCATTTTCTAACTTTGCAATTCCTATAAAATACACAGCTTCCGCACTTTAACCGTTTACCGAAATTAATTCCAATATTATATTTCCATGTTTTATATAAATCCCAAGACACCACTGAGTTTTCAGTCGTGTTGCTAATGAGGATTAGATCTATATACATTTGGTGTTGGATATCATGCGTTGGGTCCAACATTAAACGGTGAATGACAAATATCATTAGAACCATCTACGGGAATGCGCTTCCAGGAATATTGCCAGAACACACGTACGTCAACACTAATAAAATGAAGCTCATATGTTTAACTCGGTAGTGACTATAGAAACAGCTTACCCAATTACAGTTTACCCGTGGAACAGAGTCGGTTTGGTTCCGGGTAGTCGTTGTTTATAGCTCCCTCTATAGGAATGCCCCCAATGAATTTAGTGTTTCACGAATTGTGTGTCCAAACATGCAGTTATCCTATCAATGAGTATAAAAAACGATATCGTACACAGCTCACTGTTTCTGTACCCTCATGAAATGTTAAGGGAACTAAGTAAGGTTTTTATTCCGATTTTTTCTTAAATCGTCTACTTATCAAGCCTGCAGCACTAAGCCGTGACCTGGCATTGTTATAAGCATCCAATAATTTCCCCCTTGCTATACGTCCATCTCTAAATGGAACATAATACGTTGTATTCACCTCAGATGGAAATATATCTACGATAGATTGTGCCAATTGCAAAAAGTCTTCTCTTGTTAGTCTGAAAATATATACGCACGTGTGATTAAATACAATTTATATTTTAAAGTAATAGTTTATACTTTCTGTCGGGCGTCTTTTTCAGTATAAATGATATAATGGCCTTTGCTAGTTTTGTCCGGTGTTTGTTTTCCATAGTTGGGACTTTAAGCTCATCCCGAAATTCAATAATCTGTCTTATGTCCTAGAAGAGATATATTTTCATGAAAATCATATGAACTAAATATAAGAAAGTATTACCTCAGTTGAGGGAAGTTTCTGCAGGCAATCTGTTTGTTCGATAGGCGAATTTATTAGTGAACTATTTGGTGTTGAAAGTGACGCCTCCAAATCGCTGCCAGACTCAAAACCTTTTACCGATGAGATACTAAAAGCAGAGTCTAGAGAAAAACAAACAATTATTTTACTCAATACTTTAATATATCCAGCATTGCTATTTAATTACTGTGATTTCCCTTCGACCTCGTCCTGCCACGTTTACGTATCAAACCTGCAGCTCTAAGTCGAGCTCTGTTATTGTTATAAGCGTCCAACAACTTTCCTCTGGCTGAATGTCCTTTTCTAAATGGGACGTAATATGTTTCCTGTACCTCGGAAGGAAAAATGTCAAGGATAGATTGTGACAATTGCAAAAAGTCTTCTCTTAGTAGTCTGGAATTAAACAAACGGGATATTACGGGAAATTTATGTTAATATGAATCGTACATACTTTACATTCGGTGTCCTTTTTTGTATATATGATATTAGGGCCTTTGCTAATTTTGTTCGGTGATTATTTTTTAATGTTGGGCGTTTCAAGCCATCCTGAAATTCACAGATTTTCTTGATATCCTAGAAAAAAGATATATATTTTTTGTAAGGAGTAAGTGAACTGTGTACCAAAATTATTATGTTGTTTTACTTGAATTGAGGGAAGCTTTTGCAACTTAAGTTTGTGGCTGATTAAGTTTGTGGGTTGGCAAAAATTGGTGAATTCCATTTCACCAGCATACGATACCGTACGCATGATTGCGGATTCTGTTTGCGGATAAGGTGCATGTTGATTTGTTACATCCAAATCGTTTGGTGATGATGTACTATTATCAGCACCTAGAAAAAAAAATTGTATACCGATTAAATTTGATTCGCTTGTTGCATCTGTGAAGATTAATTTTGTTTAAGAAATGTATATAGCTTTGATTTATTCCCTTCCCTTACACGTAAAAATAAGTTGTTTATGCGATATTAATGTAATTTTGTTGTTGTTTATTATGGCGCTGTTGTATTTATTATTAGAACATTTCAATTACTATTTCATCGAGTCTGTATATTCATTAGATTAAGACATCATATATCGGGTTATGCTAATCGTTCTTTGGACTGTTCTTTTTTTTCCCGATTTATCGAGATCAGAAATTTGTTAAAATGAAATATGTGGAACACGTAGGTAATTATACCGCGCTGCCGGTCCGTTGAGTCGGTCATTCCATCCTAGAGCTGCTCGGATATAGAGCAGTTTACCTATCTATCAGAATAATGTTAGCTATTCTATAAATTTATTCAAGAAAATTGCTTTTGACACTTATAACAAAACCAATTTTGTTTATTTATTTGTGACTTATTTTTTGTTTTATTTTTGTTGTCATTGTGTTGAGTGGCACTTTATTTTAAAGACTAGATTAGGTTAGGTTAGGTTGAGAAGAGGAGGCGGTTTTTCTCCGCCTCATGTCCTTAGACATACACCTAAGCCAGTATTCGGCTTGTTGTGCGCTCTAAACTGTGCATGGAAAGGTCTTGAGAAGTTATTTTAAGAACTCTGTACTGTTGACATAATCTTTAATTATTTTCCAGTCTGCGCCCCTGAGATGGGTCTCAGACTAGATAAGTCATTGATAATTTTTAATAATTAATATTATTTAATGTTACATTGTGTTAATTTCTTTATCAGATTTGTTTACAGTGATTGTGTAAAATGTATTTACTGTCAATATTCAAATGTTTAAAATTAACTTTTTTGTGCCGAAGTGAATTGTAACTATAGGCTCTGTTATTGCATAAATTCAAATAAAAAAATAGTAATAAGGTAGGGATACGTTAAATTGAAATTATTTAAATACAATTCTTTAAATAATACGCAAAAAATCGTTATACCGAGTGGTCATCTAGTTGTTTATTTTTGATTCATATGTCATTTTGACAGTGACAGTTCTTTTCAAAGCGAAATCTTTACAGAAAGTCTTTATATCATATCTTCGTGGATCGAAATGAATCCACGTTGGAAAGTGAGGCAACGTTATTTCAAAAGTCAATGATGTGGGACTCAAACAGTCTGGGCAAAAAGTTCGTGAGGCTGGCAGACTAGTGGACAACACTCACAGTCCTGGTGCGCCATATATCCCTATAACATCAGCCTCGAATTCGTTTAAAAAGGCTCGGCTTTGTGCCTCAGCCGCAGCCATTTCGCAAAGCCCACGTCACAGTCGATCGTTTGCGCACCAAGTTCGTAATAGTATTATCAGCGCCTGGGAACTGCGATTTGAGGCTGTTAGACTTTTTTGGTAGGGTACTGTGAAGTTATGAAAACAATCCATTCACGATACAGGCCCTTAACCTTTGTATTTGCAGCACCCTTTATGTGAATCAATATCAGTGAAAATCGTACCAAAATATTTCCCATTTCGAATAAAACATTGTTTTTCTTTCCCTCGGGTTTATATTCTCAGTACATATGTCGATTAGGAGCATATTCGAATTTTTGTAGCAATGAAAAAATGTTTTTGGAATGTTTATTGTTTATTTGTTTACTTTTAATCGATATTTTAAATAAAGATATTATATTATATTGTTGAGCTATGGTACTGTTCGAAACACTTGGGGTGTAGACTCACGTTGCATTTTTTGCACTGATACACGGTCTGTGAGTGACATTTAGCACATCTTCTTCGAGCTGCATTCGGACGTTTCCATACGAGATGGTCTAAATGAAAATGAAATGAATTTAAAAAAAGCACTCGCGTTTATACCTAATGAAGGTCAGCGTCCTATGTACGATTCACAAGAAAGAAGACAACCCCATTTTTGGCAACTACCAGGGAATAATCTGTAGCCCTATCAGAGAGACTTCAGGCAGATAAAAATAAAATATCGACCAAATCACATTTGGAAAATACCCTTAAATCGATGGTATTTTTAACCGATTATTAGAGTAACGCACCGATTACAGACAAATTTATCAAAACCATATATGGGTAGGAGATCCCAGTAAGTCTTGAACGCCTCAGTAGTGACTCGCAGAGACCCTTCAATAAAAATAGGAAGTGACCTCTACGAACCACCACTACAAGAGGTCATCGAAGGGGTCACAGTCTATCGTGCAACTTTTTCAACATACTGATGGAGAAAATAAATGCTGATAACCAAAGGCCACATCCTCCTCGCATATACAGACGACGTTGACATCATCGGAAAGATAGAGTTAGAAGAAATCGTCGAGGATGGGTCTGATGGTGACCGATGACAAGACAAAACTCATCCGTTCAAGTGCTACGTAACGTGAGCGTTGTGGAAGAATTTATATGGCTCGGCTAACAATAGAAAGTGAGATGTCAGCATCGAAATAAAGCTCATATCGATCTAAGCAAACAATTCAAAAACAGAAACCTATCTCATCGAACAGAGAAGACAGAGAAGACCAGCAATATTCTCCACGGTAAGCAATGTACTTTCACAAGATGGTGGATTCATGTTCAATGGAGTAAACCTGTTGCGAAATTGTATTGAGAGGTCTTGAATGACCAGCATGGTGGGTCGATGTTACTGATCATAACTTGGAAGTAACTTGCGAAACACATTTTTCACAGAGCACAAAATTGGATAATAAATAGACCTACATACGAACAACTCCTGCATTAGTCAAATGAACATAACTTTTCCATTCAATTGCACTAATTGTTTTTAAAGGCAGTTGGTAATGTATTAAAAACTCACATGTTATGTGTTCATCAATTATAAATAGATACCTCTCATTTATGATATCACAAAAATAAAATCACATATTTTTCCTGACAGCTATACATATATTGTGTGAAATATGGTTTTATTTACCTTCTCCGCCATAGTCAAGCGGATTTGAAGTGTCCTTTCGTCTTTTTTTGTGGTGTTCTCTAGTTGAATTATGACCCAGCATATGCTCTTGCCAAAAAGTTACATTTCCTTGCACTTTTTTACATTCCTGACACGTTACGGAACCGTCTTCATTCACAGGTATTAATAGTTGGTTAAAAGCATTGTTGGAATTTCGTTTACTAAAAAAAAATAGTATTAGTTATGGTATAGTGCTCCTCTAAAAATTTGTCTTATTTCAATATGGAAACTTCTAACGAGTTCCAAATAATTCATATTTATAACAAAATTAAAATAAAAAAAAATAAACAAACCTTGTTACTATTGATGTCCAAATACCATCATCACAGTCACTAGCACTGTCAGAAGGTTTATTATCCTTCGAGCCATTTGTGTGCATTGCTTTAGACATATTTTTGTCTATTTCAATTTCAAATTCTAGAATGGGGCTACTACCACCAGGTTCAGAGAGGGACATGCCGATGGCATCGTAATTTGTATCGTCTTCCATTCTGTCCGTTTCAATATTTATAATGGGGTTATCATCCTCATCTTGTACTATATGTTCACTTTTTACTTCGACAAACGCCGTCGCCTCTGCGACTATTGGATCGCAGTCTTTCAACATTTTTCGGAATTTCTCATCAGTATCTTTGTACATTTGCAGAAATCCATATGACATCTGTAGCTGTTCAATACACTCATGGCAGATTATTTTTGGTAGTTTATCTTTAACGTGAATTGGAATTTCAGGCTGAACCGATCGAAGGAGCTCCATTATTGTAGGACCTTCGTTCCAGCCAATGGGTTTCTCGTAAATGCATCGCCTCACGATTTTTGCACTTGTTCCACGACAACCTTTTAGTCGATTAGACATGCATGTTCTGCACATGCCTTCTACGTCCACTGACTTTTCACTCATTTTTCCTGATCTGAAAAAAAGAAAACGTTCTGTGGTTATTATTATGCAGATCAGTGTGAAAACCAGAAATGTGTCAATAAATCAATCTGATTATATCAAGAACATTAATTCCGTTTGTGCAGAGAGCATCTTTAACTAAGGATCCCATTACCACCATTACCAACGACAAAAGTCCATGAAGTAGGGTGAGCGTACACATTATGGACTGACCAATAAAAGAAAGGTAATAGGCATTGGCGAAGGAATAGAGGCATTGCTGATCTCCTCACCACCACCCTCCTCTGTACACAGTCCAGAAGCTGCATCAGTGCTCTGAGTTTTATTTGCGTTGAGATCCGCATCTTTCGGCAATCTATTAAATTGCCTAACACCAATTGGAACGCTATAATTTCCGTCTTCCACGGGAATAGAGAATTCAACGTTTGGTGTGTTTTGTCAGTTTTCCGCCTTCATGGTGTGTGATCATTTGTTTATGGGAATTTGAGTTGTAATCAATTTCGGAAGGGAACGCCACATAATGTATTTGGTGTTGGTAGTAGGAAGAGATGGATATCCTGATTATTGCGATTTTTTCTAGCAAATTATTCCAGAGAAATATAGTCTCTGCTTGACGACTCCGTTTCTGTTACTTACATTCTATTTCTGATATGTTCACTGCTTCAACTAAAAGGAGAAAACGACGCACGCCAGCAACACAGTCACTGATGAAAGCGCGTCTTTACAAGTCGATCAAAATTAATTTTTAATCTTTTGATTACTTACGATTGCCAATGATTTGTTTTGTTTACCTCCAATTCTTCTTCTTACATGGATAAACTTGAGGTATTCACAATATACTGACAACACAACGTCAGATGGCTCTGAGGATTTTGCTCAACACTGCTGATGCATTCGAATATATAAGAAATTAGCTGTTAACCAATTTCAAGTCTCTGTTGGAAACATCATATTAATAATACAAATTGTAGTAGATTTTTGAACAAAATCCTCACATGGTGGATCTAAGAACATGGCTCTGTTCTCATGGTATACATATACAATGTTTTGCCTTGAAGGCTTAAGTATTACAAGATGAATGAATAAATACATAAATGTAGTAAAAGATACTGATTGAATATTCTGTGAATGAGTTTGTCGTTTGTAGCCTATCACACATAGGGTAACTACAATCAGATCAACATCGCCCTTCAAATACATTCAGTAAACCCGGTATCCCGATGACCCAATTCGAGATGTTGGGGATTCTTTCCTCTTGGTGAGGGGTTCAGCCCTACCTACCATCTCTGGGACTTAATGGTTCCATCTGTCAAAATTGAAAAAATTGGTGCAGCGTTTTTTGTCTAATTCAAAAAGTCCAGCACAAAAAAATCTACGAATGTTTGGAAGAAATGAATGAACTGTTATTTTTAAGAGGAAAGTTTGTTAAGTTCTAATTCACCACTGTTTGTCAAATGAATGTAAATAAAGAACAAAGGCAACTAGTTTCTTTTTTTAAAAAAATCCTATTTTAGTCATAATTGTTTTAATGAAAGAAATGATTTTTGTACTGTTAATGTATTTTAAATACATTTGTTATTTTATTTGTTTTGTTTTTTTTGCCTAAAAAATAGAATATTACGTTTTGCTATCAAAACACACAGCTAATTTTATAAACGATTGTTTTGACATTTACTAATGCTATATGAACGGCATTCACTTCAAACTGAAAATCTGTTGAAAGTCCTACAAAACATTACTTACCCAGCCAGTGGGAAAGATCGTCGTATATGCAATTGTTATTTAACAGCTCATTTTTGGTCTACACCTTTTATGTGTTAAATTCACAAACTTAAATCCAGTTGGAAGTGTGTCCGGATTGTTTTAATAACTTACACACATATTCATAAACATTTTAAAAACCTCTGTTAAGAATAATGTGTGAAAATTGTTTTTGTATTTTCATACATTTTTTAACATAGGTTTTTTTAATTATTATGAATACGGTGGTTAATATTTATTGTGAAGTTTAGTCCTCTAACTCTTCGGACTGTTCGTCATCCGATGAGAATGATGGACGATTTCTTTTTAAACTTTGTTTCTTATGGTATCGGTTTTTAGCCAAGCGAAATGCTTGACGTAATTCCTTTAAAAATTGTGTTTGGGTCAATCCTTCCGTAAAAACG
Organism: Hydrotaea cyrtoneurina; assembly: GCA_958296145.1. Lineage (NCBI taxonomy): Eukaryota > Metazoa > Arthropoda > Insecta > Diptera > Muscidae > Hydrotaea > Hydrotaea cyrtoneurina. Next base: position 85,538,300 of record OY282514.1, read on the forward strand.
GCTCCTATTGAACAGATATTTGAATATTTGAATCATTTAATAGAAAATTGCATACTTACTATACAGTGAATCAATAAATTTTGGATATTGCAATAGTCGTAATTTATTTTGTTTCCCATCCACGTTAAAGGCCAATACAATGGAAATATCCATTACACGTTCCAATTCTTTTTTGATGCCACAATTTCCAATTATTCCCTTTAATGTGGATATCTATAGAGTAGATAACACAAATGAAAAATGTTTATTTAACACAAATGAAAAACAAACAACTTACCATCGCATGTTTTGTTTCATCTGTGATTTTATTTTCTACTTCCTTCAATTTATCAAAGCAAGATATCGGAAATAAGCCTGAGTATTTTTGAGAAACTGGGACTGACATAGCACTCGATTGTAGCATCACTTTTATTTCCGAGACTAGCTCCATGATGGTTCTATTTTGATTATGAACTGTTTCTAAAATAATAACAAATTTATTAATAAATAGCTTAAGTTATTACAATAATGTTAATAATACCTTTTAAAAATTTTAAATCATCTGATACAGTTTTTAGGTCTTTAGGTGCTCCTGAAATTATACAAAGAAATTAATATACAAATACTGCAACAATATGTTTTAATTACATTTTGCATTACCCTTTTCTCGCCATTCGTCCTCTGAATATTGATTCTCTTGCTGATTGTTACCATTTAAATTTGATCGATAGTTTTTGCTAAAATAAAGCGAACATAATTTTAAAATGAATTTGTAATCGTATGGCTTACTTCTGTAAGAAGAATAACTAGGAACTTGTTAGATTTATAATTAAAATACAAACCTTGATTCCATCGACATCCAGTCAACATCATTACCAACACTATTATTGTGTACTGCTGCATATTCGGGATGCTGGGAACCGGCTGCGTTATCTTCAATTTCATATTTTAGAATGGGACCGTTATCCACAACTTCTTCCTTTATATTTATATGTTCAATTCCTCCCTGATGCTCAGACTCTGTCGCGGTATCGTCTTCCTTCAATATTTTTCGAAATTTCTCATCACTGTTTTTGCACATTTGCAGGAATTCGTATGTTATCTGTAGTTGTTCAATGCATTCTTGGCACATTATCTTGGGTAAATTGTCTTTGACGTGCACCTCAATTTCTGGTTGAACCGTTCGAAGGAGCTCCATTATTGTTGGACCTTCGTTCCAGCCAATAGGTTTCTCGTAAATGCATCGCCTCACGAGTTTTGCACTTGTTCCACGACCACCTTTTAGTCGATTAGACATGCATGTTCTGCACATGCCTTCTACGTCCAATGACTTTTCACTCATTTTTCCTGATCTGAAAAAAAGAAAACGTTCTGTGGTTATTATTATGCAGATCAGTGTGAAAACCAGAAATGTGTCAATAAATCAATCTGATTATATCAAGAACATTAATTCCGTTTGTGCAGAGAGCATCTTTAACTAAGGATCCCATTACCACCATTACCAACGACAAAAGTCCATGAAGTAGGGTGAGCGTACACATTATGGACTGACCAATAAAAGAAAGGTAATAGGCATTGGCGAAGGAATAGAGGCATTGCTGATCTCCTCACCACCACCCTCCTCTGTACACAGTCCAGAAGCTGCATCAGTGCTCTGAGTTTTATTTGCGTTGAGATCCGCATCTTTCGGCAATCTATTAAATTGCCTAACACCAATTGGAACGCTATAATTTCCGTCTTCCACGGGAATAGAGAATTCAACGTTTGGTGTGTTTTGTCAGTTTTCCGCCTTCATGGTGTGTGATCATTTGTTTATGGGAATTTGAGTTGTAATCAATTTCGGAAGGGAACGCCACATAATGTATTTGGTGTTGGTAGTAGGAAGAGATGGATATCCTGATTATTGCGATTTTTTCTAGCAAATTATTCCAGAGAAATATAGTCTCTGCTTGACGACTCCGTTTCTGTTACTTACATTCTATTTCTGATATGTTCACTGCTTCAACTAAAAGGAGAAAACGACGCACGCCAGCAACACAGTCACTGATGAAAGCGCGTCTTTACAAGTCGATCAAAATTAATTTTTAATCTTTTGATTACTTACGATTGCCAATGATTTGTTTTGTTTACCTCCAATTCTTCTTCTTACATGGATAAACTTGAGGTATTCACAATATACTGACAACACAACGTCAGATGGCTCTGAGGATTTTGCTCAACACTGCTGATGCATTCGAATATATAAGAAATTAGCTGTTAACCAATTTCAAGTCTCTGTTGGAAACATCATATTAATAATACAAATTGTAGTAGATTTTTGAACAAAATCCTCACATGGTGGATCTAAGAACATGGCTCTGTTCTCATGGTATACATATACAATGTTTTGCCTTGAAGGCTTAAGTATTACAAGATGAATGAATAAATACATAAATGTAGTAAAAGATACTGATTGAATATTCTGTGAATGAGTTTGTCGTTTGTAGCCTATCACACATAGGGTAACTAAAATCAGATCAACATCGCCCTTCAAATACATTCAGTAAACCCGGTATCCCGATGACCCAATTCGAGGTGTTGGGGATTCTTTCCTCTTGGTGAGGGGTTCAGCCCTACCTACCACCTCTGGGACTTCATGGTTCCATCTGTCATTTGACCCTGCGGGTTACTGGCTAACAGTACAATAGAAAAAAATTGGTGCAGCGTTTTTTGTCTAATTTTCATATAAATAATTAACTATATCGAGTGTTCAGGTACTTTGAGTGAACTTTAGTGTAAATTTATGTTAAATTTACCATTTCTTATGTTTTTTAGTGTTTGGACTAACTCTGGTGTGATTTGACATACAAGTTCTTCACAATCTCCCTAAATCCACAGATTCTGCACTCATTTCTGGGACAATTCAACTTTGTTGTTATAGTTTTTTCTTCTTCCTTAATTGAAGTAATTATTTCTGTTTTGCTGCTGTTTGTTTTGTTTACGTTATTGAAATCACTTCTTCTTCCAATTCGAAGTATACACCTGATAGAGACGACGCGTAAACACACCATCGTTTAAAGCAAATAAAGCACGAAATTTTTCAGCTGTGCTTATTAAAACTAAATATGGTATATAAATAATATTTACACGTCTTTAATTTATACCTCATATTCAAAAGCGAAATTAGTTAAGTCAAGTCTAATAACTCTCCCGTCAATGGTTTAGTAGCCGCCTTTCCATAAAATGAATGAGAATTATAAGCCGCCATCTATCAGAAACCACCGTTACGCCGATGATTTTATATCGGCTTTAAACTCTGATATGAATTTAATGTAAACAATTTTATTGTGAGTCTGGGAAGGAAGGTACAAAGATGGGTGGTGAAAAGTACCAGCGTAGACATAGGACCCGCTCCAAATCACGGGACAGGGATAGATATAGGGACAGAGACCGTAGAGAAAGAAGCAGTAGCCGAAGTCGCGACAAAGATCGCAGAGAAAGAAGCAGTCGAAGTCGCGACAAAGATCGTCGAGAAAGAAGCAGCCGAAGTCGCGACAAAGATCGCGTCGATAGAGACCACCGCGACTATGATTACTCTTCCAGGCGACGACACAAGAGTAAATCGACAAAATCATCCAAGCATTCAAAGAAATCCAAATATCACCGGAGTCGTAGCTCTAGCTCCAGTTCTTCGGATTATTCGATCAGTTCACGCAGTAGCAGCAGGAGCAGTCGCACATCGAAGTACTCCAGTTCCCGTAATAGCAAGACTAGAGCCCCCAGTTCGGAAAGTAATTCCAGGCCACCTCCAACCACCTCATCCTCAACAACAAGTGCATCTGTTGTGGCTGTCACAAAAGGCATAGACTTAATGGACTTCAAAGTTCAAAAAGCTCTAGAGACCATAGACGAAGACTCCTTTCATCCGAAAGAATTCTTCAGCACAAAGGATCGTGAGGCCCCCGAAAAATCGGCGAGTTCGGAAAAAGTTATTATAGATCTTAATGCGGAAACGGTTACATTTCCCAAACCTATGGAAGTGTCAATCGAGGCTTCAGCAAAGGAAGAAATATTTCATCCAAACGTAAGTAATAGTTATTGCTCTGAATGGCGCATATATTAATATTTAATACGTTCTCTTGCCTTTCAGTTCCTCGGCGATCCAGACCTAAAACAGGAAAAGTGGATTCGTAAACTTTTAATGTACCGCCAGAAATACATGACGGAATAATTGTAGATTTATTTGTAACAAAAAAAAACTACTTCTCTTTGAAATCTAAGACGGTTCAAATTTAAGACAGTGTTATCATTTTGTTACTTGTCGAAATCATTCGAAATTCCACCAACTACAACAAATATTCATTACATATTAGTTGTTTAATTTTTTTAAGGAGCTTACATTGAAAATAATGTTCAAGAACACTACATGAATAAAATTAATTTCCGATAGATTGGCTTAAATGTTTTTACGCCATATTTCGATTCACCCTTAATGCAAATAAAAGGCGAACACATTATTCGCTCGAAATTTTATATTACACGGAATAATAATTTTCGAAGAAAGAATAGATAATGCGAGGATATTGAGGTCTATGGAAACAGAAATTTCCACCAACATCAGACAAACGACTCGGCTACTGGCATAACTTCGTGTAGAGATGAAAATGGTAGTCTGGTACGTCGTGTGCCCCTAACCCAGATGAGGTCAAATCAGTAATTGGCCGACCAAAGAACAACAAGGCCGCAGACGGAATACCGGAAGAGCTGTATACGGACGAGGAGATGAGCTGATTAGATGCATGCATCATAATTTTTCGGCCCTTTGAAAATATGATTATGAACTATGGTTGTCTGAATACGGAAATGGTCGACATTTTATTGTTTTTTTTGTCATAACTCGGAAACGATTTGACCGATTTTGTTGAAATAAATTTTGAAAAATAGGGATTTAGATTATCTATAAGTAATAATTGATATTAATTACAAACAATGTAGTTATACAGTATACGATTAAATTTCACGTTCCCATTCACAAAGCTGAGGAAATACTGCCGTAATCATTTCATTGGTATTTTTCTACGGATAATGTCTTACGATTATATATATTACGATTCTTGCGAATCATCTTCATCAACTTTTTGTTTTTTTGCGTGATATTTTGAACTCTTTGATAGTCGGTCATGTGCATACTGAAAGTGTTTCTGCGTAAGTTTATCGAACTCGTCATCTTCATCATCAAAATTGTTTCTAAAGGCATCTAAAATAAATGGTAGAAATCATTTGAATAAAGACCCACCATTATTTAAGTGTCCATACATACGTCGTATAGCCAGAGTTATACGAGAAAATCGAATACATTTTTTGGTGGTCGTTCCTCTCCAACAAAATTGTTCGGCAAGCTTATCGGAAAATATTTGTTTCCATGCTTTACGGACAAATTTATCGCACGATTTATCTGACGTCAAACAAAGTTCATTTACCTAAAGGAGATTTGTGTTACGAAAATATACATTTAATATCATAGTAATAATACTTACAAAATCTGTAAAGGTTTCTTCATTTTGTAATTGATTTTCCAAAGCTTCATATTGTTCCATATTCGTCATGGGCTGTTCTGGTATTATATTTCGACCCACAGATCTCTTTCCATATTGTCTATTTCTAACAGATGGTACTTCGCTTCTAATGGAAACTACCTCACGAGAGAGTCGATCAGTTTTTGAATTCAATATTGTTATGCGCTCATCTATTTTCCCCAAAAGATCCAAGATTGCTGAAAAGAAAATATCTTTTCTTAATAATTTTTATTCATACCAAGTTGCTGCGCGATGTTGAGAAAAATGTGCTTATGGGCGAAACGTCCATAATATTTATTCATAACACTGAAGAAAAAATAATAATAATAATGAATAACCACTATACAATTTTTGTCCCTGAGTACGAAAACGGTCGACGTTTAGTTTTCTACGGTCGGGATTTTCCTAAAAAAAATTAAATTCAGACATAAATATCACAATTCGAAGACGACTGTCCCATTTTGTTGAAATTTTTTTTTTAAAAAATAGAGGTTTAGATTATTTATGAAAAAATCAGATTTAGATTATCTTAAAACTATTAAGAGATTTAGATTATTGATTTTTAATCTGAATAACAGTTTAGGAGTTATAAAACAAATTTAAGATAAAAATGTATGCAAGCTAAAGTGTTATGGTTCCTGGTGTTGTGGAATGTAGAGAGATGATGGTTAAGCAACCTAACAATATCTTCGACCTGTAGTAGTACCTGCCCAATTCGTATTACAACGAACAGGAACACTGAGCATCAATGACTCTCTGACTAGTTTTTTCCAGCACATGACATCTCTTCCACACATACGACGTTTTTGTCTATGATTTTGAATGTTATTCATAGAACATCGATAGTTACTTCTTAGTCCCTTTTAGTGCATCATCCGTAAGTCGAATTTTTGATCCTCAACATATTAAAAATTATATTTATTAATAGTTTTTTAATTATTATTTATTCATAAAATGATTATTAAGAAAGAAGTATGGACAAATTTATTTACACAGTTTCCTCTTTGGTTGAAGCTTTTTGACCTCTCTTTTTTAACCTGTCTTTAGCATGCACAAAGTGCTGTTGAGAAATTTTATTAATGTCAACATCGGTAGCGGTACTAAACTTTGAAAGGCACGCACCTAAGAGAAAGAAAACTAAATTAATTATATTATAACAAAATGTTTATGTGAAACATTACGCTTTATTAAACTAAAAGTGTTGAAATGTTGGATGCTTGGTTTTTCATTCGTTCCACGCCAAGTTAAATTAGTAGCCATCTCGTCAGATATTATTGCTCTTATTGCCTTTCTGAGGTATGATGGGAAATCCCCTCCTTCAACTCTTCGAATGACATTTTTCTAATAAGAAAAATTACAAGCATTTAATTATAAAACAAGTTTGAATAGATCAACCTACCAGCTGATGACGCATACCGTCCTCAAATTTCAGTCTTGCATCAAAATCTTCAAAATATCCAAGATCATGGAATGGTAGTGGGGGCAGCAATGACGTATCTTCTTCCTCGGGCATATTTCGAATTAGCTTAATCTCATTCTTTATGGTAATGAGTTCTTCCATCAATGATGTTATTATTTTTTTATTGTCCTCATCGGTCTTTTCGAATTTTTTTTTTAGAGAGAGTAACTCATCTGAAAAATATAATAATAAATTGGAATTAATTACACTTTGTAATATACATTCGTCAATGGTTTTGTTTTGAATTTCGGCATTACCAGTATTAGGAACATTACGACACTATGTAAAAAAATAAATGACGACTATGATGATCATTAAAAACGCACTATTCCACTAGATTCTACGATCCAAAATTAAGTTTGCGTGTCTCGGCATTTTGGTGTGTCAAGTTCAAATATGTACTTACATTGTAATAAATTATTTTCCTAAGACCCAATTTGTATACTAACTAACAAGGACTTACTATTGAAAGTTTAGAATTTGTTCCCTGAGTAGTTAACCTCTATAAATAACTTGTTCGATACTACAAAGACCCACATCGTATAGCCTTGTAGAAGTTACTTCTTAGTCGCTTTTTGAATGTTACTCTTTATGTTTGATCCTCAACATATTAAACATTTTTGTATTTATTAATTGTTTATTAGTTATAGTTTATTCGTAAAATAATTATTAATAAAAAAGTATGGAAAAATGTATTTACACTTTTTCCTCTTTTGTTGAATTTTTTTGTCTCTTTATTACCCTGTCTTTAGCATGCAAAAAATGCTGTTGACAAATTTTATTAACATCAACATCAGTTGCGTTACTAAACTTTGAAAGGCACGCACCTATACAAGTAAAAAAAAGAAAATTAAATAAATTATTTTAAAATTAAATGTTTATGTGAAACATTACGCTTTATTAAATTAAAAGTAGTGAAACGTTGGATGCTAGGTTTTTCGCTCGTTCCACGCCAAGTTAAATTAATAGCCATCTCATCCGATATTATTGTCTTTATTGCCATTCTGAGGTATGAAGGAAAATCACATCCTCCAACTCTTCGAATGACATTTTTCTAATAAGAAAAATTACATCTATTGAATTATAAAATAATTTTGAATAGATCAACCCACCAGCTGAGATTGCATACCGTCCTCCAATGGCAGTCTTGCATCAAAATCTTCAAAATACCCAAGATCCTGGAATGGTAGTGGGGGCAGCAGTGATGTATCTTCCTCCTCAGGCACATTTCGAATTAGTTTAATCTCATTCTTTATAGCAATGAGCTCTTCCTTCAACGATGTTATTATTTTCTTATTGTCTTCATCGCTCTTTTCGAATTTTTTTCTTAAGGATAGCAACTTATCTGAAAAATATAATAATTGATTGGAATTAAGTACACTTTTGTAATATACCTTGAGACACATTCGTCCGTGGTTTTGTATAGAATTTCGGCATTACCAGTATTAGCAACATTATGGAACTCCATTGTTATAGAAATGAGAATATAGCAATTGAACTGTCGACACTGTGTAAAACAATAAATGGTTGATATCATTTTTTTTTTAACTTTTTTGGGGGGTTGAATATTTTAATATAGCCAAACAAATTTATTGTTAGGCTTTAATAAGTGATTCTGGAACGGATTGACCGATTTGTACGAAATTTTCTGGTGTATATTATGTAGTCAAATTTTAATTTACAAACATTTCGTTTAATTTTTAAACGTCGTTAATTTGCGAATAAGACTAATAAATCCAAAACTGTAATAAGATTTTGGGGACCGCCATCATTTTTGAAGTCATGCCTGGTATGTGTCTCCTGGACCCCATGTTTTCCTAATGAGATTACATCCCCGTGTAAGCGCGAGTTCCAAAACGGACTTGGACAATTGCAACTTCAGCAGAGCGGACTGCATTACCTTAGGGCAAACAATACCATATTCAAAACCAGACACTATCCCCTGTCAGATGAGCATTCTCTGGGGACTTTCTTTAAGTTGGTCATATTCTATCTGAGTATCGATTGACGAATGAATTACTGATACTGGATTGACCATCTTTTCTTTTTTCCAATTACAATCTATTTCAAGAGTACTTTACTTTATCGCCCTCAATAAAAACAATTCGAGTATATCAAACAAACGACAGGCAACAGGTTTGGTCACCAGGTGTGTTTGAAACGATATTTGGTAAATATATTTTTTAGTGGTTCCACTAATTCCATTCGTCCGATTATGACCTAATACAGCCTATTACAGTTTCTAGGGTCGCAGTAAAATACTGTTAACATTCAAAAACAATCTTTATAGTATTAAGGCGGATAAAATGTTTTTTTAAGGGGCGTGTCACCGGCAACTTTTTTCAGGACGTATTCATTTCTGTAGCAATCTCATATGTACCAAATCTCATCATTATACCTCTAATAGTTCATAAGATATGGTGATTCCAAACTTTAAGGTGTATTAATTTATAAATTCACCATAATACAAAAGGCGAACGGCCAAAATAATAATACCATCATGTCAGGTATATATTTGTAACCTCGCCGTCGAACCGCTAATAGGTCAAGAGATATGACACTTTCAAGTTTTGAAGTGTGGCCCACTTGATATACCAAAAATTCAAGTACCCAATTTTCACCAGGTAAGTAGTGGAGGCTTCTACACGGCGCAAACCCACCTACCCGCGTGTGTACCGTCAAACATAATATAAATTTTTTTTATATAGATATGGATAATTTTATGTAGATATGGATAATAAATAAATATATACGTATTTTTAAATAATTATCGACTGGATAGGTTCACTAAGTGCACATTTTTATAAAAATGCTTAGTGTTGCGTTTGTAATTGCATCACGCAATTTAATTTTAATTAATTATTTTTTCCCCATAAGTCATGAGGCATACGAAAACAACTTAGCAAATTGTAATGCAGTTTTGGCAATTAAACATACAAAATGCTTCATGAACATAACTAAAACAACTGAAAATCTCATAAATTCAAAGGTGTATTTACCTATTCCGCTATTTTTATATTCCGAGTTTGTAGTTGAACTATGCTCCACTATATGCTCTAGCCAGAGGGTTACATTTGAAAGTACTTTTCCACATTCCTGACAGGTTATCGTACCGTCTTCGTTCGGGTGTGGTGTTTCTTGTTTAGATATTTTGTTGGTATTATTTCTATGTTCCTTTAGCAAAGATTTTCTTTTTCTGAAAAAATTAAAGAATTTTAGATAATCTTCGTTATATTTTAACAATAATTCTAAGGGCTACTAATCAATCGTGGCACTACATTATGAACTAATGATCTTCGTTTCGTAAATACGTACTTCCAGTTACCACACAGGAATGTAAACTAATGAGACTGTTAGACAAAAAGTATTAAACCGGTGTTCTCAATGCGGTTAGACTCTTGGCGTTTGGATGGTTCATAAATTTGAATTTCAGACAAACAATGGAAGGAAATACATATGGACAATGTGGTATGGTAATCGAACAAACATCATTGTTGCGTGAATTTCTACGACACGGAAAGGATTTGTTTCGTGGAGTGTAAATGGTATTGGTCCCAAGGCTACCCTCCCTTGTATTCTGAGACATCTCCATTATACAAAAAAAATAAACTTGTCTTTACATCAACCTTACTATAGCTAACGATTTTTCTACTCGTATTTTTTCTTTCTCATAAAGTTACCAGCATTTACGTGGTGACAAAAGACATTGAAACATGTTTACAGTGTATTTACCCGAAAATCAACCAGAATTTATTCATTCATTATCTCAAAGACTGCGGTTGCCCATGATTGTTAATACATATACATGTATAATTTAAAGAAAACGAACATACCTTGTCTCCCTCGATGTCCCATCGTCATATTCGTCATCAGTGTCATTACCAAAAGGATTATCGGAAAAATCCATGGCGTCATCTTCCTCATCTGACCAATTGGCTACGAACATTGCTTCAAATTCTGGACGCCGATGACTTGTACTAACGTTTGATTCTTTCATTTCCTCCTTATCTACGACAAATCCATGAACTGGGTCTACAAGTCCTGACGGCTCCTCATAATCAGCTGTATCATATTCTTTTAACATTTTTCGAAATTTCTCATCCGTATCTTTGCACATTTGCAGGAAGTCATATGTCATGTGTAGCTGCTCAATACAGTCACGGCACATTATTTTGGGTAACTTATCTTTAGCATGAACTTTAATTTTAGGTTGCACCATTTGAAGAAGTTGCATTAATGTAGGACCCTCTCTCCTACCATTGGGTTTTGTATAAATACATTTCTTAAGCTTTCTGGCGGTGGTTCCAGAGCTAAATTTGGCTCGATTCGACATACATGTTCTGCACAAACTTCCTAAATCCAGTAATTTTTTACTCATTTTAGCTGAACTGTATTCAATTGAATGCGCTACAATTGTGGTGTCAGAGTGATGGTTTGGGATTTCGGAATCTGGAAACAAAAAAGAGAAATAAATTGTAGTACTAATTACTTATTCATAAATATGTTTAATGGCAAGCGCTCGAATTGAAATTTCATTATCAATATGAAGCTAAATATCCGAAATAGCAACAACATCGAGTAAATTATACCTCAGAAATGACTATCGCACAAAAACACAGGTTCGTGTGCAGGTAAGAAAAAACTGTTCAGCAGACCATTTCACCCCATAGTACCTGCGACTTTTGAAGTAAGAGAGCAAACTCCATGTACAATTTCTGTAGAAAACAAAAAATAATACTAATATTCCATGATGGAGAAGACGAAGGAACACAGAGGAACTTGCTTCAGTACACGATTAAATTGCTATACCCACTGACCGGGATCTACTGGTTAAAGCCGTTTTTCAGAGAAGCTTTTCATGGCTTATAGATTACTCTCCCGTCGCAAACTACATATCGCACCACGAACATACATACAACGATTTAGGGCCATTTTGAAAACGTGTCCAAATTTTGCGCAAGATTGCAGCGCTTTACTAATGTTGGATAGGTTAGTGGTGTAAACCAATTTTCCCAGTACACATTCATTGCGTGGGAGCCTCAATAAACTACCGTCTCTTAATAGAGATATGTATTTCAGTTCCGGGGATATCGCAACAAGGACGATGTTTTGCAGAATGGAGAGATGGATATGTCGTTTTATTTCGTTACAAAAAAACTCAGCTAAGGTATTTATACTATTAGATATTTTCAATTCCATCTTCATAATGTGCAATAATAAAAATAAAATACCGTACTCGACAATTTTTTTGATGTACCGCAACACAACCAGGCGTTGATCTAGTATATATGTTATTTACTAATGTACGTATTAAAAATATATTTCTCAACTTTTTGATCGTCAATTTCTCCACCGAAACAGAGGATTGAATTTTTTCGCATAGATCGAATGTCTGATTTGTTTTGTTTACCAATTATTCTTCTTCTTACATGTACAAACATTAGGTAGTCACAAGACACTGACAACACAGCGTGTAGTTAAAAGGGAAATTATTCAGGTGGCTCTGAATACGATTTTAACCCCCTTTACAAAGGAAAGTCACTATAATCAGATTAAAATCGTATACTCAGATTTCGTCTCTCAAATTCAATGGAAATTGAAGTAGATTTTTGTCAATGTAACAAAAAAATTTAGGAGTAGGACCACTCATTGGACATTTTTAAGCCTTCAAGGAGAAAAATAACGCAGCATAATAAGTATTTTTTACAATCACGATAATCACATGTAAGTGGCGGTACTACATTACGAAAATACAACAATATAGTCGGACTGCGATAATCGGGATTATAATTTGTAATATACGTGGTGGTAAATATGGTTTCAAAAGTTGATGTAGGCGGCGATGTACACCAGTTCATAAATACTCCAAGTAATGCAGCGCCATCTAGAGAATTTCCTTTTAAACAACAGTATATCATGAGAGCACAGTTCCATCTTATAGCAACAGGAAGAAGAAGAGAATAAACAATACAATTTAATTGAAAATATCTTTGGAATTTAGTCGTTAACCAGGTACATCATATTATAAAACTGTAGATTATATGCAAGACCACACCTTGTTTGTCGACTGACATCATACGGTAATAGACCATATTTAATGAAACATCACCGAGTAAATAACTCAATTCCCCTAACACCCTATGAAGACGGGTATCTTCTTTCAAATTACTTATTGACTTTATTCCATGAACTGACGAGCAACTTCTCGCAAATGTCCACGATGACAGTAGCAACCGAACGGGGGGAGTTCCCTTCGAAATGACCACAAAATGACGAAATTAAACATTAAAAATGTACTCAAATGAATAGAAATGTCTCACGAGTTCACTTTTTGTCGGACCTTTAACATCTGGAGCACCAGAGATGTTATTATTTCCAAACATCCTAAATTATATTAACAAAAAAACATAATAGAAAAAAAGGCCCACGAAAAAATTTGGAGTTTAATGGCAACGAACAAAAATTGGGGAGTGGGTGGGCAATTTTATCGCCACACAAATATTTGAAGTTGTGAGAAAATTTCTTTCCATTTGAGTACGATATTGTCGAAATAAGCGGACGCCCCCCGCGAGGTCATTTCGTTGAAGTTTTGCCATTACGTTTATTGCAGGTCATGTCCAACTTTATAAGTATTTTAGTTATTTAGTTACGAACTGAATTAAAATCTCTGTATCTGTGTAGTAATTGACTGGGTATCTGACACTTACAAATAAAGATAAATTTCTCCACCTTCCTTCTGAACGTAGGGACTAAACGGTATATATTCCTTGAATATTACAGCAATTTTTCAAAAAATGTTTTTAAAAATTGCAAATAAACTGTTTTTAGAACCGCAATTAATTTCCTTTATTTCTTATTCCCAGATCTCTACCGAGTTTGTCAACACTTCAACAGAAATGAGTAAAAAAACAGTCGATTTAAAAAGCCTGTGCAGAATATGTATGTCCAATCGTGTCAGAATATGTACGGGAATTAATGCTTCAAAAAGCAGGCTTAATATTCATGAGAAACCCACTGGAAATTGGAACGAAGGTTTAACCATACTGGATCTCCTTCGATTTGTGCAGCCCAAGATTAAAGTGCACCTAAAAGATAGATTGCCGAAACTTGTGTGCAATGATTGTATTGATCATTTACAGATGACATACGAATTTTTGAAAATGTCCAAAGATACCGATGACAAATTTCGAAAAATTTTGAAGGAAGACGATGCAACTGATGATGAGCAGACTGAACCGGAATGTAACGGAACTAATGTTAGCACAAGAGATCATCATCCAAAATTTGAAGCAATGTTCATAGACAGTGAGGATGATTCTAATGGAGACAGGCATTTATCTGATAATACTTTCGTTGGTGATAGCGATGATGAAAACGAGGATGGGACATCGATGGAATCGAGGTTTGTTTTTTTTATAGCTCCATGCATTGTTAATGAAAAGTATATACATTATGATACGCGATGTCAAAAGTATTTTGTATACAACATTTCTTTATAGATAGATAAATTAATGCCGTCCAGTTGTTGAGATACAGGATTTGTTACGAATATGGCACTTTAAAATGCGTAAAACAAAAGCATTTTATGTTAATCGCTTTGTCTGTGCCTTGACAACTAATGGAGGAATCTGTACGTATTTTATACTATTGCTTTACAGCCATTACGAAACTTCACAATGGTCCTTCAATGTTGGCCAGACTAGGGCAAAATTGTAACAGTTTACAGACTCTAGTGCCACTGAAAAGTATTACTGCTTACAGTTTGAGTTCAACACACTCTAACTAGCAGTACAATGTATTCAAATGTAATGATTGTCTCCAAGCATATATAGGTTTGTAACAACAAATACGGTCCCAAACAATTTGCTTTGAAGATTGTTGAATGTTAATGAAACTGAAATTGGATTACATGTTTACAATATTACATTACTATTGTATCATATAAGTTCGTCTATTTCATTTACCTATAAAATTACTATGTAACGTATTGCTTTGAAAACATTCGTCAATACAAAAATTAATAAAAGAACGATATTTAGTTCTCACAGCCTGCTAAAGAAAATGACCACTGTGCCCGGTCGTTCTTCCAAGAGAGTCATTGCCGAAACCGACAGTCCGCCAAAGAAAACTAAACGAGTACATAGCGCCAATAAACGTAAGTAAAGATATGCTATTTGTACTCAAAGAAGTGTGTCAAACGTAATGCATAAAACGTTTCCAAAAACGTCAGGTTTAACATCTTATATTTCGTTTGATAACGAAATTTGCGTTTCATCACAGCAACAGCACATTCTAAAAAACAGTTACAAACGTTTTCCAATGCAAAAACTGTCGTAAACAAAAAATAAACGATACGATATACAGAATTCAATAAAACGCAAATTACGTTGCCTTTCGAACAGAAACAAAGTTTTAGTTAACGTTTTACAAAACGAGTGCATAAAACTCACACTCATACTATCGGGAGATCTACCGATAGTACAACCTAACTTTGTTCTGCGTGGCATTGAAACGGTTGTTGATTGTCATGGGATTAACTTTTCCGATCAGTTCATTTATAGTTTTCAGTGTAGGTATTGTAGCAATTAAATTAATAAATGCTTCTTTCAGATGCATCAAATTCTTACAGTAATTTCGCAACCATTGAAGAGAATGTTGACGAAATTAAAGGTAGGGAATGAACATCATAATCATTTGCATTCCTTAGTTATATGTTGTGCTTTTATTTATTTTCAGTTACAACGCACCAATTAAAAGGTAATGTCCGCCAAAAAAAAAATGGCAGCGTATTTAATTTAATACAAAAAAATCTTCCCATTTTATACATAGGTCAAATCAAGTTAGTTATGGATGCATTAGCTGAGCAGAATGTGTTATTAAAAAAGCTATTGAGACAGCAATGTGAAGATATGCCTCTGCAGAGAAAATTTCCTTTAACAACTGAACAAGAATTGGAAGAAATAAATTCAGAAATAACAGAAGAAAATAGAAAAGCATATGTAAGACCATCACAGTAATTAAACTGTTTTGCACCAATTTCAAATGATTTTGTGTCTTATAGATTACATCTATGCGGCCATTATTACATCCTTTACCGAAAAATCTGCAGAATATTCTTTCCAACGAAGTAATTGCAGCCTATAACATTGATGGCATCCACGGGAAGCTATCTCTTAAAGCGTTAACAAATTTCTACAGTGTCCTTTTAGGTAGAAAATAATTAACTACTTTATACAAAATAAATTGTTAATATAACTTCTTTTTCAGACTCTATCCGATTCGATGAGGACGTCGGAACTGTGGAAGAACAACTCCGGAAGGCCATCCAACTACAAAAAAAGCGCTACTTTAAAAGAATTTCAAGATCCAAGAACTTATAAAAACATAGCCATTATTATGTTCTGCCAATTTAAAGAATTTATTTATTTTAAACAATTAATCTTTTACACATTAAATTACAAAATAATGTTTCATATGACAGTAACAATCGGAAAAATGTAAATGATTCATAGGGTCGGCGGATATGCGATAGGTAATTTGTGCGACTATCAAAAATCCCCATTCATATCCTGGTAAGAATATTAACATGTTTCAGAGATCGTTTCATCATGTAGATGCCGACGACTACTATAGTAAGAGAGTAATGTACAACTTCTGTAACCCTGCATGCCCAATCATATTTTGTATACCATATGAAAAACTCGGGTGACGATAGTCGAAACGACGAACATTGGGCATGCCGGGGTAAATAAGGCTTTAGTTGTTCAAAGCCGTCTTTAAACCCTAAATCCTTGTATACAAATTACATCGAGCTTTCCGATTTGAGAGGTTTAAGAAAACTCTCCTCTATTTGAATAGCTTATGTTGTGGCATTTATATAAAACTCCTTGGCTACGTATCGGAAAAAAAAATTGCTAGTTTTATTTAGCTGAAATTGTGTATCAGCAACTGCTGTACAAGACCAACAAATTTTGTTCCACTTCAACAACGATAACGGCTGTCAGTGGCTTATTCTTAGCATATTGAGACATGTTTTGACGCGAATGTGGAACCCGCTAAGAAAATTTTCATAAAGACTAGCTTTTTGAAGGAAATACACCAATACTGTAAAACTGACAAACAGCGATATACGGAATTATAATGACTAAATTGTAGTTTAGGAGGCATGACGGAAATAAAAACTAAAATAAACAGGGTCCACAGAATAATTTGATATGTGTAAATACTCAAGCAAAAGGAAATTTCATAGAGAATCCAAAAACTTAAAGTTTGAATATGAAAATCGGGCGCCTCCGGCCTTTTTTTATACAACGAAGCCCCTGTATTTCCTTAATAAAAAAATGTATAACCAATTCTGGAACGTCTGCCCTTCATATGGTCATTGAAAGCGCACGACTGTTTATATGCTCCCAGTGTTTGTGCCCTGGGCCGGCCAAAATTACATCAAAGAGGACGCTTTTTACTTGTGAATAATTCTACAAAGTTAAGCTTCCAACTTGCAACTTAAAGCACATACTGTCTTCTTCTAGAGTTGCTCTATCCACGAAATCATACTATAAATAGCAACAACTACACACAATCAATATATTCTACAATATAATTCCTTGTCCATCCCACACGGTTCCATGTTATTGCGCAATATATTAGTTCGCGGTTGATCTTGTGCAGTAAACCTATAGAATAATAAAAAGTTTTGTAGAAGCGCAGGTAGATGCTCTATAGTATTCTCTGTATTTACAAAAGCAACTATTCGTACTGTTCATTGGCCCAATTCACACGGGAATAATTTTTAGTCCGAACAACTTTTGTTTTTTCCAAAACACACGAGACTAATTAATCTGACTAAAATTGTATACGTATACACAGCTTTGTGTGTGTTAGTATTTTCTTTATTTATTTCACGTTTGTTTTTCGTTCGTTATACACATATAAATTGCGGAACATACTTAGCGGAAATATGGCTGGAATAAGTGATGATGAATTGGCAATAATTTTATTAGGAATCTCTAGTGCCTGTAACTTTGAAGCTGCATCATTACTTCTAGAAGCTGAGAAGGCAAAGAAAAGCAGATCTTGCTGGGTCAAGCCATGGAGAGAGTCTCGTGATTCTGGTGGAAATATCCAGTTCCTCCTCAAGGAATACAACTTGTTTTTTGATGATGAATCATATACTTCGTGCTTGCGGATGGACCAGAGGTGTTTTTCATTAATATTGAGCTACGTCAAATCAGATATTGAGCGAACTGATACACCTATGCGAAAATGTATTCCGGTTGAAGAAAAATTGGCTGCCACTTTAAGATTTTTAGCGACAGGGGAAACTTTTAAGGAAATTGCCGAAAATAGTAAATTGTCTGCAGCGTATTTAAGCCCAGCTGTGATAGAAGTATGTAGTGCAATTTACACAAACATGAAAGGTGAATTTTTAAAGGTACATGCATATGAATTTATGTCGTCACACAAAATTGAAAAGGCCGTTCAGAAACCAGTAACAGTTTTTACTAATTTCAGTAAACTAGTTCGTAATATTACTGCAAAAACTTTTATATGTTACTGAAATAACCGAAAAGACTTTTACTGGTTACTGATATTTTCTTTTGTTTAATTTCAAAGTTCCCCGACTCGAAAGAGAACTGGTTGCAAGTGGCGAACGAATTCGATATGAGATGGCAATTCCCCTTATGCCTAGGTGCCCTTGACGGAAAGCATATTGCATTCCAGCCAAAAAAGAAGTCAGCCAATTTATTTTACAATTACAAAGGCTTCACAAGTATTGTTTTGTTGGCTTTGGCAGACGCGAATTGTAAGTTTTTGTTTGTTGATGTGGGGTGTAATGGCCGAATTTCCGACGGCGGAGTCTTAGATCGTTCGGATTTAATGCATTTCTTGGACAACGATGAGAATTTCCCAGAGCCTAAAGTAATTGGAAACAACAGGAAACTCCCTTATGTAATAGTGGCAGATAATGAGTTTCCAAATGGAAAACGTATTTTGACGCCCTATAGCAAGCAAAGTTTGACAAGAGACGAAATTGTTTATAATTCCAGACTAAGCCGTGCCAGACAAAATATTGAAAGAGCTTTTGGTATTTTGGCAAATCGGTTTCGTGTATTACAAACAAAAATACTGCATGACGAAGTCAACACAACTATTATTGTGAAGGCATGTTGTGTACTTCACAATTTTTTGCTGCACTATAGCCAAACTTATATGGACAACGCAGTTTTAATTGATCCGGACACTGACACCGGATCCCAAAATACGACATCAACAACTAACCAGAACAGAAAATGTGAAAATATAAGAGGCGAATTCACAAAATATTTCAACAATGAGGGAAACTTGTAAATTGATTTCAATTAATAAATTCAATAATAATAAAATATCAATCGTGTAATTTATTTAGATTATTTAGAAAGATTCGATTTATTTAGAAATAAAATTAAATTAATTATAAAATTGTTCATCATTATTTATCGAAAATGGCTTCAAATGCCTGCTGTAAGATGTCTTTTTGTTTCAATATTTGCACAGATTGGACTTCAACCCTTTTACCCTTTTACCTTTTTTGTAGAAGCGCAGGTTGATTCTCTATAGTATTCTCTGTATTTACAAAAGCAACTATTCGTACTGTTCATTTATTTTAATTCTGTTTCTGTAGTCCTTGCTCTTCATAACCCACAGAGCAGGTAACCTCCGAAAGACCTCGATACATTCTAAAATTACCTTTTTTATCGTCTTTTCGTTTGGCGTTTGGTAGTCATGGTAGATGTTAACAATGAACTGAAGCAATATTACCCACAAACGATGAAATCTTTTTTAATTTGCATTATATTGCGCCATCTTTCAACATGCTCTACAGACGTTCAATAATATTGCACAATATCAATTATTGTGCAATATATTAAGAAGAATATTGATCGTCTTTAATGTTTAAAAAGGTGGCTTCAGTCGTCATTAACCCTTATTCATCCAGCGTTTGATAAATCCAATACTTCACGCTAACAAAAAACGAAACAAAAAAATCAGTGGGCATTAATGGGTTAGTAGTAGAACGGCGAGTGAACGTGTTTGTTCCTGTGTGTTTTCAGAGCCACCTTGCGAATTTTTTTCCAACTACAATATATTATGAGTGCATGCGGCATTTCAAGTACCAAAAAGAAGAAGAGTCCGTGTACAAGCCAAACAAATTTTATGGAAATTAATATTGGAGTATAGTTTGAAACCAGGTAAATAATATTAAGAAGCACATATATTGGTGGTTAACTCTAGTTTATGTGCTGCGCTGATTTATATCAAAACCCAACACGTGTGATGAAACACCACAGAGCACAGATGAAACATAGTCTACCGCGTCCGGAGCACCATTCCTGAATTAATACCATTCATTAACCTATCATTTTTTGGCCTCGATCCTCGATATATTGATATGTCCGTCTGTTCGGCTTGTTGCGGAAAGCGCTTTAATGGAGTAAGAACGTACTTATTTTCCTTAATATTCCACGAGCAACTTCTCCCAAATAAGTGAACTGTGCTCGATATTATTTGTTGGAAGCTGGCTCTGAATGGTTAATGCATTTCTTTCCATAGATGTTGTACATCACTTAGATTACTCTCTTACTCGTAAAGTCACCTCACCGGCATTAACGAGTTGGAAAACGGTGGTTGAAAAATGTATTCTTACCATAATAATTTTTACATTAATGGTTTGTTGTGTGATCGTCGCACAAGTTGATTGGAAATATCCAACGTCGGTTGAGGCTAATAATATGTGAAAGAAAACTTGAAATGGTTGGTACCACGCATCAGCCGTTTATATGATATAATTGAACAGACTTCATGTTATGTTCGACCCGGAATTTACTGAAATTTTTACTTGTACACTAAAGCCACAAAGCGTTCTGTGGAAGGCATGTTATTACAAATTTAGTATTTTCTGTCTTCCTTTTAATTTTGTCGATATAAAATACCATTAATTGAACAAATTGGTATTTATATCTATTGTTGTTACATTTGTAAAACTTGTAAATATTGATGTGGAACCACATAAAATATATGGCTATTCTGTAGATATTTTAATGGTATCTGCTATTCAGATATCCGTCGACTAGTCCCTGATGTTACGCGGCTATTCGGGACTATAGGAAGCAAAAACTGAGTGTTAGTCATATTAAAAAAAAAATCTGAGTCTTTCATGTAATTTTAATGAATCTGGAATAGTCATACGCTATTTAGAATTTATAATGGAAGTAATTGTTACAGTGAAAACGTATCGGTCTTGTGTAATACAAAAATAATATTTTGTCGAATACTTTGACGGCATCAATATCTACCTTATACTCGCTGTTTCCGAGCACAAGTCACGTTTATTGCAGGACGTGTTTACAGCCGACTTCATAAATATTTTGGTTATTCAGTTACAAACAGAATTTTTTATCTCTGTATCTGTGTTATAATTGGATGGATATCTGAAAAATTCAAATAACAGCAAATGTTTTCTTCTTTTGAGGATTCCTATAAAAACATCAGCATACTGAAAATTTGTACATAAACTAGAGTTACACCCTTGTTTTTTAGAACTACAATTCATTTCCTTTATTTCTTGTTCCCAGATCTCTACCGAGTTTGGCAACACTAACAGAAATGAGTAAGAAATCTTTGGATTTAAAAAGCCTGTGCAGAACATGTATGTCCAATCGTGCCAGAATAAGTTCAGGAATTCATGCTTCAAAAAACAGGCTACATATTTCTGAGAAACCCACTGGCTGTTGGAACGAAGGTTTAACCATAATGGAACTCCTTCAATTTGTGCAGCCGAAAATTCAAGTGCACATAAAAGATAAATTGCCCAAAATTGTGTGCCATGATTGCATTGAACATTTGCATATGACATATGAATTTCTAAACATGTGCAAAGACACTGATGAAAAATTTCGAAAAATGTTGAAGGAAGACGATGCGTCAGAAGATGAGCATGGATCATTTATAGATCCCGTTCTTGGATATATAGTGGATGAAGTGGAATGTAAAGGAACTAAAGCTAGCACAAGCAATCAGCATCCAGAATTTGAATCAATGTTTATAAACAATAAACAGGGTGGTGATGATTACAATGGTGACATGGATTTATGTGATAATCCTTTCGGTAATGATAGTGATGATGATGGGTCATCGATGGATTCAAGGTTTGTTTTTTTTTAGTATATATAATACGGAAATAGTAGATATCAGAGGTGATGATTTTTTTTTATCTAGAACACTTCCAATTATATAGGAAATAGATGTCTAAATATCGTGCAGTGGTTGAGATATTCAATTAGATTCGAATTACTACAAATTTATATTAAAAAACCCGTTTCCAAATTATCTAATTTATGTCTATTTGGATAACACAACATCCAAGACCGGTCAATCTTTCTAAGATTTTCTCATTGGTAAATCCTTTATTTTGTGGATTACTCTCCACAACGGCTTCTATGCTAGATGCCTAATTTTTTTTTATCCTATATCGGTTTTCTTTCTCATACGTATGGCTAAAATGTCGGCCGTAGTGTAGTAGGTACTGTGTGCGACTATAACATAACAAATTCAGATTTCAATCCTGGTAGGAACATCAACAATTTACAGCGGCCGTTAAAACCTCGTAAATGTCCACAAATTCAATTAACCACAAAAGCCGTTTGACTGATTTTTGTGGGATTCTTGTGTGCATTAACGATTCAAATTCTTAAGACGAATAGCAAGTCTTTTGTGAGATATAGCCAGAAATCTCCACCAAGGTCTTAGAAAATTGGATGCGTTATTGCGAAGCAAACAGGTGCAGCCACATGTACAAACCAATAACATGCAGAACAAATTTAATTATTAATTTTGTT
Source organism: Hydrotaea cyrtoneurina (assembly GCA_958296145.1). NCBI lineage: Eukaryota > Metazoa > Arthropoda > Insecta > Diptera > Muscidae > Hydrotaea > Hydrotaea cyrtoneurina. Next base: position 85,561,168 of record OY282514.1, read on the forward strand.
CATCTTCACACTTCAAAGCCTTATCGCACATTCAATATAAATTACCAAATGCATTGATAAACCAGCAAATCACACCTATTCAAGATATTGGGATTTGGCAATTACCGTTGACTTGTTATAGAATCTTTTTAATGTTTTTAAAAACGAAATGCATTGAGTAAATAGCCAGCCTTTAACATGTCTATCATACAAATTTAATGACACATTCCCATGTAAATGTACCAATCAATAAGTTTACCTAATGAAATAATTCGTCTACAAAAAATACAAATACAACAGTAAACATAAAATATCTCTAATTTTGACAGACCACTAAAGAAAAGTACAACCAAACCCGATAGTTCATCTAAGCGAGTTATGTCCGAATACGAAAGTCCGGCCAAGAAAATTAAACGCGACAATAAACGTAAGTAAACATTTGGTATGTATGTGTAAATTGTATTCAGACAAATACTCGTGAAATTACTTTCATTGACACTCAAACTATCAACAAATCTATTGACAGCCCAATTCTGTTGTGGGGAATGGATAGTCTTGACATCAGGCCATCTAACGTGATACAGTGTATTTGTTTTGATCAATAAATATGTAAATATTTCTTTCAGATGATTCGAATTCTTGCTGTAATTGCGATGCCATTGAAGAGAATGTGGATGAAATTAAAGGTATGGAAAGACCATCATAATCCTTTGCACTCCTTTATTATATGTCTTGCGTTTTCGTTTTTTTTCAGTCACCATGAACCAAGTCAAAGGTAATACCCAGTATAACGAGTACAACTAAACATAAATTTAATTTGTATTGTTAATTTTTTATACATAGGCCAACTAAAGTTAGCTATTACTGCATTAGCTGAGCAAAAAGTAATTTTAAAAAAACTCTTGCGCCAGCATTGTGAAGATATACCTCTGCAGAGAAAATTTCCCTTAGCATCTGAAGAACAAATGGAAGAAATAAATTCAGAAATAACAGATGAAAATAGAAATGCATATGTAAATCCTTCAAAATAATTAGTCTGTATTGCACCGGTTTAAAATGTTTTTTTTTCTGTTACAAGATTAAAGCTATGCGGCCATTATTGCATCCCCTACCAAAGAATCTACAGAATATTCTTTCCGACGAAGTTATAGCAGCCTATAACATCGATGGCATCCACGGGAAGCTAGCGTTTAAAGCGTTAACGAATTTCTACAGTGCTCTTTTAGGTAGAAAATAATTTACTAATTTATACAAATTGTTAACATCCACATTTTTTTTCAGATGCTATTCCGTACAATGATGAGTCCGGACCTGCAGAAGAACAACTCCGGAAGGCAATTCGACTACAAAAAAAGCGCTACACGAAGAGAATGTCAGTTGCAAGATCTAAGAACGCATAAAACAAGTCTTTATCGAAGTTCAAAGAATACATTTCATTTCTTTTTTAATAAATGATTCATTTTGTTTTTATCGAGTCTTTGTTCTTCAATAAACAAATTGCAAACTAGAAAATATAGGCATAACTCAAAATTTGTCATTTTCGACTTTTCATGTTAAAGCCGTACACATGTCTACCAGCTCAAAAGAGATAAATCATTTTGCAGTCATTTTGTCAAACATGTTATGTGTCTCTTCATCTTGTATTGGAAAACACCAGCTTCAGAATAGTTTTTTGTCCGATATTGTTGAAATAAATTTTGAAAACATTGGTGTATGTAAACCGCTTTCACAAATAAACTCGAAAAATACAAATTTTGAGTTGTGCCTGATTAATATAATGTTTGCGATATCTTTCTATTCGCAATTACAAGAGATAGGTTCACATTTATTCGCAATAACAAGAGATGAACCTATTACAACACTTAAACCCATTGGGCTTTGTTAATTCAGTGATCATAGTGTTTTTCAGTATTCTGTGCAACAGGCTCGGGTATCATTTAGTCGACATGATTCGATGCCAAACATTTTTGTCTTATTTGATTTTAGACTTGGCACATTAATAAAATGTGTTTATTATAAAATCTACAAAACTCTATTAAAAAGCACACACATGTGTAATAACAGTGTGGAAGAATGCAATATTCATGCCACATGAATGAGAATGGGATTCAAGGCGATCTTCAGGTTAACGTGACTTTATTCTTGGTTGCATTTTACATTACGAATATTTGTTAAGTCAATGTGCATTTTAATGTGTCATTTTTTTATTGTTTGTGTGGTATAAACCACTATTGCTTCCAACGTTCCACATTAGTTACAATTGCTACAACAAATCATAATGTATACACAAATTATATATTATTAGTACTAAAAAGGAATAAATTAAATAACTTAAAAGTAATTACTAAAAATTTTACAATTATAGATTATTGTTTCAACTTAGTATTATTCAAAAACTCCGTTAAATTCAAATTTTTGAATTATTATTATTAGAAAATGACAGTTGCAAGATCTAAGAACGCATAAAATATAATCTTTATCGAAATTCAAAAAATACATTAATTTTCGAGTACGATAAATTCGTAGGATGATAGAATGCAGCATGCTATATGATTATAATCAATTCGTACTCCGAACTTTACGCTTGTTGCAACTGAGAACATTTTCCATTTGTAATTTTAACGATATATTTTAAAGAAATTCTATTGGCCGTATTCTGAGTAATGTCCATAGATTTTTAAAATAATTTTTCTCCTTAAAATATCTTTGTCTGTATGGGATGTGTACATATTTAGATTATGATCAATGCTCGACAATTATTTGCTAATGTAAATACCATCGTTGTCAAAAAAATGTTTTGATGATAATTTGTCCTATTTATTTATCAGTTTTGAGCATTGTGGATGTGCATATTGAATTGATATTGGATTTACGACCATTGTGGTTTTCCATATTTTTTTGAATTAATAGACGAAATCACTTTATCTTCAATCATCCAAGCTCTAAACAAGTTTTTCGATATTGATAGAGTTGCAAGGAACATAGTTCGACATACTTGTAACGACAGATGTTCATATGGTAATTTAAACACAAATGTATTCTGTTTTCTTGAGTTTTCCACAGGGATCCTTTTTTTTGCTACTAGTATTGCGTGGTCTCTCACAAATTTCCGTTTTGCCGCGTCAGTCATATTCCAAAAGTTTTCAAAGATATTGCTGCGGATTTCATCGGTAAATTCTTCACAATGTCGTAATTTACACTTCAAACAAGCCGGTGATGAACATGTCGGTCCAACTGAAATTGGCCTCCGAGACATTGCAGAGTTTTGTTCGTACATTACATCAGCAGCAAAAAAACCGTAATCCTCTAAATCTTTTTCAATCATGAGATTGGTTACCTTCGCATTTCGTTTGTTTTTGGAAATGTTTTCAATTCGTTTTGTCCGAGCTGATGGATGTGTGAGTTCCCGCTTCTTCAAAGTACGGCTTTTTTGAAATACTTATAAGAAAAAATGCATGGATTTTTTAAAATCATTACAATTACACCAAAATAAATTTCTACCTTTTCCGCGGCCTTCACGAAAGAAATGTGGACCCGAGAGATGTATTCCCCCTTTCAGTTCTCTTCGTTTTTGGTTTTTTCGTGAACTGTGATCTAAGTTATATTCTTGCCTCGATGTTATTGTCTCGTCATGGTAATTGCCAACAAAAGGGTTATGGGATACATCAAATTCATCTTGTCCGCCGCCTGACCTATTGTACATGAAAGTCTCATCAAAGCCGGTTTGCTGGTAATTTGGATCATCGTCGTATATTTCAATTTCAAATTTTTCAATCTGGCTTTCATATCCCGGTTGTTCAATGGGCTCCCTTTTAACTCCGACCATTTGCATTGTTTCCTCTAGATCTTTTGGATAATCTAGAATTTGGTCATCATCAATGAAATCTTCTTCCTGCATTAATTTACGAAACTTCTGGTCAGTATCTTTGCACATTTTCAGAAAATCGTATGTTGTCTGCAGCTGTTCCACGCAACCAAGGCACATCATTTTGGGTAACATGTCCTCTTCAATGTTTACTGTATGGATTTGTGGCTGGACCCATCGCAGTAGATCTATTATTGTTGGACTGTTGTTGTTGTTGCTGCCACCGCCAGGATTTCGTATCTTGGTATTACTGGTTCCAACATTTATATTGGCGTGAGTAGACATACAAGTCCTGCATAAGCTACTTAAGAAATCACTCATATCGGCGGTGATTACACCAATAAATATTATATTTCTTGGATTGTTTATTGACTTGTAACAGCTGTTACTAGGGTTACCATGCTCAAGTTTTTACATATAATACGTATTTCGGTAATTCCTGTGGCAACACTAACAGCTATATTTATAAAACATGTCTTCGGTGAAAAAAATAAAACAAAAAAGCACTCGTAATGCATTTTTAGAGAAAGAAATATTTTTTACAGCCGAATGTGAAAAACGGTCTGTATTTTAAACAAACATATAATTAGGTGTTTCAGGCCTTGTACTAGGAAAATTTCCCCTTGCCAGACAATCGACAAAAGCTTGATATTACATTAAAATAATTACTTGACAATATCGAATAAAATGTTTAAAATACAAAAACAATAATAATATGAAACGCCAAATACGATTCTCCACAAAAATCTGTTCCTACCACTGTACTTTTTGGTAGCATGTTACTACATTGTAACGTTTATAGCGATGTTGCCAAAACGAAATGGTTTGTGTTGTGGAAGCAAATACAGTTGAACTTCGATTACGCATTTGAAAAGTACCTGAGAACTTTAAAATAGTACTGCTAAAATTTACTGTATGTGGCTATGGTGTGGTTCCTTAAAATTTTGTTTCAAAAGTTGCCCTTCATGGCAAGGAAAAAATTTGGACTGTACATATATAAGTAGGACTAAAGTTTAAAACTGCAGTTTATTTTATTGTAAACAATTTAAAAATGTCATACAAAAATAATTCTAATCTTTAGAAAGTAAAGTATGGTTCATAAAATAACACATTGTCCTGAACGTTTACTTTTTACCTCTTTTTCCCAGCGTCATAGTGTGATTACTGGAATTGTAGTGGTTCTTATGTGTGGTGAACTCTATGAATTCTTCTTCCAGTTTTTGACGGATTTCTTCTAGCTTACGCTTCTCTTCGGCATGATCTTTCTTCAGTTTATCGAAACGAGAATGCAACTCGCGTTCGTTGTCTTTGAGCTCGGCTTCCTTTTCCTTAACACGTTGGACAAACATTTGACGTACTTCGTCTTCCTTTGCTTGTAGTTCACTCAAATGATTTGATCGCTTGACTTCAAAAGTTTGTTGGAACGAAACGGGTTTGTTGTCATTGTCTACATCACAGAAACCCATATCCATTAGGCGCTTCTGGCGGTACAGTTCATAGTGTTTGGTGTGAGTTTGTTCGCGCATGTCTTCCATATTGGTGCGTATAAGCATTTCCCGTAGTTTTACGAAATCACAATGGGCCTCGTTTTCCACTTGTACGGTGCCCCACGGATATTGGCGGGCCCTCATTTGTTTATTGCCGATTTTCACAAACTCTCTGCTACCCACGACGGCAAACGGAGTGTGCTCATTCATAGACGAATTGGAGTCGGCCACTGTCTCATCATCGGTAGGGAATTGATAGATGTTAACTCCATTCTTTAGGAGCTCCTCCAAGATTTTCCCCTTAAAGCGTTGTAATTCAACTTTGGAAACCGTATCGGCTTTGGCTATGATAGGTATAATGTTAACCTTGCTGTCCAATTGTTTCATGCACACCAAATCCAATGACTTCAGACCATGTCCGGTAGGGCATATGAAGTACAAACAGGCATGAATACGACTGTCGTGAAAATCAACCAAGGACCGCTTGATCTTTAACTCTTCCTGTAGAAATGATTCGAACTGGACATCGATATAATCCACCACCGCCTTGAAGGAGTTTTCTTTATTGATTTGATCTCCAAAACCCACAGTATCACAAACGGTTAACTTCAAATGGACATTGCTCTCCTGCAGTTCGTAGGTGTTGGCCTTCAATTTTACATTGGGCAATGTGTGAGGGCTAGGGCTCGATTCGAAACTGGTGTTGAACAGAGAATCCATTAGCGTTGACTTACCCAACCCGGTCTCTCCGATACACATGACATTGAATACAAAACCATTTTGTACACTTTTATTGACCAACTGATCGGGCAGACTATCAAAGCCCACGTGACCCGTTTGCTTTAGAACACGGGTAACTAAATCTTTCTTGGGTACAGCCACTTCGACAGTCATATTTCTTGATGTTGAATTTCTTTCACTTATTTTGCTCTGTTGTCGTTTGACTGCGATACTCTCTCGTGTCGTATTCGATGGCAAATGTATGACTTGCGGTGGATCGTAGCCCTTATATACGATAATTTGCTGCTATTAGTACCTGAGATTAAGTCTGATCCTTCTGATAATCCGATTGTAAAACGTTTAGTTTTCTGTATGGGATTTCCTGGTTTTAATGATTCGGGGAATTTCATAATTTTCTTTTTTTAGGTAGACATTTCTTTTTGTGAAAAATATGTGTATATCAATCAGGTAGACAGATAGTATCTGCAGATGGTTTGGAAAATAATACATTATGGCCAATTCTAAGATGACCACTGTCGCTCAGTGTAAAAGTACCTCAGAACCAAATTTGTTGGTTTAACTTCCAGAAAAATCGAAGATATGTTTTCACATATTTGCCTTACCAACGTTTTGTTGAGCTGTTTTAAACTTGTATGAATACGGGAGTACAATTTTAAAATAATACGAGGTAATAGTGAACAAAAACTTTTTTGTATGTCGTTATAAAACACCGCTGTCTTCATTAAACGTATGCCAGTCATACCCTTCTGAATATGTATTCTAAAATGATGGAACCTTTGGAGTCAATAAAAAACGGACAATTTTATCATTCTAATCAATATAAAAACTTCATTATTTTTGGAGAAAATTTGTCTTTTCGAACTCGCCATCAAAGATTCTTACAGTCGGAAAATGTATGTTATCTTGTCGGAAGTCGGATATAACAACTATATAAGTGTTTCTACACAAATTATGGGGGTTGGATGTTTTACCATTTTTGTATTTAACAGTAATAAGAAACAAAACGAGCACAGATGTGAAACCAATTACAATTGAAAAAAAGTATATATAGAAATCGAAATATTATAACGCTTTCACATAACATTTAACGATAATTCATGAAAGAAGATCTGAAAAAAAAGAAAACAAATTCTCATAAAAACTGTAATTACACAAAATTAATCTTAGACTTACCCTCCGAAAGACGGTTTCTGTTGTGGTGGTGGCTGCGTTGTTTGTGCCAAATTACCAAATGACAATCCAGAATCAGTTGCTCCCAATGTTTCAAATATGTTACCCTTGGGTCCTTGGATGGGAGCGGGGGCAGGTGCGCCGAAGCCACCACCACCAGTAGGGGAAGTAGCAGCAAATGATCCAAAACCTCCTTTAGGACTGCCAAATGTGGGAGCCCCACCAAACGTGGGTTGAGCACCAAAGGCCGGCGGGCTGCCAAAAGTAGCCGGTCCACCGAATACCGGTTTTGCAAAAGGAGACTGCTGTTGCGGAGAGCCAAATCCACCACCCGCAGCCCCTCCAAAACCACCACTGGGGGAGCCAAAGGCAGGAGCATTGGTAGGTTGTGAAAATGAGCCAAAACCGGGCGAAGCTGTGGACGAACCGAAAGCTGGCGCAGTCGTTGGTGCTGCACCGCCAAATATAGAACCTCCCGATGCTGGATTATTTGATACTCCTCCCCCTCCGAATATAGAACCGCCACCAGTCGCTCCAAATCCACCCGTCGATGGTGATTGGGCTGCGCTACCACCAAATATACTGCCGGCAGATTGGGGGACCGCCGTTGGTTGCCCAAACGAACTTTTGCCAAATATAGAACCACCACTGGAAGCGGATTGTTGTGTCGGTGAACCAAATATATTTCCTCCTTCTGCGGGCTTTGCAGCTCCGGCACCACCACCAAATACTGAACCGGCAGTGTTAGTCGGGGCCGTCGAACCAAAAGGACTTGTTGTGGGAGCAGTAGCGGCAGCACTACCACCGCCAAAAATAGATCCACCAGTAGCACCGGCAGCAGGTGCACCAAAGCCTGTACTCATAGCGCCACCACCGAAAATACTGCCTCCCGAGGGAGTGGCAGGTGGTTTTGTAGACGCTGCCGCCGCTGCAAACAGACCAGTGGCAGGTGATGCAGCTGCGTTTGATGTGCCAAATACTGATTGGTCAGGTTTCGGTATGCCCCCGAACAGACCACCACCCGTCGGTGGTGCTGGTGTTGTAGCGGTGCCTCCAAATATTGAAGCAGTGCTAAGAGTAGCCGCTGCTGCAGTTGCAGGAGCTGTTGAAGCAAATAAGGGGGGTCCCGAAGAAACTGCCGCAGCTGCACCTCCAAACATAGATGTTGTACCTGTTGTGGCAACTGCAGAAGAGGGAGCAACCTGGGTGAAAATAGATGAACCAGTCACACCAAATCCACTACCTGATGTGGTGGAAGTAGTTGTGCTGGTAGACGTTCCAGTTGCGCTTGTAGATGACACTGGGGGCGGACCACCGAATGTGGATGCCGTGGCTGATCCAGCTGTTGTAGAGGTGCCAAAAGAGAATGTCGTAGAGGCGGCAGCAGGAGCGGTAGATGAGGCGGGCGTTGTGCTTAGATTCACCGTGGTTACGGCTGCTGTTGTCTCCGTAGATGTGGCCTGTTTACCAAAAATATTTCCAGTTGCCGATGTTACCGAACCAAATGAGAATCCAGTAGTGGTTGTGGTAGCGGCTGTTGATCCCAATAGAGTCTTAGCTCCCTCCCCAGCTCCACCACCGGAGCCGAACGGTGTTACAGAAGTGGTAGATCCTGCCGCTGCTCCAAAACCAGAGAAAAAGTTTGCTGTTTTTTGGGATGATTCACTGGTCTCTTTAACATCGGGTTTACAAATATTTAACGATCCGAAGAGGGAGTCTGTGGGATCAGTGGAAGTTGTAGGAAGTTTTGGCACAGCTGGTACTGCAGGTGCAGGTTTCGTTTCTGCTTGTATGCCCGACGACGTAATGGTGACATTTGGTGCCCCAGCACTTTTAGATATGGTGGAGGGTGCGGTAGTTGTTGAGCTACTCAAGGCAATGCCCCCAAAGCTAAAACTTTTTGTAATCAAAATTAGTCAAGAGATTTTAAATTAAATAAATATTATCGTTAACAAATTGAATGGAATGGCAAATGGAGTGTCATATTTCGAATCCAAAAGCAATGTCTTGAGTATTGGCTAGGTACAAGTTAGGCTAGGTACCAGCGTGATAACCATTTTACTACCAATTTAGAATTAAGGAGAGCTTACCTCGCCGTGTTGTTGGCTGAACTAGAAGCCACACTTTCCGAAGAAGGAGAAACAATTTCAAGCTGTTTGGCTGGTACTGTTGCTACTGGAGATGGCGTCGGATCAGCGCTTTTTATGGCGACTGAGGTCGTTGTTGTGGCTGATGATAAGGAAGTAGCCGTAGTATTGAAACTAAATGTCGACGTAGGTGCAAATGGGGCAGACGAGCTAACCGACAAAGCGAATGGTTTAGCACTAGGCAAACCGGAACCAAACATCGAAGAGGTAAATACTCCCCCAGACGAGGATGAAACAACAGATGTTGCTGCTGTGGCTACGGGTTTGGCTAGATCTCCAAAACCACCAAAGGCCGGCGTGGTGGTTGCTGACGCAGCGGAGCTCGTCGGATTGGCAGAGGAAGTTAGAGTGGCAGAAATACCACCACCAAAGCTGAATGTTTTCCCCACTTCCTCTGATTTTTTACCATCTTTAGGGGTGGTGTCAGTTAAAACCGGAGGAGGTTTGTTTGAGGAGAAAGCTGCAAAACCCTGATTCGAGGCGTTTGTATCAGACGTCGAAGTAAACGGCCCAGATAAGTTTGTTTTGTTACTCAGATTGGCGAATGATTTAGCATCATTCCCCCCTATGACTTTGGCAGCGAAAGAGATAGGTGTATTCGTGGGCAGGTTTTCCTTCATTTCCGCAGCTTGAGAGACTGCTTTCGGTTGTCCAAAACCTAGACCTGAAGAGTTCCCCCCAAAAGCTGGAAATGGCGTTGAAGCTGCCAAAGGCCTCGAAGAGTCATCAAGTTTTGTGCCGGATGCCGTTGAAGTTTTAACGAAAGAACTCTGACCGCCAAAAGACAAAGCGCTCGAAGTGGCCGGGGAGGGTGTTATGAATGCTGCTGGCTGATTGGAGGTAGTTAATAATGGAGGCTTTGAGGCGGTTGGTTTAGCCAAGTAGGTTTGTTGTTGCTGCATTTGCTGTATGTTCAGTGGCTGAGAAGGTTTCGTTGACGACATCTGTTGTGTTGGCATTGGATATTGTTGCATTGGTTTTTGGATAGAGGGCATAGTTGACACAGGTTTGAGTTCAGGCATTTGTTGTGTCTGTTGCTTTTGTGGTAGCTGCTGTTGTGTTTTCTGTCTTGCCATTTCCCTTTGTTTTCTTTCCGTTTCTAATTTAGTTTCCATAATGACCTCCGATTTGAGGCCGATGCGGTCGGGCCTTTTAGGTTTGATTATAGTGATCTGCTGCTGCTGCTTGGTGAAATTTCGTATGGCATTCAATTTATCTTCAGATAGTTTGGCGTGTGTTTGAGAGACCACTTGCGAGAGACTCATGGAAAGTATGGAATCGGCTAATGATTCCATCGTACTAAAAAATAACAGGGGAAATACATCATATATGAATTATTCCCATTATATTAATTTATTTAATCTAACCTTTGATTTTTTGTTAAAGCCCCAACTGCTATTGAGGTAACATCTTCATTGGATGGTTTGTAGTTCAATCCTTTTTGTTTCAGTTTACCTTTGATATGATTCATTTTATTACGCTGTCGTGCCAATAAATCCTTCAATTTGGACATGCGCTGATATATGCCATCCAAACAAGGAATGTGCATTTGATTCTTCGTATTACGTCGCACAATATCCTGATACTGAGACCACTGGGAATCGATCAAGTGATTCACTTGGCTAAGTTGTGTTTGATTAGTTGCCATATAAGCTTGCAATTTGGCTAGTTGACGTCGACTTGTGGGATCTGACGAAGAGATGGTACTCAAACGGGTAATACTAAAAACAGGAGAACCAATTACTGAGAATGTGTTCGAATTTCTTAGGAATTGTTAGCTATAACCTACTTGGGATTGTTAAACAAATCCAATTTTGTGCGACATTCCGCCAATATAGCATAAGAATCATTCATTGAATGTCTCAAACTTTGGACATCCTGTTCGAATTCATGATCTCCGGCCTGCTCAATAATTTCTTGGAGGTCATTTAAATGTTTGGTATACGATTTGATTTCATTTGGTGTTCCAATCTACAGAAACATTATAATATAAATCCTGAATAATTGTTGCGATTTAAGTATGAAAGTCTTACGTTTTCTATTAACTTCCTGGCATGCATTCGAATTTGTTTCATTTCCGTCTCAAATGCATCTATTTGTATGGCGATCATTTGTTTGACCACTTCATCGATTTCGCCGGTGTTCATGTTGACTTTTTGTACGGATGACGTTTTGACGGTTGGATGTACCACAGGGGGTGGCTTGAAGGTCGGTTGTACGGTATACAAAGGCTTATTAACATCAGTATTTTTTTGAACAACTGGTGCTGGTGCAGGCGCCGACGTTGGTGGTGGTTGTTTTTCCACAGGTTTGGCTATAAATATTCCGAACTTTTGCTAAGGATCTTGTTTAAATAATTTTTAGTTTACTCACATCCGCCGAAATTCTGGCCACCGGCGGCGAATCCTCCAAAGGATGGAGTCATAGTTTGGGCACCAAAACCAGCTGGTGCTGCACTGCGTACTGCCTGTGGGGGAGGGTTTCCACCAGCTGTTCCGCCAAAACTGAAGCCTGTAGAAGGTTTAGCAGTAGCTGATGTTACTAAAGATTGTGGGGCAGATACCGCAGTCCCACCAAATCCAAAATCCGATGATCCTGAATTTGGAGCACCCGTAGCTAGAGATCCAAACATAGGTACTGGTTTATCTTTCTGAAAGGGAAAAAATAAAGTGTTTCTAAAACGCTGTTTTATGTACATTAAAAGTAGAAACTACAGGAAGATAGTCTCAATGACTTTATGTAAAAATTAATCATGTCTATTTCTGGATTTTTGTATTAAAATGAGGTCCTAGAATTGCTAAGGAAAGTTCAAATCCTCTACCAATGAGTAGAATCATTCGGTTATTCCGTTTATATCTGTTTGACGGCCTTGTCCAAAGCTCTTCATAGTGGAGCGTATACAAGATTCTGTCGAACGCCATCATAAACGGTTTATATTCAAACTGACAGTTATGCTTTTTTAATATGTTTTCCTTAACTTACTATTGCCGGCGTCGATGTCACCATATTAGATCCCAATGTAAACGTCGTGTCCCCACTGTAAGGTGGTGGACCTGGTGGAGCGATTACCGTTCCAGCGGTCATATGTTGTATTGGTTTTTGTACGCCCAGCGCGGCTGCTGACTTTATGGTTTCACGCAAGGGCCGAAATTGTCCGGAGACATCACTCAATGGCGGTGGTGGAGAACAAACGTCCACTGCGTTCGGTGATAAATTTAAAAAGTTGAATGACACCAAATGACCGTGAGTAGACAAAACATGAATCATCGGCATGACAGGCAAAAATTGTTCACCAACTTTCACCTGATGCGAAGAGGCCGTATCGAAGGCAAATCCCATGGGATATGTTTCATCTTTCAATTCCGTCAAGGGCATTTCTATGCGAGCCTCATCCAGTAGGGTGTATTGAACCCATGTGGGACTTTCTCCCGTCTCCTTCGTTCCCAGTATACCCACTTCTACGCCATTGGCTGAGGAAACTAGCAAGAGATTCCACTGGGCGATATGATTGAATGTAAGCTGCTGCGTGCGAGGGCCTGGAGCGCTATAGCAAATGTCATAATAGTTGATGTAGGAGGGATTACCCGCCTTCGGCGCATTGACGATAAACAGAGAAGGACACATTTCTTGTCCTCTTTGTAGAAATACTGCCGCAAATTGAAAAGTGGACAGCCAATGAACAGCTATGCAATCAAATGGGCTTGAATATATGCCCGGCGGACAGGGTATAGCTCTGGCAGGCTGCAAATTCGGTTTGAATTGTTGTAATTTTCCTTCGGCAAAACCGAATACAATTTGTTTTCCTTTCGGTGACCAGCAACCCGATTTAACTTGATGCTCTTTACCAAGTGTTACTTTGTCGTACTGCCCCCCTGGATTTAAAGAGAACATAGTGACGGAACCGTCATTTAATATCAAGCAAATATTGTTGGCTATGACAGGATTCCATAGCAGTTGCAATGCGAAAATGCAACTTTCGGGTGAAACGGGAACATTGTAGAGGGTGGTAATATTCTGCAATTACAAAAGGTATGGGTTGATTACATGCGTTGCAAAGGGAAATGTTTGTGGATTATTTTGTGAAGATTCAATGTTAGTACGTACCGGCGTTACAAAACTATCTACTTGATAGATTTGCAGGAATCCCGTGTTGTTCAAAATGTAGTTGACTGCCAACATAGATCCATCACAACTACAAGCGATAGAACTGGGCTCGCCCGGCAACGACACAACACGTACATGCAAATCACCGCTGCTGCTTGTCTTCGATTCAACATCTTTTATTTTAATGACTATAATAAAGATACATTGATTTTGAGAACATTTACAAAAGTGTACACTTGTCTGTGTCTTACCTTTCAATTCTTTGACATTCGGATTGCCGGCAAACAGTAGACCCTTTGATGATGAGACCGCCAATAAACTAACCAAACTTTTCGATTCTTTAGATTCGGAAAATACAACGCATTTTGCGTGCAATTTGAACTGTATCTCCTGGAAAAGAGTATAGCCACATACCCAGCATTAGTAATACATTAATTAAATGTTTTAAACATTAATTTAATTTGTAAACAATTAATTGTGTGCATCAAATAAACGTTGTTTACCTGCAAATCTATTGCAGCGGGTGCATTTTGTAGAGCCATTTTTTTTTTAATTTGTCAGTCAACCTATATTTTCTTTTTATATTTATCACGATGTTGTGTTTTTTACCAAAAGAACACCATAAATTACAAATTATAAATTTAAAATTATATTGGATTGATTTTTTTTTTTTTGCCAATATGAACAGAGAACCGAGCCGAAGCAATGACGACGATGGCGGCGGCGTGGTGGCTGAGTACCATAGTTGGCTGAGAAATGGAACGGAATGGAATGGAATTGTGTTTTTTAATTCCTTCAGTCCATGTTCCTCTGATCGGAAATTTCTCCATTCCATCTTCCTCTAATCGGAAGATTTTGGTAGTGTTGCCAATCATATTATGAAGGGCGTATCTAAATGGAGAGATATGTAGGTAGAACAATGTGCTCAATGACATTTATGCCCCATGAACTATGAGTTTTTTCCCACTCCAATAATGCCTTTCGTCGTAAACTAGCCAACGCTGATATTTTATTTATTTTTTCTATTCCTTTGCTGATTGCAGATTGTCGCTAATTAGGACTAATACATTTTTTTTGTTCCTGATGGTTGTTAATGTATTTATGGCCGGGGAGCGGTATATACATACATGGTTCTCCAACAAGAGGTGTTATTTTAAATCACCCGGGTTTTTCGGTAGCTGACACTTTTAAAGTTTTTATTCTTTGATATTTGACAAGTAGAAACTACGCCATTACTAAAAATGTAATGATACACGCTTTAATTAATTTTTAAAGTGAGATGCGATGTTTTTTTACACCTTCTAAACATCAGTTTGATTTTTTGACCTATTTTTTGTAGTCGCCAATAACGATGTTAAATAAAGTACCATATTTTTTATATCGTACCAGCCATTGGTACCATAGTGTACCATATTTTTGTATATCATTTTTCGAAAGCTTTATTTTTGTTTCTTTTATGAAAACATTTCCTTTACTGAGAGGCAGTAGCCCAGCACGTCGTGCGTATTTCGATTCCTCTGATACGAGCCATGGAACCAAAGTTTGTTTTTATATTGGGATATATTTGATATCTCTCTTCAGCACGTGGCAACACTTCCTCGCCTCGGTTTTTTATTGCTACGAATTGTGAAATTGTCAGTTGAATTTCCTAACAAGCGAATTCCATTTCTGTGTCATCAATCCACTCAATAGCGACACATCAGAATACCAAGCCGAGCAAAGCACTTTGTCGTCGGCTTTTCCTCCACTCTCTCCTTTGGGAAAATCCTTAACGTTGCGTTATAATTTGAGATCCCAAAAAGTAAAAAAATGGTTTTGTCCTCATAATATTTTCTAGAGAATCTAAATGAAAAATTTTTAATTGCGGGTTCTGGTTGTCGAGATACATTTTAGCCGATGCGAGGCTATGAACACTGGCGGCGGCGGCATGTCGGCTTGAAAGCGACCGGCATGTGTTTCAGCGACACAACATTACATTTCATAACTCCCCGACTCACACACACGACCGACCAGTCTGATTTGCTGATTTGAGCGAAAATTGGAAAATTGATTTCAGTGATTGTTTGATACAGAATTGATTGCAGTTTTTCGGTAAAAGTTAAATTGTTATTTTTCCTTGGCTAATTATTGTAATTATTTCGCAGAACAAATAGAAATATTGCAAGTGTGTCAGTGTGTGTGTGGTACAAAAGAGAACAGAAAGAAAAGTTCGCCGAAGTCGCGTATGCGTGCGTGTGAATACGTGGGACTTGGAAGGTCTCACTTCATTGAATTTTTACCGGAGTTGGATATCGGTACCTCTGATACTGATCACGAACTCACGCATTTGAGGGCCCTTTGAGGCCGAAGATCAGGAGTGCAGAAATTCCATTAGTCAAGAACACCCAGCGTGTTTTTCCCCAACCAAGCAAACACACCAATACAAACGCAGAAAATAGAACGATTTTTCATTCCAATATCAAGTTCAAAGAACAGCGTGGCGTGGTCTTTTACCGAGACGAACACCAATAAAGGCGAAGACTATAGTCACGCAAGCAGCAATCATGTCGGCGGACTCTAAATCGCAATCATCCTCCAACCAGCCACCACTCTCCCAGTTATGGCCTGGTTTTGCAACGGCATCGGATATCAATATACCGTTGACTTCATCATCATTGGATGGCGCCGCACAACTACCGTCAGCTGAACGAACAGAAGGTCGTCATCATAATAACAAGAACAAAAACTATGTGAATTTCAATCAATTCATCATGCAACACAATCTTCTGGGCGGTGGCTCTTCCACGGATGCAGATGAGGGACTATTTTCCATGTCTATGGGTCAATACCATCAACCTCAAGATCATGAATACAATGCCAACAACAATAACAAAAGCAATATAACGTCAGATGTCAGCGGCGCCAATAATTGCAACAAGCATCCACAACAACGGCAGCATCACAATGAGCAACCATACAATGTAAGTTCCGATTAATTTTTTTCTCTGGTGTTTTTTATGTTTATAACAGTTGTAAAATTGTTGAACAACAAATGTTCTCTGTATTTGCTCAACATTGTATGGCAACTATGTTGCAAAGTTTGTCGAAACAAACAGGTATTTCGGCTGCGTTCATGTGCAATTCCAGGCATTCTGGCCTCCAATAATGATCATAGCCATTACCGCGAAAAGTCGTAAGGGCCACTTTTTTCGAAACTCGCTGTTTAATGATGCTCGGAAGAAAATTGTCCAACACTCTTAATCTCAAAATATTAAATATTACAAATTTATATTTACAAAAAAAACATTTTTTGTTAGGGCACGATATATTCCACCAAGGTCTGTCGGTGGATTAAGGTTTCGAATACTCTTTTGTCGTGAGGGCTTTAATTTGGATGGTCCGAGGCATACGTCTACTAACTTCGAATTCCATCTAGTAGACATTGTTGTTAATGTTGTCGCCAAGTTGTTCTTGTAGATGCTTTTCCACTTTCCCCCGACAGATTTTCTATAACTGTAACGGGAAGAGTCACAGATCTCTGCTTACGCCATTAGAATTCTCTGCTATGTTATTTTTGCGCTAATACTCAATTCGGCATCAGTTGTAGATATACCAGTCCAAATATCAGACGTTCACATAATGCACTCAGGGAGCATTATGTGATATGTAGCGTAAATCCATTGGTAACCTTTTCAGTATGATCAACATGACTCCAAGTAGTTTTTTTTTTTTCAAGTAAATTTCACATAACTTCACTAACTCCACCCTAAACAATTCGGCCGTTAGGCGAGGAGCAGCTATTTTACATTTAAAACATATTATTTAATTGCTTATAAATATAGGCGTTCCAGAATGCATTCTTAGTACATGGAAAATATACCGAATTCATTACGTAACAAGAAATGCTATATTCATTTGTGGAAACAGCCGATACAACATTTTTGATGGTCTCACCAGGACGCAAACCTGGGTTTGCTATGTGGTACATAGCCCACCACGGCTGCCGACAATGACATTTGTGTCATCAATGAATCAACAATCTCGCAGGTCGTGTACGTTCATTATTGATTCTGACTGTTGTTGTCTTCATCACCAAATAAGACACAGGATCTTTGTTAACAGTCGGCTATTCACTTTTAACAAAGAGTCCAGAGACATTATCTGCCCCCTGCACCAGAGGATTTCTGCTTATATTACAAAACTGATGTCAGACACAGTTTTTACATTAAAACCTAGAAAAAAAGGCAACCGTTTTTAAGCAACATATATTGCATACACATGTTGGGCGAAAAATAAAAATTCTTTCTTCCAGACATATAAATATCGCGATCAATGGTTGTGTAAAGGCGCTAAGTTCAATATTTGAGATTTTACAGGAAAGGCAAAATACTTTCTGTAAATATTTATTTACGCGTGTTTTCTGTGTAGTACAGTAAAATCTCTCTTAAGCGGACACTGACGGTCGCAGCGATTTTGTCCGTCAACGGGAGATGTCCGCCAAGCGGAGGTTAATTTGCTCCAAAAATACCGCATGGGACCGAGAAATTTGTCCGCTTAAGAGAGCTGTCCGCATGGAGAGCTTTCACTGTATATGCCTTTTCGTTTCAGCTGTTAAGTATAACAAAGCAAGATTTTTTTAGCACTCTTCGTACTTATAACATACACTTATGTGTATGTATGATTAGAAAAAGTGAACTTTGATATAAAAATCTCACATTTCATTGCAAAGAAAAAATTTAATTTCTTTGTATTCAAAGTTAATTTTCAATTATACACTTCGACTCTAAAGTAGTTTTCTCTTCGTAAAATAACGCGATGAATTTGGTAATTAGTAATAGTTTTTCGGGTAAAAGTCTCAAGCCATCTGTGCAATTTCTCCTCCCGGGGGAATTCTTTGTCATCCAAACTATTTATATATGACTCTACCGCTACTTGTAGTTTTCCAAAGAAATCTTTATAAGGCCTTATTGTGAAAAATAAGAATTTTCTGAACAATATTCTCTCCTTTTCCATCCACTCCTTTAATATGTCTTCGTGGTTGTCATCTGTTACCAAAGAATGTTGAAACATTTTTATTTTGTTACGTTCCAATTTTAGTTTCATTTTTTTTTCACAATTATCCGTATCGAACTTGAGTTCATTCAAAATATGTATGCTTGTATCAATACTTGCACGAATGTCGTAGTAAATATTCGCTTTAAGAAAGGTTTGGTTATTGTTAAATGTCCATTGTTTCAAGTCTTCTAGATTAAGAATCAACTCTTTACAAATTTGTTCGGTCCAAATAATTTTGTTAAGATTTCTGAAGACATCTTCTAATAATCGGTAACGTTTAGTTTCCGTAATGTCCACATTTACATTTGTTACTTCAGTAGATTCGGCAGGCAACAACATGGAAATCTGGAGAAGAAATCGTTTTATTCCTGTGAGAATATATTTTTGTAACTTGCCTGGATAGTTAGAGCCAGAATTAGCTGGAGTATAAATGTTTTCTTCATTACGAAACTCTCGTATTTATATTGTTTTATGTTCAACCAGTAGTAGCACTATACACTATGGCATTTCAAGATTAGCTTTGATTTGTCATTTCTGTTATCATCATGTTGTAAATTTCTGGAAAATTTATTTTGATAATACCTCGTTCGTTCATTGATGTTCTGTAAGTATTCTAGTATTCTCTTATTTTCCCACAGGCTTCATAGATGCGCACTTAGTAATACGAATTTTACAGCAATGTTTACTTGAATGACAAAGGACAATTATAGTGTTGTAGTTTTAATTGTCCGAATTTTACAATAAAACCAAGTTCCATTTCACGATTTTATTAAACTTCTTATTCGAGCGAAATCCGCGTTAGTTGAAACGTTCATGACTTTCATTATGATTAACAAGGGTGACTTAAACGTTTTACTTCGCCTCTGGACATTTCCATTGCCGTCCAAGGACTGTCAACTCGGACACAAAACCATTAATTTAAGATTAATAAACGCTGATAACAAAATAGAAATCGTTCTCTGAACACAATTAATATCGCCATTAAATTTGGTAATACAACCACCGGTAAGACGATTAAATGAGATTATTTAATACTTTTCGTAATAGTGAATCAGACTGTCTTCTGTTGTAGTCCATGTATGTTGGTTAAAATCTCTGATCCCGTTCCTATGATTGTTGGCATTCACCTATATTACTTACTAGCTGACCCGGTCCGCGTTGCTGGCCCTAAGCAAACATTAGTGTTGTATTACACATATTTATATAGGAAAGGGGAGTTTTTATCCCTTTTGCCATTTTCACCCCCTAAATGTAGATAAATCCAAACAATGTGTAGCCTATGTTACTCGCGGGGTTATTCGGAAGATTCCCTGAAAATTTCATCAAAATCGGTCTAGCCGTTTTCGAGTCCATACGTTACATACATACACACATCCATTTTTATATATATAAAAGATATAGATACTAAAAGTATAGTGTATGCAAAATTAATTCATTACATGGATTTATATCTCATTGGCAGTGATGTCCACTGATAGTTTTGGGGTAAAGGCTGCTAGTCAGATCTCTGCTTCACAGGATGGTGGGAGGGAGATACAGTAGTAATACAACTTTGATGTTATGTACAGCCGGCGGCGTTTGATTCAATTCGCAATTTATTCCACGTGATGTTTTATTAGTCCGGTTTCAAACCCATCAATAATTGCGGCAAAAGTTTTAACAGAGATGGTCAAACACACAAAATTAACTGCATTCCTGAGTGAATCCTCGTAGTATTATTGTCAGTCAAGCCGTATAAATTGCAGTCAAACCGATAACACAATTGAATAAATTCTCGGAAACACAAATCAAATTGGCATTAAACCGATGATACAGCCAGTTGATCGGTCATAGGAAGAGATAAGAAATTTAGCATTTTTCAGAATATAAATAACGAAGCCACACGTAGGCCAGGCTAGGTGCAGCAGTAGACTCGAAGTGTTCAACAGCAAATCAAATACGAAACAAACTCAATAATGAAAATATCATTAACTACATTAGTGCTGGCCACAGTGATACAGGCAAGTTGAGTAAATTATATTTCCCGAATATATGTTTAACAATATATCAACCTTCCATAGCTTGCTCTGACCGCACCATTGGAATTGGAAGAATTCACAAATCATGTCGATTTAAAACTTAGCAAGCGATACAAATTATTTGAAAGTGTGTCTGAAAATATTAGAAACACCATATGGTCCAATGAAGTTTATGCCAAGATGACACAGTATATGACCACATTGAAAGAGTGGTCCAATAATGATGAGACTTTAAAGAAATCTTCAACATACAGTGATATTCAAGATAGTATCGACACATGTTTAAAACTCCTTAACGAACTGAAGACTGTAGATCCTGAAAGTTGTAAAAAACAATTGGCTTTAACAAGCAACCACAAGAAAATGAAAGCCCTATTCCGATCCCTTGCCGATGAGAAGCTCCAACAAGACTGGGTGATGCATTATGTGGACTTTTTGCTGGAATTACGTGTTGTTATGAACAAATCACATGACAATCTTTATGCCACAGTGGCGGCTGAAGTAAATTCGTTTATAAACAGTTTGGATGACGTTGAAGAATATCAGGAAGTAGACATACTTCAATGGAATGACAAATTCGCCAAAGAAACTGATTCTATAAGAAAAAAAATACTGATTATGGAATTCATGAGTCTATTTCCCGATGAGCGTAACATTGTGGAGGCCAAATGTGAAGTTCAATATTCAAATGGTTTGTGAAAACGTAGATGAAATTAAAAAAAAAGAAAAACAAAATTGCGATTGTGTTTTACATTTTTGGATTGATTATTGTTACATTATTGGAGATTCGCATTTTTCATCCACCAGTCAACAAAACCAGATGTTATTTTCTTCGGAAAACGTTTTTGTTATTAGTAATAACAATAAAAAGCTTATCTTTAATGATTTCTTCTAATCGACTCAGTCTAACGGATGACGGCATGTACAAGTATGTCCCATTGGCTGTTGAGCTAAAATCCAGTACGAACGGTGAATGGGGACGTCTACTGTGGTGTTTTAATCATTACTTGATAATCATTCACGGTTGAGTCTCGTATGTGTTCTCTTCATCCTATTGTAACTAAGGTATATATTTTATGTCCTATTTTTCACTGGTCTCAAAACATTTCTTATTGGCCTTTCCACCTCGTAAATGGTATAAGAATAATTTCTCTATGCCATGTACAACTTCTCTAGAAACGCGTTTGTAGGCAAGGAACTCCTTTGCGAATGATACGTGATATTCTATTGTCGATGAACAGATATGGATTGTTTTGTTTACGTATCGAAGTAAAATATAGCCTATTCTGTTCTTATTGCCGATGTAAAAGTCAAACGTGCGTAGATTTGGTCGTTGAAGTGGTTAGTCATAAGTTAGGATGACTGCTGATGAAAAATCTTTACTGGTACCGCAAAAGAATTTACATTTGCAATAAATGCCAAAGGATTCCATTGAAATTGTTGACGTAGTCTCTAAACAGAAACAACAATTCTGGTTATAGAATAAAGTAATCCAATAAATATAAACAAAAAGCCAACAAAATATAAACTTTTATTAATTATTTTAATTAAAGATATTTGTAATAAGTTGTGTGGGTTAATAGAAATTAGAATGTTTACAATTTTTTTAAACCCGCCCTATCACCATGTCTCGTTAACCTACAGAGAGTCTGTCCAACCTTTACAGATTGCAATTTATATAGTATTCTAGATGTATAATTGTTGGTTAGTTATAACCAGATTTTTTGAATTCAGTTTATTTTATTTTTTATTATTGAAATCAATGACTCTTTCGCTGAAGTAAGGCTGATAATAATCTCAACAATAAACTTTCGACAACTTTTTCAGCCCATTCAGATTGGGCCAACAATTTGCAATTCAGATCACCAGCTTTCATTTCTCTTTCAAATTCTTCTTCATATAAATCTTGAATATCTTCAAATACCTCCAGTTTTTCCTTAGGATCTACGGTTGATAGAAACTTGTTACACCACTTGATTAGTTCTTTATTCTCATCTCGTGCGACATCATCGAGACCCTCTAGGAAATGCTCAATAGCCTTAGTCAGTAATTGAAAGTAATCATTTACGAATTCTTCCTTCAATTTCCCTTCATCTGTGTATTCAACATCGTTTGCATGTGACCTCCATATCTGATTTATTGCATTATTATTGATTTCGGTGCGAATGTTTTCCACGGCGAAAAGTGCCGTTTGTATCTTACGCTGTAGTTCGCAATTTTGACGATCCTTCTTAAAGTTGTTCACATTTTCAATGAACTTTTCAAGATTTTCTTTTAAAACTTGATATGATTTATGGTTTTCATCTGTAATCGAATTTTCCTTGTTGTCCGCTAACCATTGGTTGTAATCTTTTAAGACAGCCGGATATATTGAGGTCATGTGCATTACTTCAGTTGTTGTAACGTCATTAATTTTGGTTAAAATTAAATCGAATAGTTGGTAGCGTTTCAAATAGTAGGATGCATGGGCTGGTCCAACAGTTGTCGTGTCAACTGCTGATGGCACGGGTAGAGCCAAAGATAGCTGAGGAAGAAAGATGTAATGTTAAATGATTTCCTCAACAATTTTATTGTTTGTCATCATATAAATTGTATTCAAATATATATTTTTACAACCTGAAAACTGCTAGAAATGAATGTGGTCTTAAATGTCTCAATCTTAAGCTAGTTTCACATTTGGCAAATATCTGACAAAAAATGACAAATCGGAACAACAAATATTTTTTACGGCAAATAAAATAATTTCAGCAAATAAATAAATATGTATATGTATATATATTTCTTTTGTAAATATTTATTTGCTCATACATAACTTTTGTAAGAGCAAAGACGGGAAAATAACAGCTTTGTAGTCTAAGATAGCCATGACTGCGGTTAATCGAGCTGGAATTTCCACTGGATTTTTATGAATTTTGTTTTGTGTGGAGTTTTTGTTTTGTTTTACAGATTGGGTGTTTTGATATACGCCGCACACAATAAGAGTCACAACCGATGGTTAGCTTTAGGCAACGGTTGCAAGTCTCACAAACTTGTTCATTTATTTCTTCCAGTCCAAACATTTCGATAGTTTCATTTTTGAATTTGTGACATAATAGCGAGTTTTTAATCTATTTTTTTCTCTATTGAGTGGTGTTATCAACTTATTTTAACTCACCTGAACCATCAGCACCGCAATGAAAATATTCCTTAACAATTTCATGTCTTTCTCTTGTTATAACGTTTTGTATGTTCTGCGACTGTCGTTGTCCACAGACGTTTTGATTATAAATTCAATTGATTCTACACTTGTTTTGAATACATCTTGGAAATTATTTTGCGTTTCTTTCATATTCTTTCTTATCACTGTAGTTGTCGTTTCATGTTGAACATTTCATCTTTTAAAGTTCAATTTCTTTGGTATTATCATCTTAATAATGACGATGCTTTGAATAAGAATTTAATTTATAGTTTAGCTCCAAACCGGGATAAGGCGCTGTAGTAATCAATGTAGTGGAAGACATGTCGTTGATTGGTTACATCCTAGGGGTCAAAGGCGCTGTAGTAATCAAAGAAGTGAATGACATTTCGTCGATAGATTGCAGGCTAGGGATAGTGACAGTATGGACGAGATGGCACAGCAGTTCAGCCGTCACATTATTTGGTTGGCGGAACACAGCGATACTTGGGACTAGGTATTTCCGCAATTCAATCTAGACAGATCTGCCTCGAGTACATATGAAACGTTTGCACATTTTTTCTTTGGGAATCTAGACGATATGACTGACTGATTGGTTTGGGTCGCTCGGAATAGTTCAACTGTCATTCTAACATCTTCAATCATTGAAAAGCATTAGCCTTTCGGAACCAACTCAGTGATTATACAAATTATATATTACACAGCTCACTAATTTGAAATAAGTCTGCATATATTTCTTCATTAAGGAAAATTCGCATGTATTCCTTTTTTGTAATTAATGCTCAGTGGTTTTATAATCGCCTCTTCCTGCCCCTTATACTGCAGTATAAATAAAAATGATAAGGCCTATTTCATTTCACTTACCGATGTACGCCTTAATAGGTGAAATACATTTCACTTTTGTCATATTACATTCTCGGCGTTATCCAAATCTATACTATGTAGTTCACAATACTTTTCAATTTGGCGGCTGCAACTAATTTTTCTAGTCTAAGATCTATTCTGTTTTGATGCATATAAAATACCTAACATGCATCGCAACGGTTTGGTTTTAAATCACTATTTTTTTAAATGATTTCCTCTTACTAATCCTTCTTTCACTCGCTCTTTTCTTTACAGTATTTTAATCCTTCAAGTGCTTTATTTGCCTTCAATAACTTCCAACAAAATTCCAATAACAACTCCGCCGTATTCCCGGATAGTCTACAATCCTATAATCCCAATGACGTAGCTATTGGTTCCGGTTCCGGTGCTTCGACTTCGCTGACGAACAATCCAAATTATTACGATAGTAACTCGTACGTATTGAATTTCAATACTGCAAATGGTGAAGGGGTTGGAGATCTGACCACATACTATGCTAATCCGTTTGCAACGGGTTTCGATTTTTCAGCCACCAAGCTGCAGGCTACGGCACCTGAATTTGTGCCTCGATTCGATAAACTTTCGTTGAACGAAAGTGACCAACAGCAGCAGCTGCAAAAAACCCAGTTTGAAAATGGCGGCGTCAGAGGCCGGGACCAAAAACAAACTAATAGGGGCATAGCCGCAAGTTATGAAGAATCTGCAAAAGAATTCGACAACAGACAAATGGAGGCGGGTGTAAACGAGAAAGTGACCGCCGACACTAGTTTTGAGAAGGAAGAGAAACGTCAACAACACCGACGTAACAATCGTCAGAACAACAACAAACAGGATAAAGAGAATAACAAGCGGAACAACAATCGCATGGAAAAGAATATGGAAAGATTCTCACGAAATTTGCAAGAGAAAAGTCTGAACAACGATTCAGCCTCGAATTCGAATTCATCGACGCCTTCGTTAACAGCGAACGGCAGCGGTGGTGGTGGCGGTGGACAGCAACAACACCAACCATATGCAGGTGTACAAAAGTCAACGGGTGCCTTTAGTAAATCACAAAATTATAGAAATGGGGACAAGACGAAAAATAATAATGGTGGAGGTGTAGGCGGAGGCTTTGAAAATCAAGATAATCATGACAAATCGGAAAAATACAACAACAAACGTTATCAAAATGGCGGCCGACGTTCGCAGGAATTTGGTGTCGAGCGTGAGGAACGTTTCGAGCGCTACACAGATCGTGGCGAACGCCACCAAGAGAGAGGACGCAATCAACGCAATGATTATCATCAACGTTACGACAACTATCGCAGCAACAAGCGCCGAGATGATTGGAATCGTAATCGTGATCGTATAAATGGATTCCGGGTGGATGAGAAATATTCTCAAGATAATGGAAAAGACAGTCCACTGCCAAGCCCCGAAAAGAAATCCCCCAAAAAGGTGTACCCGGAAAATGAGAAGCTATCGCAGCGGGAAAAACTGATCAGAGACATCGAGTGCCGGCGATTGGAGTGTTTGGTTTGCGTGGAAACCATCAAAGCCCATCAGAGTGTATGGTCTTGTCACAACTGTTATCACATTCTCCACTTGCAATGCATTATAAAATGGGCTTCTTCCTCGAAGTCAGACGATGGTTGGCGTTGTCCCGCCTGTCAAAATGTGGAAAAGGATGTTCCACGGGACTACTACTGTTTCTGTGGCAAGCTGAAGAATCCTCCCAATAACCGCCAAGATATAGCTCACACCTGTGGCGAAGTTTGTGCCCGTGTTGAAGGCTGTCCACATGCCTGCACACTGCTGTGTCATCCGGGACCGTGTCCTCCCTGTCAGGCTCAGGTTAAACGTGAATGTGGTTGTGGGAAAACCTCGAAAACCATGCAGTGTTGTATCAAAGAGACTATTGAATGCGATTCACTTTGTGAAAAATTGTTGAACTGCGAGTTGCATGTCTGCCAGGAGAAATGTCATGAGGGTAAATGTCCGCCCTGTAAAGAGAAAGTAGATCAGAAATGCCATTGCACTAAAAATGATCGCCAGGTGACTTGCACTAGAGAATCCCATGACAAACATGTTTACTCATGCGGCAAACCATGTGGCAAAGATTTGACTTGCGGCAATCATAAATGCAAAGACTGTTGTCACGCCGGTGAATGTAAATCGTGTAAAATGAGTCCCGATACCGTGACCTCATGTCCGTGTGGCAAAATGCCCATAGTTCTCGAGCAGCGCAAATCGTGCCTCGACCCTGTGCCCGTTTGCGAAGGCGTCTGTGGCAAAACATTGAAATGTGGTAAATCTACAAATCCTCATCACTGCACATTTAAATGTCACCTGGCCAATTGCCCCCCATGCAACAAACAGACTGCTGTCAAGTGTCGTTGTGGTCATATGGATCAAATGATAAAATGCCGTCAGCTATCCACTCGAGCTGATGATGCTAGATGTAAAAAACGTTGCACAAAGAAACGTTCCTGTGGCAAACACAAATGCAATCAAGAATGTTGCATTGACATCGATCATTTCTGCCCACTCCCCTGTAATTATACACTGTCGTGTGGCAAGCATAAATGCGATCAGCCCTGCCATCGTGGTAATTGTCCGCCCTGCTATCGCTCCTCGTTCGAGGAACTTTTCTGTGAATGCGGAGCTGAAGTCATCTATCCACCGGTACCGTGCGGTACAAAGCGACCGGTATGTAAACGCCCGTGTTCGCGTAAGCATCCATGTGATCATGCTCCTCAGCATAACTGTCATTCATCGGCCACTTGTCCGCCATGCATGATGTTTACAACCAAGTGGTGTTTCGGCCAACATGAACAACGCAAGACTATACCATGCTCACAGCAAAGTTTCTCGTGTGGTTTGGCTTGCAATAAGCCATTACCATGCGGACGCCATAAATGTATTAGGACATGTCATGAAGGCCCATGCCAAATAACAGCGGGTGAGATATGCAAACAAAGTTGTACAACTGCCAGAGCCTCATGTGGACATAAATGTATGGCTCCATGTCACAATGGCGACTGCCCGGAGACGCCTTGCAAAGAAATGGTAAGTGGCACGGTGACGTTAGCGTCTGTTGGTATTCTTTTGTTATGAAGAGGTCTTTGCCTACATTAGATGAAGAGGTTTTCTATTATACTTTTTCTAATCTATGAGTAGAGGAGGTCTTCTTCCAAACTAGAAGTAGAGGAGGTCTTCTTCTAAGCTAAAAGTTGAAGAGGTCTTCTTCTAACCTAGAATTTGATGATCTGATCTGATCTTCTAGAACAAGTTGTGGTCTTCTACACTAGTATATTTCCTACAACAAGACTATTATTCATTTGATTGTGGTTTCGTTATACAGGTCGAAGTACAATGCGAATGCGGTAACCGTAAGCAAATGCGCACATGCGCCGAATTGGCTCGTGAATTTAGTCGTATTGCCACCGCACAGTTGGCGTCATCCATGGCTGAAATGCAGCGTGGTAATTACATGGAACTTTCGGAAATTTTAGCTCCCGTTAAATTATCAAATAAATCCAACAAAACCCTCGATTGCAATGAGGAATGCCGTGTGCTCGAACGCAATCGTCGCTTGGCCATCGGCTTGCAAATACGTAATCCAGATTTGCCACAGAAGCTATTGACTAAGTATTCGGATTTCATACGAAATTTTGCAAAACGTGATCTGACTTTAGTGAAATCCATACATGATGCTCTAACCACTCTGGTCAAGTTGGCCAAAGAGAGTAAACAAAAATCGCGCTCTCATTCGTTCCCCACAATGAATCGTGAAAAACGCCAGCTTGTGCATGAGATGTGCGAAATGTTTGGCGTCGAATCGGTTGCCTATGATGCTGAACCAAATCGGAATGTTGTGGCCACCGCGTTCAAAGATAGAGTAAGACTTTTTCAGGTTTTCAAAATATTTGTTTCTAATTTTGTTTTTGTTTTGTTTGTTGCAGTCTTGGCTTCCAGCTACCAGCATCATGGAGGTTATGGCTCGTGAATCTGGCCAAAGACGTGTGCCAGTGCCAAGTAATAATGCTTGGGGCTTGAAAAGATAATGTTATTAAAAGAAACCACTAAAAACATCATATTTTCTTTAATGATCTGTTCATATATCATTATTAACATTATATATACATATACAACAACAGCAACCACAAAATAACGCGTATGTAATTAATTTCTACCTTCTGCCAGGCTACATAACTGCAAAAAAAAAAACACTACCCATACTAATCAATATTTTCTGTTTTATTTTTATTTAAAA
Organism: Hydrotaea cyrtoneurina; assembly: GCA_958296145.1. NCBI lineage: Eukaryota > Metazoa > Arthropoda > Insecta > Diptera > Muscidae > Hydrotaea > Hydrotaea cyrtoneurina. The sequence goes on from OY282514.1 coordinate 85,590,010, forward strand.
AAAAGATGAATACAAAATGCATTATGGTAGGATTCAAACATCATAAATCATTAGTAAGAATAACAAACACTTACTAATAGAAATTAACAAAAATCGTCAGGTTCATGACCAGATTTAGTTTGCTGCTCTTGCTTTGAAAATAACAAAAACATCAGTTGTACGGCCAGAATTAGGCCCAGTTTATTTGATATTAGTTTTGATTATAAACCAACCAAACCCATCTTCTAGTTTATTTTGAACTATATGAAGTTGAAATATAAACTCACAAGAAGCAAATTCAGGCGGTATGTAAAACTGAACACAAATATGAAAAATGTATAAACATTAAATCAACAAAAAAAGAACACAAAACTTCTACTGAAAATAAAACTTAAGATACAAATTTGTTTAGTAATAAAGGTGTTTATTAATGAACTGTAAACAATGGACTTGTGCATTTTTCTTTCCTGTTATAGGATAAAATATATCGAGTTTATAACTATTTCATACGGATTGGTCTTCTTGTTTAGAAGAAGTAATTCAGCGTGACAATTTATAATCAATTTTAAACAAATGATTTTACTCAGAAATATATACACGTGTTCTGAAATGTGATGGCGAAATAAAAAAAGTTTTCAATATTTATAACCATATTTCGGTTCTTTGGAAAAAGTACAAATCAAACGACAAAACGTTCTTCTACAAATATCTGATGTGCTGTTGTGCCTAATGTCATCCAGATATTGTATTGTAAATAAAATATTTCCATTTAAACATATCCCTTTTATTAGCCAGACCTTTACTGCAACTCTCGGCAAAAGTTCCATCTCAATAGCTACAGTCGTTATCGAGTTAGAGCGTTTTCAAATTCAGTCACATGTAAAAAATCACCTACTACACATTTCTGGGCGCCTGGATCAGTAAATGGCGAATTAGCTGTTTCTCAATGGTTGGCAGTTTGATACCATATGTGAGTGTGTGTGCTCTTTCAATAGCGACCCCAATTGAAAGCATACTTTAAGGCTGTAATTTTTAATCGCCCGGACTTGCATAAAGTATGTCCATAGAAATATTTACTTTCGCCTAACAGTATGCTTTGAATTGCTGTCGCTGTTAAAACACACTCACTCACATGTAGTGTGAAATCAAAAACAATTGAGAAACAGACCATTTTTCTGATACCAGGCGCCCAGAAGTTTCTGGTAGGCAATTTTTTTCATGTGGCTCAAATTAAAAACGATCTAACTCGATAACGACTGCAGCTATTGAGATACAACTTTTACCGAGAGTTAGAGTAAAGGTCAGGCTATCAGATGTATATAGTGTGGCACGCCCAAATCCACGCCTACATATTGAAATTCAACGAAATCAATTAGAAAGCTCTATATTTTTGAAACTGTTACGTTTAGCCGTATGATTCAAAACAGTGAACTGTTGTCCATAGTGAATGCTTTCTATTTGCCAATTTTGAAAAGTTTAACTTTGAAACTTATTATATTAAAAAAAAAAAACATTTTACCAAAAAGAAACAATCCCATTCAAATTTAAGAACCATTTCCTGATATTCGGTATTGCGTAACAAAATGCTTTGTTTTTGTGTTCGCAGTCTTTGGTGGCGTCTTGGAAAATTTGTAAGAGCTTCAATGTAGAAAAAAATGGAAAAATAAAAAAAATGAAAGTAACTAATTTAAAAAAAAAAAACTTATGGAAGAGTTGGAGTTATTACAATGTTGACACATTGGAATATTTTCAATTTCACGAACTAAAGCTGTAAATGAAATCATCCACAGAAATGCACAAAAATGTTGTCCTAATTTAATTTATTTATTTTCACAATGTTGAAGATAACCATATAGCAATAAATTAATTAGCCTATGGTGCAATAGATCTCGACCTCTGCGAGATAACAGCAAAAACATAAACATCAGTATCAACACCAAAGTGAATAGCAGATGCTGTCGCAAAAAAGGAAATTTTATAATAAACCCAATGCAGCATGACGGATTTTATACACACGTTACTGGTAATGACAATAATACAGGTATGCTTAATAAAATACTCAGAAGAAAAGCCACTAAAATAATCTATAATTGTTTTTCCAGCTCACCTTAACCGGGGCCAATTCTAGCTTTGCCCAAAGCTCCAGCGCAATACAACCGCCGATGGATAAACGTTATCCTCTATTCAATTGTATTGCCTCAAAAGTGTCTGAAGACCACTCTCAAGAATTGTACTTCAATATGGCAACACATTTTTGGAATCCCAAAAATACAAAAACAAAACTATGATCCACAAATTCACTCTGAGGTGAACAATTATATGGAATCTTTGGAAAACTGCTTGAAATTGTTAAAAAAAGATAAACAAAATTGTGCTTTGCATCGGGAGATGAACGATAGACTGCTTACGTCCAATGAGAAATATGATGAGGGGAAAATAAGAAAATTATTCAATGCTGATGACAATGAAACCATGAAAAGATTTCAAAGTATACACAACGACTATACAATGGCTACACGGCGAGAATTTCAGAATGTATTAAATGAAATCTACCATCAGTTGCCGCCCCTAATCGAACAGTTTATGGAGAGTCTGCAAAGAATTTGAAAAACATGAAAATGGAGCTTTGTTGAAATGGTGTCAAGATTTTCTACTGGCCCTTAATGCCAACCAAAAGTATTATGTATTTCAAAGATTTGCCACGTTCTATCGAAATGAAGAGACTTCAATGGCCAGCAATGATGGTGACAATAGAGACTGCAAATGGCAGATATCACATTTCGATGAATTCATACACAAAATGATGTTATGGGCGCAACCATCGATAAGTTTTTAAATAATTCTGTATTAGAATGTTTTTAGAATATATAATCAAATTGTTATGACTGCCAAGAATTTTGTATCTCGAAAATCTAAGCAACAATTTTGAATGAAAGTAGAGATGAGTGAAATCTTAGATGATAGTCAGTCCACCACATCTGTAGATTAAATCTGCCAAGTAACGTGCCGCAATTTTGTAAAACTATTACATTATTATTTAGATAAATATGCAGTTAACCCATTCGTAGCCAGCGATGCCATTTGGCACAGAGAAAAGGAGTTTGTAAAGTTTAAAATGTCCACGGATTCAAATATAAAACTCTTTTTAAAAAATGTCTTGGTCATGAATGGGTTAATTAGCAAGTCTCTAAAAAAAACTAGTATGAAAAAGCTAAGGCAGGTTCTCTGGTATACGAAAATCTTGAGAAATATGAACAGGTTAAGGGGTGATTTTTCCTACTTGGTTTTTTTTAGCGTTTAGTTTCCTTCATACTTTGTTTAGTGTTTCGTTTTTTTCTTTGCAGCATTGCTGACAAAATGATGATCTAACGGTGTACATTAAAGTGCGACCGGTGTTATGTTAGTCTTGAGATTCCTTCTTTTTACATGATGTACATTTTTATTAATTTTGGGAATATTTCTTGGAATTTAGATTAGTTATTTCATACATAAAGAGTGAGTTTTTGATATTTGGTTTTTCAGTGTTAGGTGAGTGCCAGTACATGCATGATTGGTGACATGTATCAAAGACAAAACGTTGACAAAAGGACGATACCCGAAACCAATTAAGAGGCAAGTGTGGTGAGCAATTAATTTCGCATTTTGACAATGTCAATTGGCCGCCTAGTTCGTGCATACCGGACTAATTCATGTGGGAATGCGTGAAGTCTCTCGTCCAGGTTGACTGTCTGTCTTGGAAGACCATATTAAACGTGTCATCGCTGAGATGATGTCCGAAATATTGGAAAAAGTCTGTCAAAAGTGGACAATCTGAAGTTGTGGGCAAAACTTCAATGAAATAATTATTAAAATGCTTTTACTTTGATTCATGTCTTTCCAAAGTGAAGTCTCTACATATTTTCAATCATGAGTATAACCGATAGCTATGAACGGACTTTTATGCTTTCTTGATCGTAAATTGAAAAATAATTTGCAGTTGCCAGTTGACATTTCGGACGATAAAGAGTAAATCTGTTGCGGCGATTGGTTGTAGGCACCACAACAAATGTAATCTTCGAGTTGACATTCGAGGACCACAGTAATATGCCTTGTTTTTCCATTCGAGACGCTTTATTCCATCCTCCTCCATCATTGCAGGGTTTTTAAAACAATTTTTTCCCGTTTACACAATTTCATGAAATCTCTGAATATTTTCAAATCAAATTTACAATGCGGCTTCTGCCTTACATTCCACACCTCATCCACTTCAATCACCCTCTTCCAGAAAAACCAAAAATAGATTTGCTTTTCCATGACATCGGTGGCATTCACAAAATATCTACTCCATCCCCAAAGCATCGCAGGCTCCCGATTATATTTCCACACTTCTTCTGCGTGCACATTTTCGATATAGTGGGCTGCTGCCAATGTCAGATGTTCTAGCAATTTTGTGAAAAAGTTGGGAAATTGTTGTGATATTTTTGTTTCCGTCCATGAAATGGCATCCGTGTAAAATCGACTATTTTCGTTACTAGAATTGGATATGTAACTGAATGGTATAAATTGGGCTCGTAATGTTCGCTGTAGCTCACAATTATCTGTGTCAGCCTGCAGTTGTTGCAGGGTTTCCATAAATGGTGTAGTATGTCGAAAGGCCGATGCGCCATAATCGTTGCCATCTGAGAGCAACTCTTCAAAAGTTTGTCCATACATTTGCATTTTATTCAGCGTGTAATTGTTGAGGGCTGTGGCAATGAAGTCGTACAGGGGGTAGCTTTTTTCCGTTGGCGGTTTGAGAAATTTCCGGTCGTCTTCGTACTCAGTTTTTGGGATTTCATACAGGCTCAGCTCAGCTGCAATTCCCTAGAAATGTAATACGTTTTAAAGGTAGGTTTTCTCTTGTGTAAAAGCATGTCGTCACCTGTAGCAGAATTGCGGCCAGCAAAATATTTACAATTGCTTTCATGTCCCTGCGTCGTCTTCTCAAGTCTGGTTTTAAGTTGTTTACCTTTGCTTTGTCTGCAGATGCAGAATTGAAGATTTTGTACTGACTGCATTGTAAATATATCTCGGCCTATTTATACTGTTGTTGCGATCTCTCTTTCTCTCTGCATGTCGTTATCATCTTAACCTTTGCAATTATTTTGCTGGATCAAGGTGGAATTTCATATCATTGTTTTGAGGGTATTTTTATACCCTCATCCGAGAGGCTATAAATAATATGCTGTGTACAAACAGTGAAAGGTCTCATCAAATGAGTGCGCACAATAATCCTTTTTAATGGCAGTGGACACGTCAAATTACAAGAAAAAAAAAATACAAATGGTTTATGAGAAAACTAAATTCTTTTTGTGGGCATTTATTACAAAATGTAGTTTCAATTTTATACGGTGATCGACCATCTGGGTCCATTCGACCAAATTTATTATGTGGCAATACAATCATAATGCATTATCTGGTAACACCATTCACAGTCCAAGGAATACAACTCTGGCGATGTTATTCATTGGTCTTCCTGGTTAGCAATTAATATTATTAAAAAATAAATTATAAATTAATAAATTATTTAATTGTTTAATTATTAAACTGTTTAATTAATTAATTGTTTAATTATTTAGTTATTTAATTGTTTAATTATTAAATTATTTAATTATTTAGTTATTTAATTACTTAATCATTTAATTATTTGATTATTTAATTATTTAATTATTCAATTATTTAATTATTTACTTATTTAATTATTAAATTACTTAATCATTTAATTATTTAAGAATTTAAGTATTTAATTATTTAATTATTTAGTTCTTTAATTGTTTAATTATTTAGTTATTTAATTATTTAATTATTAAATAACTTAATCATTTAATTATTTAAATATTCAATTATTAAATTATTTACTTATTTAATTATTTACTTATTTAATTGTTTAATTATTAAATTACTTAATCATTTAATAATTTAAATATTTAATTACTAGTAAGTTGTAATGCGCCTATGGCGCCCGTTAATTTGCTTGAGAAAGTATTTGTTACTTAATTTTAAAAATTTTGTAAAAAATATTTTGAGAAAACTATTTTTTAAAAAAAAAATTTCGAAAAAAAATAAAATTTGTGGAAAAAAAATTTTTGCTGAAAAAAAATTTTTGTTGAAAGAAAAATTTTTGTTGGAAAAAAAAAATGTTGTTGAAAAAAAAAATTTTTGTGAAAAAAAAAAAATTTTGTTAAAAAAAAAATTTTTGTTGAAAAAAAAATTTTTGTTAAAAAAAAAAATTTTGTTGAAAAAAAAAATTTCTTGAAAAAAAAAAATTTGGAAAAAAAAAATGTTGGAAAAAAAAAATTTGGGGAAAACACAATTTCTGTACAAAAAAAAAATATAATTTTTTTTATTATTATTATTTATAGAATTATTATAGAATCCCTATTTAAATTCCTACGTACTGCGTGACAGAGTCAGTGAATCAGTGAATCAGTGTCGAGGGTAAATATATATTAAGAAGATTTGATTATTTAATTATTTAATTATTTAATTATTTAATTATTTAATTATTTAATTATTTAATTATTTAATTATTTAATTATTTAATTATTTAATTATTTAATTATTTAATTATTTAATTATTTGATTATTTGATTATTTAATTATTTACTAATTTAATTACTTAATGATTTCATTATTTAATTATTTAGTTATTTAATTGTTTAATTATTAAATTATTTAATTAGTTAATTATTTAGTTATTTAGTTATTTAATTATTTAGTTATTTAATTATTAAATTACTTAATCATTTAATTATTTAATTATTTACTTATTTAATTGTTTAATTATTAAATTACTTAATCATTTAATTATTTAAGAATTTAAGTATTTAATTATTTATTTGTTTAATTATTTAGTTATTTAATTGTTTAATTATTTACTTATTTAATTATTAAATTACTTAATCATTTAATTATTTAAATATTTAATTATTAAATTACTTAATCATTTAATTATTTGATTATTTAATTTTTTACTTATTTAATTACTTAATGATTTCATTATTTAAACAATTTAATTGTATAATTTTTTGGTTTGTTTAATTATTTATTTGGTTAATTTTTCAATTATTCCCTTTTGCATGCATGACTTAATCATATTATTTTGGTTACTTTTTGAGCTTTAGCTGCCCGTTGTTGAATGAGAGCAAATACTTGAGGTTTTTTGTTAGCCTCCCTTTTTTTTTTGCATTTAATCATTTTTTGTTTGTTAACAATTTATTACATTTTAATTGCAGTTCCAATTGTTTCCGGTACGTGATGGAAAAAGTATTTCCCTCTCTGATGATCATGATGTCTCGGCGTACATATGTGTGCGCGTTTTGTTTTTGTGTATGGACATGTTGTGGTTATAAATGAACATATACACTCACGCGCACAAATGTAAATGTTACGGATGTACACACATATCGTACATACGCGTATTGTGGTATTGTGGACTTATTCGTCTGGGCATTGAAGGATAACTATATCTGGGCTCGGTGGTGGGTTTGTGTGTTTGTTTGTTTTTGTCTAACAGATTCGTAACGTATTTAGCTACTTACGATTGTTGCAACAATTGGCGGCATATATATTTCAGAACAATGGCGGCGGCAGCAGCAACACTATCACGAGAAATGGTTGCAACATTTGTGTGGCATCCTTATGCACACGAGTATGAAATATAATGAAACCAACAACGCTTTAAGTCCTTTAGTTTGTCGGCTCGTCGCTTTGTCTGCTGGGTACTTCTCTCTCTCTCTCTCTCTCTTACTCGCAATCTGTCTCCGGCTGTCTGCCTTAAGGTAACACCCATTGTCTGTTCTTTGCGTGACATGGAGAACGTCTAAGGAAATGAGCAAATAAATAAGGATATTTTTTACAGTCATTCATGTTGTTTCCTCTCCCCTCCCCAAAGGAAGCTGTTGGTCGTTTCTTCGTTAGTTGCATTAGTCTTCAGTTTTCATTTAACTTAAGTATGCCTTGTTCTTTACAAGGCTCATCTTCACATTGTACCCGAAGATATTTCCCCATGCAAAGGCGTTGAAAGTTCATTTGGTCTTGATGTTAAATCCTGAAAGGAATTGAATTTAATTTTTGGAGAATCATTTCGAAAATTTGCCAAGTGGTAAAGTTTTTGCCCTGGCAATGGGTTTGGTTGGACTTAAGCCTGTGTCTGATGTGGTTACGCTCCCACAACAACGGCAACGAGCAAATGAACATATGCATAGAGACAGAGACAGACAGGATTGTACGAATTGTTGTACTGTATCTTTACATGCAGACGAACATAAAGACACCTGCCGGTTGGAGTGGAAAATGGTGTGGAAAACTCTTTTATTTTAAATCCCGTTAATGGCTCACAAAATGTCTGACATGATGTTAAGCATACGTATAAAACAACGCACAGACTCATGGTATTGTCTACAAAAATTCCATTGCACCCTATGCCAGGATGTTGGTAATATAAACTAAAAGGATGCAGTTTGCAATGTGCGCCAGAGAAAGGCGAGAGACTTTGTCGTCCTATTCGGTGTCATTTCGGGGCTCCTATTAGGCGAAAAGACAGAACATTTTTAAGAAGCTTCGTAAAATAAAATAAATAAAAAAAATTACAAAACTCAAACTCCTACTCAACGCTTTTTCGTACGAAAGCTTGGCGTAAGCGCGACCCTGTCCATTCAGTCATAGGTGAAAAAGCTACGTTTATAAAAGATTTTGAACAATTCTCCTATATAAGTCAACAGAACTTTCAAAGTGTATTTCATTCAAAAGCTCTGAGAGATCTTAACCCAGACCAGAACTCTCGAAAGTATTTTTCTTCTAAAGCAACCTATTAACCTAGTGATCTTTAATTACCTCAACAAGCTTTTAACGTATTTCACTGATGTGATACATCAAAACGGCCACATCATTTCACGCAGCTTTCTCCTAAGACACTTAATATGAATGTAAATCCTGGCATTACATGCCATAGATGCCAAAACTAACATTATAAAATATTTACGCATAAGACAATAGGACTTCCGAAACGCTTTTTATTCAAAAGCTCTACGAAAACTGCCCAGACGATAATTTCGAAAGTATTTCCCTTCAATGGCGCTATCTTAATATATATTTACCCTCGACACTGATTCACTGATACACTGATTCCCTGATTCACTGATTCACTGACTCTGTCACGCAGTACGTAGGAATTTAAATAGGCATTCTATAATAATTCTATAATTCTATAAATAATAATAATAAAAAAAATAATATTTTTTTTTTGTACAGAAATTGTGTTTTCCCTATTTTTTTTTTACCAAAATTTTTTGTTTTACAAATTTTTTTTTTTACCAAAATTTTTTTTTTTACAAATTTTTTTTTTTACAAAAAATTTTTTTTTCCAAATTTTTTTTTTTCAACAAATTTTTTTTTTCAACAAAATTTTTTTTTTCCACAAAATTTTTTTTTTCAACAAAATTTTTTTTTCCACAAAAATTTTTTTTTTCAACAAAATTTTTTTTTTCAACAAAATTTTTTTTTTCAACAGTTTTTTCAACAAAAATTTTTTTTTCTACAAAAATTTTTTTTCCACAAATTTTTTTTTTCCAATTTTATTTTTTTTCGAAATTTTTTTTACAAAAAAGTTTTCTCAAAATGTTTTTTAAAAAATTTTTAAAATTAAGTAACAAATACTTTCTCAAGCAAATTAACGGGCGCCATAGGCGCATTACAACTTACTAGTATTTATATATGTAATTCAACCGAACTTGCAAAAGCTTTTTCCATTCAAAAGCTCTACGAAGACTGTGATCTCAACTTAGACATACATTATTTTCTTTAAAAAGCTGGTAGATGAATTTTTCAGCAGCAAGCTTTCAAAGTTTTCCACTCATGTAAACACAAATATTTTCTATTGTTTAGATAACAACACTACTCCCTCTTTCCTCCTTCCAATACCCTCATTTCCTCTCGCTAACACAATGCATTGCATTTATAGGAGGAATCCCCTGAGTGCTAGTCAACAAAAAAAAAGAAGACAAAAAAAGTCACAAATGTATAAAAGCTTTCCCGCAAGTGAGTGATTTCTTCATTCTCTACACAGGCTTTCATTTGACATTCGACTCCAGCATCTAGTCCCCTAATCACTCCGAATACCACCGCATAAGATGCATTTACAATCGACCACGACCGCTTTTAGTTCACCCTCCAGCTTGCTGTACTCGCATTTAACATATGCATTTAATACCTGTCTACATCATGATTATGGAGGAAAATAAAAACCTTGAATTGTTGATCCTGTTGCAGGTGTACCAGATAGTATGTAGTTGTTGGCATTGTTGCTCTGTTTCGTCGACTGGTCATGGTTGCAACGAAAATTTAATTTCATTTTTAATACAGAGACACACCTGCAACAGACAAAACAAAAAAAAAAAAAACAACAACCAAATTCTCTGACATCATCAGCACCAAAGCCCGTTCCAGTCATCACTTGGAGTATCATCATCTGGTCAGAGCCCACAACTACAGCATAAGGTCTGAACCGAAACCGACTCAGTCACAGTCTGATGTTATTCCGTGCATTGAACATCCACAGTCACATCAAGCGTGTTGAACGTTTTTATCACATTTGCGGTGTAGACGAAAATATGCTTAAGTGGCAAACAGAGACAGAGTGGGGGCGAGCCTATGCGTGGATGCGAGTATCGGTTGGGCCACAAGATATTTGGGTGTTCAGCAAAAAAACAAAAACCAAACTGAATTTAAAAGGCATTTTCAAGGAATACATAATGCCATAACATTTTTTTAACCAAAAGCTATGATTTCGTGAAAAACATGCCAAAGCTTTGTTATTAAACTCAGTACACAACGGCAGAAGGTGTGGGTAAGAGAAGTGATTGTTAAATATTTCGTGATATCTTTTAAATCTGATAAAGGGCAATTACTTAAAATAGATAATATGGGCATGTGTTTGAATTATCGATTAATATAAATGAATAATTTAAATTTGTAATAATAATTAGATAATTAAGTTAGTGAATTAATGAATTAATGGTTGGATAAGTAGTTGTACAAATGAATAATTAAATTAGTGAATAATTTCTTCGAAACTATATCTGCCAGCCTTAAACGGCTCAGATGTCTACGATAGGATCTCTGATTGAAACTCTTCTGTTATCAAGCTGTTGCAAAATTTCTGCAGATACACTCATACACTCAGTCCAAACACTTAGTTTGACAACATTTGCATACATCATTGGAACTGCTTTATATCTCAATATCCTGACACTGACTACAACATCGACGACTATATTTTGAAAACTATGTGCATCTTGAGGTCGACTTATCTTTTCATATTTTACATCATGTGTTATTCACTCTAATCCACTGGAAATGAAAGACCAATATTAGGACAGTCAGTGTATTTGTTTGTGGCACTTAATCTCGACAACCGAAGCGTACATTCATTTTTCCAGTCTTTGAATGGAACTCACGCACTTTATTTATTTGCATTATTTGCTGTTGCCGCGGAAGCATACATAATTTGCATTATACTCAAAGTCGTGCAGCAGAGCTTTCATGTTTATGGCCGCAACAATATGAACTATAAACGGCGGCTGAGTTCTTTATAAAATCCATAAATTTATGCAAGTCGTGTAGCATTGCCACCAATCCAACCCCCCCCCCCCCCCCCCCCCCACTCAACTGATGCGGCAGCGGCGACGGCGACGGATGGCAAGATATATCCTTTTGCATGTGGCTCAAATCTCACCGCCCATATTGTCGGCGCGTTGAAGTATTTGTTGCAACATGTATCATGTGTATGTGGCCCTATGCTGTGGCAGCGAAGACCTCAAAGTCATGCATCTAGGAGATATTTTTCTTTCGTGGTAGCGCGTAAGGGCTTCGCTGTGTAGCATAGAAATGATGGCCTTGGGCTAAATAGAATATGTGCACGGAAGAATGGAACAGAATGCACACAATACCCGGTATACATAACTTGGCTTTTCATGGAAAGTAAAAGGAATTATGTAAAAATATGCAAGATTTATTGAAAATAAACAAGAAAACTATTTTCAAAGAGAAAATCTTCAAGAGATGTAGAGAGTGTTATTTTCTTACCCCCCATGGCGTATACTTAATGTGGATTTCATAGGAATACAGAAACAATTTATTAAGTTATACTTTAACTTTGGGAATGAAGGCTAAATTGGTTAGCTGAACGGCGATGGAGCAGCTAAGCGAAGTGTGTGACATGAGCGGCGTATGGGTAATGTGATGGAAAGGACATTTGTGTCAAACTTCCATCGTAGAAAAGTTCAACTTAGGGAGACTTTGAGTTATGGAATTACTTATAAAATGGTTTAAGGGAATTTTGTGTCCTTCGCTGCCGCTAGAAGTGCTTTGACTTATGGAAGTTTCACTGTATTTGGAACCTTGGCGTGGATACTTTGTCTCAGGATTCATACCTTGAGGTAGAAGTATTTGTACATCAGCTTAATATGGGCACACTGCCCCAGGGGCGACAATGATATATTTTATGTGTCCCTGGAAAGGCTGGCAGGTCCCGTCATAGTCGATGTCATAATATGCAAATCCAAAAATTATAATAAACCCATGACTCTGGCACATCAATCCGACTGAATTTTACCAACGGCATGGATTATGTTGGCTTTGTGGACCACTATTGTTTGTGGTTGATTCGCATAAAACTGCGACTTAAGAAACCCCCTCAAGAGAAAGTCTAAAGGCATTATATCGGACGATTTCCGTGGCTAGTGCACCTCACCTATACGTGAGAAGACCATGTCGTGAAATCGGTTAGCATGAGCTGTGCGGCACTCTGCGCCCTCCTGTGGAAACTACATGTCGTTGGTGTCCATCTCACGTAGCTCCCTACTGTTGAAACCACATGTCGTTGGTGTCCATCTCATCCCATGCAGGCCAATCGAAGGTGGTAATCATCACCGTCGTTGACGCTGCTAGGGCAAAAACCACGCTTTTTCGGGATGCATGTCGTTAATGTCCCTCTCATCCAATTCAGGCCAATTTAAGATCGTCATCACCGCCATTGATGGTCGTTCTTAACGAAATATCGACCAAAATCCATCGTCAAAGTATCAATAAAACTGCAGTTTCGTTTAAACAATTAACTGCGTTTCATTCTACAAAACAAAAAAAAATAATTAATTACAGAAATTGTGAAATTTTTATGGTAAATTGAAACTTACGTGAAAATGTTGCTTTACAATTCGAACGACAAATATAGAAATGGGTCTCATCGCTGAAAATGATTTTTCGTTGGAACTTATGGCGAGTTTCAACAAAGCGCCCATTCAGAGAAATCACGTTTATCTCCAGCTTCTGGTTTCATAGAATTTTATATGGAATTTATAGTTGTGATCGGCGAAAAACCGAGTTCGTGAGAGCGACTCTCGAATTCCCTTGCACACTATTTCGGCAGATCTTGTGTGTTGGCCGACGTACGGATGTTAGGTGATTGTTTGCTGAAACAGTGGACTCAAATTTAAACACCACATGGCAAATATTCCTCTCAGTAGAACGAGTGAGCCAAGCATGTGGAACGTTGCCCGAACAGAACATCAATTTCGATTTGATCACGTGTTGTTCAACTCCATATCCGTCCATGGTGATTTGGCACAACAGACTCCATAAATGACAGCCAAGTCAACGGCCCTTAGTTTGGAAGTCCCTTTTAGGAGACCCCTCATGTTTTGCAGCAAATTCCAAGAGTGTAAACATTTAGCAAGAAGATCCACAAACACGTAAGCTTTGGCAAGTCAAAGAAATTGATTGTCCGAGGTAGCTAATTTAAGAACCCACTGTATAGGTTTTATTTGGTTCCTTTATCACGTAGTCAGAACACTTTGGCTCTATTTAAGTGAACTTTCCTTTAAATCGGAGAATTTGTCAATGAATTACTGATTCAAGTTGTTTTCATTCACTGTACAATGGAGCGTATACTTATTATATACATATGGATTCCTCTAATGCACTAATACTCATACGCACCGGTTACCATACCGTGTTATAGTGTGTGTGTGTAGTTTCGTCGACATTTATGGTGTGAAACATTGGAAATATTTTTGAAATATATCCAGCTGTACAGTTTTGAAAAATCCTTCAGAACTTTCAATCCTTAGAAACTCTTCCGGTCCACTGTGTGGCACTCACAGCGCATACAAATTTCCGCATGTAGAGCTCATTTAGCAGAAGTTCCCCGTATGTTTATTAATGAGATCTTTTTTTGGGGAAATACTTGTAAATATTTAGATACCCTTCCCAATGCTGGCATAGGTACTCGTTGAATTTGTTGCATTTCCCGAAGTTAACAGTGCTCCCTGGCGTCTACTTAGCATTCGCTGTTCGGCAGTTGTCTACTAATTGTATGTGCCACTCGGGTTTTAATAAAACTTTTGCCTACAAACAGAGAAAAACCGAAAAGAAGATGAAAAAAATTGCCATATTTTGTGCTCTGTTACAAGGGACATCTTGAGGTACCTTAAAGCGAAAATACAGGAGTATATTTGCCATGAAGGTCATCTTCTTGGTATACCGTCTTATATTCGTTCCATTCAGTGTTTTCACATAAATATCTTTTAATTACTAGAACACAAAAGTCGATGGGAGATGAGATGAGATGAGAAGAGAAGAGAAGAAAAACAAACTCAAGTTAACGTAATGAAAGACATTCTCAACATGACTCTTGACAGAGGAAGAGATAGGCGGCTTATAATAAAAACCCCTAGCAATGTAAGCCACAAGTACGGGTACTTGCAGAACTTAATAAGCTTTTAATTAATAATAAAATACCACAACTACAATGACGGCGGTTTGGTGGCATCCGCGCCATCACCTTCAGCAAATCTCATCCTCATCAGCGTAATCTCTTTGGTTGCTTTTGCCCAGCTTCAAATTTCTATCCACCCCAAATGGCATGAGTATTTAGCTCACCGCGGAGGATTTTCTCTTTGCTAATTTTATCACTCCCATGTTTAGGTCAACCGTCATGGTCGTATTTTTTTTTTTTATTATGAAATATGACTTTTGCTATTTAATGATATTTTATGAAAGATTTCTCTCCACTGGCTCCTTTCATGGGATTCAATAGAAAATCTGAGCTCGCTTTTCTTTTCCATCGTCAGTGCTAATGTGCTCATTGCTGTCTCAGTACTTTCTGTGTAACTGGCACTACATAAGTTAAAATAACTTTTAATATTAGTTTGTTATGTCTTGTAATAAAATAACTTATAATTGGATTTATGAATGTTGGTAGCAACACACAACAGCAACAGCAACAAAACATTGCCATGAACAACATCTTC
Organism: Hydrotaea cyrtoneurina; assembly: GCA_958296145.1. Lineage (NCBI taxonomy): Eukaryota > Metazoa > Arthropoda > Insecta > Diptera > Muscidae > Hydrotaea > Hydrotaea cyrtoneurina. The sequence continues at coordinate 85,605,315 of OY282514.1, forward strand.
ATAATCATGATAATGAACACAAGCATAAAGCAACAACCTTAGCATCATCAACATCGTCATCATCATCATCATCTAAGTTACTTGGTGAGGTATTACAAGTGTCCTTATGTTTATGATAAAATGTCGTCATAGATACACACATTAACATTTTGCCAATCCCTCCTAAACAAACAGCGTTTTAATGACTTTTGAACAAGATCATAAGTTGTTTATGGTCAAAACAAATCCGTATAATCTGTGTGAACAGTTAGCAAAAACAAAAAGTATTTACAATTGTATGGAAAACAAATTTTATAAAATAGGAAAACATTTTCAGAGAAACAAAGATTTTTTTTGATTAGAAAGAAAGAAATATTTTTCCGTTCGACACTTTCAACAACATATATATTGGAATAGGAAGATGCCATGGCAGTTCTGGCTATGGGGACTCCCAATTTTAGCTTACATTTTAAAGGGAACTGCAGGAGAAACAAACAGTTCAAGAACTAAAAAAAAAATAGAAATAAATCAAATATTATTGAAATGATTGAAAGACTTATGAGATTTAAATGAAACTTGAGCAAATTAGAGCTCAGGTGTTGCTGCAACACTTTTGTAGTATAATTTCTACAAAACGCCAGAAAAACTTGCAACTTGTTGAAGAGTTTAAATACAATTTGAATAAAATAATAATATTGCAAAGGCTTACACGATTTCAATGAAATTGCTGAAGTAGTACTGGCGGAAGAGTGTTGCTAAACGCAAGAAAAACTTAAAACAGTTGATGAATGCAAAACTCAAATAGAAATAATTCCGGCATATGTAAATAATAAAAAAAGATTTTAATAAAATTTAAGCAAAATGCAGCTGAATTATTGTTCTATGAAAAAAAAAAATTATGAATGACCCAAAAATAGGTAAAAAAAATTACCGAAAAAAGGCAACAAATTCTGGAAAATTCCACAAATAATTTATGAAAGGTCGGCGCTCCAGTTCTATGAAAATTGTCCCAAATGCCTGGCGCTACAGTTTTCATAATGAAAATTGCGGATTTTTTTTAGAGTTTTTGGGGGAAAATTTCATTTATTTTGGAAAATTGTTCATTATATCATTGGGACATGTTTTATAGAGCCTGGCGCCCCAAATTTTATAATGAAAAATATCCTAAAAATTGGCGACCGGCCTGCGACGCCGTTTTTATCAAAGAATCGATTAACAATTTGGGAATTTTTCATATTAAATAGAGAATTTCCAAAAATAAATGAAAATTTCCCCAAAAAATCTGAAAAATTTCTACAAATATATGAAAAATTCCACAATCGGCAAAAAATTAAAAAAGGGAAGATGGCACAAAACAAATCCCAAAGAAAATTAGGATATTTTTCAATAATTTCGAGTTTTTTGTTGACAATTTTTGATAAACATCCCAATTTTGTGTGGACATTTTTTTTGTGCCATCTTTCCTTTTTTAATTTTTTTCAATAATTTTGAGTTTTTTGTTGACAATTTTTGATAAATATCCCAATTTTCTCATCCTCATCAGCTTAAATTTTTTTGTGCCATCTTTACTTTTTAATTTTTTTTCAATAATTTCGAGTTTTTTGTTGACAATTTTTGATAAACATCCCAATTTTGTGTAGAAATTTTTGTGTGCCATCTTTCCTTTTTAATTTTTGCCATTTGGCATAAAGCTGTGAGTATCTGATAATGCCCGCAAAGGCAAGTTGCACAATGGGCTCCCAATGGGCGCCACACAGTGGTCCAGATTCCAATTCCATTGGCCAAACGTCTGCAACTATCGAAACGTAGAACGCCGATTCTGCCCATGAGAAATAGTGTCTGAATGATTGTCAGACATAAGCGGACAGTGTATTTCTGTATTCAATAATACAATGTGTAGATTTTCCAGATTGTGTAGATTTTATTATTAATCAGAAAAGAAAAAAACCGACAATGTTCAGTTGAAATCGCAGAAAAATTTGGTTTTTCCTGTGATGGGTAAAATAAAGTCAGCCATAGTAAAAGGTAGACAAAGTATAGGCTGAATATTGAAAGTAATAAGTTATAAATCAATGGCTAGGGCTACTGTTCACAAAAAAATACCCATATACTACCCACAGGGCCGGACTCACCCTTGACGAGGCCCTAAGCTAAACATTTCTGGGGCCCTTTTTTATTTTTTTTAAATAAAAATTTTGGTAAGAAATCAATTAAAATAAAAATTAATATTGCGTTTATTTAAATTGTCGATATAAAATAAGAGGATTCCATAAATTCAGTACTAAACATGACAAATATTTTAGATCAAAATATTTCAAATTTTTTTTTGTTAAAGTGCAGAAAATAATGGGAGAAAAGGGGCTCCAGTCAAGTGGGGACGTAGTCGTCACCATAGTAATGGAATGTCCGGGCCTACACACCTTTAAATATTCAGACATCAGAGTTTTATATTACACTTTTGCCTGTCACTTTTATAGTCTCAAAGTCTCCGGTTTTTTTTTTTTTTTGGTTTTCCAATGTCCCCGATTGCAATTTCCATTAACAAATAATTTCTTGATGTACATTTAAATTCTTACGATGTTCCAGATACCGATATCAACTATTACGTCTCTGTACACTCCGGCCTTCTCTGAAGACTTTTATCCCACTGTGCGACATTTGTAATCTTTGCGATGCACAAAACCGCCACCAACTCATGTAAATCATTTTGTTATTAATTGATTTAAATGTCTTTTTATGGTAGAGCTTTTTTTTTGTATTGACATTTTCATGAATTATGTTCAGTGGAATTCTCTTTTCGTGCGCCATGTGAATTTAAACACTTTATTTGTGTGTGCTTTCGGGAGATATTTCTGAATTGAATTCAATACGGGTTTATTAATCTCTGTTAAGGCCAACAATGCAATGAAAGCGACAAACGACCACATTTATTTTTCTCGATAATAAAGGGTGGGAATTTGTTTGGGCCTAAGTCGCCAGGGTTTTTTTAGTTCAAGGACATTCCATTATTTGGTGTTCTCTTTTTTTTTTTTGCTATGGCTGCCTTAAGTACAAAACGTGATTTATGATCTGCGCCACATTTTACTAGAAAAAAAGTCGTTGCTGAAGCGTATAAAATGTTACAATATCTGCCATTTGCATTTGCAGGGCGGAGAGAGAGAGAGAGAGAGAGCGAGCGAGGCACTAAAGAGATTAACACCGTTTGTGTTGATAAATGTTTTAAATCGTTTCACACAACAAACACTATAATCATTTGTGTACACACACCCACACTTGCATACACACACGCACCCGCTCTCATCATTCGTGTAGAGATTTATCCATTAACAGGGAAAATGTTATAAAAAAAAAAAATTGTAAAAGAAAAACAAACTTTTTATTTTTTTGTGATGGCCCAGGAAACTGTTTGGCTTGTCTATGTGTGAAACTTTAACTACAACGATGATGATGATGATGACGACGACGTTGGTGCTGGGGGGAAATTGTAAGTGAAAGTCTTGTAAAACTTTACATTCTGACATACAATGCAACACATTTCTTTATGTTTGTTGTGTGCCATAAACTTTTGATTATGGATTTTTCTCCTACAACTACAACAGTAAAATAGAACTTAGTAATGTTTTTAAAAATGGATTTTTTCTTCGTTTAATTTATGGCATTTTTTTTACGGAGTGTGTGTATATGTACAGGGGATTATGATGGGACTTAATAGTTGATATCTGTGGAGCTGGGAAATCGTAGGGATTCAAATGTACACATCATGAAAATATTTTTAGGATTTATTTATTGAAATTGTAATCGGGATATTGGAGTTAATAAAAAAAAAACAGATTCTGAGAGTATTAATAGTTATTACAATGGAATAGTTATATAAAACTTTGATCTCTGAGTAAGACTATCATACAAAAAATGTAGGTTCGTATCCTAGTCGCAATGCTTCACCCAAACCACACATATCTTCCCAATGCATCACGCCATTAGATAGAACTTGATGTCTAGTCGACACTTCTACTGTTTTGGAACTTGGCTCTTTTGACAGCTGGTTCAATGGAAACCAGTGTGAGGCGGCTTATTTCTTTAACTATTTTGCTGATTATAAGGTTACCCTCAAGGACGACCTTATTCATCCAAAATACACGAGCTGAATCCGGTCGATGTGTGGTTTGCATGCCCGACAACACGTAAGGTAATGGACCTACACTAAAAAAAAAAAATATGCAATGAAAACGATTCTTTTTTTTTTTAGATTACTTTTTGTGTCTAGATTACATACGTGCATTATACATTCCCATGAATTCCTCTTGTATTTCTCTATAATCTCGACAAAAATATTATTGCCAACATTTTTGTAAAATCCACAAGACGACATAAGTGCCGATGGTCTTCCAGACATTTCGATATTAAATATCATTTATTTAAAGATTCCCCATAAAATGTTAAGACTACAAAACACACACACACACTTAGAAGAGACGTGCATTTGTATGTGTGCGTGTCTTTACATTGCACAAGCATAAGTGTCTCGCCATATGTCCTGTTCATATGTCGACTTATCTCTCTGCCGGGCCGCCTGGATGCCTACAGCCCACTGGAGTTGTGGTTGGTATGTTGTCTCCAATATTCAATGGTTAGCATCAAATGATGCTTAAAAACCACAAAACTCCATTAAATCACGTAGAGGCAATACAGAACATATGTGACAGTCATTGGGGTTTTCCGTTTCGTTTCGTTTGGTTTTTGTTCATTTATTTGCTGTTCTGGGAAAGTTTTTGTTTTCTTTTGCTTCTGCTGTTCAAAGCCAGCAAAGCAACAATTGATGGTACAAAGAACTTATTTCTCTTGTCCTTCTCTCTCTGGCTCACTCGTGTGTGCCTGTCGTTATCGTTCTTTTACTTTATTTTTATATTAATTGAAGTGTATGAAATGATGGCTCAAGGAGGATGTAGGAGTTTTTGTTCTGGCGGGAAAATTAGTTGTGTTTTGGATAGATACTTCAGTCGGAATATTGAAGAGGGCCATGTCCACGGACATGTGTACATTAGGGTGGTTCGTGGGAAAAATCACATTGTTAGCGCCTGTTTATATCAAATGAGTGACTCATTTGTTTCGTGAAAATAGAGATGGGAAAATTATCAATTTGTATTATTATTGTCGCAACTGGAGTGTCTTTGCTAATATTTCATGTAAATTTTAATAAAAAAAAACCCACTGTCTGTATGAAAGGCGTTCACTTAGAGGTCCAGTGGAACCGCATTGTGTTACCCCTAACAGAAAAGAGGTAGATGGGAAGAAGCGATGGGAAAGCGGAGGCCAATATATTGGATATGAAATTATGTGGATAAAATATTACTTATACATACTGGGGTTTTTAAGTGAAAGCTCTTAGGAGAGACATGCATATTAACAATTGTATAGTTAGCACTACTGTGAGCATGTCAAGCCTGTTTCCCAAATACCAGCTCAGATAAAGAGTGCTACAGAGCCCTTCCTGACCCAAAAGCTCTGCCATCTGAATAGCGTAATCATCTGTTGTTGGATTTGTCCTTAATTCATTTAATGTATTTAATTCATTGTGAGACGATAGCCTCAGCTGTTAGTGCTCTATAACTATTTCAATCGTGGAAATAGTTTCGTAAGATTACAACAAATAAATAATTCATTGTAAAGTGTATCGGATTTGAATTTGTTCTAACATCTATTGGGGCAGTTTATTGTATTTATTATGACGACAAAATGTCCTTGCTACCAAAAGTCGTATCATTGGATTCCCTAATGGAAACTCTGCGATGAAATAGAGTTGTTTGATTATCTGGGAAATGGAAACTGATTCGCATAAAATAGAAAATCAGTTTATGAATTTGCTCATCCTTTTTAAATGTGTACTCACTTTGCTGAAGTTGTTGAGAAAATTAATATATTTTTTTCACATTTTCCCTACCAATTTTTCAGAATTTTTTTTTTAGGCTGAAATTAAAATAAAAAAATCCGAACTTTTTTTTTACAAAACTAAAAAACCAAAAAATTTTTTTTTAAAAATTAAAAAATTTTTTTTTTTTAAAATTAAAATTTTTTTTTAATAAAATGAAAAAAAAAATTTGAAAAATTCCAAATTTTTTTTTTTAGTAACTGGAGAATATAAAATTCTAATTTTTACAAAAATTCTGAATTTTTTTTAGTTAGTTTAACCTAAATTTTTAGCCTAAAATTATTTTTTTTTTAAAATTGAAAAAAAATAAAGTTAAAATTTTTAACAAAAAATTCGGAATTTTTTAGTTCAGTTTAACCTATCCGAATTTTTTTTTTCCTAATTTTTTTAAAAAAAAATGAATTTATGGAAACAAATTTAAATATGTAGGTCAAATTAAATTAGTTTAGGTTAGGTTGAAACGAAGGATCAGCCATGTACGAATGACCATCTCATGTCGTTGACATACACCTATTCCAATAATTCAGCCTGTTGTGCGCTCCTGATATCTTCTGCAGATTCCCTGCCCCTTTTTTTATGATGGGAAGTCTGTCCCCTCTATAAAGTTTCCCAAATTCCATTCCTTGAACTATCGACAGGTCATCTCAGGTATTCTCTCCTAAGTGGATTTTCCTGATATGCGAGAAAGCGGGACACTGGCACAGGAAGTGTTCCGCCGCCTCGGCATCATCTCCGCATGCCCTACATTCGTCGTTCTCGGAACATCCTATCATAAATGGCTGTGCCCTTAGGCTAGAGTGTCCTGTGTAAACACTTTAAATCAGTTCTAATAACAGAAATTCCATGTAATAGCTTCCACACATTTCATCATTTATCTGTACAATCACAAATTAAAAATATATTTCTAAAAATCTTGTCTTTATAATAATCCCTTTAACTGGCACACACGCAAAAACTTCCCTTGTTTATTTTACTTGCTTTATCTATAAACAAATGGTTTTAGTTTCTCAAAGACTTGGTTTTCCATTTTCAGTTGTATTGAATACTCTTTTGTTTTGTGGGGAGCATTGTAATGTGTTCTATTTTTTTTAAGAATTTCCACATTTGATTTCTGGAAAATAAAAAAATGTTTTGTTCAGTATGGTCAGTAAATTAAACATGTGAAACTTTTCACCAGTAAAGGGTGATACTGAATTTGAATGACATTCAAAAGTTAATTGAAAGGGATAGAAAAGCGATAAAATTGGTTGTTTTGTTAGTTATTAAATTAAAATAAATAAAGTAGTACAACATAAATTAACAGCCTGTTTTTATAAAACGTATACGTCTGACACGAACAGAGACGTCTGTAGCCGAAACGAAAAAACAAAAAAAAAAATTTAGACTTCTTTTGTCTATAACTTTCTCAATTTGTTATACGATTTATAAAATTTGGTAAACGATTTATAAAAAATTTGATTCATATGAAAGATGAAAAAAAAACATAATTTTGACTTCCTTTGTCTACAACTTTCACAATTTTTTATACGATTTATAAAAAATATGATGCATTTCTTATCAGTTAATATTGCCCATTTTAGGCAAATTAATGAAAAAAGTCATCTTCACAATATCTCGTTACGTGATTGGGCAAAACGGCCAGTCAATTCGGATTGAGGAGATCATTTTACATAAAGATCAGTTGCGTTTGTCTAAAGGAGGGCTCAAAAGATAATTTCTGCAGAACAGTGTATTCAACTAGCTTATACGAATATTATGAGGACAGACTAGGACTCGCAAAAACTTAAAAGAGAAACAACCAAATAGCAAACAAAATCAACATTTATACAGGGTTCTCCAACAAGAGGTGTTATTTTCAATCACCCGGCATTTCGGTAGCTGTCACATTGGAAGCTTTTATACTTTCACATTTGACATTTGACAAGTACAAACTAGGCCATTACTAAAAATGGAACGATGGACGCTTCAACAACGCATTGCAATTATTAAAATTGCAATCCTCCTTAATCCTCCCAAAAACCCATCACTCTTAAGGTGAAAACACCTTCTACCCTTTACAGCAAAAAAAGAAAAAAACGTCCCCATTTGATATGAATACCCCGAAAATCGAACGAAACAGAAAAGAGATATAAATGAAAACACACAGAACTAAATAAAAGTACAGACGACTCGTTCGTACTGGCTTTTAATGGTTTTCTAAACTTTCTGTTGTTGTTGGAAGTTTTACGAAATATTTCAACTGACATTTTTGGGCATATAAGTTACATAGAAGTTTCAACAACCTTAACATATGTTAAGCATTTTATGCCATTCGTTCTTTTTTCTGTTTTTGGGTGCTGTTGGCATTTGTATACGATGTTTAGAAATGCTAATAAGTGTCTGACTGTCTGTCGGTCGCTCGCTCCCTGTGTGTGTGTACCATTGCTTCGAACGAGGGTTGGGCGCGGAGAAAAAGAAAATTATGGCAAAGGAAAGCAACAGTTGATAATGACATCTATAACAGCATTAATTTTTCGTTTCGTCTACAGACGAAGACGTCCTTTAAAAACAGGCCAACTCCGGAAAAAGAGTCGCCAGCTTGAAAACCACGATCTATCACTGTCATCACCATAGACCTTATCGTACCTCGTAAGGATTTCTCTATCCATATGATAGGAAATAAATATATTTGAAAACATATAATAAAGTCCTGTCTAAAGTTCAGTACTTCCAGTTTATTTGACTTCATACGAGTCTGGCCATGTAAAATGCAAAAATATATATGTGTCAGTTGCAAGTGGAACTACAGCTGCTGCTGCTGCTACTCATTGGTGTCGCTGATGTTGCAGTTGACAACGTTGTGCAACATGTAAACGCAATCCAGCTGAGAGAGGGATAGACTTTTATGTAAATTGGAAAAGTTTTACCTTTTATTTTTCCTGCTGTCACATTTCGAACGCTGCGCAGTCACAGCGTCAGCAACAACTATGTCTGTTGTTGGCGGCCGTTGTAACTCTCAGCGACTGCGACTGTTGCTGGTGGTGGTGTCGGCCGGTCTGTGTCTGTGTGTGTTGTAAGTGGGTAACTAGAAGCTGATGTTGTTGTCGCACAAAAAGAAAAAAAAACACAAAGTAATGGAATAGGATTTTATTTTATTTTTTTTACACAATAAAATATTGTGCAACAAAAGGACTTCTTCTATGTCGGTGTTGTTGTTGTTGTTGTTGGGAAATAAATCTGGGGAAAACAACAAGAAATGAGTTGCATAATGTTTTAATTAAAATAAAATTACAAAACAACAACAACAGCAACGGCAACAGCAAGAAAATCTGGGGAAAAAGGGAAATAGAGAAAACAATATGAAGCAGATACTCCATACCTCCAGGTGTCCCATATAGATTCACCGAGAAGATTTATATTTTCAAAAACAAAAAGTCCTTTAACAAAAATAAAACAAAACAAAACAAAACAAAACAAAACAAAAACGTCCTGCAGCAATTGTTACAGTTTCAAAGGTTTGTCGTTTCCAGGGAATAGTGGGCCACAAAGTACCGGATAAACTTGTAGACTCTTTTAATTAGACTTGATTAGTGTAGCAATTTATAAACAGCACTACTACGTCCTGGTGTACACCCCCCCCCCCCCCCGGGAGAAGGAAAACAAGCAAAGAAACATAATTTAAACGTGATGTTAAATCAAATTTAAATACAAATTAATGAAAAAAAAACAGGTTTTTTGTCAGAGGTTAGTAAAGCCTGCCGTTGTAAATGCCGTAAGGAAAAATTCGATAGAAAAAGCTTTCCGAAGATCTGTAGAAATGATCATGAAGAACACTAAGGGTTTTATGAACCCGTTTATGATCGAGAAACACAAGTTGTACTCAGTGATTTCAGGTTGAATTGGCCCAGTACCAGGTGGTTTCTTTTTCTAGACAGAAAGTCTGTGGGGTAAATGATTTACGCTTGAACAACGTGGGTAAATAATGCACACCTTTTTGCAATGTAAATACTGGCCGGCTAGTGGCCAACAAATATGGAAAAAAAATTTTGTAGAAAAAAAAAAAATTTTGTAGAAAAAAAAAATTTTTGGGGAAAAAAAAAATTTTGTTGAAAAAAAAAAATTTTTCTTGAAAAAAAAAAAAAATTGTTGAATTAAAAAAAAAAAAAATTGTTGAAAAAAAATTTCTTTGAAAAAAAAAAATTTTGTAAAAAAAAAAATTTTATAAAAAAAAAATATGGTAAAAAAAAAATTTGGGGAAAACACAATTTCTGTACAAAAAAAAAATATTATTTTTTTTATTATTATTATTTATAGAAAATTATCGAATGCCTATTTAAATTCCTACGTACTGCGTGACAGAGTCAGTGAATCAGTGTATCAGTGAATCAGTGTCGAGGGTAAATATATATTAAGATTTTTGTGTGTATTGTCTAATTGGATTCGTTGGAGTTATTGAAACAGTTTCACTGCCTGTTTCCATAAAAAGATTTTATTCGTTCGTCACAAGTCGTCAATATTGGAAGCGTTATAAAATGGGCCTCAGACATTATTCAATTCTGGTTTTCGGATATATTTTACATATGGACATTTGGAACACAATCTTAAAAGAATGAGCTCTCACTACTGACAAACATCCATTTTATTGTGCCTTCAATTTTGACAATTTGTAACGAACGAAGAAATTCGTTCTATGGAAACAGGCAGTCAGTTCGGCTACAGACGTTTCTGTTCGTCTCAGACGTATACGTTTTATAAAAACAGGCTGGTTTTTCTTGTGGAATATCTCTCCGCGAGGACCATCTTCATGGTATCTTAACCACATCACAGGCAGCTGCATAATCCAATAACGTTTTACAATATTGAGCCCTAAGTGCGAAAAGAAAAATTTACAGGAGAGGGTTTTTTTTTAAAAAAATAAACACACTTTTTTCTGCTTACGACACAACTAAATTTGCTATATCTGTGTAAATATAAATGTTTAATATTTTGGAATTAAGAGTGTCGGACAATTTTCTAACGAATCTCATTAAATAATGAGTTTCGAAAAAAATGTCATAAGTCTTTTTTCTCAGTAAATGCTCGATATTATTTTTCACTTATGTTACCACAATATTTTCATTTTTGGCTTTCGTTCCCTAGCGTTGGCATTAATTTTCATTTAGCGCCATTAAGAGATTTTAGCACAAAAGTACCATTAAAGAAAATCTTTGCTGTTATTTATGTTTTTCTATGTGAACAGCACGTAGTTAAGTAAACACATAAGTGTGTGTGTGTGTGTTGAAGCACGAGTTTACATATAAGCATTTATATTATGTACATACTTATGTACATTAGTATAAACGTGTTTATGATTTGTACTTTCTTTGTTAGTGAAATAAGAAATATTTCACTTTTTTGTTTTGGTGAAAATAACCTTCATAGTAATAATTAAGAAAAAAAAAGCTTTTCCCCAAACAAAAAGAAAGTGAAAATGAAATGTAAAGAAATCACCAGGTTTTTTTCTTATGAAGGAATACAAAGCAAAATGTCGTCTATGTGTGGGGCACCCTAAATGGTGGGCACATCCAAATATCATGAAACCCTAATACCAAATTGTATTATTTTTATTATTATTTACTTATTTATTGCAAATATAATTTACAAAAAACAAAAATAGTAAAGAAAAAGGACTGGCGGCTACCAGGACCTTCGCCTTGAATGCCAAATTTAAAATTCTACAATCTATCAAAATAGAAGTTAAGCATTATTTCCCACATTACTCGTGGAAGAGTTTTTGTTTAAATTAAAATTGTTTAAATTGAAGTTTTTCTCGAATCGTTTGTGGGAAATGAGAAAAAGTTTTGGCGACTCGCTGCAAAGACAGTCTAGAACAGGGCTGTGGAGTTGGAGTCGGTAAAATTTGCAGCTGAAGTCGGAGTAGACTATTTAAAAATGCTCAAGTCGGAGTCGAGCAATTTTGGCTCGTATCCACAGCCCTGGTCTAGAGTGCAGACGTCCTAAGTTGTATGCGGATTTTTCTAACAGTTTCCAGCCTTCGCTACAAACGAGATACACACTTGTAGCGCCATCTAGAGTAGGCAGGCGAATTGCTACTCCTGCAAATTGATTAAGATCGCCTGCGCTCTAGATTGTCAGTGAGTACCGTTCAGCTAGGCAACTCGAATTGTTCTGTACAACAACGACAACATACAGCAATGATGACCTAAAGCACATACGAACGTTTCCAACACAGAGCAGCTACAATCTTTTCTAAGAACGAAGCACACACTTTCTATGAGAAACGTATTGACATCAGCCGTACTAGAACTTAGGCAAAGCAAAAAGTATAGCATACTCTACAGGACATGGGCAGTCAGCTCCAAAAGTAGCCCGTAGGATGCAAGGTAAATTCGTTCAAGTCGCCACAAAATATTCGCCCCACCTAAGTAGTGATTACAACTGACTGAATCATAATGAAAATCTTAAAATAAAATAAAAAATAAATGCAAACAATAAGGCAACAACGACAACAACAAAAAAAAATCCCCATGTGACAATTAAAGAAAACTCTGAAGAAGAAAAAATCTTTTCATTATTTCTGCACACATTGTTTTAATGCTTTTTTGTTGTTGTTGTTGTGGTGGTGGCTGATGTTTTTGTTTTATTGTCCTTTAAGATGCAGAAATTTTAGATTTTTGTTTTCTTTGCTTGTGCTGAATTCTGAAAGTGACAGAACGATACGAGTGTTTGTTTTCATAACATTTCTGTTATTCACAATTCTTAGATTTGGTGAGTGTCGTCGTTTTTAAATTTTTGCGTATTAAGCGGGGAGGAAATTGGATGCCTTCTACATAGACTTTGCTGTGTATAGCAACAACATGAAATAAAATAAAAAAGAAAATTGTTTTTTAAAAGGTAATGTCTTTGCGTGCAGATTCAATATCTCCTCCAGATCTTGCAATATGGAAAATGCCACTAGATTCTGCGCTTCAACATTAAGTTTACATGTCTCAGCTTTGTGGTGTTTTACAGGATATTTTTATTATTTTATTCTTCACTCGAAAAACGTCGCTGTTTTTTTTTTTTGAAAACCCTTGCCATCACACAAGGAACTCTTGATGCTGTCACCGCTCTTCGGTAACTTAACAATTCCGCGTTTCGCCTTGGCGTTAAACCATACCAACTTGAAAATTTTTTTGTTATTATTTCATACAAAATATTCCACTTTATTGTCTTTTCTCCACTACAATTTTGTTTCACAAAAAAAGAACACATTGTCTTGATGAACAAGTTATGGAATTGTAATGCATTTTTCTGTTCCATCTTTAGTTTTGTTTTTCTAGTTACTCTGAACGGAAACGGAGAATTCAATTTATGCAAGGCATTTAAACTTGCCCTACCTCCAGCCGCCCTCCGCCATGCTGAGTAGGGAAAGTGTGAAAAAGAAAAACTTTCAAAAGCAATTTTCATACATTTATTAGCGTGGAAAGTTTAAGCATTTTTTGTTGTCCTCCCGAACAGTGTTAAATCACGTTGTAAATCTTGTGAATAACCTTACAAAATTCGTCTGGTAATAAATTGCCCTAAGGATGCGGGGCGAGAATGTGAAGGTGACACGGCGAAGGGTGAATTCTAGCCTAGGGGGGATTATGCAAAAAAAAACCAAGGGCAGATGGTTGGCTTTTTCCGGTATATTCATACATTTTACTTTAAAAAAAGTTAATAACCCAAAAAAAAAAAAAAAAAATTGCTCGATTGCGATTTATTGGCGAAATATTTCTCAAAAAATCAAATCACACTCTCCTTTTTATTGATATTCATAATGTCTAGTTTTTTCCCCCCCCCGGGAAAACATTCCTCTAATCAAAGTTCGTCTAGAATAAGGGGAAAGAGGGAAACCCGGAAAAAATTCCGGGAAATTGTTTTTCAGAATCGTGCATCTGCAACTCTCTCAAAGTGGCGACAGTCAATCCTCAGCAGCTTGCTGTTCTGTCTTGTGATCGTTCAGCCTCAGATCCATGCAATTTCCAAATATCACCTACACTTTCTGGCTAAACACAACTTGTCTTATCTATTTGTTGTATTTCTTTTTTGCTGTTGTTGTTGTCATTTGTAGTTAGTCCTTACGATGGCCAACCCACACATGTACATCGATACAGACGTATGTATGTGTGTATGTCTGGATTGTCTCAATTACCTGTCCTAACCACATTGTCATTTAAATCGGATATTGGATATTTAAACAACATACCACACCGGAAGTCGTTAAAATTTCTCAAACCAGCAGGCGTACTTGACCGATTTAATGGCCAACCTATCAAGTCAATCAATCAGCCATGTAATCGCTATACGAGTACATACATACATACGTGTACAAGTATAAGTAACTAGTGTTCAACGAGTATATACTCGCCTCCCTGCTAGTTCCGACACAGTCGAAATACATACATGTTTTACAATTATAAGTAGAAGTGTTTTCATCTACAAGAGTGTATTGCATACAGGGCGGACAGAGAGGGTTTAGTTAGAAGGCCGAGTCCTTATGAAACCCGGATCTTGGTAATCGATCGAAATCTTTTGGAATCATATGACCATCATATTTATATATTTTCACATTTAGCGTACTCTCTCATAAGCGGACACCTAAGGGACTGTGAATTTTGTCCGCTTATGAGAGGTGCCCGCAAGGAAGCAGTACACTGTAATAATATTTGTCTATTTTACAGAATTCTTTCGTTATTTTTCTATACATATTTTCTCAAATTTGGCTCACATGCTGTGAACGAAATGGACTGCTATTTCGAATCCGTTCCAGAGAAGCTAAATCACTTGGTTTTTTAAATATACGCTCACTGATTGATCAATATCAGATCCATCTGGTGGTAGTCCACAGTGTTGTTAATTGAACATCTGTAATAATGTTTGAGCTCTATGAACTTGGAGAAGATGTTCAGTAATGTCTCATACATTATATCGTAGACGTTATTTCTGTAGGCTGCTGAGAGAACATTTTCAGAGGTTTTTTGTTGTTGACACTAGAAAAAGGTTGTTATGATAAAGCCTTGGTCATTCCGCCTCTGGGCCATACTTGGTTCATTTCATTCTACAGCATCGCATTGTATGCACTTTTTTGCTCAATCATTCATTCAGTCGATGGTGTACACCATGCCATTATGCTGGTACCATTCAGCCAGCGAAGTCAGTCATTCATAATGGAACAATGGCTAAAAATACCACTTAATAACATTTATGAGTACAAATGGAAACAGAGGAAATTGAAATGTATTGATCCTCCAACATTGAGAGTAACATTGTAGTATCATCAAGAGAGCAGTAGACCCATGGGGTTCTATCGATTCGGGACTCATTTTTGTTAAAACAAAATGCGAAAGAAATTCGAATTTTTATAAGAATTGATCCGTGTTTGGGCCCTTCTATCTGATATCCATAATAGAGAAGAAAAAATATACCGACAATGTAGTTGTACAGGGGAATTCGGATATGCGCACTCCTTGAATTGAAAAAAATCGCTTAATTGAAAATAAATAGTTGTAACTATTATTCTGGGTGGACGGCCGTCCTGTGGTAGGAAGTGTGTAAGAAAACCCAGGTTCAAAACCCCTTAAGACCATCAAACATTTTTCAGCGGCTGTTTTCCACCTCGTAAATGCTGGCGACTTTACGAGTAAGAGAGTAATCTCTAAGCCATGTAAAACTTCTCTAGACAAATATTAGCCGTGCGGAGCCGGCTTTAAATAGTAGGAATTTTAAGGTAAATAAGTAAGTAACTATTGTTCTGCACTGTACTTCACTTAAACGATAATCCAGTTTATTGAAAAATCGTTTATGTGAAACACATTTTTAATGCAACGACACAAACTTATATGATACGAACGCCGCTTAAGAGAAATATGATAAATGTAACGGCGACAAAAAACTATGTTGGGCTGTCTCATTTCTAAGCTACTTCCTGCTACCCATTAAAGTCCATACATAATAATAGAGGAAAATTGAAGGACCAAGAGATAATAGAGGAGGTAACGTATGTGGTCCATAAAAACATTGACAATGTTGTAGTAGGTTCAATAGAATTTACTATGAGATCATCATAAGACATTCTATTAAAACTACTACGAAGGAGACATTAGAATCAATTTTTTGGAGACACTTCTAAAGCTTGGGCAAAACAAATGATCTCAAACATGATATAGGGTGAGGATATAATTATGTGTCAACTACATTTATTTCACCACATGACTATTTTCATCAAAGCTCATTAATATTGAATTTAAATTGTACATACATGTATATTAATAGTTGTGCCACAAGTTTCTATCTTCGATTCAGCGGACAGTTCGTTTAAATGAAAAAAGGTTCAATTATTCGAAGTGGAAACAATTTCTTAGTGGTTTTCATTTACGCTTAAACGAATTCGGTTGTAGATCCATATTCCTAGGCTGTGTTGTGTTAGGCGACGTTCTTACAATAAAATCAGGTACATATCCTCGTTAGACATCTATAAATCAGAGAGTACCTAAATTAGAGAAAAATTTAGTTAAGTCTACCCAAAAATGACACATACCTCAAACTCACCCAGAAATGACGAAAATCGACATGAGATGGAGTAAAAAGTCATACAAACTTCAGGAAATTCCATGAGGATGAACGAAATTGTGGACGAGGTCTCAGGTGAGCGCGGGAGGCTTCCTTAATTGTATCCGCCGCTTCCTATATAGGTGTGGGTACTTCAACATCATGGAATTGCATAAGGATGAATACAATGTACTTTTTTTTACGAACATCTTATATATTTTTTTTAAATTCTTTGCATTTTTTTTTTGGAAATTTTTTATTTTTTTTGTGAAAAAAATAAAATCCGCACATCAACCTTTTAAAAAGTGCCCTATTTCGTATAGGTTGCAATAAATAATTACTATTTAAATTTTTTGCCTTTTATTTCCATTGAAGTACAGTTGAAGCCTTTTTTGAACATTTCTATTTTTTGCAAAGAAATAGAAATAAACAATGATCTCAAACTCGACTAACAGAAGAAAAACTGTATAATTGTGAACAATTTAAAAAAAAACAGTATGGCTAAATTTGTCTTATCCACAACTTTTGTTTTCGCTGATTTTAGGATCCAATTTCTGAATGATTACAAAAATTGTTATTGTTAAATAGTGTAATTAAAAAAATTCGAAATCATGGATTGTGACCCAGAAAACATGTATTGTCAATGTATTCTTTTGTCAGAACCCCAAATTTTACAAGAAAATTTTCTTTTTCACATGTTTTGGTACAGCTGTCTATGGACGCCTTGACCCACTCTCTATGGACGCTTTCACATTTGTTAATAGCCGACTCCTTGTTCTGCCAAGAACTTTTAGGATTTTATTCGAAATGAATGAACTCCCGCAACAATTCACTGATGTGTGTAATTAAAGGTTCCTGAATTAAACTCATATGATTATGATCGTTGGTTAATGGCATCAGTAACGCCTTTAGACACAATCACCCTGCTGTCATAAATGTCAACAATTTACATCAGAAATGTCATTTAAATATTTCCATTTTGACTTTAAATAAAAGACCTTTTGATTGTCGCAAAAAAAAAAAATGCACAACCGAAAGTTTCTGCAGTTAGTTGTTTTTCCGACAACATTGACTTGCAGTCGTGCAGTTGTGGTCAAATTTTCTGCAGCTTAAGGTTTGCCAAACTTCATCCATATCGACCTAATCTACCCCACCCCCCCCACCCAAATTTAACACCCTCTATACTTCTGGATACCTACCAAGTTCAGAATGCTTGTGTACGTCATTATTAAATTTCAATTTCTCACTGGGACATTTGTTCATAAAGTATTTACTCAAATAAGCTTCTTCTTGCAGCATAATGACACGAAAAGGAAATGCACAGAAGAAAAATAAACCAGAGAAGAATGCAAAATACACGAAGACTGAGGAAAAAAGTATGTTGCTTTGTCAGTATTGATTTTCTGAT
Source organism: Hydrotaea cyrtoneurina (assembly GCA_958296145.1). Taxonomy (NCBI): domain Eukaryota; kingdom Metazoa; phylum Arthropoda; class Insecta; order Diptera; family Muscidae; genus Hydrotaea; species Hydrotaea cyrtoneurina. Next base: position 85,623,179 of record OY282514.1, read on the forward strand.
ATAAGGTCAATTACCCAAAACACCCATCATCATGGTAGTCGTTGTCGTCGTCATCAGCCGTACGGAAAACTCACACACACACACACATATTCAGCAAACCATACACAAATGCCCCAACTCTTACACACATCCAACAGACCGTCAACAAAACTTGGGCATTTCAACAGTCAGTCAAACATTTAAAATACCCCGCCAAAACCTTTGCATACTCACACACACACACACCAAGAGAAACTGGCTGCGTTGCATTGGAAAATGTTGGCTTCCATAAAAAAACACAGAGAGGCAGAGAGAGAGAGACATACATTCGAAAACACCCAGGAAGACCAACATTATCACATACAACTGTACAAATAACTTACATGTGCATGCAAATGTTTAAGTATTTCTATCTCACATTAGTAAGTACGAGTGTTGTTACTCGCAATCGGAATCGCAGTCGCAATCATATGTTGTCGTGGTCACAGTCATCATACACTGCACAGTGGTTGGCAAATGACCTTTTTTTTGGTGGACCATTAACGATTTAGGTCCTTAAGGCAAATATCGAGCCAATCCTTTGTGTGCTAGTCAGAAACCGTCACCAAGAATTTGGAAAATTGGTTGACAGAATGTGCTAGCAAGACGAGTCAGCCACACAAATGAAATCGTGCTACATAAATAATCTAAAAAAATAGATTTTTCTTCATTGTTTTGAATTTTTTAGAAAGAAAAAAACTTGTAGAGTGGACCAACTCTTCGTAAGACAAACACACACAATTGTTCAATACAACTATTAAGTATTTTTAAAACCGCAGTGAATTCTTGCATTTTCTGAACTTATAATCCACAGTGAATTGTGGTTGCCTTTGAACTCATCATAGTTTGAGCTGCAATTTTGTTTTCCTTATTTCAACATTACGAATTGTATGGACTAGTCCTGCATAGGAGTACCTACATACGGATGTACGAATGTCGATTTCCATATGTAGAGAAAGCGGCGTATATTCATATTATCCTGATGTATGTTACAACTGGATGTAACCATCGACGCGATATACCCGTATTATGGACTTTAATTGGCCGTACCGAACTTTTTTGTAATCATTATCATAATGCAAATTTCAGTAAAACGAAATTTACTGATTGAGAAAAGCTCTCAGTGTACCTCATACAGATGAAATAGTATGTACTCCTTTGCTGGAGAATACCAAATAATTTAACGCGCCCGGCGGAACATCGCTCCAACTACGTATTCTCGGTTCTCTATGTTCCCCTTTCGCTGGTATACGCAGTTGTTGTAGTGTAACACTAGTCGTGGTAGCTGCAAGCGTATTTCTCCCTCGCACACAAGAGGCAAATGAACTCATTTAAATTAAGCGGAAATAGAAATGGAAAAAACCAATTAAAAACAAATACAACGGCAGGAAGAAAAAAACATGTACTCGTACACATACAGACGTACAGAGAAGCAACAACAAGTTGTGGAAAAACTACCACATTCACATATCCATACATACAGACAAAACGAGTGGAAGGATGATGGGGTTTGTGTTACCAAATGGAAAGAAATAGAAAATAAGTAAAAAAAAAAGTTAGCTAAATTCCGGGGGTTCGAATCTTCAGTATCCTTCACAGTGGAGGGCATCGTGGAGTATGATGAAGTTTGCTTAGCAATGAACTGTCGGAAAGAATCTCAATTGAAATTATTTCCCCACTAGGTTCATTATATGGATTATGTTCCTTATTTCAATTAGTTCTATTATCTCTATTACTTTCGTTATTACACCTTTTTCCAATAATATTTTTCTTCTTCATTCTCTTTTTCCACAATTTCCATTATTTTTATTATTTAATTATTTAATTATTTAATTATTTAATTATTTAATTATTTAATTATTTAATTATTTAATTATTTAATTATTTAATTATTTAATTATTTAATTATTTAATTATTTAATTATTTAATTATTTAATTATTTAATTATTTAATTATTTAATTATTTAATTATTTAATTATTTAATTATTTAATTATTTAATTATTTAATTATTTAATTATTTAATTATTTAATTATTTAATTATTTAATTATTTAATTATTTAATTATTTAATTATTTAATTATTTAATTATTTAATTATTTAATTATTTAATTATTTAATTATTTAATTATTTAATTATTTAATTATTTAATTATTTAATTATTTAATTATTTAATTATTTAATTATTTAATTATTTAATTATTTAATTATTTAATTATTTAATTATTTAATTATTTAATTATTTAATTATTTAATTATTTAATTATTTAATTATTTAATTATTTAATTATTTAATTATTTAATTATTTAATTATTTAATTATTTAATTATTTAATTATTTAATTATTTAATTATTTAATTATTTAATTATTTATTTAATTATTTAATTATTTAATTATTTAATTATTTAATTATTTAATTATTTAATTATTTAATTATTTAATTATTTAATTATTTAATTATTTAATTATTTAATTATTTAATTATTTAATTATTTAATTATTTAATTATTTAATTATTTAATTATTTAATTATTTAATTATTTAATTATTTAATTATTTAATTATTTAATTATTTAATTATTTAATTATTTAATTATTTAATTATTTAATTATTTAATTATTTAATTATTTAATTATTTAATTATTTAATTATTTAATTATTTAATTATTTAATTATTTAATTATTTAATTATTTAATTATTTAATTATTTAATTATTTAATTATTTAATTATTTAATTATTTAATTATTTAATTATTTAATTATTTAATTATTTAATTATTTAATTATTTAATTATTTAATTATTTAATTATTTAATTATTTAATTATTTAATTATTTAATTATTTAATTATTTAATTATTTAATTATTTAATTATTTAATTATTTAATTATTTAATTATTTAATTATTTAATTATTTAATTATTTAATTATTTAATTATTTAATTATTTAATTATTTAATTATTTAATTATTTAATTATTTAATTATTTAATTATTTAATTATTTAATTATTTAATTATTTAATTATTTAATTATTTAATTATTTAATTATTTAATTATTTAATTATTTAATTATTTAATTATTTAATTATTTAATTATTTAATTATTTAATTATTTAATTATTTAATTATTTAATTATTTAATTATTTAATTATTTAATTATTTAATTATTTAATTATTTAATTATTTAATTATTTAATTATTTAATTATTTAATTATTTAATTATTTAATTATTTAATTATTTAATTATTTAATTATTTAATTTTTTAATTATTTAATTATTTAATTATTTAATTATTTAATTATTTAATTATTTAATTATTTAATTATTTAATTATTTAATTATTTAATTATTTAATTATTTAATTATTTAATTATTTAATTATTTAATTATTTAATTATTTAATTATTTAATTATTTAATTATTTAATTATTTAATTATTTAATTATTTAATTATTTAATTATTTAATTATTTAATTATTTAATTATTTAATTATTTAATTATTTAATTATTTAATTATTTAATTATTTAATTATTTAATTATTTAATTATTTAATTATTTAATTATTTAATTATTTAATTATTTAATTATTTAATTATTTAATTATTTAATTATTTAATTATTTAATTATTTAATTATTTAATTATTTAATTATTTAATTATTTAATTATTTAATTATTTAATTATTTAATTATTTAATTATTTAATTATTTAATTATTTAATTATTTAATTATTTAATTATTTAATTATTTAATTATTTAATTATTTAATTATTTAATTATTTAATTATTTAATTATTTAATTATTTAATTATTTAATTATTTAATTATTTAATTATTTAATTATTTAATTATTTAATTATTTAATTATTTAATTATTTAATTATTTAATTATTTAATTATTTAATTATTTAATTATTTAATTATTTAATTATTTAATTATTTAATTATTTAATTATTTAATTATTTAATTATTTAATTATTTAATTATTTAATTATTTAATTATTTAATTATTTAATTATTTAATTATTTAATTATTTAATTATTTAATTATTTAATTATTTAATTATTTAATTATTTAATTATTTAATTATTTAATTATTTAATTATTTAATTATTTAATTATTTAATTATTTAATTATTTAATTATTTAATTATTTAATTATTTAATTATTTAATTATTTAATTATTTAATTATTTAATTATTTAATTATTTAATTATTTAATTATTTAATTATTTAATTATTTAATTATTTAATTATTTAATTATTTAATTATTTAATTATTTAATTATTTAATTATTTAATTATTTAATTATTTAATTATTTAATTATTTAATTATTTAATTATTTAATTATTTAATTATTTAATTATTTAATTATTTAATTATTTAATTATTTAATTATTTAATTATTTAATTATTTAATTATTTAATTATTTAATTATTTAATTATTTAATTATTTAATTATTTAATTATTTAATTATTTAATTATTTAATTATTTAATTATTTAATTATTTAATTATTTAATTATTTAATTATTTAATTATTTAATTATTTAATTATTTAATTATTTAATTATTTAATTATTTAATTATTTAATTAATTATTAATAATTCAACTGTTTAAATATTTAATAATTTAATTTCAATTTCCTCAGAAATACAAATATTTAATTCTCTTAAAGATCTCCAAAAAATATGAAATTCAAAGTTTAAGAGCGGGAGGCACAAGAGTTGTTGGAAGTACGTTTTTCCACTCGTTTAAATAAATCTGCAATTAAATTGCATTGAAAGAGAGCTTAAACGGTTGGAGGTGTAGGCATGTGTGTGAATGTCATTAATGGCCAATGACATTTATTTGAAATGGCTTGAACGCACACACATGCAAACGTCTTCCTACATTGAACGTGATTTCAACGTGGGTTTCCTGTTTTTATTGCGTTGCTTCATTCATTCGTTCTTTCTTCTCCCATGCATTTCTTCCGGTAACAATGTTTGAATGTCACATCTCCGCCATTTAACTCTTGGCTGGCATTGCTGGAGTTTCGTTTCGTTTCGTCTGTCGCTGCTGCCATTACTTTTCATAACATGTACCAACTTTTCGCTGGTTTCTTTTCTAACAACTATACGGGGATCTATGTAAGTATGGGTATATTCGTGGGTGGCGTATGTATGATTGCTGTTGTCATTGATATAATTTGTTTTTCTTCATCTTTTTCGTACTTCCTGCAGTTTTGTTTGTGTGAGCGGGGATGGTGGTAATTCTGCACGTGGCATATCAAAAAGGTCTTAGCACCGTCATTGGTCACAGGTTGGTTTGATGTGTAATGTGTTACAGTCACAAGTAGTTTCCGCCGGCAACGCTGCCCGTGCCCGTGCATGTGCATCGCATAGTGGTCGTAATTCTTGTACAAAGTCCAACACGTACACGTGGTGACATTAATAGGGTTTCGTATTGAATTTTTGTTAGAAACTGGCAAACTTAAATGTAAGTTAGGTTAATAAAGTAACAAAATGGTTAAAAAAAAATCGATATACAGTCTTTCTGTAAAGAATGCCATAGGAAATGTGACAAAGTCCGTAAAGGCAAAGTGACAAGGTGTTACAGCATGTCTTGTAGCCTTCAGCTATATATACTTCGATGAGTCAGTTAGGTTGTTACAGTAGTTGAAAATTAGTTACTACAGGAGAAAAATTTTGAAAATCCCTGGGAAAAATGTGTTATTGAGTTTAATTCGGCGATTTTATACGATTTGAATTTCGCGCCAGTATGTACGCTATAGGTTTCTTGTTGACAATAGACTGCATGACAGCAGTTATTAAACAACTGTGAGCTGGAATGGCACAAATTCAAATCTTGCATAAATTTTGAGACTTATAACGTTCTTTTTATTTTAAACACAAACATTTGTGTGGCCTTATGAAAACAAATTATTGATTTTGATGCTCAATACTCGAGGAATTCTTAGAACATTGGTATTGTTTACACAGACTTATCGTAGAATCATATCATGCTAATGCTGGCAATTTTTCATAAATGATTTCCATAAAGGCCAGCCAGACAGCCGTATAATGATAGAATGCCGCAGACATATATTAATGGGGCTTTACTAGTATACAATAAATATAGAAAAATATATGTAAGCATCACACAGTTTATATATATTGGGGTGGCCAGAAGAAAGGATAAACGTTTAAGTGTGGAGAGCAAAGAAAACGAAATATTGATTAATTTACAAAAATTTGCCATAGTATCTTATTTATTTGTGTAGCCTCCACCATAGGATGGAATGTATGTTTTGTTTGTCCTGCAACACCTTAATCGTTATACAATTCTAAGACGAACTAGTCGTGGCAGTACCTTTCTTTGTTGAAATCACGCTCGATTCCAAACCAACGATTTTGTATTTATGGCACATCCTAATATGTACATACGTATATAAATATGTATATAAAAAAGCACATGTGAATATGCATATTATAATCATAGTATACCCATATATGTATGAAACATATGCACATATATATATATGCCCTCTATAATTCTGTTAACAATCCATATGAATATCACATTTATACACATCTCATTACAAAAGCAACAACAAAGTCATATACATTCAAATACTACACCATGGGCATCTCAAGAAAACTCCCGTAGTTTCTTAGACGATTGGAGTAAACGTACATATGTGTGTGTGTGTGGAGTTGATTGTTGGCCCTTGTGACACACATCGCAATTTCTCTCGTTATGAAAATCCACTACAACAACACTGTCACGGTTAACTGTCTATTGCTGCTATTACTGTTACTGTCGCTGTTACAGTTCATATATTCCTGTGTCTCCACACATTTGTATAGACATATATACGTATGTGTGTGCGTTATGTCTGTATATGAGTATTTCTTTATTTATATTCTTTCTTTATAAGTGGAAAAGTTCTTTGGCTCCTGCGGTGTGTGCTCCGTGACTGCGGCTGTGCCTGTGTTGGTCTGTGTCTGTAGCCTTGTATATATCCTGCAATCGCTTTATATTACAAAACATCCCAACGCATTGTATCCCGGCTGGTATTGTTCTCATATTTTGCGTCGTAGTATCGTTTTTTGTTCTGTTTTTGGAAATCCTTCATGTGAAATGCAGCATATTTTTCCTTACTACATATTTCTTTAAAGATACACCTTTAAAGGGGAAGCTTATAAAGACAGCATTGACTGTATAGCGGTTTAAATTTCCACACATGTTGGGTTTCCTATAGTTCTACAGATTTGAAATTATGGACAAACTAATCTGGAAAATTCGCAAAAAACTAATAGAATAGAAACTCGTAGTAATTTATAAAATCATCATTCGTAATAACCACAGTATTTCCTCTATTTACAGATGTCTTAGGGAACCGTTTACATTTGGGACCCAGAATCATTTAAACAAACACAAAAACGAGCAAAGTTATTTGTAGTCTTTAATACACGAAATTTGAGAAAGTATTGTTATACTCAATGATTGTTCTAGACTTAATAATGTGCTGAATCAAATGAAATCTATTTCCCTTCAATAAAAGAATAACTTCTGTTAAATCAGTGTGCTGAGCACGATACAATTTGTATACTCACTCATCGGGACCTAATGTCTTAAAGCCGACTCCAAACGGCGAATATCAGACCTTGCCTTTCTTAAAAAATGAAGTTTCAATTTAAATAATCTGTGACACAATAAATTAATCTACTTTTCCCGCACACAAGCATAAATACTTTCAGAGAAACTTTCGTAAGCTAAATTCCATTCATGGCAGCACCATTTTTTCCCATAAGCCATACACACGGGCATTCTTCTACTTTTGGATCGTTTGCCGAACGGCCAATAGACCTAACTACAGTTTTGAAAACAACCATTGAAACATTATCTTTGCGAATATGTGCTTTAGCCTGTTTAAAGTTTTTTGTGTCTTTTCATCCGTTTGCATTTGAGCCACAGAAATTCCGTAGAAACTTTGTTGAAACTATTAACTGTCAATGATGTTGAGATGCCAATGCCAAACAAGTCAAAGTAGGTGAAAGGCGAAAAGTTCATTCGCAAGAAATTGTCATACTCATATCAATTTACTTGCATTGAAATTGTTTATTTTATTATTAAAGTAGATTAAGTTTGTGTCACTTTGTTAAATGGAGGATGGCAGTGGGCAATTTGTGCTTTCGAGTGGAAGAGTCAGAAAGAAGTAGCAGGGAGTCAGCACAATATATTTTTTTAATTATGGTGTTCTTTGTGAGTAGTCTATATTTATAAAAATATTTCCTTATGAATCACTCTCTTTTCAAAACTTGGCTGAAATTTTGATACTCGAGACTTTGGGTGTTTTAAGGGGACAAATAAAATCACGATATATAGAGTAATGGATACTTAGATTAATGATAACTTCCATGAGAATGTCTTTAGACGGTTTTTTTTTGATAACCAATTTTACTTGATTGAAATCGCACGTCAAATAGTTTAGTTCATAAGCAATTAAGTTAACCGGGATACGTGAAAACAAATTTTAATAAGTCTGAACTACCACCTTATTCACGTTAGGCATATTGGACTATAAACAACAATTTGACGGAAGTTTATATTTATTTGAAAACCGAGGTTTCCAACTTATCTGGGTAGACGCAGCAGTAGTTTCAATCAAATCGAACCGGAAAATTCCGAATGGCAAATTTATTTCCAAAATTTTTTCTAATTTCCCCCACTGGGCAGAGCCTACTACTAAAAATGTGTGGATGAAGTAGAGGATAGATACATAAAACACCTCAACTGCACTTGCCCTGCCCTGACGAACAGGCGAGGTCAACACTAGGTTCTTACTTATTTAGGGACCTAGACGTTCTAACGTTGGTATTGGTCAACTAGATCCTGCACTACAAACTAACACAATCTCTCACACGTCGGACAAACAAAATTAGATAAATATTTGATCTACTTAAGGTATTTATATATGATATAAAACTAATAGGATTTTAAAAAGGGTCTACTTACATGAGTTGGAAATATAACATGTTGTTTATCTTGGACTGCTTATGCAATGATTTTCAAGCACTTCGGTATTTTTGGTGCTTTCTCCAGTTAGCTGTACAAAGGACTTTCCACAGGAGTTTCTGTATTCACTGTCTGTGCCATCGGTGGTAGTTATCGTCTAACTGGATGATTCCGTGTCATAAAGAAGCACTGGTAAAATAAGCATGTGTTACAGAGAAGGACAAACTTTGCTGGGATCTCATTGTCATGGTATGACGGCGGCGTTATAAAAGATGGAAATGTGGTAGGATTTGGCGGAGTGTGCAAATTTTGTATATTGTTCATTCTGAAGCCACCTAAAAAGATAAATCAAGTTTAGTATTACATTTTTAGCGTAATGATGCGAGGTGTTTGTTTTATTGATGACCTCTTCATTTCACTGACATATCTTACCGCTGAGCCAATACTTCAGGAAATAATAATAGTCAGGAAAAATAATAGGAGAATCCGGACAATGTGATGGTTGGGATTTCAATTCGTAGCCCATTAAATGGATTTTGGCCATGACTTATAAACGTGGGATACGAATCTTATTTGCGGTAGTTGGCGCAAACGGGGTTATCTCCTTTTTTGGGGAATCGGACATAGTACGGTGAGGTTCTTATTATAGAACATACACTTTTTTCCGATGTTTCAGACTAGCTCATGTATGTACCTTATCAGCCCGCTGATGTTGTTTTGATTTTGTCTCAGTTAGACGGTGGTCATTCAATTCCATCATCTGTCTTCTGGTTCGCGTTGATTTCTTCACATTGTTCATCGACTGTGATGGTGACCTGTTCCCTGGCTGTGAGGTAGGAAGCCTTCTGGTACCACGGGTGGTTAAGAGCCATCTGAACTTTTTCAGGTTTGACCAGCAGGTGCGGCCCCTTCGGGTGTATTGTGGTGGATGTGATTTAAAGTCAAATCGCTGAGAGTTTCGGCTGTTAGTTTGCAGCTGGGTAATATGGCCCATTGATCACCAGATATGTAAGATACACCTAGACCCCCTACCAAGAGGGAAGTCCTGATCCATAAGGATGTTTTACTCGTTGGTATTAATTTTCTGGTGTCATTTCTTTTCTCATAGGCTTCAATCTCAATCAATTTGAAGAGATTGTGTACAAGCGTAATCCGTCTAGAATGAAGGAATGTTGAACCTCACAACGAAGCATGTCTACGGTAAACAATTAAAAGAAATAATATTAAAAAAGTAAATAATATAAACAATAAACTAAATAAATATATTTAAAAATTAGTACAATAATGGTATGGATACGATAACATTTAATAGCTTTGCTTTTCTTTTTTCAATGTCTTCATTCAAACTCACGTTTTTAACTCATACCAATTCTCAATATCTGCTCAATGTCTATGCCAAATTTGTAAATGGTCAAACGGGCCTTTACTGTCGTCAAAATGTTCTGCCCTGAACTTCAACAGTCTTCCGCTCTCCCATTCTTTTTCTTCACCAGAGCAAAGTGATTTATGTCCTCCTTCCATTCATTTCGTTGCTAATTTTCAGAACTTTTCAGTTAATTAGGTTAGTGTTCTACACTTCTGCTCGGCATGGTTTTGTTCTATTTTGTCTTGATGTTGTTCAAATACTCCATCTTTTAGAAACATTTCTTTTCACCGCCACTTCGGCGACCAATTTCTTAACACTACAAAGGGACAAAAGCCCATTCACACATACACCCTCGTACAGGAGTCGCTGTTGCTCATTGTTTCCACAAAAAAAAGAAAAGAAAATCATGTTCATGAGATTGCAATTGAAAACAGACATCGTCGCGAAAAGTTTTTGGCTTCAGAGCGGAGTGCGGCGGGGCATAGAACACCGAACTTTTTCATTTCACTTCCGGTAGAAATGAATACTTTCACTTGAAATACATTCAACGATTGCCTTTGCTTTGCCTCCTTAGCTCTCTGTCCATTATTAGTTACATTAATACGATGAAGCACTGAAATTGCATTCAATAACTATTGAAGTTGGTTGTTTGTTTGGTGGGACTGCTGCGTCCTTTCTGTTGCCTTTACAAAGTTTTTGGCTAAAATCGAATTAATGTCCTTCTTCGAATGTTCGACAAGAACAAATTATAAATGGTTTGACTTTAATGAAGTCGGAACGCGAAGGCAATGAGTCCGATGGTGGCAGGCAAGAAGTGAGCGAAATCTTTATGTGGTGAAATATTTTTCGTTGAAGTAAAGAGAACTCATTATACAATTAATTCAAAAAATTGTGCCTGGCTAGAACTGAAATAATACAATATTTTTCCACTTCTAGAGGGATTTAACCTCTATTTGCCTTCTCTCTGGTGAACTCACCATTTATTCCAATCATTGTATTCCGTTGATTCTGAGACTCGGTTTGCAGATTTTGGGAACTCATTGATTTAAACGACGTTTAACTGTGTTACTCACTGGACTATGAAGTTTGTTGTTGGTCGGGTATTCGAAAATCAGGCGAGATGGCGGATGGTGACTATGTGTGGTTTTCTTCTGCTCATATTTTGGTCCAAGGGAATTAGATGGTGTTCGGGTATTCCCACATCAGGTAAAGTTTACATTTGTTTTAATTATCCGTACGTTGGATGGTAAAAGTTCTATAGCTGGTACCCCTCTGATCATTCTTTGTCTATTGAAAGTGCAGCATTCATCTAATAAAGTGCATGGTAATAGTTATGTGGAGGTTGACAGAATCCAGGAAGACGCCCTTAAACCGATAAGAGAAAATAAATTATTTTTATGACAACTAATTGACTAATAAAACTGAAAACTTACAACAGAACAAGGGTCTGGAGACGGGCAAATGGGAGATTTTCCACAGGGAAGAGAGCCAAGACGGTACCCTCTTCGTTGTGGGAATCGACCAGGGCTCCCTCGCACGGCTCAAAGAGATGAAGGGGAGAGCCTTCTTCGTCTCAACAGCCGTGTACATCAAAATCGGCAAAGTACCCATTGGCAGGACGGCTGCCGACGAGGAATCAACAAAAGAGAGCAATGATGCAGCAGCAGAACCGCAAAATGCTGAAGAGGAGGCTGGGGACCACATCACCAGCTCCCAAGAAGACCGACTTCTGGCATGACCGGTATAAAGGTCATCCAGATAAATCTCCATCGGAGCGAAACGGCAACTACCGCGCTGATGGAAAACATAAACAAGGGTAAGGTTCATATAGCTTTAATCCAAGAACCATGGACACACAAAAACAAGGTTATTGGTTTAAACAACCCGCTTTACCAACTATTCTACGCAAGATCAAGGGGACGACCCAGAACTTGCATACTCACACATAAAAACTTAAGCTTATTTTTCTTCCCAGAGTTGTCAACTGCGGATGCGACGGTGCTGAGACTTGGGGACGGTAGCCTGTACCTTGCGTCGATGTACCTTCCATTTGACTCGCCGACACTTCCACCAACGGCTGAGCTACAACATCTGGTGAGAGAAGCCAAGACTAAAGGTAAGAAATTACTAGTAGGCTGCGACGCGAACGCACACCACATCACCAGGGGTAGTTCGAATTGCAACAAAAGAGGAATAGCCTTATTATAATTCCTTAATAAGCACGATCTTATCACAATAAATACGGGCAACAAAGCCACCTTCATAAATCGAATCAGAGAGGAGGTATTAGATATCACTTTCGGTTCTGAAGAGATAGTAGAAGAGATCCAAGGATGGCATGTCTCCGACAAGCACTCCTTCTCAGATCACCGATACATAATTTTTAGTTTAATGAAACCACCACCAGAACCGCTAAGTTTCAGGAACAAGACCAAAACCAATTGGCACCGTTTCAGGGATCTAGTGGACAGAGATATAGGGACCCCCAAAGAAATCCTCCAAAACGAAGAGGAAATCGAAGAGGAGGTCGAAAGAGTTACGTCAGTACTAGTGAGGTCCTTCGAAGAGTGTTGCCCACTCAGAGAAAGGAGGTCTGCTCAGGAGAAACCCTGGATAACAGGGCAGATTAGAAACCTAAGCAAAGAAGTCCGTAGATCTTACAACAGAGCTAGACGTAAAAAACTACAAACATACTGGGACGAATACAAGTCCAAACTTAGATTGTACAACAAAGTACTAAGAACGGCGAAACGAAGGTCGTGGAGACTGTTCTGCGAACAGGTCGACACCGTTAACGACATGTCTAAAATAAAGAAATTTCTATCCAAGACACATACACAGGTGGAAGCCTTAGTGGACAAAGACGGAAATAAAACAGAAACGTTAGAACAATCAATCAAATTGTTAATAAACACACATTTCCCCACAGGTACTGAGGACCCCATAGAGGAACTAGGTCCGACCAGGGAAGCACAACATATACCCGAGAACATCACGCCAGAAATGGTTAGAGAAGCAGTTAAAAGCTTTTCTCCGTTTAAGGCGGCTGGACCGGATGGCATATTCCCGGCGCTTCTACAGAGGAGCATAGATATAGTGGGAAAACACCTGGCAGGCATCTTTGCATCCTGCCTCAGACTAGCCTACATCCCCAGAAACTGGCAAGAAGCACGAGTTGTTTTCATACCAAAACCGGGGAAGGAAAGCTACGCGATGTGTAAGGCTTATAGACCCATAAGCCTTACATCATTCTTATTAAAAACCAATGAGAGATTAATAGACTCTATGGTTAAAAGACAGATACCGAGTGATCAACTAAAATTTCAACAACACGCCTATGTCAAGGGAAGATCAGTAGAGACAGCCCTGCATGAGGTAGTACATCTCATAGAAAGCTCTTTCGACGATAAAATATACACACTTGGTGTTTTTATCGACATAGAAGGGGCCTTCAATAACGTGAGCACGCAGACATTAATCCACTCCTTAGACCAGTTTGGAGTGAACAGGTCGATAATCGACTGGGTCAGCTATATGCTAAGGCATAGATGGATTAATTGCGGATCCCACGGCATAAATATAAGGGAGAGAGTACACAGAGGGACACCACAGGGAGGTATTTTATCACCACTCCTGTGGGTGACTACAATAAACGATCTCCTAAGGATGCTGACTGATGAAGGATTCAAGCCAGTCTGCTATGCAGACGACGTCGCGATACTTTTGAAGGGAAAAGATCCGAACAAATTATGCAGAGAAGCCGAAAAAGTGCTAACTCTGGCATACAACTGGGCGAAGCCTAGGGGACTAAACGTCAACCCGGACAAAACAGAACTATGTCTGTTCACAAGGAAGACAAAAATTGCACAATACGTCAAACCTTGCTTCAGGAACAAGAACATAGAAATAAACACGAACGTTAAATATCTGGGAGTAATTCTGGACAGGAAACTAAACTGGAAAGATCACATCAACAGCAGAGCCGAAAAAGCCCTCAGATGCTGGTCAATATGCCGTAGAGCAATTGGCTCCACATGGGGCATCCGCCCAAGCATGTCGCACTGGCTATACAAAAGCGTAATAAGGCCGATTATAACTTATTCGTCAATAGTATGGTGGACGGCAATGACAAAGAAATGTAACGTGAAGATACTACAAGGGATTCAAAGAATTTGCTGCGTAGGAATATGCGGAGCAATGAGGACCGCGCCGACGAGCGCCCTCGAAATTCTGCTATACATCCACCCAATAGATATCCAAATCAAATCTGAGGCAGCGATCTCAGAAAGGAGACTAAGGGCATTGAATGAGTGGATTGAGGATGCACCTCAAACACAACATCAGAGAATATTGGAACATCTAGGAGGGTTCCTGACAACAGACTGTCAGACAGACCGCATCTCAGAAACACACGTGGTTGCGAACTGCACGACAAGAATAGAAGATAGACGCGGACAAGAACACGACACATACACCCAAGATGGGGGAATAGTGGAGTGTTACACAGACGCATCCAAATCCGAGTTAGGAGTAGGCATAGGGATCTACATCCACAATCCGAGGACTGAATTAGTATACCAATTACCTAAGTACTCAACGATTCTACAAGCAGAGATCAAGGCGATCACAGAATGCCTAGAATGGCTGCGGAGCAGAATCACAGGAAAAACTATCTGTATTTTCACAGACAGTCAAAACGCAATTAGATCCCTCAGAGATGATAATGTCAAATCAAGGACACTCATGTACTGTAAGGAAACAATAAATGACGTATCGAGAAATAACGACATAGTTATAAACTGGATACCAGGCCACAAAGGGTTTCCAGGCAATGTCAAGGCTGACGAACTGGCTAAAATAGGAAGGGAATCCGACCAAAATACTCTGCAACTGTCTAAACCTTTTCTTGAGACAAAAAAGGAGTTGAGGGAATGGATGAGGACGACCCATGCCGTAAAGTGGCTAGAGGAACAGGTGGGAAGAACCACAAAAGAAACCTGGGGAAGCCTCGATTACAATAAAACAAAGAGAATTCTCGGGTTTAACAAAAATGAACTAAGTAAGCTAGTTGGGGTCATCACAGGGCACACTAGTCTAAGGGCACACCTATTTAGAATAGGATGTTCCCAGAGCGACGAATGCAGGGCATGCGGAGAGGACGCCGAGACGGCGGAACACTTCCTGTGCCATTGCCCTGCTTTCTCGCAGGTCAGGAAAGTCCAATTAGGAGAGGACACTTTAGATGACCTATCGGCCATCAAAGCAATAGACATAAGGAATTTAAGTAACTTTATAGAGGGGACCAAATTCCTAACGTAGGATAAGGGGGAAGGAAATTCGTAGACGAAATCAGGAGCGCACAACAGGCCGAATTGCTGGCCTACGTGTATGTCAATGACATGAGACGGTCATGGTGCATGACCGATCCTCCATTCAACCTAACCTAACCTACAACTTTTATGCAGAAAACAACACTCCCTGTACTCAATATTTACCATGGAGATCCTCACCCACATGATTGTCCAAACAAACACCTCTTATTCTTATGTCAAAAAGAGTCCTCGTTTCACGATTAGTTTGATACTCTCAGATAATTGATTCCCCAAACAGATAGTCCCCTTAAAGTGTCAGCGTTTATCGTTCCTTTCTCAAGGTACACCTTACTACACACCTGCATGCATTTCCAGGTATCTAAAAATTTACTTTAAATTGATACATTGCCAAAAGCAATTTTCAATGCATTGCACCCACTTGTCTACCCCTCAATGAAGATGTTACTCTTCGGAATAGTGTCCTTATCCTATGAAGATGAAACGCGCCCGGATATCATTCACCTGAGTATCTTTTGTACGAAACTTTGCTTTCGGGCAACAACAAAGACCTGCTAGTCAATAAATTGCTAATACTCTGACACCCACTATCCATTGGTGCAGCAGTCGCTGTTATCCATGTTGTTGTTGTTTTTTACGTTCTGTGAAAACTTCTATGGTATCCATTACTATGAAAACATTTATGTTGCTTCTATAGCG
This sequence comes from Hydrotaea cyrtoneurina, assembly GCA_958296145.1. Taxonomy (NCBI): domain Eukaryota; kingdom Metazoa; phylum Arthropoda; class Insecta; order Diptera; family Muscidae; genus Hydrotaea; species Hydrotaea cyrtoneurina. The sequence continues at coordinate 85,639,615 of OY282514.1, forward strand.
TCTGCTTCATTGCCTTCTCCTTGCTCAAAACAGTCGAATTTTGTTGAAATGAAAGTGACTTTCATAACGAGATGAGGAGTTTTCTTTCAAAGTCTTCTTTTGCTTTTGGTTTTCCTCTTGGTGTATTTTTCCAATATTTATACCCTACACCAATCCCGGGTATTTAGATGAAAATTCTTTGTTTGCAACACCCAAAGGATGGCGGTCGATTTGGATTGACTGTTTGAAGGGATTAGACTATTTCCGTCCTTCTGTATTTTTGTTGGTCCATCCTACAGACCTTTCGTCGGTTTATCCTCTGGTAACTTGGAGGTTGAACAATGGCAAATGCACGGACTTGTATGGGTGTTACTAGATCTGACTGCAGTATTTAAAATTATCTCACAGATAAATTTAAAATAGGCTCAGGGTTTTTAATCACGCTTCAATTAATAGGTACTCCACCGCATCTAAAAATTATAAAAAAAAACAAATTATAGTATTCACAAAACATAGCAGGTGTTGTTGGAACACCAGTCGGAAAATGTTGGCGATATGGACATATGGGATGAGTTGTGGATATAAAAAAAAACTTCTGAAGTCAGATAGAAAGTTCACATAACACATTTCACCTAATTCAATAGACTGGCACTGTGATATTGACCCTTATTTCCAGATTTCTCAATGCTTGACATATGGCATCCTAAAGTCGTTCCAGCCCCACATTAGCCTTTCCTGGCCATGGTGTTTATTTTTTTATTATTCTTTGTTTACTTAAACATGACAATAAAGACGAGAGCGAAGATGACGATCCGGGTTTCTTATTATTTGTCTTTTTCTTCATAGACGCCATTGTTTGTGTTACAGAAGTTTTCTTTGTTTATACCCTCATTTTTTTTGTTCCTTTTGCTTTCATAATGTCCTTGTTGTTGCTGTTATTCTTCTTAAGCAATAAAGAGGGTGGAGGTTTTATGAACATGAAAATTAAATTTGCAGCTTATAAAAATGATACAAGTTTCTGTGTTTTCTTAGGTTTTCTTCCTGTTCGCCCAAATGGTAAAGTATTGATTGACGTTTTACTCTCAATCGAAGATAGGATAAATTAGTTTTAAAATATGGAAGTAGCTCTATTAATATAATTTTGTTATAAGGGTCGGGAATTGATACAGGTTTTGTCAAGTACAAGGGACCCTCTAGATTCTGTAAGTTATCAGTTACCTAAACAGACTCGCCTCTTCGAGAAACTTTAAATGTTGGACCGGTGATTCAGCCGAAGTCCTGATAGTGATTTAAAAAAAACATTTTCAAAGGCGCTCTTAGCGAAGTGGTGCTAATGCGCTGAAGCTATGGTATATGGGTTCCTGTTAGGTGAGTCATTACTTAGAATGGTGTGAGAAGGCACTACGATACGTTGTTATTTATACAAGGAAAATAAGATTCTCATACATATGACACCATCTTTGAATGTTATTACTGTGCCGGTGTTGAAATCAGTTTAATATCTGGATTAGAAAATAAACGTGTTTAAATTATAGCTACACTTATATAGAAATATTTACTTACTACTTGATGCCCTAGCTATTGCGCCTGCTTTCTCCTGGTCCGAGACAGTAGAAGACTATCGTTATTCCGCCCTGGGCCGACAGCACAATCTTAATAGTTTTGATGCGCCTAATTGCATTCATGTCGCGATACAGATCATATGCTTTGTGTAATTTGTCAGAACATCGTTGAGGCGAAAAATAATTCCACATTTTAGATGTTATATATGTGGGGGTACCTCAGTTTAATCGGGCTTCTCGGTATGTCTGCCTGGGTTGAAACGGGTTCACATTTACTCACTCAGAAAACCTTGCGATCAGACTGTCAAGTGATGGCCAGCTTTCCATTCAAATGATGAAACATATTGGAATTTTTATAATTTGTCTACATTATCACAATATCGGCCGGCACTCTATGATGTGTTTTCAACGATTTGATCGGCGCAGCATTACAATTCAACAAGATTCGCGAAGAATTGTAACGTCAACACTAGATTCGATGTAATTTCTCTATTTACCATTCATAATGGCAGTGTTGGAAAGCGGCATTATCGAAAATCAGTGTTGGTGATCATGTTTCTTTCGTAAAGGGTGGCAACATCAAATGTGCCAAACGGTAAATAGAAAAAGAAAAATTTTTGGGAATGCAAGAAGTAATTTGGCAAATTGTAGTAATATATAGATAAAATCCAATATATGTCCAATGATAAAGCCAGGTGGCCTTAGCAGTTGACCTATTCTCAACACCGGTAAGTTTTAATTTTTACAAATAGTCACAGAAATGTTTTTCAGGAGTTGCCTTGTTGTGGTTGGAAGCTAATGATTTTCGACGTGGTATGATCTTGTGCGCGAGTAATACCCATAAACAGCACAAAAGCTATTCTCCCTTGCCTTGGGATTTGAGGCAATGCAGTCGCGTCGGAACAGCTCATGTCATTTGACCACTGAGCTCACCTGCATCAGTGTCACTAAAACGTAGTTTACTGTCTCAGTTCATTCGCCAGAGCCGATTACGAAAATTTCCATTGTGCATATTTCTCGATTTATGTATTTGTGTAATACATATTTCCACCTATGGGAAGATACGTCCAACTGCGATTTTTTTGCGTTTTTCGAAAACCTTCTTTCGTAGACAAGATCTGTCTAGGGAACATCATCTTTGGACATTGCAAACCAGTTTCACCATCACTACATATGTTACCTCAGCTGATTGGATGTAATATGTTCGGGGTAATTGTCCAAATAAAGATAAGCATGTTCGAGAAAACAAATGTTGAACCAAGTCTATCGCTGAATCTTTGGCTTGGCTGAAGTTGTAATCATATCACCTCTATCGATTCCTTTTCAACTGGTGCAGAATAAACACTGAGATTGCCGAGTAGATGATATACATCTGTAACTGCCGACATAATGTGCCATAGAGTTTTTAATAAACTGTCTACAGTTGAATTTCCAAAGATTTTGCACCACTCACCATATCTACGAATATAAGATGAGTGAGCACAATCACAAACCGTTTGGTTTTCTACACTAAAGGCGGCTAAGGCCTTACTAAGGGTTGAATGTAAGTATGTACATTTATTATCCATATACTTCTCAGGTGCTTTATATATTTTTATTTTTTAACAGGTTATCCCATTTACTCCAGACTCAGTTTGTATCCACATAGTTCAACCCAAGTTTTATTAGGACTTATCTGCGTTACATTACATACCTAGTAAGTGGAGATTCTTCTATAATACTCCACAACAGAAAACATTTTCTACAAAATCTTTAATTATAAGTTGTGTAATGAAGTGCACTGCTATGATTCACAATCGATTAACTGCGTTCGAGAACTTTCAACGTCTAAATGTGCTCTACAAGAACCCCGATATTGCACAGTAAGCTTAATAGACTGTTGTTTTTTAAACCATAAACCATGGTATCTATCACATTTGTGTTTACAATTTAAACAAGTATTTAAATTTATTTAATTTGTAGGTAATTGATGTAATTTACACCACTGGCTTTAAAAAAAGCAAGCGCCATCAACTTGTTAATCCACTTTAGGCATCATCAGTCTGCAGTTGCATGGAGAAGTAGACTATTGACAGATCCAACGTACATTCACATTCAAGCACTCTTACGAAATGGTCAAACGATTGCAGTAAGAATACGATTGGAGTAAGTAAGCTTTATCTTATCTAAATACAATATTTTTTCATGCATTATATTTTCCACTCGTCTTCGTTGTGTAAACCCAGACTCAAAACCGAGTTAGAACATCAGACATTCTTAAGTTAGAACATCAGACATTCTTTGCACTTTACGGCTGAGGGATTTTTCTCCAAGATCAAGCAAACTTTTGAATTATGATTTAAACAGTTGGCCTAAGTTAGAGAGTTAATATAGTCAGTGCATATTCCCCACATTCCGCATATCACAGAGTGCAACTTTGATTTTAGTTTTACTGCAGGCAAAAACTTTTAATGGGTCTGCATTCACTTTCCGTAAAAAATTACTTCAACAATTTTCCTCGTTAGAGTAGCCCGTTTATATAACGCATTACCCTGCAGCATAAAAACTTTTAATGGGTCTGCATTCACTTATTTCAACAATTTTTCTTCCACTAGTAACCTATAATATATCTTTCAATTTATTTGGTTTTCTCTCACGCCTTCCTGAGATTTTTGTTTTTTCTTGCCACTTATATGCATATGCGCTTGCCTGTGCAATAGGGCTTATTATTAATATATATATATAGTTATTTATTTTTACTATAACTTTATCAAGTAGATTACTCTATTTTTGATGCATATTGTAATTTAGCTTTAATAGGCCAATGGGCTTTGAATTACAAGTTTAATAAATGAAATGAAATGAATAACTATTAAAGAATTTTGATGTACAATATTACAAGATTACAAGACCATGTACACTTTTCTATAAATAGCTTGGACACTGATTCAGTAGTCCTAGGTTAGAGAGTTAATATAGTCAGCGCATATTCCCACTGCATTTGATTTCAATGTGCAGCAACAAATATATTTTGTAATGAATATCTACTACAGAATTTTGATATACTACAGTCCGCTAATTCTGAAAAGTGCTGAACTTGGTTCTCTGTGGTTAGGATTTTTTAAAAATAATTACATTGACTGACTGCCAGATTTCATAAAACAAATTTGTGTCATAACTCGAAAACAACTCGTCCGACTTATTTCGACCCGTTCGGACAAAATTTCGCAGGACGATACCTGAAGTTAACGAAAGTAATGCTAACAAAAAAATTGCTCATAAAATATCAGCGATGTTTATTCTTGTCTAGCCCTGCCACTATTTACTTATCCTTTCTTTCGAGGCGTTGTCAGAAGGACATGGCCAGAAATGTCGTATGCTCCCCTTCGAGCTAATCTAAAAATATCTGAATTCATATTTTCTACACAATTGTGAGAAAATTATTCTATTGAAGACGGAAGAAGTTCCGGGGGCTATTAAACATCCGCGGTACCAGTTTCACGTCTCCGGTCAGACCCCGTAACTAAATGCTAAGAAGTTACTTGTTTCTTCACTTCGCTTTAAGACGGTAACAGACACTTTTTATGAACTAACGGGGATGGGACGTTTCATTTTATTCAATTATTATTTTTTTTTCTTTAGAATTGTTCTTCTTTGTTTATTTATAGGCATTCTTATGCATATGTTTATATTTATATGTCACTGTCATTTGTGTTTTATTGTTTCGAAGAAGTCTGTCTCGTTGGCCATGGCCAACGCAAATCATCATTTTCTCTTTTGTGTGTGACCTAAATTATAACCATGGCAGCCGTAATGTGTTAGAGTGGGAACTATGTAGGTGATCCTCATCAGTTAGACAAACTTGGTCAGTAATAAACACACAAACACACACTTATACACATACACAGTATGGGCATGTGTACCTTAATATCGACTGTATGTTATGACCTCATCATCAGCCTCACTACTTTTTTTCGGATGCAAATTTCTCGTATCACTGACAATTTTATTTTGCATGATAGAGTGTCTATGTATGCATGTGTAGGTATTTAGATGTCAAAAGCTTTGGAACATTTAAAATATGTTTGTTTTTTGATATGATGTTTTTTTCTATGAGTACTTCATCTTCAACATTGTCGCTGTCACAGCCATCGTTTGTTTTCCATTTTTGTTTGTTTGTTTGTTTTTAAATGTGTAGTTCGGTGTAGCCGGAACACTGACTGATGATGTTGAAGCCCTTTAAGAGCCAGTTTTTTTTATGGAGCTCGACTCTCTACTTTCCTTTCGCTCTCAACGTGCTCTCTCATCTAGGTGTATGAAAAATACATAACACATTTTTTTGCTCCAAATTGTTGGTTGTTGTCGTTTGGCATTTCACATGCAAAACCAAACCGAACGACATTAACAAAAAAAACGGAAATGTTGAATAACAGAAAAATGGAAAAATACAACAAAAAAAGAAATGGAATGTTGCATAAATCATCAGGTACAAGTACCCTGTAAACATTTTTAGCTCAAGGCTACATACACATGTTTATGTGTGTACATGGATTGAGTTATGTATATGAATTGTATGCGATATGTTGTAGTTGTGTGATTGTACATACCTGTATGTCCATGTCTGTCTGCGTGAGTTGGTGTTTGTTAAAAAAAAAAAATATTTACATAAAAGTTAGTCACCTTTTTTTAGAAAAGCGAAACGGCAAATAAACAAATATTAAACATTCGTATTGGAGAGGAAGCATAGTTATATGTGCACATCGATTTAATGATCAGACACATTTTGTATTAGGGGTTGAGGGAGTGGCAGTGGGTGTGTGTGACTACAATCCACGCAGGCTGACACGGTAGTAAAGACATTTAAAAAATCAAGTAAATCACATTACACTTAGTCGGCTGTATTTTCTAGAGCTGGCAAAGAGTAGAAAATTCAACAAATGAGGTGCTTTGTCAGGGACCAGATGATAGACCGAGAGAAAATCGAATTAAAATCAAGTTTTATCAAAATTTGTCGTTTTAAATAAAGGAAAATAAAAGTAGATAGATAAAATATTAAATTCCGTAGTCGCTGAAGAATCAATTTTTCGCAACTCTGATGAACCGTTCAAAATTAATGTGTCTCTCCTAAGCTCTTATTTTTACTTTCTTACTTTGGTTCTACAATGTGCTTCAAATATGATTTTCAAATATTTTGGTCTTGTTTGTGGGTTTTTATCGGTTTGACATATCAAGGATTTCTTGGTTCTTTCCACAGGAGTCTTGGTCTTCCCTGTCTTCGTGTTTCGTTGTAGTTGTCGTATACAGGTTTGAAAAGGCTGACGTAATTTTTCTTTAACAAAAAGACATTCAACTGCCGAAACAGAAAACGCTTGCATCTTTCAAGAGCAATAGAGAAGAAGCAGCCTTTTAAAATGAACTGTCTGTTTCCATAAATCGAATTTATTCGTCCGTTCAAATTGTCGAAATTGAATTCCCAATAAAATGGATTTTTATCATTCGTTTAGGATTGTATTCCATATGTCGATATCTAAAATATATCTGAAAATTACAATTCAGTAATGTCTGACATCCCTTTTATAACGCTTCCAAAATTGACGATTTGTAACGAACGAATTCGTTTTATGGAAACAGGCATTAAGAAAAGCAGTAGCCATGCTGGACTTTTACAATTACAAAAATCACTCACTTTACTATTGAATGAAATGGCGCAAACGAGGGTAAATAGTGTAAAGGCGATCAAGAAAAGCTTTCAGTCATTGCATTTTGAATGTTTATGAGTTTTTACTCTACTTTTTTTACTGGTTTTGCCATTTGCAATCCTAGAAGTTCTAGTCCGTACTAGTCAAAAGTTATAACGAGTCCAAACTGTTGTCTACCTACTGGTGATATGCCGAAGTTGTTGTTCGTGATACGTTGCAGAAACTTCTCTCATCGTTTTTGCAAAGATCGTCAAAAGATTTTCCATTTTCTAAAAAATCATTTCCGCGTTAAGCATTTCAACAACAAACCAACATGGAAAGGAATCGAAACTATTTCAACAGCGATTAAAGTGTATGTGGGCAAGAACAAGAACAACAGCAACATTTTGTGGCAAACAGATGTCAGAGAAACTGAGGCATATTCTTGTCTAATTGCAAACAAAAAAAAAAAACCCTGAACAGATTGCAACACAACACCGACCACGAGACACAATCATGCAACACATCAGATGCAACAACAAAAAGTGGGTTAATGGAAGAGTAAAGCCAGCAAACAAACCAAACCATTTGGTGGATATGGGGCGAGAGTATGGGCGTCTGTGTTTGTGTGCTAGTGGTAGCATCGGATGATGCATTTAAAGGCCACAAACACGCACACACTCACAAATATTGACGCATTACTGTGAATATCAGAGCCAGAGTCGCTGCCACAGCCTCAGCCGCACAGACAACAACACTCAACTTGCCTACAACAACAACAGCATATGGTGTGTAAAGTGTGCTGTAGAGTAGAGTAGAGTACATCCACACACACACACACACACAAAAAAAAACCAGCAGGCATGAAGAGAGCAGAGCTTACAGTACACTTCCATCATTACAGCTCACATCATCATATCATGTAGTACACTCACATGTAATGATTTTTCTAACCACACGCATGTGTGGGTGCATGTGTCTACGGATTACATTATGTCTGCGTGTAGGTGTTGACGACTATTCCCATTATTTGTATGCGTGTGTGTGAGTGTGTAATTCGTTGGTACGCGTTTCCCACATCACTTCGTTTTGTTCGCGTTCGTTTTTTACTTCAGACTTTCTTAAGCCAAAGTGGCATTTGATGCATTATGGGTTTAGAAAACGTAAAAAACCCACACACATGCATCAGTGTGATCTACAAGTGCTTGCTGGGCCACCGATACGCTCACCATCGTTTAGACGCAGAAACATACGCGGACATTCACATGTCTGTTCGCACTTCAGTAAATATTGTTGTTTTTTTTCTTTCTGGTTTTTCGTTTGAAAAGAACATGCGCTTACTTAAGAATCATTCATTCGCATTACAATACATTAACTGACATCTGTTTTGTGGCGATATGAACCACAATAATATATATATGTGTGTACAAGCACGAAGGAGGCATGACCATTTGGTGAGAAGACATTACTTAGAAGAAAGTGCAAACTGAGCAAATGAAAATGTGTGTTTGAGATCGAACCATCTCCGGAAAAACTATTCAAATGACACACACTGAAACATACAGCCCGATTATGGAAACTCCCTGGGAGATAATTCCCGGGGAATTTACTTTTTTCAAATAAAAATCCTTTAATTCTGAACAGACCGAGAGTCAAACAGAAAAGCTGACTCGGAATAATCGATTATGTCTGTCCCTTATCATTATTCTCCCGATCTGTTTAGAAAAGGAGGATATTATTCTCGAAAAAAGGGAGTTTTCAAAATCGGGCTGATAATCCAAGAAAACAATCAAACTGACCTTAGTACAGCAGCAGAGTGTATCCGGTGGCGTATGAGCAATTTTCACAATTCATACGCCACCACGTACTAACTAACCGACTAACTGGTATCGTGTGTACATGTTAGTGAACGTTCAAATTGCTTAGCAGTCGTTTTAGTTCCTTAACCCTTAAATGCGCAGAGTTTCCTATGAGTTTCAACCAAAAATGTCTACATTATTTCAGTCCGTTAATCAGTCACAATAGTTCATTGAACTTATCAGACCACCTTCTCTGCCACTCACTTTTCATTTTCTTTTTCCAGTCCAACATACAGTAATCAGACACACTTGTTCTACATTTTTAATACAATGTTCACTGTGATCTTAAATTGTTGTTAAGTAAGGCTCCTTAACGATTTTCTTGTCACTTATTCTACTTCGTCTTCACATCCTCCCGTTCCCCCGTAATCGTGGATGGTCTTGCCATCAACACATCCTCATCGTTTTTCGCTGTGGCAAAAACAAGGTCTTTATTTATCGTGAAATACCAATCTATCGATTGTTCTTTGTCGTCTCATTCTCATTGTCGTCTTGGATGAACCTCAGCATAGAGGCGCCAATCCATTTCATTCCACTCCAATCAAATCCATTTCTTGTTGTCGTTGTAGTTGTTGTTATTTTGTTTGAGTTCACCTCAACTCAACTGCGGTTGTTTGTGGCGGGAGGAGGACTTTAAACTGAAGACACTTGTTCCGTGTACTCACTTATTCTCTGTATTATTTATATTTCGTGGGTGCGGCGGAACTTGAGGAGGAGGAGTGAAGGAAGTAAAATTGTTGTAAATTGACATGAAATTGATGGCATTGTCATCGTCATCACTTTCGGGTTGCGAAATTGTTATGGGGTTAACTAAAGACACTCTTGTCAATGCCTTGAATACAAAAAAAAGAAGAGAGGGATACACTGAAAGAGAGAGAAAGAGAGAGGGAGCGCTTCACGAAAAGCTATTAAGGTGAATGGAAACATAATGAAGATGAATTGTAATAATGAAAGCAGTATATTTTAAGAGGATATACGGATACAATTTCCTGGGAAGTAAGCGGTCACTTATCCAAGGTGACACTTTTCCTAGGTAAAATATTTCGTTGTCCTGGGAAAATGAAATGAAGGATGACACATTAGATAGGTTATGTTGAACTTTTCCCTAAGAGGAGTTTAAATGTTCCCCGGGGAAGTTACTAGTTTCCCTGGGTAAGTTAATAATTTTTGGACACTTTTTCCTGGAGGATGTTGAAACTTCCATCACGGAAGTATCTTAAATTTTCCTGAGAGTAATGTTGATACAGTATGGGCATTTTTACGCTTATTCTAGAGGAAATTTGCCATACTCTCTGGGAAAAAGTCCCATTATCCCTGGACAAAGATTGCCCAGTTCTTGAGGCAGAAAGTAGACATTGTCCAAAGGCGAACTACTTACACATTCCCTGCGGAAAATATGCCAATATCCGTATGGATAGTTGACAATATCCCCGGGGATAGATTACATTGTGAAATAAATACAATTTTTCTTCCAAGGGGACATTTTTTGTCACATGTCTCCATGGCACAATAATAGAAGGTAGTGGGATTTGCCCAACAACAAAAACTCATATATAACCCTGAATATTTTGGCAGCCAGCTGACAGTTAGAACTCATGGCGCAATTTTTGAAGAAATACAACTTTATTTTTAATAGTTTTGAGAGCCCCAAAATGCTTTGTTTGGCTTTTTGTTTTCTATTTCCTTTAATTTGAATTTTTAAAACGACGTTTGAACAGAAAAACTAATGAAACAATTGGAATGTAAACAATGAGTTTGACAATCAAAAATCTGGCGAAATGAAAAACTTTTAATCAGCTGTTTCTACCTTCTGTTATTGTGCCATGACTTTTGCCAAAGAAAAACATTCACTTTTCCTTGAAAAAAAATTTACATTTTTCCCCCATGGCAAAGTTGTGACATTTTCTGTGCGAAATGTTTACTTACCCAAGGCGTTTGTTATTGTTCTGTTAAAATTGTTGTCACTTTTCTCTCTCCATCTGTCTCCCATCCTCTCATAACTTTGTGTTCGTTGATCTAAACAAATATTTACGTAAATCAAAATAATATTTGCAAAACATTTAAAAATTCAAGATTTTATCGCAGTCCATGGTACTGAAGTTCATATTGAATGTAAGCAAATGTAAATGGAGCAGGGACAGGTAACAGATGCCCAGTTTTGGTGCGTGCAGCAACAGTACAAGTTATGTTGAAATATTGTTGCAAATTGTATGTGCACATATTGTTGCAAAAGTGCAATAAAATGTTTATTTATGCACAACAAATTGATATTGGAAATTTCAAATGCATTTGCATATTTCTGTTGTATTGCAATGTGGGGAATATATAAATTGTGGGAAAAGGGAAAATAACAACAAAGAAGAGAAGAATATGAAGGGCTGCCATGTGAAGGTGAGATGGAATGTGTATCAGGATCTTGGGGGATGTTTTCAAAAAAGGTATTTCCCAATGTTTCTTATGTTCATTCATACACATGTACATTATATATTTGATATATATCCATATAAATCCCTGTTGATATTACATTTTTACATATGTACATATACCATAAATATTCATACAATTTGCACATACTCGTATAATAAATACGTTTTTACATTTTTTTTTGGTAAATAAAGCTGTGACAGTTTTCCATTTTATGTTTGTGCTGGAAATCTTTGAAATGAGGTTAGAAATATTTTCACCTGGAAATCTTAAAAAAAAAACTGAAAATATAACAATATGAATACAAATTATTGCAATAACACAAACACAGACACACATTTAACACCATCATAAAAATATGAATTTGTAATGTAAGAAAAACATACAAACTCGTACACCTTACTCACTCGTTGAATGTCATGTCACACATGAAATTCGGAGTAGCGTTGAAGAAGTTGTTCAGAAATTTGGAACACCCAACATAAAGTATGTTTGTGTATGTGTATGTACATACATATGTGTACACTAACACCTTTTCATATTGTGGTGGTGCAAAAGGGCCAGAAATATCCTCGAAAATCGTTGCATTTTAAGTCGTAAAGGAAATGCTTTACAAAAGGAAACGGAAGTTGATATTTCTCACATATGTGAGTGGAATTGCATTCAAAATGTGTATAACACCATTGTCATTATAATGCATAAATAATATGACGAGGGTGGCAATTGGAGATAGAGAAATACAATTCAATTGTTAAACTGCCTGAACTATTATGTCGAATAAAAATGTTGGCAAACTAAAGCAAATGTTGGATGTTCTTTAACGGATTTGCTTGTTCTAAATTTTCTTAAAAAACGAAATCGCAAAAGCCCTACCTCAACCTACGAATATTTAAAAACGTTTTGGGGCTGTTTAAAAATTGCCGCCAATGCCAAATTTATGAAAAATTCTCCAATGGAAATTCCCGCTGATTTTGGAGATTTCACGAATGCCTTTCGAGTTAAATACTGTTCTCTTTCTTCTCATTAACACACCAGGCCCATTATACATTTTACATATTAAACATTGTACATATTTCGCATAGACACATTGCTAGCCTAATCTCCATATGGCCCAATCGTCCGTTGGCTCGCCTTCTGGACCCAACGAAGTAATGGCAGAGGCATTCGCACTCGTACATATTTGGTGGGAAAATGTTCAAATATTTGCAACAAAATCTTTGCCAATAATATTTTATGATCATGTTTGTGTAGACGAGAGACGGCAGTAACACCAGCCATTTGCAACAATCAGTTGCCGATGTATGAATGTTTGCAGGCGGGTCGTTTTGTGTGTACATACCCAAGGTTTTAGTTGTATTTAATGTATGTCTTCTGTGTGTGTGTGTCTGTCTAAGTATGTATTTCTTTATAGGCCATTGTATTTCATTTCCCCGCATACAATTGTGGTGGTCAACATGAGGAGTCATCCGCACAGTAGTAAAATTTCCAATTTTAGTAAAATTTCCAATTTTAGTAAAATTTCCAATTTTAGTAAAATTTCCAATTTTAGTAAAATTTTCAATTTTAGTTCAATTTCGAATTTTAGTAAATTTTGATATTTTAATACAAATTTTCAATTTTAATAAAAATTTTCAATTTCCAATTTTTTTAAAATTACCAATTTTAGTAAAAAAAATTTCCAATTTTACTAAAATTTTCCAATTTAAATAAAAATTTCCAATTTTAATAAAAATTTCCAATTTTAATAAAAATTTCCAATTTTAATAAAAATTTCCAATTTTAATAAAAATTTCCAATTTTAATAAAAATTTCCAATTTTAATAAAAATTTCCAATTTTAATAAAAATTTCCAATTTTAATAAAAATTTCCAATTTTAATAAAAATTTCCAATTTTTAAAAATTTCCAATTTTAATAAAAATTTCCAATTTTAATAAAAATTTCCAATTTTAATAAAAATTTCCAATTTTAATAAAAATTTCCAATTTTAATAAAAATTTCCAATTTTAATAAAAATTTCCAATTTTTTATAAAAATTTCCAATTTGTTATAAAAATTTCCAATTTGTTACAAAAATTTTCAATTTTAATAAAAATTTCCAATTTTAATAAAACTTTTCAATTTTAGTAAAAATTTTCCATTTTAATAAAAATTTTCAATTTTAGTAAAAATTTTCAATTTTAATAAAAATTTTCAATTTTAATAAAAATTTTCAATTTTAATAAAAATTTTCAATTTTAATAAAAATTTTCAATTTTAATAAAAATTTTCAATTTTAATAAAAATTTTCAATTTTAATAAAAATTTTCAATTTTAATAAAAATTTTCAATTTTAATAAAAATTTCCAATTTTAATAAAAATTGTAAATTTTACTAAAATTTCCAAATTTAGTAAAACTTCCAATTTTAGTAAAATTTCCAATTTTAGTAAAAAATTTTAGTAAAAAAAATTTCCAATTTTACTAAAAATTTCCAATTTTAATAAAAATTTTCAATTTTAATAAAAAAAACACTTAATGTTTCCTTAACAGGCTTCTAAAAACAAGAGAGGGCACCTTCAGGGAGCGATAAGCGAACGTATCTCTGGCGGGCAATTAATGGAGTAACAGAGAGTCTCCTTAGGTTTAACATAATTATCCCGGATATGACCTGGACCACTGCAATCTCTGTGAGGATGATATGAAGACCATAGCAAATATGCAGTGTCCTCAATATCTCCAGAGAATATAATGTCGATATCTGGGAGATAACCTAGTGTAAGGTCTAGAGGAGTTCTTTTCTTCGGCACCGTCTCTTGGTGGCCTAAGATCAACTTCTTAAAAAAAGTTTAGAGAAATCTCATCACAGATAGAGATGGGTCACAATAGCCACAAACAAATCACCGGTTTAGCAATCATCTCCGATATAGTCAATTATCCTATTTAATAACTAATCACCAGTTAGTGAACCTACTCCAGCGGTGTGGGAACCCGCTCTCAAAACGGTGATTAGATCTATTCTGGGTGAATTGGGAGTTCTATCAACCGATTGGTTAGGTTCATAAACCGACTATAACCAATTGAACTAATCAGCGATTTATGGACTCTAAATTACTTTCCTTTTTGTCACCAAAAAGTATGTTATTATGGACCAGCTCAAGCTCATACAGAACGCCTTCATTGCGACCTTCGAGTGTCACTACCAACTGATATGTTAAAAAAAATCTTCTCTTGTCACTCTATAAAATTTCAATTAAAACCGATGATCTGATGAATCCACCCACTGTGCCCGACTACTCTTCCTGCCCCTCTATGTCCCATTGGTATTCTTTGGTTTATAATAGTCGTACATTCCTTTCAAATTAAAACATAAAATCATAAATTCTTCCATATTTTCTGTTCTTTGCCGCTTTTCGTGTTCTTCTTCTTCTTCTTCTTCTTCTTCTTCTTCGTCTTCGTCTTCAGCTGCCTCACTTCTTCTCCACCGCCTTTGCGTAGTTGATTCAAAACTAAAGGCTGCATTCATATTTTGCATTTTAGATTTATTAGAGTCACCTTTTGGGCATATAAAACATGTATGAACCAACACACTCCAGTGAAATACGCACACATGCACAAAGTGTGTGACATATACACACATATGAATGCAAGAGCATACAATGACAGTGATACAAGCAATTCCAGCTGCTCGCACACACATACATACAAATCCTCTATCGCACACATGCATATAATCTCTTGCACACACTCGCACTCGCACATACATTCTCCTCCATGGACACAAGAGTTTATAATGTTTTGGTGATAGAGAATTTTATTACATTTGTGCCTCATACATTTTACACTTGACACCATTGTATGCAATTAGTGTATTTGTGAGTGAGTGTGTGTGCTCTGATATTGTTTAAGTTTTTGTTTTGTTGCAACAACGGTCGCTGCTGTTGCTTCTTTCTGTTGCTGTTGTTGTCACTAAGTAAGTGTGAGTCAAAGTATCATTTTAATAATAAATACTCACACACACATTACCACATCTGTGTGTGCATTTTGCATGTATATGTGGAAACAATTATATTTAACTCCACCAGAATGCGCCCATGGAAAAAAGTCTGGGCATTTACAATTTGACCTAGGGTTGGGTAAAGTTTGCCAGTAAGGTGCGTTAATAGATCGTACTGTACCGTACACTAGCGTACCGTAGTGTAGAATGATAACAAACTAAGACCAATTTCGATCGTATGCCACATGATCCAAAAAATTCAAAGCATCGAGGATTATCTCGAGACGAAAATGTTGTCGACAACTGACCTGGCCGTGTCGTGCTTAGGGCTCCTGGTCACCCGTATTATCAGATTACAGCATCAGGTGAGATCACGAAGCTCAACTTCTTCTTGTCTGTTAATCTGGAGCTGGCACAACAAAAGACCTCTCTCTTATATGCGGTAACAAATACGTATTCCTTGGAGTGATGATCGACGACCGCATAAACTTCAAAACTATATGGAGGATTCTCTAATCAGTGCTTCTCTCTAGAATGGGGCTTCTCAGCTCATTCAGGCTTAGGCCGGTCATCGTTGATCACCCGTTTTTCCTTGAGTGTCGTGGAGTAATTTACCTTTGACCAGGTGATACTTTCATTTGTTAGCGATGTGTGCTGGTGCATTACTCATACGTCATGTTGGACTACTTTGCATACATGTCGGACTATTTCGTGTGTAATAAATATTCCATTCGGTCATACATTCATTTGTTCAATTTCGAAAGGCCACCGTAATAAACACTCATGTGATTTGGGTGTGTGTGTGTGTGCGTGAGTGTTTTTATGTGCGCCTCTACTCGAACAATATCAATCAATCAAGTAATCATGCAAAAGGCTATAGAGAATTGACAAGAAGTATGGACACGAATACCGACACATGCAAATAAATGCACGTTCTTATCGAAGGCCAATGTTGAGAGGGGGCAAGAAATGAAAGTATCTTAAAGACAGGCCAAAAAGTAATTAAAACTCAGGGCAATGTTAAAACATATTACTTGAGAGTAAAGTGAATTTTAAATGTAAATGGGCATTTCCGCCGATCCGTACGTCCGCGACCACATGTTTATTGCTATTATTATGAAAACTAAAACTCGATGAAAGCCATCTTTTGTACTAAATATAGAGCTACCAAAATGTTATCGAATCACAAAAAAAAATCGAGAAAAAAGATGTGTTCTATATTTTTTGTACATCAAAAGCGTACGAACGTACGTTCGCGACCCACGGAAATGACCAAATGTGTTTTTGCTAGCCAATTGTGGTCATTCGGGGTACAAAAGGCTTCTTTCGTCTGTCCTGCAAGTGGGACTGGACTTCTTTCGTAGATTATTTGCCCGGTACATCTCTTGTATCGCATATAGATGGCATTGCTGTCGTTGTTAATCAAGGTTCATTCTTCTTATTGGGACGGAGGGTTCAATTCGTCGACCAAGCCAATTTGAATTATTTTGGATACTCTGGACTTTGGTAGAATTTCGCTTTATTGGTGATATTGTGACAAAGGGGCATGGTCCTTCCACTCCGCGCATATCATTGGACCTATTGGGTCCAATTCAGTTGAGAGATGTGCCTTTTTTTATGGTCATCATGGTCTTCGAATGATAACTCCAACAGGGCTGAGACATCATTGCTGATCCCTCGCTATGTTGTGTGTCCAACTACCACCTATCAAACCTAGGTCCATTTCCTGGTGAGACTATCAGACACTTCTTCCTCCCAAATGAAAGCATCGTTACGCGTAGCAAAGTAGCTCCCCTTAAATCAGTTTCATCAAATCTGACAAACGGCAGCTTTATATCGGTAATTCCTTTCCCTTGAGAGATTAGCGCATGCTGACATCTCATCATTCACTGCCTACCGTCCTTGCCCATCGTTATTATCAAGTGCCTACACAAAAGACTAAATCATCTTTCTTTCGCCATTGAATATTTTCATATCTTTATTTACTTAAACAAAACACAACAACAAAAATGATAAATGTTTAAAATTACACCATGAAGAAGCTCTGCTTCTCATTTTTTGTCGGTTTCACACCTCATTGCTTGCCAAAGCTATTATTTTAACAGGCTCCAAGGCAACAGGATTACCGTAACAACCAAATCGGTCCACCTTAAATGCCATTCAAACTACAAGACCTACCACCCGCACCCGCACCCGCCAGGACAATCAGCCAATGACTGTCATCATGAGGAGCCACACTTAACCTTGAGTGAATAGCAGATACCAGTGAAAAATGTTCGACAACTCAAAACAGAAATAATCACAATTAATGAATTTACCCGAAGAAACGTTAAAAGAAATGGAGGATTTCCAAAAACACAATAATGGGGAAATGGGTAAGAGCCTTTTGGGCAAGCTTTCGTAGACTGATTTTAAAGCAAAAAGAAAAATTGATGCGGTTTTTAACGGAAATCCTTTGAATATCATACAATTTTGCGTTGTGCTTAAGAAACCCCCCGTGTAACCGTCACTCGCATAGCGACAGGAATCCTTTTGGTGCACAAAGTACTTTCAATTTCCTAATCCTTCCTTACTCTCACTCACCGTTCAGCCATTGCCAACTCCAAACTCAACAACATGAAAGACAACAGGCGTTCGTTAATATTCTTGAGCTTAGAATCCTTTTTGGATGGAATCCCGGCTAACAAACAGGCAGAAGCTGATGAGTGTGTCTGTGTGGGTGCTCGGTTCACAAAGATTCCTTTCCTACCCCTCTGGCGCCGTCAATGAACCATAATTCGTTGCACGTCAATATACTCACGTATACACACGGTATTATCTTAACTCTTCTCCTACAAGGATATGCGTATAGTTCAGGCATATGTATGTATGTGGGGCTTTGTGTGTTGGTGGTGTGTATGTATTATTTTAAGAATTCCACACACATTCATTTATTGGTTTAACTTCAAGCACTTACCCATCCATTGAAAATTATAATCGGGAAACATGTTCCAAAACGAGGGCAACTAGCTAAATTCTGGTATAAGTAGTGAGAGCAAATATGGATGATATTAATGACAGAATGAAGCAGAAAGATCTACTTTTCTTACGCAGCCCATTCTCGTCTCGGGGGCTTATGTTAACAAGCTAAACTGCCGCAGCTTGGTATCAAAACACCATCTCATAATTATCGAGAAGGCCAGGAGTCCAGTTTGTTTCTTTAAAATTCGTAATTATCGAGAAGGCCATAAGTCCAGTTTGTCTCGAATTTTGCAGCAGTGGCAACATTATCCTTTTTTTCTTAAAAATTCTTTCAGCGATACAGAGACATGATAAACACATTTTTGTACTCGGAGATTCCAGGCATGGACTTGGGTGGCTTTTGGTTCCAGCACAAAGATCGATGTTTTTCTTTGACAGATGTCGTAATTACCATTCATTTGGCAAACAACAACACCCACTTCATCCAAGAGTTGTGCTAATACATTAAAAAAAAAATGGCATAATAATAAACATTTACATACCCGCCTCGTTGGCTAAGTGTACTCCTAAAGTTCATCTAATACCGCTACTTTTGTTGCCTTACAAAATTTAAAGTCGACTTTTAGGTGTTTGGACTGCAGCTGTTGGTTATTTACGCTGCGCTTTCATTTTTTTTGGGAGCCATCTCTCCCGGTCTGTTTGCATTTAAAGTTTTTAATGTATTTTCGTTTTCTCTTTCTTGCCTTGCCCCCTTTCTTGGGTGTACGTTTCGGAGTTTCTTTAGCTGTTTCTGCAATGTCACGTTTTGCCTTCTATTTTCTTTTTGGAGGGGGACTAGAAAGATTCATTTCGTTGCTTTGGATATTCTTTTCATTGTTTTCTTTTTTGTGATTTCTTTCACATCCCTTTCTTCTCCAGTTTTTTTTTGTTTGAATTTGTCTGTGCTTATCATTTTGACTTCTTATTGTATTTGTAAAGGATGTGATTTCTGCTACGATGTGTTCGGATTACTTTCTTTTGTGAGCTTACAGTGATTTTTGTTCTCTGTTGGAGGAGATGTTAGACGGCAGAGGCGGTTAAGAAACGAATGCACATATAAAAGGATTTGTTTGAGACAAATTGTTTGGGTGTCCGGTTGTGCGAGGATGTCCTTTTTCTGCTGGGGGTGACTTTTTGGCCAATAAGTCGCGTGTGAAAAAAGAAAGTTTGGTTTTTAATAAAGCACAGTTTGTTATATTTGAGGAATAGGGTACATGGGGTTATTGTTGCTGCGGTTAAGCCCCGCCATATAAAACAAAATCATAATCTCCTGTTTGAAAACTTTATACAGCATATAATAAAGGCAACAAAATTTCTTTCTTATATCCGGTTATTTTTTTCCCACTCCACTATCCGCTGATCTTCCGAAATTGGGAAATACACCTACTTAAATGTTTAGTAAGCACACCTTAGGCATTGCAGGCCTATATCGAACATAGCTCATTGATTCGAGATATGTCCCTCGTTTAGACCCTCTCAGAGATGAATCCCTGGTGTTGATAATCTTCTCGCCTACCTCATTGCTTTTTTCTATCCAATAGGAAATACATGTAGAGCCGCCTTTCGCTACAACTCTATTGTGTTTAATCTCATAATCAGGATTATAATTTCTACTGGCTCAAATCCTTGAACAAACACAAAATAAACGTTTACCAACACTAGTCGCATTGCGTATAAAAACTAACACTGTACAATACTAAAAACTACTACAGATGGGAGAGATTCGACAAAGACAGTTAGTTTCTGACTATATTATTGTCTCTGTCTCTTTCTTATTGTCTGAATTCTCCAGACTGTCAGTGCTGCCAACTCCCCTGAGCTCTGGAATAGTAGAGCATAGAACAAACTAAATGAGAACACTCAAATCGAAGAGAGTGAAAAAAACTCAAACTGGACTCTCTCCATGACTTGGAGACAGTGTTGTTGCTGTGTGTGTGTTTTTTGTTTTTCTTCTTCTTATTCATCTCAAACAAGTTTTAGCAACATTGGACATTCGAAAAAATCACTCAGTAGCTGCGGAAATTTGAAAGCGTACGTTTGTTTTGTTAATTTTCTACGGCGGTGCGTGTGTGTTATGAAGTGTTTTATGTTGGTTGGTTTCCTTTGATTACATTCTCAAGTCAAACAACGTGACGGTCGAAATAATTAACAAAACACACACACACATACTAACAACAACTGCAATAAGAAGTGTAATTACTTAATTGAATTAATTTAAACAACACCAAGATTATATTACGAAAAGGTGATGACAAGTAAAGTTTGAAATGAAAATGTCATTTTTGAAACAAATTATGGTGTAGTGCGGAAAAGAAAAAGGAAATTTTCAAATCAAAAGAAAGAAAGAAAAATTTTGTGGCAAGCAATTTTGTTTAGAGACTTCGAAAGGAAGTTTCCTTTGTGTGCGTTGTAAAGTGCCAGCGCCGACGAGTGTGAAATTAGAAGCAGCAAAACACACAAAAAGAAGTGTATGAAGTGAAGTTATAGTGATTTGAGCATAATTACAAAAAAAAAAATAATAATAATAAAAATAGGCAAAATCTTAGAAAATCTAAAAAATAGCATTAGAATTCGTGAAGAAATCTTAATATATATTTACCCTCGACACTGATTCACTGATTCACTGATACACTGATTCCCTGATTCACTGATTCACTGACTCTGTCACGCACGTAGGAATTTAAATAGGCATTCTATAATAATTCTATAAATAATAATAATAAAAAAAATAATATTTTTTTTGTACAGAAATTGTGTTTTCCCCAAATTTTTTTTTTACCAAAATTTTTTTTTTCCAAAATTTTTTTTTCTTACAATTTTTTTTTTTACAAAATTTTTTTTTTCCAAATTTTTTTTTTTCAAGAGATTTTTTTTTTCAAGAAATTTTTTTTTTTCAGGAAAATTTTTTTTTTCCACAAAATTTTTTTTTTTCAACAAAATTTTTTTTTTTAACAAACATTTTTTTTTTCAGCAAAAATTTTTTTTTCAACAAAAATTTTTTTTTCAACAAAATTTTTTTTTTCAGCAAAAATTTTTTTTCCACAAATTTTATTTTTTTTCGAAATTTTTTTTTACAAAATAGTTTTCTCAAAATATTTTTTACAAAATTTTTAAAATTAAGTAACAAATACTTTCTCAATCAAATTAACGGGCGCCATAGGCGCATTACAACTTACTAGTATACATATAATAAAGTTATTAAAATAGAACCAGTTTGTCCATACTAATTTACTAAATTGTTTATCTAAAATGTGGTTTGCGCCCTTCGCTTCTCCTAGTTCTGTGGATTATTCTCTGGCCGCACAAAACAAAAAGTAAGTTCAATTTGTTGTTTTAAAAATGCTGGAATTTTTTGTTTGTTGCTAACACTCATCTTCCAGCCGTTGTCGTTGTGTTTCTTGTTATTGGCTTTTTCTTCTAGTTCAATTTCATCGTTGTTTTGTTAGCATATTTCTTCGTGATTTTTTGCTGTCGTTGTTGTGGTTTATAAGCATCCGTTCTCTTCGACAATCTTGTTTTTCTTCGCCCCTGCGCCATGGTAACGTGTATTTTGTTGTTGTTAACAACTGTTTACACTTTTGTTGTTGTATTTCTGCCTTTTTTAAATGTGTTTAGTAAAACCAATTTTTTTTGGTTTATTTTGCATGTTTTTCGTCTAATTTTAATGACAATAACTCCTGTGCCATCGCGCTCTCTCTCTCTGCTTGGGGCATTTAAACAAAAATCCATCTCACAACACAGACGATCTCACAAAATGTTCTCTACTGTTAAATTGTCAATGACAATTCCAATGTTTTTAAAAGAAAATCATATTTATGTTTCTTTCTTGTGGTTATCATAAAATGTTTCCTAAAAAACTATGTGGAATTTGTGTTTTAAATTAAATATGTCTGCGTCCATTTCTCAATTTCTCACTTGTTTATTTTTCTCCCAATGGCTTACATTCTCTCTTCGTGGCGAGACATGGCAACGTTTGAGTGATTTGGTTTTTTTGTCTGCTCGCTGGGTAGTTGCCACCTGTAGGTATTGCTATTACACAATATAGTGCCGCCAAAAACTTGTCAAAATCTACCAAAACAAATAAGTATTCGCAAAATTGTATTTAGATTGTTATTGCATTAATCGATCAGTCTGGCTGGTATCGATAATTTGTTTTCCAAACAAAAATACATTTCCATTTTCTTTTAAAAGTTCCTTAATAACGAAAATATTTTAAAAATCTGACGTCAAATTTTTTTTTAATAATATTCGAACCTAACATCGTTCAGATAAATCGTACGTTGTATGGCACAATAACTAAACAGCTGATTAAAATTAGTTAATTTTGACAGAATTCTGATTGTCAAACTCATTGTTTACATTTCAATTGTTTGTCAGTTTTTTTTTCCAAATGTTGACTACAATTTAAAACTTGTCTATGCATCTATCAAGAAAAATGTTTCGTTTATGGGGATATAAAAATAGGAAGTTAGAAAGACCATTACTTATTTCAGTTATCTTTCAGCATCGGCGTGTTTATTCAGCCGAACTTTTTTTTCTGGTTCGTTTAATAATTTGCAAAATATCACCGACCGAATTCTGCATTTTCTTTAACAAAGCCGTTAGATTTGAAAATTTTCCTCATTTGAGAAGATAAGACGAAGTTCAGTTAGAGATGCTGTTTAGCCAATTCAGATTCTTGTCGATTTTGTGGGCGAAATAAAGCGAGATATTACTTGAAATCAAACAAAAAAGGTATTGGTTCCTTGAATTTCTTTAAAAAATATTTCTGAAAAATTTGTTATTGTCTAACGTCAAATTTGTAATTGCCTGGTGTATATGAGTGCCATCATCTATTATTTCATTTGCCTACAAATATCAAAAATTAACATAATTCAACTGGGAATATTAACCAAAATTCCAATTGTAAATAAGGTTTTGCTATTTCCCTACGAAATATCCTTCTTCACATTGACGTTGATTTTTTCTTATATGAAACGAGCCATACGGTAACATTGTATTTCCTTTATGGCTGAAATCGAACACAAAGTAATCTAATTATTCATCACAGAGAACTAAAAAAAAGAACACTAGCTCCCTTTAAAATATGCTAAAATTGATTGTCTTACATCCCATTCATAAATTATTTACTGTTTTCTGTTATATTTTCTAAATGTTTATTAAAGTTCCCCCTCCAACAACAAAGCAAATACACGCATATTGTAAATATTGTGGAGTGGCTTTAGGGTTTTCTCTGTTTCTGAGCGAGCGAGTGAGTGAGTTTATTTTGCACTCTCTGTGTATGGGCACCACTTGTCTCTCTTTGAAAGTGTATACGTTATGTTGGACCGGCAGTAAGACAGAGATGCATATATAGTTGCTGCAGTGTGGTATGGTGCATTCATTCTGATTGAAAAAATTCTTCAGTTTGTAGACAACACAACAACACATACAACGTTTAAAAGTGAATCGTCGTCCAGCGAAACAGCAGCAAACGAGAAAATATTTTCTTTTCTTTTTTGGTATCAAGAAAAAGTGATAAATTGTGAAAAAGTGAAACTATGACTGCCGAAGTGGAAATTTATACCAAGAAGGAACCGCATCTGCGGACGCTGAAACAGTCGGGCCATGTGGGCTTCGATAGTTTGCCCGATCAGTTGGTGAATAAATCGGTCCAGAATGGTTTTGTCTTCAACGTTATGTGTATCGGTGAAACGGGTTTGGGCAAGTCCACCATGATGGACACTCTGTTCAATACCAGCTTCGAGTCCACACCCAGTTCCCACACATTGCCCAATGTCAAATTGAAGGCACATACGTACGAGCTGCAGGAAAGCAATGTACGCCTGAAATTAACCATATGCGATACGGTGGGCTACGGCGATCAAATCAATAAAGATGACTCATTCAAGGCGGTGGTGGATTACATCGATGCTCAGTTCGAGGCATATCTGCAGGAGGAGCTCAAAATTAAGCGTTCGTTGGTGGGTTGCCATGATTCGCGCATACATGTGTGCCTTTACTTCATTTGTCCCACGGGTCACGGCCTGAAGAGTTTGGATTTGGTGTGCATGAAGAAGCTGGACAGTAAGGTGAACATAATACCAATTATAGCCAAGGCCGACACCATTTCCAAGGCGGAATTGCAGCGATTCAAATCGAAAATCATGCAGGAGCTGTCTAATAATGGTGTGCACATCTACCAGTTCCCCACCGACGATGAGACAGTGGCTGAAACTAATCAGTCCATGAACGACCATGTACCCTTTGCCGTGGTGGGCTCCACCGAATTCATTAAAGTGGGCAACAAGTTGATACGGGCCCGCCAGTATCCCTGGGGCACCGTGCAGGTGGAGAATGAGACCCACTGTGACTTTGTCAAATTGCGTGAGATGTTGATACGCACCAACATGGAGGATATGCGCGAGAAAACGCACACCAAACACTATGAACTGTATCGCCAAAAGCGTCTAGAGGAAATGGGCTTTTCCGATGTGGATTCCGACAACAAGCCCATCTCATTCCAGCAAACATTCGAAGCCAAACGATCGAATCATCTGGCAGAACTGCAGGCCAAAGAGGAAGAGGTACGCCAGATGTTTGTGCAGCGTGTCAAGGAGAAGGAGGCCGAACTGAAAGAGTCCGAAAAGGAATTGCATGCCAAATTTGAGAAGCTTAAAAGGGATCATGCCGAAGAGAAGCGCAAGCTGGAGGATTCACGCAAGAAGTTGGAAGAAGAGTTCTTAGAGTTTACCAGGCGCAAAACCCAATTGGCCACATCACACCACACCCTGACATTGGGTAAAAGCAAAAAGAAGTAGATTTGTGGGGCTATGGCACACAACCATCACTACAACATAAACAACAACAACAACAGTAAGAAGAGAAATTTTTTGTATTCACACAGAAAACTGCAAGCAGCAATTTTACACAACATTATGAATGCCAGACGCGTAAATGAAACTACAAATAATCGCCCCCATCCCTCATATACCCAGCCCGGCACCACTTACTCTCGGTCTACTCTTTCTCTATCAAACCATATTTATGGCTTACAATCATATAAAGCTTTTTATATTTTAATAGACAGCGAAGAAAGGCTCCCCTCCCCACCACCATCTCTAGGTTGTTCGGTCGGTCGGTTGCTTATTCAAAGTAAACTTATGCTTTAAGTTTATGTTCTTTGACATTAACAGAAAGCGAAAACGAACAAAAACAAAAAAAATCAAACACAAATTATTTCAACAAAAGCTCAAATTGTTCTTTAAAGAAATGCTGGATTTTTCCCCAAAACGAAAATCAAATGAATGTTTATCAAAGAAATGATTAATCTCTTCAGTTCAAATTTGTTCTTTTGGAAATCACACAGTCACATTTAAAACTCTGGAGGAATAACTTTTCCATTCGAGTAACAAATGTATGACAGATAAGTAAAATTTATAAAGACGGAAAGTTTTATAGTTTTATTAAGTATAACTAAAAGAAAATTTTCCTTTTCTATTAAAAAAAATCTGTTCATAGACTCTCGTTTGTTGCTAAATTCTCTTAAGCACATATTTCATAATTTATTGGACAGAACTGTCAATATCTTCAGAGATTTTCCAAATTCATGTCTGAATTATTTTGCCTTTATTAGAGAATCGTGTCATCGAATTTCATCATTGAATTTCCTAATTTCTTTAAAGAAAACATTCCTCATTTTGAGATTATTATTTTTATTAATTATATATATTCCAAATTTTAAAATAAATTAACAAATCCATTCAAAACTGTTCAAAATTGTTGTCTTTTCAACCGTTTTATCGTCCTCCATTTTAACATCATTCATCCAGAATTCGAACTTTTTGTCTGTGTAACAGTATAAACCAAAATCTAGATGTTTACTTTATTCTAGAAGACTAACGTTTTCTTTAATTTTTTCTTAATGAAAAAACATTTAAAAACCCTTTCATTTCCCGTCTTTAAAGAACCAGAACTTGCATGAAAAATAATCGGAGAAATATTAAAATTTTCCTTTGTTTAATTTGGTTTTGTTTTTCTCAATGGAAAACCATAAACAAATCTTTGCGACTTTTGAACAATTTGTTTCAAGAGGATTAACGTTTTCATTTGTTTTTCTTAACGAAAAACTTCAAATGGACTTTTCGACTTTCAATTTCTTCCAAGAAATATCACATTGTTTTGCGAAAACTCTTCGATTTTAAAATTTAGCTTACGACTTTCAGATTATTTAAAGAAATATCGCATTTGTTTGTTTCTCTGACTACAAATTCATATAATTTGTAGTATAATTGCTGTTGTTTAAATAAACTCAAATCTTTCCAATTCCATTTTGTTAAATAGAATTCAGACAAAAGAAAATATATAACATCAATGTCACTTTATTGTAATCTTCACATTTCGAAAAATACTCTCAAATTTTTTTTTTACTTATTTTAAATTGCCTTTAAATGAATTTTTATCAAAGTAATCAAGTATTATTAACATTTTCGCTTCATTTTTTTTTTTATTTAAAACTGCTCCTTCCTTCAAGTTGCAAATTGTTATCGATTGTTTAAAGTGTTTTTTTTTGTATTGTTTTCTCATTTGACAACATTTCCGCTCTATCGAATATTTTTTTGCTTTGTGTTTTATCACCCTCACGAATTTTGCTTTAACATACAAAAACCACTTTCGTATTATTACTATTATTATAATTATCATTATACATACGTATATTATGCTCCAAATACTACTTATATTATGACTAATATTTACCATAAAATGAAAATAAAATAAAACTTATTTAAAAACAAAACTAAAGTAAATGTCCGGCTTGAGTTGTTTTCTTTCTGAAATGTGTTTTAAATATCTTAGATACGTCGCCATTTCAAGGCGTTATCGTCAATCCCACCAGCAGGGCCTGCACAGTGGATAATGAAATGTAGAAAAGGGTGGCAAGCATTAGGGAGTTCCTACTTAAACGAGTGGTTTAATCGAAGGTCTTCTGGGCAGAAATACTTTATATCATATATAACTCGTTCGGTTGGGAATCTGTAGCTCAGTGTAACCATGTCTTGAGCCATCTCAACGGGCGTTCAGCTACTGATTCAACGCTATATCATCCAGGTTAGTAAAGGGTGTTTTTTATTGAGGTATACAACTTCGAATTGAAATAAAACACAAGAAAATCGTTTTAATGTCCATCAACAAAATAGTCGGTTATCATGGCTCTATACCGGTCTCCATTAACGGTAACTGACTCTCCAGCATTATTTCGGAAGAATTATAGCTTAATGACTCCACCAGCCCATAGAGCACACCAAACAGTCAGTTTTTGTGGATGCAATGGCATAAAATGGACGGAGCTTGCGGTGAACTTCGCGAACTGAACCATTACTTTCGAAATAAATTTGCACGATTTGCAAGCGTTGTTCTTTTGTCAACCTCTTCATGATGAAATGGCAAACCAAACTAAATATTAATCACTTGACAGCTGACAAAATGGCCGCCAGTTAAAAAAGTGATGCCAACTTAAAGTTCTATACCCCAATAAAAAACACCCTTTAGTATGTCGTTGATTGATTAAAATACTGAGAGAAAATAATAATTTAGTTTCGAGCCGAAATACCTCCGGTGTTGTGTAAGTTTAGTGGCTCCAATGAATGTTTGAAAACATGGATTTTTTGACCATGTTCGGTGCCAGCGGTGTTCCAGTGCCAGCGGGGTTTAAGGACAGCTTTTTGAATAGAAGAGTTTCTATGACTTTTGTCTTATTTGTAATGGGGGGAAAAAGAGGAATTTACCAAAAATTATCGTACAGTTTGGAGGAGTATTTGTCACGAGGAATATCGAATTAGTTTAGAAAGCGTTTAACAGACCACATTAGGTTTGTTTATAATCTAATTCGACAGGCGCTTTTGAATCCATATGTTATAAAATCTCCAGGATGTCCATTTTCCGCATTTGTGATTCTACGCTAATTATTGTTTTTTTGGATGATATTGATCTGGACAACTTTTAAAAACAAATAATTGTATCCCTTTCACACCGAGTTTAGTTACGCAGTTGCTTATTTGTTTTTGCAACTGATTGCAAAAATCCGATAACTGTTATCGAAACTATCGAACGGAACAAGTCAGCTGTAGAGACAATGTGCTCTAGAACATAACGAAAGGTAAATAACAAAAAACAGAAATTCTTGTCAGCGGCTAATACTTTCCTCATGGAATTGGAAATGAGACATGGCCATACTGAGATAGAAGTAGTAATGCAACATGTTAAACCAATAGCTCGGAAGTTGGAAGCGGGCTTTGATGATTTGAATACTTTGAATACTTTCCTCATGGAAATGGAAATGAGACATGGCCATACTGAGATAGAAGTAGTAATGCAACAAGTTAAATCTATAGCTCGGAAGCTGAAAGCGGGCTTTTATGATTTGTTGTACCATTGCATCCATGTGGAGTTCACCCCACACACATTTTGAAATATCGATACCAGCTAAGGTCTAAGGTCTGACTGATAATCATGACTTTACAAAAAAATCCATCAAGTGTTGGTTGAAGCAATGAATTTCTTTAATAATTCCACAATGCAAATCGCATCATTGTTACACCATGTGTGATGACCCATTAAGGTTTAGGCTTTCGCGATGAGAATCATTTAAAATTCAACAACAAAGAAATCATATGAGTAACGCTTCACCAGATTCAATTGTTTTGATGCAGTCGACTGCGAATAACTGCAATGCGCTTAACTGAAAATAACTGATAACGGACATGGGATAACCGAACCAGATCATGACAATTACCTTAGGTTATCTTGGCGTGGCAGTCTGAAACGAAGACTCACTTTGACTATGAATTATATTATGACACCACTGAAGCCTGCAAAAAACGTATACGTAGTTCCTACCGTTGAATCATCATGATAGCCTCAAAAATCACCTGAGTCGGACAAAACCAACATCGGCCAATATCATAACTGCAAATATCGGATAAAGAAAACATTTATCGTACTCTAGCAAAGACCATGCTGAGGGCAGACGACCCAAGTCGGAGATTTTTGAGGCTCTTATGATGATTCAGCGGTAGGAACTAGGTATACGTTTTTTGCAGGCTTCAGTGGTCCCATAATAGATTTCATAGTCATACTGCGTCTGCTTTTCAGACTGCCACGCCAAGATAGCCTAAGGTGTAATTGTGATGATCTGTTAATTATTAGCTTTTTTTTTAAATGCGACCAAAGTAAATTGAATTCCCCGCTAAGTTCTTACTTATTTCTCTTAACATTCCCTGAAGAAACAGATGGCGAACTTCTCTTGAATCATTGAGCTGTGCGCGATATAATTCTGTATACTCACTGAGCGGTATCTACTGTCTAAAACCGACTCCGAGCGGTTAATGCATTTTCTAGAAGAATTTTACATGGCTTAGAGATTACTCTTCTACTCGTAAAGTCGCCAGCATTTACGAGGTGGAAAACAGCCGCTGAAAAACGTTTGATGCTCTTATCCGGTTTTTAACCTGGGTTTCATTGTGTGATAGTCACACACACTTCCGCCCACGTCACGGCCGTCCGCTATGTTTTCTCTAGCAATGTCATACGAACAAAATTGTCAGTCGATAACATGCAGATTACTCTTCACTTAACCGAATTACACTTTAGAGAAAAACACGAATAACTGCAACAAATTGGCACCATTTCCCGCTTATCATTTAAACGGTGTCGGCTGTGTATGTATTTTTTTTTGCAAAAACTTTGTCAATGTTCTTCTCACTTCTCACTTTCACAATCTTGATTGTAGCCAAAGGAAAATGAAATAAATCTACAGTCAGCAACGAAGATGAGCGAGCTGTGTGATGGATTAAAAACACTGTGCGTTTGTTTTTGCCGCCTAACTTTGGCGCATTTGTTGCCCCTCAGTAAAAGTGCTTATGAATCAATTTTTTATTCTCAATAAATTGTAGTCATCGCTGTACTGTTTTTGTTTCTTGTCTTGTTGTTTATTAACCATTAGAGCCAGCCACACACGGTTGTTCCAATTTGTTATTGTGTTTTGGTTTTGTTTTGTTGTTGTAGTTATTCGTGCTGTTTTTTTTTTTTCATTCTACTCAAGTGTAGTAGATAATTTCAGTTTCTATCTGTGTTTGCATTTGGGCTTTGTTGTTTGCCCGTTTTTTTTTTATTTGTATTTCTTTTCTTTGTGGTGCTTTCAATTTGTTTATTGTTGCAATTGTTGCCATAGTCGTAATTGTTTTTAATGTGATTCTGTGTGAGTTTGTATTCGTAGCCTTTCTCGCTTAATGAAGTGTAACTTAATTTACATGTTTTGTAATTGTTTAATTAGGGTTTGTTCCGGAGAGCGGAGGAAAATGTTGGACATTTGGATTTGTTGTTGTTTTTATAGATCTTATAAAGATTTTGGGTTAAAAGGGAGAATTGAAGAATAAAAAAGTTTTTACGGTAACAAATGAATGTGGGTCAGTGTTGGTCGTAATGTCAGACCTTCACAAGAATTTAGAATTTTTGAGGTAAACAGTTTCGCGGAACTCCTTGCACAAACTCTATTTGGAAAATGTCTAATGGGTTAGTTGGTACTTTGACTGCTGTTAACAAAAAAAATGGGAAAATGAAACCAATTGGTTTGAGTTGTCCGTGTTTTTCTCTTAAGCGCAATTCTCAGTGACAACAATAATATGGGCATAGTTAAAAAATGAGGAGAATTGGGAGAAAGGGTGCCATGAAAATTCCTCGAAAAAAGAAAATGACTCAAATTTTTGACTTAACCCTTTAATGGTTAAAGGATTCGATGTCAGTGGTTAAAGGGATAACTTGTTCTATTCCCACCATTCTTCCAACCCAATCCTGCTCAACCAATCCTTTATTCATTAAGATAATGGGAAACAAATCTGCTAACTCCCCTGATACTGATATCACTTGAAACCAGTCAGATTATCAACGACGATTTCAAAACCAGAAACAAATTTCAATTCAATGAACTTTTGTTTTTTCTTCTTCTTCTTCGGCTTCTTCTTGTTTCCTTTATTTCCAAAGTATGCTTGCAGTACACACATACATAAATAAATATGAAATAAAAGATAAGAACGATTTTTTGTAGTACAAAATCATTAAGATCAATTGAGAAATTGGAAGGAAAACTCCGACCGACCGACCGACCGACAGAAACAACAAACATCAGCAGAACGAAAGAACATTGTTGCAAAGACATCACCATCAACAACATCGGGTACAGTACAAAGTGAACACAAAAAACCACCGCAGACGACGATAACAAAATGAATGGATGGATGGTGGTAGCGAGTGAGCAAGGGAAACGTAGGCGTGTGCATGAATGCATGCAGAGTACGGAGTAAACCACTATGGTATGGTATGGTATGGTAAAGATGAAGGAGGGGTCACGAAAACACAGTACAGAATGCATTTTGGGAATAAAACAAAAATTATGAAGAATATTTAATGTGTACGCACTCACACACACACACACACACACCCTTAAAAAGATATCACACGACATCAAAGTTATCGAAAAAAAAAAAAATAAAATAAACATTGAAATTTAAATTTCAAAGAACATAATTGAACATGAACTCGAGTTATTGAAAATATATGCTTGGCATGAGAAAGAAATAAAGAGGTCGAAGAACACCAAAATGAGAAGAACATTTTAAATTATCGATATCGGTACGCTTTATTACTTTGTCAAGGGTCAGCTACGGAGTATTTTACAATGAATCGAATTTGTTTCAACAATAATTTAATAAGTGATTTGATCGTAATGTAATCCATTGCTTTTCCGAATAGTTATGACGGCTTCTCTACATAGATTTTGAACACCTTTGTCCCACATTTGTTTTTGAAATATCTGCTGCATGTACTTTTACTTGTTCCAGCATGTGATGGAAACTATCAAATATGTATATAAAATGTCATCGAATAATAAGGTGAAGTCGGCCAATATTTTATTTTTAAAAATTAAAAAAAGTAATAAAAGTCGGTTTTTATTTATTTTTCTTTTCATTCATTCACAATTCAAGTTTTCCACGAACATATTGCTGGTTTCTGGCTTTCACGAATGGCTTTAAGGGTCTGAATCATTAATAGATTGTTCGGCACTCTCGATTAATTAAATATACAGTCCATTTTTACAGATCACGAAACTCTGAGTCATCATCCAGATTGCACACATAACGTCGACCTCGTAAGGTACCCCACTAAAAAAAAACCTATCGAAGACAAATCGCAGCTTCGATGTTGTGACAACTGACATCGTCGAGACGGCTGATACCACGAATATCGAGCTTGTGGCCCACAAGATCGATTGTGACGTGGGCTGTTTGTCCTGGCTCGCCGTCTTGATGAAATCAAGTCCATGTCTTTAATATTTGTCCACTTAAAATGTTCTCTGTTAACCGAAATGTCATACATAGCAGCATTTTCAAAGAAATGTGGGTAAATGATGACAGAGCTCCAAAATCCATACTAATAGCTAACTCACTGTTGATGCATTGTCTTCTCGACCTCATATGTGGCAGTTCTGCCTGTTAGCATATGGAGCAGTCGAGATGAAAATGATCTTTATCAGCAAATATGATAACACGAGAAAGCCGTCGTATGTTCAACATAACCAGATTTGAATACTTAGTAAAACTGTAATCTCTTGATCATGTCAAACTTATCTAGCAAACACATCGAAGCCATCTGTGAACAGAAGGTCTGTGAAGTGCACAGCCCACTGATTTGAGAGAAGTTCTTGTTTCGTCATGGAATGCTAAAGAGGGTCCGTTATTTATGTTTTTTTTTTTTATTTTAATAGCGGTTTGTGGCAATTTATAGTTGATTTGAGAGGGGATGATTATGTCGTAAACTTCACTTAAGCAATCTAAAATTTCTTAGCTGACCACTTCACTTCTGTAACCGACCTCATTCGTCCCACGATATAGAACCAAAGTTCTCATAGAAGTAAACTTCGCCAAGTATTCGAGTAGTTTATGATGTTATATTTAACATTTTGGTGCATTTTGTAAATTCGAGTTGATTTATAAAATGAAAAAAATAAAAATGAAATTACCAGACAATTGTATTCCATTATCGAAACCAATATTTAAATGACTTTATAGAATATCCAACATTGTTGTATACGGACAATTTCACCTCGTTAACTCCAGGGACTGTACTAGCAAGATATTGATATCTAAAGACATTCAATACTTCTTCAGCCAACGATCTGTGAATAATAGATACCGGTCGACCGATCAGTACGTACTGAAATTATTTCCTGCACAGCTCACTGATTTGGCAAATGTTCAATGCTGTCTTTTTTTAAGGGAATGTTGAGGGAAATTCTTGTCATATTGTGGTACGCCTTCTCATATTCCACTTATCGTCATCTTCCATTTGTCGATGGTTCATTACTAGGGATTTGGGCAATTATTTCTGGAGTGCATCCATCATCAACTGCAAATGATCATTTATTTCTCGTTCCTTCGTCGGGTTGTCCATTATTGTTATCATATAAACTTTACAGATTTCCTATAAATTGCGTGATAGTCGATTTCCATTACATTGTTGGATATTTTTTATTGTGTTTAATTTTTTTTTACTTCTGACAAATTAACTCAGGCTTCAGCAAGTTTGACAGCAATCAGCTGATGGCTCATAATGAGAAACAGTGTTGCCAATTTGGCGATTTTTCTAGCTACATATGATTTGTTATTTGTAAAAATCACCAAGAACTGTTGTTTGTACTTCCCCTTTATGGGTTATCAGTAGAATCGGTTTCTCTAATGAGAAAACCGGTGTAATTTCTGCTTCCAAAATTAAAGTCTATATAATAAACATCCATCGGACGAAATGGCAATATTTAGAAATAACGAAAAATAACTTTTTCGTTTCTAGACAAATTGTTATTTTACTTTTTTGTTGCATAGTGTTTAGAAATAACGAAAAATAACCTTTTTCGTTTCTAGACACATTTTTATTTTACTTTTTTGTTGCATAGTGTTATTAAGGTTTCTGAATTGTAGGCCAAATGTATTGCAGTTGGTGTTAACTGTTGACAATTTGTTCACGCTAATATTTATTAGTCATGTGTACATACAGAGATGCATTTTGAATGAGTCATTACTGTTTGGGGACTTTTTTTTCTCTAATTTTTATTATGCTTATATAATAAACAAAACTGGCATTTCCTGGCTGTGTATTTTCTTTTACTGTACTATTTTAAATTTATAAAACAAAGCAATGCCGTGTTTGACATTTATTTTCATACAATTAGCCAACAAAAAACTGTTAACTCAATATTTTTGATTCGACTTGTAAACAAAAACCGAAATTCATTTTGTCAAACCTTTTGTTTATTTGAACAATATTGTTTGCTTATCTATCCGTGGCATACGATCTGTCTTTATTTTATTTGCATCGATTTTGATACATTTCATTTCAATAATAACATATTTTAACCAAAACTCTTCTGTTCTTTTTTTTTGCAGATTTGAAAGCCAATTTAATTGCTGAAGTGAAAAAAAAATAAGGAAAACGAAACGACGGGCTTGCGATTATAATGGATTAAAATTGTGCAGCAACAGCATCGAATCTACCACAACATCCCGTAATAATAATAACAAAAAAAACGAAAAAGTCTATAATAACAAAAAGAAAAAAAACAGAAGTGAAGTCGGACTTTTTTTTTATTTATTTCCTTTATCGTTTTTTTTTCTCTCACGAAAAAAAGAAATAATTTTGTTAAAGCAGGCAAAACAAGTGTTCGTCTGGTTTTTTGTCTGTGTTTAAATTATTGTTGAATTTTACAGACAGGAAACGGAAAGAGAAGGGATTTTTTTCTGCCTCATTTTTGTTTGTTTTCTTTTTCTTCTAGAATAAATCTTGTTTTATAACGAGTTTTTTTTCGGTTTTTCATTGTAGTCATTGCCAAATTCAGCATAAATCTAAGAACTTTTATCCATTTAAAGCCAAACAAACAAATTCCCTGCCAAAATAAGGGAGCTTTTTGAAGAGTTTCTGCAAATAATAAAGGAATACAAAAAAAAAACACACACACACAAACAACAACTGCCATTATATTGTCGACATTCATGCAATAATTGTTGAAATCTTCATCAGCCTTTCCTCGATGAACATCACGGCCGTAATACCGCAATTACGATATTTACGATAATCGCCGAACTTCAGAGTCCCGAAAAAACCCAAACCCAAACGTTTGGCATTTCGTTGATTATACCACACACAAACACCAGCAGCAGCAGTATCGGCGCAAACCCTTTATTGCGCTCTACGCTCGTCACAATGCATTGTGGGCCCGCCGCCCCATCAACCGCGACGACGAGAGGCTAAACAGCAAAAGTTTTTGTGGTGCGCCCAGAAAAAAAAAAAAATATTCATTCCTATTTTTCCACTCATTTCTACTTTATTTTCGATTTATTTGTTTGTAACCACAATTCAAACTCTTCCCACCCTATCAAATCCAACAACCGCCCACCGTCTACTCCTACTCCTCGACCACCATCTCCACCTCCTTCTTCCCTATTGCCACTGTAACGTTCAACACAAACCATTAAATAAACAAATACAAATAAACGAAAAGAGACATAAATACAAAAAAGAGAAGACAACCGCAGCGCAGCAAAAATCCATTTTGTTGTCAAGCACAAAATCGATTGAAAATAAATACATTTTCATTTTAAATCCTTAAATTGTGCCGTGTCGCGCTATCGCCCTCACTGTTGCCTGTTCCTCTCGTTATCGCCTGGAGTAACGCTAGCAAATCGTCATCATTATCGCTGTCACAATTTTCGGGCCATTTCGCCACCACAAAGAATGTCATCGACAAAATGTGGTCTAAAAATGATTTTTATAGCGATCATTTTTGTCATCATCGTAAATGGTAAGTGAAGATTTTAAAAAAAATATTACCAAAACTTTTAAAAAGAACATACTTATTGTTTTCCTCCGCCCACTAGAGACGAATCAATTAAGGTGTAGATTTCGCCAAGCAAACATAACATCGCCCCGGGTGTTCCTTATAAGAAAAACTATGGAACGGATAACCCTAAAATGTATGGGATTTAGTTGGTGGTCAAATACTATCAGCCCGATTCTGAATACTCCCGGGAGATAATTCCCGGGGAATTTAAATTGTTCTATTCTAAGCAGACCGGGAAACAAACAAATCATCAGACTCCGAATAATCGAAATTGCATGTCCCTTATTATTATTCGCTCGGTTTGTTTAGAATAGGAAGATATTGTTCTAGAAAAAAGTAAATTTCCCGGAAGTATTTAGAATCGGGCTGATTGTGTTAACAAAGGTAAAATATAGAAAGTCACCCTTAATCTCCTCTCAGCTCGCTATTCTTTCTGAGCTTTCACATTTTACAAAACTTTTATCGATTTTGTAAGAAATTTAACAAACAATTTATTATATGAGGGCCACGAATGAATTTAAATAAATGAAAATGAAATGACAAACATTGGACAAACTCTGAAAGGTTATTCTTACTTCTTTGAGCATCACTTTAATAAGTTATTTATTTATTTATTAAATAATTACTTTGGTAAATTTATATTATAATTTTGGGTGCAATACCCATGACTATATACAGACTACCGGGGCGCTTCACCCTTTAATAACTAGTTGTATATACACTCGCATTGTCGATGTTCGACGAACAAGGGTTAAATTTGTCCTGTCTGTCCATCCGTTTGGCAGAGAAAGTCAAAGGCTTTCAGGCTTTCACTCTGTCTCA
This sequence comes from Hydrotaea cyrtoneurina, assembly GCA_958296145.1. Taxonomy (NCBI): domain Eukaryota; kingdom Metazoa; phylum Arthropoda; class Insecta; order Diptera; family Muscidae; genus Hydrotaea; species Hydrotaea cyrtoneurina. The sequence goes on from OY282514.1 coordinate 85,676,815, forward strand.
ACATAGAATGAAATGCTCGGGTGTCAACGTAGACCACATCGGCATGTAAACCTTTTTTTAATGGACAAGGAAAACAACAGATAAGAAATGAAAAAAAAAAATTAATTAAGTGTAGGACTAGGGTATCGCGCTCCTTAATACGCTTTTGTTGAGGATTTTAATAAAACACGTTGAGTCCTTGTTCAATTACGTTGTATAAAAGGGCTTCTTTATTGGCGGAAACATATATCTTGTAAAAGTGATGCCAATTGTCCTTACCGACGTTGTATTGCCAGATCGACCTAACAACGTAGTGCTAGATCGGCCTACCAAAGTAGTGCCAGATCACAATCTACTACATAAGAATAAGAAGAGGTTGGTCATTTCAGAATAGGAAGTCTTTGGCCAAAGCCCTAAAGACTTGCAAAATATAGAAAAATACTGTGTCATGGCTCAATAGTAGAAGATAGTAGCAATTGCCCAGCAACAAATACAACTCTGGGTAGTTTTTTCAAATGAAGTGAACAATATGTAATCAGCTGTTTAGAGCCATACACACAGCTGATTATAACTTGTTCATTGCATTTGACAATCAAATGATACAGTGTGTTGGAAAATCTTAAAAAACATCGTTGATTTCAAGTCTCAAGTCGTTTGAATTCTGTAAATATTATTTTTGAAACGAAACGAGTCATGGTGTTCTTAGCTAGACGAATATCGCTGCCGGACAGTTTTAATAAAGATCCCAATATGTAAATCCACAACCTAAGCAACAATTGGATTTGTGTTATTCGATGACTTGGAACTTTTTGGGTAAGCCATACTAAATACATTCAGCGGGTACAGGAGACGAAGTCAGGTGACCCACCATGGACCTTATTAAGTATCAAACAATTTTCTACAGCGATGAGTCTCATTTCTGTCGCAATGGGTACATAAGTAAACCCAATTGGCGAATTTGATTAAGAGAGCAGCCGAAGGTGGTTCCAGAGCCGACAATGTACCCTAAAGAAAACAGTATTTATTGTGGTTTATGGGCCAGAGGCATAATTGAAACTTACTTCCTCAAAGACAGTGATGGCTGCTGCAAACGTTACGGTCAATGCATCAAGACACCGTGCCATGGTCACGGTCTTTACTTTTTTGGCCAAAATTGGGACTTGTGGGGTTTCAATGGATGGGTTGTTCTCCAATTGCATTTTTACAATGGATTATCGGAGGCCTAGTCATTTTTATTTTTGGGATTTTGGGATCAAGTTGAATTGAATTGCATATTTCATTTTCTTTTGGTAGCGTCCACCACAAACTGCAGTTTAGCCCGATTTTTTTTAAGAAGAACTTTCAGTACGCCTTTCGTAATTTGCTTTTAATTGGCCTACAGTCGTTAAATTACAAGTCTGGAACAAAAGAATTCAATAAGTTACTTAAGTTGAATAATTGGTTTTCTGACAAATGAAGTACTTAAATAATATTTTTGTCTTTTTAATTATCTTTGTTAAACTTTTCTTCGAATAGCCCGAAATATCAATGAGTATGAAATTACAAGAGTGTCCCAAATGACTTTTATTTTTCATTCCTCATTTCATTTCTTTTCCTAATTTCACAATTTTTATGTTTACTTACTTTTGTTCTTTTTTTTTCGTTTGTTTGAAAATGTTTCTCCTTTCTTTTGCCTTGGCTCATAATAGATTCGTTTGTCGGGTCTTGTTTTTTACTCGCCAATAATAGTGCGTGGGTGGAAGGTTCCTTAATTAAAAAACAACATTATATTTATCTTAACTTTTGCTTTCGTTTTGTTTCTTACTGACCTCTAACCTTTTGTGTCTTGGCTTTTTTATGGCTTTGTCTGGAGACCTTTATTCTAACCTCGTTTGTTTTTTCTTCTTGTTCTTCTCTCTATTGATTGTGCCATGATCTGATTTATTATGGATTTTTATTTTTCCGACCACACCACAACGGACACCTGCAAAACCACTTGCCTTCATTACTCTCGGTTTTCTTGTGCTTTCGATGAATATTCAAACATAATGAGAATGACGATAACAATAACAACGAATGACAAGCTGGAAGGGGGGGAAGGATCTCAATGAATGGCAGAGCATAAAGCATACTAGATGATAGAAAGAAGAAGAACAACTTAATTATAATAGAATGCCAATCATAACAGTCAAAGGTTACCATTATTTTTCTTCTTGTTTTCTTTTATCTTTGGTTTTGCGTTTTTTCTGTCTTTCTGTGTTTTTCTGCAATGGCCGAGCTCAAGGTGGAGGACGACGACGACTTAATAAGAAATAATGGAAAAAGATTAGAAAAATTAATGACATTTGTAGGTAGTTACTGATAGACCACAGAATGGCTAGGTTAATGGAAGAGTAGGAGGGAGAGGAGATGCAAATGAATTGTCTGCGGGCGATATGAGTAAGAACAGAGCAACAAAGAAAAACTGGCCAATGCACAATAACAGAAGTTAGTGGCAATTGTCCAACAACAAAAACCCAGATACAACCCTGGTTATTTCGATTGTCAAATTCTGACACATAAGTGACAGACAGCTGACAATTACAATGCTCATGGCAGAATTTTTGGAGAACTAGAACTTTATTTTTAATAGTTTTGTATTTTAATTCTTTGATTTCAATGTTTAAAACGAAATGAAAAAATTGCACTCAGCTGTTTGCATGTCTCTGCCTTCTATTATTGTGCCTTGGGAGACTGTCTACGAGACTTTACATGTGTTTGTGTTCTGCTAAACACATTTTTAGCGATCGCATTAATCAATGCCGGTGTCGCTTGGAGTTGGAGAGTAAATTTGAAGCCAAAGAAAATGCAGTAAACGTGCAGGACTTTCAAAACAGATGGTCGTGGTCAGTGAGTACACCAAGTTATATCTAGTTTCGTGGACTGTGATGAATTTGTTTGAGTATTTTGTAGCGTTCCACCCTCACGTCGATGTAGTTACAATACCGTAACAAAAAAAAAACAGGTTTCGGCTTTTGATTTAAATTTTTAAAATTTTTAAAAGTCATGATTTGCCCCCGCCTCCAAAAAAAACACACACACACAGAACCACCGATGCTTAATTAAGGGTTTTCTTTACTTTGACATATCGAGCAAATGTCTGTATTTCGAATTGTTTTTTGATGAGAATGGCTGGACAGTCGGTCAGTCAGGCTGCCGGCAGGCAGATACCACCAGATGTTGCTAAAGTCAGAAATATCTTTGTCGTATTGCTGGGCTACAGAATGACAGTATAAGGGAGGCAGCAAACTCACAAATTTTTTCCACAAAAGAATATCTTGGTAATATTTGTCTGGCAATTGCACACGATGTGATGATTGGGATATTCTAAATGAAAACGAATGATAATGGAATAGAACAACGGAAAATAATTGTGCTATAAAACTTAAAAAGATTTTCTAAAAATTGGCCATTTCACTTTTGAGTGGCTGGAAAAGATAAAGGTAAATTTTTGTTTCGTTGTTTGAATTATTCCAAACGGCAAAGAACTTGGCATAGAAGGCTACCAAAAAAAGAAGCTTAGGAGATTAACATGAAACCCAAGGAATCAAAGGAATCAAAGACTTATATTTACTCAAATTTACAACAGCTTTATAAACCTTTGTTGCGAAAAACATGTGCAAATACAAAAACAATTGTCACACATAAAGTTTTTATGAATTCGATGGTTAAAGAAATTATTTAGCAAAAATTAAAACGAAGGAAAACATTACAAACCTCATAAAAATTTAGTTCCCTTCAAAATGACCCCATTGATGAATGGATTGCGTGCTATTGTCGATAGACTATCGGCCATTGTGGCATTGAATGATTGCTACATCCCTAGTGAAAGAAACTTCTCAATGAGTGTGACTTAAACATAATCGATCTCCGTCTCATTAAGATCAGCTGCATATGAATACAGACAGATGCGAGTGATGGAGAAGCGGCCACTGTGGCATGGAATGACCACAATTTTTGCAGAGACAGAGAGATAGAATGTATCTTAACCACAATCAGATCCGGTCTCTGCAAAATCATGTTAATATCAACAGCCGACTGGTTGAAGATTAATAAGCAAATGATGCGGTTGTGGTCATCTTAATCTGTTTAATCAATGGCTGAGAAACTCTTCAATGAATAAATGTCTTTCTTACCCAATGTCAGTCTGAACAAGATCAGCGGCAGATAAATATCATCAAGAGTGGTGGTCATCTTAATCAATGGCTGAGAAACATGACAATGAATAAATGTGCGGTAACTCAAAATAAGTTTTAGACTCATCAAGATCAGCGGAAGATAAATATCAACAGTCAACTGGTTAAAGATAAATAATCCAACGATAGAGTAGTGGTCATCTTAATCAATGGCTGAGAAACATGACAATGAATTAATGTGCCGTAACCCATAAATGCTGCAGAAAAATTTCCACAACCAACTGGTTTAAGATAAATAATGATCGAGTGGGTCCTTTGACACATTGACACATTACTACTCAATCAATAACTGAGAAACTTTTCAATGAATGTGTTTCTTAACCATTATCGGTCTTTGTGTCAACAAGAACTGAAAAATATCAACAGCCAAATGGTTTAAGACAAATAATGAAACAATAGAGTCATTGTGTCATTAAATTATTGCTAATTAATCAGTATCTGACAAACTCTTCAATAAATGTGTTTCTTATGCAAAGTCAGTCTCCGCAAGATCAGCTACATACAAATATCAACAGCCAACTGGATTAAGATAAATAATGCTGGAGCAGCGACCTGTGTGACATTGTTTGCTACTAAATGAATAACTGAGAAAATCTTTAGTGAAGGTGTAGCTTACCCATAATCGGTATTACAGCTCATGAGGTTCATCTTGCCGTCATATACTCAAATTATTTTAGCTAAACCTCTGAGAGACAATGGCAAATGGACCAAATATAGTCGACATACTTTGGAGATTCCCAGGTTTCACAATTTGATTGCTTACAACTCAGCTCCCCTTGTAAGTTCATACACACTCCTGCTAGGCCACCGAGAACTTTAATTGAAATCTAACGAGACTTTTTAGAAATTCCAGAATCATTTTTTAAAAGTTTTTCCAAAAGGTAATGTTTTCGTGGAAGACCCCCCTGGTCTTGTAGGTAGTGTGTAAGTCCATCAAACATTTTTCAGCGGCTGTTTTCCACCCCGTACATGCTGGTAGTCTTTAAGCCATGTAAATCTTCTCTAGAAAAGCATCAGCCGTTGGGAGCCGGCTTTCAACTGTAGGCTCGGGTCAGTGAGTATACAATTTATATCGCGCACTGTGAACTGATTCGATAGAAGTACCCCGCCAGTTCCTTCATGGAATGTTAAGGGAAATAAGTGAGTAATGTTTTCGTGGTGAAATTTGCATTTTAATGGAGAAATTAGTTTCGTTTTTTTCATAATTTCGAAATGTAAAATAATCACTTACAAATTGGAGCAGAAAAGCAAAGAGCTTCCACTTAAGAACAAATAATATTAGGAAATCTCAAGAGGTAATACAACAGTGTTTTTTTTTCAAAATTCTTTTTTGAATGTCTGTATTGCCCAATTTCAATTAGTTGGCATATTCTGCATATTTGTTAGTAAGAAAACTTCTGGAACTACGCAGGCTTTGTGGCATTTTTGGGAGATTTCTCAAATTCCCATTGGCCTTGCTTTGCCACTTGACAAATAATATGGTCTGACCATGTTCTGCTTACGTTTTTTTTATTATTCTATTTTATTTGTATTCTATTTTGTGAGTTTTCTCAATTTTTACTTTGGTTTTTTGTAATATTCGTTTTTTTCTTCTTCTTTCGGGTTTCCTCTTTTTTTAGTAACAAAACTTTTTGGAACTACGCAGGGAGACTTTTGGGAGATTTCTCAAATTCCCGTTGGCCTTTCATTGCCTGGTCTTGCCACTTGACAGATAATATGGTCAGACCATATTCTGCTTAGTTTTTTTTGCATTTTCTGAGATTTCTCAATTTTTAATTTGCTTTTATCTTTAAAGTATGACAACTTTATGAACCACCCTCGCTAATGTGTTGTGGTGGCCCCGGCTGGTTGTTTTGATTGTCAATATTACTCATGTCTATCCAGACAACAATATTCATAGTAAATATTCCAAATAGTATTTTAAAATTAGGTTAACCGCATGGAATGACTCTCGGTCGTTGGAAAATTTACTAAATTTGAACAAAACTATGACAAGAGTCATCTTTTATGACGGGCAGATGGTGATTCACCTTTAAGTGGGAACAATTTACACACAGGCTGAATTATAATTATGGGCATCCCCATGCAGCCTTTGATGATTTGATAAATACAATTTAAGTTTCACAAGCCCAAAAGGGCACACCAAAAATATACTCAGCCCGGAACCACACATTCGCCGTTTCTCTTTCAACCCCCCTGCCCATCGTTTGTCGTGACAAGTGCTGGCCTGGAATTTCGTTCACTTTAATCCCTTGGTTGGCTTTAATTTTTCTGTACAAACAGACAGACAAACGCACACACACACAAAGAAAGTCGCACTTAAGAACACGACAAAAAAAAACACTCTACCCCTATTTATGAAAAAATGCCAATGGGCTTAAAAAAAAACAACAAAAAAATATACATAAAATTCCTTTGAATTGCAGACATTGAACCTTGACCTTGAAACATATGCACAAGTACTACGCTGAAGGGCGGTGGGTTGTTAGTCTTAATGAAGGGGAAACAAAAGTAGTTCATTGTCGAAATTTTCAACAATTTACTTTGAACTATTTAATTAATATTCCCAAATACAACAAATCTTGGAATATGTTGGAATATGTTGTTGGAAAAACTAAGAAATGTTCCTGTCATATTTCGAATGAAATGAAAAGTGTCATGATACGAGTACCTAAGCAAATCACTATAGTGCAATTAAGCCCAATTAGCCGTCACGTCGTCTGTTTTTTTTTTTGCTGCTGCTGTTGTTCGTTTCTCGTTTAAACCAAATTCTCAAATGACCCGGATGACTGGATGACTTATGTAAGAACAAGACAAACCATTTCAAGCACGCTTAACAAAAAAAAAAAACATTATTTGCACACACTCGCATGTACACGCAGCAGAATGACAGCAATGCGAAATAAAGTGATAATTTTTAAAATGCTTTTGTGAACAAGAAAAAAAACCGAAGAAAGAAAAACAGAATGAGAAGACGACAAAAACGTTAATTTTTGCATAATTTGCTTACTTTGCATACCCAGGAGAAGAAGAACAACAAGAAGAGAAAGAAGAACAAGCGAAGAAGGCGCCCCAAAAGAAACATTTCGATGACGATATAGAGAAGGCAACAACAACAACAGCACAAGTGATTATGGCCCAATTTAACAAGTTTCTGACGCATCCCAGATCTCCGCTCATTCTCGCCCAGCGAACTCTCCTCGCCGCTTGCGAGTGACCAGCAAAAAGAAACAAATTTAAAGCAGCAACAAACATTAAAATACAACTTCAAAAGAATAAGAAATTCTATAAAAGGAAAAAAAAAAAACTAAACACCAAAACGTTGTTTAAGCCCTGATTTTTGTTGGTCTGGCTGGGTTGACGGGCGCGCAGTCATACCCACATTCAAACTCAGCATCATCCACAAGAAGCACAAAATTGTGTATCTTTGAGATGTGGCGTTTTTTGTTTGTGTTTTGGGTTTTTTTTTTTGGCTACTTCGTCGTCTTCTGTGTCTGGTCTGGTGCTGCTGCTGCTGTTTGACTGACTGGGTTTTGAAGTGACGTCTTCTCTTGCCGGTTCTTTTTTTTCGACTGCTGACTCGCTCGCTTGTGTTTCGCTGGCGATGGTGTTGGGGTCAATGTCTTTCGAAGAGATAGATTCATTTATATTTACATGCTATCCGACGATAAATTGTTTATAGAAAAAGCAAAGCATTTTTGTTGTTGTTGTTGGACTTCAGCGCAAATTTGTTTATCTTTCTTTGGCTTTTAAACAACGAACGAACGAACACGGCGCAACAAGATTTGGATCGTTTGTAAATTTGTTAAAGAAAAGCTCATCTGTGAACTGCGTTTTTTGTTGTTGTTGCGATAAAACATTTGGACTCCCATCATCATGGTCTGTTGGACACGGAAAGATACAAAATTGTTAATTACATAAATTAATTACAGTAGAAACAAAACAAACATTTGAAACATAAATCCCAAGATGAGTTACATGGAATACCTGGGGAACAGTCTAGGATGGGCCAGGAGATCAGGAGTCTTAATTGAAATAAAAGAAAAAAGAAAAAGGTGAATTTAGTTAAGTACATGAATAGCTGTTTGATTGAATAATTAAATAATTAAATAATTAAATAATTAAATAATTAAATAATTAAATAATTAAATAATTAAATAATTAAATAATTAAATAATTAAATAATTAAATAATTAAATAATTAAATAATTAAATAATTAAATAATTAAATAATTAAATAATTAAATAATTAAATAATTAAATAATTAAATAATTAAATAATTAAATAATTAAATAATTAAATAATTAAATAATTAAATAATTAAATAATTAAATAATTAAATAATTAAATAATTAAATAATTAAATAATTAAATAATTAAATAATTAAATAATTAAATAATTAAATAATTAAATAATTAAATAATTAAATAATTAAATAATTAAATAATTAAATAATTAAATAATTAAATAATTAAATAATTAAATAATTAAATAATTAAATAATTAAATAATTAAATAATTAAATAATTAAATAATTAAATAATTAAATAATTAAATAATTAAATAATTAAATAATTAAATAATTAAATAATTAAATAATTAAATAATTAAATAATTAAATAATTAAATAATTAAATAATTAAATAATTAAATAATTAAATAATTAAATAATTAAATAATTAAATAATTAAATAATTAAATAATTAAATAATTAAATAATTAAATAATTAAATAATTAAATAATTAAATAATTAAATAATTAAATAATTAAATAATTAAATAATTAAATAATTAAATAATTAAATAATTAAATAATTAAATAATTAAATAATTAAATAATTAAATAATTAAATAATTAAATAATTAAATAATTAAATAATTAAATAATTAAATAATTAAATAATTAAATAATTAAATAATTAAATAATTAAATAATTAAATAATTAAATAATTAAATAATTAAATAATTAAATAATTAAATAATTAAATAATTAAATAATTAAATAATTAAATAATTAAATAATTAAATAATTAAATAATTAAATAATTAAATAATTAAATAATTAAATAATTAAATAATTAAATAATTAAATAATTAAATAATTAAATAATTAAATAATTAAATAATTAAATAATTAAATAATTAAATAATTAAATAATTAAATAATTAAATAATTAAATAATTAAATAATTAAATAATTAAATAATTAAATAATTAAATAATTAAATAATTAAATAATTAAATAATTAAATAATTAAATAATTAAATAATTAAATAATTAAATAATTAAATAATTAAATAATTAAATAATTAAATAATTAAATAATTAAATAATTAAATAATTAAATAATTAAATAATTAAATAATTAAATAATTAAATAATTAAATAATTAAATAATTAAATAATTAAATAATTAAATAATTAAATAATTAAATAATTAAATAATTAAATAATTAAATAATTAAATAATTAAATAATTAAATAATTAAATAATTAAATAATTAAATAATTAAATAATTAAATAATTAAATAATTAAATAATTAAATAATTAAATAATTAAATAATTAAATAATTAAATAATTAAATAATTAAATAATTAAATAATTAAATAATTAAATAATTAAATAATTAAATAATTAAATAATTAAATAATTAAATAATTAAATAATTAAATAATTAAATAATTAAATAATTAAATAATTAAATAATTAAATAATTAAATAATTAAATAATTAAATAATTAAATAATTAAATAATTAAATAATTAAATAATTAAATAATTAAATAATTAAATAATTAAATAATTAAATAATTAAATAATTAAATAATTAAATAATTAAATAATTAAATAATTAAATAATTAAATAATTAAATAATTAAATAATTAAATAATTAAATAATTAAATAATTAAATAATTAAATAATTAAATAATTAAATAATTAAATAATTAAATAATTAAATAATTAAATAATTAAATAATTAAATAATTAAATAATTAAATAATTAAATAATTAAATAATTAAATAATTAAATAATTAAATAATTAAATAATTAAATAATTAAATAATTAAATAATTAAATAATTAAATAATTAAATAATTAAATAATTAAATAATTAAATAATTAAATAATTAAATAATTAAATAATTAAATAATTAAATAATTAAATAATTAAATAATTAAATAATTAAATAATTAAATAATTAAATAATTAAATAATTAAATAATTAAATAATTAAATAATTAAATAATTAAATAATTAAATAATTAAATAATTAAATAATTAAATAATTAAATAATTAAATAATTAAATAATTAAATAATTAAATAATTAAATAATTAAATAATTAAATAATTAAATAATTAAATAATTAAATAATTAAATAATTAAATAATTAAATAATTAAATAATTAAATAATTAAATAATTAAATAATTAAATAATTAAATAATTAAATAATTAAATAATTAAATAATTAAATAATTAAATAATTAAATAATTAAATAATTAAATAATTAAATAATTAAATAATTAAATAATTAAATAATTAAATAATTAAATAATTAAATAATTAAATAATTAAATAATTAAATAATTAAATAATTAAATAATTAAATAATTAAATAATTAAATAATTAAATAATTAAATAATTAAATAATTAAATAATTAAATAATTAAATAATTAAATAATTAAATAATTAAATAATTAAATAATTAAATAATTAAATAATTAAATAATTAAATAATTAAATAATTAAATAATTAAATAATTAAATAATTAAATAATTAAATAATTAAATAATTAAATAATTAAATAATTAAATAATTAAATAATTAAATAATTAAATAATTAAATAATTAAATAATTAAATAATTAAATAATTAAATAATTAAATAATTAAATAATTAAATAATTAAATAATTAAATAATTAAATAATTAAATAATTAAATAATTAAATAATTAAATAATTAAATAATTAAATAATTAAATAATTAAATAATTAAATAATTAAATAATTAAATAATTAAATAATTAAATAATTAAATAATTAAATAATTAAATAATTAAATAATTAAATAATTAAATAATTAAATAATTAAATAATTAAATAATTAAATAATTAAATAATTAAATAATTAAATAATTAAATAATTAAATAATTAAATAATTAAATAATTAAATAATTAAATAATTAAATAATTAAATAATTAAATAATTAAATAATTAAATAATTAAATAATTAAATAATTAAATAATTAAATAATTAAATAATTAAATAATTAAATAATTAAATAAGAGATGGCTACCGATAGTAATTGGGTTATGTTGGCGTGGCAACCCTCTAAGAACCGTTTTATAATCCTGATCACCCATATTGTCATAACCCATATTTGGCCAAACTCGTACCGGTGATTTTGAGAATTCTTTTAAACTATTACCTCAAACAATTGTTTAGGCAATGTGTGGTTTGTTTTGTCAGTTAACATTTTGTTAAATAAATATTTCATTGTGTAAGAAATACAAAGGCAATTGTTTTCTAACTCAGGCAACAGAAGTGAGTAAAAAAAACACTAGAGATTGTTGTGAAATCGTTACACAAAGTATTTCAACGTGTTGTTGCCGCCACTCTGATGTATGGATTTCATTGTTGGAACCAAAAGACGCACCACAGCCGGCGAAGAGAAAAACGTTTTTTTTCTATGAAAACCCAAAAAACGGCCTGCATGAAAACTAACAATTTATATATTGTTTTTGACTGAGTTTTTTCTTCTTCTTCTTCTTGTGTTCATAATAATAAATAACACGAGCATGGGCACATGTACCCAAAAAGTCATACATTTATGAGCGGGGAAACATGTGGACGTACGGACGTACGAACTTATTTCACATATCTTTGTAGTTTTTATTATGATTTTGTTATGTGTGTGTTGTTTTTACATTTTCAGTTTTAGTTTAGTTTTGTATTATGTTTTTTTTGTGTAGATTTCAAAATGTGAAAATCATTATTTTTAAGCTTCGCTTACGTTTTAGGTCATGTACGAGAGTGTACATAGGCGTATGTATGTATGTATGTATATTATGTATGTTTGCATTACATATGTACAGAAATAGCAACGTACATTGCGAAGAAAAACTAATGGATACAAAAAAGATCCATAATAAGCGAATAGGGTGTTGTGTTAGATGGAATGATAATGATTGTGAAATGTGGGAGAATAACAGGTTCCCCAGATGGGATCTCATATTTGCGAGAAAATATCATCCATGTACTGAGTAAAAAATACTTGGCACTGTCTTGATTAACAGAAAAATACCAGCAACAACGATATCTTCCGGCATACATAGAAATCTTGTTATCAAGAAAAAAAAAATTATATAAAAAAAGCCTACAAAATAAATTGGCCCTATGATTCATGCCTCAGGGTTAAGAAAGTAAGAGGAATCATTATTACTTTTGAACGTAACTATTCTTATTTTAATTCCCCTTACGATTGAAGCCACGATCTTCACTTTACTAAGTGAACAGGCAACCTACCCAGTATCTTAACCGGTTAGCTGAGAGGCTATATTTTCAAAGCTTAAGAAACTGAACCCTTCGGCACGATCTTCGTACAGTATCGACATAAGAATTGAAGTGTGTCGTTTTTTTCTAGAGAAATTTTCCTTTTTATCTATCGATGGCCATTGAGCGTCTCTTGTTCCGCAGCTTTTGTTTTACTAAGCAAATGCATTTTCATACTACATCACAATTGTTCTTTAATCTAACGTAGTGTCTGTAATGATTCCAGCCATAAAATACCGATCCAGTTATCTCAGCCCTTGCTCTGCTTGCGGTATCGTTTTTTACTGGGCAGTTTGGGCTGGCTGAATTGGTCTCGTATAGAAATCTTTATAGATCTGGATGTGTAACCATGATGATTTTTACAAATTGGTTTAGTTTATTGTTATCTCTATATTTCACTTTCTTTCTCTCTACCTTTTTCTCTCTCTTTCTCTCTATACCTCTCTATCTCTCTCTTTCTCTCTCTATCTCTCTCTTTCTATTGCTCCCTACCTCCCTCTCTACCGCTCTCTCTTTCTATTGCTCCCTACCTCCCTCTCTCTCTTTCTGGCTTTCTTACTCTCTCTTGCTCTCTCAGTCTTACTTTCGACCTCTGTCTATCTTTCTTTATATCTAACTTTCCTTCTACATCTCTCTCTCTCTTACTCTATCTCCCTTGCTCTCTTTCTTTCTATTGTTCTCAATATCTCTCTCTTGCTCTATCTCCCTTGCTCTCTTTCTTTCTATTGTTCTAAATCTCCTTCTCTCTTCCTCATCTTCTCTCTCTCTCTCTCTCTCCACCTCTCTCTCCACCTCTCTCCATCTATTACCATCTCTCTCTCCCTTTTCCTCTCTATCTTTCTCACTCTATTTCTCTCTTTCTTCTCTCTCTCTCTTCCTCTCTATCTTCCTCACTCTATTTCTCTCTTTCTTTTTTCTCTCTCTCTCTCTCTCTCTTGATATCTACCTTTCTTGCTCTCTCTATCTATCTCTATATTCCCCACTCTATTTCTCTCTTTCTATTCCTCTCTCTCTTTTGATATCTACCTGTCTTGCTCTCTATATCTCTCTCTCTTGCTCTCTACCTCTCTCTTTTACACTCTACCTCTATCTCTCTCTCTTGTTCTCTAATTCTATCTCACTCTTGCTCTCTAATTCTCTCTCTCCCTGCTTCTTGCTCCCCTTTTAAGTATCTTCCTCTTTCTCCCTACCTCTGGTTTCATCTAACTCTGTCTCAATCTGATCTGTCTCTCTCTCTCTCTCTCTCTCTCTCTCTCTCTCTCTCTCTCTCTCTAATTCTGTAGATAACCCTACCTCTGTCTCAATCACTGACTCCGTCTAACCTCATTTTAAATATCATGACAATCCGTATCACCCTTTTCCTTCTTCCACAGAAAGCAAAAAAATAGTAATAAACTCTCATCTAAAACTGCGACATCCACAGACATTTTCCAGTTTAAAATCAAAAGTAGAAACAATCACACAAAAAACAAGTGCGTAAAAATTATTAATTTCACTGGAAATAAAAATACACGCACCATAGAAATTGTTGCTTTTGTTGTTGTTGTCAAATTTCACATTTTCACCTTCAACTTTTGCTCGGTTTTTTGGTTGCCAACGAACCGAACAACTCGCCAAACATGACAAGAGATTTCCGACAAATATTGTTTGGTTTCTGGACGTTTTTTTTTTTTTTTTGCTGATACAGTAGCTTACAACTCCGATATGAGCGAGTATTCGTTGTTGGATATACGGAAGGGTCAGACTTTTTATTTTTGGATCAGAGGGATGAGAGGAGAGCGTGCGCTCTCGTCACTGTGGCATTATGCGTAAAAAGCGTTCTACAGAAAGAAATAAAATTTACATTATTCTGGGAAAACAGAATATTTAATTATTCTGTCGTTAGTTTTGGGTGTTAGAGTTTTCTCTGGCGGTCGGTGGTGTGTTTTTTTTTCTAACATAAGCGGAAATGTTTGTATTTGGGGTCATGAAATTATAAATGGTTTTGGTTTGCTGTGGATAAAACGGTGTGGCGGTTTTTTTTAGGTTTCCCCCCCCGAAACATTATGATTAATGAATTAATCAAAATGGCCATGATATGACTTTCATTTTTTAAAACACATTTGATAAGAAAAGCGAGATAAAAAGATGTTCCTTTGAATACAATGTGAACAACTATCTGTAGTAGTTGTTGCCAACTTAATGGTTGGGGAAGTTTTAAAGGTTTACAATTAGATGGAGCTGCTTGCGATTTGCGAGCATTCAATCAGTTTCTACTTTTCTATTGGGCTTGCAAGTCTTTTGATAGCATTTGAGAGCAATGGCTCAATAGGTCCATGTGAAGGGCTCCCTTTTCAGCAGCATGTTTTTTGTTTTACCTCAGTAAATTTTTGTATTTTCCTACTCACATTTCAGCAGGTCAATGTGAAGACCTTGCCGACATCCTCATAGCTCAACGCTAAATTTGTGATTTTAATGAGACACATCCATCTCAGTGAGGTAATCGATCTCTAGGTTACCGGTAACCTTGAACGATTTTAAATATAAATAAACGCATTTTATATTGATTTTTTGGTTGGCTAACCAGTTCCGATCTTTTGTTTTACTTCAATATTTGTTTACAGCTTCTGTGACATTTTTTATTTGAGTTAAAATTATTTAAAAAAAAATACAACAACAAGTTCTATAGAAATCCCCTTTTCATTACCTAAATGAATGAATTTTTTTCGGTTGATTTTTTCCCAATTCAATTTTATGCAAACAGCTTTTGATTTCGGCCGATTCCTAGAATTATTGATCTTAAATTTCTTTTAATGAATTATTCTGCTACAAAATATCTGTTGATATTTGAAACATATTTTCCCCCCACCGAATATTGAATTTATTCAGTTTATTCAATTAATTCTACAGATTCTTTTTTTTTAATTAACTGAGTGTGTTTTGTTGTTGTTCTGTTTGCTCTACATCTGTGTTGGTGTCGTTTCTGTGCTGTTACAAAATGCCCGCTTTTAGATAATTGAAAAGTAATTTCATATTGTGCTGCTTTTTGGTTTAATTAATTTAAAATTTACATTTTATTTTTAAAACTTTAATACCCTGCTAGCCTAGCTATTGCGAATATATTTATATAATTATTGACATTTAATTAAATTGCTAAACGGAGAGGAGAAATTTCATTTTATTATCATTCGTTTAATTTCAAAATTTAAAGGGGGAGGATATGTTTCCCACAGGGAAAGCATAGATCACTAGGCGAAGAGACAGGCAAATATTTGCCTAAGGTCATTCAGGACCTTTTGAGAAGCTTAACTGAAAGGCAAAGCTTTTAGTAACAGTTTTGCAGTCGTTTAAATTTGAATATTGATCGGAAATGGTCTCTAGAGACATTGAGAGAGACGTTCAAGGTACTCTGAGAGTTGATACAGACTCTGAGAGCTTAAATTTAATAGTTCATAGTTCAGTTGGTAGACCTTGTTGACATGTGACATGGTCCAACATCCTCTAAAACATTTGTAAAACTTCTCAGCCGGCCTTTGTGCGTTTCACCGTTTCAGAATAGATTGTCTGTTTCTCCAATAAATCGGAATTATGTGGTCATATTTTGTGAACAAATGTTGCAAATCTCAATGTAACCACTGCAACTGCAACTCCTCGGGCAACCTCTCACCCCCCATCCTTGTGCTTCAACGGCAATCGAAAATTGTAACAACTCGAGGAGCGGAAAAAGAAAGAAAAAACCGATTGCAAAGTGTTTTTACTGTTTTGAGCAACATATTTTGATGACAGATTTATGGTCTAAGATACGACCAATACAACACACACACACACACACGAAACCATTCCGGCAACATCAGCCGGCAGCAGCAACATTTAATGGCATAGTGGAAAATGTCACTCCGTTCGAGACCGACCGACAGACAGACAATAAACTCGCAAGTTGTTGGTTTTCATTAAATTTTCCACAAAAAAACTCCAAAAAAAATATATATTGCAGACATATGATTGCGACGATAGTTTTTTTTTTGTTTTTGCTGCCGCTGCAAGACCCTCCAAACACGCATGGAGTTTCATGTGGTCGCCCAAGGCACTGTCTGGCATTGGTGCGGCTGGTGGCGGTACTGGTGACACAGCCATTCATTCTGTTATAATGAACGACTACAGAATACAATTCCCAACGACTCAATGTTATGATGACAGAAATAGAAAATGACAAAAGAACGAAAACAGGAGAAAAAAAAACACGTCCGAATATATTTCGACCATAAAAGCCGCCCAAAATGCTCTTGGCGTATCTTTGCAAACAAACAATTGACTTGTTAAACATTTGATAAGATTTGAAAATCCGCTGGAGAATTGTAAAGGGATTTGAATTGGAAGTGGCGACTGGATAGAGCATTGCCATCGACATGATTGGATATGAAAAGAAGTCAAAGTCAGTCGAAGTTAGTTAACCTGAGACAAGTTAAGCGGAGAATAGTTAACAGGAGTCGAGATAACCGAAGATTAGTGAAACCGAGTCTCAGTAAACTGTTTACTTGAGACTTGTTAACCTAGGAAGTTAGTTAACTTGAGATAACTAAATAATAGTTAACATAAGTCGAGATAACTGAAGATTAGTGAAACCGAGTCTCAGTGAACTGTTTACATGAGACTTGTTAATATGATTGGACATTATATGACTCGAGCCGTCAAAGAAAGTTATGCCAAAATCCAGTATCGTTGCTAGTTAACTGGAGACTAGTTAATCGGAGATTAGTCTACATGAGACTAGTTAGCCTGATATTAATTGGACTTCGACTAGTCAAAGCAAGTAAGGCCAAAATCCAGTGTCGTTGCTAGTTAACTGGAGACTAGTTAATCGGAGATTAGTCTACATGAGACTAGTTAGCCTGATATTAATTGAACTGAGACTAGTAAACTGAATACTTGTTAAATTGAGGCTAATTAACCACAGACTTGTTAAAATTAGTTTAGAAAATTAAAAGGTAGCTAACGTGAGTTTACGTAACTGAGTTAATCACAGACTTGTTAACATTAGTTTAGAAAATTAAAAACTAGCTAAGGCGAGGTTACGTAACTGAGACCAGTTTACTTGGGACTTGTTTAACTGAGACTAGTTAACCAAAGTCAATGTCACATGAGACTGGTTAACTTGATGATATTTAACCATAGACCAATTAACATAGGACTTGTTAACCAGCGAATAGTTAACACGAGACCAGACCGCTAAAGATTCGTTAACTTAACACTAAATTAACTGAGACTAGTCCATTGGAGATTTGTCGACCTGAGGCTATTTAAGTATTAGTATTAAGAGAGATAATAGCCATGACAGTTACTTGGACTATTTAATATGAAATTCAGATTAGGTAACCTAGAGATTAGGTAACCTAGAGATTAGGTAATCTAGAGATTAGGTAATCTAGAGATTAGGTTACCTGAGCTTAGGTAACCCGAGATGACTTTACCTGAGACCAGGTAACCTAGAGATTAGTTTACCTGAGATTAGGTAATATGAGATTAGGTAACCATGAGATTAGCTAATCTGAGATTAGGTAATATGAGAATAGGTAACCATGAGATTAGCTAATCTGAGATTAGGTAATATCAGAATAGGTAACCTGGGATTTTGTAACCTGAGCTTAGGTAACCTGGGATTAGGTAACCTGAGAATATGCATCCTGTGGCTCTAGTTAATATGAGAAAATAATTAATCGGAGACTCTTGCAAGCCTAAGACTGTAGTTTACCTGAACTATAATTAACCTAAGATTGTAAAATGAGGAAGACTAGTTATACTGACAATGTAGTTAACTGGAGACAGTACATAACCCGAGCGTGTATACATGTTACTCGGACAATTTAATATGAAATTGAGATTAGGTAATCTAGAGATTAGGTAACCCGAGATTAGGTTACCTGCGCTTAGGTAACCTGGGATTAGGTAATCTGAGATTATATTACCTAGAGATTAGGGAATATGAGAATAGGTAACATGGGATTAGGTAACCTGAGATTAGGTAATCTGAGATTAGGTAACCTGTGGCTCTAGTTAATAAGAGAATATAATTAATCTGAGACTCTTGAAAGCCCAAGACTGCAGTTTACCTGAACTATAGTTAACCTACGATTGTAAAATGAGAAAGACTAGTTGTACTGACAATGTAGTTAACTTGAGACAGTACATAACCCGAGCCTGTGTACAAGTAGTTATATTGAGACTGTAGAAAAAAATCTAAAATACGTTAGAAGAATATTTCTAATTTCATGAGTTTCAATCAGCCGTATCTTAGTTTTATTGCAACTCTTTTAGAAAAGAACAAATATTTATTTTTAGTATTTTTGTTTTTAATTCTAAAAATTGATTTGTTTATTCAAATCTTAACTGAGGTTGTTTTAAAAATTCTGCAATGAAATTCCCCTTAACAATTTCTTTGTTCTCTGATGTCAGACTTTTTGTTGTTGTTTATAATTCCTGTTTTGTTGTTGTTGTTTTTTTTTTATTCGCCATAAAAACGTGCATTCCATTGTTTGTCCAAAATTTATTCTAAATAAATCATATTGTGTTAATTATGTAAATCAGTTAATGAAAAAGTTCAACAAACAAACAAATAATTATTTTTAATGAAGACAAACACACTCACGCCTGCCAGCCGACATTTCTTTTGGAAATCAGCTAACGCAAAGTCAACGGGACCAGATGGGGAGAAGTTTCACGTTTTGGCTGTATGGAGTTTCATGTTAGAATATTTACGCAATAAATAATCATAAAGATAACAAAACGAAACGAAACGAAAAAAAAAACGAATTCCAACTCCAACGAGAATGTGTACTGGCACGGGTGTGCCGTACCAAACAGAAATGATGAGGACGACTTGAAGCAAATGAAAAGGTACACAAGAAACGTCAGACAGACATAACAACGGACGGACGCACAGGGAAGTACTTGCAAATATGAAGCGAAGGCAGGAGAAGATGGACATGACAGCCGTCTTTTCGGGGGGAGAAGCTGCAAAAGGGGCGGACTGGCGGACTGGCAGACAGTCAGACATACAATTAGACAGACACTGCCAAGCAGTGAGTCAGTCAGTTATACAGATATTACATTAAATGTAATGAAAGAATGTTGTAAGAAATAAACACACACAGAGAAATTACAAATTACTGTAACTTTAAAACAACATCTTTGATAAGTAAACCTATTCGGGCGGGGAGGATAAAAGGTAGCATGACTAAGATGTTGTACGAAAGGAAATGTGCAGGCCAGAGCAAATTGTTGGCAGAGAAAGAGATCGAGGGAGAGAGAGAGAGGGGAAGACAGAGAGAAAGACACTTTATACAAATAACGAGAGAGATGATGAAGAAGTAAATATGAATGTCATAACGCCGAAAGATGGCACAGTGGGTAGGAATTTGTGTTCTAAGGCAAGAAAATAAGGCAAAAATCAAAAGGACCACTCAAGCGGATGTTTAATCAGTCATAACAATTTCTTTTCAAATGGTCATCTCGAAGGACCAATATTTTCATAACAAAGGCAACTTAATTAAGACTCAGTGAACGTAGATTAGTTTACCCGAGACTTGTTAACCTGAGGCTAGTTACCCACAGACAGTTATAACAATTTTGTTTTTTTTCAAATTGTCATCTCGAAGGACCAGCATTTGCATAACTTGAGACTGAGTGAGGACTGAGGCCAGTTTACTAGAGACTTGTTAATCTGAGTCTAGTTAACCGCAGGCATTTTTAAACTAAATATTAAACTAATTATGGGCAAGTCAGTTGTTAAGAGACTATTTAATCGGATATTGCAGTTAACCTGAGACTAGTTAACCTGATACTCTAATTAATCTGAGACTAGTTAATAGGAGACAATTGTTCGTCTGAGACTAGACTTGTTAACCTGGGAGAGTACTTAAGTTGAGACTGTAGTTATCGTGACAGTTTTAACTGAGGGAAGTTAAATGGGGACAATCGATAATCTATGTCTGTAGTAAATGTGAGACTTCAGGTCATCTGAGGTTAGTGAACCTGTGACTGTAGTTAAACTGAGACTGGGTAACCTGATTTGTGTTTTGGTTGAGTTTCACACATTTCCAACGAAACATGTCCACTTAGAACCACTGTGTCACTGCATTCTCCCCCGTTTTCTTTCAAACACGAAAGATAAATTAAAAAGTTTTCCTCTCCATCTTCCTTTTTTGTGCGTTTTTTTTTGTTTTTTTTTTTGTTTTTGACATGCCGGGTATTTGCCTGTTTGCCGTTGATTTGTTCTCGCCATCTTACGAAATAAACAAACAAAACTAAATTACAGCAAAAAAAAAATGGTCTCTGATGCCGCGTTGGTTGTTCTGGAGCCAGGACTCGGCTGCAATATGAATTATTTGCCATCGTATAGTTGCGTTACCAAAACACCAGAAGAAAAAGAAAGGCAAGTTCATGATGGGGATCTCGCATCAGAGTCGGCATGCGAGCAGACGCGGACACGCATTCGCACGTAATGCTCTGAGACATAATTGTAAGACAACCGAAAGATGGAGGCAAAAATTACAAGAAAAATATTTACTTTAACACAAGTAATACATGAGGAGGGGAAAAAAATACGAGAGGGATACAAAGAGAGAGAGACAGAGAGCGGGGACATGAAGCACCATCGCAGACGGACAACAGGGTCATTTTGGAGACAGCACAAAGAAACAGTGCGAGATATGACTCCAAACAGTTGGCGCAACACCCATTGTAGTAGAAGGAACTGGTGGGTAGGTGGCTTGTAGACCATTCCACCTAGCGGTATATGGCGGCCAAGACAGACAAAACAAACGGCCATCCAACCACACAAAACCGCAAAAAGTCTTAAAGTATCAAACCAAACAGAAGTTACGACTTTTGCGGCCAAATAACTACATTTTAATAAAAATTTATTAATGTCTGCCAAAGACAAAAAGAATTGGCAATACACGAGGAATGTATGATAGGTGAGGTAAATTTTGAAATACTTCTCAAAGTCAGGTTAAAGTTCAGTCATCTTAGATTGTGGCCAGGGGGCACCATTTAGATTTTCTTAACTTGAGAAATGGTTAATTTTTTTTTTGTCAAATTGAAGAATGATTAGTTATCTCTAAACACAAGCCTAAAACAAAAATGGCAGTTGAGAAAACCCTTTACATTTCGAAAATAGTTAAAATATAACAAGTAATGATTTTTTTGGTTCCGCGATAGAACTAGTTGGGGAAGCAGTTCTGGTTCCATTACATTTCCACTACAGGAAATCCATTTTGGGCTAGTAATTAGCACTTGCTGGATAACCCTCTACAGTGCCGCTTACAGAAAACACAAACTTGCCAAAGTCCCCAAAAATATTTTTAAAATCCTTATACGCAATTTCTACCAGCCTTATCAGTTGGCCCTCCAACGTGCCTCCGTTCTGAGGCAAACGACCTCCTTACTTGCTGTTTTTTTTTCTTCTTCCAAAACTTCTGCACTCAAAGGCAAAACATTAAGGGTATTAACGTTAGCTGAAACGCCTCGAATGTAGGGCGGCAATTTGACCCTTAATGATAGAATGTGGCCGGAGGCTCCATTTAATTAACAATGGCTGATACTGAGTGTGAGATCTCATAGATGACGGATTGAACAAGTATTTTGCAGCGACAGTCCAAAGCCTGTGGTGGGTAACGAATCCACAACCACCACGCTGATAGGCAAACAGATTACCAACTCGCCTACCGGGGCGCTTCATTTTTATTTTTTTTTTTATATATTTTTTTTGTCAATCACATTGCAAAGCAAATTTATATTGAAATTTTGGGACCAAGGGTTAACCGGGTGACACAGACCATCTGGCTAGATTTTCGCAACTGATTGGCAAGCACGCAACCAACTCGCCTACCGGGGCGCTTCATTTTATATTCTAATATTTCATTTCCTTGTCATTTCTATTTTTGAGTTAAATTATTCGTGTTTTTTTTTTTGGTTTTAATAGTTTTTTTTATTTATGTAATCATTTTTTTCTATTTTCTTTTTTTTATTATTTTTTTTTTTAATTTTTTTATTTATGTTATCAGTTTTTTCTCCTTTTTTTTGTCATTATTTCTACATTTTTTTTTAGTTTTAAATTTTTTTTTATTTATCATCAGTTGTTTCCTACTTATTTTTATTATTTCTATATTTTTTTTAAGTTTAATATTTTTTTATTCAGTTTTTCCTATTTGTTTTTATTATTTATGTTTTAATATTTTTATATTTTTTTTTTAACTTTAAATATTTTTTTATTTATGTTATCCGCTTTTTTCTTCTATTTTTTTAAGTTTTAATATTTTATTTTAATTTTATAATCAGTTTTTCTTTTTTTTCATTATTTAAATTTTTTATATAAGTTTTAATATTTTTATATTTTTTTTTTAAGTTTTAATATTTTTTTTATTTATCATAAGTTTTTTCGTACTAGTTTTTTTCCATTATTTATATTTATTTTATTTATGTTATCAGTTTTTCCTATTTTTTTTTTATTATTTATGTTTTAATATTTTTTGTTATTTACGTTATCAGATTTTTTCTTCTATTTTTTTAAGTTTCAATTGTTTATTTTAATATTGTAATCATTTTTTTTTTCATTATTTAAATTTTTTATATAATTTTTAATATTTTTATATTTTTTTATTACACAATTTTTTCTTTCTATTTTTTAATAGTTTTTTATTTATGTTATCAGTTTTTTCCTATTTATTTTCTGTATAAATATTTTTTTTTAAGTTTTAATATTTTGAGCTCAATTATTCCTGTTTTTTTAAGTTTTAATATTTTTTTATTTATCATCAGTTATTTCGTATTTTTTTATTATTTCTATATTTTTCTAGATTTTTTTAAGTTTAAATAATTTCCATTTTTTTTTTTTTTTTTTCATTTTTATAAAACCTTTTATAAAATCAGTTATCAGTTTTTTCATATTTTTTTTAAGATTTAATATTTTGAGCTCAGTTATTCCTGTTTTTTTTTAAGTTTTAATATTTTTTTTATTTATCATCAGTTGTTTCCAATTTTTATATGTTGTTTCTATATTTTTTTTAATTCTATTTTTTTGTCATTATTTTTTTTAAGTATTACTATTTTTTTATTTATGCTATCAGTCTTTTTTTTCCTATTTTTTATAATTTTAATATTTTTTTTATCTTACGTTTTTTCCTATTTTTTTTTCATTATTTCTATATTTTTTAAAATTTTTTTTTTATTTTGTAATCAGTTTTTTTTATTTTTTTTTTCATTTTTTTTTTAATTTGAATATTTTTTTTATTTGTGTTATCAGTTTTTTTTCTTTCATTGTTTATTTTGAATATTGTAATGGGTTTTTTTATATATTTTTTAAATTGTTTTTTTTTTATTTTAAATATTTTTTTTTATATATGTTATCAGTTCTTTCATTGTTTATTTTGAATATTGTAATGGTTTTGTTTTATTTTTATTCATTACTTATATTTTTTTTAATATTTTTATATTTTTTTAATTTTTAATATTTATTTTATTATGTAATCAGTTTTTTCCCATTTTTTCATTATTTCTACATTTTTTTTTGTTTGAATATGTTTTTTTTTCAGTTTTTCCCCCCCCATTTTTTTCATTATTTCAATATTTTTTTTAGTTTTAATATTTTTCCGTTTATGTACTCTTTTTTTCATTATTTATAAGTTTTCGTTTTCTTTTATTTTATTTCTTTAATTATACTTTTTTTTGTGTTGTGTTCCGTGTGTTTTTTGTAAATTATTTACCTTTTATTTGTATTTTTTACATTTTTACATTTTTTGATTTGTTACCTTCTTTTTGGGTTTATCCCTTTTCTAAGACATTTCTTAATTTCCCCCTCAAATGTTACTGCTTTAACTTCTGCATTTACAGTTGTATGCCTATATTAAAAAATAATTCTTTAACCCGCCACAGTCAAAAGAAATTAAAACAGCTTTACAAACCTCTGTTAAGAAAAATTTATGAAAATACCAAAACATGTTTCACACATTTTTCTTAACAAATGTTTTTTATTAAGACGTTGGCTAGTGAATACCCTTAATATTTCCAATTAATTGAAGTAAATCGTCCCCATGTTCTCCGCGACCAAAACCACACAAAGGAGTTTTATTGAATATGACACAAGCTCCCCCCAGCCCTCGCTCCCAGACGACGACACCATAATTTCGTATCGTAATGTGCTTTGGGAAACCCATTGGAATAGTGCCAGCAAAAATAATAATAACAATAAAACACCAGCTGGTCGCAATGTGTAGCGAAATACATTTTGTTGTTGTTGTTGTTGCTGTTGTGGTTTGTGGAATGACGAACTTCATCATCATCATTCACAACATCGTTCGGACAGTTTCTACCACCGTCAGTTGCTGAAGTTTAAAATTGCGATACATTTGCTTGTCGGCTCTGTCTTTATTTACTTTGCCATGGCAATTCCTTTTCGATATGTTTATCTTTCGGAATTGTGTTCTTCCCTTTTTCTTTTTTAAATTTTACTTGTCTTTAATTAACTGTGTGTTGGAGTTTCTTTTTCTCAGGAGTATGACTAATTTCTTTCATTCGGAATATTAACAATATTCCCCTCTCAATGTGCTGGTGTTTTTTTTTATTGGCTGCTTCTGCTTTTTTCTTTTTTTTGTATTGACTTAAATTGTCGCCTCGTTGTGTTGTCGATGGAATGGTGAGGGAGAAACTGCTGGCCAGACAAAGCCATCAGTCACTGATTATAATTTTGCGGAATGGTGTCAAAAGTCTGACGACGCACGACACCGTACATTTATTTGGCTTATTTCTTGTGAAATGACTCACAATGTTTGTGGTTTTAATTTATGAGGGGGGGTGGTCAAAATCTGTACATCCATAGGGTTTGGAATACGAGGGCAGAGACAACGGTTTTGCATTGCCAAGTACCAAAATCATGGAACTCGTTATTAATTGAATTAGAGAAGCTGCTGCAGGCGGTGTAATTAGCTGGTGGTCTGCAACACGCTAAACTTTTGGTCAGGCGCTGGTTACAAAATCAACTTTTGGCCAGCTACTGTTTATACGGTTAGCTGTAAACTAACAGCAGACTTTAAATAACTGTTAATTAACAGCCAAGCGTATTAGCAGCTGTCAACTAATATCTGACCGTATAATCAGCTTGACTCTCAGCTTAGTTGTAATTACTTATGGTTGTTCAAAAACCGTTCTCACTCAGCTGATTATCTGGATAGATTTGGACAGTCTGGACATTTCTAAATATTAACTTTCTACCTGTAGATCTAACTAATTCAACTTTTAACAACTCGCCGATTGTCTTATAATCAGCTGAATCGTTCATCTCTTCGCTCACTGCAATTTTCATTGTCGTTGTCACAACGACATTTGCATTTTATTGCGAGTCCCACCTACAAAAACCAATTTAACCATGTTCATAACATTTTTATTTTGACTTTTGTTTCCAACTCAATTACTCAGTCCGGTTTTAATAATTTATCGTTGTCTCATGCCTATGTCAAACATTTTATTTTTTTCCATCTAACTTTGGCCAGTTCCTTTTTGTCATTCGTGCCTGTGTAATCTCTATTTGTGTCTATTTCGTTTTTTGGTAAAGTTCAAGGTTGTCAAGTTTGTCTGCCTCCTGTCTGTTGCGTTTTTTTTTTGCCATTTGGTTAATTAAAACAATCTCCTTCCCTTGAATAAACTTTACTAGTTTTTTTATTGTTCCACATGAAAAGTTTTTAAAATGTTTCACCTTGAAGTTTCACCGAAAAAGTGTCAATATGTCCGGACATTTCACTCTCTCTCTCTCACAGAATGCAGATTGTGCCTACACACGTCACTGTGTTCAATGGAATTGCCAAATATGCGGTTGTCTTTTGTTTGAGGGCAATTTGGTGTTATTTACTGTGGATGTGGTGTTTGTTCTCAGGATTTGATTTTGTTCGGTTTTGATTTCATTTGTCAGTTTAACGGGATTTATTGAATATGTAAAGGTCAGAGAAACATTTGCAATAGGATTTTAAATTGCTTTTTTTTCTATTCCAAAAAGGTTGGCCTTTTTTGTTCCTCGAAAATTAAAATGATTTGATGCCGTAATTTCTGTATCTGTCATCCAGAGGATAACGAAATGTTGAATAAATTATTTAAAAACTTTACCTCGAATTCGTATTAGTCAGCCGATAATGAGCACATACATTTAACAACAGAAAAGTGATTCGACCAAGATGTCCTTGGCAAACTTTGTCTTGTCGAAAATACATAGTTGGCCAGTCCAAAAGTTATTCTGGCACAAAACACTTTATAAGGGAAGCAGAATATAGACGACATTGACTTTATGGCCTGATATGCAAAAAATTACTTGCTCTTTATCTTTCCCACTCTGCCCCCTCACTGACTTTCCCACTCTCAACTATTTCTCTCTCTCTTTGCCTCTCTTTCTGTTTGCCTCTTTCCCTTCCTCTTTTTGCCTCTCTTTCTATCTCTTTGCCTCTATTTCTCCATTTCTCTCACTCTTTGAATCTCTTTCTCTCTATATTTGCCTCTCTCTCACTCTTTGTCTTTCTCTATCTATGTATTTCCCTCTCTCTCTCTTTGTCTTTCCCCTTTTTCTATCTGTATTTCCCTCTCTTTCTAACTGTCTTTCCCTGTCTCACTCCTTGTCTCCCTCTCTATTTTCCCTCTATCTCCCTCTCTCTTTCCATATATCTCTTTTCCTCTCTCTCTTTGTCCCTCTCTCTCTTTTCCCCCTCTCTCTCTATTTTCCTCTCTCTCTTTTCCTATCTCTCTTTTCCTATCTGTCTGTTTTACTCTCTCTATTTCACCCTCTTTCCCTCACTCTCTTCCCCCCCTCTCTCTCTCTCTGTTCCTCCCTCTATATCTCTCTTTTCCTCTCCCTCTCTCTTTTCCTCTCCCTCTCTCTTTTCCTCTCCTCTCTCTTTTCCTCTCCCTCTCTCTTTTCCTCTCCCTCTCTCTTTTCTTCTCTATCTCTTTTCCTCTCTCTCTCTGTCTTTTCCTCTCTCTCTTTCCCTCTCTCTCTTCCCCTCTTTCTCTCCCCCCTCTCTCTCCTCTTTCTCTCTCTTTCCCTCTCTCTTTCCCTCTCTCTCTCTTTCCCTCTCTCCCTCTTTCCCTCTCTCTCTCTCTTTCCCTCTCTCTATCTCGCTCTCTTTCCCCCCCTCCATATCTCTCTATTTGCCTTTTTTATTTCTCTCTTTCTCTCCCTTTCTTCTCTCTATATTTTCCTATCTGTCTTTGCACCTCTATCTCTGTCTCTCTCTCTTTGCCTCTCTTTTTCTCTGTTTTTCTCCCACCGCCCCACTCTCTCACGCATTCTATGTATCCAATTCATTCGACTGATCTCCCATTCGCCTAATCTCTCATTTGACTGATAGCTCGTCGACTAATACATTCATTCGAAGAATCTCTCATGCACTTGACCTCTTATTTGACTAATTTCTCTTTCGACAGATTTTCATTCAACTAAACTCTCATTCGACTGATGAGGTATGAGAAAATACCACTGATCTCTCATTCCGCTGATATTTCTTCAAAAACATCTACATCCGCATTTCCTCTCCATTTCCATCTACTCTCCTTCCTCTGCATACATATGGTCTGTTTTTTGTCTTCCTCCTTCCCCCACCTCCCAAACCTAATAGCCCCTCATCCCTTTATGGAAATGCACTTTGCACAAAACATGAAAGCATAGCAAAAATGTAATAAAAAATCGTAAACAACTAAATCACAAAATAATGAATCGACGAACGAAATGAAGTGAACACAGACAAAAAAGAACTCCATCATAAAATTCCAATTAGAGAAAGAGAGCAAAATCAACGGGCGGACAGACGGTTAAGCGAAATGCAAAGGAAAACTTGACAACAACAACAACAACAATGCTACAAACAACAAATACGATGGTTGGAGAAAAAAAGTAAATTAATGAAAAATGTTGTCACGGTTGATTTGTCTGGTTGCGATACATTTTCAGTTTATTACACAAATTGCACGTTTTAATGATGAAAATAGTTTTGCGAAATAAAAAGCGAACACAGACAGAGGGAAAAACTCAATTTCGTAGAGTGGATGGATGGATGAAAATCAACTAAAGTCATTACTAATTGTTTTCGGAAAACATTGGGAATTGGATTGAAATGAAATTAATTTCCAACGAGTTCAGAGTTTCGAAAGAGGAGGTGTCGGCAAATGGTAAATTTAAATCAAAATCGCCCCGACGAAATTTTCATTCTAACATCTAACCAAAATATTCAATTTAAACTTTCAACACTCCTTAGAAACCAATTGAATTTAAGTATTAGAATCCTTTGACACGGTATGTAACGATATTAACCCAAAACGTATCCTTTTTTTACGAAATTCATCTACGACTTGTGGTTACAAATTTAAATTTAATTTGTTGTTAATTTCATTTGGTTTCCTCAATTCACAATAGTCACGAAACCCTATTAACCATTCCACCAAAGCTCTTCTTCGCCAAAAGAAAAACTGAAACCAACGGAGCACAACGTAAAAGGTCAAACCGGACCACAACCACGATAAGTGTCAAAATATGTCAAAAAGAAAAAAAAAAACGAATTGTGTACATGACAGATATTAAAGCAGTAAAATGTCCAAACCCTAAGTGACCACATACGTACGTACAAACAGGGTCAACATAGTCGCCACCGTCCAATCTAATATCCTTGACACCTGTGTCCTGTGTCCCGACCATCGCAATGCTGAGTTGTTTGTTTAGTGTTTGTGGTGGAATTTTGTTGTGTCAATAGTGAAGCAATGTTGGAAAACAGGAAAAAGTCAAAAACCTTAGAGGAGGTAAAAGGATGGAAAAAGTCTTATCTATAATTCAACTCGAAGTTCATTTAATGTAATGTCCTTTAGGAAGTTTGTCAAAAATGATCTGGGCAACGTTTACAGAAAAATTGGCATCCCAGAAATGTTAAAGAGAAAGAAAAGCTTAACGCAAGCTAATTGAGGGATAATGTAAGGAGAGTTTGAAATTATAAAATTATAAAATTATAAAATTATAAAATTATAAAATTATAAAATTATAAAATTATAAAATTATAAAATTATAAAATTATAAAATTATAAAATTATAAAATTATAAAATTATAAAATTATAAAATTATAAAATTATAAAATTATAAAATTATAAAATTATAAAATTATAAAATTATAAAATTATAAAATTATAAAATTATAAAATTATAAAATTATAAAATTATAAAATTATAAAATTATAAAATTATAAAATTATAAAATTATAAAATTATAAAATTATAAAATTATAAAATTATAAAATTATAAAATTATAAAATTATAAAATTATAAAATTATAAAATTATAAAATTATAAAATTATAAAATTATAAAATTATAAAATTATAAAATTATAAAATTATAAAATTATAAAATTATAAAATTATAAAATTATAAAATTATAAAATTATAAAATTATAAAATTATAAAATTATAAAATTATAAAATTATAAAATTATAAAATTATAAAATTATAAAATTATAAAATTATAAAATTATAAAATTATAAAATTATAAAATTATAAAATTATAAAATTATAAAATTATAAAATTATAAAATTATAAAATTATAAAATTATAAAATTACAAAATTATAAAATTATAAAATTATAAAATTATAAAATTATAAAATTATAAAATTATAAAATTATAAAATTATAAAATTATAAAATTATAAAATTATAAAATTATAAAATTATAAAATTATAAAATTATAAAATTATAAAATTATAAAATTATAAAATTATAAAATTATAAAATTATAAAATTATAAAATTATAAAATTATAAAATTATAAAATTATAAAATTATAAAATTATAAAATTATAAAATTATAAAATTATAAAATTATAAAATTATAAAATTATAAAATTATAAAATTATAAAATTATAAAATTATAAAATTATAAAATTATAAAATTATAAAATTATAAAATTATAAAATTATAAAATTATAAAATTATAAAATTATAAAATTATAAAATTATAAAATTATAAAATTATAAAATTATAAAATTATAAAATTATAAAATTATAAAATTATAAAATTATAAAATTATAAAATTATAAAATTATAAAATTATAAAATTATAAAATTATAAAATTATAAAATTATAAAATTATAAAATTATAAAATTATAAAATTATAAAATTATAAAATTATAAAATTATAAAATTATAAAATTATAAAATTATAAAATTATAAAATTATAAAATTATAAAATTATAAAATTATAAAATTATAAAATTATAAAATTATAAAATTATAAAATTATAAAATTATAAAATTATAAAATTATAAAATTATAAAATTATAAAATTATAAAATTATAAAATTATAAAATTATAAAATTCTAAAATTCTAAAATTCTAAAATTCTAAAATTCTAAAATTATAAAATAGAAGATATATTTACCCTCGACACTGATTCACTGATTCACTGATACACTGATTCCCTGATTCCCTGATTCACTGATTCACTGATTCACTGACTCTGTCACGCAGTACGTAGGAATTTAAATAGGCATTCTATAATAATTCTATAAATAATAATAATAAAAAAAAAATATTTTTTTTGTACAGAAATTGTGTTTTCCCCAAATTTTTTTTTTCCAAAATTTTTTTTTCCAAATTTTTTTTTTTACAAAAATTTTTTTTTACAAATTTTTTTTTTTACAAAAATTTTTTTTTACAAATTTTTTTTTTTTCAAGAAATTTTTTTTTTCAAGAAATTTTTTTTTTCCACAAAAATTTTTTTTTTCAACAAAATTTTTTTTTTCAGCAAACATTTTTTTTTCCACAAAATTTTTTTTTTCAAGAAATTTTTTTTTTTCAACAAAAATTTTTTTTCCAGCAAAAATTTTTTTTCCACAAATTTTATTTTTTTTCGAAAGTTTTTTTTACAAAATTTTTAAAATTAAGTAACAAATACTTTCTCAAGCAAATTAACGGGCGCCATAGGCGCATTACAACTTACTAGTTATAAATAAAATACTAAAAATTACAGAATTAACATTTTTATCCTGAGCTTTCTTTAGTCTACCTTAAACTTTAACGCTCAAATGATGAATAACAAAGAACGATGAAATTGCTCTCTTCCTTTTAATAAAAAACGACTATTTCCTTTACTCATCCCTTACGTTTCCGTTTACGTTTCATTACAGGTTACGCAAAAGATATTTCTGGAGTTGAAAGAGGTATGTACCACGTATATGACGTTTTGAATTGCTTATTTCTTACTCCTCTGCATTTCCTTTGCTTTGGCTACTTCCCGAAAGTAGTCGTGGCAGCTAAAAACTACAAACTATAAGCCTGAAGAGTACTTTATGTTCTCTTAGAAGAAAGAAAATTGCTATGCCATTCCTTTTTCCTATTCTATATTTTAAATAATAAAAAAAAGTACAGAAACTGAAAAACCTACAAAAAAAAAACACTTCACTACTTACACTAAAATGATGAAAAGAATATAAAGGAAAGTTTATAATAAAACAAAACTTCCCAGTATGGATAAAGAAGGAGGCCAACACATGGAGCGCACGTTTCATGCATTCAGAACGTTAAAAATTCTCCGAAGGGAGCAACAGAAACAACAACAGCAAAAAAAAAAAAAACAGAAACAGAGAACTGGAAAACAACGGAACGGAATGTAAATCCGCAATTGGCATAAAGGATAAAGACCTCCATTTGCCAGGAACCACCACTACACAAAGTCACATGCACACGCGGTGGCCCAACACACACAGAGACGACAGACTTACATTCAAACACCTACACACGCCGGCAGATACATGGAAGATGGTATCCCCGAGAATTGCATTACATGCGGTACCACTTCGACTGTCGTTGGTGAATACAACAGCCGGAAAAAAAAACATGAAAAACCAAACGTGAAAATGTTTTCATGAAATTTCACGGAATGTGGAGCGGTAGCATTTTGCCCGGAACACAAAAACCGGGATTTGTATATGAACACAGAGACAAAAAGGACACAAAAAAAAACACACATACAAAGCCGAACTAAAGGATTCGAATGTTGACTATTCGGTTACTATTTGCCCATTTACAATATTTCCCTAAAGACCAATCTATAATATTCACATACATAGAAGAACGAGGGTGGTATGAGATAAGCGAGAACAAGCCAACAAATGGCCCAGTGTGACGTCTGGATTTTAACGCTGGAGTTTTGGTCCAGCTTTGCGATATTTTAATGCCAAATGGAGGGATTTCTGGCAATTCCAAGGGGAATTCTGTCTTTAAAAAAAAGACATTCATTTGGGGGACGTTTTGGCTAAGAAATGGTTCCCTTGCTATTGTGAGAAATCCTTCCAGGAATATCATGGAGTTTCAGTCCAGCTATGAGATTTTTCAATGCCATATGAAGGGATTTCTGGCAATGCCAAGGGGAATTCTGACAATCCCAAGGGAAATTCTCTCGCTAAGAAAAGGCATTAATAGCGGAATTTGGGGGGAAGTTCTGGATATGATAAGGTTCCCTTCAGGAATATCATGGAGTTTCGGTCGAGCTTTGCGATTTTTGAATGCCACATGAAGGGATTTCTAACAATCCCTTCGGAAATTCTCTCGTTGAGAAACGCCATTCATTTGGAGGATTTCTGCATAAGAAAAGGATCCCTCCATGATATTCCGTCCAGGCATTCTAGGTAAACCCGATACGTCTGCGTATCTAATTCGAGACGTATCCCCCCTTTGCGATTCGCATAGTGATCAGTTTGATTAAAGTCTCACCGAGTTTGAAAATTTACCCGCACTTTCGAACTGGGCTCAATTACAAAAGTTCTATGGACATTCGGTATTACTTGCACTTATATTGAGCATTTCAATAGAACTTCTAGAAAATTTAAAAGCATTTCAGTTTAATTTTTACACATTTAAAAAATAAATTAATAATTTGCATATTTGGCTTTTAACCGAAATTGTCTGGCCGTCCGCAGCATATGAACTACACTCGAACTGCGCTGGACGCCAATTGTACATGATAGCCGTGGCCAAAATACATAATGTTTTTTTTTTTGGGGGGGTGGAGGGGGAGGGGTGAGCCCAACAAAATGTTAACTAATCCCTCAATCCAACCCCCCGCGAACCCCGCGAACCCTGTGCCATATAGCACTGTTGAATCTTTTAAATCTTCCCATTGCTCTGCGCCTCTTCTATTTCCTGCTGTAAAGTGTTTAGATTAGAGGATTCCCCTCTCCCCCGCACATTGTTGTACCGCCAGTGGTTGTTGCTCTCGTCAGGAGGCACATGTTTTTGTTGCTGTTGTTGGACAATTTAACACAACGACAGGTTTTAACGTTGTGGCTGTTTTCCTATGGGAGCCCAAGGTGGGTGGTGGTGGGTGGGGGCTCATGTAACACCGTTGATGGTATTTAGTACGTGTCTTCAATTTACCTATGGCTCACTAGGCTATAACACACAACATGTTTTAGCATGTCAGGTCTCTAAATGGTTAAAAGCCTTTTACACAAATCATAGATTCCCGAAAACCCGCCCCGCTCTCCATGTTTCCAAAACAAAATGGATTTTGTGGCAGGTCATCTGAAAAAAAAAACAGTTAGAGAGGGTAGTCCTTTATAGTGGTTCCTGTAGCTGTTGTTGTCATTCTTTACATCCGGTAAACAATGGCGAAATTTGCCATTCGCTTCGCTTATGTAAACGTGTTTGATATGTGAACATATCAGTGGGATTTTCTTTAAATTTTTGACAAATTTTAAACTTTTGAAGTTTTCCAGTTACGTTGGGCGCCATTTTGTGGTCGATTTTTTTTCTGAACAATAACATGATTTTTTCATGACGCTTCTTTCAACAACATTATGAATATGTGTTCAAGAAAAAATTCTTTGAATTCCATGTTGGGCGCCATCACTGTTATAGACGACTTATGAAGCAGACAGGCACTTCTTAGCATTCCTTCTACAAACAGTAAATGTAATCAGAAAAATTCATTTGCTCTCGACTTTCGGCACCTATTTCCCCTCCCATTTGTCCTTTTCGGCAACAGAAAAATCTACATGAAGGCCGGAACCCTCGGGCGTCATCACATTGCGGCTACTGCCACCTCCCAAGCAAACCCAGTAAATCAAGCAAGTAAATCAACAACATGAATAAGTGTTCAAGAAAAATCTTTTCGAACTCCACGTTGGGCGTACTTCTACAAACATGAATAAGTGTTCAAGAAAAATCTTTTCGAACTCCACGTTGGGCGCCATCAGTGTTATAGACGACTTATGAATCAGACAGGCATATATTTAGAAAAATGCTTTTGCCCATCCAAACCCAGTAAACCAAGCAAGTAAATCTACAACATAAATCTGTATTCATGAAAAAGTCTTCGAATTCCGCGTTGGGCGCCATCAGTGTTATAGCACTTCTTAGCATTACTTCTACAAACAGTAAATGTATTCAGAAAAAAATCATTTGCCCTCGACTTTCGGCGCCTATTTCCCTCCCAGTTGTCCATTTGTGCGACTGAAAAATCTACATGAAGGCCGGAATCCTTGGGCGTCATCACATTGCGGCTACTGACACCTCCCAAGCAAACCCAGTATCTAAAATCTTTTCGAACTCCACGTTGGGCGCCATCAGTGTTATAGACGACTTATGAATCAGACAGGCATATATTTAGAAAAATTCTTTTGCCCATCCAACGCCAGTAAACCAAGCAAGTAAATCTACAACATAAATCTGTATTCATGAAAAAGTCTTCGAATTCCGCGTTGGGCGCCATCAGTGTTATAGCACTTCTTAGCATTACTAAGAAGTACAAACAGTAAATGTATTCAGAAAAAATCATTTGCCCTCGACTTTCGGCGCCTATTTCCCTCCCAGTTGTCCATTTGTGCGACTGAAAAATCTACATGAAGACCTGAACCCTTTTGCGTCAGCACACATGGGCAGCTACTATCACCTCCTCTCAAGCAAACCCAGTAAATCCGGCACGCCTGAGGAGCTAATTCGTGAATTCCTTCCCTCTTGGTTAGTGGTTGTGTTCTACCTTTCCTTTAACATTTGGTCAGCCTAGGACAAACATCCTAGTTGCTTCGGACCAACCTCAGTACCGGTTTACAGACTCCGATAAAACCACATACAGTTTGTCGGAGAATGCATTTCAGTAAAAGCCTAAAATAACTCTTGTGCCCTCACTGCCCCCGATTTGGGCGCCAACTTTAACAATCAAATCCCCTAACCGAGATAACTTTCAAGCTCTTAGCATTCTACTTGCCGTTTTATGACATTTGCCTCGTAATAAATGTCCATTACCATTAACATTAGACTCGTAATCGTTTTGTGATATCTCTTTAAAGGATTCCCAAAAATTAAATACATCCTGTCTCTCCTCTTGTCGTTGAATCCTTTCCCAACACTTTGGACTTGTGAACATGATGAAGTCTACGTAAAACTTTCTCAACTCGGTGTATTCTAATAAAGTGTCTCCTCTCCGCTGGTTTTACTCGCCTCCCTCCATCTTTATTCCCATGGAATATTTCAAAATATTGTCATTCTGTGTGTGTGTGTGTGTGGGTTTTTTTTGCCCTGCTCTTTTTCCAGTTTTAATCTGCATTTTGTATTAAAATTGCCTCCGGCTTATAGACTCCGAAAGAGAGACTGTCTGACAGTGCAAATAGGACAAAAAAAAAAATGGGAAAATGGAAAAAATCGTAACAAAAGGGAAGATGTGGGAGAAAAAAAAGCCCTAAAATGCCTTTCACCATTAGAGGAGGTTTTCAAGGATTGTTGCACGGGCCCCAGCCAGCAAGAGTAACAGCAACGCTGTGTGTTTGCTAAACTGGGTGTATCTATATCCTATCTCCTATATCCTTTTACGAGCTTAGCGGAGAGTATGTGTCGCCTAGCATTGTCTATTGATAACAATATGCTCTTCTCCTGCAACGCAGCAGGAGTCACAGCCACACAAAAAAAATATGCGAAGGATGACATTCAATGTTAGTTCCTTCCATTATTGTTATTTTCCAGTATTCTGTTTTTTTTTTTTTTGTGAAGCTTTTATTTTCATATTCCTTTTCATAAGGGTTCGTTTATACGTTTATTTTTTCTATGTACATATTTCTATTTTCTTTTTTTGCTTCTGTGGTGTAGGCTGCTGTCTCTTCTCATTACTGTGAGGCAGGAAGGAAATTGAAAGGATATGTATTTAATGCCTTTCTTTGTCTGGCTGGAGAGAGAGAGCAAGAGAGAGAGAGAAAGTCAGTCAGACAGGGGGGGAAAACAACGTTTAACAAGAGAAAAACTTTTCTAATTAATAATTTTCTATGTCTGATATAATTACTCGTATTATTGGATTTTTTTTTTCTGCACAGACTCAACAGAAATATAATACAAAGGATACAAACAAAGGCCGAAGGAAGCAAACTTTCAACTCAATTATAAAATTTAAATATGCGCTTAGAAATTTTACAAAAATATTAAACATCAAACAAAAGATAAATCCAGTCGCTCTTACTACATAGAAACTAGGCTTCGTCCTGAGAAATTATTCAAATTTCTATTTTCGGTCTAGATGAAGATAGAGCACACACCCCATTATTCTGCAGACACCTGGTAAATCAGACACCTGATAAAATAGCTAAGCCGTCGCTGAAGTAGGATTGCCGCAAAGGTCACTTGGCGGTTTTGTTTTTCCCACAACTCACTGCATTTGGCTCAATTTATATTGAATTGTAATTATTTTGTGAAATTATTCAGTCAGAAGGGTGTGACTCGCTGTATGTCTGTCAGTACCGCTCCAAAGCCAGTCCGAGACAAGGCAATCGTCGTTACATGCTGTTTTGCACAATTCCATGAGTCATGTCTCATTTGTAAAGCGTGTGTTGCAAGTGAAGTTGTTGCCTTTGTTGCGACACACACACTATTCCATATCGTTGTTTTCCACTATTCATTGTTGCTGCTGTTGACTACATTCTATTGTGCAACATACATTACTTTTTTTTTCTTTTTTTTTTTGTTTTTTTTTTTGCATACAAAGTGACGGCAACTGCAAAAATGACTTGGTGATTTGTCTTCATCTTCTTCTTCTGCGATTTTGTATTCGCCGTTCTTTACTTGTATTCAATTCAATTCATTTCAAGTACACGACCGTTGATAAGAATAGAATTCTTGAGAAAAATCGACAAAATAACACGTCGAATAGTCAACGCAATAGTCAAACAACCGGGAAGGGTATCAGCGACGGGGTGGGGGTGAGCGGTAGGAGTTACACGTACATTTTGCGTGATAGGGAATGAATAGAAGGAAAAAAAGTAGATGATGTAGGTGATGGTGGATGAAGAGGGCGGAGTAGATGATGTAGGAGATGATATAGTGGATGTAGATGATGTAAGGAATATAGATGATGTAGGGGATAGATGATGTAGGTGATGGTGGATGAAGTGAGCGGATTAGATTAAGTAGGAGATGATAGCAAGAACGGGGCATTTATTGAAAAGACGTTTTAACACCGAACTGAGGCTCTCAACTGAGCCAGAGACTGGCATGCCAGTGGACAACACTCACGGCCATCTTGATCGGTGCTCACTGATCAGAATGCGGTGTGTGACTCAGCCTTTGATCTCAAGAACTCGGCATATCATGTACCAGCCTAAAGCGGATTTTGCACAAAGACCTCAAGTTATTCGCATTCAATGTCCCATTGACTGAGCTTCGTTATCGCTTCTCAGCTACTCGAAATGGTCAACGATTTTACACGAGAAGTCGTTTCATTTTTTTTTCGCACATTTTTATGTGGGAATCTGGACAGGTCACCTACTATTCTGTTTCTGACAATCTGGTGGCACTCGGTAGCGTTTTCTAGTTATCCTTTCTCTATTTTTGCCGCAGAATATTATGTTTTCTAGGAGTTTTCCTATTTTCTTCATTCTCCGTCGTGCAGTTCTCATATGACTCGTACTTTTGTCACCCACTGTATTGGCACTTAAAGGTATTTGTACAAATATAAATAAATTAATGGGAATGAACTGATTGTTATTTATGAATTTGAACTCGAGGTTGCTAAAAGCAACAATAATAATGTGCAACGGCCGGCTAACAATGCAAATGATCAGTCTGAGTAGGAGGGGCGGGGGAAGCATTAATTTGAATTGATATGAAACCATACACTGGCCACAGGTTCAGGCCATTGTTATGCTGCAGACTTGCAAAAGCAGATGGTCAAACATTTGTTGGCAAAGTTCATGGACTGCCGATGGGAAAGGTCGCTGTAGAGGTTTGAAGCCATAGATTTGGTATCTTAGGATAATCTTTCAGAATTAGGATAATGTGGATTTCACGTATAACTTTCCTATAGGAGATGACTTCAGTTCACTGAGGACTTTCAGCAGTTTACTGGGAACTTCATTGAGGTCTTTTCCTATAGAAGAGATCTTCATTGAGAGCTTTTCCTATAGGAGATACCATCGCTACATAGAGGACTTTTCCTATAGGAGATACCATCGCTTCATTGAGGACTTTTCCTATATGAGATGCCATCGCTACATATAGGACTTTTCCTATAGCAGATGTCGTCTCTTCATGGATGATTTTTCCTATAGGAGATACCATCGCTTCATTGAGGACTTTTCTTCATTGATGATTTTTCCTATAGAAGATGTCATCACTTCATTGAGGACTTTTCCTATAGGAGATGTCATTACTTCATTGAGGACTTTTCGTATATGTGATGCCATCGCTACATAGAGGACTTTTCCTATAGAAGATGTCGTCTCTTCATTGATGATTTTTCCTATAGATGATGTCATCACTTCATTGAGGACTTTTCCTATAGGAGATGCCGTCGCTTCATTGATGAATTTTCGTATGGAAATGTCATCGCTTCATTGATGATTTTTCCTATAGGAGTTGCCGTCGCTTCATTGAGGACTTTTCCTATAGGTAATGTCACTGAGGTATTTTCCTATAGGAGATGCCGTCGCTTCATTGAGGACTCTTGGTGTAGGAGATGCCATTACTTCATTGTGGAATTTTCCTGTAGGAGATGGCTTAAGTTATCCGAGGAATTTTTCTATAGGAAATGTCATTAGTTAACTGGGGACTTTTCCGACAAGAAATATTTTCAGTCTCCAGTGGATTTTAAAATTGTTTTGCGCTTTAACATTGTTGAGAACTAGTAAGTTGTAATGCGCCTATGGCGCCCGTTGAAATAAGGAAAAAAAATTTTGTTGAAAAAAAAAAATTTTTGTGAAAAAAAAAAATTTGTTGAAAAAAACAACTTCGGTTGAAAAAAAAATTTTTTCTTGAAAAAAAAAAATTCTGTTGAAAAAATAAATTTTTTCATGAAAAAAAAAAAATTTTTTTGAAAAAAAAAATTTGTTGAAAAAAATTTGGTAAAAAAAAAATTTTTGTAAAAAAAAAATTTTTTGTTGAAAAAAAAATTTTGTAAAAAAAAATTTTTGTAAAAAAAAAAAAATTTGTAAAAAAAAATTTTGGTAAAAAAAAAAAATTGGGGAAAACACAATTTCTGTACAAAAAAAAAATATTATTTTTTTTATTATTATTATTTATAGAAAATTATAGAATGCCTATTTAAATTCCTACGTACTGCGTGACAGAGTCAGTGAATCAGTGTCGAGGGTAAATATATATTAAGAAGATTGCAATTTGAATAAATCTTGTTGCAAAACAAACAATTCACAGCTTCACAATTGATGGCAGCTATCAGCATCACGGACTTCATTATGCGCCAAAAAAAAAAAACTAAGGCATTTATCAACTTTTATCCACAACCAACGCCGTCTATGCCGGTAATTCGTTCATCTTTCCAGCACATACCGGAAATAGTACATGGGTTTTTGTTAGAACTCCCATAAAAAGAGATTGTCTACATTTCACGATTTCCATCCGTCACATTTTTTCTTCTTCTGTTTTGTTTTTTTTTGCATCAAAACAACCA
Source organism: Hydrotaea cyrtoneurina (assembly GCA_958296145.1). Classification (NCBI taxonomy): domain Eukaryota; kingdom Metazoa; phylum Arthropoda; class Insecta; order Diptera; family Muscidae; genus Hydrotaea; species Hydrotaea cyrtoneurina. Next base: position 85,717,528 of record OY282514.1, read on the forward strand.
GACAGACTGTCAGTGTTCCTCTACTCGCTCCAGCATAACGCAATAAGTCATGCACTGGCATGAGTCTACATATGAGCGAGATATGCAAAATTTGTGCAAATCGTAGACTTGGTTCGGATAATGTTTTCCCATATAAAGCGCCTTATGTGCGCTGCAATAGGCGATAACAAAAAGAAAGAAAAAAACGGCAAACTATTCACAAATAAACAAGTTGACTATGAAGCGAATAGAAATGCAAAGCGTCGAGACGTTTAAGAAATATTAAAATAATTTTTTTATTACAATAATCAACGAAAATGTGGAGGAGAGGACACAATGGGTGAAGTGGCTGGGGCCAACGAAAGGGGGGCATAGGAAGAGGAGAGTTCATTGAAAATTATGATGTGGAAAATGCCAGAAGTTTTTATGGTCATAGTTTGGAGTAAAATGGAGGAGGCATTCGAAAGACCAACAGAAAATCGCCTTCAACTTAGTTAGTCTATGCTTAGTGCGGTTGTGCAGCGGGAAGTTTGAAAGACCAGTTGGAAATTTTGCAGACAAAAGGTAGCACGCTGGAGATTGTGACTAATGAAATGGCGCAGTTTAAAGGTTGAGTTACTTTTTCAAATTTTATTTAAACACTTACTTTGAACGGAAATATGTAGTTGGCTTATTGAAATAAGTAGGATAGGTTTGTGAATGTGACATTTTTCTTATTTTGTTCTTGGGGTCAATGTCTTCAAAATTTGAGGAAATTCTTACGAATGGAATGAAAAAGTTACCCATATCCTGTTGTTTTCCTTCATTGTTGTCAAAATTTTTGGATTTTCATTTGAGGTTTGCCGACAACTCTTCTTAGTCTTTATTGAGTTACAATTTAATATTTTCGCTGCAGTTGAAATCGTCTTTACTTCAGCTGGAAGTTGTCCACAGTTGTCACCTGCGAATACAATTTCCCATAGGTCTCCACCAAGCCGACAGCTCCCTCGCCATTTCCGTGAAATAGTTTTTTTTTTGTGTATGTGCAAATAATGAACTGTCAACCGCGCACAAATGGTTTATTATAGAAATGAAACTGCATAGAAAGAAAGAATGGAAATAAAGTTTAATAACCCATCCAACGAATAGAAATACAATCCCACACACACACAAAGAACACTCACAGACCAGACACCCAGAGCATTTCCATAAATTGCCTTAAAGAAAAGCCATAATAAATAGCAGAGGATAAAAAGAAAATAGAAGAAACCAAAAAGAAAAAAAAAATATTTATACTCTTACCGACTGTAATAATTTTATAGCAAAAATTTAAATTGAATGAAATTCTTTTTTGTTTTCATTTGCTACTGCTTCTTTTATGGACTCGTATTTTTTGTAATATTTTTTTTTTTTTTTTGATTTAGAAGTGAGTGTGTCTGTCTGCCCGGAATATTAATCTGGAGTTTAGATCTGCATTATGCGCATGAAAGGGGACGCACACAGAGACTTTAGTTTTGAGACGCATTTTGCATAATAAATGCCAGATTCAAGTCGGTGTTTTTTCTTTTTCGTATAAAAGAAACTAATGACCAACAATTATTTACAGGCGCGCCAGTTAAGCGATGTAAAAGAATGCATCCGGTTGTGCACTCCCGAAGGCGGCATAAGCAGGGACTTTGGATTCGTTTCAAAATATTGTCTGAATTTTTTATATTCAACAGAAGTCATTGATTTACTTAATCAGAACAGTCAGAGCTTTGAGGGTTTGAGATTCCAAAATATCAGACTGAAGAGTAAAACAATTTTCTTTCTCTTTGAAAAAGAAAAATACCACTTTGGTTTAAATTCTAGCCTCGGACACCTTTATAAACATTTGTTAAGAAAAATGTGTGAAAATACAAAAATAATTTTAAAAAAAAATTTTAAACAAATAATTTTCATAAAAATGTATAAACAAAAATTTTTTAACAGCTTTATAAACGTTTGCTAAGAAAAATTTGTGAATATACAAAAATAATTTTCAAAAAATTTTTTAAACAAATAATTTCATAAAAATTTATAACACCTTTATAAACCTTTGTTAAAACAAATATGTGTGAAAATACAAAAATAATTTTCACACATTTTTCTTAACAAATAATTTTCATAAAAATTTATAACAGCTTTATAAATCTTTGTTAAAACAAACATTTTATAACAGCTTTATAAACCTTTGTTAAAACAAATATGTGTGAAAACAAAAAAATAATTTTCACACATTTTTGTTATCAAATAATTTTCATTATAAATTTTCATAAAAATGTATAACAGCTTTATAAACCTTTGTTATAACAAATATGTGTGAAAATACAAAAATAATTTTCAGACATTTTTTTTAACAAATAATTTTCATAAAAACTTATAACAGCTTTATAAACCTTTTTTTAAGAAAATTGTGTGAAAATACAAAAATAATTTTCACACGTATTTTTTAACATATAATTTTCATTATAAATTTTCATAAACATTTATAACAGCTTTATAAACCATTGTTAAAAAAATGTGTGAAATATATTTTTGTACTTTCACACATTTTTAATTTTTTTAACAAATAATTTTCATTATAAAGTTTCATAAAAATTTAGAACAGCTTTATAAACCTTTGTTAAGAAAAATGTGCGAAAATACAAAAAAATTTTCACACATCTTATTTTTAATAAAGGTTTGTAAAGCTATTTTAAATTTTCATAAAAACTTATAACAGCTTTATACATTTTTGTTAAGAAAAATGTGTGAAGATACAAAAATAAATTTCACACATTTTTTTTAATAAATTTATAACAGCTTTATAAACCTTTGTTAAGAAAATTGTGTGAAAATGCAAAAAATAATTTTCACACAATTTCCTTAACAAAGGTTTATAAATGTGCTATACATTTTTATGAAAAATACAAAAATAATGTTCACACATTTTTTTTAACAAATAATTTTCATAAAAATTTATAACGCCTTTATAAACCTTTGGTAAAACAAATATGTGTTAAAATACTAAAATAATTTTCACACATTTTTTTTAACAAATAATTTTCATACAAATTTAGAACAAATTTGGTAAGAAAAATGTGTGAAAATACTAAAACAATTTTTTTTAACAAAATGTGTTATAAATTTTTATGAAAAATGCAAAAATAATTTTCACACATTTTTTTAACAAAGGTTTATAAAGCTCTTTTTATGAAAATTATTTGTTAAGAAAAATGTGTGAACATACAAAAAACAATTTTCACAGATGTTGTTTTAACAAATAATTTTCATTAACATTTTTTATAACAGCTTTATAAACCGTTGTTAAGAAAAATGTGTGAAAATACAACAAAATGTGTTATAAATTTTTAAGAAAAATGCAAAAATAATTTTCACACATTTTTTTAAAAAAGTTTTGTAAAGTTGTTATAAGTTTTGTTAAAAAATGTTTTGAAAATTATTTTTGTATTTTCACACATTTTTCTTAACAAAGGTTTATAAAGCTGTTCTTAATTTCTATACAAATTATTTGTTAAAAAAATGTGTGAAAATTATTTTAGTATTTTAACACATATTTGTTTTAACAAAGGTTTATAAAGGTGTTATACATTTTTATGAAATAATTTTTTAATAATTTTCATTATAAATTTTCATAAAAATTTATAACAGCTTTATAAACCTTTGGTAAGAAAATTGTGTGAAAATTCAAAAAATAATTTTCACGCATTTTGTTTAACAAAGAAAAATTTTGTGAAGTTCGAAAAGAATTTTCACAAATTTTGGTTTAACAAAGGTTTTATTAAGCTGTTAAAAATTTGTATGAACAAGGGGGTTAAAAGTCTTCACAACAAATGTTTGTTTTCTGTTTAAAGATTATGAACAAAATGTAGCTATTTTTGAGACTTTGAAAATCCGTTAAGTAATTGTTAAACGCATTTTCATATTTCCATAAAAGTACTTTAAAATATTAGCCTCCATCGCGACATTCTGCTCTCCACCATCCACATCAGTTACTTTGTTGGGATATTTGTTTTTTTTTGCGTTGCGATTTTGTCTTTTCCTGATGGCCGGTATTTTGTGCTGCTCGGCTTGTTTTGCTGATAACAACAACCGAACATGTTGCTACCACTCGACATGCTACATGTGGCAGAAGAATGAATGAATGTCCACAGACGACAACGAGGAGCAAGAAGAAACTACAATCCGACAATGCAAAAGTGTATTGCACCATAAACAACAGACTTTCTTCAAATGCAAGTGAACGAGCGACATGTGACTGTGGCTGTGCCTGTGCCGGGCTTGTTCTACTTGCCTCCCATAGCAGTCAGTCGGGCAGGCAGTCCTGGCATACAGAGATAAACAAAAAAAAATATAAACATATGATTCATGGTCATGTTGTCTTATCAGAATTTTTGCACAAAACTAAAAATACAAACAGAGTACGAACAAAAAAAATTGTTTATTGTTCATTTATGGGACGGGTTGGGGTGGACGGACGATGGCTACTACTGGTTGTGCTGATATTGTGTTTTGGCCTCCCTTATACGACTTCTCCGTCTCATTGTGGCCGTTGCTCATTTTTCCATTGCAGCTCCCAACAAAGCTGGCACTTGCAGTCTCTGAGATATGAAAAGCAACAGTAGTTGCTGTTGGTTGCATTGACACTGCAGTTGCAGCAGCTAGCAACTGCAGCTCGGGCTAGAGTGCATGCCGGAATGTTCTGGGAAATGTTGGGAAAAATACTGCTTGCCTTTCTGATAACAGCCCAGTTGGGTAATGGCTGGACAGACACGGATCTTAACCCAGAGCAGACGATTAACCTAAAAGCAAATATCGTGGGTCATTGACAATTTTAAATTTGAATACAATTTTTTTAAAATATCTGGTTTTATTGGATTTTTATTAATTTCTTAATGGAACACACAATCACTCCATATGACTGGCACGATTGGCTTTGGCAGGAGATGAAGAAAAATCCGTCCTATGTCTTGCATATTATTCACAAATCTTTAGTCTTTCTTGCTGTGATTTGATTTGACCTTAACTGAACTTATTACAGCACCCTCGCTGCCTCAATGTTTTGATTTGTTTATTTTTGCAGCTCATTCGTGTTTGGTTTTTCAGCTCAAAATTAAATAAAAAAAGTTATTGTTTTATGTGTATTTTGCTGTTGCCGTCGTCGTCGTCGTCCACTTCACTGTTTGCCAGCCCCATTGTCATTGGCCATTGGGCATTGTGTCTCTGTCAGTTGATTTCCACGGTTCACTTGACAATTTGATAAGTTTATGCTGCTGCTGTTGTTGTAGTTGTTGTTGGTTTGGTTATTTTCTGAAAAAACATGATGTTTTTTTAATTGTAAACTTTTTCTACTCGCTGTGTGTGAGCGAGCTCAACTTAACGCAGAAGAAACACGGAATTCTGTTGGAACTACATCCGATGACGATGACGATGACGCTGACTATGGATATGCTTCTGCGCTAGATGGAGCGATGACGATGACGATTCCATTGATGATTCGTTTGGTTGGACGGTGTACGTTTTAAAATTCAGTTAACGGATGTCGATTGTTATTCATCATTTTTTTTTGTTTATTCTTTTTTATTTGCTGTAATCACTTGTTCGCATTTCTGTTGTTTGGCTTAACTCAAGCCCATCAGATTTGTGCTCAGCCCCCCTGGCTACCCTCCAACCTACTTGCTATCTTCTCCCTATTTAGTAGCACCTTCGTCTCACACCTGAGCACCCCTTCCCGCCATACTTTGTTGGTAAGGGAGTTGTGTATGTTAATTGAAGTTTATTACCTTTTGTTATTGTTCAGTGTTCGCTGGTTGCGTTGAAGTTCAGTTCAGCTCGACTCGACCCGACTCGACGCAGCTATTGGCTGTGTTCAGGTTTTTTGAGGTAATTCATCTTTATTACTTCATATTAACAACAACAACAACAGCAGCAGCATTTGTAATAGTTTGTTGCATTGTTGGTTATATTGTATATATTTTGTTTTGAAGGTTCTGTGAATAATGTTTTTCGTTTGTTATGATTTAGTTGAAGGTTGTTCGCAAAAGTTGTGCAAAACTTGTACAATTTTAAGATAATTTCATAATATCGTAATTACGTTATGAGAGCTGTTAATGCTGGCAAATATTGTAACTGACGAGAATTTAGTTTATTTCGAATATTACAAACAATTTATTAATTTTTTTTAAAATACAATACAATAGAAAACAAAAAGGACAATGGCAATTGTATTGACGAAGTGTAAAAGCTTTAAAAATAAACAATTTATTAAAATTGTCTCAAATCGTAAAATTACAATATTAGTAAAAATTTATTAAATCTTTCGTCTTATAAAATTTCCTAATATCGTAAATTTGCGATATTACTAAAATGTATAGAATAATTAATGAAATTACGGTGTAAACTTTAACAAATTTGTAAAAAATTCTAATATCGTAAATTTACGATATTACAAAATATACATATAAATGATAAAAAACTGTATTGGTGAAGTGTAAAGGGATTGAAAATGAAAAATTTATGAAAAAAATGTCATTTCGTAAAATTACGATATTATAATATCGTAAATTTACGATATTACAAAATATACATATATATATTTACCCTCGACACTGATTCACTGACTCTGTCACGCAGTACGTAGGAATTTAAATAGGCATTCTATAATTCTATAATAAATAATAAAATAAATAATATTTTTTTTTGTACAGAAATTGTGTTTTCCCCAAATTTTTTTTTTTACAAAATTTTTTTTTCAACAAAATTTTTTTTGTTCACAAAATTTTTTTTTTCACAAAATTTTTTTTTTTAACAAATTTTTTTTTTCAAGATAAAATTTTTTTTTCAACAAAAATTTTTTTTTGAACAAAAATTTTTTTTCAACAAAATTTTTTTTTTTCAACAAAATTTTTTTTTTCCACAAAATTTTTTTTTTCAACAAAATTTTTTTTCCATATTTCAACGGGCGCCATAGGCGCATTACAACTTACTAGTATACATATAAATGATAAAAAATTGTATTGGTGAAGTGTAAAGGGATTGAATTGAAAAATTTATAAAAAAAATGTGATATCGTAAAATTACGATATTACTTAATTTATAGGAAAACTTACGATATTAACAAATTTATAGAAAAACAATCGAAACGTTTATTTTTATTTGCAAAATCGTAAATTTTTAATATAACCCAAAGATTAATAAACCGTTCAACTCTTAAAATTCCCAATATCGTAAATTTACGGTATTACTAACATTTATGGAATATTTGGTCGAAATTGCATTGCAGCAGTGTAAACGGTGTAAAATTTGACAAATTTGCAAAAATGTCTAATATCGTAAATTTACGATATTACAAAATATGCATGCAAATGCTCAACTTTGTATTGACAATGTTTAAAGGGATTGAAATTAAAAAAATTTATGAAAAATTTCAAATATCGTAAATGTACGTTATTACTTAATTTATAGGGAAATTTACGATATTACCAATTTTTTTAGGAAAATAAACACAACGTTTATTTTTATTTTCCAACATCGTAAGTTTTAAAATATAAAAAAAAATTCCCAATATCGTAAATTTACGATATTCCTAACATTTTAAAACTCGTTCAAATTTACGATATTACAAAAAACTGTTAATGAAGTGTCATAGGTTTACAAATAAAGAATTTATTTTAATTTCTAATATCGTAAATTTACGATATTACAAAAAATATATTAAACCTTTCCAAATTTAGAATGTCTAATGTCGTAAATTTGCGATATTACTAAAATTTATCGAACACTCTAACTTTTTGCAAACGTAAAAACGTCCAATATCGTAAATTTACGATATTACAAAAAACTGTTAATAAAGTGTCAAAGGTTTACAAATAAAGAATTTATTTTATTTTCTAATATCGTAAATTTACGATATTACAAAAAATATAATAAACCTTTCCAAATTTAAAATGTCTAATATCGTAAATTTACGATATATATAGGCAAAAACCGGTTGTTTTTAGTCGGCTATTTATTATTTTTTTTATTCTTTCGTCTATCAGTAATAAAGGGTCCGCCATTTAACGTTTTTTTTTGTAAAATAATAAATAACAAAAAGAAATTTGAGAAAATATCCACTAGTTACGAAAAATTTATGAAAATACAAAAAACAATTTTCACATATTTTTCTTAACAAAGGTTTTTTTTTAGATTTTTATGAATACTGGGATTCAAATTTAATTGTTTTTTCTTATATTTACATGATTTGACAATTTACCAGACAGTATTGCAGCAAAAAAAAAATGATTCTTTCCAACATATTCACCTTTTACTAAATAAATTCTATTTAATTGCAAAATTTATTTGTATACCCGATTAAAGAAGGCCAAAATAATGATGAGTAAATTAAATTAAATTAAATCCCACATATTTATTTATCAAACCTTATTAAGGCATGCCAGCTTAATTGAAAGAAAATCTCTTTATTCAAAAAAGGATTAACAAGGAAAACACTAAGACTGGGGGGGGGGGTGGGGGAGGAATGAAACGCCCCATGTAATGCCAACACATGTATAATCAATAATCCCATGATTACGCCCGGCAAAAAGACGACTACGATGATCTCTTATTTCTACAGAGGGGGTTACAAGGAACACATTAGGCGGCATTCACGCACCTAATTTCATTTTGTCTGCATCCGACGGGGTTTAAGGAGTAATTATCAATTTATGTTAATTACACGGTTTTTGTGTTTAACAACCAACGTAAGAGAAAAGGTACGTTCGCTACGTTGTAAATGAAATGTGATTTATAATTTTTTCGTTCTTTACGAACACGGCTCAGCTTCGACGTAGGGAAAATGCCAACAGGTGTTGGTTTTCCAGTATATCAGCTAACTGTTGGGAACGTGTGTAAGCAGAGCGTTTTATAGCCGCCATTAAGCTGACCGAAATGTCCGTATATTTCAAATGTTTGCTGTTGTTTTAAATTACAATATATGATCGCACAGAATGGTGGCGAGGTGACAGCAGCGGCTGCTCCTCTTGGCAAAGTTTCAAATGATTTTTTTGTAAAACTTAGCAGCCTAGGCTTTCACACTAATGAGAAGTTATTTTTGCTTTTTTACCCAAAGAATTATTTAGATTTTAATTATAGACAACCAGGTCACCAACTGAAATATCCAACTGAGAATTCAGTTTCGATATGAAAATAATTATGAACTCCTGCTCAAACAGGGCTGTTTAGTGTTGACAAAATACTAGATCGTATTGTTGTAACGTTGCGCCGGTAACCTTTAAAGCACCGACAATATTTCAACAATGACTGTTGACAAATCGTCATGCCAGTATTCACACGATATTTTGAAACCTTTAACGATTTATGACTAATCGAGTATTTAGCGACTGAGCAAGTCAGTCGCCTCTACGATATATCTCGCACCAGTCATTAGGAAACTATCTCATTCATGTATTAGTCATACAGCTAAACTATCTTATCCAACTAAATGAAACTGAACAAAACGGGTGTACAGTTTTACGATACTGAAAATGATTTGAGATTGTAATTTTCATAATTCAATGGAAAATGTACATAAGATAAATGGGGTGGTATTAATTCTAAGCCATTTACAGTAGGCATGTAATTGTATTTATTTGTGAATATCGTAAATTAGCGGTTTACGACTGCAGCTGCTTGATAAAGTCGAAAGCAAATTAAATCGCACAAAAAAATAAATTTTTTGAAATATTTTCCCTGATTAGAGAAGAAATAAAATGTATGAGACAAACTTAAAGGTTGATTTTTGAATGAAGAATTTCCCAAAAATAAATAGAAAATGATCCCCAAAAAAGGCCAACATGAAAATGTCGCGATAGGTCGTCTCTAGGGAAAAGACCGCCATAATTGCTGCAGGCGAAGGAAACAACATTACACGTGTCATTTGTGAGACCATGGATTTTGCAAAGGATTTTCTCTTAACGTATAGATTTCTATCAATAATATGGTCCTTTTCAAAAGCAAAATTCTGCTGTCTTTCCACACAAAAACTCTAGTCGAAAACCATTGAATTGGTTTTCCTCTATCCATTCCTATTTTGCTACCACCTTAGACAAACATTAATTAACACCGTCTGGCCTTATGTTTGCATGAACAAAATTATTCCAATGTGTGTGTGTCGGCAAAGTAATTAAAAATATATAAATAATTAGAGAAAAAAAAACTATATAGAGATATGGAAATAAATGTAAACATAGAACTTAATGAAAAATTGTATAAATTTCTAGTTCGAAATGAACTATGGAACGGCAGAATGGTAATGACGCCTGACACAGACAGTGTAGGGCAAAATTGAAGGGAGCTGATAGCAAATGAAAGTCACCGAGTTAAAAACATGAAACATTCACATTTGTTCTCAGCAAAAGTAGGTGGAGAGGGGAAGAGAATGGGGGATCGAGAGGGAGAGTAAGTGAGAGAGAGATGATAGAGTGAGTAAGAGTGGGAGATGGAGTTAGAGTGATTGAGCAAGAGTGATAGATAGAGTGAGAGAGTAAAAGTGAGAAAGATGGAGCAAGAATAAGAGAGATTAAGAGTAAGAGAGAGAGATCAAGAGTAAGAGAGAGAGAGAGTAAGAGTGAGAGAGAGAGTAAGAGTGAGAGAGATCAAGAGTAAGAGAGAGATCAAGAGTAAGAGAGAGATCAAGAGTAAGAGAGAGATCAAGAGCAAGAATGGTAGAGAGCAAGAATAAGAGAGATTAAGAGTAAAAGAGAGAGATCAAGAGTGAGAGAGAGAGAGTAAGAGAGATATCAAGAGTAAGAGAGAGATTAAGAATGAGAGAGTTATAACAAGAGTGAGAGAGCAAGAGTATGAAAGTAAGATTGAGAGACAGCAAGCGTGAGAGTTATAGCAAGAGTGTGGGACAGTGTGAGAGTGTGAGAGAGAGCAGAGATAGTAAGAAAGAGCAATAGTGTGAGATAGAGAGTAAGAGAGACAGACCAAGAGAGAGATAGAGGAAGCAAGAGTGAGCAAGATAAAGCAAGAGTGAGCAAAATAGAGCAAGAGTTAGAGAGAGAGTAAGAGAGAGTGGGAGCAAAATAGTGCAAGAGAGCGAAAAATGCAGGGATAGAGAGAGATTAAAAATAAAGGGAGGGCGAGAAAGAAAGAGAGAGCGAGAGAGAGCAAGACTGATAGAGAGAGAGATATATATCTGAACCAAGTACCCTCAGAAATAAAATTATAACTGACATGTGGCAAAACAAAAAAAATAGGGAAAAATTGGACAGATAGTGCACGAATGTTATGATCGGGATCTGTATGTTAAATGTAACAATCTTGGCCAACAACTAGCTGAAGAGCTACTAAAGAAGGGTGCATTGGATGTGCTGAAGATTGCTCAGGCCGAGGTTCACAGTAGAGCCTAGTGGCGTTTACCATGACTCCTGGGGAAAGTGGCATTAGTAGTTTCAACGTATTCGTTCAAGTGAGTTTTTGGGAAAAGTGTGATTGATAAGGGAGGAGTGAGATCGAGTATGAGAGAAAACTAAAGGGAGATCGAGTAGGAGAGAAAACTAAAGGGAGATCGAGTATGAGAGAAAACTCAAGGGAGATCGAGTATGAGAGAATGTGAGATTGAGATCGGGAGTGAGTTAAATCATAAGTGAGTGAGAGGAGAGTGCGATAAAGCGACAGTGAGATATAGCAAGAGTAAGAATGAGCGAGAATGAGAAATCTGGAATCACAGAAAGCAAATGAAGGGAATGTGGCAAACAAATTAACTGCCATAACTATTGTCACTGGTTTAAAAAAGGGTCTGAGACTGAATATGGGAAAAAGATGAAAAAAGGACAGAGAGTGACAGGGAGATCGAGAGAGAGAGAAAATGTAGGGGACAGCGAGAGAGAGAGAGTTCTCTACTGTTTATTTGGTTAACAGAATTCATATTTTTAAACTATAACTAAACAAACAGTAGTTCATATAACTCGCATTCTCGTATTCAGTCTCTCAAGTATACTTAAAATAGGAGCGAGAGCCAGAGGGCTAGATTTAATAAATGAACAGCGGGAGGGAGATCGATAGTGGCGGAGATCGTAAGCGAAAGAGAGCGAAAGAGAGAGAGTTTACTAGTTTTATCCTTGGCAGAAATTAGGAAAATATTGATTTTCCCGAGAAATGCTAAGAATAGGAAGCAAACAATTTTTTCTACTGCAAGTTTAGATTGTGTAACATCTTAGCTTCAATTTCAACAACTGCTAAGGGGAATATTTTTTTTCTGCCGAATTGGTAATAGGATGACTCAATCAGGTCATTGCCTCTGATTGTCAACACTCTCCCCTTGGTGAGGGGATGACTAAATGGGGTCATTCCCTCTGATTGCCAGCACTCTTCTGAATTTGTCCTAATTTTGCCTGCCCCATCATTTGCCTTCCTTTAGTTTTATAATCATATTCATGCAAATTTTACTAAAGGACAGAAGTTTCAGAAGAATATTTATTTATAAGAATTTATAAAAAACCTTTGTTACGAAAAATGTATGAAATCACATAAAACAATTTTCACAAAATGTTTTCTTAACAAAGGTTTTCTACATTTTTCTGAATATGGGGGTAATAATTTTATAACTCTTTTATATTTGACTAATTTGTGGTTGTCTTTCTTTTTTTTTATTTCCAGGTAAGCTTTTATAAATAATGGTCACAGCGTTTGAATAGACTGTTGATGGTAAAATGTTGGTAAGACAAATCATTATTTAGTTGACTAAAATGAAAATATTGTCCAAGTATTTCACGAATATGGAAGGTATTGTTTTACTAAAGATATGGGCAGCACGACCCTCAGTGTTCCTGCTTCACTAATAATCATGAAAGTGACTCACGGAGTACTACGTTCAACTTTCAATTTTTTTTATTCCCTACTGTAAAGTAAATCAGCCAAATCTCAGTTTGCACCTGCAATTCATAGAATGTTTTTTTTTCGTTTTTTTCTCTCTCTCTGTGTTTTATATAAAATAAACATCAGAAAGATTGCTGAGGTTGGTATGGAAATTAAACAAATTTTTAATGTAATGAACAAAAAAAGCAAAGCGAAAAAAAACTACTAACTGCTGCCAGTAAAGCCAAGCCAAGCCGAAGCCGAAGCCGCAGCCAACCTAACTGCCATAATTCGTTGAACTTCCTTTTTATATCTGTTTGCATTCATGTCTGGAAAACATTTTTCCAAACTAAACACACGAGTTTCTGCGAGTGCCGACGGAACTGAACATTTTGTATAAGACTTCTTGTGCCAGCAGCGGCAGAGTATCTGCTCACACACAACGCAAGCGAATGAAAGGAAAGGAAAGAGTTCATTGCATTTTTTGTTGTTGTTGTTAGTTTGTATTGCAGCCATAACTGCTGCAGTAAATATCGTAATGTGTTGGCTGCCACCGATTCGTTATGGTCTCAATGACGGAAGTTGACATTTACTGTTCGTTGTTGCCGCGTGGGTCGTAGTATTTCCACGGTGCCCCTGCTCCTGCTGCCGCCCCTCATATCCGTTGCAGAGTCTGCTGTATGCATTCGTACTTCTGCTTTATCTGAATTTGTTGGAATTTGCATTAAAAACAAACATCATTTTGTTTTTTATTTTGTGTGTGTGTGTGTGTAGGGTTTTGTGTAAAATGATATTTGTTTGCTGTTTGATTTATAAAACATGCATATTTCTGAAAGGACTCATAGTCATCATCATCATCGTCATCATTACGAATAATGATTTAAACATTTTTGAGACTTCCAGCTGCCAAGTGGTGGTACGATGAGTTTGATGCAGCCACTCCCACTGAATGATGCAATGAACGCGCACCATAAACTGTGCATTTTTATCGTATTTATCGGCTTAAAGTGGGATATTTTACTTTTGCGTTTGCACTAGAGGACCAAGAAGTGGGGTAACGACTACGCGTGCGATTCTTCACGAGAGATCTCTCGGTTTTGCAGGTTAATAATGTGTTAGAGCTATTGGAGACATATTTTTGAGTATTTTTGAGAATAATGCTCAGATCGAAGATGGCAAAATAAATTCCAAAGCTGAACTGATAAAAACTTTACTGTGTTGCAAGGACAAAAAAAAAAGAGCTTTGATGATATAAATTATTACCAGTGCGTTAAGGGTCTGGTACGCTAGGTTCACTATTTCACTAGGTTCACTATTTCAATAGATTCACTAGGTTCAGTACATCTTTAGGTTACTATTTCACTAGGTTCACTTTTTCGCTAAGTTTACTATTTCACTAGGTTTACTATTTCACTAGGTTAACTATTTTACTAGGTTCGATATTTCACTAGGTTCACTAGGTTTACTATTTCGCTAGGCTCACTATTTCACTAGGTTCTTTCACTAGGTTTACTATTTCACTAGGTTCACTATTGCACTACGTTCACTATTTCAATAGATTCACTAGGTTCAGTATTTCACTAGGTTTACTATTTTACTAGGTTCACCATTTCAATAGATTCACTAGGTTCAGTACATCTTTAGGTTACTATTTCACTAGGTTAACTGTTTTACTAGGTTCGATATTTCACTAGGTTCGATATTTCACTAGGTTCACTATTTCACTAGGTTTACTGTTTCGCTGGGTTCACTATTTCACTAGGTTCTTTCACTGGGTTTACTATTTCACTAGGTTCACTATTGCACTACGTTCACTATTTCAATAGATTCACTAGGTTCAGTATTTCACTAGGTTCACTATATGACAAGGTTTACTAGTTCACTAGGTTCAGTATTTCACTAGGTTCAGTATTTCACTAGGTTCAGTATTTCACTAGGTTCAGTATTTCACTAGGTTCAGTATTTCACTAGGTTCACTATATGACAAGGTTTACTAGTTCACTAGGTTAACTGTTTTACTAGGTTCGATATTTCACTAGGTTCACTATTTCACTAGGTTCTGTTCTTCACTAGGTTAACTATTTCACTAGGTTCAGTAGCTTCCCTATTTAACTAGGTTTACTATTTCAATTGGTTCACTATCTCACTAGGCTCAATATCTCACTAGGTTTAGTACATCATTAGGTTCAGTTGTTCACTAGGTTCACTATTTCACCAGGTTCACTAAATCACTAGGTTAACTATATCACTGGTTCACTATTTCACTCCGCTACTTGGTTCAGTAAATCACTAGGCTCACTACTTCACTAGGTTCTGTTTTTTGCTAGGTTTAGTACTTTAATAGTTTCAGTTTTTCGCTAGGTTCAGAACTTAACTAGGCTCAGTATCTCATTAGGTTCTGTTAGAGTTACTAGAGTCAATACTTAACTGGTTTTAGAACCGGTAAAAAGGCAATTGATCTCTCTCTCTATCTCTCTCGTTCGTTGTGTGGCATGCTCAGTCCATGATTTAAAATCGTCTTCAAACAACATTGGAGGGCGTTTCTTATCCATTTGTCTGTGATTTGCCGGAACTCGGATCTCGTCCTTAGATTTCCGGCATCTCCAGTCAGCCGACCACGACCTTAAGTCATTCCCATCATCACAGCATCATGTTGCGCCGCATCTTTTACCCCAATTGGTTAGTTATCCAATTCTCAACATATTGCTCTTTGCCAGAACTTGTCAATTGCTATTGTTCTCTGGTATATCCGGTCGTACTCTGGCGCCACAGTGTCTCTCTCTCTCTGACATCCCGTGTAAAAGTCACCTACCATCACTATTGGAGCTTGTCTCTCACCCAGATAGTCTATGATTTGCCTATTAGCCTATTTCTCCTGCCTTCTAGGTGGTCTTTGCCTCAGTCGACAAACCGACAATTTCGGTTTAGATAGTCTACTGCCCCTCTAGATTGTAATTGTCTGAGTCGACAAACCTAGCAGCTTATTAAGATTGTCTCCATTTAAAACGCCCTTGCAGATGCTCTAGCGCCTTGGCTAATGTTGGTGGTTTAGGGTGGGTGGCCCTTGTAATAAATTCCCTACACATTATCTTTAGTCGTCCTATTTAAACTGTTAGCGTAAGTTATTCGATGGCACCCTGGGGCAATAGACAATGTCCTTAATTGTATCGGTTATGTTCTCCCTCTCTCTCTCTGTGTCTCTGTCTCATTCTCTTTCACCGAAACTTCAGACAATTAATGTTAATTACAAGTTACGCAAATGAAACAAATGATAATAAATTAAGCATTAAAATGTTCTCTCATCAGCCATACAAACACGCACGCACACACACACACAAAGAGTATTTTAAATGAATTTTAAATGTGCTGGTGTCTCTGTGTGAATGTGTTTATTAAAGTGTATTTTGTATTGCAAATGCATGCGCACATGTGTGTGTGTGTGTAAATGAGTTAAACAGAATCATAAATGTTAATGTAATCGTCATTAATAGCAGCCACTGTTGCCACCAATACAAACACACGTGTGCATACAATTAAAAACACAGCAGACACATACATCATGAGCACAAATCACACAACAACAACAACAACCAAAAACTGTGATTGCGCGACATTACCGAGCATTCATTCGCACAGACCTGAAAGCCAACTTTGAGGCGACAAAGGAAGTCTTTGTGGCGGTCTGTAAGTATTTTTCTCTGTCTGTCTGTCTCTGTCTCTGTGTGTGTGTGTGCAAAGTTACCCACTTTTTATTTTTGGCATCGCATTTGTGCGACCAGACAACATTTTAAACAATTATGAATCGATTGTTTGCCAAAAACAAAATACACAAATGTAAGAGGAAATGGCCTTCCTGTTCTCTTCCTGCCACACCCCCCACCCACCCCATTCGCTCCAACAATTCCAACCGAAATGTGTTAAAAACACGAGCAGACTTAATGGCTGACAGGCAGCCATTTTGGCAACAGGATGTCACACGCAAACACTTATGCCCATTACTTGTGGCAGCACAACGTGGGGTCTAGGCGAATGTTCTACCGATGGCGTGAAAGGAGGCTGAGCGTATACTGTCGACTGGCCATTGCTGCTGTGCTTACTGCTCGATAATGTTGGTTATTGAGCCCAACCATAATTAGATGAATTATTAATATTGATTTACTGATGACTCAGTCGGAGTCTTAAATTGAGTTCGTATTTTCCCCAGAAGTCTGAAAGCTTTTGTTTGGTCTGTGTACAGGACACAGAGGAGGTGAATTCAGTTGCATAACTTTGCACGGTATAATAAGTGAGGTTAAAGGTTAATTAGAACTCAAAATTTGAAAAACAATTGTTCTGTTTTGTATTATAACGTTTTCAGAGCTTTGGAATATTTGACAAACGCCACACACACAATTGTTGATCTAGAACGTGTGTTACCTTTGTGGGCGTAAGATCGTTGGTGTGGTCGCTCATGCGAAAGACAATCGAACTATTAAAGTTTTCTGTTTATTTTTGAAATTTCCAATGACTTTCGTAAGCATCTTCAAATGTGTCATATAATCCAACCAAACTTATCATACCTCCATTACATCGAGTCTTTTCTTTGCGTACTGTAAATGCTCTGCTGCCGCGCCAGGGCTTTTAGACAGCTTGTGCTGTGCATCCGGTGTGTCTGGCTAAAAGTGTGTGTAGGTTATCAATCTACCTGTGTGTGTCTGTGTGAATACAACTCTGCAACATTCGTAAATGAGCACGCGCTCGTTTGGGTGTGTGTGTGTGTAAGCGCTGCTTGCCAGTAATTGGTTTTTACCTTGAACTTGTAAATGGATGTTATTGCCTTTCCCAGTCGTTGTTTTGCCAAAAACTAGAGAAATCCAACAAAAAAAAACAATTTTCGTACACACACATACACACATACATTTGTTGTTCTAACTTTCAATATTTACGATATTGGCAAACATCACACTGGGTTCTGGGAACACACATTATGTTTGAGCTGCGCGCGTGTTTTTACGTTTGGGACGGTGGTTGGCTGTACCAGAAACTGTCGACGTCGTTGCTTTTGTTGTATTTCAAACCAATTACACTAAACATCAGTTTTATGTCTAATTTTGAAAATGGAATTGTTTTCTTTTTGGGAGAAGAGGAGAAAACCATGATCTACTAAAGGTTGCCTGAGGTGAGATCCTGTTAAATGGATGGCAGTCTTGTGTTTCATGTTCCCAACACACACACACACAAAACAAATTGTTTCTCTCCCCTCCCCCCAAAACTATGCTACACATTTGCACAATCTACAATATTCCATCTAAATTTTGTGCCATGTTGACAATTTTTATGGCCATTTCGTCTTCCCCGGCAGCCCTTCCAAACATTCGACTGTTTGCGCAAATGTTTGCGGGTGTCTTTTATGGTCTCTGATAAGAAGTGTGTTTGGTAGTATTGCTTGGCATGGTTTGCCGAAAAACACATATACCAGCCGTCCTTTTGGAGTTTTTATTGTGTGAATATGTTAATTTCATTTATTGTCAACCATAATGAATACCGTCGTCGTCGTCGTCGTCGTCCGCCCACAGACCATGGCTGGGAAAATTTTAGTGTCGGCTCCTTTTATGTGTCTTCGGTTATTTATTACATTTTAATGTCGATACTCGAGCATACTAATGAGCAACATTTGTAAATGCGATTAGTTTCATTAGATTAAATTCGATACAAACTGCAACCAAATGGGACATTTTCAACGCCACAAATGAGCAGAAAATGTGCCAATTGTTAGGATTTTTATTGGCGATAGACGACAGTCAAACGGAAATCTTAATATATATTTACCCTCGACACTTTGTTGAAAAAAAATTTTTTCTTGAAAAAAAAAAAATTTTGTTGAAAAAAAAACAAAATTTTCTTGAAAAAAAAATTTTGTGGAAAAAAAAAAAATTGTTGAAAAAAAAAAAATTGGAAAAAAAACTTTTGTTGAAAAAAGAATTTTTTAAAAAAAAAATTTTTGTAAAAAAAAAAAATTTGTAAAAAAAAATTGTTGGAAAAAAAAAATTTGGGGAAAACACAATTTCTGCACAAAATTAGAAAATTATAGAATGCCTATTTAAATTCCTACGTACTGCGTGACAGAGTCAGTGAATCATTGAATCAGTGTATCAGTGAATCAGTGTCGAAGGTAAATATATTTTCTATAAATAATAATAATAAAAAAAATAATATTTTTTTTTGTACAGAATTGTGTTTTCCCCATTTTTTTTTCCCAAATTTTTTTTACAAATTTTGTTTTTACAAAATTTTTTTTTTTTTACAAATTTTTTTTTTACGAAATTTTTTTTTTTACAAAATTTTTTTTTTCAACAAACATGTTTTTTGAAGAAAAATTTTTTTTTTGAAAAAAAATTTTTTTTTCACCAAAATTTTTTTTTTCAAGAAAAATTTTTTTTTTGAAAAAAATTTTTTTTTTCAACAAAATTTTTTTTTTCCACAAACATGTTTTTTTTCCATATTTCAACGGGCGCCATAGGCGCATTACAACTGGCTGACCAGCCGTCAATTGGTGACCAACAGGCAATTGTGGCAGCGCTGAGCGATGGAACTGACTCTCGAGTCACCCTAGAGTCAGTGCTTCACTGACATTTACTAAGTTTACTGTCTACTCCTTTTTTCCTCCCTTTGCAATAATTCTTATTGATTAATTATAAATGAATTTCATTGGCTCGTTTACAATTCACTGACCTGCCTTTATTTTTTTTTTTTATAATTTTTGTCCAAAATGGTGTCTACTCTGAAATATTTACAGTTTCATTTTGGGATATTGCGGTACACTTACATCAATACCCGTTGACCTTTTGTGAGTTAAGGCCACCAATAGGCCGATGCCTTGGCCTTCCTTCTCGAAAGGGTTCGTCCTTTTTGTTTTGTGTCCCTGTGTACCATGGTTAATACAATAAATCCTTTCAGAAGCGCCCCGGTAGGCGAGTTGGTAGCGTGCTTGCCTATCAGCGTGGGGGTTGTGGGTTCGATCCCCACCAGAGGCTTTGGTCTGTCGCTGCAAAAATCTAAACATATGGTCTATGTCACCCGGTTTACCCTTGGACCCAAAAAAAATTAGAATATAAATTTACTTTGTATTGTAATTAATAATAAATAAATAAATAAATAAATCCTTTCAGACACAAAATAATAATAATAATAAAATAATATATGGCCGGCCTCTTAACAATCAACAAAGACAATGAAGTCCAAACAAGCTGCTCTGGCCTTCACATAGTCACATATTTCTGCCATGTGAGCCAAGTGTTTCGTCCGGCCGGGGATCTGGTCTGGTGTCGGTATCGGTGTCGGAGTGTTGTCTGTGTCTTCTGGTTGGCCCACCCACTGTGCAATAAATGTTCAAAATAAATGTTTTTTTTTGCCAAAGTGTCATTAAAAACATATTAAAAGCCCTGCTGCCACTCCCTTCACATTGCAGTGTCGGGCTGCTGTTGTCTTTCTGCCAACCGCCGCCTGAAGTGTAGATAAAAAAAGGCAGCCACCACCACAGATGTATTCATGTTTTCTAACCCGAACAATGAACGATTTTCATAATGTGCATGTTGAATGCTACATTCAGGCCGCTACTTACGCTGGTTGCAAACCCAGCTCGAAACTTAGGGAAGACAAGCGAGACGCAGAATGTATGTGTGTATTAACCTTCAATGGCAACATCCATTTAATGATGTTTAATGACAGCTTGGCTTTTCAACGTATTCCATTCCCCCCCAACACTTCCTTCCGTCTTTGTGCGGCAGCGGCGGCAATTACTTAAGACTGTGACGAAAATGTTCATAATGAAATCGTCGTTGTTGTAATTAAATGATGACAACTTTTATGCAATAAGCCGTCGTCTTCATCGTGATGATCACCATGAAGAGGCAGGCATTTGTTCGCTATACGATTTTCCTTAGCCCAAGAGTTAAAATCTGGAGTTATTTTGTTGTGGCGTTGCCATTTTTATGTCCTCTTGAAGAAGTTTCGTAAAAATGTATGTTTGTATTTTTATTTAATGCTCATTTTCTTGAAATTTATTTATGAAACGGCTTGAAATTATAAACACAACAACAAGAGTGATTTGTGGGCATGGTCAACGAGATGGCAGAAGAAGAATGTGGTGCAAGGTGACAATGGAGGGAACAGTGGAATGAAATCGTAGAAACAATTTTGAAGAAGAAGAAAAAATTTTTGAGACCGACACAAGAATTGTCTTCTTCTTGTCACTGCTATTGCATTCCTCACTTTGCAGTTGTAAGTGATTTCTTTTATTGATGGCCATTCACATGATCCAATCGAACCAACTGTACAGCGCATCGTTATGGGAAAATTGTTGTGCTGATTATGATGATGCGAACGACAGTCGGATGCGTAATAAAATGAATAGAATCAAATAGATAACATCATCAGCATTATGGATGATGAGCTAAATAGCATCATGACAAATGACGACGATGATGATGAAGATGAACATGAGACTTCCAAGTGAGGGAGGTGGATGAGTCCATCATCCCTTGGCCCCACGAATAATTTCCTTTTATTTTTCTTTGCTAAATAGTGCGGTTGTTTGACAAGACGAGTATCTAGTTGCTGGTCACCCCACTCTTAAGGGTGAGGATTCTTGTTTCTATGACGAAAATCCTCAGTTCACCATCCCCTCCACCCCCCCCACCCAGTCTTGTCAATACAAAACAAGCTCAATTTGTTTGGTAACATGATTGCTCCGACCGAAGTTGTCGCTAAAATGTTTGTTCTAATTTTAGTTTTGCCGCTGTTGCAGATATTCTCTTTAGTTTAATTGTCGTTGTTAGTTGTGTCTCGATTTCATTACGTTAATTGCTTTTGTCTTGGTCTTCTAGTTTTTTTCCTCTCCTATTTACTAGCGATGTGGCCGTCGCCGTCTTCGTCTCGGTCTTGTCTATGTGGAATGTACCACATCAAAAATATTTATGTGTGTGTGCGTCTTCCCTCACGCCCGCTGAGAAGTGGGTTGTGAGTGAAGCGTTCGGAAGAAGTTATCTGCAATTCATATCATTTTTTGTTTTGCTTTGCTTTGTTTTGTTTTATTTCTGTCTTGCACAGAACATGATGAGTGACATGATTGTTGTAGTTATTTTAACTGGGTTTCGCCTTCTAGGCATCCATTCCATTTCTCTTCATTTTTATGAAATTATATCTATTTTGTAGATAGTCATGCCGCTGTGGTCGTGATAATTTGAAAAAAGTCACCGAGTAGGTGGGAATTCATATCTTGTGGACAAAGAACAAAATGTAAAAAAAAACACACACACACACTGAAAAAAATCTGGAGATAAAAATAATTAAATGTAAACAGATAAATCTGGAGACTTTTGGGCCACAGTGACTGACTATGGGTCATAGTCAGTGAGCTGGGGGCACAGTGACTGACTGTGGGCCATAGTCAATGAGCTGGGGGCACACTGACCGACTATGGGCCATGATCAGTAAGCTGGGGGCACACTGACTGACTATGGGCCATAGTCAGTGGCCCCAGAAGACCCAGTCAACGGCTACTTTTTGGTGTAACGACAACTTCAGTGCGAAAACGTCCTCATTGAATGTTTATCATTTTTTCCCTTCAAACTTTCCAGTCTGCTTCTTTAAAATAACACCGTCTTACAAAAAATAGATTTTTTTCTGTCCTATGAACCAAATGCACATATTCGGAAAGAGGGGAAAAAAATAAAAATACACGTGTATCGGCGATTTTCATGTAAATGGGTGAATAATCTTAAATGACTCCTTTCTGTGTCCGGCTGTTTAAAATTGTGTTGTATTAACTAATTTTTTTTATAAATATGTTCTAAGCAGCTTATTATATTTGTTAAAATAACCCACGTATTAGTTTTTAAAATTTTTAATTTGTTAATATCGAAAAAAAGAAAACAGTACATGTAGTCTCAGTCCCGTGGCGTGTCCAAAACCGACGCAGCAAAATAAACCGTACTTATTATGTATGTAAATATTAAAAATCTGTAATTGCATTCAAATGAATTTATGCACTATCACTTCAAGTAACATATACTCTTTTTTTGATTTAATTAAATTAATTTTAAGAAATTATAAAAATCATTGACTTTTGTCCGGAACATTTTCTCTCAGTCCCGTGCCTGGTGTGGTTTTCTGCTTAAAAAAAGGTAACGGCCGTTACGTTCAATTTGTAGTGTTTCTCTCGCGCTGAAGTATTGTTCTCTTCGAAGGTTCTCGAAGAAACTCTACTTCTATTTTAGTTTGCGAATTATTTTCGTCGGAGTGGTCGGAGACTGTCCCCTTTTTCGCAAAGAAAAGGAGTCATTTCAGATTATTCACCCAAATACAAGTCAGAATTTTTTTTTTTTAAGTTTGAAGTATAAAGCTTCAGTATAAAGCTTTTTCGGTGATCCAATCGAGCTGATTTTTGGCAGGAAGACTCGTGGAAATGTCTGTATTACGTCAAATTTTTTAAAAAATAGATTTTTATCAATTTTCAGATTTTCCTAATTTTTTTTTTAACTGGTTATCGTTTTTTTTAAGGTTTCAGTTCAAAAAACATTTTTTTTTCGTAACGCTTAAGTAGTTTAAAAATTTGGAGTCTCTTCAAGTTATAAGTATCATAACTTGAAGCATAACTTGAAGAGACTCCAAATTTTTAAACTACTTAAGCGTTACGAAAAAAAATTGTTTTTTGAACTGAAACCTTAAAAAAAACTATAACCAATTAAAAAAAAAAAAAAATTTAGGAAAATCTGAGAATTGATAAAAATATATTTTTATATCAATTTTTTTATCAATTCTCAGATTTTCCTAAAAAAAAATTTTTTTTAATGGTTATCGTTTTTTTTAAACATTTTTTTTCGTAACGCTTAAGTAGTTTAAAAATTTGGAGTCTCTTCAAGTTATGCTAAGAAAAGTGAAAAAATTTTTTTTTTTTTTCAAAAATAATAAAAATTGGGGAAAATCTGAGAATTGATAAAAATTGTTTTTAAAAAATTTGACGTGATGCAGACATTTCCACGAGTCTGCCTGCAAAAAATCAGCTCGATTGGATCACTGAAAAAGGGTTAAAAAAGTTCTGACGTGTAGATGAAAATCGCCGATACACGTGTTTTTTTTATTTTTTATTCCCTTTCCGAAAAAGTAAATTTCATAGGACCGAATGTGTGTAACACGGTGTAATTTAAGCCCCCCTTAATGGCGACAATTGAAATCCCGTAATTCAGTTTTGTGTGTCATGCGTTTTCCTTATTCAAATTCGATTTCTGCAGTCAGCAAAACTCCCAGAAATCAGTTTTAATTTTGTTACAACAACATCCGATGTGGCGCGTTTGCCCGAAAGTTGCTCTGGCTGGTTTGTGGCAGTGTCCTGTCCGCCCTACCAGTACGAGTTGATTTTCAGTTTAATGTTAACAACAACAACAAGAAGAAAAATGTTAAAATTATATTTAACAATTTAACATTGTTGCGGTTATGGTCTGTGCACAATTTATCCCAGTGCGAGCTGGACTCACTTGTTCACTGGAAAGTGTGTGCACTACGTGGTCTGGCAACATGCTCTCTTGTAGTCGGCGTTAGTGGTGGCATGAGGTCGACAACAAATCAGCTGCATGCTTAGTTCGGACTGACGACCCAGCAGGCCATCATCGTCAGGGCCAACAGTAAAAAGCTGCCACAACAGATGTGCTGGCTGGCTGGCTGTAGCTACTTCAGATGATAAAGTTTAACACATCTCAAGCGTTTATCATTTATTTAAAAAAAAAAAAACCACAACAATTACTCGTTAAAGGAATTAGTGGATTATGGTGTGATGAAGATGATGTGTCCATGCCATATATCTCGTTCACCCTCTCTCTCTCTGTCTCTCTCGCTCTTCCGTCTCTGGCCGTGATTCAGCCAAGCCGAGTTGTTCATATTATTTTCACAGAAAATATTATCTGTGAAGTTTGCTATTTGGGTCAAACACTGTTTGAAATGAGCTGTTGTATGATGAGGGCTTTTAAGATGTGGCCGCATCAGTGGTTTAGCTTAACAAGAGGATAACAATGCCAGCTAATGTATCGTGACTGTAAATAAGTAAATAAATTATTGGCTTCCGGTAGAGCACCGAGCACAAAGCACAACGAGCTGAAGTACACTGTAGAGCAGCGCATTTGTCAGGTCGTTCAAGACCAGCAGCTTTAATGCAATTGGCCACTCACACAGCTACAGACTTTTAAGGATGTAGTTTTTTTTTTTTTGGATATGTGATAAGAATGAGTCGATGATTAACAACATTAAATTGTAAATGTTTGAAGATGTTTACATGTGACAACAACAGTATCAATGGAGGCGATTGGGCTACGGACAGTGGGGAAATTGGCAAAAACCTTGTCAGTGGCAGCCCTGTCAAGATTGTCGTCAGTGGCTACACTGAGAACCTGACAAGACAAGATTCTCGTCAGTGGCTACACTGACAAGAGCCCCATCAGGGCAAACACTGACAAAAGCCTCACCAGTGACAACACTGACAGGAGCCTCATCAGTGGATCCCTGATAAGATTATCGTCAGTGGTTACACTCACAAGAGCCTTATCAGGGCAAACACTGACAAAAGCCTCCTCAGTGGCTAGACTGATATGATTGTCGTGAGTGGTAACACTGACAAAACCCCACGTGAGTGGCTACACTGATAAGATTCTTGTCAGTGGCAACACTGACAAAACCCCACGTGAGTGGCTACACTGACAAAAATCTCATCATTGGATCACTGATAAGATTCTCGTGAGTGGCTGCACTAACAAAAGCCTCGTCATTGGCAACACTGGCAAGTGCGTCGTCAGTGGCAACACTGACCAAGGCCTCGGAAACTGTCTGTTTCTGCAAAACTTCACTTAAGCTGCACAACCTTTTCAATTCCACAAAATTATTCTTCAAGTCTCTGATTTATTATTCTTCAAGTCCCTGAATTTAATAAACTCCCGTCTGCCGTCCTTCGCGTAACCTAGATTTCCCTCGATCGGAACAGAACATCTGTATCTGTGCATGTCACTGTTACCATTATGTATTCACTTCATTAAGTAATTACAACGACGACGACGACAGCAGCAGCCGATAACGTAAAGTCCGTCCACATATCGGCCGGCTCAGCGAAACTACAAACGCTGTCTCATGAGCTGAGATAATGACATGATTACACCGAGTATCGGCACAAATGGTACATTTATGCCACTCATCCATTGTGGGCATTCCTCGGACGCTGTCTGCTGCTCCCGGGTTTTTTTTTTGCTTATCTTTGCCGTGACTAAAGGAAAAAATCAATTGAAATTAATACGTTGCGCTTAATTGTCGAGTTGGCGATGAACACCTCATGTCCGGCTGATGACCGTGCCTTACTGTCGACGAGGCAAGTTGGAAGTAATGAAGGCTATGTGGGCGGACTGCAGATTATGACCAAAAGGCTGCATTGCCCTTTGGAGGTTGAAAGTTGCGGCCTGTACCATTCGTTAAATGGGGAAAGTATGCTGTACACGTGATGCCTTAAGGTATGCCACACTGTGTAGTGGGATAAGGAAAAAGGTAATCGCTGTTGCTTTTTAAAAATTTTATTAACAGGGAAATTTGAGTTCATTTTTCCAACTATCTCTGACCTGAATTAGATCTGTGAGATCTCTTGCTGTGTTTCTTCTTCATGTTTTGATTTTGCCTTAATAGGTTCTTCTGTTATTTTCGTATTGTTCCATTTATTCGGCCGGAACCTTTCGTGAAAGAGAAAATTCTCCCACAAAAGTATGCTTTACAGGTGATGCCTTAAGGTAGGCCACACTATTTGGTGGGATAACTTAAAGGTAAACGCAGGATAATCCTTAGAAACTGCAAGAAAGTTAAACCAAAAAAAAAAATCGGCAGCTGCTTATGAGTTGTGTCCACAGATATGTGTTCACAGGCCATGAGACTATCGCAAATTTAAAAAATGGATAACAAACAATAGTTCAATCGTTCATTGACAAATGTTGAAATTTCCATTTGCTTTGAATGATTTATGGCTCACTGCTAGTGATTAAATCATCTAGCAGGCACAGACCGGATGAATATCTCGTTTTTGTTTTTGTTTGGAAAAATCAGCTCATCAATGATCCGCTTTTTATCGAATTCTCTTTGCAGTTTTGTAAACGCTTTGTTTGTTTTATTTTTATTGACGAGCTGATTTTGGGTCAGACAACAAAAAAAAAGGTGGCTTTTGTTTAACCCAATTTCAGGGAAAATTAATCCTCTATCCCATGCCCACCATATCTTTGTGCACTCCCTTTGTCATTACCTCTCCTATCTGTGTGTCTCTCTCTCTCTCTCTATTTCTTCCTTGTAACCAAAACCGTTCTGAACATTTGTGGATTTGGTAACGGGGTTCATACTGTGAAGGTTGTGTTTTTTGGTTGTGCGGGATATAATGAGAGTGGTTGTTGTTTATTCTGTAAAAAAAAATTTTGAAGGAATTTAATACTGGAAATATTTCAAAGTTAATTTTTGTTATAATATTTTCAAAAAAAAAAAAAAAAACAGATAAATGGAAATATCAGCACAGAATGGAGTGGAAAACAATGTAAATTACCGCCATAGAATTGTGGATTTCTATGGAAGATGTGAGCAACGAGAAATAAAAATCAAATAAAATTGTCGGCTATTTGGACGTACCGATTATTGTATATCGAATTTTTAAAATAAATTCATTTGAAATTACTTCGTTGTCATCTACATTTTTAATAAATTGTACAGATTTTCTGCATCTCCGCACTTACTATCTCTTGTTTCGATCAGAAAAAAATCAGTTTTTTTACTAAAAAAAAACAAAATTTTTCTAAAATAAAAAAACAGAAATTTTTCTAAAATAAAAAAAAATCAGATTTTTTAATAAAAAAAAAATAAAATATTTTTATGTAAAATCATTATTTTTATTAAAAAAAAACTTTTTTTTATTTTAGAATTTTTTTTTTTATTAAAAAAATCTGATTTTTTGTTTATTAAAAAATCTGATTTTTTGTTTAGTAAAAAATATTATATTTTTTTCTTAAAAAAATCGGTTTTTTAATAAATTTTTTTATTTTTTATTAAAAGAATTGATTTTTTTTATAAAAAAATCATTTTTATTTGATAAAAAAAAAATCAATTTTTTTAATAAAAAAAAATTTATTAAAAAAAACCGATTTAAAAAAATATATATTTTTTAATAAACAAAAAATCAGATTTTTTAATAAAAAAAAAACATTTTTTTAAAATAAAAAAAAACAATCATATTTTTTTTTTATGAAAATCAAATTTAAAAAAAAATTATTAAAAATAAAAAAAAAATTAATAATTTTTTTAGAATTTAATTTTACATAAAAAAATTTGACTTTTTTTTATTAAAACAATTTTTCGAATTAGTTTTTGGCAGAAAAAAAATTAGCCCAAATTTTAAAATTTTGATTCTTTTTTCACTAAAAATGACCCAAAATTCAAAAAAATAAAATTTTTAAAATTATTGTTTGACAATTTTTCGAATTGTTTTTTGGCATAAAATTTTTAATTAATAAGAAATTTAGAAAATTTTATTATTCCTTTTTCGTTCTGGACCCATTTTCCACAGTAAAAATGACCCCGAATTCCAAAAAAAAAAAAAAAATATAATTTTAAATTATCGTGGTAAAATTCTTCAAATTGGTTTGTGGCAGAAACATTTTAATTAATAAGATTTTGCCCAAAATGTAGAAAATTTTGGGGTATTATTCCTTTTCGTTATGGACCGATTTTCCACAAAAAAAATTTATCCAAAAAAAATATGTTTTCAATTATTGTGTGACAATTTTTCAAATTGGTTTTTGGCAGAAATTAGTAATTAAAAAAATTACCCCAAATTTTAAATTTTTTTGGGGTATTATTCCTTTTTGGTTCTGGACCCTTTTTGCACAATAAAAATGACCCCAAATTCCAAAAAAAAAAAATATTTTAATTTTAAAAAAATTGTATTTCTGTTGTGATTTTTCTAGAATCGCCATTTCTTCTCTTTATTATCGGCATAATATTTTTGTTCTTCTCAAACAAGTTCTCTTCCACCAAATAGAAAAACCACCTTCGGCTGTTTTTATTAAAAATTTTGCGTTTCATTTGTGAATTTAATAAATTTTCTCCCTTTAAATTGTTTTTCTGCTCTTCCAAGGCATTGTCCATATTTGTTTTCATTCCGTTTTAAGTTATTGTTGTTGCTTTTATTATTAGAGCTTTGTTATTGTTAGCTTAGCACTGTTATTAACTCTTTATGTTTTAAAGTTTTGCCATTTTCATTTGATCTAATCCCCCCCCCCCCCTCTCACTAAACCTCCATCTCCCCCTAGGTTGTGTCCATATTTTATCCATATGTTAGAGAATATATGGACATAAGCTGTACATGGACCGACACACACACTTAGCCATAACTACCAAGTTGTTGGAGTTGTCTGTTGAGTAGACGTTTCCAAAGTTGGCAGAGATGCGAAGGATTTGGAATCATCTCCATGCCCTGCATGTACGACTATCTATCCTGGCAATAATGCTAATGATAGTTTTTTTTTTGTTTTCTTCTACATTTTCCTCCTTTTATTCCTTTATTTTTGTTTTATTACTACTTCTGTTGTGGTCTTTGGTTTAGTGTTTGTTCTACTTTCGGTTGGTGGTTTTATGGGTGAAGTGTTAGGATAAGCCGGAGAAAACTTTTCATTAGACTAAAGTGTTCACGAAAGAAAATATGAATTTTTTAAGTCATAGTGTAATGGGAGAGATTCCACGAAGAGGGAGGCAGGAATGTATTCCGTATTCCTAAAGGATCACACTTTAAGAACAACTTAAGAATCCACTCATTCATTCAACTCTTACTGTTATGAAATGGAGCGTTGGCATCATTGGCCCATTTTCTTTGGGAATACAGCTGGAAACGCTAATTTGGTGAGCGCATTTTTTTGATGGAATGGACTTGGATGATTCATTCAACTCCTAAAGAAAGAGGGTTAAATGATGGCTTTGTGCTTCGATGATCTCAGCTAAATTCCTGAGATGCTGTCGACATGACTGGAGTCGTCCTCGGATCACCGAATAATTTAGTAAATTATTTGTTGAATCGTGGGAATCGGTTTCCTTCTACGTAAAATTAATTACAAAAATTAAAACTTCCTAATTTCAATCTGAAAATTAAAACGTTTCCTCAACCATGTTCTATTTTCAGGTAAGCACCTTGGATATTTCTATCTTTTCTCAAAATGGGATATGGGGTAAGATATTATTTGTAACTGAGAGCGGAGGTCGCTGTAACTGAGACAGGAAGTCTCAGTAAACGAGACAGGAAGTCTCAGTAAACGAGACAGGAAGTCTCAGTAAACGAGACAGGAATGCTGAGTGGTTGGGACTAGGAGTCTCAGTGGTTGAGACTAGGAGTCTCAGCGGTTGAGACTAGGAGTCTCAGTGGTTGAGACTAGGAGTCTCAGTGGTTGGAACTAGGAGTCTGAGTGGTTGAGACTAGGAGTCTCAGTGGTTGAGACTAGGAGTCTCAGCGGTTTAGAGTAGGAGTCTCAGTGGTTGAGACTAGGAGTCTCAGTGGTTGAGACTAGGAGTCTCAGTGGTTGAGACTAGGAGTCTCAGTGGTTGAGACTAGGAGTCTCAGTGGTTGAGACTAGGAGTCTCAGTGGTTGAGACTCGGAGTCTCAGTGGTTGAGACTAGGAGTCTCAGTGGTTGGAACTAGGAGTCTCAGTGGTTGGAACTAGGAGTCTCAGTGATTGAGTCTCAGTGATTGAGACTCAGTGGTTGAGACTAGGAGTCTCAGTGGTTGTGACTTGGAGTCTCAGTGGTTGTGACTTGGAGTCTCAGTGGTTCGGACTCGGAGTGTGTAACTGCGAACATGAATCATCCCAAAATCCTGTTATCCCATTCAACCTAACCGTTTCCTGATTCCAGAGCTATTGTATGAGGAAAGTTTTTGATTACTCTACTCAGCCGAACCCCATGTTTACTTTTCCTAGCTCCTACTTCTCCCTTGGCCTGAATATAAAGTAAATAGACTCCGACAAACTTTAGCTTTTATCTTTCCGTTTTTGTTTTTTTTTTGTCACTCGTATGTATTTCGTATGTATTTATTCGTTTATTGTACCCGTCGCCGTCGTATTAGATAACAAATTAACATATTTTATCATATCAAACAAAACAAAAAAAAAAAAACAGAATAAAATGAGATAATACACAAGTCGAAGACACGTATGACGTACGTTCCGTAGGTGAGAAATGCCTTCACACACACACACACACCAGACTTGTGACGAAAACCACTCGTACAACTAAACCCAATTGCAGAAGAAAGAAAAAACCTCAAGTTGACTAAACCAAAACTGAAAGTCGTCGAAAACTCACTCGATTGTATTACACACAGTTTCATGGAAATTACATTTCATATGTTCTTTTGAGCTTCTTTGTTTGTCATCTTCTTCTCATGTTCCCCTTTCGCCAAACTTGGTTTTCCATGACAATGGATATTTCTTTGTCGTTGCTGCGAAGATAAAGAATAGAAGAAAAACAAAGTTTAGTATTCGAATTCAATTCGATTGAATTGTCATTTGATCACATTAAATACGAATATGTTGTGACCTTATTTTTTTGGCTAAGCAATGTGAGGGGGAGTCAATGCAACTACTTTGATTTAAGCTAAATCTAAATGGATATTGAGAAATAGATGACGAAATTATGAAAAATATATAAAGAGGTTGGATTATGGTCAGCTACTGAACGTTCTTGATCAGCTATCGTGATTTCAAGATACTCCAAGTCACAAACTCTAAAAATCCTTCTTTCAACGATTAAGACTCTTTCACCCACTGCCTCGATTAGGAGCCATCTTGAAAGAGTGGGACAAAAAACTCAAAATGTCAATTTCTGAGGCTCCAAGTCTCTACCACAGAGACTTCAAGTCTCAACCACAGAGACTCCAAGTCTCAACCACAGAGACTCCAAGTCTCAACCACAGAGACTCCAAGTCTCAACCACAGAGACTCCAAGTCTCAACCACTGAAACTCCTAGTCTCAACCACTGAGACTCCTAGTCTCAACCACAGAGACTCCAAGTCTCAACCACTGAAACTCCTAGTCTCAACCACTGAGACTCCTAGTCTCAACCACTGAAATTCCCAGTCTCAACCACAGATATTCCAAGTCTCAACCACAAAGACTCCAAGTCTCAACCACAGAGACTCCCAGTCTCAACCACTGAAATTCCAAGTCTTAACCACTGAAATTCCAAATCTCAACCACTGAAATTCCAAGTCTTAACTACTGAAATTCCAAGTTTAAACCACTGAAATTCCAGGTCTCAATCACTGAGCATCCAAATCGTAACCACTGAGACTCGCAGGGTCAATCACTGTGACTTCATGTTTCACCAACAGAGACTCCAAACCTCGACCACTGTCTTGATTGGAAGCGTCTTGAAACACTTGTTGCAAAGACTGAAATTCTTAATAACAGAGACTCCAAGTCTCAACCACCTAAGTTTTTTGGTCAGCTACTGAAACTTTCTAGTGATTTACTTAAAATTCTAGGTCAGCTATTTACACTTACAGTTCTATAGTACTTTGAAACTTGGTTAATAAAACTGGAAGCCTCCTCCACTGTCTATTACCAACTTTTGGCCCAGTTTATTCGGCCGGACACTCACAAGTTCTTTAAGATTCTAAGGTCTGAGATATCAACGATTCTAACTCGACAGTTTTCTTCATTGTCGATGAGAACTCACCCCACTAGAAACATCTGAGGTTTACTAAAGTTAAAATTTGTCATACTAAATATAGAAAATGAGACACGTCGTCGTACTTAATCCTTAATCCTGGATGTCAAGCGACATTTAGGGTCAACACAATTGGGGATACAACACCTTCACATGTAGGTGGCGCCTCCAGAAAACTCTCAGCTTAACCAGGGAAATTTAATGTCTTCCTAGCTGGTCTTGTAAAACACTAAAATTATTTATGATTTCTCCCTCATTGAAACCTAAAGATTTTTCTCACAGCTATCCTCAGTGCCCATTCGGGCGCCAAGTCTTATGTTCTCTGCCGCGGATGCTGTTTGGAATTTCAGCTTCAACTTCATGTTATGAGTAATTCCAACTGCTCTTTTCTTATGGATAACAATTTCCCACAACTAAAATCGCACGGTATATGATTTCATGGAATGCTGCATGTCATCTTGTCGGTCTGCCATTATCATTTTGCTTTTGTTTCTTTTGAACACTCGCCCCCCCGCTCCGTTAGCCTCGGCTATCTATCAATATTAAATGTCTGTGCATTTGAATATTTAATAACATAAATAAACAATAATGTGTAATTTAACATTGAATAAACAATTGATATACTAACCCAATTTAGACCAAACAAAACCGCTAAACACGTAATAACATCAGAGCCAACAACAACAGCAGCAGCAGCAGCGGCATTCGCTGCAACCAACGATATTTCAAATGGTCGTAGAACGAAGAGCAGCCAAACCGCCACAGGAGCAGCAGCAGCAACGACGATGGCAGCAACAACACAGCCACATGATGTTTATTATCTTGAATGGTTGATTGCTGTTTAAAGATGTATGGCTTGAGGGAGGGAGGGAGGACGGCAGGATTGGCGACCAACGCCGAGGTGCTGCTGCCACCTGAGAAGTGGCTGTGTGTGGTGTGTGGCAGGAATCACATGACAAACACGTTTTTTTCCCTAGCAAATACTCTCGTGTCGTTAATGTTGTACTCCACATTTATGTTGTCAATGTTGTTGCTGTAGTTCTTGTTGTAGCTGTTGTTTAAGAAGCCAACGAATCAACAACGCCACCCTATTTATCTTACACGGTTTTAGTTCTAGTTGTTGGAATACCTGTGTAAGATAGCATAGAAAACATGGAAAATGTTTTTCTATTTGTGATAGGGTGTTAATACGGAGAATGATGAGATTTCTCTTTGAAAAAAAGCTACAGAAGTTCCGAACGCGGTCATAACGCCGCTTTCTTCGGATCCATGCTACACTGGTCGGTGTAAAGAGCTAAATAAGCGATGAACGCTGCCCATCGGAGACCTGTATAAAAGGTGAGAAGAGGTGAGAGTTAAAATCTTGGGAATCGCTTTATAAGGCAGATAAGAAAAAGGATCTCCCCAGGAAGGGAGGAGGATCTCTCCAGGAAGGGAAAAGAATATCCCCAGGAAGGGAGAAACCTTCCTTAATGATTTCTCCAATGGAATCCCAATCTCGCCTAACTTAAGTTCATATCGTAGCCAATCTTAAGAATTTAGAGAAATCTCCCCAATGGAATTTGAAACACACCTGAATTTCCAAATTTTGTCAAAGAGAAGCGGAAGCCAAGAACTCTGCGGGGAGTAGAAATAAGATCTGCAAGAGAGATGAGAAGAGAGAAAACACACTCTCAAAATGAAAGCGTGACCAAGTATTCAGACAGAACTGTCCACTCGTTAAAGCATTATTTTGCAACAAGAAGAAATGGTTACAGCTGACAGTTCAGGTTGTCACACAGCTGACTCTCTTTACTCAAATACTCCTTCGAGTTCAGAAATAATCTGTTCTCTGTGTTGATTTCAAAGGCAATGCGGTGTCCATTCTAGTTCGAAAAATCAAATTTAAAAAAAATTTATAACAAATAAAAAAAAATTTAATAATTTTTTTTTAATTTTATTTTACATAAAAAAAATATGATTTTTTTTTATTAAAAAAATGTTTATTACAAATAAAAAAAAATTTAATAATTTTTTTAGAATTTTATTTTACATAAAAAAATATAATTTTTTTTAATAAAAAAATTTATTTTTTTATATTAGAAAAATTTTGTTTTTTTTTTTATTAAAAAAATCTGTTTTTTTTTATATTAGAAAAATTTTTTATTAATAAAAAGGATCAGCAATTTTTTTTTAGATTTTGGGGCAAAGGGAAATTTATGAAAATTAACCCAATTTTTAGAAATGTTTGGGGTGTTGTTCCACTTTGGTTTTGAAAATGAACCCAAATTCTTAAAAAAAAAAATCCAAAATAAGTTTTCGAATTAGTGTTTGGCAGAAAAAAAATTAGCCCAAATTTTAAAATATTGTTTCATTTTTCACTAAAAAAGTGACCCAAAATTCAAACAAATAAAATTTTTAAAATTATTGTTTGACAATTTTTCAAATTGGTTTGTGGCAGAGAAATTTTAAATAATAAGAATTAGCCCAAAATTTAGACAATTTTGTGATATTATTCCTTTTTCGTTCTGGACCCATTTTCCACAATAAAAATGACCCCATATTCCAAAAAAAAAAATTATAAAATATAAAATTTAAAATTATAAATTATCGTGGTAAAATTCTTCAAATTGGTTTGTGGCAGAACATTTTTAATTAATAAGAATTAGCCCAAAATTTAGACAATTTTGTGATATTATTCCTTATTGATATTATTCAGGACCGATTTTCCACAAAAAAAATTACCAAAAAAAAACAATATTTTCAATTATTGTGTGACAATTTTTCAAATTGGTTTTTCGCAGAAATTTTTAATTTAAAAAATAACCCAAATTTTAAATTTTTTTGGGGTTTTATTCCTTATTGGTTCTGTACCCTTTTTGCACAATAAAAATGGTCCCAAATTCCAAAAAAAAAAAAAATATTTTAATTTAAAAAAAATTAACAAAAATTGTATTTCTGTTTTGTCCTAAAGGTTCAGTTCTTCCAGATATCAAAGTTAAACTCCCCACAAGGGCCAAGGACCGACGTACGTCTCCTCAGGCTATGTAGAAGTGAATAAAACAATAGCATTACTCTATGTTTCAGGGTAATGCCTTCAGTAAGGAGCTGTCGTCGTAAAGTAATGCACACAGTAAGGTGTTGACTTTATAAATCCCTTAAATGAATAGTTCTCATGTAGTTGTGTGCGGCCTTTATTCCAACGCCTTCCGCTAATTGGATTAAGTCGGTATTGTTGGCAAATGTCCCGAAGATATTCAAAAATTGAACTAAAATATTTTTTGGCTGCATATGGCACCTTGTCAGACAATTTTGTTGTATGAATTGGAGATCTTAAGACTTCTCCGAATGGCGTTTTTTTTTTAGCTTTCCCTTTTGGGAGTAATGCAAATTCAAATCTTCATCGTGCCCATGTCGGGCCGTGTCGCTTCTGCTTAAGACGATAACTGGAAATAGCCAAAAACCACAATAAACAACATCAACAAATCAACAATCAAACACTTTCAATTTTTATTATTTTGGTTCAACGAACGAACGTTGACTGTGCCAGTTTCCAGCTCTTTTCACCGTTTGACCCCATCCCTGGCGCAGACCTTTGCTTAAGTGGAGCAATAAAAGTGGATTTTTAATGCTACAACGTGTTGTTGCTCTTGCTGTTGTATAAACTTTATTTACGTGCAGCAGCAAATAAATATACCGTCTTCCTTATTTTCTATTTTTTCCTCTTCTTCTTCTTCTTTTATACGGTGTAGATTGTTATCGTATACTTGGATTAGAGAGCCTCCCTGCACATCACCTTCGGCGTCAGCATGTCGTTTACCCGGACACCTTTGGTATCCTACACCACCACACTTGGAGGTCTTCTGTCATGGTGGTGGTGCTTCGTTGTTGTTTTTTTTTTTGTTATTATAGCACTCCTAAGAGCCAATCTATCTTATTTTTACGTGCCACAAATCTAATCAATATTTGAAAAGCTGTAAAAATAGTGAAGTGAAGTGAAGACCGACTGTATGAATGAACAACCATGAACGAAGTAACTTGGCAAACAAGGATGCTGGCGCTGCTCCTGTTGTTGCCTCAACCACTGCTTCTGAAACGTTTCCCTATTCCCTTACAGCAGCTTTTGCTTTTGCTTTTGCCATTGGTGGCTTGATTAAGATTGAGCCCCACAAATCGAACAGCAAAAAGTTTCATTTTCAATTTATTGTCGTTGCAATGTTCCCCTACTGTTCTGGCAAAATAGTAATCCTCAGTTGACTTTTATTTTATACTAGTAAGTTGTAATGCGCCTATGGCGCCCGTTAATTTGCTTGAGAAAGTATTTGTTACTTAATTTGTTAATGAGAAAACTATTTTGTAAACCAAATTTCGAAAAAAAATAAAATTGGAAAAAAAAAATTTGTGAAAAAAAAAATTTGTGAAAACAAATTTTTGTTGAAACAAAAATTTTTGTTGAAAAAAAAAAATTTTGTTCAAAAAAAAAAAATTTTGTTGAAAAAAAAAATTTGTTGAAAAAAAAAAAATTTGGAAAAAAAAAAAATTTGTAAAAAAAAAAATTTGAAAAAAAAAATTTTTGGAAAAAAAAATTTTGGTAAAAAAAAAATTGGGGAAAACACAATTTCTGTACAAAAAAAAAATATTATTTTTTTTATTATTATTATTTATAGAATTATTATAGAATGCCTATTTAAATTCCTACGTACTGCGTGACAGAGTCAGTGAATCAGTGAATCAGGGAATCAGTGTATCAGTGAATCAGTGTCGAGGGTAAATATATATTAAGATAAGATTGATTTTATTTCACATTTAAATAATTTGTTAATTTTCCTTGTTAAAGTCGCAGCTTGTGTAAGGAAGGAGGCGCGAATTCACGAGAGGCAAGCAGAAGTAGGAGAGATCTTTAGACATTTGTCTGCCGACAGCAAAGTTTCTTTGTCTGTTCCAAAAAATTGTTCGCAGTGAATTCATTTTGAATTATTAATAATGTATTGTATCCAAATGAATTGTATGACATGTGTGTAGACAGGCCTCCGTAGTACTGACATTTGAAATGTGGGTCATGGCATATTATTGACAGGCGCCATGGAAGAACGAATGACAAGGACCCCACAACATAAAACATTTTTCAATTCCTATTTTTAAGGAATTCAATAATTCTAAACCAGAACACCAAAAAAGTTATTAACATTAGTAGTTGTTACAAAAATGATTCTTATTTTCTATTTTATTTTAATATTTTTGGCCAAGAAAACTGGCGTTTGAAACTCTAGTACACCGTCGAAGTCAGCATATCATGTGCTCCTTCCTCCTCCTTTGACACACGGACTAGATCAATGTTTTTTTGCTCCATAATTCACCTACTGACTTCCTTACCGTGTTACTTAGTGATTTTATGGACACCTCGGTGTCTTAAATACATTCCTAACAGACAAATGTTGTAGCTGACTTGCCTTCTAGTTTATTTACGGACTTGTATAACTTTGATTTGTTAATTTTTCACCATCAGGATATTGCAAACTGACTAACGTGCTAACCGAATTCCGTCCACTCCATGACTCCTTAACATTATTACTGATATACATTCGCTTAATTAATTCCACACTTACTGACTGGTATAGTTTCTTGCTGATTTGCTTTGAAAGTTACTTCTGAACTACCTCTAACTTAATGATTAACCTACTTGCTTAAAGCTGCACTTACTAACTGACTGACTTCCTTAGTCACCTGTCCAAGGACATGAGGCAGGGTAAATCTGCCTCTTTTTTCTAATCTAGTCTAAACTACAGACTTACTTGCTTAGTTCCTTGATGACGTACTTACTTATTTACTAGCTTACTTGCTTACTGACTCACCTGCTTACAGATGTACTTACCAGCTGACTGACTTCCTTACTCACCCGCTCATTTATATACTTACTGACTTTCTTCCAGAAACTAGTAAGCTCATAGGTATTCTTGCAGGACACATTGGCTTACAAGCGTATCTACACAAAACAGGAGTAGTTGTGTTCCTAAAATAACTTGTCGGTAGCAATCCATGGAACAGTTAGAGTGCACAACAAGCCGTATGCATGTGTATGTCCAAGGATATGAAGCGGAGTAAATCTTCCTCCTCTTCTCATCCCAACCTAATCTACTTCCATACTGACTTAGTTGCTTACTGACTTACTTATTAATTGACTTCCATACTGACTTAGTTGCTTACTGACTGACTTACTTCCTTATTGACTTACTTGCTTCCTGACTTACTTACTTACTGACGTACTTACTTATTGACTGACTTCCTTACCGACTTTGCTTACTGGCATACGTACTTATTTACTTCCTTTCTCGCCCACTGAGCCCACATATATATGGACTTACTGACTAACTTACTCTCTCATTATTAATTGCCTGGTAACCGTTCTACTTACTGAATGTACTTATGTACTTACTGCCGTACTTACCAACTAGATTTTCGACCTAATTACTTGCAAAGTAACTTATGTCTTAGCTTACTGACGTTGAAACTTACTAAATTACTTCCTTAGTAATCTAATGATCTAGTTACTGACCGACTTTCTTGCTTACCGACTTGCGTGCATACTGACCTATTTACTCACTGACACACTTGCTTACTGGTGAATATACTTACCGACTGACGGACTTACCTTCCTGCGTACTAATCTACTTTCTAGTTTGATAATCTAGCTTCTTTGCTTAGTAATTTACTTTGTTGCTTACTAATCTACTTTCTTGCTGACTAATCTACTTTATTGCTTTCTAAACTACTTTATTGCTTACTAAACTATTTTCTTGCTTACTGATTTGCTTACTCACCGAGTTACTTGCTTACTGGCGAATATACTTACTGACAGACGTACTTACCTTCTTGCTTACTGATCTACTTTCTTGCTTACTAATCTACCTTCTTTGCTAACGAATTTACTTTATTGCTTACTGATCTACTTTCTTACTAATTTACTTCCTCGCTTACTAATCTACTTTCTTGCTTACTGATCTACTTACTCACTGACTCACTTACTTACTGACATACTTTCTTAACGACCTACTTATTCAATGAATTACTCGCTTACTGACTCAATTACATACCAACTTATTTAACGACTTACTCAACTATTTCTAGCTAACTGACATCTTCACTAACTTACTTTCTGTCCTACTTACCGATCAACTTACTGACCTGCCTACTCACTGGGTTACTGACCTACTTCTACTGACTGTTCCTCAGCCACTATTCTTCATTTGTAATCGCATAGAATTCTAGATTTTGGCTGTTCCTTCATTGAATGTTGAGGAAAGCACCTCTTTTCGAGGATCTTTAGTTCCTCCTGATTGACATTTCTTTTACATCCATGCTAGCCACCGCAGTAAGACTAAACAAGTTCAACAAAACTCATTGGTCTCTTAAATTAAACTCGTTGCCACGAAAAAGGACGTTTGCAGATTTATTGTAAATATTTTATATGCCTTCACTATATTTCACTGAAATATTACCCATTACTTTTAAACTATGGCCCATTATTTTTATTATTCTTTTACAAAGGACTCTTGCTCTCTCTCTCGCTCTTCTCTCTCTCTGTTACATCAGACATACTTTTAAATACACATCAAAGCCATGGTGTTTATTAAACTATACTTGTCGTAGCCGCCGACGTTGTCGTCGCCATCGTCCTTTGTGTCGACAAAGGACCTAGTAGTTGTAGTAGTATCTCCTTACTACTGACTCAAGGCTAAAGTAAAAATATTGTTGCAGCAGCACAAAAACAAAACAAAAATAAAGAAAGGACGAAAATAACCGACGACAATAACACCAGCACTAACAGCAACAGCAGCAACAACAATATCCCATGTCGTTCTTAATAAGCCTCTCCGTGTGTGTGTGTAGTGGGGTATCTTTGTATGGATACATGAGCCATGTAGTTGTAAAACTAACAGGAAATGTTTATCCTCCGGACTATGTTCGCTCTGATGAAAAATGTTGATAATGACGATGACGATGATGAACGCCATAATAATGCCACTGATGGTGATGATGACAATGAAGATAATGATGCTGTTCATGATGATGATGATGATGATGATCATGAGAACAACGATGATGCTACTGATGATGATTGTGTGAAGATGTTGTTAGTTTAAGTGATGACGAGGACAACACCATGGACGAGAACTTCCTTTGCTGTATGCGAGTTTACGTCTGTGTGTGTGTATGCGTGTACATTTATATTACAAAGTAAAAGTACGAAGAAAAGGGAATGTAAGTAAAGCCTTTTTCTCACACTTCCACAGAAGAAACCCTCCGCACATAACATTGTTTCATATTGAATGTCCTCCGCCACTTCACACATTACAATGCAACAGCAGCACTAGCAAATAATAAGGACACACATGCAGTCAGACATGTAAAGAATATTACAAGAAATGAAATGAAAAAGGAAGTGTGTGTGTGTGTTGGTTCATTTATGTGTGAACTGATGAAAGTTGCAACAAAGACGAAAAAAGGATTTTTCTCATCTTCTTCTACTTCTTTACAGTTCTACTTGAACAATTTCAAGTTGTTGGACATATGTGTGTGTGAGAACTAAATAAAGAGGAGAAAGAAAAACAACGTGAATGTTGTTGAAATTTGTTGTAAAACAGAAAACAGCGACAGCGTTTCAAAAGCGTGCTGTACAAGGCCGGAAAGGGGTCGAGGCATTCTTTAAATTGTTACACTTTGGTGTTATGCGAAAGGAAATATTTTTATTTCCAAAAAAAAAAAACAGCGGGTATATCATAGAACAAATTTTGATAAGCGGACTTGGGAAAATGTCGCTGAACAACTTACGGCGGTACTTTCTCAAGCACTTACTGACTTGCTGCCTTACTTACTCAATTATTTACTGAATTGCTGAATGACTCATTTACTGACTTATTAATTGTCTTGTTAATTGTACTTATTACTGTACTAAAGGGTGGCGCAAAAGTAAACTTCCGATGTTTTTTGGCTGTAATTAAAAAAAAAACGAAAAACTTTGATTCTTCTTGTGGATTATTTTTATTTGGTCTTTTAATTTTTTTTACATCAAGTCGAGAATATGATGTCATGTAAATGGTCGCCGCCAGAGTTGCCACTGACATTAGGGGCCAATCGCAAAATTTATAGCATTTTCCGATAGGAGGATTACTTTTGCGCCACCGTTTATTTAATGTTCTACTTACTTTACTGCTTACTGTATTACTTACTTTACTACTTACCTGCTACACTGCTGGCTAACTTACCCACTGACCTACTTACTGAACTATTCGCTTATCTACTGACCTACTGACTGACTTACGGATTCATTTTCTAACCTATTTCTTTGTCACTTACATACTGTCTGCTTTGTTTACTGATCCTACTGACTCATTAGAAACTACTGACATATTTACATTGTGACTTACAGACTTATTTTGCTGACATATTTGCAGAATTACTTTCTGACTTTTTTGAACGGTTGATTTAGAGAACTTAAAGATTTAAGTACGTGGTACATAATTATTTGAGCGAGTGTCTGAGTGACACAGTGACTTACTTGGTACCTGATTTACTTACTTACTGACTTTCTTGGTACCTACTTACCTACTTTTTACTTACTGACTTGCTACCGAATCTACTTAATAACTGACTGAATTTCTTATTTATCGACAGATTGTATTTACTCATTGATTGACTTACTTTATGACTAAGTTACAGACTGGATTTCTTACATACTTACTCTTTGACTGGATTACTTATTTATTAACTGACTATCTTACTGACTGGCTGAATTACTTACTGGCCGAACTACGTATTTACATACTTACAGATCGACTTACATACTGGCTTATTTACTCTCTAACTTACTGACTTTCTTACAGACGTACTTACTGGCTGACATACTCTCTTACTTACTGAGGTAGATACTCTCTTACTTACAGACGTACTTAGTGAACTTCTTACTGACTTCCTTACAAACGTACTTACTAGTTCACATACTCTCTTACTTACTGACGTAGATACTCTCTTACTTACTGACGTACTTACTTACTTACCGACTTCCTGGCTTACTGACCTACTCACGAGCTTATTGGCTTAACTATTTGTAGAATTAGTTACTGACTTACGAACTGACTTCCTTACATACTTACTTACTAGTTCACATACTCTCTTACTTACTGAACTACTTACTTACTTACCGACTTCCTGGCTTACTGACCTACTCACGGACTTATTGGCTGAACTATTTGTTGAATTAGTTTCTGGCTTACCAAAGGACTTGCTTATTGACTGGATTACTGGCTGACTTTCTCATTGACTGTCATTCTAACTTACCGACTGACTTTCTTACAAACAGAACTTTTTATTAACTGGCTGACTTACCTGTTGGCTGTCATACTAACTTCCTGACTGACTTACTTACAGACACGCTAGCCCTCAAAAAGTAGTTTGATACAACTTTTCATAGTTTGATGCAACTTCTCGTAGTTTGATGCAACTTCCCGTAGGTTGATGCAACTTCTCGTAGTTTGATGTGACTTCCATTCGACTTTAATTGTTTTAATCTTCCGCTGCCGATCGATCAAACCTGAATGTGCACCACCTGGGGTTGTTTCTTACAACTGAAGCGAAGCTGATCAGATGATGACTGAATTATATGTGAAAAATCGTCCGAGACTCACTTTGCTGGTCTCAGAGATGGCCTAGAAAATAACTGATAAAGAAAAGTGTAATTTCAGCTTGATATCGGACACAGTCCACTTGACGCCACATTCAAATACGTCTTTGGTGTCAAAGAACAAGTGGGCTGTACTAAAGGACATTTTACTTTAACTCATGCTGCACACAGCTGGGGACATATGTGAGCATATGTTGTACACATGTGCAGTGAATTAAACATACTCGTGTGTGTGTGTGTGTGTGTACATCTACTAAAGTCGTTGGCAGTAGCACTTGTCCTCATTTTCGTGCTTGTTTTGCATTATTTCTGCTTCAATTTTTTTTTTTTTTTTTTTTTTACTTTGTTCTTTGCATCGGCTTTTGCCATACATTTTTTCTTCTCTCTCTCTCTCAATTTCTTTGTCTCCCTCCGCCTTATTTAAGCATATGTTTGAAGCTGTGGTTTTCTTTTTTAAGTTTTCTGAGTTTTTGAAAAAAAAAAAACTTCTCAAAGAGTCTTTAGCACCCGTCCCTTTAAGAGACAGCGACTTTAGGGATAGAAGGGAGGGAGATTCGTAGTTAGATTTCGGAAGTAATTTAAACATATTGTACAGTTTTTTTTAATTTGTTTTTTTTAGATATAATACACATATGTAGAAAAGTGAATGTAACA
Source organism: Hydrotaea cyrtoneurina (assembly GCA_958296145.1). NCBI lineage: Eukaryota > Metazoa > Arthropoda > Insecta > Diptera > Muscidae > Hydrotaea > Hydrotaea cyrtoneurina. The sequence continues at coordinate 85,761,409 of OY282514.1, forward strand.
TTAGATGACACTGGGGAGGCTGGAGGTCACCATGTTGCGTTGCCATAGGCAATGTGATGACTGTACGTTTGAACCATATGGGAGTTGAGTGGAGTTTGCCATGTCAGCTATAGTGTGGCACTGAATTGTTTAATAACTTTGGTTTCAATTTATTTGAATACGTATGACAGTTTCAGAGTTATAAACAAAATTATGGGGGAATATATTTTTCTTTCGTACTTTTTTTTTGTTTTTATAAAAAAATCTTAAAAAATCGAAAATGACAAAAAAGTGTACATTTTTTGTTGTTTATCATAAATCTACATATATTGCAATTAAAATGAGATATGGATCAGTAAAATCTATGCAGTATATTTGATTTTATTGACAATTTTGTGAATGTAATGTCATAATTTGAAAAGGAATTGTCTGATTTCTTTGAAGTACATTTTAAAAATTATCATAACTTGCAAACGCATTGTCGGATTTCTTTGAAGTAAATTTTAAAAAAATTTTATGTCGGATTTTTTTTTGAAAAAAAAAAAGATTTTTTTTTTAAAAAAAATAAGATTTTTTTTAAAAAAAAAAATAATATTTTTTTTAAAAAAAAATACGATTTTTTTTCAAAAAAAAAATCCGACATAAAAATTTTTTAAAATATGACAATTTTAAAAATTTACTTCAAAAAATTTTCAACATTACATTCTCTAAATTGTCAATAATAATCTCCCTCGGATTAAGTAATTTTAGGTAGAGTCCGGATAATTTTGAAATTTTAGTTTAAATTTTTTATTTAATTTTTATAAGAAAAAAATTTTATATTTTAATTTTGACAAAATCTTATTTTTTTTTAAAAAGAATCTTATTTTTTTTTAAAAAGAATCTTATTTTTTTTTAAAAAAGAATCTTATTTTTTTTTAAAAAGAATCTTATTTTTTTTTTTAAAAAAATTTTTATTCTGTTAAAAAAAAATTCTTATCTTATTTTTTTTTTTGAAAAAAATCTTATTTTTTTTTTTTTGAAAAAAAAAATTCTTGTTTCTTTTTGTTGGTAAAAAAAAAATCATAAAAAACCGAAAATAATAAAAATTGCCAATTTGAAGTAGTTTCTCAAAAATCCACATATCTTAGAATTAAAATGAGTTACAGATCTGTAAATCCCATGGAGAATCTTCGATTTTATTGACAATTTAGTGAAGGGACTTTCTAGAATCCCAGTGGAACCACACTATATCAGAATTTTTACACTTTACATTAAATTTTTCCACCAAAATATTATTCTTTACACTGACTATTCAATTTATGGTTTGAATAATTATTAACCCTTGGGGTTTTATCAATATTAATGGAAGAAATATATTTCTTAATTTGTTCTGGCTTTTCCTTTGACGATTCTTCTGCTTCTCCGTAGTGACTGTATAGTTCGCAGCCTAGTCGTCTCCCACAGAGAAGTACATTTTCTTTTGAAAGTGTTCTGCAAAGTTTTATATTTTTATTTCACATCGCTTCAACTCATACATTTTCATAAGTCGTAAGAGTCCACATTTCGCTTCTGCTTCTTGCTCCTCTATTTAGTTGAGTTCCACGCTTTCGACAGTCGTTTATTTCGTATTCGGGGAATTCATGAAATGTTCATGTTGGGCCCTCTTTACTTCCTGGGCACGCCTCTTCTGGCGCTGCACCATAAATATAATTTCAGTTGCATTTTACAAATAAAAAAAAGAAAACCAACCAAAGAAAGAAACACTAGAGAAATAAACATTTTCACAAACAAAATGATTTAATTAGTATTAATTTTCATTTGTATGTTTACATTCGTTGCCACAATTTCGTTTTTTTTTTTTGCATACTTTTTGTTGTTGTTGTTTTTAAGCGTGAACAAAAAGAAACAACATTTCCAACACTTTGTTTAAATTTATGATTTGTTTAAATAAAAGCAAACAAAAAATCGTGCGGTGTGTATTTATTTACATTTTGTACGTTTGGTCCGTCCGCCGGTCCGTCTGTCGCAGTTATGCAATTAAACAAATCGTGTTTGTGTTTGTTTTTGATTAACAACAAAAAAAAAAAAAATTAAACAAAAAACAAAGTCCACAATTCGCCAGAAGAAAAGTTTGGAATCCTTAATACGCTTCTGAAATAATTGAATTAAAAAATTGTACTTTTTAGACTTTAACGAGCAACATTTTTCCCTCTTTGACAATTTATTCCGTTGTTCGTCTATCGTGAACGGATTGTTCGTTTATCGTGAACCGATTGTTCCTCTATCGTGAACAGCCTGTTCGTTTATCGTGAACGGATTGTTCGTCTATCATGAACCGATTGTTGGTCTATCGTGAACCGGCTGTTCCTCTATCGTGAACAGACTGTTCGTTTATCGTGAACCGATTGTTCGTCTATCATGAACCGATTGTTGGTCTATCGTGAATAGGCTGTTCCTCTATTGTGAACAGACTGTTCGTCTATCGTGATCAGACTGTTTGTCTATCGTGATCAGGCTGTTCGTCTATCGTGAATAGATTATCTTTCTCTAGAGGAAAGACTGTCTTTCTCCAGAGGAAAGACTATCTTTCTCTAGAGTAAAGACTGTGTCTATAGCAGACAGACGTTCTGTCTTTAGAGGACAGACAGATTCCTCCTCTACATCTGACGACACTCATCGTCTTTGGCATTTTTTCTTTTCCAATCGCTATTTTGAAGCTTATGCTGCAAACATCCTAACAAATTTAGTATACCCTCCCATTTTATAGCAGCTCGTATAATTAATGCAATTTTAATGTTTTTGATTAACTAACTATGTGTTATTTGCTGATAATAATTCTTGTTCTACCCTGTTTTTTTTTCTCATTCCAGGTGAGTGTGTCGAATGTGTGGTTTTTCTTTTTTTCTTGTTGTAAGTAATTTTCATTTCGAAAATGCAAATATTGCGGTTGGCGGTAAATTACACATAAATTAAAATTTTTAATTAAAATTATTTAATATTAAAAATAACTGTTTTAAACTGATGGCATGTTAAAAAATGCAGTTATGATCCTTATCTAAAGGCTGTCATGGATTGCTTCTAACGTCCCATGATATCACTGTCAAAGTTATGTGAGAAGTGAAGTCCAGAAATAGAGAGAGAGAGAGGCAGAGGAATTAAGTAATTAATAACGACTTAATAATGTCATTATTATTTGCCTAAAATTCAGCCTGAGAGTAATCACTCGCCAGAGCAAAAACCCAGCAAAAACTTTAATGAGTTTCAAAACTAGAAATCCAAAAATCATAATGAGAGATAGAGAGAGAAGAGCGGCAGACTAAAATGTAAGAACTAACATTAATTACTTATTAATACCTTTTCTAAGTAAGTCATTATTATTTGCTTACAATTCATTGTCAATTATTACCAGGTAATGCAAATGGCAATGAGATGTACATGCCGATTTTTTTTTGTTCAGGGTAAGAGAGTAATATTCAGAGTCTGGTTCAAGTTCTCTAGAAAAGGACCCTTTGTGATACTATTTTCCAATTCGAGTATGTTCTCTTCAGGCCCCATCTTCTAACGAATGGAGCGGAGAAATTGATAGTCCATTGTAAGTCAGGCGGTTGCACTCTGCTTTAAAAATATTTTTTTAACTGCAATACAATTTGAATTTTATTCATCCTTTTTATTTTTATTTTCTTTATCCTCATACGATTTTCTGAAGTTTGAGTACCCACCTTGATAGAATGGGCGGCGGTGGAGTGGCCTAGGGCCACGCCCCCAAATTTTGTATTCTTATTTTTTTTCATTCTCATACGATTTTCTGAAGTTTAAGTACAATTTTTTAGGTCTTGGCTCAATTTTCAGATTTCCCCAACTGCCCCCGAAAGATTTCCCCCTTGTCATATTGATGTTTGTGAATTTAAAATGTGTATTTTTCCGTCCTATTTTTTTCTTATCTGCTTTCGAAGTTTAGTTCAAATTTGGTTACTACACCCTGCAGTGTTGCGTTATGGGCAGCGATTTCCGCGTCGGTGGTTTTTTTACATTGTTTGTCATAGCATGGGTCCCCACATTTTGACTTCGAATGTAAATCTCGTTGCCTCAACCATTGGTGGTGTTTTACGGGCAGCATTTCTATCGAGGAGTTTTTGTTTTTGTTTATTTTATTTTTGGTTTGTTTGTGTTTTTTTTTTTGTTAGATCTTTGTTAGAGAAAATGATTAAATTGTACTCAAGTAAAGTACACGTCTGCCTTAGCTCCCCCCAGTCACGTTTTCCCACTTACTTCATATCCTTACAAAGCGCTGTTACCAACCCTCCGTCCTCCCTCCCCACCTCCCCCCCTGGCGTGCCAGTAACATCTACTTGTGCATGTATCGATTACAAATCCACAATTCGTGCTACTTTTATCGTTCACGTCACTCCTTTCGGCACATAAAATCAAATTTAATCAGATAAAAGCGCTTTCTCCCTTTACACGGATTTATTTTTTAGTGTTTTTTTCTTCTGTGTCCTATTTGTGGTGCGTTCTTCATTTGCAGAAATTTTAGCAACTCATAAATGTCATAAATTTTTTTATCACTTTGAGAGATCAAAAATGCTTTTACACCGCACCGCAAATCCTGAACGAGGACGACGAGGGGACTGCCTTTGCACGAGTTCTTGATTGCATTTCTCTGTTTCCTCCTCACCATTACATTTTTTTTTTTACTTGTTTTTCGTTTCGTTTTTTTTGGTTTTAATTGAATTTTTTTAACTGATGTCATTTTTTGTGTTGAACATCATTTTTCCTCTGGTTTTTGCCAAGAGATTCTTGAAATGGTGTCAGTGTGTGTGTGTGTGTATCTGTGTGTGTATTTGTGTTTGTGAAAACCCTTACATGCATAATAGGTAAAGCCACCATCAACCATATGCTGCCTGTCCACCCTCCGGCAGCCTTCTCTTGCCCTGATGGCAAACTTTTGAAGGACATTCATTCGGCTTTGGTGTGGTGCGAACGTATTTTGAGTGCAGCAGTAAAAATGAAATTGAAAACGTTTACAGTTTTTTAGTAGGTCAACATGTTATTTTTTTCTCTCTCCATGATTTCCATCTCTTATTGTTGCCATTGCCATTCGTGTTTGTTGTTGTTGGTGTTGTTGTGCCTGCTTCTCTGTCTTGCAGTTATTAAATCTAAGGACACATTAAAAAAATATGAATGAACAAAAAGACCAATAGGTTACTCTCACATATGACAGAAGGGGCCCTGAGGAATGCACGGCAACACGAAACAGAAACTGCTGTCAGAATATTTCGAAAACGAGGCACAAAAAGAACTTGAAAAGAGAAATAACTACAGTGAAGAGCAACGAACGACATGTTTGAATTAGCAGAAATAAAAACAGAACAAAAAAAAGAAAACCTATTGTTTTTCCACTTCAACAGATTGAAACGAATTAAATGACCACTTAATCTGTTTTAATACACTTTCTGAAGGCTACAGTGGGCTCAGCAAAAAAAAAACAGTTATCTCAAATGATTTGCTCAAATCATTTGCTCAACATATGACGTTCTAGTGAAAATTTTCCCAAGAATTCTGAAAAAAATGCCCCGAATAAAGAATTCCCAAAAGAATTTAAAAATCCCCAAAAGACCAATATGAAAATTTACCCAAAAATTCTGAAAAAATCCCCAAAAACCGAAAAAAAACAAGGTTTTTAAAAAATCTCGGTGTAAAAATGCCCCCAAAAAAAGAAGAATTCCCCACAACAAATGAAAAATCCCCCCAAAAGCCCAATATGAAGAATAGCCCAGAAAAATTCCCCCCAATGAATTTATAAAAATTACCCAATGCCCCTAAAATATTATAAAAAATACCCCAAAAACACAACATTATAAAAAAATCGCGTTGTATTATTCAAAATGCCCCACAAAATAAATAAAGAATGCCCGAAATAAAGAATTCCCAAAAGAAATTAAAAATCCCCAAAAGACCAATATGAAAATTTACCCAAAAATTCTGAAAAAATTCCCCAAAATCCAAAAAAAAAGGTTTTTAAAAAATCTCGGTGTATGAGTCAAAATGCCCCCAAAACAAATGAAAAATCCCCCCCAAAAGCTCAATATGAAGAATACCCCAGCAATTCTGAAAAATCCCCCCAATGAATTTATAAAAATTACCCAATGCAAAATCCCCTAAAATATTATAAAAAATACCCCAAAAACACAACATTATAAAAAAATCGCGATGAATGATTCAAAATGCCCCAACAAATAAATGAAGAATGCCCCGAATAAAGAATTCCCAAAATAAATTAAAAATATCCAGAAGACCAATATGAAAATTTACTCAAAAATTCTGAAAATTCTCCAAACAATTTGTGAAAAATAAACACCATCCCTCCCCCTCAAATATTATAAAAAATTACCCCAAAGAAAACATAAAAAAAAAACGCGATGTATGATTCAAAATGCCCCAAAACAAAACGAAGAATTCCCCAAAAGAAATGAAAAATCCCTACAAAAATTCCATAAGCAATTTATGAAAAATTGGTGGACCGCCAAAAAAATTAAGAAATTCCCCCAAAAATAAAAAAAAAATCTCCAAAAATAAAAAATGGGGAAAATACATAAAATCCCCCAAACAAAAAAAAAACGAAAAATTCTCCAAAAAAATTATTTTTCATATAAAAAAATGCCCCAAAAACAAAATATTACCTAAAAATTATGAAAAACTCCCCAATTCTTCATTATGAAAAATTCCCCCAAAAAATTGGGGAGTTTTTCAAAAATTTTAGGTAATATTTTTTTTTGTGGTTAGGCAATTTTTCACATGAAAAATAAAAATTTCGTTTTTTTTTGGGGAATTTTTCGGTTTTTTTTTTTTTTGTTGGGGGATTTTATGTATTTTCCTCATTTTTTATTTTTGGTTTTTTTTTTTAATTTTTGGGGGAATTTCTTCATTTTTTTTTTTTGGCGGTCCACCAATTTTTCATAAATTGCTTATTTTTGGAGGGATTTTTCATTTCTGTTTGGGGAATTTTAGCAATTTTTTATTTGTGGGAAATTTTTCGTTTTTTGGGAGATATTTTGTATCAGTCAGTTTTTTTTTTTTTGGGAATTTCTTCTTTTTTTGTTTTGTTGGCATTTTTCATTGAGCAGATTTAAACCCTCAAACTGAACAAAAATCCTGTAGCCTTGACTGTTAGCATGACCTCGTGTTAATTGATTCTCGAGAGAAGCTTCTGTGATCATCTTTTTGAAGGTCTACTCCCACAGGCCCAAAACTCTTTCGTAGTCGCATTTTGTTTTCGAAATTTTCCACAGATTTTCAGGATTTTAATATTTTCGATAATTGAAAGCATTACACATGGTTTCACATCGAGATATAAGGACGACATATGTATTTTTCAAAATTCGCACACTGAAATGAACTTCACATTTTGATTCAAGGAATGAGAAGCCAATTCAAATTGTTTTCGAAACTGATGGATTTTTATTAAAATTCACTCGATTATGGGAATGTGGACGACCGTGGTATTACTATCACACGTATCCTTCTAAGATCATCAACGAAATTTCCAGAGTCCTTTTTCCACCTTGCAAGTGGTGGCGACTGTAAGAGTAAGAGAATTATTTTATTTACTAGTAAGTTGTAATGCGCCTATGGCGCCCGTTAATTTGCTTGAGAAAGTATTTGTTACTTAATTTTAAAATTTTTGTAAAAAATACTTTGAGAAAACTATTTTGTAAAAAAAAAAATTCGAAAAAAAAAAAATTTGTGGAAAAAAAATTTTTGTTGAAAAAAAAAATTTTTTGGGAAAAACAAAATTTCGTTCTTCAAAAAAAAATTTTTCTTCAAAAAAAAATTTTTGTTGAAAAAAAAAAAAATTTTGAAAAAAAAAATTTTGTAAAAAAAAAAAAATTTAAAAAAAATTTTTGGGAAAACACAATTTCTGTACAAAAAAAAATATTATTTTTTTTATTATTATTATTTATAGAATTATTATAGAATGCCTATGCCTATTTAAATTCCTACGTACTGCGTGACAGAGTCAGTGAATCAGTGTATCAGTGAATCAGTGTCGAGGGTAAATATATATTAAGATTATTCGTATTATTTGAATGTTTAAAATTTAACTCGTTTGCTTTGGTCTTTAATTTGTTCAGAAGTCCTCGCCTTTCCATTTAAAAAGGATCCAAGTAGCATAAACCATTCTTGGGAATGTACTCCGTCTTTTTTTTTTGATGGGTGGTGGGAGGAGAGACATTAGCCATCTCATTCCTGTTCTTAATTAAAAAACCTCATCACACATATTTGGCAAAACGATTAGATTTCACGAAACGAAAAAAAAAAACAAAAGCGAAACGAAACGAACCAGTAGTAGATCGAATAGTCCTCACTGCATGATTTCGTTTGTGGAACAATTTCAGAATAATTTCAAAGGAAAATATTTTCCAAACGCACTCATTGTTGTAGGCTTGGATAGGCTAAAAGTTCATTTGAATGTTGTTTCCGTCTCCGTACACATCCGGAAATGGAGAGAGAGAGCAGGCGAACACACAAGGCCGAACAGGGGAACATAACGGGAACATGTTGTGTTGCCTGGCATTGGGAATGCATGTTAATGCGTTTATCCTCGGAAGTATGTCGATGAAGGTGAATCTCTGTGCGCTAGAGTTGTAGTAGCTGGCAACTCATTTTTTTGTTGTTGTTGTTTAGGTTTGTTGTGCCGCCACCAGTCGATGCAATCCGATTACGCATATCGACTTGATGGCACGTATCCTTGTCATCGTCAAACGTATCCTTGTCAATGCTATGATTTAATACAGTGTTATAGACTATCCCCCTTCGCCTGTCCTCCCCAATCCCATTCTTTGATTTCGCATTCATGTCAAAGCTATACTTCTATTGCGTCCATACATTTTCTTAACTTTCTGTTGTCGCATCAGAATGTTGACTGTCCTCTTGTTGGTGTCCCTTAGCATTGGAGTGCATTAGGAATTAATGTCTTTATGCAATTTAACATTTTACCTATATACGAGTCTAAGAAAGGGGGGGGGGGGGAGGGGGGTTGGGGATGCTGAGATCTTTGCCCTTCCAACATTCTCGCCCATAGTCCATTTGGTTGTGCCACCACATTGCGGTCTGTGATGCCATTAATCGTCATTATTGTCAATAGAAATAATGGATTCATAATGAACTCAACTCAGTTCCTTGCATTCTCTTCACTCTCCCTTTCTCTCTCTTTGCGTTCTCTCTCCATTTCCCCGATACATATTTTGTGATATTTTGCAAAATGCGTTTTATTAACTAAATTATGAATTGAATTGCATTTGTTGGGTTACACAAATGACTTTAAATGATTAATGTTGCCTGCTAGGATGTGGTTTTGTTTCGGTGATAAATTCTAATCAAGTTTCCGGGAATGTTTCAAGTTAGAGAGAAGGGGCGAAATGCTTGTATTGCCAGCATGAGACCCAACATATGTGGCTTTGTTTTGTTAGGTTAGAAGAGATTCTTTGTGAGTCGTAAGCAATCGAAGCAGCTTCCAACCTTATCCCTTGGACAGATAACCAGAATGTTGAGAGGAACACACCTCCCAACAATTCCGAATATGTTCCAAGGACGAGCAGTTTTCTCACAGATCAGAGACATTTTTTGTATCTCTGTTATCTGTGGCAATGCTTTATCATGAGATGGCCATTCTTTGTTACAAAAGGGGAGAGAGAGAGACACAATTCTTAAAGTTTTGTTAAAAAAAAGTATTTTTGTTCTTCGTATTAAAAAAACGACAACTGAGTGATAGATGACCCCTTAATAAATGGAAGAAATCCCTCTAAAGAGTGAGAGAATATTCGAATGAGTGCACGATATATTTCTGGTGGTGTGGTAATTTTTGCAAAGAGATTGGAATGATTCTTAAAAGTCTATCAATTCACATTTGCTTTCTAGAAAAGCATTAGCCAATTTTTGGAGCGTATGAGTAATATTAATATTATTATACGCCCGGGTGGTTTATTAAATTGATTTATTTAGCAATTTGATGTAATTTTTATACCTCTTACAATACAAATTTCTCTTGAAACTAAAATTCTCATATTCGAAAGGATCCGCCTGATTTCCTTTGGCCTCCCCTTGTCTACTTACTTTCAACCAAAATGCGAGTTTATACCACTCCAAACAAAAAAATGTCTTCCTTTACTTTAGCAACTCTTTTTTTCTTTTTCCTTTTTGTCAAAAAGTTGTTGAGACTTCTTGCTGCAGATGAAACAACAAATCTGGCATTCGACAACAATGCAACATTTTCAAAAATATCAAAAAAAAAAAAGGACTCGTTTTCTTTCCATTCATAGAAAATGCACATCATTATGCAGTTACTTTTGATCCTTAAATGTGCATATTTATTTTGTAACAATGGGGGGCGACGACTTCTATTCATCCATTTTGGAATGGAACCGAAAACGGCAAACTTATGCTAACTGAATTTGTAAAGTTATTTAGTTTTATATTTTGTTTCTTCGGTAAAACGTAGATAAGGAGGGGAGGGGGGTCGTTGTTTGTAGTTTAGGGTTGACAGTTGGGGAAAAGAAGTAATCGTATGGAAAAGTTGGGGGTAATGAAAGGATTACAAATGTTGGAAAATGTTTGGAAGGGGATAGATTTTTGTGTTTCTCAGATGAGTAAGAGAAACTCTACTGATAGTTGGAAAAGCCCTTCAGATGAGTGAATCAGCCAACTTTGATGAGTTGGAGAAGCCCTTCAGATGAGTAAAAGAACCCCTTGATGAGTGGGAGAACCCACTGATGAGTTAGAAAAGTCCTTCGGATGAGTAAGAGGAGTACGAACCCATTGATGAGTAGGAAAAAAATTACTGATGGTTAGGAGAAATGATACTGATGAGTGAGAGAACGCACTGATGAGTTGGAAAAGCTCTACTGACGAGTGAGAGAACCTTTTGAGGGGTGAGAGTATCCACTGATGAGTAGGAGAAACTCTACTGATAAGTGGGAGAAATCACTGATAAATTGGAAAAGCCCTTCTGATGAGTGAGATAAACCCTACCGATGAGTGAGGAAACCCAATGACGAGTGAGAGAACCAATTGATGAGTTGGAAAAAAAATTACTGATTACAGCTCATTCCTGAGTGAGACAACTCATTGATGAGTGAGATAATCTACTGATGAGTAAGACGACTACCTAATGAGTTGGGAATGTCCTTCGGAAGAGTGAGAGAATCCAGTGATGAGTTGGAGAAACTCTACTGATGGGTGAGATAACCATTTCAGGGTTGAGAGTACACACTGATGAGTAGGAGAAACTACTGATGAGTGACAGAACCCACTGACGAGTTGGAAAAGCTCTTCTGATCAGTGAGAGAACTCTTTGATGAGTAGGAATAACCACTGATGAGTTGAACAAGCCCCTTTTGATGAGTAAGAACATTCATTGATGAGTGAGATAATCATTTGATGAGTTGGAGAAACTCTACTGATGAGTGAGAGAATCCGTTGCTAAGTGAGACAATCATTTGATGAGTTGGAGAAACTCTACTTATGAGTGAGAGAATCCATTGATGAGTTGAAGAAACTCTACTGATGAATGAGAGAAATCATTGATGAGTGAGATAATCCACTGATGAGTGAGATAATCCATTGCTAAGTCAGATAATCATTTGATGAGTTGGAGAAACTCTACTTATGAGTGAGGCAACTTATTTCTGAGTGAGATAATCCACTTATGAATGAGACAACTAATTCTTTTGTTAAATAATCAACTGGTGAGTTGACCATTTTTTGGGCAAGGCATTCCCTGACCTTATTTGGAAGCATCCTCTTAGAGGCCATGACTTCTAATCTTGTTTTAAATGAAGATATGTGACTTCAATGGAAAACCTTCAATAATATCTCTCAAGTCCCATGGACCTTGGCTGGGTCCTAAAAAGACCTTCTTTTCCGACTGAGCTGTAAATACTTGAGTGATGTTCTGCTTCTCTAAATCTAATAAATTTAAATTTCCCTAAACACAAGCACTCGGCAATGGTAGGCCTTCTGTTTTCCCTTACACGTTCAATCATTTCCTTTCTTTCTGCTGAAATTTGTTAAATTTTCTTGCTGTCTACCATTATCTGCTTGATAACATGAATTCATAATCTAATGAAAATGTAGATGAAATCATGAAAACCAAACTCTTCGGATTAAACAAAACAAAACATTTGTAAAGAACCACAAACCGACCGACCGACCGACCAATCGTCCATATCACTTCAACCAAACTCTTTAAGCCAAGAAAACAATGCACCACCCCCTAACGTCTCAACGCCCACCCGCACAATACTAGTTTTTGCAAATAGAGGGTGGTGGGAGATTCTTTTTTTTTTTTTGTGTCCTTCCAATCCGGAATTGATGCACGTAACAAACAGCACAGATAAATACTCATGCAGAACATGCAAATCAACAACTGAAGTAAAACAATAGCAGCGAGGGTCCGAACAGGAAGTCGAGAGCGGCAGAGAGTGAACAAGTTGTGGAACAATGGATGTTGATTCGAAATATTCATAAACTCAAAATCTTTAAAGGTCTTTAAACCTCTTGTAGTTCTTCCCTTTTGCATTGGAACTGAGACTTTGGGAACCTGAAAGAGATCCATGCCCTGTTTTTCATCCTTCCATCTTCTGGTTTACCTCAAGCCTTTGAATCTGTTGGTGGGCAATGATCATTCTTTTGCATCTTGTTGATTTTTTTGATCTCTCCTTCTCTCCGCTATTTTTCATTTCTATTGGCTTGGTTTTTTAGGGCAACTGTTCGACCGGCCCTCGCACTCCTTCAAAAACGTATAAATAACTGATAATGTATGTGTAACAGAATGTAAAAAAAAGGTGGCAGCAAAAATAACAGCAGCAGCTCGAATGGATGGATGGATGAATAAATGAGTGAATGAATGACATACAGAAAAGTACATAACTGAATGAATGAATGAATGACAGACTGAATGACTGTAACGATAATGAAAATCATGCCGATATGAACCATTCAAAGCCAAATCGGTATGGGTGGGAGGGAGTAAAAAACTCAATAAAAACTTCAACAATTGACTACATGAATAGAGCTGAGCTATACAATAATTGAGTCATTGAATACATGAATAGATGGAATAGAGGTACAAAGGAATCCAATAGCTAAATATTTAGATAGCTAAATAAATTTATAAAAAAAATAATAATAATAAAATAAATAAAATTGATGAAAAATTTAATTGAGCGATTAATAAGCAACAAATTTACGGAACGTATAACGATGACAGATTTAAGAGACATATTTCGTATTTTGCTAATGAATGAGTGTACCCATTGGCCATTGGTGAGTTGAAGTGAGTGAGAGAGAACCCACTGATGGGTTGGAAAAAATCTACTGATGTGTGAGAGAACTCTTTGATGAGTAAGAATAACTACTGATAAGTTGGAAAAAATCTACTGATGAGTGAGAGAACTCTTTGATGAGTACGAACAACCGCTGATGAATTGGAAAACCCCTACTAATGAGTATGAATAAATGAAAGATTTCACTCATGAGTAAGAAAACCCTTTGATGAGTGTGAGAACCCCCGGGGATTTGTAGACTCACTACTGATGAGTATGAGAACCCTTGAGAGAATTCACTGATGAGTTCGTGAAAAGACTATAAGTGAGTGAGAGAACCCTTTAACGAGTGAGAGAAACCTTTGGTAAGTGAGAGTAACCTTTGATAGGTGAGAGATTTCACTGATGAATTGAGAAAAAACGTTGATTGGTGAGAGATTTCTCGGATGAGTTGAAGAGACTCTACTGATGAATAAAAGAAACATTGGGTGAGTGATATATGTTTTAGAAGATGAAGAAGAAGAAAATCTATTGATGGGTGAGATATTCCTTTGATAGCTGAGATAACCCATTGATTAGTTAAATAAATCCTAATATGTTGTGAGCGAGCATTTTTATGGAGTCAGCGAACGCGCTGGTGAGTGTGAAAATTCTTGGATGACTAAGAGAATGCTTTTGTACATAAAAAGGCTAGCTCACTCCATATTAGGGTTTCTTCAACAAATCAAGGGATTCTTTCACCTATCAAAGGGATCTCTCACTCATCAATAGATTTTCTTCTACTTATCACTGGAATTTCTCACTTATCGGTCAAGGTTTCTTTTATTCATCAGTAGAGTCTCTTCAACTCATCAGTGAAATCTCTCACCAATCAACGTTTTTTCTCACTCATGAGTTTTTTCTCACTCACTCTGACAAGTGAGAGAACTTGATGATAATTTGCATTAAACTCTAATGAATGATATACACCTTTGCTGAGAGAGAGATAGTACCCACTGGTGAAATGAGGAAACCCTAGGGAGGAGTAAGGGAACACAGTGGTGAATTGGAGAAACCCTACTGATGAGTGAGAGAATTCTTTGGCTGCGATGAATGTCAGAATCAACTGAAGAAACCCTACTAAGGACTGAGGGAACCCACTAATGAATGCTAGTCTTCATAAATCATTTCTAGACAAGATTTTGGTGAAAGAGATTGTGGCCGCGTCGTAGATATCACATGTGAGATCGTGCACCACAGTTCATGCCAGTGATATCAAATTTTAAATTTTTTTAAAAAATTAATTTTTATCAATTCTCAGATTTTCACCAATTTTTATTATTTTTGAAAAAAAAAAATATTTTTTTCACTTTTCTTAGCATAACTTGAAGAGACTCCAAATTTTTAAACTACTTAAGCGTTACGAAAAAAAAATGTTTTTTGAACTGAAACCTTACAAAAAAACGATACCATTTAAAAAAAAAATATTTAGGAAAATCTGAGAATTGATAAAAATCTATTTTTAAAAAATTTGACGTGATACAGACATTTCCACGAGTCTGCCTGCCAAAAATCAGCTCGATTGGATCACTGAAAAAGGGTTAAAAATCGGTCCAAAGGCTTTATACTTCAAACTTAAAAAAAAAAAATTCTGACGTGTACATGAAAATCGCCGATACACGTGTATTTTTATATTTTATCCCCTTTCCGAAAAAGTAAATTTGGTTCATAGGACAGAATGTGTGTAACACGGTGTAACAAATCTTCTCTGCACTTACCCTGTCTGGGCAAAATGGACGTGGATCAACACTAGTTCTTACCACCTAGACGTTCCAAGTGACCTAGATGACCGGGCTGGCATTGGTTTTTGGCCAACTCATGGGGTTTAGAGGATGGATTAGGATTTTGGTTTACGTGGCACAAGTGTCTTGATTTAAATGTTTAAGAGATTAATTGCTTTCGTTCATTTTTTCTCTCCCAATAACCAGTCTCTGACTGATCCTTTGACCTTTCCCATGAAATGCCTCATATAACCTTCTGCCCTTGCAGTACACTCCAATTCAAAGAATTGCATATTCCGTTCCTGCTCCGTTTTCGTTTTCGTCTTCTTGTTCTTGTACGTGTATACAGTTTTGTTTGTTGCCTACAACAGCTGAAGATTAAAATGTTTTGTGATAATTGCGATAAATACAAACATATCGCACAGATGGTCTGATGCTTCAAATTGCAGAGCAGAGCCAAAGGATAGCAAAGCAGAGCAGAGCAATGCCAAATGAGATGAGATGAGATGCGACGATTTTAAATGGAAACTGAACTGTTGTAGTTTTTGTATTTCTCTGTTGTCTCTGCCAGAAGAATCTCTATACAAATATGAACAGCTCAAAGGAGGCAAACCAGCCAGCCCGTTTGCCATATGCTCTCTGGGTGATTTTGTCGGCGGTATCCCATGGATGAGAGTAATCATGCATATGCATGCATGGCATTTATCATCAACGTATTTGCTTTAAATGAAAGCTCAAAACACACACACATCGTTAAAATGCAAATAAAATATGGAAGAAAAAAAAAAACTACAGCTCCTCTGCTCGCACTGCTGGGCCTGTGTCACTGATCCTTATGGTCTTCCTGTGCTTTTTGTTGCTTTCTGTTTTTTTTTTTTTGTGTGTTTTCAAGGCAAACGTTCGTCAGTCGCGTTTGAGGCGCTGCCTATTTTTCCATCCACCCTTCAGGAAAATTGTAATGTTAAGATAGTAATGGGAAATGTTCAAGTGTATATAAATACGAAAGAGTACATAAGGACACACATACACATGCACACACACACACACACATACACACACTCTGCATATGTTTCTATTTATGTGGAAATGTTCTTCTGCAGAATTAGAAGCATTGAAGAGCTGCAAAATCAAACTGCTCTGCACAGAGCTTCGTTTTTCCTTTTCTTTTTTTTGCTGCAATTACAAAACTCTTTGTTTCCTTTTAATGGCACCAAGTGCTCTTCAGTAATTACGAGGATACGTTTTTTTTTACCCATTTTTTTTTTCACTGTAAAGCAATAAAAATCATTTAGTAAAAATGATTTTTAATAACTCAAAAGCCAGGGAGTTGTTAGTCGTTTTGTGGGGAAATGCATTTAATGATTTAATGGAGTTTTCTTTTTTATTTTTGGTGTCTCGAGAGTCATCTTTGTTAGGAACTAGTCAAAATGTTGTATGGAAGTCGGTTAAGCAGTCTCATTATTAGGAATATGGCGTATCATTAAAATCTGAGATTTCTTGTTAAGCAGCAGATGAAGAAGAAATTAGTTGGTTTCCGGTTTAATCCCGCTTAATGAGGAAAATGAAAAGAAAACTTGTTTAGTTTTGTTTTTTTTCAATGGTTTTATGATGATCACATTTTAATGGTCCTTCGCTGGAAGGACGAATTTAACGACATCACTCAGTTTTCAGCGCTGACAAATGATGGGAGGTATTTTTGTGAATATGCTTTAACAAAAGGTTTAATTACGAAAGAGATTTTAATTACGAAAATCATGTAGTATAGGAGTAATTGGGACTTTTCTTACTTTCATTATGAGATAACGGCTACGTATCCTCACTTTTGGACAAACGGCCGCTTGGGAATTTTGACATAATGAAAACAGTTTGATGCCTATAATCTTCTAAAGCGATCAGAAATGATTTAGCTAATATTCAATGTGAATTCTCAAATGCTGCTGAAAATCTGCTTACCATTCAGCACTAGTTCCTCGCTTCAATTGTGAGACTCTAACACTTGATTTATGTGTGTTTGTTCATGAATTCCTACAAATTTGAGTAGTATTGGTAATTTCTGTCCTGTCTTGACCGAGGCTCTTTCTAAAAGCCAGAGTCATCCTACATGCACTTCATCTGCATTCAAATTGATTTGCATTTGTTGAATCTCGAATTTTCGCTAGAGGTGTTCACTTTAGACACCCTGTGTCTGACCATCCCTTGACACAGGGTGTTCATCAAGCGACATTTCTAAAAATCCATGAATTTATTTGTAGAAACGACAATGACGTTATTTTGCTAAGTTTCTGCCTTAAAAAATAACCATGGGTGACAAATCGTTTGGTATATGTAGAGTAAACTTTCAAGTTTTTTTTTAAGGAGCGGTTTCCATAAACTCCTTCCCATTCATTAATTTCTAAAAGAAAAACTAAACTTGTTTCCTCTTTGTGCAACCTCAATTATTCCATACAGTTCGTCCGTCTGCCCTTGGGCTAGACAAAATGCTTCCCTTCTGTTCACGCACAATTATATTTATTATCCAAATAAATTTGCTGAGTAAACAACAATATGTTTCAACTATTTGTAATAACAATAAATATTAATAAAAACCAACCAAACTCTTTCGGAAAAAACTACTTCCGGTCAGCAAATATGAACAGCCCGCTGTGATTATTATAAATTATTATCATTTTAAAAACTATAATGATGTTATAATAATATTTTTGCTACACACATAAATATAATTTATGGCATATATTCATTAACAATAATTATTGATAACAATTAAAGCCATACCATACACTAAACAACAACACACACACACACATAGATCGATAGACGGCCAATATCCCCCCAATGCAACAGATATCAATGATTTCCGAATACCCATTGCGGCTTGGACAAGAGCAATGCAACGCAGTCATGTGCTTACCTTTATCAAATATTGGCCAAATAATTGAAAGTACTTAATTAATTAAACAGGCAAGCAAACATATCGCAACAACAACAGCAATCACAAAATATCATCAATAACCCACAATGACAGCGGGTGGTGGAAGTCTAGTCAAATTATTGGAAATGTTTAGAGACTAGTTGAGTCGTTTAATGAGCAGTTGTGGTACAGGTCCCAGGAGTACAGGATTTCCGATCAAAGCCCAAATGAGATGAGGTTCTACCCAAGATAGCCTTAAGAATAAATAATTAATTTAATTGTTATAAATTAATTAATATAATTTTTTTTTTTAATATAATATAATTTAAATTATTTAAGTAATCTAAAATTATTTAATTAAATAATTAATTAAATAATTTAAATTAATTAAATTATTTAAACTATTTTATATACTTAATAAATTGTTATATATAATTATTAGTTTTTTTTTATATAAATATTAAATTGAATTTATTAAATTAAATTTATTTAAAAAAAAAAATAATTTATTAACTAATTTTATATAAGTATTAAATTATTTTATATTATTATTAAATTACTAGTAAGTTGTAATGCGCCTATGGCGCCCGTTGAAATATGGAAAAAAAATGTTGATGAAAAAAACAAAATTTTGTGGAAATAAAAATTTTGTTGAAAAAAAAAATTTTGTTGAAAAAAAATTTTTTCTTGAAAAAAAAAATTTTTGTTCAAAAAAAAATTTTTGTGGAAAAAAAAATTTTTGTTGAAAAAAAAAAAAATTTTGTTCAAAAAAAAAAATATTGTATAAAAAAAATTTTCTAAAAAAAAAAATTTTCTAAAAAAAAATTTTGCGCAAAAAAATTTGGGGAAAACACAATTTCTGTACAAAAAAAAATATTATTTTTTTATTATATATTTATTATAGAATTATAGAATGCCTATTTAAATTCCTACGTACTGCGTGACAGAGTCACTGAATCAGTGTATCAGTGAATCAGTGTCGAGGGTAAATATATATTAAGATAATTTTATACAAATTGTTTTATATAAATAATTAATTAAATTTATTAAATAAAATTTCCATAATTGAATAAATTTAATTATTTTATATAATTTTTAAATTTGTTTATGTTATTGTTAAATTGTTTTATATATTTAATTTGGTTAAACTAAAACTAGATTAAGTAAGATTTAGTTAAACTAAATTAAGTATTTTTATATATTAATTAATTAAGTTAATTTAATTCATTTATGAATTAGTTAATTAAATTAATTAAGGTAATTAAATTAATTAAGTAAATTAAATTAAACTTAATTAGTTTAAGTAACTTAGCTAATTTAATTAATTAATTAATTTAATTAACTTATTTAATTAAGTTAATTAAATTAAACTTACTTAGTTTAAGTAACTTAGCTAAGTTAATTAAATTAATTAATTAATTAAGTTAATTAATTAAGTTAATTAATTAAGTTAATTAATTAATTTTATTAATTAATTTGATTAAGTTAATTAATTAATTAAGTTTATTAAATTAATTAAGTTAATTTAATTAATTTAATCACTTTATTAAATTTATCAAATTTATTAAATTTATAAAATGTATTAAATTTATCAAATTTAATTTGTTTAATTAATAATTAACGTATTTAATTAATAATTAATTTAATTACTTTATTTAATCAATAATTAATTTATTTAATTAATAATCAATTTATTTAATTAATAATTAATTAATTTAATTAATAATAAATTTATTTAATTAATTTAATTAATAAAATTAAATTAACTAAAATAAATAAATTAATTACGAACATTAAATTAATTACAAAAATAAAGTTATCTAAATTAAATTTATTCATTAAATTTATTTTTCATAAATAATTACATTTTTGTTATTAATGTATTTATTATAATTAATTTAAGATTATTAATTAATTTAATTTTATTAATTAATTTAATTTTGATTAGCTAAAAAAATTACGTTAATTGTTAAAATTCACTGAACTAATCGATTTGTAATAATTTCATTGTAGTGTAACAATTTAATTCTCCTTCCCGGTTGTTCACTCTTTCTTTTTCTTCCGGATCCTAATTCTTCGTATAGACCACATCGTGTTCGACTCGGCCGGTCATAATCCATTTTTCCCTCCTATAATTCGACCTCAGCCCAACATCTGTTGACATCTGATATCTACTCTGCTCTGCATTCAAATATTTATTGAAAGTTTTCACATTATTAGTTCAGTATCCTTTTCTTTTCTATTTTTTTTCTTTGTGTGTGAATAGTGTAGTCCTCCCAGCAGGTAACTGCATGCATGCATATTCACTTTCCGGGTTCGTTCGGAGGAGAATTATTTGATTTGATTGATGTTAAAAGGATGCATTGAACCTTTGCCATTCGATTAAATATCAATATGCATTTTAGAATTTTAATTAAAATATCTATGTCGATGTAGTTGGTCTGTGTGTGTGTGTGTGTGTCGGTTTGTTTTATTTTGAATATATGTATATACAAAAACAACAAGCAAATTATAAATACTTTTATAGGAATTGAAAGGAAATATGATGGAATGAAATAACATAAATGTTAATGGATCTTTTATAATAAATTGTTAATAAATTGTTGTTTGGAATGCCAGTGTGGGTCTTGTATTGTATCTAAGTATATATCTCAATAGTCTCAACATCAGTTCAGCTTTAACTCTGTGCAATTTCATGTACATGGGATAATCTACAAAAATTGTATATTTCCCCCCCCTTATTTTTGTATTCACTGTGTCCTCACAATCCTCGAGAAGTCTTACGAATCTCTCAATATTCTTGACGCCTTTTCAATCCTCGACCTTCACAGATAATCTAAATTTATAAAATTCCAGTCGAGGAATTCGATACTCTAATAATTATTTAAGACAAATGTCCTTCTAGAGTTGTTAGCCGATATGGCCTCCATGGATCAACTAAGCACGTGGCGGGCAATTTTGGCTTGTTCATACTTCCAGGTGACGAATTCACTATTCTGAAAATTATTGCAGACATTGCTCTTGTTAAAGTTAAATTCCGATTTTAAGTTTTCAAGAAGCAACCAGTTGAATTATGAATTTAATTTCAAATACTTACACATTTATTTAATCTCACTCACATCCATTAAAATCAAGGGCCCATATCCCCTTTAATGCATCTGGTGTGGACACAGGGTGGCTATCAAATAATTTTTCTGAACGCCTATCATGTCTTGCTTAATTTGTTTTCTTCTCGTCTACAAAAAGTATTATCGTACAAGAAAAATTATTTTACATTTGCCACATTCATGGATTTTACTTCGACACCCTGTTTCTATCACTCACCCCATGCGTTGGTACAGCACAACCATCAGATTTTTAATGCTCTCTGCACATTTCGCCTTCAACTATTCCATATCCTCTGAATCTTTTCAACACATTATTTTCGGTATGTCGGTATTTTTCTTTTATTTTTTGTTTATTTTATTTTTCAACAAACTCCATAAAACTGTCATATTTATCGTCGATATCCCGTAATAAAAATCGAACTACTTTAACGTAATATGATGATGATTATTTCCAAAATCTATTTATTTCACTATTCCCATACATTTCATTCCATTTTCGAATATGGGGATAGTACGAAAACTCATTCATCCCAGTCCCTCACCCGCCTGCTCTGCTATAAGTTTTGGGTTCTCTACAGAATATATTCAGTATTTGAAGCCGTTGGTATCTTTGAGTTCCATGCACACATTATATGTGTGTGTGTTCCACACACACACTTACATACTTATACATTCTGTTGGAATATCCTTAAAATCGTTTCTACCCAATACGGCCGTTGAACATATGCAATAAACAAAAGTTTTGCGAAAATCCCCACAAAAACTTTATTGTTATGTTTGTCGTAATAATGCCCACTCGTTTCGTCTGAGTCTCTCGCTCACACCCCACCCCCACCCCACCCATCTGTAGGCAGTTTGAGTTTTATGACATTGTTGTCCTGTGAGTGTGCTAACATTATCCTCTTACTTGCTAAGGTACACATTTCTCAGGCGGCTTTGACTATGATCTCCTGTTTTATGCCAAAAAAAAGATAGATATTTCACCCCGCATTTTGTGGGGTCACATCGAATTCGGGAAATTCCATTTCTCCCCATGTAGTTAACCCAAAAATTATTTAAATATTTCTATTTGTATTCTCAGATGTCCTCCATTGTTGTTGTTCTTTCTTTCTATTTTGTTCTTTTTTGGGCATACAAAACTAGTGGCTGACGGCGGGTACGAAAGGAGTTAAAGGAGGGTTGCAAACACCCAAATAGGTTAACAAATATTTTAAAACCACACTGATACACTGATAAAGCGTTGGGGAATTCCAAAATAGGACATAAAAGTGTTCATAACATTTTATGACAACTTGGGTGATAATCACAAATGATGACAATTTCTTAGAGTGTTTTGCGCCCCGTTTTTTTTTTGGTTTTCAAAATATTTATTTTTATAACGTTTAGATAAAGAGACGGCAGGTGTGTTGACAGGATATGTTCACACAAAAGCTTAAGTGAACTTTTTTTTATTACAATTTCCATTCATTTCTTAATGAAAATTTCTGTTTCGCCATATGGAGCCCGACGAAATGTTTACGTTGTTATCAAAAGTATTCTATTGATGCAAAGAACAGAAATGATTAAAACTGTTTGTACATTTTTTAAAAACAATTTCTTTGACTCTAGGATGTTTTTCAGTAATTCAATTCAATTTCAATTTATTATATAATATTTTCATTGACCGAATTTTAAATTTATTTTAATGATTTAATGTGAATTTTCCAAGTACAATACAATTTTGAGTACCATGAGTGAATCATTGAATCTCAATGAAATTTCTAATTTTTTTTTATTAAAAAATGTTCTTCTTTGATGGGAAGAAATTTTATTTATTTTATACATTATTTTTTTTTAAATTTACAAGACAACCTAAATCTGGAAAACCATTCTGAAAAAAAAAAATTTTTAAAAAAAAATTCTAAACTTTTTTCTTTTTTTAAATTTACAAAGACGAGCGAAAAACGAACAAACATTTTAAAACATATTTTTTTAAAAAAAAAATTAAACTTTTTTTCTTTTTTTAAATTTACAAAGCCGAAAACAGAAAAAACATATGAAAACATTGTTTTTTTTTTTTTAAAAATTTGTAACTTTTTCTAAATTTACGAAGACAACCGAAAACTGAACCTCAACGAAATCATTGCTTTTAAAAAAAAAATTCTAAACTTTTTTTCTTTTGTAAATTTACGAGACAACCAAAAACTAAAAAAAAATTTGAAAAGTTTTTTTTTTAAAAAAAAAAACATTTTTTTTTATATAAAAAATTCTAAAAAAAAATTCTTTTCATATACATTTTTTTTTCTTTTTTCTAAAAAAAACTGAAAACAAAACATTGTTTTTAAAAAAAAATCTAAATATTTTTCTTTTTCTAAATTTACAAAGACAACCGAAAACAGAAAAACCATCTGAAAAAATAAATTTTCTTTTATTTAAAAAAATTTTAATTTTTTTTCTTTTTCCAAAAAGAAACTGAAAACAAAACATTGTTTTTAAAAAAAAAAAATCTAAATATTTTTATTTTTCTAAATTTACAAACCCAACCGAAAACAGAAAAAATATAAAAAGAAATATTTTTATTTTTCTAAATTTACAAACCCAACCGAAAACAGAAAAATCCTTTGAAAACATTGTTTTTTTTTTAAAAAAAATCCTAAACTTTTTTTTTTTGTCAATCCGAAAACTGAAAAAAATTTTGAGAATTTTTTTTTTTAAAAAATTTTAAAAATATTTTTCTTTTTCTAAATTTACAGAAAAACAGAAAAACCTTCTGAAAACATTACTTTTTTAAAAAAAAAAAAAAAATGAACTTTTTTTCATTTCTAAATTTACGAAGACAACTGAAATTTTTTTACAAATTTCTAAAAATCCTTTGATTTATATTATTTAAAATAAAAAAATATTTTCTATTCAAACATTCTAGATGAACAGTCATTAGAACTACAACTCTGTAAGTTATGTGATAACCTAGGTTTATTTAGACATGTTTATAATACTAAAAAAAATCAATTCAAAACATTTTTCTTTTTCTAAATTTACGCTTCAGTAAAAGTTTGACATGAATTATTTTACAAGTTATTCACGAAGTATAAGAAGAAACCAGAAAGTCCTTTTCGCACCCATGTCAACGCACAATCCTCTTCGCTCTCCCTTCCTCTCTCTGCTCTACAATGTTTCGGCATCTTCTGCTTCATCTCTTGTCATCCACACATTTAACACATGTACATGTGGGCAAATTAAATTAAATATTTCTTTTTGAAATTTGATTTGTCAATGTGGTTGGGTGTGCGTGAGTGTTCTTTAAATTTCATATTTTTAATTAAAATGCAATTTACGTAACAGTTTTTGTGTGTGTGTGTGTTGATGTTGTTGTTGCTGTTGCTGTTATTTATAACTAAAAACACATCTAATTTATATGCAAATAAATGCCACTCCACGTCATCTGTGTTCTGACATTAGAGCAACTAATAAATACGCATTCCTTGCACTCCCCCCCACCGACACTCACAGACCCATTCACACACATAACTAATAATTAATATATGTAAAAACAAAACTACACTAATACATGTGTACATATGCAAAAATGGTTATATGTATTGACATTTTTTTCTTTTCATACAAATGTGTACATAGGTGTGTGTGTGTGTGTGTATACGATGTGTAATCATCATCTGTATATGTTATTCACATATAAATAAATGTATTTGGAATGCAAGAGATGAATTGAAATGTAAAAAAAATAAAAAAAAAAAAGAGTACAGTATAACCTCTCTAGTCCGGACACTCGCTAGTCCGGACTATCCAGTAGTCCGGACAGCTCAATTTTTCGGACACTTTTGAAATTTTTCCCTCTATAGTCCGGACAGTAATATTTGTTTGTTTGTGTCGCAGCAATTGTACGTTATTTTACCGTTTGTTTAGAAACGAAAACAATAGTAACAAAATGTGAGGGAGGGGGAATGTCAATTTGCGTGTTGTCACAGTGTTGTTAAATGTTTGTGAAGTCAAGACGTGAATTATGGCACCAATTAATAAACGGCAACATAAAACATTGACATTGGCTGAAAAATGTAAAATATTAGATGCAATTGAAAGTGGAAAATCCATCCGACAAGTGGGTGAACAATTCGAAGTTTCAAAATCGACTATATTTGATATAAAAGCTAAAAAAAATAAAATAAGAAAATATTTTTCCCAAACTATTAAAGGACCAGGTACGAATACATTACAGACAGAGATATGAATTTTAAAAAGTTGGTTATAACTGCTATATTTCTTGTAGGAAAAAGAAAAATTTTGAGACATGGTGATAATCCGCAGGTTGAAGAAGCATTAATGACGTGGTTCATTCAACAGCGTAATTACCATGTGCCAATTTCGTCGGATCTTATAAAAAGCAAAGCAAGGTACTTTCACAGAAAAATTGCGGGACATGATAATTTTTCTGCTAGCAATGGTTGGCTGCAAAAATTTAAATCTCGAAGTGGTATCAAATGCTTAAAAATATGCGGTGAACAATTATCAAGTGATTTTTCAGCTGTCGAGCCGTTTAAGGCAAAATTTTTGAAGACAGTCAAGGAAATGGGGGTTAGTGCAGATCAAATATATAATGCAGATGAATCTGCTCTCTTTTGGAGACTGCTCCCAACAAAAACATGGGTTCACCCAACGGAGACTTCAGCACCTGGAAGAAAAATATCAAAAGATAGATTCACTTTTATGCCATGCTCTAACGCAAGTGGGTTGCATAAGTTGCCCCTACTTGTAATTGGCAAGTCTGCAAAGCCCAGGGTTTTTAAAAATTTCGAGCTTCCTGTAACATATAAGGCAACTAAAAAAGGTTGGATGTCAACATTAGTTTTTGAAGATTCGTTCAAAAACGTTTTTATTAAAAAGGTGAAAGAGTTTTTGACCACCGCTGGCAAGCCATTAAAAGCGCTCTTGGTATTGGATAACGCACCATCACACCCAAAAGAAAAGGAAATCAATACTGACCCTAACTTTCGAGTCTTATTTTTGCCTCCAAATTGCACGGCCATACTACAACCAATGGACCAGAATTTAATTCAGAACATCAAGGTACGCTACAGAAAATATCTTCTAAGCCATATTCTCAAAGAAAATGATGCAAACATTGGAATCGTTTAATTTACGGAATGCAGTTTCCTATTTAAACATTGCATGGCGTGATGTTACTAAAAATAATATAAACAAAAGTTGGTCGAAGCTGATGCCAGAGATTTGCTCAGGACGAGGTTGGGAGGATGAGGACGATATACCTCTCTCTCAGTTGAGAGAAAAAGATAGTACCTGTCAGGACATAAATAGCATTCATACAACCATTACAACTCTGAATCCCTCTGCTAACTTAACCAGTTCCGAAATTGACCAATGCGCTCGCGGCGAAAATGAGTATGCCCACGATTTTTCTGAAGAAGATATTATTCAGTCTGTCTTGTTAAACCAAAATGTTGAAGAAAATATGGACTCCGACAGCAGTATTGACCAACTTGAAGAAGTCGAAGATAAAGTATCGAATAAGGAGGCAGTTGAACTGTTTGGAAGAGCTATTTCGTGGGCTGAACAAACAAATGCGACTGAAAAAGAAATATTATTTTTAAAGGAATTTAAAAGAAAGGCAGAAAAACTGCACAAAGACAAGTGTATTCAACCTAAAATAAATTCATATTTTATGCACTAAAATATAATTTTCTGTTAGTGGTTACTCTAAATCTTTACTATAAATGAATTAAATCTATGTAAATGAATTTGTTATGTTATTTATTTTTTGTTTCTTTTATTTGAACTGTCTTACTAAATATATATGTAAAAAACCCAACCAACTAGATACTTTAAATTTTTTTGTACTGTAGTCCGGACAATTCAGTAATCCGGACAAACGTCGAAACTATATCTGTCCGGATTAGGGAGGTTGCACTGTACGTGTTTTCCTCAGCTTTCCTATTAAAGAAGAAATGGCGGGAAACTACTCGCATATCAGTGAGGTACTTTTTGAACACTTGCCGATCAGGACCCAAGGTTTCAAATGTAGTGCAGGGTTACTGCTATTTGCATAGTTTTGTACTCTTGATGAAGACACCGACTTTGACCAGGAGAAAGGGCTCCTGCTCCGCCCTATTGACACATTTTGATATTGTTCAAGGCTTCGCCTTATAGCGGAAATATTTGTAGATAAACGACTGGGGGAAAAATGTCCGGTTTTTTTGGCTCTTATATTTTAATTAACTTTCTTATTCCAGCCTTTGTGATCAGTGTTGTTTAGCCAAAATCGTCAGAAACCAAAAATTCTCGTTTCTTTGCAGAATTTGAATTTTATTAGGAAAAAAAAACAGTTGTTATTGTTTTATAAAATGTGCTGGTGATTGGATAAAATGAATTTCAAACGGAATACAAAAGTTGAAATTGTGTTTTTTTTTTCAAACCTTTCTTACGTTTCGTTTTACAAAATGGCGCCTAATGCAAAATAATTGAATTTATTTAGTTTTAAATAATCTGTACAATTGAAAATTCTTTCATATTCTCTTCTTTCTTGTGGTCATAAAGTCTCCGGGAGGTGGATTTGTATGTTTTCCGAGATTTTCTCGATTCTGGCTTTAAGCCTGCTGCACCATGACAATGTGGAACCTTATCTTGCATTTGGTCAGCGCTCCGACTGAGATCTTGTGACAGGCCTCTGTACACCGTTCACAATGTTTTATTTTTATTTCATTTTCTGTTTGCAGACCTTGTCGGTGACGCCGCCGGTTATTTGAACACGTAGGCAGGCACGCAGGCCTTAATATATTTATATAAATGTATGACATGCAATTGCACTTTGATTACATACAAATCTACACTAATACTAATAAACACACAGTGACACGTGCGCCACCACTACCTGCATACAGACACACTACTCTGCACACACACATACACATACACACTCAATCATACCCGCATACATTAGTCTATGCATACTCATTTCAAAGTTTATTCATTCCATTCTACTTATGTACATATGTATGTACAAATACATATGCATGAATGAGTGTGTGTGTGTGTGTGAATATTTGTGAACATATTTAAATGGGAATTGTATGAATTATGCATAAATACCAAAATACACCCATATACGCACAAATACACAAATGACATATGTACACACTTATACTTGCATAACACATACATACACACATACATTTGTACACTTATAACATGTACAAGGTAAAATGGATACATGTGTCTGTACGTTCATGTCGAATAGTTGGTTATTGAGCTCATTAGGAAATTCGCTTAATAAGTCACCCTGGGGGCTATTTCATGATATACACCGTCTCATACCCTTTGGCCTGCCATTGGACTGTAGGCCCTGTGTTGTCCCAGTCTCCGGGAGGACACCTTGAAATAATTTGGCCTGCCAATGTGTTTTTCTTTTACTCTACAACCTTTTTTCCATGTGATGAAAGAAATATATTTCGTTGAAGAAAACAAAAATCCCAATTGAAATAAACTCAGAAAACTCTAGGAAAAACGGGAAAAATTTGTACCCAACACTGTTTGAAAAACGAAAAAATACAAAATAATTAAATATTGTGATTGTTGCGGGAAAATTGAGCAACAACAGTTAGAGATGGGACATAAAAAGGGCCAAAGCCGAATAAAAAATAAAAATTGTGAAACAAATTGTTGGCAACAACAGGTGGATAATAGTTAGAGAAGGAATGAAAAAGTTACCAAAACATACCATACAACGTACCAAAAGGAAAAAACAAAAATTTTTAATCAACAGGAAGAAGCCTTCAAGTAATGGAAAAGGGTACGAAACGGGTACAAAACTGGTAAAATCTGAAAGATAAATAATCTACCTACTTATCTAAATAATCTACCTACCTACTAGTATATAAAATGTTTGTGTGACTGACAGATTAATCCAGTCCTCACAAAACCGGCTGAAGCTAGAATCAAGAAATTTGGGGAGCATGTAGTCCTCGCCGCGTTGGCATCTACAGTTACGCTTGGAAACAAACGTCCCAAAACGGGAAAAAAGAAAAAAAAGAGTGGAACACATTTTTTTTTGGCAAAAACAGGTGGAAAAGATGTAGAGAGGGGATGAAAAAGGACCCCAAATGTACGAAAACGGGATAAAAAGGTACAAAAAGTGGAGAAAATTTTAATAAGGGTGAACCAAATTTCTGCAACAACAGGTGGATAGTCGTTAGAGAACGGACGAAAAAATGTACCAAAAAGTACCAAAACGGTGTAGAGAGGGGATGAAAAAGGACCCCAAATGTACGAAAACGGGATAAAAAGGTACAAAAAGTGGAGAAAATTTTAATAAGGGTGAACCAAATTTCTGCAACAACAGGTGGATAGTCGTTAGAGAACGGACGAAAAAATGTACCAAAAAGTACCAAAACGGGATAAAAAACGTACAAAAGGAAAAAACAAAAATCTACAAGAATGAGCCAAAAATTTGAGGTAATGACAAAAACAGGCCCAAAACTGGTAAAATACAAATGGAAGTGCGGGGACGAAAAACGGGATAAAAATAACTTTTCCAGTACTTATATTCTGAACCCTAGTTATAGAAAGTACTTATTAAATATTCTGAACCCTAGTTATAGAAAGGACGAAAAAAGGGGCCTCAAAAGTACCAAGACAGGATAAAAAAATGGACCAAAGTGGAAAAATAAAAAACGGGTGAAACCAAATTTCGACAACAACAGGTGGTTAATAATTAAAGAAGGTACGCAAAAGAGGCCAAATAATACCAAGACGAGATACAAAAAATTTACAAATGAAAAAAAAAAAAAAAATCTATAGGAATGAGCCACGAATTGGAGGTAATAGCAAGGGGCACTAAATGGGTCAAAAAACAGGACCAAAACTGGTAGAATACAAATGCAAGTGCGGGGACGAAAAATTGGATAAAAAAAAAACGTTTCCTGTACTTATAGTCTGAACCCTAGTTATAGAAAGGATTTTAATAGGTCGGAATGGGCCAAGAATTTTAGCTAATGGCAAAGGACACTAAAAGTGACCAAAACTGGTAAACGATAAAGGGAAGTTCGGTGACGACAGGCGACCCAAAACTGGATAAAAAAAAGCTTTCCGGTACCGGTAGAGAACGAAAAAAGGGGGCCAAAAAGTACTAAGACGGGATAAAAAATGTACAAAAGGGGAAAAACCAAAATGTGCAAAAAAAAAACTTCGTTATCTTGAAAATACGTAATATTGAATTGTTTGACAAAAAAAAAATATTTTTTATGTTAAGTTTTATTTGAAATTGTAGATAGTTAGTAATTTTTAGGCGCCGCGCCAGGCGAGTTTGTAGCGTGCTTGCCTATCAGCGGGGGCGTTGTGGGTTCGATTCTCAACAGAGACTGTGGTCTTGAAAAAAAACTAGACCTATGCTTTGCCCTTGGACCCAAAATTAGAATATAGATTTACTTTGTATTGTAATTAAATTGAAATAAACTAAAATTCGTGTCAGATCGATCCGGTTCGAAGGACCAAATATAAAGACCTAATATCAGAAATAAAACTCTTTACGCGTTGTGTATCCGGGCTGTTTATGAATAAATTTGGGCTGTACATACGAATTATTGTGAGAGTCGGGGCTAAGAGTTTGCCAATAAAAACAACAACAAGAACAACCTAGTTATGTTGCATCATTTTCGGCGGGAGTTGCTTCCAAGTGACATTGAGGCACGACGTCGTCAGTAAAACAAGTGATGTCGGCTGGAAATGGATGACATGGACAAGTTGCAATTGGAAGTTGTTTTCCTTTCTCGTTTTTTTTAGCCAGTTTTTTTTTGTGTATGCAGTTGCTATGTAGAATAAGCAAATATTTAGTAAAACTTTATACATCACATGATATATACAAACATATACATGTGTATGTGCATGTGTATAAAAAAAAACTAATGTACACACTTTTTTTGTTATACACGTATGGAACTACTTAGTTATACATACAGACTCTGTACATAGTCGTACATTCACCAAATATCCGTAAATGTTGGCAAATAACTTTCCATGGCTGGCTGGTGGATTTTCATAGGCCCACATACATACACACATATGTTTGTATATACCTAAATATATACTAGACATACATATACATTATATATTTATATCTCAGTATGTGTTTTGTTTTCATTTGTATAAGTAATGTGCAAATATTGCCACTGTACAATATTTGTAGATTTGTTGCATTCTCGTGTGTGTGTGTGTGTGTGCGAGCCTAGAAATATTTTCGGGATACATTTTAAATAAACTTTGTTTGTTATGGAATTTCTAATTTTCCAATATCAAATACACTTGAATTTAATAGTCCATGTGTGTGTGTGTGTGTAGAGACATTTTTGAAGTTGATAGCAAATATTGGGCATCATCAGAAGCTCACCAGGAGTAGGGCAGTTCTCGGCCGTCAATTATTATTGATTGAACAATAAAGTCACTGTAAGCGTGTGATTCAACTAGGAAACTCTTATAAAGTTTTTTTTTTTTAAATTTTATGAGAATTTTTAAAAATTAGCAACAAATCCTTATGTAATACTGGGTACCTAACCTACCGTTTTTCCTATATGAGGTATTTTTTTTCTTTTATTTAAATTGATCCTTTAAGGAATATCTTAATATATATTTACCCTCGACACTGATTCACTGACTCTGTCACGCAGTACGTAGGAATTTAAATAGGCATTCTATAATTCTATAAATAATAATAATAAAAAAAATAATATTTTTGTTTTGTACAGAAATTGTGTTTTCCCCAAATTTTTTTTTACAATTTTTTTTTTTAAAAATTTTTTTTTTTACAAATTTTTTTTTTTTACAATATTTTTTTTTGAAGAAAAAATTTTTTTTTTTAACAAAATTTTTTTTTTTAACAGAAATTTTTTTTTTTCAAAAAAAATTTTTTTTTTCAACAAAAATTTTTTTTTCCACAATAATTTTTTTTTTCAACAAAATTTTTTTCCATATTTCAACGGGCGCCATAGGCGCATTACAACTTACTAGTTTGTAATAACCCTTGAGTTCGTTGGTCTCAGGTATGCTGGCCTACACTTAGCTTTCCAATAAGCCCAGAAAAAGAAATTCACTGCAATTTATTTGGACGATTTTTTCAATGGTCGTGTAAGCTTTTCGCCTAGGATTTTCTGGTCAAGCATCGCCGACGTACACTCTGATGCGAATGTTTGACTTGAGCTCAGAGATAGGTGTAGACTTTACTTTTTCAAGTCTACTGGTCAAATCTAGAGATCTAGGTGGCCAATTAATTTCGCCGTATTAAAGTCCTCAAAAGGTGCAATTTAATTTTTTGTTTGTCAAGCATTCCAACGACCTTTCCAAGCCACCTAAACGGTCTAGCGGGTCCATTGCATTTTATACGGAAACAAATACAAATCATCATCTCAAAATTGAATTGGTATAGGTAGCTTGGCAAGCTAAATTGATAAGCTTCGCTAAATGATTTAGCTTCGCAAGCTAAATCAAAGTAATGCGATATTTTCAAAAAAAAAAAAAAAACTTCAATATTAATATTAATCATACGACCCAAAGCACAATGTTGCCTGAAAGGACTCAGACATTTCATTCTCAAAGATTATTTTGTAACTAGTAAGTTGTAATGCGCCTATGGCGCCCGTTGAAATATGTGTTAATTTAAAATGGATGCAACAAACATTTTCATATATGTACATGAAATATAATTTATTTTATTGAGTAAATTAAATTTATCTCTGATATACACACTAATACTTATTAACATAAATTGCAAACAAAAAATGGTTTTTAATGAAGAACCTCTTGGAAAACAACATTGCGCGTGAATTGTCTGTGGTCATTAAATAACCTTCCTTGCTGTGGGTTCGATTCAATATACACCTTCACTTGAAACTATTTTGTAAAAAAAAATTTCGAAAAAAAAATAAAATTGGAAAAAAAAAAATTTGTGGAAAAAAAATTTTTGTTGAAAAAAAAAATTTTTGTTGGAAAAAAAAATTTTGTTGAAAAAAAAAATTTTTTGTGGAAAAAAAAATTTTGTTGAAAAAAAAATTTTTCCTGAAAAACAAAATTTTTGTTCAAAAAAAATTTTTGTTGGAAAAAAAATGTTTATTGAAAAAAAAATGTTAGTTGAAAAAAAAAAATTTTGTTGAAAAAAAAAATTTTTGTGGAAAAAAAAAATTTTTGCTGAAAAAAAAAATTTGGAAAAAAAAAAAAATTTGGAAAAAAAAAATTTTTGGTAAAAAAAAAAATTGGGGAAAACACAATTTCTGTACAAAAAAAAATATTATTTTTTTTATTATTATTATTTATAGAATTATAGAATGCCTATTTAAATTCCTACGTACTGCGTGACAGAGTCAGTGAATCAGTGTCGAGGGTAAATATATATTAAGATAAAGATTTTCGCAAAGATAAATCCAGGCTAGAGTTTCATCGACCTCTTACGAATTCTAAAGACGAAAGTTTGTCTTTCTAAAATT
Source organism: Hydrotaea cyrtoneurina (assembly GCA_958296145.1). Classification (NCBI taxonomy): domain Eukaryota; kingdom Metazoa; phylum Arthropoda; class Insecta; order Diptera; family Muscidae; genus Hydrotaea; species Hydrotaea cyrtoneurina. Next base: position 85,794,943 of record OY282514.1, read on the forward strand.
TCGTTACCATAAATGTGATCAAACATTGTCGTGTCTTTCCGAATGACAATTTGAATCCAATTTGAAACCAAAGATCCTTTCAAGAACTACATTACAAAGTCAATTCATGCTCAGCCACCCGCTTTTCACATTCTCTGGTGGTCGAACTCAAAGCCCTTCCTTTTCCATGGTCCTCCATTTTAGGTTGGGGTTGATATTGCAAAAATGAAAAACATCCCCACATTTTGGGGAGATTTTTAATTTTTGTATTTGGGATATTTTTCATTCGAGGACACTGTTTACGAATTGGGCCAGTTTTCATTAGGACCACTGACTAAATTTTACTACTGGGAAGAGCTTTGATTGTCATTTTCAAGAGCGGGTATTATTTTTCGCTTCCAAGGACCTCAGGTTGTTATTTGTAACAACAACAACGAAGGTACTCGCCAGGGACATAAAAGAAAACCCTTGATTGCCATTGCTCTCAGCGGAACTTCGTAAGGACGGTTTGAAAGTGCAACGTTTATTGTTTCCCCCGAGCTGTTGGCCATTACTAAGGAAGTTATCAAAAAAAAAAAAAAAACAATGCCATTCCTTACTTATCTAATAAACGGTTTGGTTTTCAATTTTCTCACACTTTCTTCACACACACTCGTCAGCTCCTTAATGGCGACGAGACATGCAATATTCAAATAAACATTTCTTGTTGTTGTCGCTGTTAGTTTTGGAACTCCTTTAAACTTTCCAGCTAAGTTTTCAACGCATCCATTAGAGAGTTTAATTGTGTTGTCGTGTTAGTGGTTCCATAAAGTGTTTGGGTCTTCCAGCTACTAGATAATCTAGATAGACATTTAACATTTATATTTCCCTACGCACACAGGCACATTTGCATGTCTCTGTTTCTCTCTGTGTGTGTGCGTGTTTGGGATGATGTTTTATCACAGTTTGGTTACTTTTGAACAAGCCAATTCACATCTCCCTCACACTCACACACACACAAAAAAACAAGCCAACTTTCCATTTATATCCTGTTTCCTGTTGCCAACACTCACACTCTGCCTGGTGTAGTTCTCTGTAGTTAGATTTGTTGACTGCGTGTGTGTGCGTGGGGATGTGGGCATGAGGTCACATGTCATGTGATTTGAAAATTTGTCTAACTGTCAGCATTTTTAGTCTTGTTCTTCTGCTTCTTCTTCGTTGCAACCTACAACAACAGGAAACAAACATCATGTTGTCGTTATTTTTGTGTGAGTGAGTGTGCGGGTGTGTGTGTGTGTACTTACGCATACGACTGAGTTTTCTGTTTGACTTTTAGTTTTGGGTGTTTGTCATTTTCAGTTTTTCTATGGGAGGGGGGGTGTTTAGTCTGCTATTTTGGTCTTCCTTCCAAATTTATCTGTCGCTGAGGGCATCTTTGTTATAAAATCTTAATATATATTTACCCTCGACACTGATTCACTGATTCCCTGATTCACTGATTCACTGACTCTGTCACGCAGTACGTAGGAATTTAAATAGGCATTCTATAATAATTCTATAAATAATAATAATAAAAAAATAATATTTTTTTTTGTACAGAAATTGTGTTTTCCCCAAATTTTTTTTTTCCAAAATTTTTTTTTTTTCAAAATTTTTTGTTTACAAATTTTTTTTTTCCACAAAATTTTTTTTTTCCACAAATTTTTTTTTTTAACAGCATTTTTTTTTTCCACAAAAATTTTTTTTTTCAACAAAATTTTTTTTTTCAACAAAAATTTTTTTTTCAACAAAATTTTTTTTTTCAACACAATTTTTTTTTTCCACAAAAAATTTTTTTTTCAACTAAATTTTTTTTCCATATTTCAACGGGCGCCATAGGCGCATTACAACTTACTAGTAAAATATATTTCCATTATTTGCTTGTCTCCGAAGGAGGTCCAGCCAAAAAAAAAAAATTGTTGCAGCATATTTGCCTCATCACCATTACACTCTTCTGGCATACCGACCGCTGCTCAGCAATTGCCATTATCTTATAATGCAACATTCAGTTAGTCGATTTTTGGATTTTTCTTGGCTTTCAATACGAGGCAGGATTGAGTCTAACTTTTTCTTGCAAATAAGGCCCTTTGAAACGTAGAAAACCATAGAACCCGAAGACCTAAACATATGATTGTCATTCTCAGGGTCTATAAAATACCCTTGATAGCCCTTCTCAGCTCGATTGTAAATTCATGCCAAAGGATCCTTCTGGGTGTTCCTAACGAAGTTCTCAAAGCTTCACAGTTCTTTGCCTGCATAAGGTAAAGTCATTTCCTTATTTAGAAGCCATGATAGCCGATCTTAGAATATGTTCTTTACGATCTACTATTGCTATTCTCAATAGAACCATCTTTAGAAAATCCAAATGTTGTTCCCCGCGGCCTTCTGCCAAAGACCTTCTCTGGATTCAGGTTTGTTATTCCCAAAACTTTATTTATGATCTTCATTTGCTTTTATCAAAAGGTCTTATTCAGCCATCACTATTTCCAACCACAACGCAACTTTTTGTGATCCACGGTTGTGACTTTCCTCAGGAACCTCAGGATTGCTCATATTAAACGAGCTTCTACAAAAACCAGGATTGCAGATACTAAAATACCTTCTAAAGAAACCAGGATCTAAAGAAATCAAAAGAGCTTTTTCAGGAGCCGCAATTGTTGTTCCAAATAGACCTTAAAGTCGTCTTTTGGTAGGCTTAAAGGTGTTCTTCGGCATCCTCGATTACTGTTTCCAAAGATCTTATCTAGCAACCTCAACCGCCATTGACATAGAACTTCTTTAGGAACAACAATTGCTGCTCTCAGAAAACCTTCTTCAGGGACTCAATTTGCTGTTCTCGAAAAGGCTTCTTTAGGATCCATGATTGCTGTCTCGAAAGACCTTCTTCGGAAACCACGACTGTTGTTCTCAAAAGTCATGTTTTATGATTTACGATTGCTGCTCTCAGAAGATCTTCTTCGGGAACCAGGACAGTTGTTCTCAAAATACCTTCTTTAGGATTCACGGCCTTCATCACACAAAAACCTTCTGTCGCATACACGAATGCCATTCCCAAAGATGTTGTCCAGCAACTACGATTACTATTCCCAAAGGCTTTCTTATTGAACCACATCTACTGCTCGCAAAAGACCATTTTAGGATCCACAATTGCTGTTCTCAAAGACCTTGTTTGGGAACCACGCTTATTGTTACCAAATACCTTCTTCGGGAATCGCGATTGAAAGTCCAGCAATTGCTGGCCCTAAATTTCTTCGAACCCTCTGCAATTCTCCGTTTTGTTTCTCGCAGCCTTGTGAAAGACCCACTTTCATTTCCCTGAACCTTCTTAATTCTTTACAATTCTCTCTTAGAAGGCCGTCCTTGTTTCCTTACAGTCTTTCCCCAACTTATCAGCCCTCCCCCATGCGTCTTCTTCTACACATGCAAAATAAATTCACAAATGCCATCAACATTTACGTACACAGTTTTTCATGTTTTCTCTTCTTTTGATTCTGGTTGTTTTTCCTTTGGCCCACCGTCTCCTTCTCCACACCGAATTTATGGCTACGAATTCAAAGGGAGAGATCAAGAAGAAAAATTCAAGACGGGCAAAACAAACGAAAGCAATGGTATGGAAATGCTTTTGCCTTTTACTGTTGTTGTTGTACGTATTCTAATTTGCCTGCAATTGTTGTCAGCAGGAAAAATTGCTGAAAATCGGTAACGTTCGAAACATGTTCGTCATGACGGACCAGCTGTCGAAATGCCCCCGAAATTGATTGACTGTACGTGGGTAAATGTCAAATGATAATGGCCAAGTGCCTGTTGACAAGGGGCGGGGGGTCCTGAATGACCAAGTTTGGTTTGGCATGACAGATTTTTGTATGATTTTTTTTTGTAGTATGCGAGTCCGTTCTTTAGTAATTTTATTCGGCTCTTTAGTGACTTTAGTCGGTTCTTTAGTAACGTCTATCAGTTATCCTCTGACTGCAGTCGGTTCTTTTATGAGTTCAGTTGGTTTTTAGTGACCTCAGACAGTTCTTTGTGGCTTCAGTGGGTCGATAAGTGACTTCGGTCGGTTCTTTAAAGACTTAAGATGGTTTTTAGTCACCTCAGACGGTTCTTTGTGGCTTCAGTGGGCTCATAAGTGACTTCAGTCGGTTCCAGTGGTGGGTTATTTATTTGGAGAAGACTTCAGATTGTCCATTGTCCATTCACCAAAGATGGACGACTATCAATAGACCCTACGTACAAAAACCGTTTCCATAGACTTCATGGAGAATCTCAAATTCTCCTCTCCACCAACGCTCTAATACATCTCCCATTATTACTTCTCTCATCTTCTCATCTCTTAAACAAACAAAAAAAAAACACATCCGCTTTAAAAGTTCGTTGTTATTCTTCCATTTTTTTCCAACCACCATCGCCTAATCTTTTCCTTGTCCCTAAAACTTGTAAATTGCTTAATCGTTCACATTCTTCTACTGCTGGCATATTTCTGTATCTTTCAAGTGGAAATGTTGCGGCAAATGCTCGCTCGTATTGTCGACCTCCTATCCTTCCGGCAGTGCAACGCACCAGAGCGGAAGAAGGATTTTTTATCAAAATATCAACACATAACTATTGGGAAAGATATGTAGCGATGACGATGGGAATGACGATGCCGACGAAGACGATGATGCTGATGACATTTTTATGGAAAACTCCAATGGCATCATTTCCTACATCAAAGATGGCATTGTCGGCTTCGAACCTTAGATGAAGAAGAGCAAATTCTAAAATGTTTACAACATAAAGTTTCGAAAGGAATTAAATTAGATAGCATCATTGCCGTTGACTTCGATGTTGTTTAGGACGAACGGCTAATGTCCCTAAAGGACTTTCTGTAGGAACCACGACTGCTGTTCTCAGGGGACTTTCCATATGAACCTCAATGGCCGTTCTCCAATGACTCTCTATAGGAACCACACTTGCCGTTGACTTAGACCTCCTTCAGTAACCACGACTATCATTGGGAACCATTTTTAGGAACCACTATTGTTGCGGGAAGGGATTCTGAAGGAAGTGCCTTCAGCCTTGCCCAGAATCGATAAAGAATGTCGTGTATTAATTATCATCATGACGAGGACGGTTTTTTTAGTTTGTCCTTGTCCAAAATTAGTGCTGTTGTGGCCCCATTGAATACTCAACATTAGAAAGAACTAACTCAAGGATTTCCAGGAAACTAATATTAGTGTAGCCCATATATAGAACAACGGTTTTGTAGTGATATTTGTACAAGTGAATATGTGTGTGTACATATCCACATCTGTACAAATGGATGTACTCGTGTATACACATGTATTTGTATGTATATTTCAAATCTAAAAGCTGCTTAAAAGTTTATGACAACCACAGCCAAATTAAAGCATACATATTTAAGTAAATAAGCTTTCAATGTATGTGTGTGTGTGTGTACTGTACGAACAAATGTCCTCTCCCCTCTGGCCCCACTCACTCTGTCCTGTCTTGCCATTCGCATCAGCAATGGCATTTTACAAATGCATTGAAATGTACCAAAATTATCCCGATCAATAGTTTCCGATCCGTGGAGTCTGGAAATAATATCCTGATTTTAAAGAAATTCCCTTTTTGTTACCCTAAAAGGGATTTGTCATCACTGTTTGCGCTGTGTTTTGTGCGTTTGGAGACACAGGCAAACAGTGACATTAAAATAGCGTACATGTGTCTCTCTCCCTTTCGCTGTACTCATTCTTTGCAATTGTATTGGTGTTGTTTTGGTGGGCTGTTGATTCCTTATGCCATCCACTTTTAGTAGTAGTAGTATTTATTGATATTGTTCTTGTTGTTGGCGTGGTGCTGAAACATCAGCATCGGCATAATGGTGGGAGTTAATGCAGGCATTGAAGTACCCGGAGGTGGAATTGTCGAGGGCCTTTCAACAGTAGGAATAACAGAGGGGATTTTTATACCTTCCGGGATCACTTTTCCGATCCGAGTTGATAGCGTGCTTGCCCATCAGCGTGGGGGTTGTGGGTTCGATAAAATAAAATAAAATAAAATAAAATAAAATATAATATAAATAAAATATAATATAAATAAAATATAATATAAATAAAATATAATAGAAATAAAATAAAATATAATAGAAATAAAATAAAATATAATATAAATAAAATATAATATAAATAAAATATAATAGAAATAAAATAAAATATAATAGAAATAAAATAAAATAAAATAAAATAAAATAAAATAAAACAAAATAAAATAAAATAAAATATAATGTAAATAAAATATAATATAAATAAAATATAATAGAAATAAAATATAATATAAATAAAATATAATATAAATAAAATATAATAGAAATAAAATAAAATATAATATAAATAAAATATAATATAAATAAAATATAATAGAAATAAAGTATAATAGAAATAAAATATAATAGAAATAAAATAAAATATAATAGAAATAAAATATAATATAAATAAAATATAATATAAATAAAATATAATATAAATAAAATATAATATAAATAAAATATAATAGAAATAAAATATAATAGAAATAAAATAAAATATAATATAAATAAAATATAATATAAATAAAATATAATAGAAATAAAATATAATAGAAATAAAATATAATAGAAATAAAATATAATAGAAATAAAATAAAATATAATACAAATAAAGTATAATAGAAATAAAATATAATAGAAATAAAATAAAATATAATAGAAATAAAATATAATAGAAATAAAATATAATATAAATAAAATATAATATAAATAAAATATAATATAAATAAAATATAATAGAAATAAAATATAATAGAAATAAAATATAATAGAAATAAAATATAATAGAAATAAAATATAATAGAAATAAAATATAATAGAAATAAAATAAAATATAATAGAAATAAAATATAATAGAAATAAAATATAATATAAATAAAATATAATATAAATGAAATATAATATAAATAAAATATAATAGAAATAAAATATAATAGAAATAAAATATAATAGAAATAAAATAAAATATAATACAAATAAAGTATAATAGAAATAAAATATAATAGAAATAAAATATAATATAAATAAAATATAATATAAATAAAATATAATATAAATAAAATATAATAGAAATAAAGTATAATAGAAATAATATAAAATATAATATAAATAAAATATAATAGAAATAAAATAAAATAAAATAAAATAGAAATAAAATATAATAGAAATAAAATATAATAGAAATAAAATATAATAGAAATAAAATAAAATAAAATAAATAAAAATAAAAAAAATAGAAATAAAAATAAAAATATAAAAATAAAAAAAAAATAAAAAAAAAAATAAATAAATGCGCGGTGATAGCGCTACGGAAGAGGGAGCAGTTTTCGTTGGCAGTCTAAATTTGAATAAGACTGCTGTTCCCAAAAGGATCTTTGATGTTCATTTGATGTTCTCAAATTATCATCTTAAGGAACCACGACTGTTTGTTAGAAAAGGACCTTCTTTAGAAATCACAACTGGATCTTTTTAAGATATTATAACAGCTGTTCTCAAAATACCTCGGCTGCTGTTCGAAAAGGATCTTCTTTAGAAATCACGACTGCTATTCGAAAAGAAAATCCTTCTAGATCCACTTGAGCAGATAAACATTCCAGCTGACCAGTAGCAGTAGACGCTGATCGCAACCTTCAGCCTGCATTGCAAGCCTTCCCCTCCGACAGTGTTCTGCCATGACACAATCAATGAGATATAAAATGTTGAGAAGGTTACCTAGATGGAACCCACAGTCACTTATTATCAGTTCCCTCAACTCCGGTCCCGAGTCCTACTAACTCATCTGCTCTATAGTTTCTGGTGCTGCAACCAAATACTGCGAATGCTGCGCAGCCTTCTCGTATACAGATCTAAGGCATTTTGGGGAGATAATGCCGAGGTACGACTGTCTGGAGAACATAGTAGCTGTTGCATTTCTAACAACTGCAAATAAAGGCCCATTTGCAGGCGCCTTTTGTCCTTCTATGCATCGCTGATTACATTGTCGTTGTATGTGTGTGTGTGTGTTTATTTGCGAGAGTATAGCCGACGGGAGGTTAGATGGCATGAAATAGAATCGGATACACACGCATATTGGTGTACGTTCATGGCTAAGTACGTTGACGTTTGTGTTTATTCGAATTTATGTGGGCGTCTGTGTACATGAGTATGTGTGTTTATATGCGTGTGTACTTGACGTTTTCAGTATTTATAATACTTACACAACAACAACAGCAAACAAGTGATTGTTAAATCCCGCTGCTCCTATTGCACAGTGTGGAGATAATGGATTTTTGTTTTGGACAATACCCGATTGTGAAGTCTTTGAGTTTAGGATGGCCCATACCGTATATGTGTTTGTATAAAATTCTATCATTCCCCTATCATTTTTCAAATTTCTTCCGATCTTTTATTCAGTTTCTAAGAAAGTATAAACTCTTTCAAGATTCTGCAGATATTTTATTCAGTTTAGAGAGAAGATTGTTTGAATCCTTTAAACAACTTTAAATCCTATGACTTTGGTTGCGTACAACTGAACAGCTGTAAGTTCGACCGGGAAGTTTGGGTCCTTGTCAAGCAACGCAATTCGGAAGTTCAAACAAATCGAACCACATTTGATCCTATTCTTTTGTTTCTCTAATCTGGGTAGAAAGTATGGTGTCTACAGGAGTATCGGTGGAAATATGGACCTTGAACGGATGTCGGCGTCGAGCTATTTAAAAATGCTTCAGAGATTTTGGCTCGACTCGACTGCCCTGGGAATGACATCGTATTCCATATGTAATGGGAATTTTATTGTTTTTATTTTAATGTTGGACCTTTTTCTTCTTTTTTGTTACATTAGGAGAAACCTATCACATTTTCTGTATATCTTTCAAACCACTGTGCGATTATTGTTTTGTTGAGACTCAACATTGTTTTCGTTGGGGGGAAATCGTCGTTTGCTGTTTCCCCACTCCCCCATCTGCTTTCGGATTATTGCGCGTATGCCATAAAAGAGCCATGTATATCCTTAAATTCTCTACCTCCCCCCTTACTCCTTACAATTTCTAATGCACCCTATACTCCCACTAACACATCGACATATTTTCCACTTGTGCTCCCTGAAACTCCTTGTGGGCCGCCAAGCCAAGGATTCGGCTGTCGTGCCGCCGTATCTTGTCTTGTTGTTCTGGCTGTGCGCTGTCGTTTTCGTCGGCTTCCATGTTCTTTCTTGTTTACTTCATTGCCTTTGTCGCTGACTGTGCTGTGCCGCCTCACATTTTTTTTCTTTCCGTTTTTTTCCCCCGTGTTGCCAACTAATTTAATGTGTGTTTGTATGTCAGAAATGCCAACATCAGACTACACAGTTTTTTGTTGTTGTCGGATGCTGTTACAGCACGCCATTGTTGAGGCTGTCGAAATGGATTCGGAGGACGACGACGATGATGATGATGGGAATGTTGATGTTTATGAGGCTGATAAAATGTTAAAGGACTACTCCAATCAGGGCTCTCGATAATGAGGAATTCATTTTTATTTGTTTGATAATCAGGAGCCATTTTCCAGGAATACGAAATGAAATGTTTTTTTTCTGTTGACAGGCCTCGATTCCTGGAAGAACTTTATTGAGTGCTTCGAAGCTGATCCTTTTCAAATGCCAACTTTTCCAAATACACATCATATTTATTATCGTGTAAATTGGAACTTATACTGAAGCACTAGCCGTTCGGAGCCGGCTTTAAACAGTAGGTGCCGGTCAGTGAGTATACAAAATTATATCGTACACAGCTCACTGATTCGAGAGAAGTCCCCCGTCTCTTCCTTCATGGAATTTTATGGGAAATAAGTATACACTTAACAATCATAACTCTTAATACATTAACAATCGTTGTCTGTTTACTTTTTGTGAATTTAGTTCGCTTTTGCAAACTCTAGTATTGAATAAACTCTCAACTATTATTAAGAACTCAGACCTTATTCCTGTCATCCATAGTCACTGCCATCCATCGTCTCCTTTAGGTTAGGATTAAGTCTTAGAGAAAACTTATTATGTACTTTATTTTTTAAGTATTTTTTTTTTTAAACAAATTCCGCAGAAACTATTTTTTTTTAAATAATTTACCCAGTAACTAATTTGTGGTTATTTTCTTATATTTACAGGTAAGTGATTTCCATCCGTTAAAAAACAAAACAGTCAAGTTCCAGCGTGGGTAAGAAGTGGAGTGGAGCACAGTACGGATTTTTTAAAAAAAGGGGGCTATTTTTTCCCAAAAATATGTTAAGAACTGAGTTGACATTTTATTTAAGAGCCGACATTTATTTTTTCAAAAATATTGATTTTTTTTCCTAAAACAATATTGATTTTTTTTCTAAAAAATATTAATTTTTTTTCTAAAAAATATTAATTTTTTTGTCTAAAAAATATTAATTTTTTTTTTCTAAAAAATATTAATTTTTTTTTCTAAAAAATATTAATTTTTTTTTCTAAAAAATATTAATTTTTTTTTCTAAAAAATATTAATTTTTTTTTCTAAAAAAATATTAATTTTTTTTTCTAAAAAAATATTGATTTTTTTCCCCAAAAAAAATATTTTTTCAAAAAAAATATTGATTTTTTTTCTGAAAAAATATGATTTTTTTTTCTAAAAAAAACTATTGATTTTTTTTCGTTAAAAAAAATATAGATAATTAAAAAGTACGGATTTTTTTTTCCAAAAATACATTGAGATCTGACTTCAGATGACATAAGATATCTTAATGTATAAAAATATTGATTTTTTTTTCTAAAAAAAAAATATTGATGTTCTTTTTTTTTAAAAAATATTAATTTTTTTTTTTCTAAAAAAATATTAATTTTTTTTTTTTAAAAAAATATTGATTTTTTTTCAAAAAAAAAAAAATATTTTTTTTTCTTAAAAAAAAAAATATATATTTTTTTCTTAAAAAATATTGATTTTTTTTTTTAAAAAATATTGATTTTTTTTAAAAAAAAATATTGATTTTTTTTAAAAAAAAAACTAATGTTTTTTTTCGTTAAAAAAAAATATAGATTATTAAAAAGTACGGTTTTTTTTTTCCAAAAATACATTAAGATCTTATGACATAAAATATTTTAATGTAAAAAAATATTAATTTTTTTCTCTAAAAAAAAAAAATATTGATGTTCTTTTTTTTTTTAAAAAAAATTAATTTTTTTTTCTAAAAAAATAATGATTTTTTTTCTAAAAAAATATTGATTTTTTTTCTAAAAAAAATATTGATTTTTTTCTAAAAAAAATATTGATTTTTTTTCTAAAAAAATATTGATTTTTTTCTAAAAAAATATTTTTTTTTTTTTTTTAAAAATATTGATTATTAAAAAGTACGGTTTTTTTTTCTAAAAATACATTAAGATCTTATGACATAAAATATTTTAATGTAAAAAAATATTAATTTTTTTTTCTAAAAAAAAAAATATTGATGTTCTTTTTTTTTAAAAAAAAATTAATTTTTTTTTCTAAAAAAATATTGATTTTTTTTCTAAAAAAAATATTGATTTTTTTTCTAAAAAAAATATTGATTTTTTTTCTAAAAAAAATATTGATTTTTTTTCTAAAAAAAATATTGATTTTTTTTCTAAAAAAAATATTGATTTTTTTTCTAAAAAAAATATTGATTTTTTTTCTAAAAAAAAATATTGAATTTTTTTTTTTAAAATATTGATTTTTTCTAAAAAAAACTAATGTTTTTTTTTCGTTAAAAAAAAAATATAGATTATTAAAACGTACGGTTTTTTTTCTAAAAATACATAAGATTTTAGACATAAGATATTTTAATGTGTTGCGACAACTATGAAAATTTGGTTAAGAATAAATGGGATATATTTATTTTATATTCTAAAAAAATATCGGTTTTTTTTTCTAAACATTTTTTCCAAAAAAATATTGATTTTTTTCTAAAAAAAAATATTGATTTTTTTCTAAAAAAAAAATTGATTTTTTTTTCTAAAAAAATGTTGATTTTTTTTGAAAAAATATGAATTTTTTTATAAAACTACGATTTTTTTACAAACAGTAGGATTTTTTTCAAAAAAATACGGTTTTTTTAACAAAAAAATATTTTTTTTTTAAAGGAAATATTTTTTTTTTAAGAATAATTTTTTTTTTTCAAAAAAATATTTTTTTAATTTTTTTTTTTTTTTTTTCAGAAAAATATTTTTTTTTTACAAAAATACATTAAGAACTGATTTCAGATGATGTGTTGTCACAGCAATGATTTTGAGAGGGATGATCTCTTTTTTTCTCATTACACATTTGAATTTATCATAAGTCCGGAACGCTAAGACCAAGACAGCTGAATGTTCACACATTCATTAAACAAGCTCTTCAGAAAATAGGCTAAATCGGTTACGAATAAACCACATTTCTATTTAATAAAAAATTACTTTTAATTCTAATTTTTTTTTTCGACGTAATTTTACGATAATGGCAACTACTAACAATACTCTCCCCCCGACAACATAACCTGTTTTAATATTATATCAGATATTATTTTGAGAAAAATTTCCTCCTTTTTCCTATATGGCTTACTAAGGAAAATACCGAAGTATCTTTGAGTTCTCTCAGTTTATTTACGATTGAAAGAATTTCCATGTTTATGTTTTCCCCACTCCTCTTCAAAGCTGAACACGTTCCCTATCCGCTGACTGAAAAGATACATCCCTATCGCTATAGGAATAGTCATTTCCTGACAATACCTTCGGTTTGAGATCTTCATTTAATGCATAGCCAAATAGTTTCCAGCTGACCTCGAGTTATAAAACAACTATTCTTTTGTAAAACTGTCTACAGATGTCAATGCTAACCCCCTCCCCGCAAACGCCCTCTTTTGTTTCTTCCATCAAATTCGGTTGGAACACACAACACAACCTACTTTAAGTTGCTTGCATATTTTATGAATTAATTTTATTTTGTGAAATACGGTTTCCCCACTCGTCCATGTCATGTTCACTACACTCTCTGCGGTCTGTGGCGCCATCTTCATCTTCATCAAGTTAATCGTGCACGTTTCAAATATTACAATATCAGACTTCCTTTCATGGTTCGCGTGCTGGCTGCAAAGTACAACCAGAAGAAGCAGATGACGACGGCGACGAAGAGCAAAATGTCAGAAACTCGTTTTGCTTACATTTCATTTCCTTCAGAATTTGTTGGCGACCAAAAACACTAGAAAGTGCCGCAACTTTGTGGATTGGACATGGATTTCAAGGCTGTGCCGTTAAAGTGAAAATGTAGTGTTTCCCCTCCACCCCTCCACATGAGAAAACAATGTTACGTTTTCTATGATTTTAGCATTTGGTTTTTATTTTTCTTTAAAAATCGCAAAAAGAAAAATTACAACTCACAAACGTGTTTGTTAGAAAGTAAGAATAGCCTTTCCATGGAAAGGTGCAAACCAGAAGAAGAAGAAGAAAAAGAAAACGTGTCTTCATTTCAAACAGAAACTTGGAGAGCAGCTCCAGCCATTTGTGTTGGCCTACAGACGTTGTGCTGTGATGGATTTGTGGCTACTGAAGCGAGTAAAGGAAAGCAATAGAAATTCATAAATCAAAAGGAAAGGAAAGGTTTAAGCAGTGAAATTTTCATAAATCGAAAGGAACGGCAAGGCTTAAGAAATGAAATTTCATAAATCGAAATTGACATTCTCTCAATTGTTAGCAAACTTATTTCTGCCAGGTGGACATTGCTTTTCAAACCAGCCACTGGAGTGCATTTGCTAGATTGTTTTTTATGAACCAAGCCTTAGCTTAGATACAGAGAATACACAACAGGTTCGAATATCCACAACCTTGGGCAATTTCATTGGCCCGAAAGGAAAGTGTGGCCAATAAAACTCTTTATCCTAAACCTAAATATTGGGTGACCTTGTTTTTTTTTTTTTTTTTTGAAAATGAAAAATACCGAGCGAAAATCACAGTTCTTGAATACAGCTCGACAAAGTCGTAAAATCAAATACAAATTTTTGGAATTTAAAAATCAAAAAAATGCTGAAACTTGTTCTTATGAAAAAAGGAAATTTTGAATATGCCATTTGAACAATTGCGTTGAAATGTGTACAGAAAAAACCTAACAAAAAACTATAAAAAATTTGTTTCCACCCAAAAATAAAAAAAAACAAAAGTAGTCAAATGTGGAAATATTTTTAAAATATATCAGATTGTGTTATTTTTTACAGATCATTCAAATAATAGTTCACCCCTCACCTACAGCCAATTTTTTACAGAACTCAAAACGGTTTACCAGATTAAAAGTTACAGTCGCACCTTTATCCTCAATACTTTCTCTCGATATTGGCGACCGAAAATATGCATCAGACATCTCCCGTGGGCGGACAAAACCACTGCGACCGTCGGTGCCCGCCCACCGAAGCTTTCACTGTAATTAAAACTCTGCTGAAAAACAGAGTCGAACTTGATTGGCCGTGTATTTCTACAACATCAAATCTCTTCTGCCACCATGGCGTATGAGCAATAGTATCTTAATATATATTTACCCTCGATTCACTGACTCTGTCACGCAGTATGTAGGAATTTAAATAGGCATTCTATAATTTTCTATTTCTAGAAATAATAAAAAAAATAATATTTTTTTTTGTACAGAAATTGTGTTTTCCCTAAATTTTTTTTTACCAAATTTTTTTTTTACCAAATTTTTTTTTCCACAAAAATTTTTTTTTTTACAAACATTTTTTTTTCCAAGAAAAATTTCTGAAAATAAATCTGTCCCTTTTGGAATTGGCTTATTCGACTTGTTTGAAATCCCGCACAGACCCAACGGAATGGTGTACATCCTGATGAGTACAACATTCACGTCAGGGCGCACGAGCGTTAAACGTTGAACCCGAAAAAGACCCTGAGTCGATGAATACAAAAATCGGCGGGCTCATTTAGGTCCCCAAAGAAATAAGATTCCAGTGTTGATCCCGGGACTAAACCAGTGAATATAAGAAATTTTATGATATCCACTTCAGATCTCGTTACATGCCTTTCAATCAGTCAGACCGAGTCCTGCCCTGACAAAGGTAATCAGTACAACATTTCATCTTTCTCATCTAACTGGATTGATTTGTTTCCTTATATGTGCTCTATGGAGACACAACTGTGGATTCCAGTTCGGTTGAAGTCTGTAAGGTGGAGCAAAGAACTCGGTATCCTGTAGCCATCTCTTTAATTGAGAGATCGGCGGTAGTCTAAGGCTGATGTTTAGATCAAGAAGACAGAATTTAGTTATGCGAAGTGAATTCTTTTTTTAAATGTCACAATTGCGAATTTTTGTGGTCTTACAGTTCAAAGTTTGGCCGATTGCAGTTAAACGGAATCAAGTGTATTATAGATAATTTATTTTTTTGCATATTTTTTTGGAAAATTATTTCCAATTTCATGTAAAATTACACTTTTCATGATAAAATAATAGAAATAAGATTATGGTGCCCCCCGATAGGCGAGTTGGTAGCGTGCTTGCCCATCAGCGTGGAGGTTGTGGGTTCGATTGCCAGCGTAGGCTTTGGTCTGTCGCTGCAAAAATCTACCCAAAATTAGAATATAAATTTACTTTCTGTAATCTTAATCTTAATATATATTTACCCTCGACACTGATTCACTGATACACTGATTCACTGACTCTGTCACGCAGTACGTAGGACTTTAAATAGGCATTCTATAATTCTATAAATAATAATAATAAAATAATAAAAAAAAAATATTTTTTTTTTGTACAGAAATTGTGTTTTCCCCAAATTTTTTTTTTTAAAAAAAATTTTTTTTAGCAAATTTTTTTTTTCAAATAAAATAATAATAATAAAATAATAAAAAAAAAATATTTTTTTTTTGTACAGAAATTGTGTTTCCCCCAAATTTTTTTTTACCAAATTTTTTTTTACAAATTTTTTTTTTTACAAAAATTTTTTTTTTTGCAAATTTTTTTTTTCAACAAAATTTTTTTTTTTTTACAAATAATTTGTATAACAACAATTTTTTTTTTTAAGTTTTCCACAAGTTTTTTTTTGTCAACAAAATTTTTTTTCCATATTTCAACGGGCGCCATAGGCGCATTAAAACTTACTAGTATAATAATAATAATACAAAAAATGTTCCCTTATAGTGTCTCCCGGCACAATTTTCCAACTCATTTCCTTCTCGTTGTATTTGTCCACACTGGTGCTCTCAACTCCCTTAGCCATCGTTTCTGTTTTTTCTTCTTTTTTTTCTTTGAGTGTAAACAAATGTTATTTAGTTTTGCTCTAACTAATGATAAGTTAATGTAACGTATTTGCCCCTTAAATAACATTTAGTGACATTATCTCTACACTTTATGCTTTCTTGTTTTCCTCTTCTTCTTGGGGTTTTTTTTTTTTTTTTGTTTGTTTTAATGTTTTCAGTTCGTCTGCATTCCCTGAACGCAAAATCCATTTGCAAGAAATTTATTATTCAAAGCCATTCATATAACAACGATGACGACGACTTCGACTCTGTCTCGGACTGTGACTCCAACTCCAACGGGGATGAGAGGAGCAGCGCAACATTTTCATTTCTATACATTATCGTTAAACCGCAACTAAATTTTAAACATCAACCACAAAACATTATCTTAATTAAGATAAATGCTTCTGTTTCTTTGCATTCTGGCTGTGTTGTCGAAAAAAAAATTGTAAAGCAAAGGAA
Source organism: Hydrotaea cyrtoneurina (assembly GCA_958296145.1). NCBI lineage: Eukaryota > Metazoa > Arthropoda > Insecta > Diptera > Muscidae > Hydrotaea > Hydrotaea cyrtoneurina. Next base: position 85,811,661 of record OY282514.1, read on the forward strand.
GGACAGCACTACCAAAACGTGAGCGAACAGAGACTCCGGTAAAGAAACAATCCTCGGCCAAACAACAACAACAATCCCCAAATGCAATGTGATATATTCATACGTTAGAAATCCTTATCCTGTTTTGTTTCATCCTTCCCTCCGCCTCCCCCTAGCAAACAAAACACATGCATGCTGGCTCTCTAACTCCAACGAAGCGGCCACTGGTGGAGGGGGGAGGCGGTGTTAGGGCACGAGAGTAATACTTGCTTATCCTTACAAGGACAAAGTAATAATGAAGAAGAACAAGCAGCAACAACAATACATTACTGGCTGGCTGGCAGGACACAACACAGGCAACAGCCGCCAACACCAGCAACAAGAAAGAAAGTACAGGGCGGAAGTCTAAAGTGCATAATTTAAGTTCCCTCCGAAACTTGGCACAGCGCCCCCTTCGTCACACACTTGGTCACAGTTCTTGTCCAACGCAATGCACAGCTTATGCCACTCGGCCTCTGTCACTGTGTCCCTCCCTTTCGGTTTTTGTGGCTTGTAAAGGGATACAGGACACGCCACACAATGCGAGTCCTTACAGCAAAGGAGTGAAAACAAAATATGTGACAAAGATTTTTGCATAATTTTTCCCAAGTGTCAGGTCATAAGTCTTGTTTCTTCTCTGTCTTTCTCACTCGCCACTCCACACTCGTTTCTCTTTGCCTTTTCAGGTTTTTTCCCTTCAGTTGCTCGATAAGTTTGCGGTAGGTTTTTTTCCCTGCCGTTTAAAGACGCCCCACTTGAATATTTAAATTCTGAGAATTATAAAAGACATCGGCCGGTTTAACGATAAACGTATACAAATGACGAAGACGAAGGCATAAGAAAATACTTTCTACAATGAAAAAAAAAAAATGAAAAGGATATCCTCCAAAAGTGATGCATCTTCGAAATAAATTGGAAAAATTGCATGTTAAATTTATTATTGCACAATTGTTAAGATAGAAAAAGGACAAAAAGGGCAAGGACGAGGAAGTCGTTTATGGACAAATGTATAACGAATATGGAATATGTTGACCATGGTCATTTGCTTTAAAGTTGTCCCTTCTTCTCTTCACAATTGATAAATTCACATTGTGATTGCACTGAACAGAAGGTCTCACAATAAAGTCTCACAACTGCACTATAAATGCCATGAGAATATCAGCGCCATCTAGATGTGGAAAAAACTAGTATGTAAGTCAGATTCTTAACATTTACAACTTCATCTGTACTTCCCTTCGGAATATTTGTTGAAAACATTGAAAGCAATACGAACATTCACGAAAATCCAAAATGTTCAATTAAAAGTCAACCGTGGTTGAAATGACGACTTAAATTTCTACAATTTACTTTTTATTGTGGATATTGCCGAAATACCAACAGCGCCATCTATATGCGAATTTGTTTAAGTTAGGACCTTAGTTGGAAATTTTCACATTTAGGCAAAGAATTGTTGTCATACATAAAAAGTGCACAATATACGCAAAAGATTTGTCCCAAATCATATTGGAAAATTAGATATTTTTCAAAAAAGTCGACATTATAACTGACATATAGATGTCGTTTTCTCAATGTCAGTTTTTTTCTCTCTTTGAGAAATAACACAACTTGGGGTCTTCTCTTTGTAAACTTTTAAAAGCCTTGTTCAGTCTTGCTGATGCAGGGATTTGGTTGACATTACCTTCAGCGCCATCTATATGTGCCTTTACCGTTTTTATAGACTTCTATTCTTCAGTTTAGATTAATAGTCCGACCTTCATTCATTTTGGAATTTGCACAAACATTGCAATGCCTCAAACCTGATTATTATTTTCTAAACGTTTGCATAATATTTCCTGCTAATGATTTCTAGCTTGGCCAACATCGAGACCACTACATGATTTGTACGCCCCCTATTTAGAAATTCTTCGATGTTAGGCAAATAAATAACAGTCCTCAATTAAAGATTGTTGTCGGTGGTGGTGGTGTTGCCATCGGCCGGACATGCGTCATTTGGCCAGCCAACGGCACCGAAAGGTCAGCAGGAAAACCAAACCCTCAATTACTCAATTACAAATTGAGATGCCTTCGAAGCGATAAAAATGCTTAAGGTTAAATATTTGCTAAGCCTTCACAAATGTTGTGTTGTTTTGTGTTATTTTTTTTATGGTCTCACACACACGTCTTAAACAAATACAAACATTACCTTTGGCAATATTTTTGCATACACACAGAGATAGAGTGGGAGAGCGAGAGAGAGAGAGGAGGGGTGCGGGCGAACACTTAAGGCTCAAGGCTTTGCAAATTCTTCAACATAAAACTCTATCACTTACAAAGAAAATGATATTAAAACTGTTTTTTTTTTTTGCTTTTGGCCGCAACACAAATAACCGGCCATAAATAAATACGAATAAATGGCCGAACAAGAAATGCATGCGGCACACGAGAAACTACAAATTGAAAGTGAAGTACCGCTGAAGATGGAGCTGAAGAGTAAAGCGGAAAGGATTTGGCTTAAAGTAACATTCATGTTCTTTTTCTCTCGCATACGCAAATAATGGATCTTTGAGTGTGTGTGTGTGTGCGTGTATATGCAAATAGTTTTTCTTTTTTAAGGACACCTAGGACGAGTAGGAGGAAACTGTAGAACGAAAATGAAATACAACATGTGTTGTGTAAACACACACACACACACACCCACGATATTTTCAAACTACTGCCGTAGTTGTAGCACAAAAAGAAGGAAAAAGTCAGCCAAAAGGCCAAATAATATTGAATTTAGAATTTTTGAATGAGAAGAGAATTTTTCAAGAATTTTTTATAAAAAATATTTCCATAAAAAAAAAATTTTAACAAAAAAAAATATTTTTAATAAAAAATATTTTTGATAAAAAAAAATTTTAATAAAAAAAATTTTAATAAAAAATTATTTTTAATAAAAAATTTTTTTTTAATGAAAAATTATTTTTATTAAAAAACTATTTTTAATAAAAAATTATTTTTTTTTAAAAAATATTTATAATAAAAAAATTTTTTTATTAAAAAACTATTGTTAATAAAAAAAAAATTTTAATAAAAAATTATTTTTAATGAAAAAATATTTTTAATAATAAAAAAAAATTATTAAAAAAACATTTTTAATAAAAAAATATTTTTATTAAAAAAATACTTTTAATAAAAAATACTTTTAATAAAAAATTATTTTTATTAAAAAAATACTTTTAAAAAAAATATTTGAAATGAAAAATTATTTTTAATAAAAAAATTTTTTTAATGAAAAATTATTTTTATTAAAAAACTATTTTTTTTAAAAAAATATTTATAATAAAAAAAATTTTTTATTAAAAAACTATTGTTAATAAAAAAAATTTTTAATAAAAAATTAATTTAATGAAAAAATATTTTTAATAATAAAAAAAAATTATTAAAAAAACATTTTTAATAAAAAATTATTTTTATTAAAAAAATACTTTTAATAAAAAAATTTTTTTATTAAAAAAATATTTTTAATAAAAAAAAATATTTTTATTAAAAAAATATTTTGATTAAAAATAATTTTTATTAAAAAAATACTTTTAATAAAAAAAATTTTTTATTAAAAATATATTTCTAATAAAAAAATTTTTTTTTATTAAAAAAATACTTTTAAAAAAAATAATTGAAATGAAAAATTATTTTAAAAAAATAAAATATTTTAAATAAAATTTTTTTTTTATTTAAAAAATATTTTTAATAAACAGAAAAATGTAATTAAAAAATATTTTTATTAAAAAAAAAAATTTAAAAAAATATTTTTATTAAAAAAATATTTTTAATAAAAAATTATTTTTAATAAATTTTTTTTTTAATTTTTTTTCAATATTAACATAAAACAACAAATATGAAATAAATAAAAATCACACAATAGAACGTAGGTGTTTCTTCTTCATCAGAATTTGTCATTAATCTAAACATTGAATAACTTGATCATATTCGGGACAGTCGATTTTCAAATGAACGAGGGAATAAATGACTACTTAAAGGCATTTGGAAAGGACAACGTAATAGAGCAAATTCGTTGTTAAGCCGAACTGCAAGTGAATTTTCAAAATTCCAAAATAAACTGCAGCCAACTTCACACTATGAAAAATACAAAAATACAGTTCGAACAAATGCAATGCATTTATAAGGGGAGTGGGTGAAAAGAAAATCAGTTCTACCGTAGCAATTTGATTTGCGTAAATTTTTATGACTCCATTTTGAACTTGCCTCTTGTGGTCACACAAGGCAGATGGGTTGTGGTAATTCTTGTTTTCATTATTGCCTTTTAAAATGTCAAAATAATCTGCAGTCAACTTCACACTATGAAAAACACAAAAGGAGTTGCCAGTAGGAACAAGTTTTTCCCTTTGCATTCCCTTACCTCGCTCTCACTCTCTCTCTCCGGCAAACTAATAATTGTGGCAACTAACATTCCCTAGTGTGAATCGGGCTTGTGCTACAATTTCTCACACAACTTTAAATAATAATAATAAAAAAAAACACACACACACAAATCTAAACTTGTTAACAGAATGAAACTGAAACAAAATAATGTGCCCGAATGGCAACAAAATGAAAGAAACACTGTAAGCGGCATGTGGCAGGCATGGATGGCATGGCGTTTGTTTGATTTTTCCATAACATGAAGTTTTTTCTGTTTTTTTTAAGCAAATTTTACCGATATAAACTGGGTCATAACGACGCATGTATATGTTCGAGTCGAGTACGTATGTTTGTGTATATATGTCGTTGCATTTCTTTGTTGTGGCATGCTACATGCACATGGGCCTCCTCCGCCACCGTCAGCGCCTCCGCGCTAACCTCTTTCTTTCGCCTACAGTTGGAATATTTCTTTTCGAAGCTGCTGACTGCTGTTTATTTCTTTCTTTTCTTCTCATTCGTTTCTTCATCTGTTTTCAAATTTTCTGTTTTGTTTTTTAAAATCTACACAAGACAGACGGATTGAATTATTGAGGGAGACGGAGAAGCGAAGTTGAATGTGGCGTTGTTGTGCTCTTGCAATCTCATTTGGTGAAATGAACCATTTTTTCCATTGCAACTGACGTTGCTACTGACGCCGCGTCAGTCAGTTGTTGCTGAAAAAAAAGTAAAACTATGGCCCGGCTACGTCTTCTTCGTGTTTCGAGTGACGCAGTATTTCTTTTCTGTATGCTGGCTGGCCTAAAGGAAAAGCGAAACTTGTTTCATTTCCTGCTAATGCCACCACAACAATTCAGGCTGAAGACAAGCGAGCGAGCGACGAGTGAGTGAGTGTGTAAATGTATTATTTTGTATTTATGCCATTGGCTTTGAGTTTTTGGAAGCTTTGTCGTTGGTTTGGCCTCCTAGGTAGCTTGGTGGCATCCACTCCCCTCCCTGGTGCCTTCAATACCGTCTTCAGGTTTTTTTTTATTGTCCTGACGCAACTGTGTGTATGAGGTTATGGTGTCAGAGGGCGGAGATGGTTTACCTCCCACTGTGCTAGAGTACCCCACCATCTCCTGGTGGAGGTTCTTTTTTTTGTATTTGTGTTGCCATAAACAGGATTTCTATTCCAATTTACTTAAAATTGACACACATGTACGTACGTACATCGACGTAGTACGGTATGTACGTACAACTGGTATGTCGGTCGTCCTTATTTATTCTCTGGTCTGGTTTTCAAATTTCAAAACATTTCTGCTGCTCTGCTTTCACTTTCACTTATTTCGGCTTTTTAGTAATCCAAACCATGTTAGGGGGGGAAACCACTTTTTTTTTTGTAGGCCGCATCCCAACACTTAGGGTTTGAGAGAGAAGGGCAGAGTAGGCAAGGATGTGGTGGCTTAGGAATATGGAATTGTAGTGCTCGTTTCCGACATAGATTTTTGTTTAGTTTTAGTTTTGTTTCAACTAAAATTACTTTCAAGTTGTTGTTGCCCTACAATTGGTTTGCACTACAACTCAAGTGCTTTTCAATATTTCGTTATTTTTTTATTTGTTTTTTTTTTAACCCACTAAAACTGAAACCGTTGAAGTTCCAAGGACACAGTGGGAAAGTTTTTTTGGACAATTTGTTTTTTTTTTCAGTGAGAAAAACCCACTGAAATACATTCTCACTTAAAGATAATTATAAAACGAAATGGTCGATATTGGAAAGTTTGTGACGACCAACTTCGGTGGTTTAAAAGGTTTCACCGGAATTGAGTAAACAACTGTGGCAAACCATAGCACACCCTGCGGTTTCTAAAGCGTCTGCCTGAAGGGGTGATATTCAGAAAGCCTCATCTCTACAATTTTCTCAAATATTCTAATTCTGCAAACAAATTACATGCCATTCACCAGGTATGCCATTGTATAAGAGAAAACTGATTTCCTCACAAGCTAAATCATTTATTCAAAATCAAGTCAAGTCACATACTCATGAGCAATATCATTTGCTCACGAGAAAACCAATTTACTCACGAGAAAATGTCTTTACTCACATACATTGTGCTGAATCTATCGTGGAGGATGTGGCTATTAATTCGCAACACAACAGAGGTGAGATAGAGAAGGATTCAATTAGATTCTGCTCATGAGATAAATCATTTATATACGAGGAAAGTCATGTACTCGTGAGAAATAACATTTGCTCACGAAAAAAATAATTTACTCACGAGAAAATGTCTTTACTCACATACATTGTGCTAGATCTATCATGGAATCATTTTATTGACAGCTGTCAGTTTATTGACAGCTGTCATTTTATTGACAGCTGTCATTTTATTCACAGCTGTCATTTTATTGACAGCAGTCATTTTATTGACAGCAGTCATTTTATTGACAGCAGTCATTTTATTGACAGCTGTCATTTTATTGACAGCTGTCGTTTTATTGACAGCTGTCATTTTATTGACAGCTGTCATTTTATTGACAGCTGTCATTTTATTGACAGCTGTCATTTTATTGACAGCTGTCATTTTATTGACAGCTGTCATTTTATTGACAGCTGTCATTTTATTGACAGCTGTCATTTTATTGACAGCTGTCATTTTATTGACAGCTGTCATTTTATTGACTGACAGCTGTCATTTTATTGACAGCTGTCATTTTATTGACAGCTGTCATTTTATTGACAGCTATCATTTTATTGACAGCTGTCGTTTTATTGACGTTATGGAGTAAATCCAACCAAGTTTCTTTCGCAAAAAATTATTATTCGCATCAGTTACAAAAAAAAACAGAAAAAATGTGTGATATAAAACTAAATTATTTCGATGGGATACGAAAGCACATTGTGATTGATACCAACGCTGATGTGGCTTTTCCAGTACATGACATCCAAATGTTAATGCTTATCCTTCATTTCACTTTATGTATAGCCCAGCTTAGCTAAGGTTTTGTTGTTATCAATAAATATGACCAACATCCAAGTAAATTCTTTCAATACAAGAAACAAAAAATCTACTTTCCGTCTGAAATATGTCAATTGATTTATCACAACAATAATACCCGGGGCTTATGCAAAACATTTATCATTTTAATTGGGCGTCATTAATTTATTTATCCTTTCTTGAGAGATTTCTCTTGTGTGGCTGTGTGTGTGTGTGTCTGTGTCTGCGTGTTTGTTCGTACACAAGGATTAAGCCTTTTCCATTTGACATTGTGTCCGGGCTTTTGGTATAAATTTGCAAAGAAAAATACATAAATTTCCTGCTGTCCAACAACGCTTCCACTCCCCGAAAAACGGTGAGAAAAGAATAGCAAGAATAAAGAAATCATTGGGGGTGGTTTAAGGAATGGGAAGAGGAACTTGTTGCCGGCTGGTAAGGCAAGAGCCATAAAAATTTAATATAAAACACATAAATTTCACCTTGACATCAAATATTTCAAAAAAAAAAAAACATTGCCACAGTAAAAACAAGAGAGAAACGCTTACAATTAAGGGGGAAATAAGAAGGTAATAACCTAAGCGAGCAAATAAATTGGGTTTTCTCCTTTTTCAACAGATGAAATTGAGTGAAATATATTTTTTATATTTGCTCTTACTTGGATTTGTTAACGTTACCAAAATGTTTTAAAATCTATTTGTGGCAATATTCTAATTATTTTTCTTTTGTCTTCTTCTTCTTTCAGGTCACAACCGCTTAAACGAATACATATCGCATTATGAAACATTAAGTTATGATCATCAACATATACGCGCTAGTCACCATAGAGCCCGACGATCAGTGACCAAAGATCATTATGTACATTTAAAATTTCAAGCACATGGAAGGGACTTCCATATTAGATTAAAACGTGATTTACAAACATTTAGTAATAAGTTAGAGGTAAGTACACCCAAAAATATATTCCTTAGTTCGCCTATTTAATTGGATGATTCATACTTTTTGAGTTTGATGTGAAATTCTGTAGTTTGTTGGATTCCAACTTAACTGTTGCGACTCTTTTTTTCAATGGTTATTCTTTGGTTTGAGTCAGACTCTTTGGAATTCAAACTCTTTCCTTCGATAAATATGTTTTGCTTGACAATTTCTATGACTGGAATCATAGATCTTTGGTTCCTTTCCACTTCCTTGGTTTGATTAGTGTTTTCATTACTATTTCATGGGTTCAATTCATACATATGCATTAGGGTGGAGTGAAAACATGCTTTTTTTTTTAATTTGAAAAAGTTAACCTCGGAAAGAGATGTAGTCTGGGGTCCTAATGAGGGGAAAAATAAAGAAAAAAAATTTTAAAAATTTTTAGGGGTCGCGCCACTCCCTCGAAATTTGGAAATTATCGCTATTTTGGCGTTGATTTTAGAAAAATCCTAAAAATTAACGACTTAACTTATTCGAAATTTAAAAGTTTGAGCTTGTTCAGTGCCCAAACAAAAGTATTTGAGGCAAATATGAGGATAATCGACTAATATTTGTAGCTTTGGTGGCGATTTCATTGTTCAGTCAATTTTCTGAAGAAGGGACGATTTGACTTATTTTACTTTTTGAAATTTTTGAACAATGAGAAATTTTTTTTAAATTTTTTCATGCGCTTATTTCATTGTTTACGCTATTGCAAACATTTATTGACATAAAACTTTTTTAGGATTTTTCTAAAATCAATGTCAAAATAGCGATAATTTCCAAATTTCGAGGGAGTGGCGCGACCCCTAAAATTTTTTTAAAAGTTTTTCCTTTATTTTTCCCCTCATTAGGACCCCAGACTACATCTCTTTCCGAGGTTAACTTTTTTTTTTTTAATATCACTCCACCCTAATATGCATATTGTTTCTTTCACTTATGTTTTCTAAGGTTTGATTCCAACTTCTTTGTCTTTAACCACTGTGGTTTAATTCATGCGGTTTATTCAAACTTCTTTTGTTTGATTCAAACTTCTTTGGTTTTATTCAAACTTCTGTGGTTTGATTCATTCTTCTTTAGTTTGATCCATTCCCTTTGGTTTGATTCAAACTTATTTGGTTGGATTCATTTTTCTGTGGTTTGATTCATTCTTCTTTAGTTTGACCCATTCTCTTTGGCTTGATTCAAACTTCCTTAGTTTCCTTCTTTGGTTTGATTCATACTTCTTTGGTTTGATTCAAACTTCCTTAGTTTGATTCAAACTTCTTTGGTTGGATTCATGCTTCTTTGGTTTGATTCATTTTTCATTGGTTCGATTCATTCTCTTTGGTTTAATTCAACTTATTTTGGCTTGACACACATTTACTTTTGTCTAATGCTGTTTGATTGGAACTCAAATATAATTTTGGATAATATAGAGGAGACAAAACCCTATCTCTAATCCCCACTTACCGTTTTTGTTTTTATTATACTGTCCAGTTTAATAAATCGTTTCGTTACTCATTCCTTATCATTCTCAGATAATTGATAGCAATGGACCTCTAGATGTATCTACCGATCACATATACGAGGGCCAAGTGATAGGGGATCGTAATAGTTATGTATTCGGTTCTATTTTGGATGGTGTATTTGAAGGTAAAATTATTACCGAACGTGATGCCTATTATGTCGAACATGCCAAACGTTATTTTCCAACAAATTTTACACAACTGCAACAACCACAACAACAAATGCAATCCTTGGAATTGCACAGTACTGATACAAATTTAAATAGCTCATCACCGACGACGACGACATCGTCGAACACAACAGCCAGCACTACGTCGTCCACAACGTCGACGTCGACGTCGAAACCACCCCTCCACACACCGAAAAGCATAGACGATCATCATGATGATGCAATCAAAAATATTGGTTATCATTCGGTGATATATAAGGAATCACATGTCGATGATGTCTACAAGGATGTTCGAGAAGGTAAGTGCAACCATTTTGAAATGCTTTGTTAAACGATTTTAGTTTAAGATTCGGGGTTATTATGCGAGTGACATTGTCGTTTCTCCTTTGGAATAAAATTCTTTGGGTTAATTTAAGCATTTTTTTTCAGACTTCTTCAAACTTCTTTGGTTTGATTCAAACTTTAATGATTCAAACTTTGTTGGTATGATTCAAACATTATTGGTTTGATTTGAACTTCTTTGGTTTGATTCAGACTTCTGTGGTTTGATTCAGACTTCTTTGGTTTGATTTGAACTTCTTTGGTTTGATTCAGACTTCTTTGGTTTGATTCAGACTTCGTTGGTTTGATTCAGACTTCTTTGGTCTGATTCAGACTTCTTTGGTTTGATTCAGACTTCTTTGGTTTGATTTGAACTTCTTTGGTTTGATTCAGACTTCTTTGGTTTGATTTAGACTTCTTCGGTTCGATTCAAACTTCTTTGGTTGAATTCAGACCTTTTTGGTTTGATTTAGACTTCTTCGGTTCGATTCAAACTTCTTTGGTTGAATTCAGACCTTTTTGGTTTGATGGAAACTTCTTCGGTTTATTACAAACTTCTGGGCAAGAAAAACGTAAAAAACGGTCAGCTAAATAAATCGGAATTGCTCAATAGAGCTAAAAGTCAGCATGACAAGATAACAATAACATGTGTAGCTTTTCTCTTCTCCGACCATACCATGAAATTAATATTTCTTTTACAAAAAAAAAATAGTCGAAACCACTTCGCAAACAAAAATCACTCATACACCATTTCAGACCAGTAAAAGATGGATAATTAATCTATCCTTTGTACATTTTTCTGAAATACCTCACTGTCGTCTCATTTTCATTTCCTTTTTTGTGCAAATACAAAACCATATTTTGTGTTAAGCCTTTTTTCAAACTCGTTAAATCATGAATGTTCGTTCGTTTACCCAAACTGCATTAGAAAACATAAACAAAAGTTTTGTTTTCAGTTTTGTGTGCTTTAGAAATTGATTAAACATTTTTAAACAATTGTTTGACAACCAGCCAAGCATCCGCACAAACACAAAACGTGGTGAGTTAACCGAAGCCTCGTCTGCTCCGTCGCAGCCCATGCATTGACCCACCCATCCACTCGTTTACCTCTCTATGGTTTCACAAATAATCGCCCCATTATTTTTGTTTATCATGACTTTGACAATGACTGTGTGTGTGTGTGTTTGTTGTTCGAGTATTTAAATTTATTTTTTGAATAGAAAAAACTTTGCTCTTTATTTTTGCAGTGTAGTTTTTTTTTGTTTGTTTCGGCACATAAAACTTTTGTCCATGTTCTCGGTTCTCCGGAGACTCGGTACTCAGAGTACCGAACAAGTGGGTTGTTAAAACAGTTTTTGACTGACATGCCGTGCCGTGCCGCTCAAGTGACATGTTCGGTTGTTGTGGGGTTGATGCGACAGAGCAAACTATCAGTTTTTTTTTCTCAGTTTTTTTGTTAAGGAAATTTAACAAAAAAAAAAAAAAAATGCATGTAGTTTGATGTTTATAGCGAATGCTGGCATTGGTCAGAACGAGCCGGAGTCGCCCAGCTTTCTCAACAGCTTACAAAATAAATTAATAGTTGCATTCTGAAGGAAATTACCTTGTACTTGAGTGTAATGTTAATTAGTGGACCTGATTGTGAATCCCTGGAGTTCTAGACTAGATATTCAATAGAACTGAATCATTTGTCTGAGTGGGGTTCAGCAGAAGATGCGGGATCAGTAAAAGCTATCGAAGGCAATATCCTTCCTGGCATTGCCAACTTACATATTTGAAGAGTCCCTGGAGAAGATCGCTCTTCAGACAACATTCAGACTCTATCTGTTGCATTTTAGATTTAAAATAGACAAGAGCATACCGGAGAGTCAGCCCACATGTGGTCAGAGACAAACCAAGGTACAGACGACCTAAGAAAATTTGGATTTTTTCCATAGTTTCTTTAAAGAATCAATGACAATGTAGGGGGAAGGCAACCCAAGTGTGTGTGTGACCAGGACAATGTAGATTTGTTGTTGGACCAATGGCTCCATTTTTTTTTTATTTGTCTTTTGAATTGGTGCTGTGGGATTTACCAAGCGATCGAAATTGAAACACATAATTGGTGGGCGCCAGGGATCTTACCATTGATGAGCCATTCCCTCTCTCTGTCTATCTCTCTCACTTTCAGCACTTTTTTGCCTAGATTATGAAAAGGTCTTGGCTTTACCCGTAGTCTCTCAATTAGGAACTGATTGGCCTCCCTATTTATACCCCAAAGCTTTATGTGGAACTGCCTTTAAAAACACGACCTCTGTGTGTTACATGAAAGTCTTTTCCTTGAATCCAGACACCATTGAAATGGTGTCCTTGATTTCGATGCACTCTGTTATTCGGTCATTTCCTCTCCCATGTCTATTTGCTGTTGCTGGATTCCATGTGCCTGTTTTTGGGTCTCGTTATTATTGGTCGTGTTGACATTTATCTTTCTTTTTCTTTTAAATAACAAAAACCCTTAATGGACAGCAATTTTTATGTAAAGCAAAAAAAATATATGATATTATGTAAGTTTTATTGTTTTAATTAAAAAACATTATTCTCTACACTCCCCGCCATCACCCGGTGAGAAAAACTGCGCGAAAAAAACCCCAACTGATACTTTATGTGTGTGTTTGTCTGTGTTTTTTCAGTCTTTTTTTTTTTTTTTTTTTGACATAAAAATCCCCTGAACAAATTTAAATGAAAGCCTCGCAGATTAAATGTGAAAAATATGGAGGCTGTTTTTTTGTTCGTATCTTCTGTATTTGTATTAAATAAATATCACCTCTGTTGCATATGATAAATGAAATATAAAGTCCAAAAGGGGTGCAACAACAACAACAACGAAAAACAGTTGTCTCTCGGTCATTTATGGCATAAGTAATATTTCACTTTCCATTAGTTAAAAAGTGCAAATATTTGGGGGGGGAAAAACCAAATTGGAAATTGGATTTTATTGGCGAATGCCGCAAATGCAATGAACACGATATGTTTAAAGGTAAACGCATTTAATGGCTGGGTACAGTAGGGGGGAAATATTTAAAAAAAAAAAACATAAATTGTAAGCCTGCATTTTCTTCCCCAGGGTCAGAGCAGTTTTTTTTTTGGTATATTTAAAATTTTTTTAATGGAATATGAATCAGGTATGAGTAGATTTCCGAAAATACTAGACCAATAACAATGGAATGTATGAGGGAATTGTAGTAGGCTTTTAGAGAAGTCAATTGTACGCCCGCATTTTCTTCCCCAGGGTCAGGTTTATTTCCAACACTGAGAGTAGTTTTTTTCTGTTTAGTTTAAAATTGTAATAGAATATGAATACACCGTGTTACAAAAAATAGATTTTTTTCTGTCCTATGAACCAAATGCACATATTCGGAAAGAGGGGAACAAATAAAAATACACGGGTATCGGCGATTTTCATGTACACGTCAGAATTTTTTAAAAACAATTTTTATCAGTTCTCAGATTTTCCCCAATTTTTATTATTTTTGAAAAAAAATATTTTTTTCACATTTCTTAGCATAACTTGAAGAGACTCCAAATTTTTAAACTACTTAACTGAAACCTTAAAAAAAACGATAACCATTTAAAAAAAAATTTAGGAAAATCTGAGAATTGTTAAAAATCTATTTTTTAAAAAATTTGACGTGATACAGACATTTCCAAGAGTCCGCCTGCCAAAAATCAGCTCGATTGGAACACTGAAAAAGGGTTAAAAAACGGTCCAAAGGCTTTCACACAGGCCACTACGAGCTTCATACTTCAAACTTAAAAAAAAAAAATTCTGACGTGTACATGAAAATCCCCGATACACGTGTATTTTTATTTTTTATTTTTTTTTTCGAAAAAGTAAATTTGGTTCATAGGACAGAATGTGTGTAACACGGTGATATAAATTTCCGAAAATACTGGACCAATAAAATTTTTTTTAATTAAAATAAATAGGAAAACCACTTTAAAACTGCCATAAAAAAACAAAAATCTCTGAGGTTTTCCAACATAAATCCTTCAAGTCGTCCCCCCCCCCCCCCCCCCCCCGACAATGGCATACAATAAACACTGAACCCCAGTCGATTTATCACGTTGGCCAGTTCTTAAACAACACTTTCAATGACCTTTTCAATTAATTTAGTATAAAATGAAGTTTATCAACTTCAAAAGGACGAATAGAACAAAACTGAAAGGAAAAACAACAACAAGTCGAAGAAAGCGCCCCCCACAAGAACAATTATTGCTTATGTTAACAATAACAAAAAAAAAAGCGGGGGCGAACTATAGAATACAAACATAAATTCAAAAAGAAGAAGGGAAAAGAAAAATAAATGGCAAGTGTAGAGAAGAAAGCCAGGGTGGAGGTGTTAAGACACATCTATAAAAGTGAATAAAAAAGTAAACAAATTTGTCTTAACCTATGCCAACATTAGAGAGAAACACCCACCCCCCCTCACCTGCTCGAACCCCTTGATTCCAAAGCAACAGAAAACCAGCCACGCAATTGAAGGATACCGCAGACTGCACATACCAGCACGCATCCACTCATGCCAAGCAAACACTTGGTGTATGTGTGTGTGTGTTTCTTTGTGAGTTCCCCCCATATGCCCGCATTATTTAACACCCTGCCCTAAGTTGTCTCAACTCAGCTCAGCACTCCTTGGCACCTTCACACATGTTGGCTTGTTTTTTCTATATTGAAACCAAGTAACGAAGCATACGAAGCAGCGTATCCCCAGCATTTCTGTAAGTTCAGTAATAAGTGCCGGACCGCCATACCGCCACTATGTCCTTCTGCGACCAACGCTTGGTTGGCAAACAAAATGCAAGAAAGAACAAAAAAACAAGTGAGTAAAAGTGTTTATGGCTGTTCATAAACACAGGGAGCTGAAAGCATTAACAACGGCCATCAAGCCAGCTATGGCAGCCATACAATTTGGGGTTAAAATACTTGGTCGGGTGTGGAGAACGAAAGGACAGTGTATGTCGAAGGAAGGGAATGAGGTGAGAAAGATACTCCAGGACTCATGGAAACAACCTCAGATGATTGTATCGAACATCAAACGGTTGTATCAAAGCGGGAAATGGTTGTATACCATGGGAAATGGTTGTGTACAACTTGAAATGGTTGTATGGAACTTGAAGTGGTTGTATGGAACTAGAAATGTTGGTATGCAACTTCAAATGGAATGAATGAGGTGAGAAAGGTTCTTAAGCAACTCAGGGACTTATAAGGAAACAACCTCAAACGGTTGTATTGAACATCAAACGGTTGTATCAAAGCTCAACTGGTTGTATACAACTGGAAATGGTTGTATAGAACTAGAAGTGGTTGTATAGAACTAGAAGTGGTTGTATACAACTAGAAATGGTTTTATACAACTTCAAATGGTTGTATAGAACTAGAAATGGTTGTATTGAACTAGAAGTGGTTGAATAGTTGAACTATAAATTGTTGTATGCAACTTAAAATGGTTGTATACAACTATAAATGGCTGTGAAAATTGTTGTATAGAACTAGAAATGATTGAATGGTTCAAGAACGAAAGAAATAAAGATTACGCCATTCCGCGCAGAAAATTGAAATGTATTGCACAGATTGGGCGAATGACGTTACGCGAAGTGTGTTCCTATTGGCTAATAGACAAAGTGGTTTCAATTACAGGGTTGCCAATAATAGTTATTATGCTGTATTCCAATCTGAAAGTTTTTGGTCGTTGTAGATACACATAGAGTTCGCAAGCCTTACAAGGAACTAACTGCGTCATCCAACGGGAAATCTTTCTTTCTATCATTCTTAAAATGGTTGAACTTCAAATGGTTGTCTGCAACTTCACGTAGTTGTATCACACATCAGCAGGTTGTATACACCGAGAAATGGTTGTCTGCAACTTCAAATGGTTGCATCAAACATTACCCGCCCCGAATAGGTTTTATCACGTCACCCTACGGAAACCTGTCTACCATAGATGTTCTAGCCGTTCTAGACTCTTCGCATCTGATCAATTAAACTCTAAGGTGGAACAATAACTTTTTCGGTTCTTTCAAAATATTCCACATTAAATGGAGAACTTGAAGACCTTCTCGCGTTTCAAACTCACTGTTATTGCCCCTTAATGGGGGGGGCGGGGAGGTGTACCTCTACCCACAGCAAACGGGGGAGTGCTTTATTTATTTTCTATACATCTATTTGTGGAAAGTGTGAATGTATAAGTGGGTTTGTTGTGTATGCCATACACAAACACGTAAACATTTCCACTTCCAATGAAAGAGGAAAATCTTATTTTATGGCATTTAAAATGGAAATATAATAAAAATAATGCACTTAATAGAATGTGCACACAGACACACCTACTACTACTACTACTACTAGTCCTTGATACCAACTATACATACATAAATTTCTAAAAGGATACAAGAAAACTGCAAGCACTCCCTGCCTCGCTATGCAATGCGTATCTTGCCGGTGATGCTTATACGCATCGACAACTGTTGGCAGGGAGAGAGAGCGAGAGTGAGAGTGAGTGAGTGGTGGATGTTTGGATTATGTCTGCAACTGAAAACTACTCTGATTGACTTTAGAGTGTATCCTCTCGTAGGAGTTGCGTATGACGGTTATACAATTTGTGTAGAGTGTGTTGTTGCTGTTGTTCGCTTGTAATCTCTTCAACCCACCCATTTTATTGTCGGAAACCACCCACAACTTCAACTATTTTTCTGCTGATGTTAACTTGTTTATATGCTCGATATGTGTACATACATCTAAATGGGTCTGTGTGGGGGCGTCTTTGCTCGATTAAAGCAATTTTTTTTTTTTTTTGGTTTGGAGTCAGCGATGGGCAACTTTGGATGAGACAAGCGAATTTTATAATTCGAGTTTTGTGCACTTCAAACTAAATTTGGTTGTATCAAACCAACAAATGGTTGCATGGAACCGGGATGAGTTGACATAGAACGGCTTGTCTCAGAATGTAAACAATGGTAACGAACATTTTTTTGAGGCGCCCCGGTAGTCGAGTTGGTAGCGTGCTTGTCTATCAGCGTGGGGGTTGTGGGTTCGATTCCCACCAAAGGCTTTGGTCTGTCGCTTCAAAATTTTAGCCAAATGGTCTGTGTCACCCGGTTTACCCTTGGACCCAAAATTAGAATATAAATTTACTTTGTATTGTAATCTTAATATATATTTACCCTCGACACTGATTCACTGACTCTGTCACGCAGTACGTAGGAATTTAAATAGGCATTCTATAATTTTCTATAAATAATAATAAAAAAAAAATATTTTTTTTTTGTACAGAAATTGTGTTTTCCCCAAATTTTTTTTTACCAAAAATTTTTTTTATAATTTTTTTTTTTTACAATTTTTTTTTCAACAAAAATTTTTTTTTTACAAAAATTTTTTTTTTTTACAAAATTTTTTTTTCCAAATTTTTGTTTTCAACAAAAATTTTTTTTTCAACAAAATTTTTTTTTTCCACAAAATTTTTTTTTCCAACAAAATTTTTTTTTTCATCAAAAAATTTTTTTTTTCAAGAAAAAATTTTTTTTTCAACAAATTTTTTTTTTCAACAAAAAAAATGTTTTTTCCACAAACATTTTTTTTTTCAACACAATTTTTTTTCCATATTTCAACGGGCGCCATAGGCGCATTACAACTTACTAGTTAATAAATAAATAAAGACATTTTTCTCGGACAATTCTTTCTGTCAAACGTCACATGCATACAACCAAAATAAATAGTTGCTTAGGGTCTCACAGGATCAGGCTGTAGCAAACCTGTAGTGGATTTCTCAAAACTGGAAGGTATCACAAGGCCAACTCGTTTGGTCCGAACCAAGAAGGCAAAACTAAATGAGTCTTTCCGGGGCTCTTTTGCTAGATTAGAAATATTTTGGAAATGGCCAACATTGGATGTAACTTATTTAAAAAAAAAACAGAATTGAATTTTGGCACATTTCAAACTGAATTTTTATCAATTCTCAGATTTTCCCCAATTTTTATTATTTTTGAAAAAAAATTATTTTTTTCACTTTTCTTAGCATACTTGACGAGACTCCAAATTTTTAAAATACTTAAGCGTTAGGGAAAAAAAATGTTTTTGAACTGAAACCTTAAAAAAAACGATAACCATTTAAAAAAAAAATTTAGGAAAAATTTGAGAATTGATAAAAATCTATTTTTTAAAAAAAATTGACGTTATACAGACATTTCCACGAGTCTGCCTGCCATCTATTGGATCACTGAAAAAGGGTTAAAAATCGGTCGAAAGGCTTTTACACAGGCCACTACGAGCTTTATACTTCAAACTTAAAAAAAAAAAAATTCTGACTTGTACAAGAAAATCGCCGATATACGTGTATTTTTATTTTGTATCCCCTTTCCGAAAAAGTAAATTTGGTTCATAGGATAGAAAAAAATCTATTTTTTGTAACACGGTGCTATAGTCCGAACCTGCAGTGGTTGCCCCAAACTAGTAGTTATCCAACCACTGGATGTTTGCCTCGAAACTCATTTACTGCCCGGCCCCTTATGTTGCTCTTTCCGGTTGTCTTGAACTATTTTGAAACTTATGTAACAAAGATAAAAACTGAACTCTGGGAAACAAAAAAAAAAAACGCACACACACACACAAAGTTGAAGTACCGCTGCTCAACTCCAATGACATTGTCTTAATATCCTCATAATACAAGTATTTGCTATGAACCATTTCTCCCTTCAAACCCCGAATCGGTGCCTTTCTGGAAGAGATACACCGCTGATGATGTCGTTCGTTCCCGTTGATGATGATGATGGTGTTGACGATAATAACAACGAATACAGATTGTTGTTTGGAACATGATGTTGAACAAAAGATTGCCCCGCCGCTACACCAGAAGACAAGCGACATTAACAAATCCCTGTCATACTGGTGTTGCAGCGACTGCGGCTGCAAGTGACTCATATCTGCCCACCACCACTTCGCTATGCGGGTTTATGGCTCCAGTCCCATCCAGCCGTCACCGCTTCCCCATTGTGCTTACAGCACACATCGACAACGTTGCAAGTGGCGGTGGCGATGGTGATGGTGACGGTGGTGCACTGTTGAATAGCTGGTGGTGTTGCATTTTAAAAAGAAAATTTGCGAGTTTCTGTTTCGTATGCGTGTCAGCGTTCTTGCCGGATGAGCGGTGGTGGTGGTGAAAAGTTGAAGGCCAACGATGGTTGGGGAATCTCGAAGTCGTCGTTGCGGCATTTTTTTCTTTTTCAGAAATTTAAATTTAAGGTTTCATTGCTTTTCCCTTGAAGTAAAATAGATAGGATTTGAACAAAATCAATATCGATTCTAGGTTGTATTCCAGAGAAGGGTTTCTTCTATCATCGCTTTCCCAGAAGTAGTTCCAGAACTCATTCCATAGAACTTTAAAATGTTGCAGGCAGTTTTATTGCAAGTTAACAACTAGTTACAGAACAACTTCCTTGGAATTAACATATAAGGTTTGATTGATGCGAAGGCAACTCCAGAAGTTATCCTCCAATTTCAGCCGATAATCTCGCTTGTAGAACCTTAAGAGATGATAGGATGTGACACCAGAAGTGGGGATTCCAGAACTAATTTCCATTATAAAACCAGTTTCATTTTACATTTTTCCTCCCTTGGAAAACCTCAGGTGAACTCATCTAGAACTCATATCTTTTATAGAACAAATTCCAGGGCACCAACTAAATTATATTCTCTCTGTGATGAGCTCTCTTGGGTGGGACACTAGAAGTGGGGATTTCCGAACTCGTAAACTAGTTCCACATTATCAACTTATTCGTATTCCCCGTCTGACGATCTCTTTGAAAAAACCTCAGAATGTTGTCGAAGTGAGGATTCCAGAAACGTAAAACTAGTTCCACAGGATCAACTAATTCGTACGATATCTCATAGGGATTCCAGAACTCATATCCCTTGTAGAACTAGTTCCAGGTGATCAACAAATGCATAGTCTATCTTGGGAAAACACAAAAGGTACTCGGTTGTTCAACTAGTTGTAGACTCAGTACTTATGCATTACCTTCCAATTCCCGATAATGAGTTGTGGAAGTATTTTATCAAAGTCAGTAGAAAAAATTTAATTTATGATATGGAACTTCGTGCAGCTGTAAAAACTTCAATCTCTCATAACTCTACAAGTAATTGTAGAATCTAGGAATCGAGTACATTGCATTACATTTGAATTACAGGTAATGTGTTGTGGAACTACTTTTTCAAAGGCAATTGAAAGAATTCAATTTTGTTTACCCAAAACTTCATCTCATGGTGTGAGAACATCGTCTTTCATTAGTTTACAAAGAATTCTCTAATCAATTTCCCTACATTACATTTCAATTCCCGATAATGAGTTGTGGAAATACTTTTTCAAAGACAATTGAAGGAATTCAAACTTCAAAACTTCGTCTTTCATTAGTTTACAAATAGTTTAGTTTCATCAGTTAACAAATAATTCTCTAATCAATTCCCCTACATTACATTTCAATTCCAGGTAATGTGTTGTGGAACTACTTTAGCAAAGGCTAGAGAAAATGATTTTTTTTTACAATATTTTGTTCACATCAAACACAAAAAAAACCTCCTCGCCCGAAAACTCTTCACTATACTGTCGTCAGGTTTTTTTGTTGTTGTTGTTGTCCTAACCATATGTGTGGAAAAGTCAACGCATTTATTTTGTGCTGCTGCTGCTGCCTTTCAGTTCTAATCCAATTTCATGTTTTAGGGTTGTTGACTGTTGCATGCATGTCGCTTCGCTGGCATGGCATTGCTTGCATGTTGCCCATGTATGACCGCTGTACGAATACACATACATACATAGATTTGCTGCAACGCCATACAACGCGGCAGAAAATTCGTACTGCGTCGCTTGTGCTCATGTTGAAGATTTGTCGACTTGACTTCGCCGCATAGAAAAACTCTTCCGCTCCTCCAGCCAGCCTGCCCCCACTTCATTTAATATGCAACAATTATATCAATTTAAGTATTCCTTTTTGTTGTATTCTTTATTTCTGGAAAGTTTTTTCTTGTTGCTATTTCATTTTGGCCTTTCTCCCCCTCTACTTTGGATTACTTGAAAACTCATATGGTAATGCCCCCTGGGCAGAGCCATGGTGTTGGTGGGTGAACGTGGAAGGAGGGGTGGGGTTGGAGTGCAAGCCCTAAGTTCATTCTGGGAATTTTGCGAAATACTTGCATATGGTGACTGCCGTTTTATTATTCTCTCTCCGTCTCTCTCACACTCTCCTGCTCTGGTGGTGTTTCTTTAAAGGAGTTAGAGGAAGTGGGGTCACTGGGGGGTCTCAGGCCTGGAGTTTAAAGCATTTTGGGTGAAAGTTAATGTTAAAGTTAAAGTTAAATAAGTTTAGCTGTGCAAGATTAAGTGGATCATTTACATAAATGTTTAATATATTCTTGATTGGACGACGACGGGGCGGCCGCCTCACTGCTCTGGCTCGACAAATGTTCAACTATTGTAACGTACCGAAGAATAAGGAGAAGTGGTGTGTTCGTTGAAACTCTTTTAAATTGAGTTGCCATTAAATGTTCGCTATTAAATTGAAATTAATGCCCTGTCGTGAAGTAACAACATATGGCTGGCTGGCGTGTTTTGAGTTGTGTGAATTTGCTGTTTGTTGCAACGAAATTGCTGCAATTACTTTTAAATGCTTCAGTCCAGTTGTATAAGAGGGGGGGTGAGAAGATATATAACCGGGTCATTTCGTTTAGTTCACATTGCAACTAACGAGATCAACACAATACACGATAAACATGCAATTATTGGGCAAACAAAGAAAAAAGAAAACTTTAGGCCTACGACGATACAAGGAACTCTTATCTGAATGGCTTCAGGTATTCCTCGTTAATCGGCCGAGTATATTTTGTGATCAGGGCACTTCGTCCAAAAGTAGAAAAGGTCATTCTATCAACATTCCCGTGCTATAAACTTTTCTTTTAATGGACTTAATGAGAATTATATTGAGGAATTAGATTTTTTTTTTGCAATTTATCTATGCGAATTTTTCTTTTTTTTTGAAAACAGCCGCTGAATATTAACCTGGGTTTGCTGAGTGATAGTCTCACACACTCCCTATCACACCACGGAAATTTCATCATATCTACATTACCTTTTAACGTTTCCCTTGTCCTTGCTATAAACTTTTCTTTTAATGGACTTAATGAGAATTATATTGAGTGGCCTGTCCTTAAGCTTACATTGAAAATCACAATCAAATTTAAATATCGCCGTAAAAATTTTGAATTGAATAGAATGGAATTTTATTTTGGAACATTTTATTTTTTTTAGAAAATTAATTTTTGCGAATTTTTCTTTGTTGGAAAACAGCCGCTGAATATTATCCTGGGTTTGCTGAGTGATAGTCTCACTCACTCGCTATCACACCACGAAAATTTCATCATATCTACATTACCTTTTAACGTTTCCCTTGTCCTCGCTATAAACTTTTCTTTTGATGGACTTAATGAGAATTATATTGAGTGGGCTGGGCTGTCCTTAAGCTTACATTGAAAATCACAATCAAATTTAAATATCGCCATCAAAATGTTGCATTGAATAGAAAGAAATTTCATTTTTTTTTTCATCCTTTCCCTTGTTCTCGCTATAAACTTTTCTTTTGATGGACTTAATGAGAATTATATTGAGTGGGCTGTACATAAGCTTACATTGAAAATCACAATCAAATTTAAATATCGCCATCAAAATGTTGCATTGAATAGAATGGAATTACATTATTTTTTTTTTTTTGCAATTTATCTATGCGAATTTTTCATTGTTGTTAATCCTACAGAAATTGACGAGCAAGCGAAATCTCTTTTGTTTTGTCCACTTGTAAAACGTACGACTAGAAAATTCATATTATTTTCCATTTGTCATTGCTGTTCTTCTTTTTATGTGTGGTTACTATTTTTATGTTTTGTTTGAAATTTTCCATTCTAATTCCTTAATTTGTTTATGGCTCTCTCTCTCTCTCTCGCTCTGTCTCTTTGCTACCTCCTACCTCATTTTTCCAGTGTTCTATTCTTTAGCCTGCATGTTCATTCTTGTTAGGGTTTATGCAGTTTTCCTCCACGCCATTGTAGTGGTGGCAATGGCGATGGCGGCCGACTGGCTTCAGTTGGTTGACTGTTGTTCTTTCTTAGGTTTTGTATTGCATGGCGGTGGTGGTGGTGGGGTCACTACCAGGAAGCGGTGCGGAGCAGCAGTAGAAGAGCATTGAAAAGGACTGCACAAAAAAAAAATGCGGTTAATTGAATTCACTGAACATTTTGTGTAGTGGCTGCATTTGAGTTTTTGTTCGTCGCGATTCCGTTTTGGTTTGCATTTTTTTCGTTTTTTTTTGTTTTTATCCATTTCATTACTCGCCCGTGCAATGGCCGAACAACACATGGGGTTTTTTTGTGCGCAACAGAAATTCTTTGGGTATTTTATTGGTTTTTATTACTAACAGGATATGAGTATTTTTTTTTTAATTGCTATTCGTACTACTTTTTTTTACTGTTGCCTTTATTTGCAAATGGTTACTCTATCGGAAGGAAATAGATAAACATGGACACGAGTAAACGGTGATGCCATTGGAGGTTCGTAAATGCACGGAGTTTTATGGTCGAATTCTTTCCTCCGACAACTACTCGAAACTTTTCTAACTGCTTTCTTTGTGCCGACCATATCTGTGGACAATGTACCACAGTTGATCATAATGGAAGAAATGACAATACTTTTTCTTTTTGCCAATCAATTCTCTAAGCACCGTTTTTTCAGTCTTCTCAACGCAACAGGTCCGCGCGACCGCACCGCCGTTTATAATAAGAGAAAACTTGCACACAAAAAACGCACTTTTCTGGCATCTCTCTTAGCGCAGACCACTGCCCTAGACGCTACTGGTGGTTTGCTCTGTCGTCGCATCACTACAGGTTCGTTATAGTAGACGATCACATAGAAAAAAGCAGGACAATAAATTCACTTTTCTGGCAGCTCTCTTTCTGCCGACCACTGCTCCAGATAGTTTGGCTATGGTAGACTGCACCACCGATATCACAACAGAAGACATTTGAATAGATCTGCTTTTGTGGCTGCTCTCTTTTTGGCCGACCACTGCCTTGGGACATAGAAAAAAGCAGGACAATAAATTCACTTTTCTGGCAGCTCTCTTTCTGCCGACCACTGCTCCAGATAGTTTGGCTATGGTAGACTGCACCACCGATATCACAACAGAAGACATTTGAATAGATCTGCTTTTGTGGCTGCTCTCTTTTTGGCCGACCACTGCCTTGGGACATAGAAAAAAGCAGGACAATAAATTCACTTTTCTGGCAGCTCTCTTTCTGCCGACCACTGCTCCAGATAGTTTGGCTATGGTCGACTGCACCACCGATATCACAAGACATTTGAATAGATCTGCTTTTGTGGCTGCTCTCTTTTTGGCCGACCACTGCCTTGGGACCACTGGTCCGCTGTGGTAGATTTTTTTCTACCTAACAGCTAAAACTGAGTGATCGATTTTTTTCTTCAAATGTGAGGCGACCGTTAAGTTTTCTAGTGGCGCCATCTTTATGTGCAATGCTGCTTAATCTATTAAATGGTTTGCTAGTCATCCATTTGTCTTGGCATAAAAAATTAGCTGAACTGAAATCCCAGACACCTTATAAATGTTACTGAGCCATAGCTCGACTTACACCTGGTTTGCTGTTGTCAATTAGTACACCCCCTAAAGGATTTACCCTTTAGTGGTAGTAATAGCGTCTGAGGGTGTCACACATGCAAACACTTTTCGTGTGCAACGACCACTCAATTACATTTTACGTTACTTTAGTTGTGGTTGATTTGATCAAGCCCAAGATATGGCCAGAGTTGCCATTGTTATTTTTTTTTTTTTGAAAGGAGAGAAGAAGGGTGAGAATTGATTTGCGGGCAGATTAAGCTAACCCTTGATGTTCGATGACTTATAACAACTAGACTGGACAAGTTACATTCGACTCGTATGGAATGTATGTTTCCCATTCTTTTCTGTGTGTCTGCCCTTCTGTCGGTAGCCACCACCAATCTCGACTGTCCATGCAATTCCATCTTTCCCTCGATCCTCGTAAGCCTTCGTATATGAAACCTTCTGTCGATTACCCTCCATACATCCGACACAAACAACAGTCTCGAAAAAAAACCATATGCCCCGATATGCGGGGAACTGATACAGATGACAACTCTGTCCACAACCAGTACTATTGTGGCATATGTCATAGTTGATCATGCCACATTTCTATTAAATGCAATCTGCTTATTAAATATAATAATACACTCTACAGACGAACAAAGAAAAAAACACAACCAACGAAACAACAGTCGCCGTCCCTCCGTACATTTTATCTCCGGTTTTCATCTAACGTGTGTTGCACGTGTTAAACTGAAAAATACATGCAACGTATTTTGCACCAAAATGCCAATAAAAACCGTTATTAAACCTGCAGTTCCATTATTTTATTAAAACGAAATAGCAGAAAAAAACAACAAGAACTTAATTTCATGTGAAAAATTAGACCATGACCATAATATGAATATTGTTAGAACTCTAATTAGATGACAGTCATTAGAGATAGTGTCGCAACTCACTGATGTCCATTTAGATAAACGATATGAGTACGCAGGATGAATGAAGCCCGGCGGCATGGCGTCAAACGGCACGGTTATTGCTATACAATGGTCATGGCCTCGAAACTGTGGAAAATCGAATGATAGGGAAAAATCAGCCTGAGGCAGGTGAAGTTGGTGTTGGGAGAAACCGGTTTGAGATCATACTAAATAGTTTGAGGTGAAACTTTGAATAGTTGAAGATTAATCCAAGTAGTTGGATATCATACTAAGTGGTTGGTACAACTAGTTGGAGATAGAACGAACGAGTTTGAGATCATAGAAAAATGGTTTGAGAATGGAGGTGAGAGTGTAAGTAGTTGGAGATAAATCGAAGGAGTTGTTTATCATACCAAATGGTTTGAACAACTAGTTGGAGATAGAACGAACGAGTTTGAGATCATACTAAATGGTTTGAGATGAATCCATAAGTAGTTGGAGATAAATCGAAGGAGTTGTTTATCATACCAAATGGTTTGAACAACTAGTTGGAGATAGAACGAACGAGTTTGAGATCATACTAAATGCTTTGATGTAATCGAAGGATTTGCATATCATGAAACTGGCTTCAGGTGAATTTATAGGCAGTCGGAGATAAATCGAAGAAGTTGGATATCATACTAAATGGTTTGAGTTGAGATAAATCGAAGAAGTTGGATATCGTGGAACTGGTTTGAGGTGAATCCATGAGTAGTAGGAAAAAAAATCGAAGGAGTTGGATATCATGCGAACTGGTCAGTACAACTAGTTGGAGATAGAGAGAACGAGTTTAAGATTACACTAAATGGTTTGAGGAAAACCTATAAGTAGGTTGGAGATAAATCGAAGGGGTCGGATATCATACTAAATGGTTGGAACAACTAGTTGGAGATAGAATGTACGAGTTTGAAATCATACTAAATGGTTTGATGTAAGCGAAGAAGTTTGATATCATGGAACTGGTTTGAGATGCATTTATATGTCATTGGAGATAAATCGAAGAAGTTGGATATCATACTAAATACCTTTACAACTAGTTGGAGATTGAAAAACGATATTGAGATCATACTAAATGGTTTGAGCTAAATCCATAGGCAGTTGGAGATAAATCGAAGGAGTTGGATATCATGCGTACTGGTTCGAAGTAAACCAATACACCTTGTTGGAGATGTTTCAGCAGGTACAAATCTTTATGTTGCCTCAAACTTCCGATAATCTCAACGGAGCCTGTAAGCAGGATTCCCTAAAAAAAATCAATACGGAACATACAAGTGAATTGCAGGCGAAATTTAAACGTTAAAAAAATATTCATATTTTGTCGGAAGTGTCATTCCTTTTGTTGATTTTGCAACCAACCAAACGAACATCAACAAAACAAAAAAAAAATAAAAAAAAAATATAAACTGAACACAAAAGTGTGAGTGTGCACAGTAATTATAATTGTCAGTGTGCGCTGTGTAACAAAAGTGTTATTGCACTTGATTTTGTTGTCGTGGCTGGCGTTGTTTCTGGCCCATTTTGTTGTTCGTTATTCAGTTGCATTCCCTGCATGGTTATATGAATTTATATTTTAAGTAACAATGTCGTTGGCCATTGTGGAACGTGTGTGTGTCTGGGTTCTCGATGTTCATGTGGTTCCATACCAACCGATTCCGGACTGGCATTTCTCTGCCTTTTTTACCTATTGGCATGACATGAGCAAACACAAGAACAACGGAACGGACGAACAAGTGCCATCATCATCATGATGTTGACGGTCTTCCTCATCAACATCGTCGTTGTCGTTGGCGTCGTCATCAGAGGTTTATCCAGCTGTGATGTATAGCATGGCAGGGAATGGTAGTTTAAACTAACCAATGAACCCATAAATGCCCCGGTGAATGACCATCATTATTATATTGTTGTATAGAAATGCTTGTACATGAAGTGAAGTGGTCGAACGATGGACACCTGACGACCGACAATTCTCTTGTTTCTCTGTTTCGTTTGTGACATCGACAACAACATATGAGTTTACATTTATTTTTAAACTTTGGCAGCACGAGCTATTTGTTTCGAACACCTTTGTCGAGTGCCCACTCACACACACTCACACATACACTCCAGTATTTGTTGCCCGCAGGGAATATTTCAAAAAAAGTGTCATACAACCAATTAATAATGTTCACTACCAACAGCCATAATTTGTTCACTCTCAGACTCCCTTCTTTTGCTGGGTCTTTGTTGATGGCTCCCGTTGCCTGTTTAGTTGTTGTAGGTTCAGTCATTTATTACGATTTAGTTTTTATCCACACGTTTAATAGTTTATTAAAAATTTCCGCTACAATAGATATGAACCATACCATAACATGCGCCCTCTGTCTTTCATCGACCCCCACCACCCAACTCATGTTTCCCAACACAGCCATAAAAGGCGTCTGCCTGGCACAGCAAAATTCTCCGCCAACTACAACGTTTGTTTACGCTCACGAGAAATTATTTGCTGAGTTGTAAACTAAATTGCGGTTAACTAAGATTGTTAAAAAGGGTCAACGATGGCTGATCGCAAGGTCTAGCTAAGTCCTTCCAACATTTTAACTATGGTTGCTCACCAGGATCTTTTGAAAGGCTAACGATTGAAAGTCCCCGCCCCAAAGACCTTGTAAAAAAAAACCAACGATTGATTATCGCCTCTAATACTCATCCTGTCAATTTCAGAGTCCTTGTATGAGATGATTGTTGCTTCCGAAAATACTCGAAAAGACCAATGAATGTCGCATGACAAGACCTTGGTAACGTCTAACGATTGTCGTCGCTTATGAAGGCCTCGTAAAGGACCGAAAGATAATTGATTTGAAAGACTTTCTAAGGGTCATTGTTTCAAATGACCATCGAAATAGCCAAGAAATTGTTGCTTAGAAAAATCATCTAAAATCCACCTATTTTTGCTTCCAAGGGATTCTTGGCACTTTCAAAGACATTTGGAGTCACTGACGATTACAACAGTTGTCACTTTCGTTTTTCGCTTTACAAAACCTTATGAAAAACCACCTATAGACTTTCCCAAGGACCAACGATTGTTGCTTCCAAAAATCCTCTAAAAAGCCAACGATTTCGCTTCTGAAGGCCTCGTAAAGGACCGAAAGATAATTGATTTGAAAGACTTTGTAAGGGTCATTATTTCAAATGACCTTCTAAAAAGCCAAGAAATTCTTGCTTAGAAAAATCCTCTAACAGCCAACGATTTCGCTTCTGGAGGCCTTGTAAGAAATTGTTCTTGAGAAATTGTTGCTTACAAAAATCATCTAAAATCCACCTATTTTTGCTTCCTATGATATTCTAAAATACCAAAGATTTCTTGTCACTATCAAAGACATTCGGAGTGCCTAACGATGATCTTCTACGCGACCAACTGTTGTTAATTAACAAAACCTTCTGAAATAGCAACGTTTTTCGCTTTGCAAAAAAAACCAAAGACTTTCCGAAGGACCAACGATTGTTGCTTCCAAAAAGCCAACGATTTCCTTCTCAGAGGACCTTGTAAAAGGTCTTGTCAAATACCTTTTTTAAGACCAATGATTTTTGCTTTCAAAATCGTCTAAAAATCCATTCGATTTCCTTCTCAGAGGACCTTATAAAAGGTCTTGTCAAATATCTTTTTTAAGACTGTTGTAAAAGACCCACGTGGCAACCGTGCTTCGAAAATACCAACAACTGTTGCTGGCAAAGACTTCCTGAGAAGAGAACACGACCATCGATTCCATGTGTGATCTAAACGTTCAACGTTTCTAAATTTTAATGGCCCTCCGGAAGAACAATTTTCGATTTTAAACAACTTCTGGCAGACTGGGTCGGACAGAAAATTTAAAAAAAGATACCAACCGTATCCTTAAACCTACGATTGTTGGTACCTCTGAAAGGTGAACGGGTTCCGTCTTAATTGACGGGTTCCGGTCTCCAAAATAAATAAAAACACCCAGTTCTCTTTGAATTAACCCCAAAATTACGAAAATGTATATGAAATTTGGGGCTGTGGCCCAGTGGGGGCGTGGCATCGACAAATAGACCCGCCCACATATGTGGACAATATGGTACTCAAATTAAGGGAAATATCTTCACGAGTTCAAATATGCCCTTCGGATGTTCGGATATATGTAGGGGGGGATGTAAGGTAACCATGCTCTTGGAAAGACTTTATGGGACACTCACGACTATGACATCGGATATCGATAACAATCTACAAATATCGCTAGCCATAACGATTTTACAAAAAATCAATTTTCGCCACTGTGTATTTTTTTTCGAGTGTGTCCCTAGATGTCTTTGCCGTCGGTGTTCCATGGCTGCTTTCAACGACTACTACTCATGTTTGAGCTCTCGTACATCCTACTCGAGCCGAACAGGCAATATTATACACTTCCGTCCTTCCTTCCTATTGCCAGCTTTCAGCTAGTATATTTATAAGCATTTTATCCTTATTATACCAATTTTCATTTACATTTGAAATATGAAATGATGTCGGCCGCCTTTCCACACCTTTTAGCCATGTGTGGTGGCACAACAACACCACCACCACCTACTACTATTACTAGTCAGCCAGTCTGTCTGTCTGTCGTACTACAACCCTTTTTTTTTCTCCTGGCCACACAACTAAAATTTGCGTTTTAGAGCTGGGAACGAGCTGTCATGTTACGAGTTCATGTACATGTTTTCAACAGGGTCTGCATTTACATGACTGCGCATAGATGCGTGTGCCGGTGAAGGGTATGTGCGTTGGTGTTGGTGCGTGCTACCTACTACATGTGGATGAGTGCCTATTTTTGGTAATTTTCGTCGATAATTTGCATTAAATATGACCAAGCACCACATATCCAGCCAGTCAGCCCGGCATCCAGAGTCGCGCCATCCGCCATTATTCCGACTGTTTGTCGGCCCGTCCGCTTGGGCATGTCACTTTTGGTAAACATCGATTTATGCGAAAAGCCTCTACTCCTGCAATTTGTTTATTTTCGGAATTATGTGGGTGATTTGCACACACACACACACACTCATATAAATATTTAAATTATCGATTCGAAACCAAAATGCTGGACATGAAATAAAATAAATACTCCAATTGCTGATAATTATGAAAATCCTCTCTTTTTTTTTTTGGTTGTTCTAATTTTTCCGCTACACACACACAAATGGTCTATTAGTATTTCGTTGATATTTAATGAGTCATAAATTGTTTATTTTCTATGGTTTATTTGTGTAATTTAAGTGGGCTGTATTGATTTTACTCGTTGACTCAAAGTGGGTGGTGGCTGCACTGGAACGTTTATGGCAACCTAAAATAAATTCAGTTATCAATTTAATATTTAAATCCCACTATTAGGTTGTTGATGCGGACGATTATGTAGACGTAGATGTGATTTTAAATGGCGACATGGGCAGCAAAAGAAATAACAATGCGAGTGGCCAACGAAATGACATTGGTATTGGCAAATCTCTTTTAAATGAATTTCTCTAAAAAAGCGCCCCGGTAGGCGAGTTGGTAGCGTGCTTGCCTATCAGCGTGGGGGTTTTGGGTTCGATTCCCACCAGAGGCTTTGGTCTGTCGCTGCAAAAATCTAAAACATATGGTCTGTGTCACCCGGTTTACCCTTGGACCCAAAAATTAGAATATAAATTTACTTTGTATTGTAATTAATAATAAATAAATAAATAAAATAAAATTTCTCTAAAAATCTTTATTTTCTTTTAAATTGATGGCAGCATTTGCCGAGTTTGAATTGTTTTCTTCGAGACTCATACAGAATTTCTCAAACATGAATTGTTGTAATCAAATTAGAGATCTGTACCATGTAGATTTTCTACAGCCAAGGACCATGAGCCGCATCCACACCACACTACAGTACCTCAGCATTGGAGTACCTCAGCATTGGGATCCTTTTGTTCCCATAAGGATCCCAAGTCCTCAATAATTGGTTTATGATTGGGTTATGTGTCAGCTCTTTTACTGCCTCGATTTTCTTATGGATTACAGATTAGTGAGACTATTTCGTAGACTTCTAAGTGTGTGGCCAAGCCAACGTCATTTGGATTCATGTATCAACAGATGACTATGGCAAAGGGGGTCAGCATACCTCATTAAAAATATCGAAGAAGAAACATTTATTGTAGCAAAAAGGAGATTTGAGCACTCACTTCTTAGGAATTCAGATTAGTATTGGCATTACCATTACCGTTGTTTTTTTTATCTCCTACTCAACGGCGACTTTTTACCACTTAAATCGTATTATCCTGTTTAGGCTACCTCAATGTCATACTAATACATCTACAGTCCATATACATTAGGGTGGAGTGAGATTCAAAAAAAAAAGTTAACCTCGGAAAGAGATGTAGTCTGGGGTCCTAATGAGGGGAAAAATAAAGAAAACAATTTTAAAAAAATTTTAGGGGTCGCGCCACTCCCTCGAAATTTGGAAATTATCGCTATTTTGGCGTTGATTTTAGAAAAATCCTAAAAAGTTTTATGTCAATAAATGTTTGCAATAGCGTAAACAATGAAATAAGGGCATGAAAAAATTTAAAAAAAATATTCTCATTGTTCAACAATTTCAAAAAGTAAAATAAGTCAAATCGTCCCTTCTTCAGAAAATTGACTGAACAATGAAATCGCCACCAAAGCTACAAATATTAGTCGATTATCCTCATATTTGCCTCAAATTCTTTTGTTTGGGCACTGAACAAGCTCAAACTTTCAAATTTCGAATAAGTTAAGTCGTTAATTTTTAGGATTTTTCTAAAATCAACGCCAAAATAGCGATAATTTTCAAATTTCGAGGGAGTGGCGCGACCCCTAAAATTTTTTTAAAATTTTTTTTTTATTTTTCCCCTCATTAGGACTCCAGACTACATCTCTTTCCGAGGTTAACTTTTTCAAATTAAAAAAAAAAACATGTTTTCACTCCACCTTAATATACATACTTATTTCTTTACGAATTTTTTTGAATCAACTGCCACAACAGTCACAAATCGTATTTCGAAGCAATCCGTATCTTTCACTTTTCCCACTTACCCGAACTCTTACATTGCGTTTACACAAAATCATGCTAAAATTCAAAACTCCACAACGTTTGTTTTGCCATCGATAATATTTACCCACCCGCATTTGCTATAAATGCGCTTACAATTCATTTTCATTTAATTCCCAATACAATCCTCAATAAAGTAATTAATTTCGCTCACGTATTTTTCCCTTAACACACGAAATTCCGGGTGTGTGTGTGTACGTAAATTCCGCACGGAAAGTTAAATAAATAAAATGAAATGTGAAATATTTGAGATGTGAAAAGGAAAAAACCCCAAAAAAAAGAAAAAAAAATCAACGCAACAATAACCAACAACTTCCACTAAATTCACCAAATCTCTTATTCATGAAATCAATTTTGTTTGCTGTTGTTCAAAACTATCAATTTTGATAAAGCCCCTCCCTGCTGCTGATCCACGCCTCCATCAGGACCGTTTTGCGCCTGCCGCCACTCTTTCCACACATTCGTCGTCATTGAATACCATCCTGAATTGCCTGCAACAATTCGCATAGTTTACATTGTACTGGGCATACACACACACCCACCCACACATGAACAACCACAACAAAAAACGGAGTCGGAGTCGGAGCCTGCGAAAGCAACAGCTTGTGGAAAAGTGAACATTTAACAACAGCTTCGCGGTGGAGTAGCGACAACAGCGGGTGCGAGTACAAAGGCAAAATAGAGAACTACAACAACCATAATATCACATATATATATATATCTGTATATATATATACATATGTATATACATATGTAGTATAAAATACATTGTATAAATATTTTATTGTTCAATACATAAAGTGTACAGAAAGTATGAAAATATGAATTTATTTGTATGTACATGTGAGTACATAAATTCATACATAGTAGTGGCATAAATACAGCTATACGTGCGGAAGGAAGTGCCACCGGCATTATGGAGATGTGGAGCACAGGGCCTGGTATTATTCGAAGAGTTCAAGTTGTGTGGTTTAGAGGGCCATATGGAAATGTTGATGACAATGACAAGGACTAGGATAAAAAAAAAATATTCCAAATTTTTTTTTTTTTTTATTTTTTTTTTTTTTTCAAAAATTTTTTTTTACAACATTTTTTTTTCCAATTTTTTTTTTCCAACAAAATATTTTTTTTTCGACAAATTTTTTTTTTTTCCGCAAAAATTTTTTTTTTCAACAAAATTTTTTTTTTCAACAAAATTTTTTTTTTCCACAAAATTTTTTTTCCATATTTCAACGGGCGCCATAGGCGCATTACAACTTACTAGTATTAATATAAATATCAATATCAACATCAATATCAATATCAATATCAATATCAATATCAATATCAATATCAATATCAATATCAATATCAATATCAATATCAATATCAATATCAATATCAATATCAATATCAATATCAATATCAATATCAATATCAATATCAATACCAATATCAATATCAATATCAATATCAATATCAATATCAATATCAATATCAATATCAATATCAATATCAATATCAATATCAATATCAATATCAATATCAATATCAATATCAATATCAATATCAATATCAATATCAATATCAATATCAATATGAATATGAATATGAATATGAATATGAATATGAATATGAATATGAATATGAATATGAATATGAATATGAATATGAATATGAATATCAATATCAATATCAATATCAATATCAATATCAATATCAATATCAATATCAATATCAATATCAATATGAATATGAATATGAATATGAATATGAATATGAATATGAATATGAATAAGAATATGAATATCAATATGAATATGAATATGAATATGAAAATGATTATGAATAGGAATATGACTATGACTATGACTATGACTGTGACAATAATGCCACTGACTGCAACGACAATGACCACGCTTAGTCTGTGAATACCTTTCAATATTCTGTGTCCACCGAAGCGTATGAACTGTTTTTATATGCAACTAGTAAGTTGTAATGCGCCTATGGCGCCCGTTGAAATATGGAAAAAAATTTGTTGAAAAAAACAATTTTTTGTGGAAAAAAAAAATTGTTGAAAAAAAAAATTTTTCTTGAAAAAAAAAATTTTGGTTAAAAAAAAAATTTTTGTTGAAAAAAAAATTTTGTTGAAAAAAAAAATTTTTCTTGGAAAAAAAAATTTTGTTGAAAAAAAATTTTTGTGGAAAAAAAAAATTTTGTTGAAAAAAAAAATTTTGTTGAAAAAAAAATTTGTAATAAAAAAATTTGGGGAAAACACAATTTCTGTACAAAAAAAAAATATTATTTTTTTTATTATTTTATTATTATTATTTATAGAATTATAGAATGCCTATTTAAATTCCTACGTACTGCGTGACAGAGTCAGTGTATCAGTGAATCAGTGTCGAGGGTAAATATATATTAAGATTGCTCATTCGCCGCCAATGAAAAGTTGGATACCGATAATTAAAATATACAAAATCATAGTACATGCATAAATATTTCCCTCAACATTCCATGAAGCAAAAGCCTGGGTACTTCTATCAATTTACACATTTTTTTTTTATTTTATTTATTTTATTGAAATATAAATATTCAATAAAATAAAAAAAAAAAAAAAAAAAAAAATTTAGATATCGTCAGTGGTAGGCGATCACCGGATTAGTTGTACATTGCTTAGTAAAATTACCTGGATTTCTTGTGTGATATTCGCACCATAACCCTCCCCCCCCAAATCATACCTTTGAAACTTAAATCCAGTAGACGAAGTCGTTGTAACACATAAATTCATAGCGAAAAGGCCCCCTCACCCTCCCCCCTGTGTATAGTGCCCGCATTCTGCCCTGTCTGTCCCATTGTTACATAAAGTCCCACATGTAATATGCATGAATAAATAGAACAGTAATTCCCTCCCCCCAAAAAGAATGGAGGGCACCAACACATCCCGATGTGTGCATGCAACTGT
Organism: Hydrotaea cyrtoneurina; assembly: GCA_958296145.1. Classification (NCBI taxonomy): domain Eukaryota; kingdom Metazoa; phylum Arthropoda; class Insecta; order Diptera; family Muscidae; genus Hydrotaea; species Hydrotaea cyrtoneurina. The sequence goes on from OY282514.1 coordinate 85,847,627, forward strand.
GTTACTTTTGTGTCACATAAAAAATGTATGAAATAAAGAATTTAGGGCAAACATTTTGTAAAACGAATGAATACAATTGCGATCGCGAATGGTCGTGGCGGCACTGGTGGTAAACAATCATCAACGCCATCGCTGGCACTGTCGCCTTAACCAGCCTCAACATGGAGAGCATTTGCAACGCCACCACCACCAGCATCAGCGGATTTACAACACGATGGCGACGACGACGACGACAATGATGATGCTGCGCCAGACTTTGGGGAACGTTGCTGGATGGCAACAACGGAACAAAAATAAATAAACCAAATTGAATGAATGGCCGCCATGGCTACAATAACCCAAACGATATTTCATGTAAAACAACAGACTGTGGACATAACATTCAGCCAACACGCTCGCATATGGCGGACATGTGGGCCACAGGAACCTATCATACCTCAACGACACAACACACACCAAAAACACCGTCCAACAAAAGCAATTCATCTATAAATTCATCCGTGGCTCTTCCATTCATAAATGGAGTTTTTCTTTATGTGTTCGATGCTGTATCCGATCTTATGGAATGGACAACGGGGGGTGGTTGGCTTGGGTCGTCATCGTTGTAGGTAGGTGGTTTTGATTGCTTAATCGGTTGAGGGACAGTCGTGCATGCAGTCAAACGCACCCATCCCAAGTTACGTACAGCTCATAATAACTTCACTTGGTGACAGAAAAGGATGTAATATGTTGTTGAGTGCGTCAATATACCATTTTTGTAACGGCCATGTATTTTGACGAGTTTGGCTCAGAATGGAGGTTGGGTTTGATGGGGCCAGAACTGATCATATTGAATGATTATCTGAAAAATGAGAAACCTTAGTATAGTTTATTTTTTTATTTATATATTTTTATTAAACAATGGAGTCGGTTGTGATATCTTAGATCTGTTCGTGTGGTTACTTGACTTTTCGCCAGAATTTCGTTGTTCATAATCATAATCATAATCATAGTCATAATCATTATCATTATCATAATCGTAACCATAATCATAGTCATAATCACAATCATTGTCATAATCATAATCATAATCATAATCATAAACACAATCGCAATCATAGTCATAATCATAATCATTTTCATAGTCATTATCATAATCATAGTCATAATCATAATCATAATCATAATCATAATCATAATCATAATCATAATCATAATCATAATCATAATCATAATCATAATCATAATCATAATCATAATCATATTCATAATCATTATCATTATCATTATCATTATCATAATCATAATCATAATCATAGTCATAATCATTATCATAATCGTAACCATAATCATAACCATAATCATAGTCGTAGTCATAATCATAATCACAATAATAATCGTAATCATAATCGTAACCATAATCACAATCATTGTCATAATCATAAACACAATCGCAATCATAGTCATAATCATAATCATAAACACAATCATAATCATTATCATAGTCATTATCATAATCATAGTCATAATCATAACCATAGTCATTATCATAATCATAGTCATAATCATTATCATAATCATAACCATAATCATAATCGTAACCATAATCATAGTCATAATCGCAATCATAGTCATAATCATAATCATAAACACAATCATAATCATAGTCATAATCGCAATCATAGTCATAATCATAAACACAATCATAATCATTATCATAGTCACTATCATAATCATAGTCATAATCATAATCATAAACACAATCATAATCATAGTCATAATCTTATTCATAATCATAGTTATAATCATAATCGTAACCATAATCATAACCATAATCATATTCATAATCATAATCATAGTCATAATCTTAATCATAGTCATCACTATAACCATAAGCATTATCATTAGATTAATTCTACTAAAAAATTGAGTCGGTTGTGATATCTTGGACCTTTTCATAATTATATTCATAATCGTAATCAGAATCATTATGATTATCATAATCACAGTCATAGTTTCTAGCTCCGTCTCTGTTCATACCACACCAATCATACCTCCCTCTTCAGAACTATGAATGCTGTTATAATAGTTAAGCCCGATGCTGCTAATAATGTTGATCAATTGTATGTGTGGTTCCTGGTCTCCTTCTTTTCAATTCGTTTTTTTTTGTGTTGTTGTTTTTGAAGAAATATTCGACTTTGTCTCTTTTACGATAATATCCGTAAAAGTACAATATACTGACATGATATATCTCTAGCACACACACACACACACACATATGTGAAATTTACGATATTCATATACATGTCTGGGCGGCAGCACGTCCTTTCGCATATCCTGTTTCATATTGGTTCATGGTTGTGGTCAAAAATGCTATCGAGGCTGGATTTTTTTGTTCGTCATTTTCCAATTTGCAATGTTTACCAATTGATGGGGGTGAACCGAACAGAAAGCGTTACTTTCATTTGTGAGGAGACTGTCATAACTCCAAAAATGTCGTTTTTTTTTCATAAACAAAGAAATTCAAAATTACTCCTACAGCGTGCAGTGCGCCCACAAAAGTATTATGCAGTCAATTCAGAAATGAGGAATTCTTGTGTTATGAAGGTCTTCGCCTACATGGGCTTGTTTATATTTAAGTTGCTGCACAGAGTATGCAGATATGGAGAATTATGATTTTTCATTACAATTTCCCATTATTGATGAAGTTTGAAGCTTTTTTTTTTGTATTCTCTCTTTATACACAGAGGCGTAATATTGTGGTGTGCGAGTGGGGCAGGGACTTGTAAAATCCTTGAACAGAAACGGAAACTCTCAGACATATTTTGCTTTATAATAATACTGAAAGAATGTGGAGAAGAAATTTGGACAGGAAGTAATTTAGAGGGATAATTTCGAATTGGCACCGGCGGAATTAGCCTTGGGCTTTTCCAAAGGGGCACTTACCGTCTCACAGAAAAGGTCTCCCTATGCAGTGGGTCCCTGTGGTTAAAGCTAACGCCGCCAGAGTCATGTAAAACACACGGAGGCTGTTCCTCCAACTCTGCATCTCTGCCAGACCAACCGTCTCTCTTTGGTCCTTTTAAATTAAAAAAAAGAACTTTTAATGATACTCCCGCTGAAAAGGAAATGGATATGACAACAAACATAACTGACTGACTGTCCATCTTATGTACTACGTACTTGTATCAAATGATTTCCGTCGGATACTGAACGAGGCGAGCTGTACTCACGCCACCACCAACACAGTACGTGCAACATTGTCAGCAGTCAAAAGCGGCAGCAAAGAGAAATGAAAGAAATACGTATAAACTCATTATACAATCAATAAATACTCATAAAATGCCACAGAAACGAGGGAAAAATTAATAGGGGTATTCAATTGATATCAACACATACACACTTGAAAGGATACATATACATTAACACACATATACAACAGAAAATATACAGGGAAAGAATGAATTCATTGTTGACTCCAACGGCGCCAACCAACTCCTATTGCGTTGTGTTTCAACCCATTGCATTGCCTTTTGCTTCGTGTGACCATAAAATGTAATGAAATAATAGTGAAAACAACGAAATGAAAAATAATATGAATTATTTCATATCCCATGACAGCAGAAGAATATTAATGAGATGACTGGTGGCTGTGAGACGTGAGACGCCCCTTGGATCCCTAATCCCCAATTAAATAAATGTCAAAAGGTCCAATATCAGTCGTGTCTCGTAAGGCGGTTGTCTGACTGAATGATTGAAAGGAAGTTGTCCTAAATTAGCTTAAGGAGCGTCTCCTTCACTCGCAGACCTATAGGGTACCTAGTGATACCCTTAGGTTGAGAAGACTCAAGTGGATCCAGAGAGAATCCAGAGCATCATCTTCTTAATATATATTTACCCTCGACACTGACTCTGTCACGCAGTACGTAGGAATTTAAATAGGCATTCTATAATTCTATATAAACTAGTAAGTTGTAATGCGCCTATGGCGCCCGTTGAAATATGGAAACAAAATTTTGTTGAAAAAAAAAAATTTTTGGGGGAAAAAAAATTTTGTTGAAAAAAAAAATTTTCTTGAAAAAAAAAAAATTTCGAAAAAAAAATTTTGTAAAAAAAAAAATTTTTGTTGAAAAAAAAATTTTTGAAAAAAAAAAAAAAAAGTAAAAAAAAATGTTGGGAAAACACAATTTCTGTAAAAAAAAAATATTTTTTTTTTTATTATTATTATTTATAGAATTATAGAATGCCTATTTAAATTCCTACGTACTGCGTGACAGAGTCAGTGAATCAGTGTCGAGGGTAAATATATATTAAGATTCTATAAATAACTAGTAAGTTGTAATGCGCCTATGGCGCCCGTTGAAACATGGAGACAAATTTTCGTTGAAAAAAAAAAAATTTGGTGGAAAAAAAAATGTTGAAAAAAAAAAAAATTGAAAAAAAAAAATTTCTTGAAAAAAAAATTTGGTTCAAATAAAAATTTTTCCTTGAAAAAAAAAAATTTTTGCGGAAAAAAAAATTTTTGGTTGGAAAAAAAAATTTAGTAGAAAAAAAAATTTTTGTTGAAAAAAAAATTTTGTAAAAAAAAAATTTGGGGAAAACACAATTTCTGTAAAAAAAAAATGTTATTTTTTTTATTATTATTATTTATAGAAAATTATAGAATGCCTATTTAAATTCCTACGTACTGCGTGACAGAGTCAGTGAATCAGTGTATCAGTGAATCAGTGTATCAGTGAATCAGTGTCGAGGGTAAATATATATTAAGATAATAATAAAAAAAATATTTTTTTTTGTACAGAAATTGTGTTTTCCCGAAATTTTTTTTTTACCAAAAATTTTTTTTTACCAAATTTTTTTTTTTTACAACTTTTTTTTTTCTACAAAAAATTTTTTTGTAAACAAAATTTTTTTTTTTCCACAAAATTTTTTTTTTTTCAACAAATTTTTTTTTCCATATTTCAACGGGCGCCATAGGCGCATTACAACTTACTAGTTTAAAATAAGAAGAGTGAGTTGGTTTGCTGCTAAAGAAACTAAATATTTAAAATGTAAAAAAGTGATTTGTCAAAAGTTAGGTTAAGAAGAGCCTCCTTCACTAGTAGAAGGATTCCTTATGGCTTTTTCAAATGCAAATGCATTTCAAAATGACAAAATAATCTGCAGCCAACTTCACACTGCAAAAATCACAAAAGGAATTGCCAGTACGAACACGTGTTTTCCCTTTTACATTCCCCTTACCTCTCTCTATCTCTCTCCCGCAAACAGTGAATTGCGGCAATTGAAATTGTCTCGCCTGAATCGGGACTTAGTTTCCGATAATAACGTCGCCTGACAAAACTCTGAAATCGAACGGAAACACATTTTGTTTGGTAAGAAAAATTTTAGATTTGTTTGTCTCCCGCCAGCAAATTAAGAAAAATTGCCAGTCTTTTTTTAAATCGTTTCCTTATTCATAAGGTTCTTGTTTCTTATTTTTTCACTGTAATTAAGCTGATTAAATATTTCAACAATTGAATTATTCAATCGAAATAAAACAACAGAAAAAAATCTCTTATCACTAATTCTTTGTTGCAAAATAACATTCCTCCTCCCCCAGCCACCACACTTGATTTTGTTGCACTACTTTAAGAATTTTTCGGTAGTTTTCGGAAACTTTTCCATTAAAATTAACTTTCAGCAGCAACATTCTTCCATTAAGTAAAAAATACCAGATTCTTGGCGAAACAACAGCGCAGACTGGACGCGCGGGTCTGTGGAATTTGTTCGTCACTTCGTGTTGCTGCCGTTGCTGAGAATTACTTTGGCAACTTGGCAACTTTGTTTTGTTTTAACTATCCCAAAAAGTGTTTGTGCAACAAAATTATAAGCAAATCGTTGCAAGTTTGGTGTGTTGGCTTAGTGTCCCCCCCCCCACGCTCCACTTCGCAAAACATTTAAAGCAACTGTGAGGCTGCTGAGGCCATTTTCAACTTTCATTCACGAAATAAAACGACAGCTATTGCAACAAATAATTTATTTACCACAAAGTTGTGGTAAAGAAATACAGATTTTTCTCCACTTTTTTTTGTTTTGTTTTGTTTAAGAAATTAAATGAAAATACCCGAAAGATTATTTCCACAATTGCTGAAATAAAACAGGACGCCAACAAAGTTGTTGGCCAACTTGAGGAGATGTTGTTTTTTTTTACCAAATATACAAAAACTGAAAATTTCAAAACCGAAACAAAACAAGAAACTTGGTTAGCTAAGGATATGCCCATGTTGTTTGTTTTTCGTTTCTTTTTGATTAGAAACACAAACTGTAATGGTTTTCTTGCCACTATTTGCAGTTTATATATTTGTTTTAATATTTCGCGTTCCCCTGGTTCTGGGAGTTGAGCTGTTTTTCTGAACTTTATATCCCTTCCTGTTTGAACAGCACTTATGTATCCCTTCATTTCCTGTTACTCGAATTTGTGCTCATACCTGTATGCCTGCCCGATTCAGCATCCACGGGGGGAGGGGTGGCGCGGAGTTTTGTGTTCCCAATTTCTATTTTTAAAACATGAATCCTTTAACGGTTCAGCTATCCCTTCTGCGTCTCTGGCACACTGGGGCGTTCGTTTACAATTTGTTAAAGGTGTTTCATTTCTGTTAACATTTGCAGTTGTAGCTGTTGGCTTTTTCTCTCTCCCTCTCTCTCTGCAATTCCTCGGAGATCTTTTGCTGTGGCGGTTGGTTCCTTTTGTATCCTTCGTTGCCCCATATTTGAATGTACAATTGAATTTTGTTTCGTTGCCTCTGCTTTCTGCCAATATTTTCTTCTTTTTTTTTGTTTTTGGTGCATCCGCTTGCGCCGTATTTTAGTACCACCTCAATGATTTGGTTTATTTTCTTTTACGCTTTGTTTGTAAGCGCGGTAAAGGTAAGAATTTGTAAAGGAAAATTCGACAAATCGTTTTGAAAAGCAAAAAAAATTGAGCTGCATGCATAATTTCAAAGGATGGCGCAAAGAAAATTCCAAACTATTTCAAGTGTTTGGTTAGAAATTCAATTGAACGTTATTAATATTCAGTTTTTTCGGGTTTCTCTCTTGTTGGCAGACTGGTTGTTGTTTTACGACTGGTGCTGTCGATGCCAAACTCATGTCTTGACAAGAGACAGCCTCCATTAAGGCATGTTCAAAGACCGGCGGGTCTGTCATGGAACTTTTTTCGTAACTTCATTAAAATATAAGGAAAATATTCATACTTTGTAGGTAAAACACAAAATGTTTGTTTCATTTTTTTTATCAGAACATTTTTCCATTTTTTGGCGATAGATATTAATTTGTAATACACTATACTCTCTCATAAGCGGACAGCTAAGGGACTGAGAATTTGGTCCGCTTATGAGAGAAGTACACAAGACGACTGAAGCGGATTGGTACTGAAAAAAGTCACCCTTTATGACAGATGTCCGCTTAAGAGAGATGTCCGCAAGGAGAGAGTACACTGTAGATGTTTCCTTTTTTATTTTCCCCATTTTACCCCCCTTTTCTGTTTTTTTTTCCACTGCTGTTGTCAAGCGCGCAACAATTTCCAAACATTTTTTTCATTTTCACTTCCCTTTCTTTATTTCTAAAACGTTTTCCCACATCCTCTATATTTTACCGCCTTGGACCCTTTTCTGTCGTCTTTTCAGTATCTTTTTGTTTAACCCCACCTTTTGTCACTTTTTAACCCGTTTTGGTACACTTCGAACCTTTTTGGTCATTTCTATAATTTTCTATAAATTTAAATGTCCCTTTGTCCCTTTATTCCCTTCTTCAAATTTTTTCAAATACATAGTTCATTTGAAATAGTTTTTCGCACTTTTACCTTCATTCTTGTTGTCTTTATTGCCTTCTTCCAATTTTTTCAAATAGTTTTTCGCACTTTTACCTTCATTCTTTTTCCCTTTATTGCCTTCTTCCAATTGTTCATATTAATTGAAATCGTTTTTTGCACTTTTGTCCCTTTTTATCCCATTCCCATTTGTATCCCAAATTCTAACAGTTGCCATTCCTACTTCTCGCCTTTATGCGATTATTTTTAAATTATTTTTCATTTATATATTTCACCAGTTGAATCCAATTCTTGTTTAATTTCTTCCAAAAATGTAATCATTCCTGTCGATTGCAATTTTTTTTTACACATTTTTGTTTTTCCCCATTTAGTACTTTTTTTATCCCATTTTGACCCCATTTTTCGTCCCTTCCCTAACTATTATCCACTTGTTTTTGCCAAAAAGTTGGTTTTTATTTTTCTACTTTATGTAACTTTTTTATCCCATTTTGGCCCCATTTTTTGTCCCTTCCCTAACTATTATCCACTAGTTTTTGCCAAAAAGTTGGTTTTCCTTTATTTTTGTATTTTTCTCCTTTATGTAACTTTTTTATCCCGTCTTGGCCCATTTTTCGTACCATCTCTAAGTCATTTCCAACTGTTGCAGATATTTCTCATTTATATTATTCAAGTTTGAAACCTTTTAGTCCCCTCTTCCATTACCACCAATTGTTGGCCCCTTCCTGTCGATTACAATTTCTTTCCACATTTTTTTTGTTTTCCTCTCTTTGTGCTTTTTTTATCCCTTTTTGGTACGTTTATGCCACTTTTTCGTCCATTCTCAAACTATTATCCATATGTTTATGCAAAAATTATTTGCATCCTTTTTTATTTTTTTCCCTTTTTATATTATATAAAAAAATTCCGTACACTCTTATTTTCAACAAAATATTCAGTTTAAAATTTTTAAAAAATGTACTGTATTTGAGGATTGAGAAATTTTTTTTTTGTGAACTGATCCCACCAATTTTCAAATCCATAAAATTACCCCGAAATTACACTACCATCAGAATGTACTGTATTTAATGTTTTACTGAGTTTACATTGTACAGTACTCTAATCTTTTATGCTTTCGCATATTTATATATTCTTCGTTTCAAATGGCTTAAATTTCCTTTTTTTACAAATATATTGTACTACCTTAATTTAAGATTTGATTTTTGTATTTATGAGTTGAGTGAATTTACAGTGTACTGTACACTATTTCTCTTTAAATTCTTCGTTTCAAATGACTTTATGGCTAAAATTGACTTTGTTTACATATGCATTGTACTACCCTCAAAATGTACTGTATTTAAGGTTTTAGTGAAATTACCTTGTACCGTACTCTACTCTGTTAAGCTCTGACATTTTTTTATACTCTTTGTTTAAAATGTTTTTGAATTCATCGTAATTGGTATATGACTTAAATTCACTCTTTTTTTACAAACGTACTGTACTCGCTTATTTGCACAATACAAAGTAATTACTTTGAACTTTCTGCTAATCCTGCAACTCCTTTCATTATTCAAATGTCCTTGTCCCACACTGCGTTCTGCGTTCTTTTTTGTCTGTGTGTGTGTGTTTTATTAATTGATTCCATCATTATTTTCAAATTGGTTTCCACTTGGTTTGACCATGTTGCTCGCAGGAATTATTACGCATATTACTGCGGCGTATTGAAGTTGCAACATGGCGCATAAACGATACGATTGATTCTTGTTTTGCAATATAATGTGCCATAAACTTGTTGTGTGTACACAAATGAATAATTCATAATTTTCAAGTTGAATTCATGCATAATTCCAATTTAATGCGGTCGGTCATTCAATTTGCCATCCGCACCGTCGTGTACAATAATTTGTTGTGCCACCGTATAAGTTTTGTATTATTTTAATTTTACGAAATTTCAATTTTTACAAATTACCAACGAGGACGAGTTTGTGTGAAGGCTGAACGTTATTATAAACGATCAGCGCGCCCCCCCAATAGGGTTGACCACCTCTACGTTTTTCAACTTATTTTGCTGTTAGAAGAGCTGGGGAAACGGTTTCTCTGGGTGAAAAATTGTAAACAAGACAAAGTTTTTCATCATTCCCCTGTTTTTCAATGCAAATACGTGTTTCATAGAATATTAACTAAATTTTTGTTTGCCTCGACGTACTTATGGCTTTTGTTGGTGGGCAGCAAGGAAGGGGGGGGGGGAATAATTTTGTTGCCTTTGCTACACTTTTGAGTTACGTACCGTACAGCACAGCAGTACTACAATCGACAGTACCATAATTTTGCCGGGGGAAAAGTAAAGTAAATAAAAGTAGAACGAACGACTAAAAAGCCATAACAACAACGCCAACTAGGACTCGATGGTTTCATAATTCAAAAGGCAACAGCAGGAGCTCCAGCAGCAACAACGCCAATTCCACCATACAACTGATGCAACAACAACAGCTACAGCTTTAAAATTTACATTGAAATAAACGGGATGAAATAATTTGAATGCAGCTGGAAATTCAATTTTTTTGTTTTTTTCCATTTCACTTTAGCAATTCTTTCTACTGTACTGGTATTTTTGTCCAAACCCTCTCCTCCCCCTATATCCGTATACCTTTGCGACAACTAATATTATGCAAATTGGGTTTGGGAGTTTATGGTCTTTAATTCAGTTCCATTCTCGATTTGTTTTAAATTCATAGGACGGACAATAAAGTTAGACGGTAAATGTTTGATTTTGTACAGTACAGCTGAGGAAGCAACAAATGTAATTAAAATGTTAAGCAGGCGCTATACAGTACCTAGATGCAGGAGATTTTATAATATTAAAAGATTAGACAAACTGCCGGTTTCACGATGTCAAACGGATGTGTGTCTCGTCGTTCGACCTGTCGTTTTCGATGTACAGAAATCAAAATTTGTATTGAAACGATTATCAAACCAAGTTGGTCGGACTTCACACCAAATTGGTTTGACTGCAAAACAAGTCGACTTGACTTCAGACCAAATGGCTTTGGCTTCAAAACAATTTGTCTTGACTTCAAAGTAAATTGGTTGGGCTTTCAACAAATTCATTTGACATCATACCGATTCAGTTTGATATCAAACTAAACTGGCTTGATTTCAAGCTAAATTCGTTTGATTTCAAAATAAAATCGTTTAATTGGTTAGATTTCAAAACAAGATGCTTGGACCTCAAACCAAGGTGTTTGGACTTCAAACTATATTGGTTTGACTGCAAAACAAGTCAGTTTGAGTATAAACTTTTTTTTGTATTTTGACTTCAAACCAATTCGGCTTGACTTCAAACTAAATTGGTTTGGCTTCCAACAAAGCGATTTGACATCAAACCGAGTCCGTTTGACTTCAAACTAAATGGTTGTGATTTCAAAACAAGTTGGCTGGACTTTAAACCAAATTGCTTGGACTACACACTAAATCGGTTTGACTACAAAACAAGTCGGTTTGATCGTTGTTTTATATTTAAACCAAATTGCTTTGGTTTCAAACTAAATTCGTTTGACTTCAAACTAAATCGGTTTGACTTCACAGCAAAACGGTTTGAGTTCAACTTGGTTTGACGTCATACCAATTCTGTGTGACTTCACCAAGTGTTTTTGGTTTGACTTTATTCTGATTCTACCTTCGACCTGGAATAATATGAAAATTTACAATCAATCCTATAGTCATTATAACATATCGTCAGTATTTGCCAACTCTCCACTTAACCCATGTGAAATTCATGCTTATAAAAAATCCTGTTCTCGATTTGCCCCCCAAACATTTTTGATATACTTTCTCCAATTCGACTTCCATGCGGTGTCTATGTTGTTATTTTCATTCCCCCCTCCGCTGCAATATAATTTGTACATATTTTATTTTTATTTTTGAAAAATTATGTCCCATCTTTTGTTTAACAAAGGCAAGCCAACGAACGAACGAACGAAAAAACTGACGAAGAGGAGAGGAAGAGATAGCATGAAATGTTGGCAAATAAATCCTATTTGTCGTTTAATTACAATTTTCCACACTATCCTTGTGACAGTTTTATGACCTCGTCCGTTTTTTTTGTCGTTTTTACGTTTCGTGCGGTTCGTTACATTGCTGCCTTCCTCGACATCATTCATTCATGATGTTGATGCTGATGACGACGAGGTCGATGATGACGTTTACGAGAACGACGAGAACAACGATGATGACCAAGATGTTAATGATGTTGTACGAACATTCTTTTTTTTGTTCTTGGCTTTGTCCCGACTGGCCCGTCCTCTGTCTTTCCGTTTCTGCCATAATTTTCCTTAATTTCTGTTTTATAAAAAAAAATCAGTGGTTTTGGAAAAATCCAACTCGGAAGCAAAACCGCACACATAGTCAAAAAAAAAAAAAAAAAAAAAAAACTCAACCCAAGTTGTATCAACAACCAACTCTTCAGCAACAATCGAAGCAATATAACCAGCGCAGCCTCCTGCCATCCAGCCAAACCGCCTGAACGACTCTCAGGCGTTACAAGCCACACAACTCCCACAGTTTACATTTCAGTTCTGGGAAGAGGAAATGCTGGAGCCGGTTTGTGGGTTACAATTTATTTTCTTAAATGTTCGCCTGATTTGTATATGAGGTGTGGTGGTTTTGGGGGCGGATTGAGGTGGGGAGGTATTCATTTCATTTCATTTCACTTTATTTTGTATTCTTTTTCCAAAACTTGCTTCTCACTCTGTGTTTCTGTTTCTGTTTTTTTGTTTTTGTAGGCCATGTTGGTGGTTGCGGCATCACTGATGAAGTATCCCAATGGATGGAGAATATACAAAACTCAGCCGTCGAAGAACTACCCGAACCCATGTCAAAGGGTATCAAAATCCCCAGAAAGCGTACACCGCCAACGGAAGATAAAATCATTGTGGAAAGTGCGACAGATGATGTTGATGATGATGACGCTGATAACAAAGGATCAACGATCAACTCTTCCTCGAACGCCACAACGCACAGCAACCGTAGCAAACAGAGAACCACATCCTCGGCGAGTGCCGGTGCCGGTGCTACGACTTCATCATCAACGCCGTCAGCTGTTCCAACGGCCACACAACCACCGAAAAAATATGCCAACAACTACCGTAACAACAGCAGCAACAACAGCAATAATGGTGCCATCGACGATTTCAAATATCCTTACGTGAAATACACCAAAGAGGCCAACTCACGTTACGACGATGACGCCGTGGAGGCCGTGGCGGCCGCAGAGGCAGCAACCGGCGGTTCTGGTTATTTTTATGATCCCGAAACGGGGCAACGTTTTCAACCCACCGACGATGACTGGCATGAACGTGTTCATGAGCGCGTACGACGTGCATCCGGAACGTCGGGCACTTCCGCACGCCGTGAGGATAATAAGAATACCTGTTCGCTGTACATACAAACGGATCCATTGATTTGGCGGCACATACGTGAAGGCATCGCTGACGTAAGTACTACCCAGCAGAGATATATTTATGTGATACATTGCATGGCCGATAAGAGGCTGGTCTAGCAATTTGGGTGAAAAAGACAGATTGAATACAAGACAAAGGCCGACATATTTCCTAATCGGCGAATTTAAGAAGAAAAACACACAATTTGCAATTCACTCCTACATGTCATTGCCTTTCTTCAAGTTGTGCAGCTACAGCATGTTGCCAAATGCTTTGCCACACTCATCACACCGCCCACAATATCACGAAAATAATTTCAAACAAAAATTGTAGTTTTTCTTTTCTTTACAACTCCCTTTCCGTTTGAACGATTCCATGTGGGAAATATATTTCCGAATGAGGTTGAAGAATACAAATTGTTCTCTTTGCCTTTTTTGTTTTGTGGCTTGTGGGGAAAAGTAGATGCATGGCCAACTCCAACACCATCCCTGATTTGAGGGGTAGGTAAATGATCCTCCTTTTCGTTTGCAAGTCCTCCTGCTCAATTTCATTTCATTTAGCATTGGCAAACATCACGCAAAGTGAATGACTTGTAAGTTGCTGCTTTTGTTTGTGTGCATTCCTTCTACAATTTTAGGATTTTCCTTTGATTGTGTGCTTTCCCCCCACAAAAAAAAATATCCTGTCGTAAGCTGTTGGTTGTCAGTCAATGAATTTGCATTTTTATTAATTAAAGTCTGGATATTCTTGCGATTTTTTTCTTTAGTGTTTGTATTTTGTATTTTTCCTAGAAGGGACGTTTCTTGTTATGAAATGTGTGGCTCTATGAAAAATGGCCCCGTCCCCAAAAAAGCTCATTTTTCATTATGAAAAATTTCCCAAAAAAAAATTAGGGAGTGTTTCATAATTTTTGGGTAATATTTCATTTTTCGTTTTTGTGATTTTTCATAGAGCCCTACAGTTCATTTCAATATTTTAAGAAGATTTCCTGCCCCTTCTAGGAAAAAAATAAAAAAAAATCGCAGGAATATCCAGACATTAATTAATAAAAATTCAAAGTATTGACTGATACCAAATAGCTTACAACAGGATATTTTTTGAAAAATTTCCTCAACAACATTTTGGAGTTTTTCATAATTTTTTTGGTAATATTTCATATTTTTGTTTTTTTTTTGGGTCATTTTTCATATGGAAAAATGGACAAATTATCAATTTTTTTATTTTTGGGATATTTTGCAAAAATTACCTAAATTTGTAAGAGAATTTTTGGGGCATTCTGGTAATTTTTGGGGTAATTTTGCATAAATTGTTTCGGAAATTTTATAGAATATCTAAACGAAATTTTCGTATTGGGGGAGATTTTTCCGTTATTTTGAAAAATACTCCATTGGAGAAATTCTTTATATTTTTTTTTTATTATGAAAAATGTTTCAAAAAAATCGGGGAGTTTTTCATAATTTTTGTGTAATATTTAATTTTTTGTTTTTGAGGCATTTTTCATATGGAAAAATGGACAATGAAAACTAAACGATTTTTTTTTGGAGTATTTTCAAAATAAAAGGGATCATATATCGATTTTTTAATAATGTTGTTTTTTGGGGTTTAATTTCATAATATTTGGGCGGTTTTGAATATCTAAACGAAATTTTCGTATTGGGCTTATTGGGGGGATTTTTCATTTATTTTGAGGAATTCTCCATTTTTTTTATTATGAACAATTTTTAAAAAAAAAAAAAAAAATTGGGGTGTTTTTCATAATTTTTCATTTTTGTTTTTGAGGCATTTTTCATATGGAAAAATGGACAATGAAAAATTAAATTTTTTTTTTGGGATATTTTCAAAACATAATTGATCATATATCGATATTTTGGTTAAGTTTTTTTCAGGGGGTATTTTTCATAATATTTAAGCGATTTTGCACTGTGTAATTTTTCATAAATTGTTTGGGGGAATTTGTAGAATATCTAAAGGAAATTTTCGTATTGGGGGTGATTTTTCATTTATTTTGAGAAATTCTCCATTCTTCATTTTTTTATTATGAAAAATGTCTCAACAAATTTTGGAAAAATTTTTTATCATTTTTGGATAATATTTCATTTTTTGTTTTTGGGGCATTTTTCATATGGAAAAATGGACAATGAAAATTTCCCCCTTTTTTTGGAATTTGTGTATTTTTTTTAGGATATTTTCAAAACAAAAGGGTTCATATATCGATATTTTAATAACGTTGTTTGCACTGTGTAATTTTTCATAAATTTTTTGAGGGATTTTTGAGAATTTTTTGGCTACATTTTTGTATTGGGCTTTTGGGGGGATTTTTCATTTATTTTGGGGAAATCTCCATTGGAGACATACTTAATTTTTTTTTTTTTTTGTATGTGGGACATTTCTTATTTGGGTTATTTTCCATACAGCCGAAATTTCATACAATTCCAAATTTGTCTCAGACTGAAACATGGACGAAAACATATCGGTAATCAGGAGCATTTCTTAAAGCTCTATAACACCGTGTTACAAAAAAAAGATTTTTTTTCTGTCCTATGAACCAAACGCACATATTCGGAAAGAGGGGAAAAAATAAAAATACACGACAGATTTTTTTTTTTTTTAAGTTTGAAGTATAAAGCTCGTAGTGGCCTGTGTGAAAGCCTTTGGACCGATTTTTAACCCTTTTTCAGTGATCCAATCGAGCTGATTTTTGGCAGGCAGACTCGTGGAAATGCCTGTATCACGTCAAATTTTTTAAAAAAATAGATTTTTTCAATTCTCAGATTTTCTCCAATTTTTATTATTTTTGAGAAAAAATATTTTTTTCACTTTTCTTAGCATAACTTGAAGAGACTCCAAATTTTTAAACTACTTAAGCGTTACGAAAAAAAAATGTTTTTTGAACTGAAACCTTTAAAAAAAAACGATAACTATTTAAAAAAAAAATTAGGAAAATCTGAGAATTGATAAAAATCAATTTTTTAAAAAAATTGACGTGATACAAACATTTCCACGAGTCTGCCTGCCAAAAATCAGCTCGATTGGATCACTGAAAAAGGGTTAAAAATCGGTCCAAAGGCTTTCACACAGGCCACTACGAGCTTCATGGCTCTGAGATTACTCTCCCACTGCTAAAGTCGCCACCATTTGCGTGGAATGGAAAACCGCCCTTGAAAATGTCTTATGCGGTTTTAAACCTGGGTTTACTTGGTGTGATAGTCGCCATAGTGGACAACGTCTGTCCACATGTCAAACTTGAGATAAGAACACTTTTAATTTTCAGATTCAGATATCAAAGCTTGTGGTCCCCAGGTCTATATTTTATGTTGTCCATGTCACTCTTTACTTACTCGCGGCTCTGAATTATTTTCAGTTTGAATTTATCGCAGTCATAATTATTATTAATCTCAATACTGCACCAGCATAAATCAATTTCATCTTTCTCTTATTTTCTTGTTTTTATTGTTTCGATATCCAATTAATACGCAATTTTTTATGACAATTTCCTTTTCTGTCTTTGTGTGTGTGTGTGTGTTTTTTGTATGTTTTTGCAGCATGATCGCAGTCATAAATACGAAAGGGATATAAAGACGCGCGAGGAAATCACATCGTTAATAGCCCATCATGTTACGGCCGTTAATTACATTTACCGCAATACAAAATTCGATGGACGTACCGAGCATCGTAATATACGTTTTGAGGTAAGTACCTTGTCTCGCTGCACTACCCGTCGCCTACCTGTCGCCTCCTCCTACTCCTGCCGCCGACCAGCATCAACACGCGCCGAGCTCATCAACGGAAATACCCACATTGTTGAGGGCCACAATGGCCAAAAGCAACGATGACGATGATGGTGATGGTGGTAGTGGTGGTGGTGGTGGCATTGGTATTGGTGACAATCATAATGCAGATTGGCTTGTGGCAGCGCTCGCTTCTCTCGAAAAGTGCTTACACGAACTTTTAATTAATTCATTATCAAACCACAAATAAATTGTTTGCAAAATCCACAGGCCGAGAAATGGCCACATCAACTGGAAAAATATGCACAATCCAATCCTATTGATTTATGGTTTAAGCAGCAATTTCCGTTTACACTTTTGCCACGTTGCTCTGTGTTCACTTATTCATTTACTGTTGTTTTATTAATCGCCATTTCCGCCCCCCAAGGTTCAACGCATTAAAATTGATGATGATTCGGCCTGCCGCACCTCCTACAATGGACCACACAATGCTTTCTGCAACGAGCACATGGATGTCTCGAATTTCCTCAATCTGCATTCCCTGGAGGATCATTCGGACTTTTGTCTGGCCTATGTGTTCACCTATCGTGACTTTACCGGTGGCACTTTGGGCTTGGCCTGGGTGGCCAGTGCCTCGGGCGCCTCTGGCGGCATCTGTGAGAAGTACAAGACGTACACGGAGACGGTGGGTGGCCAGTACCAGAGCACAAAGCGTTCGCTGAATACGGGCATTATCACATTCGTTAACTACAATAGTCGGGTGCCGCCAAAAGTGTCCCAGCTAACGTTGGCCCATGAGATTGGCCATAACTTTGGATCACCGGTAAGTCTCACACATATTGACTTTATTTCATTTGATTGTGATTAATTTCCCATTTTCTTGCCTTCACTTCACCGTTAGCATGACTACCCGCAGGAGTGTCGACCGGGCGGCCTGAATGGCAATTTCATTATGTTCGCCAGTGCCACGTCCGGTGATCGTCCCAACAACTCCAAGTTCTCTTCCTGTTCCATACGCAACATCTCCAATGTTTTGGATGTCCTTGTGGGCAACATGAAACGTGATTGTTTCAAGGTGTCCGAAGGCGCCTTCTGTGGCAACAAGATTGTCGAACAGGGCGAGGAATGCGATTGTGGCTTCAATGAGGACGAGTGCAAAGATAAATGTTGTTATCCTAGATTAATTAGTGAATACGATTTGTCGCTCAACAGCTCTGCACGGGGCTGTACACGCCGCGCCAAGACACAATGTTCGCCTTCGCAGGGTCCGTGTTGTTTGGCCAACTCGTGTACATTTGTGCCCACAAATTATCACCAGAAATGCAAAGAGGAAACTGAATGTTCCTGGTCAAGCACTTGCAATGGCACAACGGCCGAGTGTCCCGAACCGAAGCCGCGCGATGACAAAACCAAGTGCAACAATGGCACCGCTCTGTGCATTAGAGGCGAATGCTCGGGCTCCATATGCCTGCTGTGGAATATGTCCGAATGCTTTTTGACATCGCAACAGCAGCCGCAGGTGGACAAGCGGAGATTGTGCGAATTGGCCTGCCAGAATGGCAACGATACGACCACCTGTCGTAGTACATCCGAATTTGCCCATTTATTTGGTTTACCCGATGGCGGTATCAGTTTACGCCCCGGTTCACCTTGTGATAACTTCCAGGGCTACTGTGATGTGTTCCTCAAATGTCGCGCTGTCGACGCCGATGGTCCCCTGGTGCGCTTGAAGAATCTCCTGCTCAATCGGGAGACACTGCTGACAGTGGCCCAATGGGTTACGGAGAACTGGTATATTGTGGTGTTATTGGGTATTGCGTTTATTATTGTTATGGGTATATTTATCAAATGCTGTGCGGTGCATACCCCCAGCTCGAATCCTAAGAAGCGAAGGGCTCGCAGAATCTCCGAAACGCTGAGAGCACCTATGAATACGTTAAGACGAATGGTGAGTAGTCATACGATTCATGCAATATGCTAATACTTTAATAAAAAAAAAAAACAATTTCTCTGCTTTAGCGTCATCCTCATGGCCGCAGTGCGGGTCCACGTAGTATACCACCGCCTGTCCACGACTCGCGTGCCCAGCATCGCAACTATCCGCCCGATTGGGATCGTCATCATCGTCCAGGTGCGGCCAGTGGTGCTGCTGCTGCAGCAGTGCCCCTACCAGCCGCCAGCAGTCATGCGAGTCGTTCGGGTGCAGGTGGTCGACCGTCGGGCGGTGGCGGTGGCCGCAGTTCCCGTTCGAATGGGTCCCGACAACCGAGCAGTTCCCGTTCTGGCGGACAACATGGGTATGCCGATGCCCCACCAACTGTGGGACCATTATCGAACAACCCCAACATGGTTGTGGGTGGTGGAGGTTTACATATGGGTGGTAGTGGGGGTGGTGGTGCATCCATTGCTGGGTCGGGTTCATCAACTAGTGGTGCGGGTGTTGTATCACGCGCCCAAATGCCTTTGCCCGCCCTGCCGTCCAATGCACAAACGCAACAACAACAACAATCACAACAACAACAACAACTGCCACAACAAGCATATTATGCGCCGAAAGGTGTGTGTGTGTGGCTGTCAAACAGTCAATAGTACAGGACCAAAAGAAAAGAGATATGGGAAAAAATAAAAAACAAATCGTAAAGATTTTTAGAAATTCCTGAGAGGTTTTATGAAAGCGTTAAAGTCCATGTCACAAGGGCACATATTATCGGTGCGTTTATTGTTCGAAATAGATTTCTTTCGGTGTCAAATTCAGTAAATTTTGAATCAGAGAGATGTGTAAAAAAAACAACATTTTCATATTTCGGAAAGCAGCCAAAGTAGTTAACCCTCTAACCCTCTAGAAATTCCTGAGAGGTTTTATGAAAGCGTTAAAGTCCATGTCCCAAGGGAGACATTTTTTCGGTGGGTTTATTGGTCGGAATAGATTTCTTTCGGGGTCAAATTCAGTAAATTTTGAATCAGAGAGTTGTGTAAAAAAAACAACATTTTCATATTTCGGAAAGCAGCCTCTCTCTAACCGACAAGACCGCCATAAGACGGTCATCAATAATTGTGTTTAATTTCAAAAAAAATATTTCATAAAAAATAGTATTCATCTAGCCGACCAAACTGAAATACTGGAAAATCCTTGCCACCTGTTTTTTTGACCAGTTATGCACAAACAAATATTTTTTACGAAATTAAACACAATTAATGAAGACATCCCCAGAGTGGCATTGCCGGCTAGAGGGTTAAGGGCTAATGTCATTAAATCGCGGCTGCCTTGTCCCAATAGACGAGTGACTTCAAGAGCCTCCATTAAAAAATGGTCTAACGGTCAGGTGATGGTTCCACAATGTGACATTAAACGCTCACAAAAGTATCTTTTTCCATGTTATCCACATTTCTACCAAGCACCATTCTTCCATTGCGGTTCAAAATAATAAGTCCCCGATCATCGAACGCTACTTTTTCAAATGTTTCTTCCTTTACCGACATTTGTTAGACTGAGTGCAGGTTTATGGTACTCTCAGAATTGCTGAATACTTTGAAAATGTTTCAATATTCCGTACAATGTAGAAACTGGGAAAATGTACAATTGTATTTTATTAATTGATTTGCTTTCTATTACTTTCAATTTTAAGAAACAAATTCCGTACATATTTTGTCTGTTCGCCAACAATAAAATGACTAAAAATGGCCAATAAATTCCATGAAAAAAAATGTCTGTAGTATCCGGCTCTGGTATAACCGCCCGTCAAACATTCAATTAATAAGCAATGCCTCAACATTCAAAGCAGAGCTATTTAAATTCTTCAACAATTTGTAAAATCTAATATTTACATTTAATTTGTAATAATTTAATTGAGAGATGAGATGTAAATCATCTTGTAGTTCACCACGCACAAATAAATACTAATAATAATGAGAAACCAATCTGGCGATTTTGCAAAAAAGGAACAAATTTCTGGTTTTTAGGAACAATAAGGATTCTTAGGTTTTTGCATAAAATATCGATGATATTCCAATATTTCCCATATCTCTTTTCTCCGGAATTTGAAATCAAATTTGTGAAACCCCCTATTTTTCTAATTCAAAAAAAAAACAAATGCAATTATTTCGTTACCGTTTTTATTCTAGCCAAGTTCCTTAAATGTTATGCTTTGTTTATGTAATTTTTTCTTTTGTTTTTCAAAATTCTCTTATTTTCTTTTTGTATACGCATATCAATTTCATATCAACTTTGAGCCTTATCAGAGAAACAAGAAAGAAAAAACCCCATACTATTATTTAATTACAATTGAAATTCCTCACTCCTTATTTTGTAGTTGAAGTCCGCAATAAATCCCGCTCATCACGTACAAACACATCCTCCTCTACGGCAGCATCAGCGGCCGCAAAGGGCCAACACAAATCCAAATCCAAAGACCAAGCCAACAGTCAAAAGTCAAACAAAACTCGGCGTAATATTGTCTATTGATTGCATTGACTAAATGACTGATTCCTAGTATCCAAAAAAAAAAAAACAACAAAAAAAATGAACTACAACAAAACCTAAACACGCCATACTAAATACTACTAGATAACGAAAAGAAAGACACATTTTATTTTTTTACACAACGATGTATTTATCCGCCTCAAGCAAAATGTCGTAGATAAAGATAATAACGTGATCATAATGATCTCATAATTGGTAATGATTACAATTTTTTATTTCTCCACCCACTTTTTTTTAGTTTTTTGAATTGATTTACTTTTTGTTTTCTCTTAACACTTGATTTTTGTCTTGTTTGTAGAAAGTGTTGTTTTCGATATCCCTGTTTTTTTTTTGTAAATTGTATACTTTGTTGTTGTTATGGTTTGTGCATGTTTTTTTTTTATTTAATTAAATTGATATATATTTTTTTAAATTACTAACAAGATTAACCAGATTAAATGTACAGTGAAACTTCCATAACTCTAATTTTCAATAAGTCAAAGCACTTCTGGTGACAGTTAAGGAGAGCTTTATAAGTAATTCCATTACTCAAAGTCGAACTTTTCGACGAGACAATGATAATTAGAGTTATGGAAGTTTGACTCCTATATAAGTATATGGAAAAAATTCTATTACCTTTGCCCTTAACTATTCCATTTCTGTTCTTTTCCAGACAAAAGTGGCTGGTGAAAAGTTAGTTTGTCTTCCTTTTGCCAAGGTGTTGGTCACAGCTTATTTAGTTTCTAAACCTCAGAACACAATATGAATTTTAATTAATCCATCATCCGACGGCTGAGTACAAATCCGTTTTCAAACATGTTTCCCTTTTGGAATATTCAAATAATTTCGAAGTGGACCGTATTAGATTTCAAAAATGGTTTTGGTTTCTTTTTTTTTAAGTATCTTTAATTGTCATAAACTAGCAGGTACATAGATATTAAATTTTACAAAGTGTTCTTATAACATTCCCTTTACAATTCATTGCTAGTAATCACAGGTAATGTCTGTAGACACTGTAGATCTTGTGAAACATAATTTAACCAACTGGATCAGTTTATTTCACTTGTATTGCCAAATGGTTGTTATCGATCCCATAAGGCGCCCTTATAAAATGCCTACCATTAAAATCTATCTAATGCTTGCGCTTTCAATTGCTTCCAGCTAATGTGTGGGCAGGTCCAATGTTGTTCAAGCGTAAAGCGATTCATTGCTGTACAGATTTCAAGCGGGGAAAACTATTCAAAACGAAGACAATAGAATTCACCCCATTTAGTTATCTCTTGCTTCATTTGAAATTTTCCCGGAACTACTCCTGGAATTCTATTATTTTTTAAAGGTTTCATAAAATTTGAAAAATGTCTCCTTTCATTTGAAAAATGTTTGATTAAAACGGAAAATGTTGTATATTTGATTTAAGTGAAATAAATCTGCAACCAAATGAATCCCGGTCTGATCCACGACGTTCGCTTGCTGTCTATGCGACAAACGGCCGATTTGCGAGCCACGAACAGTCAACACAACGACCGAAGACCCCATTTATACGAGGAATTTTTGGCTTGCCTTTTTTGGGGATTTCTCTTTTGGATTTGCTTCCAAAAGTCATATGAATTTATACGTTGACTTTTTGCTTTCGACTCCGTTTGATTTTTTTTTTGACGTTTAAACTTGAATCTTGTTGATTTGTCCCAATTTATTTTAAATTTACACGATGAATTTTTCTCCAGAGGTTTTCTTGACATTTTCTTTTGAAATGCCTTCATAAAGTCATGAAAATTTACACGATGACTCATGGTACAATAAACAAGGTAAGGCCAAGCAATCAGCTGATTTACAATTTTTTCTCGCAGCACTCTAAATTGACAAAGTTGACATTCGATGTTTTTGTTTACATTCAGGCAACTGTTGAAATTTCAAAAAACGTTTATTCAAATTATTGAAATTATTATTGTACCATGATATTTTGTATCAAATATTTACAACAATAACAAAAATTAACTGTCAGTAACTTTATTTTATATTCTTGACATATACAACTTTGACAATATAGAGTACCAGAGTTGTATCTGATTATTTGTTGTTGGGCTAATGACCTTACCTTGTTTATTGTACCATGCGATGACTGTTTAAAAACAAACATGTGTACTTGTTTCTAAGTGTATTCTTTTGTATAAACAATATAAAATTGACAATGTAAACAAATTTTTTTTTTTTTTTGGAAATTTTCAATTAAACAGTCAAATTTCTCCGCATTTCCATTTCGTGACTGTTTTGCTACTCCTCTTGCTTCTCTAACCCCTTCGCCAACAATCGTCGATCGTCTGTGGAAACCTGGGTGGAAATTCATCGTATAAATCGGGCCTTAAACGATGTTTTTATGGATTGGCTTTTTTTAAAAAAAATTTACTGTCAAAAAGAAATTTCCAAAAAAAAAATCCTTAACATGTGTGAAATTAAAAACGAAATTCCAAAATTAAAAAATAAAATTTTTGATTTGTGGCTTTTTTTCTACCCCGCAATCTTCTCTACACCTTTCGCCTTATGATTGTAAAATCAAGCAAAAAGTCATTATATCAATTCGGTCAAAGCAAAAAAACTTTATGCTAACAAAAGATGGTGGGTCGAGTTCTTATGCGAAAGTAACTGATTGTCTTTCGACATCTTGCCGTTCGAATATCAATATTTTTACTCTTGATTAGGCGGCTGATTTCACAAGCCACCATAATCCGACAGTTTTCGGGGCAAAGGACAAAAATAATCTATCTTGATAATATGATGCTACCTCATTTTTATTTATTGTAAGCATGTAATTCATATTTTCATTCTCCTTAACCACTAACACGACCTCTAACCTCCTGCCCTACTCTCATACCCAAATTCGTATTGCTCTACACAATAATTTCATAGAAACGAAATGAGAAAAACAGAAAATCTCTAAGCCATTACCTTTGTTTAACTCTTTTTCCGTAGTCGTCGTTCCGCAACCAGTAAATTATAATCGACCGCCATCACTGCATAATCCGGATTTGTATGCCGATGCCTATGCTGCTTTGGGACGTGGGGCATATGAAGCAACAGCGCGGGGGCCCAACAATAAAGTTTGACAGACACATGAGGTGAGGACAGCAACGGCAACCCCGAAACAGCCACATGAGCAGCGACTACAAAAGCAAACGCCGCTGCATTGGCAGCAACAGAAGAAGAATTTTAGTTTAATTAATAAAACAACAAAAATACAAAAATCAAATGAACTCAAATTAAATATAAATAATATTTTGTACGCTAATTATTATAATTTAATTTGTTAAACAAGCAAAGACATCTGTTTCTTTTGCCCGCCCCACAGTTTATATTTTTGAAAAAAAAAAAAAGAAACTTGAAAAAGCAAGACAACAGCAAGCAGAAATGAAATAATCCCACAATTTAAGAGGCAAGAAAAACGACCTAACAAAAATTATGTTTTTTTTTCAAGTATTTTTTTCCACTTTATCTTTAAGTTTTTCTTTTTTTGGTAATAATTATATGTATAATTTCTTTTATTACTGTAATACTTAATTCTTTAATTTTTTTTTTGAAAATTCTTTTCTAAATATTCTCATCTTGTTCTTTTTTTCAAATTCCAATTGACTTTATTTGCCTGTGTATTATGTGCATATACATATTATTTCTTTTGTATCAGTTCAATAATTATTTCGTAGTTTTTAATTAGTTGAGAATTTCTGTAATTGATATTTACAAAATTTAAACTTTCGATTGATGTGAAGATTGTATTTTTCCAGTATTCCAATTTAAATCGAGGACTTTAACAATTAATTAACATTTTGTGTCGTATACAAAATTTAAACAATATTCAGTAGGGTGCATTTCCAAATTGATAACAATTTAGTTGACGAGAATAGCTTGAGGACTAGAGTGTTTTTTTTTTCTGTGAATTTTCATAACTTTAAGTCTTCCAAAAACGCTTCTTTTGAAATTAATAACATAAATTGACTGGAAATCGGTTTCACGAATAATGTATTCTGAAATTCATACACAAATGCATTGTAACATTTAAAGATTTCATATTGAATTTCCAGCTCGAACTCATTCAAAATTCTAAGTTTTAATGTTTTTTTCTTCTTCAAATTTTAAGAAATCATAGACTCCAAATGGTCTCCTTACTCAAAGATTATTTTGTTAAAACAATTTGCACTAACTTGTAATTAGACAATACAAATTTTTTAGAAATTAATCTGCCATAACTTGAACTTCCATAAGTCGAAGCACTTCTAGTGACAGTTAAGAAGGCAAATTGCCTTAATCCGTATAAGTAGTTCCATTACTCAAAGACTCGAGTTATGAAAGTTTGACTGCAATATGATTTTCTTGATTTCAACAGTAACGACCCATAGACCGTGAATTCATATAATCAAATGAACGGATCAACTCTAAGAATTCAAATACTCTTGAACATTTTCGTTAAATTACAAAGACATATTTGATATGATTTGTGGTTTGAACCGTAAAGGTCTAACTAACTGAAGGCTCTATTTTTCCATGACGCATTGTTGTGAAAATTACCTAGCAAAAACCAAAACTAATACAGCCGAATTTGCATAAACAAACGAATGGATTTCAAATATAAATTGCCCCACAAATTCTAATAGATTTCATGTTCATATGTGAGAATGAGGCTTAAGAATAAGCATAAGCCTAAGTTTTTTTACTTACGTTCCTACTTGTTTTTTTTTTATTATTAAATTCTCAGTGTTTTGCAGCCCTGTGAACGTCTATCATGAGAAGATAAACGGAAAGGTTCCGTCATGATTTCATAAAAAAATATTGACAAAGACAGTGTACTCTCTCATAAGCGGACACCTAAGGCACTGAGCATTTTTTCCGCTTATGAGAGCTGTCCGCAAGGAGAGAGTACACGATATTTCGATTCAATTCAATCTGCCGCCCATGTATGATTTTATTTTCTCAGTCCATTTAAATCCTTAGTCTAGGGCCAACTTAGGACGACTTTTCGAAACCCTTTTCCAATGAGCAACAATAAATTAATATTATAAATTTTCTAAAGAAATATTTTTAATCATTAATTGAAAAAAAAAACTTGATATTTTTTAAAAAAAAGTACAAAATAAAAGGGATTTTCTGAAAAACACTTTTGCATATTTTTTCTAATTTAGTTGTCCGCTATTACTTTTCCCACAACGAATTGTATGAGGTTGAAATGTAATTTGTTGTTCGGTGTTCCGAAAGTTGTAGATTAGATCTAGACCCCAACCAGAGCAAAATGGTTTCTTTACGCTGTAATTTAATAACAGAGAAAAAGAAAACTCTTTAAACTCAGAGGTCCCGACTATTTAAGACATTTTTTTTTATTAATACAGTCAAACTTCCATAAGTCGAATCACCATTATCGCGTAGTAATGTACGACTTACGGAGACTGAGTTATGGAATTACTTATAAAATTGTTTAAGGGAATTGTGTGTCCTCAACTGGCACTAGAAGTGCTTCTACTTAAAGAAAATAGAAGTGTTACTGTAGTTTGAACAAAATTAAAGAATTCCGTTGAAAACTTCTTTTTCCCATTGTCAAATAGTTTGAATACAATTTAAGCATTTTCTTGTATTATCGTTTGGAAAATACTTTTTTCCACATGGTAAAGAGTTATTCACTAAAAATATCAACATTTCTTGAAACAGTAGTCCATCCAATCGAATTTTGTCTTAAACTCTAGTTGTATATCGTAGGCCTGCCTTTCCCATGAAATGAATCTCGTCCAGCTGTTTGTTTGGATTTTGAATTGTATATTAAGACATCTTTCTTTAGTTGAAATTACAGCGAATCACAGGGAAAAGAAGTTGATTATCGAAAATGAAACTCTAGAGAAGGTGTCCCTTCAATATTCAAGTACAATGGCAAAATGTAATGCAAATTAGTATATTCTTTTGCTTAAGTGAAATGAAAATAAGAAAATGTCAACAAATACAAATATTTGAATAGTTTTTTTGTTAGCAAATATTATTTTCATGCCACTATCAGCAATTTCTTGGTCATAGATTTAAACTATGGTTTAAAAGGGGCTCATCAAATTTAAACTAAACTAAAATTCACTAGACACTCTAGGCCCCGTATTTGTCAGTCCGATTCTGAAAACTCCCAGGGAGATAATTCCCGGGGAATTTGCTTTTTCCCAAGAACAATATCCTGCTATTCTAAACAAACCGAGCGAATAATAATAAAGGACATACAATTTCGATTATTCCGAGTCAGATGATTTGTTTGTTTAAAATAGGAGGATTAACTTCTCGAAAAAATTTAAATTCCCCGGGAGTATTCAGAATCGGGCTGCATAAGAACTTGGAAAACATTTGTTAAGAAAAATGTGTGAAAATTGTTTTTGTATTTTCATACGTTATTCTTAACACAGGTTTTTTTTTAAAATTTTTATGAATTTACGGGGGTAACTCTATAGCTTTTTCCAATTAATTTGAAATTTTCTAAATTCATTTCAACAATTTTGTCCTATCTTGTAACTACTCAATACAAGTGCTTTCGATACTGAATGTTTGTTCATTTTCAATTCCTAAACTTTTGTTTTAAAAATAACCTCCTGCAAAACTCATAACGCATGAAGAACTCCAAAGCGAAAATACAAATATTGAAATATTATTTTTTATTAAATATAACAGTTAAAAATGGAAATCAAAAAAAAAACCACAGCGGATATTTAAAATAAAACTGAAAACCAAAATGACAAAAAGAAAATGTATAAAAATTTTGAACATATTTGAACATATACATTACACAAAAACATATACATCCCCCGCAAAAACAAACAAAATTTATGTTTAGACTTAAAATGTTAACAGAAAAGAAAAGTTATTTAACAACCAACAACAAAACGAAAAGAAAATCTTTGTAAAACTAAATGATGGACCCTCACCCTTACACCCTTATGAAAAACAAATTAATTACATTACTATTTCGTTTAAGTTTCCCTTTGAAGTACGTATGTAACGAAACACAACATGAAAAGACTACCTTTATTAAATACTGTTCTCTTTAAAGTATTCCAAATTAAACAAAAAATCTCATGTACGTTTTTTTTCTTTCTAAATTTCATTCTAAGAGTTTTGTTCTTAAAAATAAAACATATTTCTATATATTTTTAAGCTCTTTGGGTAATTATTTTAGAATAAGTTTTTGTTCTGTTTGCAAAACTTCTCCTTTTTTTTTACTAAATATTTTATAAAACAAAAAGCTTTATGTTTGTAATTATAAATTTTACAAAACAAAACAAAAACATGTTTACTAGTTTAACATAGAATTGGAAAATTCAAATGTATACACAACACTTTTGTTTTGACAATGAGTTCGCTTCTAATGGTAAAAAAAAATTGCTCAAAATATTATGGACTTTTTGTAAATCAAAAAAAGAAAAGAAAAGAAGAAACAATAACAAACAAAAGCAATATGGTACACACCGGTATCCTGTCAGAATCTGATGCAAGCAGAGAAACGTCTAGTTTTGTTGAATAAGAGATTCTCATTACTTTAAGAAACAAATTGAATTAACATGAATTGAAGATGTTAAAGTACTTGTTGGAATAAGCAAACATTAGCGAATCTAAAATGTTATGTATTCTAAGATGTATTAAGGTCTTCTTTATTGTGTATTCTAAAGGGAACCTCTTAAGAAAGACATTACTTTTCATTATCCTTTTGGTCGAAACCATGGGTTTTGATTGATAATTTAAAAAAAAAAAAGTATACATAATTTAAATTCTATTGAGATTTAAGGGAAAGACCTAACTAAGCTGAGCATTATGTGAAAACATTTGCATGATTTGTAGATCAAATAACTTGTTGGAAGTATTCTGAAATATATTTAAGTCTTTTTTAATGTATATTACAAATGGGTCCTGTTTAGAAAGGGATTACTTTCATTCTTCCTACAGTCTAATCAATGGGGTTTGATTAAAACAAAAGCACACATACCATAGAGTTTTGAAATGAATGACCTAACTAAGCTGAGCATTATGTGATAACATTTGCATGAATTGTAGTTGTTAATGAACTTGTTGGTATACGAAAATATTGAGGGTATCTAAAATGTCAGGTATTCTGGGATGTATTAAGGTCATCTTTACTGAATAGACAGTAAAAGAGAACCTGTTTAGAAAGGGATTACATTCATTGTCCCTACAGTTCTGATTAATAATTTAAACAGAAATACACATAATTGAAATTCAATTGACATTTTACTGGAAGACCTAAATCATCTGACACATCATTGAATAGAACTGAAACTATATCAGCTTCATACGAATAATTCCATGCCTATCGGAACTGCTTACGAGTATGAGTACGATAATGAAAATGCTGAAGGCACTCGCTAGTTGGTAAGGTCTTGGCAAATCCTAATGTCTGGCAGGCTTCTTTAGGAACCGACATGAGAATGAGTGTGTGTGTGGGGGTTTTGTGTAATGCCCATTAAAGAGTACCATCTTTCAGATACAAACAAAAGTCCCTTCGAATATGAAGAATTTTGCAAATAAGTTTCGAATTTTTTTTTGCGCTTTTTTCATTTTCTTGATATCTTGATATGCATTTATAGTCTGATCTTAATGTGTGATACATTGATGTTTTTGTCTCAAAGACATACATTTTTCTGTTTTCTCAGTCATTCACCTCAAGAACCCCTTTCGGGTACTTACCCATCATATTTCAGCAACAGAAGCTTCTAGAGCAACAGAACTTCTAACATGGGATAAAATCCCAACAGGAGAGCTCAGTTGCCGGTTGTGGATTTGTTTTTTAAATAAAAAATAAATTTAGGCATTTTTCTTATTCTTTTATAGATGGACTGGTATTTCTAAATCATTCCGCTGAAGACAAGATTTTACATTTTATCATTGAGACCGAATTTTGAGCATAAAACTCAATGATTATTCATAATGAAATGACAGAACATTTTTGACTTCGTCAAATGTCACGAATCACGCCTGAACTGGCAAAAAAAAAAGCAGAAAATCCAAATAGCCAACAAGGTGAAACTTTACATCTCCGTGTAGTCGTGCCAGGGCAAATATTTTATGGTAAATTATTTATTCAAATATGAAAAACCTTTGTTAAGAAAAATGTGTGAAAATTGTTGTTGTATTTTCATACATTTTTCTTAACAAAGGTTTATTAAGTTTTTATGACAACGGGGGCAATTATTTAAATGCTAACAAGTATAACAGCTTTCTAAACCTTTGATAATAGGAAAATGTGTGAAATAAACAAAAACAATTTTCACACCTTTGGTAAGAAAAATGTGTGAAAATAGTTTTTTTATCAAAGGTGTAAAAAACAAAGATTTATGAAGATGTTTTTATTTTTTATGAATACACGGTTAATGGGTTAATAGCCATGCTGAGAGTCGTTTGCTCATCTGTCAATCTGTCGTTAGACATGCAAATGAGTCCAATGTGTCCATAGGCAAAAGGAGGAAGCAACTCCCCTCGGCTGAGTACGATGTACAATTTCATTCCAATCGCTCCAACCGGTTGTTCCACTTGTATTTATGTACATTTAACATATTTTGTTTCTCGAATAGTCATCAGATTCTGGCAAAAAAAAAAGGTCATGCCACATTCAGCGATTTTTGGGATTTTCTGAAACATAACATAGGAAACGATATTTCGTGCCATGAGGCCTGACCTTAACAAAATCTCCACATTGAATTCTCAATAAACTCAGCCCTATAAAAAGGGCACAACGAAACGAATATTAAATTCCGCAAAAAAAACAAATTCTCAATGTATACAAAAAAAATAAAAAAAAGAAAGAAAAAACGCAATACTGAAAATTAACTGCCTGCATCTGTGTCCCCCTCATATGCCCCAATATCAGAGTCAATCGTTGTTCTTTTTTCTTTCTTCGCCCCTTAACATAAATTTATATTTTATAGGATTTTTATTAATATTTTTCTATTTACAATTGAGTGTTTTTCCTGAACATGTTTAATAGGTCTCCCTCTTTTTCATAGGAATATTTTCTTTTTTTTTTAGATTTAGTTACTTTTAGTTTATTTTTATTAAACAAAACAACACTTTTTTAGTTTTGTATAACACAACAATGAGAAATAAAAAAAAACAACAAACTACAAAAAACCACCTTTAAATGAAAACAAAAACAAAACATTATTTAAAGCATAACATAAATAATTTACAAAAAGAATACTATACAACAAGAAAAAACAACAACAAAAGCGATTTAAATAAAAAATGATATTATAAATAAAGTAACTTTAAACTTGGCTTGTTTTCTCTCCACAAATTAAGTGCTATTTTGTCAGTTAGAATACAAAGAAAAAGAAAACCAGAAAAATGTCGATGTAATTTACCTAAAAAAAAAGAAAACAAACAAGTATTAAACTTAACAAAAGGGCTACAACTTGATTTTGAAAAGACACCACTCCCCATGTTTACAAGACCTCCTCCTCCTCCTACCCGAACAAACTATGATTTGCAAAAACTCTTTAACCACCAAACAAGAAAAAAAAGAAAAACCATTTTTTTGTTATTTAAAAAAATTAAGAGAAAAAACAAAATGTGTATATTTTAAAAAAAATAAAAAAAAAACAAAAACCTAAGAAAGTAAAAGAAAAACTTGTAAGAAATCTTTAAAGAAAGGCAAACTTTATATTTTTTATTGAATTTTTCCCAGGAAAAGTTTACAATACCCACTCGTTCCCTTACCACCTTAATGCCCAAGCTCTGCTCCCCAAGAAACCCCAACCCCCTCCCCTTCCAATACTTTTACAAAAAGTTTCATATATAACTGTAAATATAAACCGAATATTTAATAAATACTAAAGAAAACCCACAAACACAACAACAACAAAAACAACTTAAATATATTACCTTATAATTACAACTAAGACCCCCCCCCCCCCCTTATTTATAAGTTTAATTAAAGTAAAGAGGAAAAAATTAAATAAAAATAAAAGTGAATACCAACCAATAAGTGTGTTTAGTTTCTATTTCCCTATTTGTGTTCTTTTCTTTATACTTTTTCATTCGTATTTAACTACCACCACAAGACAAATTAATTAATTACATTAATTGCGATTTAAGTAAAAGTAAACCAAAAATCCACAACAACAACAGCAGACAGTAAATATTTCATTGATTAATTCAAATTGGTCACATAAGATATGCATACAAAAAACCAAAAACAAATGAATATATTAAAAAAAAAAAAAAGAAACAAAGAAAAAAATTAACAAACATGAAAGAAAATCAACAACATCCACAAATTGATAATAAGTTATAAGAAGTCAAACTATAAGTAATGAAGAAAAAAAACAAATAAAAAACAAAACTATTTTATAAAATACATTTTGTTGTTGGTGTTTTTTATTCCATTTTAAATGCGGGTTGATTTTTTTTTTAATAATAACAGACGTAGGAAGCAAAACGGTAACATTTTGTTCCAAACATATAAGTTTGGAGTTGCTGTAAACATATATGTGTTAAACTGTCTACAGTTTTCTAAATAATCTGATTTTTTGCATAAAGTCGTATCTGTTATTAAAAAGCCAAACTACAGTAGAAAGTACAAGTCCACAGCCATTATTTGATCCATAGATCATTCAAATCCCATGAGCCGTTCCAAAGTTATAAGCTCTCAAAGTTTGGTTTGTTGGATAATCGACCTGCTGTCAAATTCTGTTCGCCTGGTAGAAATCCCAAAAAATGCATATTTGACAAAGACATTTTAACTAGCCGAGACAACAACCATACATTTCTTAGACGATTCAACAACCAGATGTCATAGCTCTATTTTCAATTATTGTTATGTTTGACGAGCTTGTATATTTGGAATGACGCATCGCATCTTAACGAAATTGGTAGCTAATAAAAGGTTTTCAACTAACGTTTCAGATGGAGTTTTGAACTTTTCATTTCACCGACTTAAAGATGGTAAAGTGTCACCATTTTTCTCAATAGTCTGATTTTTTGCATAAAGTCGTATCAGTTAATGAAAATCCAAACGACAGTAGAAAGTACACGTCCACACCGTTTATTTGATACATTGATCATTCAAATCCCATGAGCCGTTCCAAAGTTATAAGCTCTCAAAGTTTGGTTTGTTGGATAATCGACCTCCTGCCAAATTCTGTTCGCCTGGTAGAAATCCCCCAAAAAATGCATATTTGACAAAAATGTATTTTAGCTAGCCGGGACAATAACCATTGTTGTTAGCCGATACAACAACCACACAGCATGACTCTAATTAAAAATTATTCTCAACTAAACGAATTGCTCGTGTTTGCGACTAAGAAAAATTAATAAAAAAAAACATTGTTTATTTGTTTTAAATATTGTTTTATTTTATTTATTTAATTTTTAATATTCCCCATAATTACATGATACAAAGTTGTAAATAGTTTAAAATGTAAACTAAAAGAATTTCTATAGATAGTTAAGGAGAGATGGAAGGAGCGTCAGCACCATGAGTATTTGTATACAATTTTGGAACCAACTGGATCCTATTGCTGGTTTAGTTCAGTTGATTCTTTTTTTTTCTGGACTTTGCATTTTTATGAGTTTTCATAGTGGGCTCCTGTTTTGTTTACCCAAATCATGGCCACGGCACAATAATAGAAGGTAGAGCCATTTTGTCATTTCGACAGAATTTTGATTGTCAAACTTATTGCCTGTTTCCATAAAACGAATTTGTTCGTTCGTTTGGAAGCGTAATAAAATGGGTTTCACACATTATTCAATTCAGATATCTGTTAGATAGCGACATATGGAATACAATTCCAAAAGAATAAGCTCTCATTACTGATATGAATCCATTTTATTGCGCCTTCAATTTTGAGAATTTGTAACGAACGAACAAATTCGTTTTATGTTTATTCCCTTTTTTTTTAAAAAAAAAAATCGAATACATTTTCGTATTAAAAATTTAAATCAAATAATTATAATACAAAAAGCTAAACAAACAATTTTGGGAGCTCTTAAAACTATTTAAAATAAACTTATAGTTATCGAAAAATTGTGCCATGGTGAGTCACTGTCTGTAGTCTGCCACATGTACCAGAATTTGACAAGGTTGCATCTGAGCTTTTGTCGTTGGGCAATTGTCACTGCCTTCTATTATTGGCCAGCAATTACATGAAACATCCTTAAAACCTGCACCTAGTCCAAAGGAATCATGAATCCCCTGTACAACCATTTCACTATTGTGGTCTGAGCACGACTTAACCCCAATTTATTAAGTCATTGCCATAGGGTTGAGTGCGCTACAGTGCGCTCCAAATGCCAAGTCTGGCATTCATCACGACTCTGACCACGGAAAAATTATTCTAAATGTGTAGCATTTGTCATCACCAGTGTCCGTGTGTGTGGTTTGAGAAGATGTGGATTTGTCGATCATCACTATTGGTCCCACTTGTTGCTCCTGCTGTAGTTGTAGGGTTGAGCTATAAGTAGGGGTGGAGTAGCAAGGGCGGATTGGAATACAATGCACGACAGCTACTACGGAAAGCGTAGGCAGGGCAGAACCAGACTCCGATGGAAAAAGGCGTGTAAATGCTTTGATATTACGAACTGGAACTGGACACCCCTATTAAGCAGACAAAATTTCAGTCCCTTATGTGAGAGTGCACTGTATAAATACTTTCTCTTTAAAGGGAAAACAAATGTTGTTCATGTTAGGTATTTATACAAGGTGGCGCAAAAGTAAACTTCCGATGTTTTTTTGGCAGTAATTAAAAACAAATTAAAAACTTTGATTCTTCTTGTGGATTATTTAATTTTGGATCTTTTATTTTTTTTTTACATCAAGTCGAGAATATGATGATGTAAATGGCCGCCGCCACAGTTGCCACTGACATTAGGGGCCAATCGCAAAATGTATAGCATTTTCTGATAGGAGGATTACTTTTGCGCCACCTTGTATACTGATTCAATTTGTCCATCCTTCTAATTGTATGACATTGGTTACAATTGGCCGTAAGGCTTTAAATTACAAAATCTGTGCAAATAAATAAATAAATAAAATGGGAAAAGAAAACAACAGCAAGATTTCCAGTAAAGCCGTAAACTATTTTGTTTACCATTTTACATTTTTCAGCCGCGCAATAAACATGATACCAGCTATTTCTACGATCATGAGGAAACGTTTTGTATATAAATATGAATATTTGTATATAAAAACGATTTACGATTTGATTTTTGTAAAACTCATAAATAAAATTATCTCACTTTCAGTGATAACAAGTTGGCGGATTGACTTAAATAAATAAAAAAAAAAAACCTCGCCGGCCTGTCTACTTATGGCGTTTGCTATTTTCCAACTGATATTCATTTTAACTCTTTCTTGTTGCGTGCAAATACGCATTAAAGTTTCGCACGTATCATCATTTCAGCATATTTCAATGAATGATTCCACACTCTGAACGCATTCCAGGCGATACCCGATGTATTCGATTCGCTTTCATTCCGATAAGGTCCATTCAAGTAACTGAAAGAGAGAGAGAGAAAGAAACACATAAATTGAATATAAAACGATAATTAAAGTATTTCATGTAGCTACCAAGCATAGCATAGATCGTAGAACCACCATCCTCCGGAAAAGGTCACAGCACAATTCCGGCTATCATTATTATCGTTATCCTGATCGCGAGTTGTGAATTTGTGTCCTCTGTGAGGTCTTAGGGAGTCGCCAGCATCTCCGCTATACGCTCCCAGCTCTAGTAGAGCGTATTTCTCCGCCTCACTGCCAATGCGAAAGTTATCGTATTTGGCATAACGCGTCTGACCATCGAAATCTTTCAAAACGATCAAAAGTTCCTGCGGTGGTCCGTATGTGGTAATGTCATGCAATTTCTGGAGGCCAATAAAAAAATCCCCATTGGGATCGCCAAAACCCGTGCCGTATTCGTTCCAATTGCGATGAAAATCCACGGATCCATCCCGACGACGTTGTATTGTGGTCCATGGCAGGGAATAATTGAACGATTTCCTTAACAGCGCATCCTGTGCATCTTGTCTAAAAAAAATACATAATGATTACATTGACATCTCAGTTGATTGAAGAGGTGCAGGTGCCTACCGTATTTGTAATTGGTGGACATTTTCCATAAGCTTTGTTAGGCGATTTTCCTGATCTCCCTGCCTGCAAATCCAGACAAAAAATAAGGGGTTAATAATTCTGTATGTAGATATTCTTCGGCATGTCTCTATTTTTACAATGTGCACATTTCGGGCAGCTACCACACTATGGTAACGGGTTTTTTTTATTTTGAGACGATTTTGCAATGTCAATGCGCCTGTCTGCCTACTCCTTCAACCAAAGTGCTAGTTTATTTTTTTCAAAAATAAATTCAAAAAAACATTCCCATTATTAATGGAAAGCGGTTTCATTCATGTGGCTGTCTCGGCTTAAGCATCCGGTCAACGTAATAGTCCAAGACTTGCTCGATACTCGCCTTAAAGGCCACAAACGTTAATTCATGGTTCGCATAATATCGCTTCCTAACGACGTCAACAAAAAAAGTCTAACGGCGTAAAATCGTAACTTCTAGTTGGGCAATCGATATTGCCGAGACGATTGATAACACGATTAACGAACGTGAAGCTGAATTGAGTGGGCCGTGTGACATGGCACACCATTCTGCTGGAACCAGAGACCGTTCCAATCCATGCCCTCAATCCTAGGCCACAAACAATCGAATTTGAAACCACTGCAGCGCTCGCCGTTAACCGTTGTCTGGAAATTAAAAACTTAATTTTCGTGTTCATTGAGGCAGTTTAAATCTGCAGAAACAACATGTTGTGAGTACTTTTTTTAAAATGGAAGAGGAGAAACATATTTTTTATGGAGTTGTCCGTTTGTAAATACGTGGTCTTTGCGCAACATTCATATCAAACTGGTGTATGAGATGGTGAGTTGTAGACATTGATGGTGACTCGATCTTCTGGGACACTCTCGGCTACGACAGCCACGTTCTCATCAGTGCGCACCGTCAACAAACACTACTCCCTCTTTCCTCCCTCCAATACCCTCATTTCCTGTTGCTAATAGAGTACATTGGGGACATCATAGGGGACATCCCCTGAGTCTTAGTAAAAAAATACTTTTCAACTGTGAGCTACAAAGCATTGGAAATAAGTTTGCACTACTTGGCAACGTTGTTCACCGATTAATTTCGTTAATGGTTGATATGATACTGACATTGAAGGAAGATTTCGAACGGAAAATAACTGTCAGGAACAAAAAAACACTAGATGGACATCTCCCCGGCATAAAGTCAAGGTTGGACAGAAGGCCACAATAAACGTTTCCACTCTGATACTATGTAACTTAATCCACGGTGGATTAATACCGACCTCTTGTTCAGTTCTCCGAATCTATAAATAAAAAGAGCCACAAATAGTGTTCAGTGTCAAAGAAATCGCATAAAATACAATCGCTTACCTTGTGTTTAAATCCAATAGGTTTGCGTTGATTTTTTCCGACTCATTTAGGACAGTATTCAATTTTATGAAGAGATTTGTCCACAAAAAAGCATTGTCCACCACATCGCTGGGATCCTTTGAATTTAATGAAATGCAAAATAAAAAATAACGATCAGGCGGGAAACGCATATGGAACTTTATTGTGTTTTATTCATTTTACCACATAATCTTTGCTGGAAGTATCGCTGAGTACGGCCTTTATG
Organism: Hydrotaea cyrtoneurina; assembly: GCA_958296145.1. NCBI lineage: Eukaryota > Metazoa > Arthropoda > Insecta > Diptera > Muscidae > Hydrotaea > Hydrotaea cyrtoneurina. The sequence goes on from OY282514.1 coordinate 85,885,726, forward strand.
CCGTAAATAGATAGCAGTATTCCAAAATAGTTCATGATGCTCAAACGACGTCTTGACTGATACTGAACGCTGATTAAATGGATGAGAGGTTTTGTTTGGCATTTTTTTGTTGTTGTTATAAATTAATTACTTTATGGAAAACAATCACTCCAAAATTGTAGAAGGATAGACGCTCGTGTTGTTACCCTACAGCAGCGGGGCTATTGAACATTCTTCCAGGCAACTGACTTGGTTACAGACTCCAGACTCAGACGCACCCACATGTCGCCTATGTATGGTATGGTAGCTGGTGAAAAAATAGAAGAATATTTTACATTATTTTCGTATTTTTTTATATATAATTTATAAATATAGAATGATTTCAAGCTGGAGGTATTTTATTTATAATTAACGATTAAGGTCATTAGGACGAATATCGAGCAACACAGAACACAGAGTTGACTACAACGAAGCCAGCGGTGGCTGCCAAATGAATGAAATCGAGTTCCATAAATATATTTTCAAAGTATGTTTGCTATTTCGAACAAACCAATAATCAGGGTTGTTGTGGCAATCGGAATTGAAACTGACATTGGTGTCACAGAAACCGATATTATCGGTTTCCAGTGTCCAAGCTTTTATTTATTCCCTCCACCTGTTTTCGCTATGAATGCCGCTGACAAACTGTAGGGTGTCACACAGACCTATTTCTAGGTGTATGTAACGCCATAAATACACTAGCGAAGTTCAGTTGTATGTTATGTTATCTCTGGACCAAAATTCCTTATAAAAATATTTCTGATTAAAAAAAATCCCCCTGAATATCATCATTTTCATTTCATTTCATTACTGACTTATATTTTGATATATTTGTCATTCTCCCACAGCATTTAATCGGCGACGGTAGAGAGCGGGTGAAACCATCACATAGAGATGAGATTTCTTTGGATGCTGATATTAATTGTGCAGGGCACAACTGCTGCCGAGAACGTTTCAACATCTGCGGATTATTTGGTATGAATAAGTTTCAATGAACTATATGTCAACAGTTTGCATTTTATTTATTTTCATAGGATCCAACTGATCCAGAGGACAATGTTTTTTTGTGGAAAAATCTTTTCATAAAACTGAATACATTGTTGAGTGAAACGGAGAAGCTAGACCAAGGTTTGGTGGATGTAAACAAAAGGTATTAAGGGGTTTATGAATAATTTTCGCAATGTAGTTAATAATCCCACCGGCTCTTTCCATTTCAGATTAGACGATTTAAGCAACAGGTTAGTGACCAAAAAAAAAATGTTCTTATTACATTATGAGAGTTCCCGGCACATCGGAATCGAATTCCATCCGCCAAAAGTCTACAAGTTTTTTTATATTTCGACTTTAATTGGATTTTTCGAGCTACAAAAACTAGCAAAGTTTTGGAAATATTTTTAAAATATATTCAATTGTCTGATTTTGGATATCCATATAACATAATTTTGACAGAACTCATAAATGTTCACTAGACCAAAAGTTACAGACTTAGATTCTGAACCACTGTGCGACCTGCGTGGTTTAGATTTGTCTTTGATTTGCCGTCAAAATATCTAGTGAATGTTTTTTTTACAGGCAAGAAGACCAGGCAGAACACCTTGCCAAGTTAACGGAAAATGTCAAGGAAATCCATTCAGACACACAGAAAAGGTATTTATAGTTAAAATTGCAACAATTTGAAGATCGAATGATGAGAACTTTGGTCGGTTTCTAGACAAGAGGATCAAGAAAGGATAATGGAAATTGTCAATGCTAGTCGTGTGGATAATAAAATAAGGTACGTACGTAATATAAAATCTTTGAATGGTGAATTAATTCAAAATAAACTAATTACCGAATTTAAATTTACTTGAACAATTTCATCTCTATCATTATAGCCAGGAGTGGACAACTATTCTGCGTCGTCAAGATGGTTTGGTCGATTTTTTCCGTAGTTGGGCCGAATACAAAAATGGGTTTGGTAACCCCGACGGTGACTTCTTTATTGGTCTAGAACGAATGCACGCTATGACGACATTCGGCTCATACCAGGAATTATCAATTGTTTTGGTAGATTTTGAAAATCAAACACGTTATGCAAACTATGATCTCTTTCGCATCGGCAACGAAGCAGAGAAATACGCCATTAAAGAATTGGGCTCGTACAGCGGAGATGCTGGGGATGGCATGAAATGGCATAAGGATAAAATGTTTTCAACATTTGATCAGAGTAACAATGTTGGCGGTGTCAGTTCATGTGCCAAGGCCTACAGTGGCGCTTGGTGGTTCCATAAGCCTTGTTACAGTTCGTAAGTAAATTGAGGAAATCGTGGAAAATCGTGTATCCCTCTATAATTGTACATTCTTTGCAGTCATTTGAATGGGCCTTATAGGCAGAAAAGCGATGCAAATAAATGGGGTGTTAGTTGGCACCCATGGAGACAATGGAATTATTCGCTCAAATATGCAGCAATGATGATACGACCGAAAATGTAAATGACTCATTAATTTTTGTCTAATGATAGCATTATTATACAATAAAAAATATTAGTACTTACCTAGTTGAGTTTGCTCTCCAATCTGTTGTTGGTCTTGGTCTGCTTAATAAATTATTTCCAAGCTGAATGGAATTATTCGCCCAAATATGCAGCAATGATGATACGCCCGAAAATGTAAACGACTCATTATATACAAATAAATATGTAATAAATATTATTGCTTACCTAGTTGAGTTCGTTTAACGCCTTTCGAATATTCGACCGCTGTATTGAGGTATGTTACAGCCCATGGTACGTTCGACGTTTCACGGCTTGTTCTTTACACTGAATTATGCCGAAATGTCATAGAATATTTCACGAAGCGTCCAGGCGGAGCGACATTTGCAATATGATATTATCATTCTTAAGTTGTAGACCCTCTTCTACATCTATTAACAAACAGATTATTTATTTCTCTATATATATTTAAACTCGAACCGAAATAAAAATGAAATTTCTACGAAAATGGCATGCATACTACAGAAATGTTGTTATCAGCGTTTGTAATGGTCTACAGCACAACAATACAAAAGTCATTGTTAAAAATATCGACAGTTTAATTCATTTAAAAACGTGTCTGCGCCCAAACAGCTACTAGTTCCAATCACAAGATTGAAGGTGAAATTCTGTGCGGAAAAATGCGATTTCTGTGGATTGTAATAATTTTGAAAGCGGCAACTGCGGCCGACAGCGATTCAATAACTAAAAATGATTTGGTATGACGGTCTCATCCTTTAACTCAGGCTTCTTACACTACTTTGAATATTGAATTCTAGGATCCAAATGATGCAGAGGATAAAGTTTTTTTGTGGAAACATGTCTTCATAAAATTGAATACAGTGTTAACTGAAACCGATAAGTTAAATAAAAGGTAAACCTTTGAAGTATCCGGAAAAAAGTAGTCGATTAAGCTCTTCTAATTTTCAGATTGGATGATTTCAGCAAAAGGTCAGTATTAAAAGAATAGTTCGAATAGAAATGGAGAGTGATAAAGAAATCGTTGCCATTGCCTTATGGCTATAAGACTATAAAAAGATTAGAAGTCTCTATATAAGTCTATTTAACAACTCCAGCTGTAGTTAAGCTTCTTTCGACTTATCGCTTTTGAATAAAGCGTTGATAACTTAGGACAGTTCCTTGGTATATACCTCTGGCACGGCACATAACCTAAATGCTAAGCCAGTTTAGCATTCACCTTGTGTACGGCTTCTAGTGCTATGCTAATTATTTCTATTTCTAGGCAAGAGGATCAAGAGAATCGACTAACAAAGTTTATGGAAGATAATAACAAGAGTTTTGCGAATGTCAAACTTGGGTAAGTATTATTTTGAAATCACAGAAAGCGAGTGAGTTAGTACGGTTCCTTACACCACACATTTATTTCTAGGCAAGAGGAACTAACAAATATTATGGAAAATATTAACAAGAGTACTGCGAATGTCATGATTGGGTAAGTAATATCTAAATATTTCAAAATCTAGGTATTCAATAACTAACTAGTAATCTGACTAAGGTAGTGGTAGGTAGTGTGTGCGACTATCACACAAGTAAACCCATGTTTTTCAGCGACTGTAAAACTTCTCCAGAAAAACATTTGCCGCTCGGAACCGACTTTAAACAGTAGGTCCCGGTCAGTGAGTATACAAAATTATATCGCTCACAACTTACTGATTCGAGAAAAATTCCCCGTCTGTTCCTTAATGAAAGTTTGAAGGAAGTAAGTATGTAATCCATGAAAACCCGAACCTCTACTCTGCTGTGTTGATGTTGATGTTGGCACGTAGTTCCAATTACTCGCATTGTTTTGTCAACGTCCACCACCAGTTCAAATTTTGCCACCAGATTATCTAGGCTTGTAAAGGGAGCAGTAATATACCTCTTATTCCACACCAAGATGACATGTTGCGATCGTATCTCGACGCGGCTTTTCAGGGGTTCAATCAGCGGCCGATCCCCATGAGAAGGCTACACGTACTACCGTATCTTTATTTTGACACATTGATATGATGATGTTGAAGTAAGCAGTGATACCACTGCGATTGATGTGGATATATTTCCTAATGCTTCGGGCATAGACAATGAGGTTCAAATTGCTTATCCAAGTTTCGATTAAGATTAAAAAAAGATTTTTAACAAACGCATCCAAGCCTTTCAACGCCAGTAGTCTTATTATTATAGTAGCATTGAATTCGACTGTGTTGTGTATGGAACATTTCACGGTGATATCTTGGCTGTGTTCTCTCCTAAAAATAAGAAATTTTTTTATATAAATTTAAAGTGAAATATTGTAATTAGACTTACCGTGTCTGTCATCACATCTCCATTAACTTTTCTCATCCTGCAGTGGCATAGCTCATTGTTACAACTGTAAATCCTAACTCCTTGATATTTTCATTTGCCGGAATAGTCGATTTATACACGTATCTCTAATGCGCTACACCCTCCTGTGTTCCATTATATTTCGCTTCAGTGACATCTGTGATGTTCGCTACACTTTATCTGATGCATACACTCTCTGCTCCTAGATGTACAACGAAGTCGTTCATACGATTTATTAATTTTCTACGATTGAACGAAATAAGCTATTGAATTGTCAAGTGATTTGAAAAGTTAATTGGATAATTTAATAAATGCATTTTTATGAATTACTGAATACTAGTTTTATAATTGATTAATTATCTATTGTTCCGCAGCCAACAGTGGACATCCATTCTTCGTCGTCAAGACGATTCAGTCAGTTTTGATCTCAAGTGGTACTACTACAAATACGGCTTTGGTGATCCGAAGGGTTCGTTCTTCATTGGCCTAGAAAAGTTACACACAATGACCACGCATGGTTTACCTCAGGAACTTTTGATTGTTTTAAAAGATTTCTCACATAAAACACGTTATGCTAAATACGACCTCTTTCGTATAGGCAGTGAAGACGAACATTATGCCCTTAGAGAATTGGGTTCATATACTGGGAATGCTGGTGACGGTATGGCACATCATAGGGGAAGAAGTTTCACCACCATCGATAGGGATAACAACAAGGGCAACATCAGAGACTGTCCTCATAATTTTAAAGGCGGATGGTGGTTTCATGAGCCGTGCTATATTGGGTAAATATTAACTTAAATAAAACTATACGATACACGAATGGTTCTTTTTTCAGTTATTTAACTGGTCTTTACCGATCGGAAGAAAACCAGTTTAAGTTTGGTGTTAGTTGGGGTCCATGGAGGGGCTGGGATTATTCCCTAATGTATGCTGAGATGTTGATACGCCCGAAAATATAAACATAACTGCATATACACAATTATTGTATGTGTTGAATATTTTGGAATACAGAGCAAATGAAACTAAAAAACTTTAAACAGATTTCAACACCATATTGTCTAGACACAGGTCTCTTATAACATATAGCTGATTATTTTTGTAATTATACTCGTATATAATTTGCAACGTTTCCCTCATTGAACAACGAATTTTTGTTATTTTTTTGAATCAATAAAACATTTGTTTTTGAGATACTGGATATTGAACTTATTAACAGAAGCTCATTTCAATGATAAACACAGTACTGCCTTGTTGCAAAACTTCAGGATTCGACAACGTGAATTAGTTCATGTTTCCGCGAGTTGACTGTATAAGCAGCTGTCTTTCAAAAGATCGCCAGACATTGCCACATCGTTTTAGATGTTTATCGCATTCCTGCCTGAGGGGTATTTAAATACCCAAGTAATAATACAAATCGTTCGAATCGAGGATAAGGCGACCCAGAATACATATATAGTTTATTGGGTCTCAAAACAATACTTCAGTGTGTTGCAAACTTAATATTTCAGTTTAGTGTAAAGTAACTACGACAAAGTTCTCACATAAACAAAATGTGGTGTTTTCAATGTAGATTCATTAGATAACTTAATTGAAAATTGATACATTGCTTAGGGACACTGCGGAGGTCAAAGGGAACACCAAGTGAATCATTTGAAATTTATATATGTACTCGTATATACGACCATTATGGGGATTTTTCGCCTATCGGTGATTTTTTTTGTATATTTCTTAAACCTTATCTCTGTTGAATTTCCATATAAACCGACTACGCATTAATTTAACAATCAGTGCAAATCAAGACATATTTGACGAAACATCATCGGGGAGATGAGATTTCTGTGGCTGTTTATAATTGTGAATGCAGCATATGCTGCCGGCAGCAACGATTCAAAATTTAAAGAATATTTGGTAAATTGTAAACAAAAAATATGAAACACTCGACTAGATTTGACTTTCTATTAAATGTCTTCTCACAGGATCCAAGTGATACGGCCGACAATGCCTTTTTGTGGCAAAATCTCTTCATTAAGCTCAATACCGTATTGAATGCCACCGAGAAGCTGGGTCAGGGTCTGGCAGATGTAAACAAAAGGTATAACGGCATCCAATATTATTTAAATATCATAGAATACTATCGCACTCGTTTATTCTAATTTCAGATTAGACACGCTAACCGAAAGGTAAGTATTCGCATGAACTGATATTATGAAGTTGTTTCGAAACCGATAAATCTCAGATAATGAAACTGGAAAACTGGAATTGTACAGATTTTAATTTTAAATTATTTCCAGGCAAGAAGATCATGAAAATCGTATCACGAAATTGATGGAAAATGCCAAAGCATGTCCTACGGACCCTAAAGAAAGGTAAATAAACTTAACAAATTGAATATAATTGAATAAATAAATACATTTTTTCCCAGCGAGTGGACAACCATTCTCCGACGACAAGATGGCTCCGTCAATTTCAATCGTAAATGGAACGAATACAAGGCCGGGTTTGGCAACCCTAGAGCAGACTTCTTTATTGGCCTAGACAGGCTTCATACACTGACTACGAACGGATCACCCCAAGAACTTCTAATAATTTTAATCGATTATGAGAATGAAACACGTTTTGCGAAATATGATTTGTTCCGTGTGGGTAGCGAAGCAGAAAAATATGCCATCAAAGAACTGGGCACATACAGTGGAGATGCTGGCGATGGTATGGGATGGCACAGAGGCAAACGTTTTTCCACAGTGGATGCGGATAATAATACCGGTAAGATCAGAAATTGTCCAGATCAATTTAAAGGCGGCTGGTGGTTTCACGATCCCTGCTATAGTGGGTAAGTAATTCAAATAGTGCAATATCATCGAGTGTATTATTGGAGTGGTATTTGTTTGTGGTTTAGTCATTTACATGGACCCTACCGACAACAAAAGGATTCGAAAACCTGGGGTGTTAGCTGGCATCCATGGAGGGGTTGGGATTATTCCGTTAAATATGCTGAGATGATGATACGCCCAAAGCAGTTGTGAGGCTATGCTTGGTTGTAGAAACTCTATAAATAAAATAGTTAAGAAAATATTATTTTGGTTGTTTTTCCTTCTAATAAATATTGGAGTAGGTGTACTTTTTACTACATTGCAGTAATTGTTAGAATTAAAATCAGCGGCACCGTGGAAGGCCGTGGTGTGATAGGTAGTGTGTGCGACTATCACACAGAAGAATCCGAGTTTGAAACCGGGTAAGACCATCAAACATTTTTTTTCAGCGGCTGTTTCCACCTCGTAAATTTTGGCGACTTTACGAGTAAGAGAGCAATCTCTAAGCCATGTAAAACTTCTCTAGAAAAGCATTAGCCGTTCGGAGCCGGCTTTAAACAGTAGGTCCCGGTCAGTGAGTATACAAAATTATATCGTACACAGCTCACTGATTCGAGAGAAGATCCCCTGTCCTTCATGGAATGTTAAGGGAATAAGTAAGGTTACCATAACATTTTTTACATTTCAAATTTAATATGAAAAAAATTAAATAAATGAAAAAAAGTACACTTTGTAAACGGTCAATATGAATAATAAAAATGTGTAACCAAAAAACAAAAAAAAAAAAAAAAAAAAAATGGTTTCTCATTGAAATCGAAAAATACAAAAAAGGAAACACATTACAAAATAGAACTCCAAAAATTTTACTAGTTATTGACTGTTCACCGATGGAATTTGATTTGGACCACTGTGCGTCGTTTATGAGATGAAATCGAAATGATATAGTAAGTTATTTATCGGATTTGAACCTGGATTGGTTCTCACTACCAAATCCTTGGACTTTTTCTTTGGAGCCTTAAATAAAGTTTACATGCGTGAGACAACTATATAAAATGGATTCCAAAAATCCTCAGCTATTAGAGTAAAACAATGTTGGTCATTAGTAGATGTCATTAGTATGTTTTGAGAAGTGCTTGAAAAAAACTATACACAGTTTATAAATGGGTCCAATTGGTCCGTTATATCTATGCTAATAATGAGCCGTAGAGCAAACAATTAATTAATTTTCTCCTTCAAATCAAACAATTACTACAACTTATTATAACACATCATTTTATTCTCAACACTTGGCTTTTCCATTCTATTATTCCACACATCTCTTAGCATAGAAATGGCAACGTTTAGTGCAACATTTTGAATCGGAGTAACACTTCGAACCCCTCTCAAGGCATTGAGTTTCTATCATATTGTCCTTAATAGACACCGTCGTAGATTGACTTAGATCATCCTTCGTAGACTCTGTAGCTTGAATCAGATCATACTTTGTAGAATCCGTACATTGAATTAGACCACCCTTCGAAAGCATAGGATCTTCCTCCACAAGTGGATATGAGTGAGATAATTGCAGGAAACTGCATAGGGATACAGCAAAGATACAGCAAATCAAGTCTTTCATGACTGACAATGATTTCCAAAAGCGTCTGTGAGTGTTGATATTTGCAAAAGTCGAATGTAACTGATGATGAAAATGATGTTCCTGCCCTGTAGTATTTAAATATTTTCAAAACAAATACACAATACGAACATTTACATAATTACATAATTAACGACTTCTTTGGTAATCGGACGAATGTGGTCATGGGTAAATTGTATACATTGCGTCATATAGGGGCTTAGCGTGGTTCTACTCGGTCTCATACGCAGATAACGCAAACGATTAATTAATAGTCTGTTTGCTCTGAAATGGTGCTGAATGTTATCTTAAGTCAGGTGCAAAACGGTAACATCAACATTGGCAATGGTGAAATGGTGAAATTGGAGCAGTTTTACCACGTTATGGCTTCTTTTTGCAAGCAGACGACACTGGTTTACTTGTACAAGACAATTAATAATATGAGTTTTCGGTCTATGCAAATTTAAAACATTAAACTTTGGCACATATTAGACCAATAATTGAAGCCGAAATCATTGGGAATGGGTACTGGTTACCGAAAACCCAAATGTGTCGTCAGTAATTATTTTAGAAATGCGATTTGGAAAAAAATATGATCAACAGAACTTTATTTTGGGTTCGAGAGGATTTAATGAATGTAATGCCATTTTTGAAAGGTACATTAGGTAATGTTTAGTCCTAAAACTCTAGAAACTAATTAGTGTACAACAGTATTGGGAAAAAGGAGGTGGTTAATGGGAGACTATTTGCTGGTACTCTGGCCACAAAAGACCTGATTTATTGGAAAACTCTGCCAACTTAGGAATCATCCCGCTAGAGTTTGTCAGTCTCCTAAACGGCGCGTCCCCAGGTGGCGGATAGGGGAAGGGGGATGGACACACTATTCCATCTCAACTAAGGCAGACTTAGGGAGGATGGTTTTCTGCCCTAACTAAGGCTACCTAGGGGAGGGGGTTTGTAATTTAAAGCCCATTGGCCTATTGAAGCAAAACTACAATATAAAAAATATATTGACAAAAAATAAAATATAATAAAATAAAAGTAATTCAAAATGGAACAGTCGATGGGAAGGAATCTTATGTGGACTGGATGAGTACAACTACGGCAGTACATAACGACTCGTGTTGGATTAATTATATTTCAGATTAGGCAGGACAGTACAGAGTATTAATAAATATAGACCGAAGATTCCACCAGTTCAAAATGAATACCAAACCGTTGATTAATATGAATGTAATGCTAACATTTACTTCTAACTAGCCAAAAGTAATTTGTTTTCACCTTTATTGGTTTATTAACCCTAAGGGTCTGAATCATTAATGGATTGTTCGCATAACATCGGCGTGAGTAATGACCACTATGAAACCAGTCTCACGAACTTCTTCCAAAATTGCGCAAGACGAGGCGGCCGAGACTCTTTAGAAAACACGTTTGCATGATTTCCCAACGTTGTTTAAATCGTTTCATTTTGTTAAACGGAGATATGAATAACAGAAACCACTAGGTGGAGCCAAAATACGAAAGTTTTGTTTAATGACAAAGCCAGTATGGCAGATATTAACCTGAACAACATTAAGGTAGAAAATAGTAAAACTTAGACAACAATATTGAGGAAAAATAACTCGTCATATTGATGTGAATAAACGAATTGTAAATTCGAATTTTACAAGAATGAAAATTAAAAAAAAAACTATTCAAAAAAATAATGTTTGATTGTGGATGAATTACGCTATGAGAAGGTCAAAAATATGCACGGCGTATAGGCACCTGAGGCTAAAAAGGTCTTAAGGCTTAAGGTCTCAAGTTAATTTGTATTTAATTATTTTAAAAATTTTAAAAACACGCGATTCCATAGGACATAAGAGTTGAGGGTGCGTAGCATATATCTCCGTAGGGTGGGGACATCCAAAAGTAACCACATTGCTTTATCTTGTGAAACAAAATGTTTCGAGCACACCAATTCGAATAATATTTGAGTGCTCTAAGTAAGATTGTTCTAAGTAAGATTCGATAAGAATGACTGACTTTTTAAATCATGCGTGTACGAATAAGTAATTTTGGACTTCTTGTTCACCAGGAATATGTCATATGTTATCAAAAAATTGGTTTGCCAATGGTTTTTTAAAAACAAGACACAATCGATTTTACACACATACTAGTGTTCAGCGATAATATAGAAATAAGTGTTAATAAAACAACCCATGTATTTTATACAAATAATGTGTTTTCTAATAAATATATCGCCAAAGACAGTTGAAATCAGTTAACTTGGAACGATTAGCAAAAAGATTATTACTTACCACTTACATGCAGTTCACAGTATTCTTTATATTCGCCGTAGTCTTGTGCAGCATTCTGAAAATGTCTCAGGCTGGAGAATGTTGGGGACCAGGCGACGATTGTTGGGCACAAATGTTTATAAGCAGAAAGCAGTGACTGCTGTAATTATGCTTGATATCACATATGACAGAAATGTTCATAAGCTGAAAAAACATTTGTAAATTAATAAATTCATGGATTTAGAAACATGTTTTTGGTTTTATGTATACTTAAGGCTTGTATCTGTACTATACTGCTTTTCGACATCAAAAACTGCGTACTGCTTTTTATCCTCAATATACTGTTTTTCGGTACATAATACAAATATTTTTATTTACTTCAAATATACTCCATATTATTGATCCTTGATAATAGGGAAGTCTTCATGCTTTTGGTAAACCAATATAACACCTTATATATAGTAAGATAGTTGACCACAGATGAAGATAGAAGCACTCCTTTTGCTCCGTAAAGTTGCCTCGTGTGGTGAGCTGTCTGTTATCTGATAAACGAGCCATGTTTACAATCAATAAAATATAGTAATTGTATTTTTAGGTTATTTTAATCTGAAAATTGAGTCTGGACTATTGTTGAATTATTCGGCATGCTCCTCCGATTGAATTCCTTATTACTGCGGCTGATTAGCTTTAAATTTATTGAGTCCAAAAACTGGTGTCATTTCCCCTATTTGATTTCCTTGTATTTGCGGGACATAGCGATTTTTATCATTTAATTAACATCAATAATTTATTAAAAGACTTTCGGGAGATGGGTGTGGTTCGTGAAATTAAAAACATTCTACCGGACGTAAGGTTGAGAACGTTTAACCCTCATATTCAGTAAAGTTATAAAAATATGAAAAATAACGCTCATAACTAGCGTTGCGTGTCACAGAATACACGGTAAATAAAAGAAGATTAGGATTGAAATACCTTAACAGCTGACTTGCTACCGTCTACGTTCGCCTTTCACTGTTTTGCGTTTTTCCTTCTTGTCTTCACGCATTTGTTTTTGCTTTTCCCGATCTTCTTTGTCTTTCTGCTTTTTCGCTGCAGAATCTAGGCGGGCTTGTTCGCGTTTTTCTTTTTGTAAATTCTGAACATCAAGTGCATTTGTGTTGCGTACGAGTCCTGTGTTACCGCCGCCGCCACCGCCTCCACCGCCAACATGTTCTTCTTCGTCTGACTGTGCTGGTTCGTATTCATCGTCGGAAATTTCAGTCTGAAAATGATTTTTAAATTATAACCTTTTCTCATAAAGACAGGTAGATTACAAAATATCTTTCTGAGCACATTTTCCTAGACGAAAAATGTCCCCAGAAGAATCTGAGCACATTTCCCTAGACGGAAAAAGTCCCCAGATGAATCTGAGAACATATTCCTAGACGGAAAAAGTCCCCAGATGAATCTGAGCACATATTCCTAGACGGAAAAAGTCCCCAGAAGAATCTGAGCGACTTTTCTTATTTTCTCAACTCAGACTTATGAGTACAGGAGATTTGGTTGTAACATGTCAAACTTCGTTACCTGTGAATATTGCGCCAAGATTTGCTCTCTAATCTTTTTTTCTTCCTCCGTGTACTGACGCTCTTTGACCACCGCTTGCACTTTGGTGGATTCCAATAACTTGGCCAATTGTTCGTCGACATTCAGTTTTGTGCTCCTACTCGCAGCATCATCGACTTTCGGTGCACAAGCATTCCATTTGTCCATGATAGTCTGGATAACCTCCTCAATACGTTCAGTCTGAGTGTGAAGTTGTGAGTGTGAAGTGATTTACACAGCCATTCCAATACAACGTCACTTACCAATATCTCACCCAGAATACCTTCCAAAGCGTCCGTCTTTTCCTCCACTGTCTCATCACCCTCTAGTATTCCCATTATATAGGAACCGAATACAGATTCATCGGTATTCAGTTCCCGCAGTTTTGTGTTTAGCCATGTGGAGAATTCGGTGGTGGCCATTAGGAGATATATAGAATTGGTGGTTTGTCTTTAGTTGGTTTAGCTTTAGTCACATTCACTTGTTCTACTATTTCCACACGTTGCTGATTTCTTTAGTTCTATCCTTGAATAATTTGCTAAAATTGTCTCAAACGTCACTTGTCATAGTGCTGTGAAAGTATTTAACCGGGTACTAAATAATAATGACATTCGTTTGATACTCGGTACAAAAGTTAATATACACGCAGAAAAATGTTTGTGCAGAAATATAAAAAAAGGTGTATTGGGGTGACGGACATTTAATTAGACATTCTCATCGTGAGTGGTTGTGATGACACCCAGGGTTCCCAACCCAGCAGAGTTATCTGTTTTTCGCAGATGAAACCGATTTCCGGCAAAAAAAACAATAAATTTCTTAAAATATTTGCAGTTTTCTAAAAATGTTTTGACCTAATGCAAAATTATACATAAGTACATACATACAATTTATTTTGGTTCACCAAATTCCACAAATAAAATAAATTTACATATATAAAGCTTGTTAGTGCTGGAATTGGAATTGGTCTTCTGCCCGTGGCAAAAGTTCATTTAGCCGAGTTTTTTTAATTATCATATTTTTCCTACAATTCTTGTGTGTCCAAAATACACCACCAAAGTTTAATATCATTTTAATTATTCACCGAAAACATATGTTTCCATGTTTTCTGATAAAAGTGTTAGTGTTTCCACATCAACAGCCGAAAATGTGGTTTATTTTGACTGACCACTCAAAAACTTATTTGAAGTTTAAACTCAGTTTTAATGAAAACTGAATATCACATAATCGTAGTTTAACTACGATATCATTTACTGGCCCTTAGGCTCTTAAAAGTACCGTGGTACCACAGTCACTCATTTGACACTTTTTTCATTTTCTCAAATATTACTGAACACTTTTTTATGTCTGGTAACATAGTTTCCACATGAGCAGTGTTGCCGTTTTGTCCTTTTTTTACCAAATTTGGTCTGATGGGTTCAAAAAATTTTAAGATTTGGTAGATTTGGTTAAGTTTGTTAAGTAAATTTGGTTAAGTAAATTGCACGTTCAAGTACTATATTTTTATATTAATTTTAAAACAAAAAAAAAAAACGATTATTCAATTTAATTAATGTTACAAAATCGTTAAAGTGAATTTTGATTTATTTTGAAAATGTTGGACGGCAACAAGCGATTTTGGTAAGTTTTTTGGAAATTTTTGGTAGGACAAAAAATTGTGTAGTGGCAACGCTGCACATGAGCCGAAATACGAATCCGATCGTTTTCTGTTGCCAGCTTTTTTGCATGCGGTTTTAATGACAATATACTTTTGAACTTTGATTCTACAGAAAACTTGTTAAAATTTGTATTTATTAAAATAGTAATTGACAAATAGGTACCATTTCGATCCAAAATGTACTATTTAGAAATACATTATGTACCAGTTCATCAATCTCATTTACCAACCCTGCTGTATTCTTCTTCCCTCTCTACCGGCATGTCACATATTAACATTTGGCATCCCTGCCAATAGCAATCGGAAGAAGAAGAAAAACCTTTTCTGTCGTTATTAATCAATTTCTCCCTGAAAAAATTATAAATTGGTTAAAAGATATATAAATTTGCCAAATCTCGTGTATTTATTCAGCCACTGAATAATGGGAATAAACTCAATTAAATAAATCGTCGAAGAAATATAAAACCAAGACAAATTTGGGACAATATTGTGGCGGGCAAAGATTTGCAACGAACACCGAAATGATCGTGATCGATAGCTGCGTTTGTCTGCGGAGCAAGGAAAGAGGAGCCAGCAGAAACATCTAGGAAAATAAGGTTAGATCGAAAATTACAAACTTACTTTAATTTAAGAATTCCAGTTCAACTTTCGCATCTAATTTTCTACATAACCTCAAATTTCTACATAACCTCAAATTGTAATTGGACTGGAAACAAATTGAAAAATGCAAGTGAATGTATTAATTTCCATCAGATTTCCATAACAACCGATTGCCGATAATTGTAAAAGTAATAAGTTCTATTTTCAATTCAATTGCAATCTGGTAAGATAACATTTGCAGTAGGTTTTCCCGATCTTTATGATGGAATCGCAGTCTCCCACTATGCCAAGCGAAAATAAAAATCCACATTAAGCCTTAGCCAGATTATTTGATATATACTCCATCATATATTGCTCTCAGCAGCATCCCTATAGTAGACTATCAAGGCCAGGGAGCTATGTTATTACGATCAAAAATAGATCCCTAGATGCATTTTTTCATCTCTAAAAGAGCTGTACCTAGATCAACACATATGACTGTACGAATATTTCCGAAACAATGCTTAGGATAGTCAATCCTCTGTCCCATTGTTTTCTCAATATTACTGTTCTTTGTTCTGAGTTGAGCACTGCTGATTTGAAGTCCTAGTTTGTAAATAAGTATTATTTTCTTTATATTTTTTGAATTTCTAGTCTTAAGCTATATTGAAAGAAAGATCCATGAATGCAATTAGTTCCATCTCATACATTGATTCCTGTTCATTGATCTGTAATGTTTTCATGATGGACTCGGTTTGAGTAGAATGACTCAAGATGATATGTTTCCTGAGAGTAATATTTTACTTATGATGGTCAACCATATTCACAATAATATTTCTTTAGAAAGGTTGATATCATTATACATTTGCAGTTCAATCCCTTCAATCCCTTGTTACTCAGTGTTTTTTTTCCTCAAGACATAGGCAAAAGTATTCCATTACTTCCTGGAATTATTTGACGTGTTTTTGGTTGGACTTGGGTAAATTCGAATAAATGGGATCATTATCATCAGCTATACCATTCGATTCTCAGATAATTTCACTATCATCGTTTTCCAAAACATAAATACAGTTGACTCCGGTACAAAAATGTGTCGTTCAGTTTCAGTTAACTGATAATTTTTACCTAAAAGGATTTTTCTTTTGAAACATTGATTTTTTTGTTACTTTTCTTCAAAAAAAAAAAAAACGTCATCTTGTTATATTTTTCCATTTTTCTACAGGTTCGAGACTTCAGTAGTCCATTTTTTCATTCGTTTTGCGCCTGTTTCAATTTTTTGTCATTCCCTTTCGAGCTGTAAAATCTCTGTCAGCTGTTCACAGCTGTTGCAGTCAGTGTTGTAGGCGGTCAGCAGCAAACAGTGTTGGTTAATGACGGAGACTTAAACAAACTACAATTGGGGTATTCATGCATTGTCATATACAGACATACCACGTTTTTTTCTGGGCTGATTCAAAAGTTTGTGGTACAATTTAAATAAGTGAGTGATCTTTGATTGATATTATTCTAAGAAATCTTCAATTTATTTTTAAGTCAAAATATGTTGTTCTGAAACTTGACGTCAAACTGCATCACATTAAACCTTGCGGCCTCACCTTTACCTCATTACTTTTTAATATATAAATATTTCAAATTTCTCATTTCCGTCATGTTTACCTCTATCCCGCATTTTTACTCTCCGGGGCATTTTTCAAGATTTGTTGCTTTTAAATAAAAATGATATTTTTCTTAAGACGCCGCTGTCCACTATATTTTGATAAGAATCGCCTCTCCTGTAAGGACACACATTTTGTGCGGTGACCACCGTTCTGGTCCCGGTAGAGATTTACTTGTAGTCTCCTGGTATTTGCTTGAACAAGTGTATTAAGCTAACTAAATTGATAGTCTAATCGGCACATATCTGAGGCTAATTGAATCCAGGCCAAATTATCGGTATTCCAAAAATTTCCTGTATTCATTACTATAAATAAAAGGTCTGATTCGAGGAGACAAGTGATGACCATTTTTACGCTTAACCACTTAGACCTTTTTTTACATATTCTGTGTTAGAGTAAGGGCTTGGTTTAACTGACTAAAAAGTGGGCGAAAAATTCCCATTTCTAGGGCGTTAAAAGTCTTTTGGCACAGAAATCCCCTAACACACCAAAAGAAACTTCAGAAGAAAATAAATAAACCTAATGTTTGTGTCTCTCACAAGAATGATTTCACATTCATTAAAAGCTAACCATCAATGTTTATATAAGAATTTTTGTTTACTTACACAGATCGTCACAAACATACTTGGAGTAGTAGACGCCAAGAAACACAACCACAAGTCATCAATCCAGTTCGCAGCTTCATCGTAGCATATGCATGAATTTCTCTGGAAGGCATTAGACAATAATTAGTTTCGTTCGTTGTCTCCGTGCTCCATCACCATTGAAGAATCGACCATAACGGTTGAATCTCAAATACAACATTGAAATCGTTGATTAATTAACGATTCCTCACGTTGTTGGAGCACGTGTTTTTGTTTTCCTCGACTTCCATTCTGTTTAACTATCGGTGACTGGAATTTGTGGATAGATGATTTTGGGTTTAGTATGTTTTTTTTTGTTTGTGGTCTTCGATAAACCAGTTTGGAGACTACGTCCAATTTGAGGTGTTAAATTGTAATTGTTTTTTTGTTCCATTGCCAAAGTTGTGAAGTTGCCAGGGGCTGGGCAACAGTTGGATGGTTTAGAAACTATGAATAAAGCTGTCCAACGAAATTGTTTTCTTTTAAAATACATATACGACTTCCCGAACGACTTTAACTGTGCTACACTATGGTCGTAATTATTATAAGTTGGTCTTCAAATAATGCCTTCTGATATGAAAAAAAAACACTTTATAGTCTCTTCTCATTTCGGCAGAAAATAAAAATTGGAAGTCATTAAAACATTGGCCAAAGAAATAATCAAAACAGTTGACTGAATTGGTGATAACGTGTCCAAAGAAGCCGAAGAAAGTTCCGTCTGCTGGCAAGGTCAGTGCAACGCTTTATCACCTCGACTTATATTCTCTCCCTCCAAAGTCCTCTAAACTTTAGTATACATTGATTTGTTTTCTTAAATAGCCAGATGGATCAAAGGTCACCACATTAACATTTGTTTTTTAAAGCATTTTCAAAATGGACGCAATTGTATAATATGTTAACCCTTTAACTGATTTGCCTAGGTGTGTACCAATTGCGATGGTGGAAACATTTTTCACTGCAACAAAGAACGTAGCCGTAGAGAATTCGATATGAATTTATAATGTCATAAAAAAGGTAAGTATGTCAAACAGATCTTTAACTTAAAAAACAAGTCAATTAATAAATGAAATGAATATCAAAATTGTAATTTACTTTTGATTTTTTCTTTTGTAGGTATAGCTGGTTTTCAAACTCCTGGCTGCACTGAGATATAAGGCATTACTTGCATGCTTATGTTGCTGTTGAAAGTGTGTTCAAATCGAAGCCCGACAATGACATTAAAGACTCACAAACAGCGAATGTCCCTTAACACCACTCTCTGGCAAAGCCATCTGAACGCTTGACTAGCTAAATATTTTTACCGGGAGGATTGAAGGCAATTTATAGATGAAGTCTACAATGATGTGAAACACAAACAATATTCGGTCCATAACATCGTTCTGTGGCAAAGTCATCTTAAGGTCTCGCCAGTTTTACCTAGCAAAATACTTCCACCTGGTGGATAAATGTGGTTTGTGTTCATTACTAGGAGTAACAAAGGATAAATCTTATAATAATTTGGTGAGTATTCCTTTGAATATCCAATTTTTTTAATAAATTTGTTCTATTTCTCTCCTTTTAATTCTGAAAGACAATGACTTCATAAAACTTCAAAGAAATCCTTGGAACAGCATAGTATCACATCCATATTTAGAGCCAAAATTAAATTAAAACCGATTGCCTGGTTCCTATCTGTAACAGACAACTTTTATGGTGAAAATCGTCCAAAAGCAGTGTGGACGCAGTGCATTGTCATACCCATTCTCTAAGGGCATTAACTTTTTCATTATACTCTAAATGGAGAAAACCATGTCAAGCGTTCCTGAATGAAAGAAGGCTCCTACTGCTGAAATGTAATAGTCCAACTGATGAAGTGTTATGTGAGTATTTCTCTCAACATCCTTTAACGTAATAAATGTAGAATTTGTCTCACCGATTATAATCGTTCTTACTATTTTACATTCACAACACTTCAACCATATTAAAAACATTCTGCATTGCCTGTCCTGTGTGTCTGTCGTATATAACAACCTCTAGCATTTAACACTAACAACTCTGTTATTGATGAAAAGGTCCCTTCGGATAGCTTTGCGATATCGGTTCGATGCTCGACTAAGTGGGGCCCTCCAGAGAGTTTCGCTAGGGCTGTGCTTCACCACCCAAACCGATGTGGAGTTGCGGTATCAATTGGGTGATATGACCCAATAAGTCGCATAATAGTAAGATGGTTTTGAGTCCCTTGCTAAGAATCCGCCCCCACAGCGACGTTTGGTTTTGGTTTCTCTAGTCATACCAAGTCGTAGTTAGCCTATGATGATACAAATCGATTGTAGTCCTTGATGCTTTAACATTCCATTAATGTGCATGGCTATCGGCAACCGACCAGCATAAATTATTCCAGTGAAAGAATACTGTCTCTCGAATAGAGAAATGAATTACTTTTTACGATTTGTCACTTAAGTGACATGGGATATCTCCTTACAATGGCAATTGAAAACTTTTCAGATCGGATTTTTTGCAAAATCCCCTTCAGTGGAGGGGTTGCTGTAAGTTGATTCGGAATTGATTTCGATTTAATTCATATCAAAATTCATTATAAGCAAAGGGGAAACAGAGTCATACAACAGCCTTGAATTTTGTCACAGTAAGGTTCCTTTGCTCAGTTCCTTTGCTCGTCCTAGGCATCGAATGGAATATTCCATTATGTACAACCCTTTGGCAAATTTATGTTATGGGCTCTTGTTTATTAGTTATCTTTAAGTACTCATACATTCTGCGGCTTTATTAATTTTACAATTAGATGGTGGGCAGTACAGACCACCCACCCCACTATGGTTGAATGAATATTTAGTATCAACAAAAACAGGTGCCATAAATCATCATTATTCCTACCGTAGACTACGTAAAGAAATGGCAAATTATTGAATTTAAGAAGATATTACTGTTATTGTTATAGCACAATTTGGAAAAGTGACTACTGTTCTTTTTTTGTCGAGCGTTCCATTTCTGCTGTCAATGTTCCCTTACAGTGCGTTTCAAATTTCATACTCTCTCACTCTCTCTCTCTGTCCTCTTCAATTCATTGAGTTTATATCTTCGAGGCACAATATTCTATTTCGGATTCGGGTACATATGCGTTACTAATGTTTTATGGCTATTACAACAAAATGAGCCATCATTAACATCACCAACCAACATTATTACCATGCCGGCAAAGGGAATGAAGAGTCGATGGAGGAGGATGAGAACGAAGACAACCAGTGGCAGTAACAACAACCAGGAGCAGCACCGTCTCAATGCTGACATAAAGGACACTGAAAGGAACAGTAGCGTCGAAATATCTGTGCGAATATCTGGCCCAACTGCCAACTGGGGAGTCGTTTCGTATGTGTTGTTCATGATAGGAACATCCACCTCACATCCCTTGTACCAGATGGTTACTCTCGGTCCTCTCTATTCTCGTTTCGTTACAACTTTTTCGGCAATAGCGACGACAAAGCCCAACCAACGACAACAACATCTAATGTGATTTTTTCGTCTCCGCGTTATAATTCGTCGGTCGTGCAAGAACGACGAGAAGAGCATTTTTGAGTGTTTGCTTTGCGGCGTTATTTTGTTTTTGTTTTTGTTTTTCTGTTATTTTTTCAATGTTTGGTGTTAAGGACCTATGACAAGGTCAATGTTCATCGATTTCTTCCCTCATTGTCGTTTACATATGTGTGTGTGGTGTTGTCCCCCTAAATATTGTTGACGCATTCTTGCTTTGATTGCAGCATTCATTGGTGGTTGGGAGGGAGGGTGCAGCAGTGGGTTTGGAGGAGAGTTTTGTTTTGATAAATATATTGAAGCCATGTCAGCTTCTTCTACTTGCTCCCCTAATGATGACGATTAAGTAATGCCGAATGGAGCGGCAATCACTGTTGTTGTATTGTTTTGACGGCTTCATCAACTACAACAATTCTGGGTGAGTGCTGCTGCCTTGCCTCCAGCCCACTGCCCTGTTACTGGTGGTTGAGTCGCCGAAAAGTACATTACACTCTGGTTTAGTATATTCTCTCGTGCTCTGGTGCTGTTCTCTTCGAGTGTTTCGAACACACAACATGAAAAAGAAAACAATTGTCTCTTATCAAATTCCTCGCATTATTAGAATGCTCAAAACTCTCTGGAACTTGTTCACTTTTAAGCTCAATTGCATTCAGAAACCCGTTGGCGCGTAGGTGTTGTTATCATTTACACGTCGCCGTTGGTAGGTGTATGTGTGTGTGTGTGTCTATCTATTGGAATACATACCTCTGCGACCGTCTTGACAATGGTGGGAATTCGTTTACTGGACAAATTGGAATTCGTATTCTCAAAGTATTACAATTTAAGGATTTTGGCGTACGTTCACCGATTGATAGAATCTGTCAATCAAAGATATTAATACTCTAAAATCTATACAAGTATGTGCCTCTAATTGATCACATGGCTTCCTATGCCCAGACTGACTCTGAATTGAAAGTAAGTTTGAATGATTTCCCAATATTGTTCAGCTGTAAAGCGATTCATTGTGGTCCGAGCGGGAAGGAGCTGTCACTGTCAAAATGCCTTATGATTCAAAAAGACTAGCTCTAGATGAACAACGACGAATAGGGTCCACCGGGAAATGTGACCCTATATATTTTCTAGATTATTAAGTGGAGGTATTCGGTATTGGTATTTATGTACACCCATCCCATTAATACCGATTTCATATATTCCTTCATTATATTAATACAAATTTCGATCCTATTGACATTGCTGATTTATTTTTAAATCAATCTCATGTCACCATTGTTTGAATTGAACCACACCGAACATACCGTCGCCTCCGTTCTCTACCACCACTTTGCGTGACCATGGTAATGATTTAATTCAAACTCTTCATGTTGATTTTCGTAATTTTTTGCTTCGGTGACAGTGATGATTTCAAAAGAGAAATGTACTAAAACATGCGTAACATCAAGAAAACAAGAAGAAACATATTAAAATTTTAAAGTGAATACTTTTTGTATAGCTTCGTCACCACAATGAAAAGCTGCAATATAAAAATATGTAACACATTGGCTTTCATCTCTAATGTCTGGGAGTTTAAAGCATGCCTCCGAAGAAACTGATGTATGAATGGCAAAACTTTGTCGCTTTCCATATTCGTTGGTGCAAGGACAGATTAACCGGCCTAAAAACCTTGTACTGGGTCTCCCTGTGGTAGTTGCCTTCTAACTCATTTTTGACTGGAGCCTTTGTATTCATTCGAATCCTATGCATTTTTTTTAATTCATCGTTTAATTTAAAAAAAAAAGTTAATTGAGAATGTTGGTGTACCTCCTGTAAAGTCTTAAAGATACCTAACAATATTCTTTAGATTGAGTTTTAAATTGAAATGGAAAATGTTTGAGGAGCAATTTCTAATATTTATTTATTTTTAAACGTAGACCTAAGCCATACAAACCAGTAACTCTAGCCGAGTATGTTTCACTGGCACAAAGTCCTTATTTTTTTTTATGGACGCACTGCCGACATTCTCTTCAACAATGTCTCTAATTAAGGTGGGTTGTACATCGATAAAACAGCAAGCGATGCTGTGTGGTAACATTTTGTCCACGTGTGTGGGATATCTCATAAAAATATCAAACACACATATCATTTTCGTTTTGTTTTATGTCACATTATTGTAAAACCTTTTTAATGCCATGGAGGAAGTTCTTCAGGGACGTTCGATAGTTGTTAGTGATGCATTCAATGTTAAAACAATGTCGATCTTGTTTTAGTTAACACAGAATTAGGGAAAGCCAGAAGAACAGTAACCTAAATTACAAGAATTTATAAATTAAATTAATTCATTCAAATTCGATGAACATTACATGAAGGATCAGACGGGGAACTTTTTCTTAGATCAGTGAGACCAATAACAGGTAGTAGAGACAACAGAAGTCACGTGAGTGTTTTTTTTAAATTTGTTTGTTGTACTAACATTGCTAGCTCTTTCCCGCTCGAAATATTGACAGGAAATCAGTATTATTTCTGGACAACACTCACGGTCCTCGTGCAGTGAATGTCCTAGAACATCGACTCGCCATCGAATGCAACACATCGAATAAGACGTTAACGCCAAAAAGTGTGGTCAATCCTGGCGTGTGGTGCTTACGATACAATTGAATCTGCTACGTCTTTGTGAATACAATTTTTATTATTTTGGAATTAAGAATGTTGGAACATTTTCTATTGAATTTTGCACAAAGACCTCTTCTTATTCTTTTAAATGTCCAATTGGCTCAGCAATTGAAGCTAAACTACCATTAGCTTCGTTTACAGCTTGGGCTGTAGAGTAGCTCGATAGGAACAAAGATTTGGGTCGAAAAATATTCTCCTCTGATGAAGCTAAAAAATAACTGGGAAACGGAAACACCGCACATGATTGGCGAGTGACAGTTTGGTGCGGATTTCGAAGAGGTGTCATCAGTGGTCCACTTTTTCTTTTGAAAATCCACCTGGAAATTTTATTTCAATTCGGGTTGAACACTACAGAGTGAGGGAAATTCATGTCTTGTGGCCGGAATTTGAAGCCAGGTACGTGAGCTGAATTTGTCATACAGAATTTCAATCTAGCGAGCATAACTGCGTTGACAATTAGCAAACTAATTAAAGTCGTTTTATTCAGTCACATGTCTGTTTGATTCCACCGACCGAGCCGCCATTAGACAACAAACCGCAGAAGTTGAAAAAAAATCGTTTACCCTTTTTTTTTTATGAAAATTAAATAAACAGAATTGTTGTTTTTTGCATTTAAAATACAACAGAAAAAACCACACAATATATGACCACAATATGTTCTCACATTTTGTTGATAATTTCTGTGTGTGTGTGTGCAAAATTCACTTTAATAAATAAACGAAGAAAAACAACATTGCCAATGTTTATTTTTACCTTAAATAATCAAAAAATTGCTGATGTTGTTCTGGCGATCTAGAAGCTTTTCCCACACCTCATGGAGAACAAAAAAAAATGCACTTATTAGTAAAATAACAATCGAACAAAAAAAAAAAAACGAACTGAACAAACTTGTGTTACGTTTTATTTTACAAAGAAATGAAAAACAAAAACAGAAAAATTTTTGCCTAAAAACGCAAAAGAAACGAACGCATGGATATCAAAATCAGAGCCCCCTCTCCACCCTCGTTAATATGGAATTCACTGCTGTGAGCTGGGCTGGCTTGGCTGCCTGGTCAAAACAATATCCAACACCAAACAAAATTTCGCTGATTCCAGAAGGTGATTGACTCCTCCAAGACAACAAAATATTGACAACAAATATTGTGTGTACGTGTGTGAATGGATGGCCACGTCCAGTTGGTTTGTTTTTCATTCGAAGAAAAGAATACTTGAAAACGGCAGCGTAAAAAAATACTCTTATTTTTAATTCATTCACCGTAAAGAAATTGACTAAACATTATTTTGCCCTTTCTTCTGTCACGCCGCATCAAACAAATAAACATTTTAATTATTAAGTCTATTGGATTATAATTAAATGTATTTGCTCATTTTGGTTCTGGTTGACATCCATACACATGCAAGAATGCTAATTATATGCGAGGGTCACCGTGCAAGTCGGCTGTAATCTCATCTATCATCTATTTTATCCTGAGGTGAGTCCATCGTTTAACAGTATGTCTGTCCCAGTTTTGCATCCTATTAAGAACATAACATCAAGCATTTGTCGGAGATACGAAACTGACTGTCTGTCAAGATTTCAAGTGGGAAAAAGGTGTCACTGATACAATAAGAATCCTCTTCATCTTCGGTCCTACAATTTTTCCATTCACTTAGTGTCCATGTCATGTAAGGGACATCCATTTCTTGAATCTTCATTTCCACTCGAATTTTCCTCTCCTCCAGTGAGCCATTGATTTGAATTCCCATCCCATACTTTCGCTATGACCTTCGATTAGCCCAAAAATTCTTTTTTTTTCGCACCGATTATTCACATTTTGATTATAACCTCCAGTGCTGATGTTGTTGTTGTTGGCGTTGGCTTTGCTCGTACTTGTTCTTGTTGTTGGTTGTTTTCTTTTCAACGGTTAATTTACGGTGGTAACCTAATCGGCATTTGTTGTTTATACAAATTCCTAGAAATTTGTATTGGCTTAAAATGAAACTCCCCAAGAAAGAATCAGGCAGGGACAACAAAAAAAAAAATCGCATTAAAAACCTTCGGTCTCGTTGGTTCGTGTCGGTTGGTTGTTCTTGTCAACGGTGGAGAATTTCATTTCACTTGTGTTGACGACGAATTGCTGTTGCTGGTGGAGCTGTTTTTCTGTTTCTTTTTTTTCTCTGTAATAGGATATCGTATGATAAACATATATAAATTGGAAAAAGGTACAGTAATCACCAAATGGTCTTTGAATATCATCAGCATTATAATAATTAAAGCGAATTATGTTTGTTGTTTCAGCTCATGTGATGGAAGGTGAATGGAAGGCTTTAACGCAAACAATATGGGTCCAAGAAATCTTAATACTTGTGATAGGTTGTGTCAGTATGAGGATATTTTACAGGTGACAGGATTAGATTGAGATTGAGACATTTAGTCTTCATTCTCCTGTTAGAAGAATACTTGCCGATTTCAGACACAGTAGACCAATACTTAAAGGTCCTCCATCTGACGTAGACGAAAAGAACTAAAAGGGGTTCGATCAACTATAGACGGAGAGATCTGAAGGTCGATCATCTACTGTAGTCGGAGACAACTGAAGATCGTTCCTTCTAGAGTTGATGGAGAGACCCGAAGGTCCTCCAACTACGGTAGGTGAAACTCCGTAGATGTCGTATACTGTAATGGTTGATCTTCGAGTCTATATGCTCATCGTCAAACTCTCCCTCAAAGTACTATTGGTCTCCGATCGACTATAGACGTAGACCCCTTTCCTTCTATATTATAAACTAACATCATCTTAATACCTTCTCGCTTGACACCCACATATACCCGAGCAAATCATCAGCCGGACCGATCGACCGACCGGCCACCCAACCCTCGCCAAGTACACATCAGCAATTAACAACAGAAAACCACTATTTCACTAAAATGGGTCATGTCATGGAAGAAAAACTAAATCATTTGTTTTTACAAATAGCCCGCAACTAAAAGGATTCCTCCCTCCCAACTCCTTATACGGTGTTTGGTTCTTGTCCTTCTTTTTTCGCACTACAAAAGAAAAATGAGACCATAACAAAATAATCCTTCACATCTTCATACTCCTGCAGAGCATATTAAATGCCATTAGATAGTAACAAATCTTCATTTGAGAGCAGAAAACAAACAACGACAACGCTGAAACTCGTCCAACCGACCAACGGCAACGCAACTGCAAATTAAAAACCCCACATAAATTTTGTGGCCAACGAAGCTAAAATCGGGGGAGATTTCAAAAACAACAACAACGGCATTGGGCGAAGGCAAAGAAATCTGACTTAAGTTAAATCAAAATCTCAGAAACGTCTTGGGAGTTGGAGGGTTACTGGTGGTTTGTCCGTCCCTGTGTCTCTAACAGATGTTCTGTATTTGTTATATACGATTGTATATGTAGGTGTGTGAGAATATTCCGACGATTAATAGGACGACCAAATATAATTGTTTGTTCTTCTTATTAATTATTGGAGAACAATTCTATCATCTAAACTGACCAAGTCTTTTAACGTTGTATTTCAGATAATTTCCATCTAAAATTGTTATTGGACGTATGATGGCGTTTATTTTTAATGTTGCCAGGGACTAATTTAAAAGGCCTTGTCTTAGACAGATCCAAACAGATCGGAAGGTCATCCATTACAGTATACAGAGAGATCTAAAATTCCTCCATATACAGTATGCGGAGAGACCTGGAATCCTTCATCGAAGAGGACTTAAGGTCCTCAATCAACAGTGGACGAAGAGAACATAAGAAGAGAACTTAAAATACCATCTTTTGTATCATCCTAAGAAGGCCACCTGCGAAGGCCTTGCCTTTATCACTGACTGATGTTGTCGTTTATTAACAAATATCGACAGCAACAACAACACCGGGCGAATATAACGTTAAATATGTAACCGCAAAATTTATTGCGGGAAACAAAACATAAACCAACTTAAATACACACATGCAAGCTAACATTTGTTGATGATACGAGGGCCATTTGTTAAGGAATACCATGCTGAACCGATGACAGTTGGTGCATGTCAGTAACTAGCAAGCGACATGGACGTAGTCTGGATCATTTACCAACAACGATTGCTCTGTCTGGGAGATGTTGTACGAATGGACAAAAAGGTTACGGGTCTTAAAATGAAGCACGCCGAACAAGACGACCCAGACCTTAGTGGATAGGGCCCAGAAACGGACATAAGATCGAAGCCCATGGCATTGAACTTCTAGCAAGCCTAAATACCTATTGAGTAGTCATATTGACAACAGTAGAGTCTGGCTTAGTTATTTTTCTCTCTCCTGCTATATCAAAAGAAGACATGCAGTGTAGAGGGTCTTTATCTGGGGCTGGGGATCTTCTCCTCTTGGTGGCTTTTCTTCTTTTTCCAACTCGTGTTACCATCTTATAAGTTATATAAGAACCTGGACGTCATTCTGCCGAAAACTTGTCTCGCTACCCTCGTTGTTGGCCGATGAAGAACCCAGACATTAGAAGAACGTCATATTAAGAATCCGCCAAGCAAGAACACAACAGCATACAACGTTTTTTGTTTGTTCAACAGCAGGAAAACCTATAGAGGCAACCGTTTAACTACAACAACAACAGCGTGAACAATGACAAACTGCATAAACTGTCAGAATGACAGGCGAGATGGCATTAGGAAGCGCAACAAAGCACACCGAACAAATAAATCCGTCGCAGAGACATACAGACAGAGAGAAAGAGTGAACGTAAGAAAGATGGACAGCAGCAGAGGCAATAAGAAATACCGCAAAATGTTGTTTATGCCAAAAGAAGCAACAGCAGCCGAACAACCGACAATGAACAACAATCTTCGAAGCAGCAACAGCAGTCGCCAACACATACATTCGCCAGATAGAAGTTGTGGAGTGGTAGTATTGCGGTAAATAACTGTACAAAGATATGAGATTTATTTTCTTGAATGATTTGCAATATTTCCAACATAAGTGCAAGATTAGCAATCCGCAAACGGGCTGAGCGACCAGCAGACTCCATCCCAAAGACCCTCCACACACGCCTCCTAACAATACGGGGAGCGCAGGAGGAGCGTCCACTTCAACGCACAAAGCCGGCAATGACAAAGATTGTATTTATGTGACATCAGAACCGGGGAAAGGGAAGTTGTTGGCAGTTGCCAGATTTACTTACGAGTAACCATGGTTTTTTAATTGAAACTAGTTTCTGGATCTCCTTCATCAGGCACGACATTGTCGTTGTTGCCGAGTAACAATTCATTTGAAAGGACAACATGTTGTCCCTGTTGCTAAACATTCGTCGTATGCGTGTTTGGGTTGAACTTGCGAATGATGTGTGTGTGTGTGTGTGTGTGTGAGAGTACTCGTATGTGATATATCACTACATGTGACCGACACACGACATCATCAACAAGTTAAGCAATAACATGTCATTGTCGTCGTTGTCGTCTAACGTGAATAGAACACAATGACAACTTTTAGGGAAACGTGCAAGAGAGTGGTAACGGGTGATTACTACGAATTTAGTACACGCTACACACATTGTTTTGAAGCAAAATGCATACACAGAAAAAGAAAAGACAACCCTTAAATTACAACAAAACTAAAACTATGGGTATGTAAAAGTTATCACCACTCAATTAAATAAATTCATCAAATAAAGGGTTAGAAAAAATGCATACTCCATGAATTTAAGAATCATTTGTTAAAAATGTTTTCCTG
Organism: Hydrotaea cyrtoneurina; assembly: GCA_958296145.1. Classification (NCBI taxonomy): domain Eukaryota; kingdom Metazoa; phylum Arthropoda; class Insecta; order Diptera; family Muscidae; genus Hydrotaea; species Hydrotaea cyrtoneurina. The sequence goes on from OY282514.1 coordinate 85,915,269, forward strand.
TTTGGGTTCGTATGTAATTAACAACAAAATCAACGCATCATTCAGTTAGGCATAAGAACTTTAAACTGATATTACTAGATCAACTAAAAAGGACCACTTGTAGTCACATACAATATAAATAAGTAAGAAGAAATAAGTAAACGGATCACACGCATAAACGTTTTTCATCACCTCGAAACGATAGATTTCCTTGTTCTTTATAATACGAGTAATGATGTTCATTCTATTTATGTTAGTGTTCTTTAAAAAGCTCACATTTAACTTTCAAAACCTTTAAGAAGATCATGAGTCTCTTGAAAGTTATTTTGAAGCTCACTTTTGACATTCACATTTTGCCCATAATTGTCTCTCAAGATCGTTGAAATGTTCGCGATTGATTTTCCATATGTTTGATTTCCGTAGCTACTTTCTAACAGAGCGTTCATGGAGCTCTTCGATCTTTGAACAGCTTTGAACAATTGGATGATCTTTAAACATTTCCAAGATTAAAAACAAAACCTTCTAAAAGAGCTTTCACGAAACTTTGAGATTCGCAAATGTTAGTTTCATAAAAAAATAACAGCTGGATTTTAAATCTAGATTTTTTCTCTGTGGAGTCAGAGTCTCTAAGTGTTTTCAGGGTTCTCCTACAAAGTTCACCATGTCCTTTGGATATTACTTTATTATTATTGTCTTAAAGCCTCTCCAAACTAACACCACATTTCAAACATATCGTCATAGCGCAATGAGCTCTACAATGGTAGGGTACCATGAACTAACAACATTTATAAAATGTTATCAATGACATATATTTTATGTATGAAAAATCCCATCATACCATTTCCTGCACCACGGGATTTCTTCGATCAAATGCCGGTTGATGGCAGCCAGGCAGGCAAAAAGGCAGGCAGTCCAATCACAAACAATGTTCTTATTAAGCCAGCGAGGATTAAAAAATAAAATGTCAAATCAAAATCTACTTGTTTTTCTTTGCCAACCGCCACCCAACGACACAGTAGTAATCGCTTTCTGTTTTCAATTCAAATGGAATGAACTCTGGTGGGTGGTGGGGGGAGGAGGTTGGCTAAGGAGGTATCATCAAGAATCATCCATCAACCACCCGCAGCGTTTGAACAAGTAATTTCAATCATATGTAACAATTACATATGTACAATCCAATCGGACGGGAGGACGAGTGGTTCAAGGGGAGAAAGAGAGAGGAGTATGATAAGGTTAGACAATGGTATTGTGAAGTAAAGTTGCGGAGTTATATATTTAAAAGATTTGCATACTTAGCTGGAATAGTATGTTAAGTTTGAGTACGGTTTTAAACGAAATCGGATTTAATATTTTAAATCCCAACTATTATGAATTTATGCCGTTATTATTCTGTTACATTACTTGACTTCACCCGAATTATTTTGTCAGCCCTTGAACTGTTTTCTCTTTATGCTTATCCCTTTCGAGATCTCTTTTCATCTCTTAGCGTTATCTTAGTCTCTGTAGCTTTGCTTTCCTCGTTAGGAACTGGTTGGGAACTTTTGCTAGCGTGAATTAAAAATAGTTTTTTTTCCCTCTACTTTAGTTTAAAAAGGATGTGTGTGGGAGTCCTGCAGTTTTTCCCAAGGAAACGGAACACTGCAGGACGAGAGACATGCCCCCCCCCATATTTTTCATGACATTGTTTTGCAATCAACGGACGATAGCATGTTGGGTGGGAGGGTTTTAATGAGAGATTTAACAGGCATAATGTGCTTATCGCTAGAAGAAAAGGTTCATGGGTAATTTCACATTCGAACAGAAAAATCCAGTGATTTTTCTCCAACACGAAATGAATGAAGTACACATTTTGTTGGTTCTCATTTTATTTATAGCACTTTCTGGTTGTTTGTGTTGTTGGTGTTATTGATGAATTTATAATGTATCAATTTTAACAATTAACACCTCGGTCTTGCTCTACAAGAATTGTATAGAAAAAGTACGTTATGTTTAAATGAAAATTTACACCTTTCCGGTAAACAAAATTAGCAACTTCTTGCCCCCGCAAGCCACGAGAACCCCTCGCCTTAGGGTCCGACCCGCCCCTCTATTGGCAAATTACGTTTACATTTAAGAGGAAATTGTTTATTTTCGTTGTATGTTAACAATTTAAATAACCGACCATTTCAATAATAGATGGACAATATCTAATTCTGTCCGTAGAAACTTCCTCCACCACCGTCCCCAATCGTAAATGCATAAAAGAATAGCTGAAAATAAACAAAATTGGTAAATAAATAGATCTACAAATGTCTGATACATACCATACTTTGGTCGACTATAAAGTCGTCTTTGACACTCTGCATCGTTATGACTTAATAAGTTAATGCATTTTTTTTTTCTTTTTTCAGAATTAACTTCAAGAAACTTTGGAAATATATGATGGAAAGACTCAGCACTGGCTATATCTGCGCACAATATGAAAGCAAGGTGAACTACAGCGTAGATCGTAGCAGGCGAACCATTCACCACTACAAGAGATCTCTGACAGGATGACTTCAATAAAACAGACACAGTAACCACCAAATGCCACATCCTCCTTGCTAGCGAAAGACTGATGTTACTGGTGCTTCCTCCCAAATCAGAGAAAATAATGGTCTGGTGGTGAAGGAGGACAACACAAAACTGCTAAACATAACGTCACGACGACCGAAGGGTGACAACGTCGAGGTAGTGAATGAAAAATTATACCTCAAATGTGCCATCCATGGAAAGAGAATGAATAGCGAAGCTGCGTCTGATGGTAAAAAAAAAACATCGCAACGACAGAAAGTCGACATGGTGAAGGTCGAAAGAAATAATTTAATGATCATCGAAATAAATCGATCGTGCTGGCAAAATTATGCTACTTCGGGCTAATTAAAGAACGTGACCCTCCATCGACGAACTAGAACAAAACTACCTCATTCAGATGGTTCAGATGGTTCATTAACACAAAAAATGTGTTTATAGTTTCTAATATAATTGTTTTCTTTTTTTTACAGATTATAACTGAACTCTTGTTACTTTGAAATGAATTAAAACTGTTAAACGGTCCATTGTTCTGAGACAGCGAAGTTTTAATAATTTGAATTTAAGATCAGCGACCTCATATTGTATGACTATAAGTTTAGCCGCCGTCAGTTGCCGTGCGACCTGGAAGAGATGCTCAACGAAATATTCGCATGAAAGTTGTGCGGTAGAATGTTACAAATGATATTGGCCGTTCCGGCAAATTAGGTATACCCAGAACAACATTTCAGAGTCTTTTAATTACAAAACTCGAATTGTGTGGCAACTGCTACCGCATCATCCCAACACTAGGCTAATAAATGTCATTTGGTCCAACCTATACCAGTGGCTCAGTATGACGCAGAAACTTTCGAAACTACATCAGAATACTATGATTGCGTTCGCTTGGATATATACGGTCCCATAAATCCAAAGGCTCAAGTCTTGGACGACAACTACCGCGGAAGGCACAGACATGGAAGACCGAGACTTCGGTGGAAGAACGAAGTTGAACAAGACATGCAAGTCCTTGATATCACCAACTGGAGGAATCATGCACAAGACAGAAGAGCTTGCAAATCATTTTTGAAACAGACCAAGATCAGTAACAGAAGATTGTAGAGCCAACTCAAGTGAGTAATTATTTAATTATTAAAAATATTCGTTTTAATCACTTAATTCTTTTATTTCCGAAATTATTCATTCATCTGGGCTTCATTATGTCGCAGAAACCGGGGTACTTTCGAAACCAGATGAGAAACCTACGATTTCGTTGCCTTGAATATGTTGGTTCAATAACTCCAAAGTCTCAGGTCATGGACGACAACTACCGCGGAAGGCTCACACAGAAAAGACCGAGACTTCGGTGGAAGAACGAAGTTGAACAAGACATGCAAGTCCTTGATATCAGGAACTGGAGGAATTACACACAAGACAGAAGTGCTTGTTATTTATTTTTGACACAGGCCTAGATCAAGTAAGTAATTAGTTAATTATTAAAAATATTCGTGTTAATCACTTACTTTTTTTAGTTTCGAAATTATTCAGTTTGCTCAGTTTAATTCACATATTCTAATCATTTGTGCAACTATTTTGTTTTTCAATTATCTAATGATTCGTTGTGAATATTTTCTATAATTTTTTGAATCGTTGAGTTTTTTTGATATATAGACTCTATATATATGATTGTGATAATATCGGCCAAACAGATTCGGGTAAATTTGTGGCATCAGATAAAAAAAATGATTGATGGCTTTGACGGTACTTTTTTCACTTTCGGGAATACTGTTAGGAGAGACCGCCGTGTATAGTTAAATATTCCACCAAAACATAAAGCAGGATGTGCGATTTTTGCGATTTATGCAAAGTAGAATTGCTAAGGTTTTTGGAGATGGTTTTGTCTGAAACTAAACATGAATGATGTCCAAATTAGAATGGAACGAGGCGTTTTTTTCATAGCTAACAGAAACCAGGAAGATTTTCTGACTGTAAGAGAGAAAGAGATAAGGAAGAATGAGACAATTCTGACATCCCCTTGAAATTGATATGAGGACTAGGCATTACAATGTAAAATATTGCAGTCTTTTGTCATTGAACAATCCACCTCACTACAACATCAATTTGTAACTTGACAGTAAAGGCCTTTGAGTAAAAAATAAACTTAGATATTTCCAGCAATTATCTTTCAATACAGCAAACTTTTAAGTTTTGTATTTAATATCTTGCAAACAAACTTTCTATTTGATATCATATTGTGTTTCTGCATAAAAAGTTTTATCGTCATCCCCCTGGAAAAAAAACTTCTTTCCTCACTTTATAAATTAATAAAAACAAAACAAAATTAATTATTACTTTAGTGCTCTTGTTTATCATTGTTTGTCTTACATAAAGTAATTACATTCCATTCTATTGCATCAACACGACGTACACCAACCAACCAACCAACCGACACCCACCATTATCCTGACAGAAAGTTGCCTCTTAATTGCTGGCTGATTCCAGGGACAGACATTGTGACTTGTTAACAACGGACTGTAAGTGACACTTCAAACACAATTTTTGATTTGTCTAATTAAAGTTTTTGATTTGACAGCAACAAAATCTGGCGCACATTTTATGATATTAAGATAATCCATAAAATAAGGCATAAATTGTGGGCAAAGGGAAGAAGTCAGGAAACGGTTTCATATTTCATTATCAAATTTCCCCCTACCCCAGAGATATTGGGCTGGGTTGATGTTTTAAATTGGATGGGACTTTTTTTTTTTTTTTGATAGAAGTGTTTAAGTAAATTTTGTTAAAGGACAGTTTTGAAATTATTTTTTTCTGTTAATATTTATGAAATTTTCGTCTAAAGAAATTAATTATTTATTTAATCTGTGTATTTTTCTACCATATAATCAGTGTTTTCTATGGAAAACCATTATTTCCTTTGGTTGGTTTGCTCAAATGGTTCCATGCTAGTTACTGAAATGCAGCCAAACTAGTGTGTCAGCAAACAACTTGGGGCGTCTGCCCTCTATATGATCTTTGTCTGTAGTCTGGTGATATTTCTTTAGGCGACTTCTAGGCTATTTTCTAATACAAATCCTTTTAAAATCTATACAATTTTCTTGAGATAAATTTCTTTAAAATCTCGTTAGTTTCCTGAAGGACTCACACACACACACACACACTGGGTACAAATGAAATATTCTGGGAATTTTTAAATTTGTCTTTCCTTCTTCTTACCTTTTTATTTATTCTGTTCAATAATCTTCTTCCCGTTGACATTGATTTCAAATATGTTGCCACACCGAATAGAGCAGAAGGGGTATTAACTTACTCCATTTGTTTGTTGCTTTGTCGTTGTTATTTTTTTCCCTCTCTCTATCTCTGTTATAAATTAAAATTTCTAAGAACTTCCTAAAAGTTTGTAAATTTTTTTCGCAGAATTATTTTCTGTCCATAGCAAAAAGTATCAAATTTTTAAATTTGTGATGACCATAGCAAAAATGCTCGCACACACACACACACAGTGAAACAGAATCTTAAGCCCAAACAAACTGAAGCAAATAACAAACACACACACACAAATATTCTTGTTTCAAATATTTTTGAGAAAAACTTTGAATGTGAATTTTATTTGACCATTAAAATTGTTGGCTTTTATATTTTGATAAACCGAAATACTGTTCGGCTGGAATTGGAGTAAAACATTTAGCGCCCCTTTTTTTTTGTTGGACGGTTCTTGTTTCCTTTTTGTTGTTGTTGCTTGTTTGAGCTCCTTCACCAGCAAATGGCAATAAACCCATTATACAAATCTTGTTTGGATGGTGTTGCCGTCGTCGAAGTTTTTTTTTTGTTATTTTTTTTAACTTAAAAGGATTAGATGTTGGTGTGTTCAGGCCACGGTTTGAAATTCCTAAATATGTTTGTATGAAGGACAACATACAAACTGTGATTTTTATTGGGAGTATTTTGTTGTTATTGAAGAAAATTGTGTTTGGAATGAGCATTAGTTCCACGGAACAAGGAATCGAGGGCAATCCACAGCCAAGCCGAGTTATATTAATTGAAATCGAATATTAGCAATAGTAATAGCACATAGTAATAGCAATAGAAATAGCAACAAATGCCAGAGAATTAACAGACTCTCTCAGAGAAATTACAAATTCTGTCATAGAATTGACAGAAATTACAATGAATTTACAGATTCTGTCATTGAATTTACAGACTCTGTCAGTGAATTTACGGATTCTCTCAGAGAATTGACAGAATCGGTCGGAAAACTCACAGATTCTGTCAGACTACTTACAAATTCTGTCAAAGAATTGGCAAGATTCTCTCAGAAAGTCAACAGATTCTCTCAGGAAGTTGATAGACTCTGTCAGAAGATTCACATATTATTTCACAGAATTTTCACAGATTCCTTCGTAGAATTTACAAACTCTGTCAAAGAATTTACAAATTCTGTCAAAGAATTTACAAATTCTGTCAAAGAATTTACAAATTCTGTCAAAAAATTTACAAGATTCTCTCAGGAAGTTGACAGACTCTGTCAGAAGAATTTTTACAAATTCTACCACTCACTTTTTAAAGATTATTTTTGTGAAATTTTGTTGCCTACGGGAACGTCCAATTTTGGCACCCTTTTCCTAACATTTCGACTGTTATTTCACTCGTATGTGAAGGCAGCAAACGTGGTTGGCTTGTCCCTAAATCCGTGAGAATAAACGTGCCCCACAGAAAACAGTCTAGTGGGGTGGAATCGCACGAATTGACAGTGATTTGAGATTAATTGTTCACCAAGTTCGCCCCTCAATTGGTTCGTGCTATCGCGAGCAGTCCTGTGCCAATCACAACTAAATCAATTTTTTTCAATTTTATTTTAAAACTTTTTGTTCAGCTTATATTTTATTTATAGAATCTTTCATTATGAAAATAACAATATTTAGCCGAATCTTAATCTAGGTTCTATCTAATGGTGTTGGCCAAGGATTTAATATAACATTTCAAAAAATTTACAAATATATTTAGTTTTTAATTTAATATTTCAATGATAGTCTTTGAGGAAGAAGGAGCCAATGATTTCTTCGGCCCATAAACCACATCAACAGTAGATTTTTCAGTTCTCGAACATCAAAAAGCCAAAAATCAGCAAACCCTTTTGAGGGTTAAAATCCTTAACTATTTTCTTTTAGTTTTCTTTTCTGTTGAACAGTCATCGGAAAACTCATTAACAGTTACTCTTAACTATGCGTACTCTGGAGTTGTTTCGAAAATGCATCCTATTGTCGTCGTCGTCCTCGTCATCCTCAGGGAATGGGGAAGGATGACAACATCGGATTCGCCTGGTGCATGGAATGGATATTAAAAATAAATTGTTATATCTTTTCGTCGTTAGGTTGTGTATTGATAATTTTTGTCTGTTTTTTTTTTTTTGTCGATTGTATTGTTCTTTTTTAGACAATTTTGTTTATATTCGTATGTGGTGTTTATATTCGGTTTTTTCTCTCTCGATTTTTTCGGTATACCTTTGGTGATGCTGGCACTTTAACAGAGCTTCAAGTCGACGAGGTAGCTGCATCAGGGGAATAGCAGCAAATAAGTGTGGTCAGTCCATGAGTTGTCTGTATCTTTTAAAACAAATGGTAAAATCGTTTATTTAATATTTTTTTTTATGGACGTCAGATGCCCCTACCGACAAATGCTTTTGCATTTTTTGTTGTTGTGATAGTCGTGTTTTTTGTTGTTGTTATTGCTTTGTTAATAGTGTTGTCATGTTGTTGCTATTGTTATATTTATTATTTTTTTTATAGAAGAAATTAAAGTTGTCAAACAACTAATTGAAGATGTGTTATTGGGCGTGTGTTTCTATCTCTTTCCAACTCTGTTGTTTTCTAAATACTCGGCATTTGCCATGTGTCAGTCTGTCAGAAGTCGGAAACATGTCGACCCCTTTGCGCGGAATTATCGTATATGCCAATTTTTTCGAAATTGAGTTTTTGATGCAATTTTGTTCTACATTCAAAGACACGTCACCTGATAAAATATTGTAAGCGAATTCCACTTCGTTGCTCCAAAAATTTAGTGAATAATTTTCATTTTGATATTGCAAGCGAAAGCAGAGAAAAGTAGAAAAATGGCTCTCCTGTAAAATTTGGATTTTGGCACATACGATAATTCCGCGCAAAGGGGTCGATGTGCTGGTGGTGGTGCTGTTGAGACCATGGCTCTTGGAAAGAAGCACCACGCCACGCCACACCACACCGCACCATCTATCCAAACACCTCAGAGGAAAACTGTTAGTTTCTTTTCAAATATGAAAAAAAAACAGAAACAATAAAAAGACAAAAGAAGCCAATAAAAATAGTCAACAGCATTTTAATACTGGACGAAGATTGCTACTGTTTGATAGCCGCTTAGTTTTCTTCTTATAATAGCGGCGACAATGCCAACCAAATCGATTTAGAGAATCTTAAAAAGGTGCGGATTTAATTTTCAAGAAATTATATAATGTGTTCTTTGGAACAAAACTTGATTAGATTCCATATGAATATTTGGAATTTACTTGAGTATTTTTAGGCAAAAAAGAAGGCTTTCTGAGAAATATGTATCTTTCAATAGACAACAAGTGGGCCATTGGTATGAGAACGGATAAGACAATATATGGAACAAAAATCGAAAAATCTATAATATTTTAATAGATTTTTAGCAAAAGTTGTGGCTAAATACAATTTAAATTGAAAATGATTGGAGAACGGGAACAAAAACGTCCGATACACATGACCAAAGTAATCGCAACGTATTGAAATAATTTGCTTTACGATATTTTAAGATATCGAAATGATTTGCTGTACGATGTTATAAAATATCTAAATGATTTGGTGTATAGTGAGATGATTTTTAGGAGGGTTATCCAATTTACATCCCTGTAGTTTCGAAAAAAAATGTATATGATAAATGGTGATTTGTTTTGCAATTTGGTTTTTCAGTGGTTAACTTTTCCCATTTTCACACGTGATTTATGACTTGTGTCAAAGTCAAAAATGTTCAGTTGGCTTTGCCATTTCATCACGCGCTGCCAGAGCATTGAATTGTATTATCAAAAATTTGTTCACTGTGCTTTGCAAGTTCCGAGCCGACTACTCAAGGTATTGCGATAAAATATCGTAACAGTTTCACTCTATGGGAAATCAATTCGCCAATCTGTAGATTAAGCATCGAGTTGAATATTGCTGCTGTATCCGCCAGTGTAAATAAAGATCGCCATCTCTCGGACCTCGCAGCATTAGAATACAGCTGATGCAGCAGCTGAAGCCGGGCGACCTAATACAATGTTGTTAATGGGCCTTAGAGAAACTAGAAGGAGATCACCTTTGTATCCGAAAATTGTCTTCAGCGACAAGTCTCATTTTTAGCTCGATGGGCACATCAATAAACAGAATTGCCAAATTTGGTACGAAGAACTGTCAGAGACTGACAACACCCACCCTGAAAAATACACTGGGTAGGGCGATTAATTGGCCGGGCACCACTGGATCTACATCTTTAACGACGATGAATGGAGAAAACAATTTAAATAATAAATTAGGTAGCAAATTTTGCTTTAAAGTACAGGGTTGAGGGATAACACGGTCCCGAAACTATTTAGTTTTGCGAACTGTGACTGCCCGATTTTCACCATTTTTGTAGTGAATTTTAATAATTTGTTGTTGAAGCGTGCATCAGTCCATTTTCAGTAATGGCCTAGTTTCTACTTGTCAAATGTCAAAGAATAAAAGCTACAAAAGTGACAGCTACCGAAATAACGGGTAATTCAAAATAACACCTCGTGTTGGAGAACGCTGTACAAAAAATCGCCATAAAATGTTCATGACTTCAAAAAAAAATATTTTTTTTTTTACTTAATTTTATTGATAACTCCTAAACTATTATTGGGATTAAGAGATTTTCGATGAAAGTTAATGATAATATAAATGTATATTTTTTGGAATTATTTAACTTTTCAATGAAGTTTTTCAACTTAAAATATCTTAATTGTTTAATTACAAAAAATTTATTTTATTAGATTGCTCATTTAGTGCAACCAAACTATTTGCAATTGTTTAATTATTCAATTACATATTTCAGATCATGCCCTTAACAGTTATTCCCTATTGCACTTATTCAATTGCAAGCTTCGGTGATAAGACAATTTATATTTTGCAAAAAAAAATAATATTCACTTATTCGAATGTTTAGTAATTGAAGTATTTAATATTTCTTTTATTAGTTCAGTTATTTAATTGTTCAATTGTTTCAATAGCTCAGGTGTTGAATTGTCAGACTATTCAAATACTTCTCCATATGGTTTGGAATTATTCCATGCAGTGTGTGTTCTTTCCTTTGTTAACTTTTTTTTTTTTTGAATAAAAAGAAATTTCAGTTTTTGTTTTTTTTTTTTTTGTGTTCAAAATTCTGATTCATTTTGTTATTCAGGCCTGTTATGTTTACTTTGGCACTTGCCTGAAAATTGGTTTGGTGAAAAAACAATGGCCCTGTAAACAAAACCTAATTGAAAATCATTTCTACGCTTTTTACAAATTATTTATTTCACATTAATTGAAAATTCATTATTTTTAAAATAGCACCTCATACCGACAACAACAACAACAAATGCTTGCTTGCCAATGCCGGCCAAAAAAAAAGTGGAAACAAAAAGGAAAGACGACCGACTCCTCAGAGTAATTTGGCTACCACAAGCATTTCTGCTCAAGTAATGAAAGAAAATGATAGAGACAGAGATAGAGAGAAACTACAGCGCAGAAAACAATGTTAACGATTTTAATTATTATGCATTAGTTAATGGTGTTGATAGTAATTATAGATGTGCATAATTATACTTTTCAAACCGAAACACTCTCTCGAAAAAAAAAAAAACTCGAAAATGAAAAGGAAAACCAAACAAAATTTCCATGGAAAACATGACAGCATTGGACTGGCGGAATGGTGATGGTTGGCGGCACAAGAGCTGCATGTAGTTTTTGCCAATACACCAACACAACGTAGTCGCTGCCATAACCAAACCAAGCACAAACCCGTCCATTAGAAATGATAACAACGCACTCTAAACGGAATGGCAAACAAAACATCAGCATACACTCAGTCATTCATTCATTTACACAGTCAGTGTGTCCGTCCGTCCGTCCGTCAGTCATTCCAAAGATTGCACACACTATTTTCATTTGTTCCGTTCACCAAATGACAAAAGTGATTAAGGAACAAACGACCCACCGACCGACCAAAACCAACGATAATGATGAAAACTCTCTGGGACGGATGTAAGGACAGACGAATGAATGGACTTATGGATAGATAGCTAGTACGACAGACAGACAGACAGTCGAACCAGCTCACAATTTAAGGGGCGTTATGTGACTAAGAATTCCAGCCATTTCGACGAAGCAGTCAGTCATTCATTCCAATGTTCTTTTGCTAGCCACCAAATCCGATTGCATATGATGAGGACGACGGCGACGACGACAACATTGCGTGTGTTAGTTAGAGCGTGTGTGGTATGCTGCTGCCACAAGTGGCAAGAAACAGCTCCAGAGAACTTGATTGTTGTTGTGGCATGACTGTTGGGAAATTGCAATTGGGAAGCACGAGCACCAGCAGCCGCAGCCTTAGTACTTGACAAAGTTAATGATAGAAATTATGAGGATTTATTAAAAAGACAACAACAAATAATTCGTACAGCAAAAATGCCTCTGCAAATGACAACACAATGTGAGCGCCCTCAAAGCTAGGCTTGAAGTTTTACCTTAGCAAAACTAATGACAACAAAGCGATTGTTTTCCAGGCCGTTGCAGCTCCGGTCCTCTCGATCTCTCTCTCTCTGTTGCTCTCTTCCAAATTTCTTTTAAAAATTGTTGGAAAATTATTTCACCACAACCGAACATTGTCAGGCCACCAAAGACAATGAAGTTGAAGAAGAAACGTTTTGAAAGCAAAACGCAAGCTAAACTCAATTGACTGACGAAACGACTGGGCACAGTGTTGTGTCTCCGTACAATAATTGTACAGAAAGTCGGAAAACAAGGACATTAAAGGAACAAAACTGAGGAAAATGTTTGGGAAAACGGGATGTTTTCCAAAAAAATTAAAAGAAAACAGTTTTGTTTTTTTACCAAAAATTTGAATTTATTTTTAAATGTTTTTCTAATCCTCTTAGCAGGATGTTTTCCGAAATAATGAAAAAAACTGTCTACACCTCTTAGCAGGATGTTTTCCAAAAAATTAAAAGAAAACAGTTTTTTTTACCAAAAACTTGCATTTATTTTTATAGTTTTCTCTAATCCTCTTGGAAAAAACTTGCATTTATTTTTAAAAGTTTCTCGTACGACAGTCCGCAACCTTTTCAACAAGCTTTTCTCACAAAAAGACGATATAAAAAATATTTTCCACACATTTTTACGCCCTCATAAATTGAAATTAGAACAAGCATTCAAATAAGTTAATTAATTACACTAGACAACAAATTTTTGTAATAAAAAAAGACAAGATTTTAAAGAATATTTTTTTTTTTGTAATACTCCAATTATTTTGATATTTAATATTTAAAAATATATTTCTTTTTTTTTTGCTCATTTCAGGTTCAGCAACTTGTGTTGTCCCTGAAACGAATCACTGTGCATCGTCGTCATTAACATTGTCATGGTGACGTTGGCGTTGCGATGTAGCGGCGATGGCTGTGGATGCCATTGTTAACATTTGCAATGCTCTAGTGTTGTTTCTGTTTAATTTGCAAAATAACCATAAATGACAATGACGAAAAAACAAAAAAATAATAAAATGAAATAGAGAACATATTGAAGAAACCAGAAAAAAAATATTCAATTAACCCCAAACCGAGCTAGGGGGGACTAAAGAGAGACTCTGCTGTAGGCCAATTCGGTCGAAAACTGAAAAAGGCCACAAACTCTATGACCTCAACTGGAGCCATCAGGAGTCAAGAGCACAATACACTTTTGAGACTACCAGTAAATTTCCGCCAGTTTCGAGGTGGGAAACTGTGCAATAAACGGTCTCTGTCAAAGTAGGTGAGTCATTTCAGGAAAGTTCATAAATTCGTGACTTTTTTTTATACGTTTCAGAAAGAAGAATTCAGACGTTGATTACAAAGAATGTAGCGGATGGACGAAAATGTATAACGACCAGATCCTTGAGATCACATATTATGAGTTTCTCAAACCGAATGAAACCATTACTGGGAGCTACCGACCGCTCGCAAAAGAGATGAGATTGTGCCGGGCACTCAATGGAGAAAAAAGCGATCCTTCTGATGGAAAATGTGAGTTATCCAAGGCTGTAATCATTTCAACTGAGCGGCACCTATTCTATATGAATATGTGGGCATGGCGCTTTCGTTCGGTCTGACACCCTCCACCACCAGATTAATCATGTGAGAATGTTGATTTTGTCGATGTTTTCTATCACAATCCGATAAAGCTTTTGCGTCATTTTGTAAACGTAGATGAACCAAGGATTAATTTCAACTAATCAGAGACAGTGAAACAGTGAAAATAGTGGACTGCCGCTAGAACGTGAACTATAGAAGAATCTGCCGGCCCACAGGCGACATTTTTTCTGGTATGTAAACAATATCATTCACAACGATTACCTTGAATTATTTAAAACGCTCACGGGCGAATATTATTTAATGTATTTAAATTTGGACTCTTTTGTTTATAACCATTGCTGACTTCATTTCTTTTTTTATAATCACCGAAGGCTTCTATTTACTTTGAAATAGACAACATATCCTCATGTGAGTAGCTCGATTTTCGAACCCGATTTTTTTTGCTTTCACTTTGGATTAAATTTTTTTTTTTGGTTTTATTTTCGATTTTCAAATGTTGGGAATGTATTTTCTATGAAATCTTGTTTACCCTTTTTGTCCCCGGTTAATTTTTTTTTTCAAATATAATCGTCGCCGTTTCTGTTGTTTGAACCTTCTCTCTTTTATATATTTATTTGTTTAATACCAAAATGTTTTGTGATTTTATTTCGCTGAGAATATTTAATTCCTTTTTCTTGTTCTTGTCCATTTGCCCGTAGCACCACCTTCATCATCTGCTTCTGCTACTGCTTTGTATTTCAAGACAGGTTTTCTATTTTTGGCTGGACGGTAATTAATAGAGTTCTCCGTCTATTTTTTTCTTGAGCGGAACATTTCCAAGAGCCAGCCCCGAAGAAGACGAAAGAAAATATGTGAAACAAAAAAAAAAAAAAGACAAGAGACCTTTAACAATTTGTTTAAACATTAAACAGCTCCATAAGTATAAGTATACAGACGAAAAAGCGTTTTCGTTGTTGGTGTTGCTGTGGTGTTAATTGTTTAAATATTTTTGGCTGACTGTACAGAATGGAAAGAGTTTAATTTGTTGTGTTTTTCCTTAACCGAACCGAACTGAACTGATAGTCTTTTTCTACGCTCACAAAAGCAACAACCACAACAATACGTCGCTACGTTTTGTTAGCCAAGTTAACAAAAACAAACAGCGCTTAACTGAAAGACGACCGACCAACAACAAACAACACGAAATTAATGTTTCTCTATTCATCACATTGAGTTTTAAGCTTTTTGTCTTGCTTACATTGGCCTGCTGTCGTGGTACTTCTGTGGGCCGGTCGTATTCCTAGCTTGGCCCCAGCGGCGAGCGAGCGAGAGGTCCCCGAGTAACTGAACGAGCTGGCGCGTTGCAGTAACGTAAACAGTCATATGTTTTTGGTACAAAAAAAAAAACACAGAACTGGCAATTAACCATAACTTGAGTTATGGTATTTTTGTGATTCCTTCTTAATGTGGCCGAAAATTTAGTTAAGACTGTGTTTATTGTAGTTTTGCATTACAAGAAAAAGTGTTTGGAAATTTGTTGGTATTGGTTTTGTGTGTTCTTAACCAGAATTTCTGTTCTGTTGGTGGTATTAAAATGTTTTTGAAAACGACACATTCATGTTTTTCATTTCTGTGTCTCTTTGGGCTTTTTGTGTGGACTTGGTAGTGATTTTTTTTTTGTATTGGTCATGTCAAGCAAACCAAAGTAATTTCAGCCAACCAACCAACAGGTGTTGGGTGTATGGCCCAAAGGCGAACAGTTTTTATTGCTGCTATTATGTTTTTGTTGTTGTGTTTTTTTTTTCGATGTTTGTAAAGCTTGTTATGTCAAAGAAGACGGTTAAACAATTTAAGGAATAAGAATGACTCAATCATAATTTTTGTAATCAATGTTTAGTAAAACATTTTCGCAGAGAGACTGGAATAGATTTCTAATATAAAACTAATGCCGGTTTCCGTAAAAAGAATTCCTTTGTTCGTTACAAATTGTCCAAATTGCAGGTCGATTATTGGGCAGTATGAGCAAAAAATGGATTGTGTCGTGGGCTGTGTGAAGGAGAACTATTATTTCTATAATATCTTCTAATCTAAATATTTCCCAGAAAATTAATACATGACTCTTTGATTAACCGATTAATTGAGCAATTGATTTACTAACTGTAGCAAATTCAATGCTTAATTGTATCATTATATTCCCAGCATTTTAAAGCGACCACCTTTAGAGGCCCTTTCGGAAAAACAAAACTTAACTTTATTACTTTTGATTTTGTTTTAACTTTATTCACTTCAACTCTCCACCCAACTTCACCTCTCTCTCTGTGGCAGCAAAAAAAGAATTTTAAGCTGATGTGTGCTGTTTTTTCTACCAATTTTTCCCCACCAAATCAAAAAATTAAAAAAAAAATGTTTGGTTTGCCGTATTTTTCTGCTACAATTCATAATTTATTTGCTTCTTAGCTGCTTGTTCGGTTTTTCGTAAATACTTCCAACTGCGGTACGTCGTCATCAGAGTTGAGGTTGAGATTGGTACGTATGAACACTTGTGTTTCTTTGTACGTGTGTATTTCTTCACTGATTTTCTTTGGGTACTTTTGTTCTTGTTGTTGTATTTTTCTTCGTCTCTCTGTCTTTATTTTAACCATATTTGTTTCGCTTTAAATGCGGAAGTTGTTAGTTAAGGTTTTTTTTTTTTGCTGTTGTTGAGTTTCTGTAGATTCGTGATTTTTTCGTAGTTGCTTTTCAGTTTGGCTATTTCATTATTTTTAATGAATTATTTTAAGATTTTGACTTACTTGACTGTTTTTTATTTTTGTTCGTTTCTTCTTCTGGTATCTTGCCGCTGACCAGTTGTTGCTAAGGTCATATTGTTGAAGTTTTTTTTTTTTTTTTTGAAAACGAAATTTATAAAAACTGAAGTTTTCAAACAGATGCAGATTGGATCAGTTGAGCGGTATGACTCAAAAGTAGAAACCATCATATAGACAATTTAGCATATGTAGGGGAAATGTAATTTTGTGGCAGAATTTTACTACACTGACAAAAATGTTGGTGAAATATCTGTTAAATCGTTTATTACCTTTTAATTAAAAGAAATATTTTTATATGACATACATATGAAACATTTCACAATTTCTATGAAATATATCATAATTTCTATGAAATATATCATAATTTCTATGAAATATTTCATAATTGATATGAAATATATCATAATTTCTATGAAATATTTCAAAATTTCTATGAAATATATCATAATTTCTATGAAACATTTCAAAATTTCTATGAAATATTCCAAAATTTCTATGAAATATTTAAAAATTTCTATGAAATATTTCAAAATTTCTATGAAATATTTTAAAATTTCTACGAAATATTTCAAAATTTCTATGAAATATTTCAAAATTTCTATGAAATATTTCAAAATTTCTATAAAATATTTTATAATTTCTATGAAACATTTCACAATTTCTATGAAATATTTCAAAATTTCTATAAAATATTTTATAATTTCTATGAAACATTTCACAATTTCTATGAACATTTTTATAATTTCTATTAAACATTTAATAATTTCTATGAAACATTTAATAATTTCTATGACATTTCATATTTTCAATGAAATATTTCATAATTTATATTTCTAGGGAAAATTTCATAATTTCTATGAAATATTTCAAAATTTCTATAAAATATTTTATAATTTCTATGAAACATTTCACAATTTCTATGAACATTTTTATAATTTCTATTAAACATTTAATAATTTCTATGAAACATTTAATAATTTCTATGACATTTCATATTTTCAATGAAATATTTCATAATTTATATTTCTATGGAAAATTTCATAATTTCTATGAAATATTTCACAATTTCTATGAAACATTTCATAATTTCTATAAAATATTTCATAGTTTGGTTAAACTGCATTGATATTATTTACCAGATGCACTTAGACTCCTTAGTCCATTGTGATACCAAGGGAACTAACCACGTGTGACCTAGACCCAGCGCTGAGCCACACTGAGGTCCCTAAAAAGCTTCTGAGTTGAACAATAACAATATCGATCGGACCGAGGTCCCTAAAGACGGTTCACGAGAATAGGCTAAGGGTAGACAACTTGTTTTATGTACTCCTGCTGCCGTTCATTACCACAGCTTCTGCAGAAGCGGTATTTCTCTGAATATTCGATGTAGACTGGGAACTTTTCGATACACACTGAAAGGAGTCTTTGACCAGAGACATATTTTTATGGCTTATAAATTGTTCTCCTACAGGAGATTTCTAGCTCCTCTGCTCGAGTCTCGTTTGGTCGGGTTCCGCTATCGCGTCAGCTAGAGTCTCGCTAACGCGTCTGCTCGAGTCTCGCCCAAGAAAGCGTCACCTAGAGTATATGTGCCCTGGTACTATGCTCCAGTATTGCATTTCCTGTCGCATCTTGCGAAATATGTGCTCTCGGATATAATTCCAGCTATATCATCGGCATATCTGATCCATATGTATACCGAGGATGAAAGCTGACATTCTAAATTGATGTACAGAACAATTTCATTTCCGCTATGGACCTTTTGCCGTTCAGTGTATGGTCAGTAATAGAGTTAGTTTTAGCCCTGGTATCCGCCTAACAAATCCCGCGTTTTTTTTTTCATACATTCCCACTCTCTCTCTCTCTCTCTCTCTGTCTGTGTCTGCACTAAACCGGCATAAAAGAAGGTAAAAAGTCACTTTGCATAAGAAAAAGCTTGAAACGCTGACTAGTCACTGATAGCCGACGATGTCGTGCTACCCCACTCTCTCATACACGTACATACACTGACAGCGCTAGTCGTGGTGGGGGGAGACACAATACTTTCGCTTTCCAAATTAAGGCACAGAGATCGACGACAATGGCAGAGACCTATGGACGAGAGCGACACCGCCACGCGTGTTAGACAAATTTGAAAGAAAGCCAGAAAATTTTGTAAGTCAGGTGTAGACTCAAGCTAGACCCAAAAAAAAAAAAAAAACAAGAAAGTGTCCACCTGATGTTCACCAACAACGGTAAAATTTCAGTTTCGGTTTTACTAACGTTTACTGTGTGTCGCCGATACTCTTTTAGGTAAATGGGGAGAGGGGAATGTCTTAAACAATTCTCAACGGTAAAAGTGAAAGTATTCAAAAAAAACAAAAGCTAAGAAAAACATTTTCAAAGCATAACGAAAGAATTTGTGAGAGTCTCAAAGAGTGCGGGGAGTTTGTCGGTCTATTATTTGGAGCCTAGAGTTTTTAAGAATTTCTACAGTTCAGACAAAATTCAACGAATTTCTACTTAAAATGTTTGTGGCAGGCCAGTTGTTCTGTCGTTGTTGTCATCATTGATTTTTTGAACAATTTGTGGTTTTTCCGTTTCGCCTTCCCCTTCCTTTCTATTAAGTGGTGGTGTTCGGCACTCGTGCATGCGTTCATTTTCTCTGTTCGAGTGTGTTATCTGAGCTGAATTTGTTTTTAAAACACTAATTTTTCCACAATTCATTCAGATGTTTTCTGTTTTTTTTTTTGTGGGTGAAGACAACGACGTCGACAAACTTTTCTGTCATCCGAAAGTTTCACGCCATCTAAGTTTTTTGTTGTTGTAAAATGTTGGCCTTTTTGTCCCGTCTAAACTTGGCGTTGTTGCGAGACGTATTTATTTACTATTTTTGTTGTTGTTGCAAGGCCTGCCACACTAATAAAGTTGCAAAAACAGCTGTTTTGGTTTAAAAGCAGACCAACAAGAAAAAAATCCAACCAGAAGCAGGCCATAAGGGAGGCACATATTGAGATTAATTGTGGGAATTCAATGAAATATGGAACAACACTCGGTCTTTGTTGAGTATTCAAAGCTTTTTGCTGTGTTTGTTGTTTTTAAGAGAGTAAAGGAATTTCAACTCTCTCTCTCTCTATAATAAGTGTTTCTATGCCATGGTTTCCTGCATTGGCAAATTAAGAGAGTGAGTGTGTAGGCTCCAAAAGTTCCTCGTTCGTCAGAGTTTCGTTTTGGTCAGCCCCACTCTCTGGCTCTCTTTTGTTGCGTTGTGATTTATGTGTGTTTTCTACATTTTATTGAAGAGATAACATTTTTGTGTGTTTCTTTTTATTGTTTTGTGTGTGTGTTGAGGTTCGGCCATTATTATTATTGTTGTTTTTGGTGGAGCCACTTCATGGCAATATACGAATTATTCGGGTGGCCATACCATTCAAATTGTATTATATCATGGGGTCTATTTTTTAAAAAAAAAATGTTTTAAGTGATTTTCTTTAGAAATCGGATTTTTCGCGATGGGTTCCATTTGGCAGTGAGATCCGTATCGGCTGCGTCTCAAGTCGTCTCTCAGAACAACGCATGGCAGCTATTCGACAACAGTGCTTTGGCATCCATCACAGCAGCAGCAACTCTGTGAAAGGCGAAACATTTGTTCAGATTAGGGAGGTCGTATCTGTGCTTCGAACTGGCTCCGGAAAATCCTGCCACAATTAATCCTTACAAAAATAAAAAAAAATCGATAAACTGTCTTTAAGTCCATGACAGGCAGATGCTGCTGCAGAGAGCTTTGAGGGATCAGTGAACCTCAAAATTTATCAGACATGTTCTTCCTTACTACTCGATTTCACTTGTGGCAATTTTCGTTTCATTATTTATTATTTCCTCAATTAAATTGTTAAATAATTCACAAATGCATTAGTTTATAATGTCGCCTGGTCACCCCAAACACACACAATACCCACAACATGTGTTTCGTCATCAAAAAAGTATCTATTATAGATTTGTGAGACGATTTTAATGGTGGAAAAAAAGGAAATTGAAAACATTTTGAAGAGAAAGAAATCATGGCGAGTTTTTCGACATTTTCTCATCACAGCCACACATTAAAACGTACTTAAAATGCTGCACATTTCCCTTTAATAAATTCCAATTTGCCACAGCAGTTTTGAGTGGTGTCGTATATTGTGTGTGTGTGTTTTTTCTTGTTCTTGTTTTTGAACATCACCGACAATATCATCGTCGTCGCATTTTCTACTAAAATTTTGTTAACGGTCGGGTCGGACGTTCCTCGTGTGTTTGTGTGTGTGTGTGTGGTGGGGTGCGTTGGGTAAAGTGAAGGAAGTGGGGTATGTGGTGGCTTTCTGTCGTTGGATTTATTTTATTTTGCTTCTTACCTACGTACGTATCTATGAGATAGTTTATCGCATTCACTGCAACAACAACAACAACGACCCGATGAGGCTGAAATAAAACAAAACAAAAATTTCACTCACTTTTTCTGAAATGTTTTGAACATTTCAATGTCTGCCGTTCTCTGGTCTCTCTCTCTCTCTATGACATGTGAATGAGCGAGTGTGTGTTTTGCCTGCTGGTGTGGGGTAGGGTGGTCAAAGGAAACACATAGAAGTGAACACCAAAAAAAAATGCCGGTTCATATGCTAAACTCTTCAGGCCATGCCATATGATTTACGAATGACAAAAAGAGATAGCCTTAACTAGAAATAAATGGGAGAACAAAAAAACAATCGATGTTGCCAGATGTGTCCCGGTGGCCACACAAACAAACACCAAGCAAGCAACCAACCAATTCGTCCGTCCGTCTATCTGATATAGACGTGATATAAAATACTAAATACTCTTAAGTTAAGCGCTTTATGAGAGAATGTTGTACTAAGAGGGTATTTTCTGTTGCTTTGAATGAATTATTTTCTCGTTGATATATGAGTGTGTGCGTGTGTGTGTGTTTGTGTTGTTTTTGTTACTTTGTATCTGTGTATTGGGTACGGAGTTTCGTTTTTGTAGATGGATTCACTTGGCTGTCGGTGTATTTAGTTCGAGTTTGTATTTCGTTTGGTACGGATGGGAGGCAGTTAAAGTGTCGCGCGCCCGCGACTTTTATAAAAATTATCTTGTATTACAACAACAAAAAAGAAGAAAAATTTTGTTTAACCAAAAAAAAAAGAAGAAAAAATGCTCTCTCTCTCTGATATGAAAAAAAAAGAAAAGAAAATGAAATGAAAAATTCTGAAAAAGTGCTTTGTGTTTTTTATTAATGATAATTTTACAATAATTTTCCAAAGCTAAAAGCCAGAGAAATATAAATATATATAGAAAAATAGAAAATAAAAGTGGAGAAGAAGAAGAATAAAGCTTAAATCAAGTGTATGAAAAAAAATATATTTTTTTCTAAAACGCAAATAATTCAAAAAAAATTTTGTTGCTTAAGAAGAAGAAGAAAAAAATCATTATTTTTCGTCTTTTTTTCATTATCGTCTTTTTTCAACATCGTCGTCGTCGTCGTTGTAGTCTCGTTGTCGTAGTCATAGTCGCAATCGTCACTGAGAGTGTTGGAGTGTGAGTGCGAGTGTTTTGAGTGAGTGTGTGTGTGTGTGTGCGTGTATTTACCTTCTTGCGGAATTTTAGAGTGTTTCATATCTCACAGCGTTTCGTTACGCCTTAAAGGTTATCTTCGCTTAGTCGTCAACACAGCCGTGAATGAATGTGTGTATGTGTGTGCGAGAGCACCAGCCTCCTCCCACTCTCTCTCTCTCTCTCCGCGCGCGCCTTAAGATTTTCCCATTGAGAATCAATAACATAAAAACAAAGAATAAAATCCACAAATGGTTTAGAAAAAATTAATTCGTTTTTCTTTAAACCTTTTGATAAACTAAAGCAAAATAATACAAAATGATAATGTTAATGAAATGTTTTAATGTTGTATAAAAACGGGCTCTTTCAAGGAAATAAATAAAATAATTTACGTGTTTTTTTTGTGTCTCTCCAAAAACAAAGTTACCTCTCTCTTCCCTCCCACAGACTTCTCTTTTGTTACGTTGTTATCTCTCTTTTTTTTTTTCGACGGATTTTGTGTTAATTTTATTTTCATAATTTTTCTTCATGTATTTTTTTTTTTGTTTTAATACAAAATCGTTTTTTTTTCTGGAACACACAATAAAAATGCATACTAATGAAATGTTCTGTCTTTTTCAACGCAGTTTTTGCTGACTCGTTAAATTCTATACGAATTACTTGTTTTTTTTTAAAGTGTTGAAAAGAAGAAAATACCTTTAAAGATTACACACCAACCAACAAATGAAAAGGAGCAAAAGAAAAAGAAAAATTCTTGAAAAAAAAAATACTAGAAATCTTTAAATACAAAAAAAAAACCAAAGAAAAAGTATCTTCAAATCTATTTACAAATGTTGAAATCTTAAAATGTGTAAAAAATAATTGTTAAAATTATTACGAAAAAAAATGTAATCCGTGAAAAAAATCTACAAAAAATTAAATATCACCATGCAAAAGTGTCTATATTAAAAAAAAAAAAATAATTCTTTAAAAAAAAAAATCGAAACGGTTTCATATTTATAACACACAAAAAAGAAAAAAGAAAATATTAATGCATACATAAAGTTTAAATATTACACAAAGCAAAGATATATTTATTATTACAAATACATATTTTCAACAAATATCTATAAAATAAAAGTGTATATTTACAACAAACACACACATAGAAGTCACAACAACTTCAAATTCAAATGGATTATTTTATCTTTTGAAGCTGTTGAAAGATTAAAACACAAATACCGAAAAACAACCAAACAAAAACACACATCTACAAAGTCAAAACAATTGGAAATTGGATTACTTTTTTTATACCTCAACGGGGCGAAGAACAAGAACCAAAAGAAGACAATATGGGTTATTTGTTTTGAAGACCGATCGATTGGCAACTTTTGCATAAACTATTACAAAAGGTAAACAATTACAAACATATTAAAAACAAAAAGGATTGTTGCCAACAGGAGGTGTTATTTTGAATCAGCCGGTATTTCGGTAGCTGCCACTTTTGGAGCTTTTATTCGTTGACATTTGACAAGTAGAAACTACGACATTACTAAAAATGGCACGATGATATTGAGCTGGACAACGTTTACTTTCAACAAGACGGCGCTACGTGCCACACAAGCAACGGAACCATTGCTCTTTTACGGGAAAAGTTTCCGGATCGTGCTTTCTCTCGAAGAGTTGATCACAATTGGCAACCGAGATCTTGTGATTAACCACCTTGCGTCCTCTTCCTTTGGGGCCACTTGACTGATAAGGTCTACGCCAACAGCCCAGCGTCGATTCAAGACCTCAAACATAGAATTTGCGATTTGGCTATGGAAAATTTCATGTAAAGGATATGGTCCTGTAAGCGTGGTGTCCATTTGGTTGATGTTGTTTCTCATTATTAACGGCATTCCTTCCTCTTTACTATGAAATAAACATCCGATTATTTATCTCAAATAATGTCA
This sequence comes from Hydrotaea cyrtoneurina, assembly GCA_958296145.1. Taxonomy (NCBI): domain Eukaryota; kingdom Metazoa; phylum Arthropoda; class Insecta; order Diptera; family Muscidae; genus Hydrotaea; species Hydrotaea cyrtoneurina. The sequence continues at coordinate 85,939,448 of OY282514.1, forward strand.
TTTTTCTTTGAATACCAAAATAATACCTCTTGTTGGAAAACCCTATACATATAAAATTTCTGGATTTTTTTATAAATCCGGCTACCGCTAAAATAATATTCCTTACGAATTTCTCCACTCTTTTTTTATGATTTAAAGAAACATCAAATAATTAACAATGGGTATAAAATATTTATGGAACGTCGAAATTTTGTGGAAATTTTATAAAAAAAAAAAATGGGAAATTTCCAAAAAATAATTTTTAAGGTAAACAGTTTATGGGAAAAATAACTCTGGAAGCGATAATTTTTTTTTTTTAATTTAAATATATTTTTTTTAAATTTAAATATTTTTTTTTTTAATTTGCGGAGTCTTTCAGCCTCAGCCACAATGTCGAACGACAACGTTCGCATGCTTTCTAAGCGACAAACAGCTGATTTCGAAGCCAATAATCAGCTGTTTGGCGCCTAGAAGGTATGCTAACGTTTCCGTTCGACTTCGAGGGTTTCTCGCAGCTTCTGCAAAAAGTCTGTCTGCAGTTATTTCACTGAAACTGCAATCGTCCACATTCGTTGCTGACTCTGTAATCATTAATTCTCTGGGTACATTTATTTTCGAAGGCGTGGTGCTGTCGAGTCCGGTTGTAACGTACACCGCTTATAACGAACACTTTTTTAAGTACCAAGAGGTTTGCTTCGACCCTGGATATAACGAACTTCGCTTTGACTCGACAAATTGGTTCGACAATTGGTTTGACTCGACAAATTGGTTCGTTATTAGCGAACACGGCTGTATTTCTCTTTTCTGGGCAGAGATTTTTTTTGTTTAATTCGATTAAACTCCAAGGATGCAAAGTGTTCATGTTCGATCGATCGATGGGTGGTGACACATTACATTTTCGTATCGTTGTCTGCCTACGTTCCAGGTAATCTAATCGTAATGACTGTCGACAAGGGCTTTCCACTGATTATTATTTATTTTTTTTTTTACATCTTAAATGGACAGAAGGCAATAAACTCTTTGCATCGCGAAATAAAGACAGACCTTGAAATGGATGGTGGGATGGATGTTTTTATTTTTAGTATTGTTATTATTATTATTGGCATATATGGGAAAAAATATGATTCATAGTAATTTTGTTATCATCTGCGTGAAAATAAATTGGAATGTGACTGGCAAAGAACAGAAGGCATTTTGTTAGCAGAGCGCTGTTAAGTAGATAACAGGGACATGTATAAAATGGCTTAAACCGAGAACACTAAACCTCTTTTATTCCACTTAAATGTGAACCCTCGCCTGTGAGGCTAATTTAATTTAAAATAATTACAAAATTTTAATTTTTAAAATATTTTTTTTATTTAAAAAAAAACAATTATCTTGTAGAATACAATTATTATGAACGTCTACACACAAGCTTGAGTTGTCACGAAACCAGGTGTTGATATTTGCAACTGATCGTAAAAAAAAATCGAGTCGCCTCACAGGCCGGGTTTAGTGTTCTATGGTTAACGAGATCGCGGATGTATAAATCGATTTCTGACCATTTAAATGACGGTGTTTGAATTGGATAGCCTAGAAAACAATGGCTTTGGTTAGCCTCTATTTCCAATGGAAATAGAACACTTTCAGAATCTTTATACTTAAGATTAGATTGACTCTACGAACTGCTGTTGGTCTTGGCCTGTTTAATAAGTGATTTCCAAGCATTTCGGTCTTCGGTTTGGCTTCTCCAGTTTGTGATACCCAACATCTTCATGTCTTCTTCCACTTGGTCCATTAACAAATAACCATCATATTTAGGATTCCCCGATGTTAACACAACTGAATTGGAGATAAGCCAATAGAATTCATCATTTGTATATTTTTGAGGAACAATTTTCAAGATTTGATATTTCGGATTTTCTGCAGAACCGAAATATTTGAGACAAATGTCTCTTCTACTCAAAGGATCGGGCTGCAAGAATCTGGCCTTGCCTGGTTCTATGGGTCTTGTTGACAAAGCAAACAACACCACTTGTAAATTAATCTCCATTCCCGACGAAGAGAAAGGAAATATGGTTTAGCTGTTGCTGTTTGTTTGCTGTTCAACTTTAAGAATATGTAACTCTTCTGCCTCACAACAAAACAACAACAAAAACCATAATAAGGGAAAATTCAGAAATGTGGTGTAAGAGTTTTCTGAAATGTTTGTTTAACGCCGTTGATAATGAATGAGTGGTTGTTGGTTGAATGGATGGATGGATGGATGGTGGGATGGATGTTACCATACGACGAAAACTCTGATGGAGAGTGACAGATGTTGCCTGTAAGCAGGATGATTTTGATGAATTACAAACATTTTACACAGGCACTGGCACAGACGGAAAGAAAGCAAGTGCAAATAAACAAAAAAAAAATATTTACACTTTTGTATAAAGATTTCGTTGTGTCTTCGTTTTGTTTTCTCATTTTTTTGTTCCTCTTTCACATTTTTTTTTGTTGTTTTCTGAAATATTTATTTGTCTTTTTGGTTAAGAAGATGGTGCTGTTTTTTTTCTCGTTTCATTGGCCATTACATAATAACATTTCAAAAAAATAAGAAAAAAACAAAAACAGAACGAAGAGAAAGATAGCTAATGATAAGTTATTGGGTGTCATCGTCATCGCAGTGCTCGCTGTTTTATTCACCCCTATTCTGCACTACAATTACGTTCCCGCATTACGTTACGCATCGATCGAAAATTTGGATTCCAACATAAAACGTAATCGAAAGAATAAGAAGAAGATATGTGGGTATTTACAGTAAGCTCTTTGTCTGTGGAATGTGTGAGATCGAAACAGAAAACCAAACAATTTTGTAAACATTGTGTGAAAAAGTTGAATGTTGATTGAAAAAGTTGTAGTGATTAATAAAACAAAAAATATTTAGTGTTAACAAAATAAAGACAAACGTAGTGAAGGAAAAAAGGCAGAACATATACGTAGTAAAAAAAACAGAACGTAAGTGAGAGGACCTGTAATAAATGAAATATAACTCACAAAATAGTAGAAAATATTAATCTCTACTCCATTTTATACTTACATTTTTATTATTTTAATTTTACTTTTTTATTTTTTATTTTATTCACAAATTTGATCTCTTTCCGCCACATATTTCTTAACGTACAAAAACGTAGCTACGATTGTAGTGCAGAATACCTACAATCGTAAAAATTACGCAAACGGAACGCAACGGAATGGAACGCGCAATACCAAAACGGAGAAAATCCAATCGCGATTGTAGTGCAGAGTACCTAATTTGCCAAAACGGAGAAAATCCAATCGTGATTGTAGTGCAGAATAGGGGTGATTATTTGTTTTGTCTTTGCCTGCAACTAAATAATTCTTTGAATAATTAGTTGGTTTTGTTTTAGAGAATCTTACGGATAACAGGAACATTAAGCAGATGATGGAAAAACAACAAAACAAAACAAATTATTCTAATTCCTGTCATCAAATGTAACAAATGTTTAAGCAGTCTGGGGATCAGACTAAAGCCGGTCGCGGGATGGTAGAGTCTAGGCGAGAGGTTAGTTAATAATAGGCGGTAGAATGTGATCAGCGAGGCGCCGCCATTTCTGACAGCTGATGTAGATTGATTTCGTCGTTGTGTAAAATTAACCAAAAAAAAAGAACAGGAATAATTAATTGCAGTGAATTGAAATTGAAATGAATTAAATGAAATGAAAGAGATATAAAAGACTACAATTAAATGCCAAATCATAAAAAAAATCACCAAAATAATTTCGAAATTCCATTAAAAATAGAGACAATCAGCCCGATTCTGAATACTCCGGGGGAGATAATTCCCGAGGAATTTACATTTTTCTGCGAATAAAATCCTGCTATTCTAAACAAACCGAGCGAATAATAATAATAAGGGACATTCAATTTCGATTATTTGGAGCCAGATGATTTGTTTGTTTACAATAGGAGGATTTTATACTCAGAAAAATGTAAATTCCCCGGGAGTTATCTCAGAATCGGGCTGAATATAAAACTTAATTACAAAAGCAAACAAGTCTGTATAACAAATAAATAGCGGCGACCTACCTGCGACTGCTTGGCTCAGGAATTCCACTGAGATCTGTCCAGCGTTGCCACTACACAAAAAATATTTCCTACAAAAAATTTCCAAAATAAATCAAAATGCGCTTTTGACAATCTTATCACAATAATCTTATCACATTAAATTAATAACAAACTATATAGTTTAATTCAGAGAGTATTGTGATCAGAAAGCAAAAGAAAGATTTAACATTAAAATCCATTGACAATCTCGTTTCAAGTTCAATTCGAATACAAGTACATCAACGTGCAATTTACGATTACGTCATAAGTCTACCATAAGCGAATTGGACCTACCATCCGACCAAATCTAAAAATTTAAAATCTATCCGACCTAAGTTGGTAGAAAAAGCCAAAACCGGCAACGCTGGTTCTGCCCAAAACATTTAAATCACAGTCTATTTTTTTCTTTTTTTTCTGAAAACGAGTTTAAACTAAGTTTTCCAATAAAAACTGAATTTTAGAAAAAAAATTTCACTTAAGTAGCTCTGGCCTTTCCAAATTTATTATCCAAAACAATTTAATAAATCTTGATATTACGAACTGCCAGCCGTAACATGGCATAATTGGAAATAGGTGGATCCGTAGTTGTTTCCAAAAAAATCATGTTGCGCTGATATCATTTAAACCGAAAATTGCCCTTTACAGTTTAGATGTAGCTGGACGTGTCTTCCAGATCAAAAGTTGTCCTGGCCGTAGCCATTCACTATTTAGACGCTGACGCATACATATTGAAAGTGGCTCTGGACAGGGCCTTTCATAATTAATCATCCATATAGAGTGGAACTTCCATAAGTCGAATTTTCTTGAAGTCGAAGCACTTCTAATGCCAGTTACGGAGTCAAATTCCCTTAAACAGTTTTATAATTAATTCCATAACTCACCGGACCGTGCCCTCTCTCTCAAAGAAGTGGCCACCTTTAACACCTTGCGATTTTTTCCCTTGGGTCCGCGTGAAAAATAAGGTCTACGCCAACAGCCCAGCATCGATTCAAGACCTCACAGATAGAATTCGTGAGGCTATCGAGGACATGGGGCACCCACTTATGGAACATTTCATTTCATATGGTCCTGTAGGCGTGGTCGTGCTGGCCATTTGGCTGATGTTGTTTTTCTTTATTAACGGCATACCTTCCTCTTTATTAGGAAATAAACATACGATCATTTATTTCATTTTTCTTTGAATACCAAAACAACACCTCCTGTTGGAAAATCCTGTATTTGCCAATATTACAATTGAAATGTGTTTGAAATCGAAATGCTCATTTTCTTCACATTTAATACACATTCCAATGTCATGCGTGATCGAATTGACCATCCAAGATCCCTTTTTACCGTCTGCTCCCAACACACACACAACTCCTTACCTTCTCTCAGTGGTTGCTTTTGTTAACAGCGTCTCATTGAAAATAGTTTCTCATTGTCTCGGTCTGTGTGTTTGCCTAGCAGACACCTCACATTTTTTTGCTTTTCAAATCCAAGTCTCAAGAAAGCCTACGACCAATTATCTGTGTATGCGTTTGTAAAATGTAACGAAGGAACTGATTGCAGTCGAGTGAGCGCGCTCTCACTCAATAACTCAAAAAATTGGCCCCTCATTCGGTGGAGAAAAATTATCTGAAAATCACACACCGGAGCTGACGGACGGACAACAACGTAATAAGCAGGGTATCTCTCGCTCTCTAGCGGTGTGTATGTGTTTGCCTAGTGCCACCCGGTGTGTAGAGAGGGATGTGTGAGCATGCAGAGCGCCTGAGAAGACCATACGTGTAATTATGTGTTTGTGTGTTGGAGTGTTTTGTTGTTGTTGGCATTTTGGTCGCACGTCACCCATTAATTATGCCTTGTTTAATTTACTTATTTTTAAGTTTTTCTTTTCTTCATTCTGTCGGTCTTTTATACGTTCGTTTCCTCTCATTTTGTGTTTTGCTTTGTTTCTATCTGCTCTTTTGGCTGTCTTTTTTTTTTTTTTGTTTGTGTGCCGTGTTTGTGGTTATTGTTGTTGTCACTATTTCTAAATAGATTTGTATCTGTCTGTCGATTTTGAGGGATTGTCTGTCTGCCAATCCATCAGTCTTGGCCCCTCTTCTATTTTGCTCTTTTGGTTTTTTTGTTGTTGTTGGATACCTTGTGAGTTTTGTTGTCATTTCGAATGTTCTAATGTTTTGACGTAATTTTTTTGCGCAAAAAATGAGCGGCAGATAGTTTTAATTCTTTTTTCGCCATAGATTTTTTCCGTTTATATTGACCACCGCCAATCTCATCCTGCGTGTGTTGCCTCGTCATTAGCAGCATAGTTTTTTTCTGACAAAATACAAAAAAAAAAAAACATCTCGTGATGTGGTAATTTTATTGTTATTTATAATCAAAACGACAAAAAAAGCAAATAACGTGATATTTCTCAGCTTCTTCTAGTCACTAGGTGAACTAAAACGATAATGGGATCGAAACGGGCGGGGGTACGGTCATCTTTTCTCTGGCGTATATTTTAGTCTCCGTTGGAGATGTCATGTATGTATGTATGTATTTGAAAATACATACTTGGCTTTTTTTTTTTTGGAAATTTTAAAATAAATTTTCTGACGAAAATAGTTTTTGGAATCGGATGTTGTTTTATATAGAAACTCAAGGAATTTAAGAATAGACACAGGCGTATAGATACATTATTTATAGACTAGTTGTAATGCGCCTATGGCGCCCGTTAATTTGCTTGAGAAAGTATTTGTTACTTAATTTTAAAAATTTTGTAAAAAATATTTTGAGAAAACTATTTTGTAAAAAAAAATTTCGAAAAAAAAGAAAATTGAAAAAAAAAATTTGTGGAAAAAAAATTTTTTGTGGAAAAAAAAAATTTTGTTGAAAAAAAAAATTTTTTGTGGGAAAAAAAAATTTTTGTTCAAAAAAAAAAATTTGTGGAAAAAAAAATTTTTATTGAAAAAAAAATTTTGTGGGAAAAAAATATAATTTTTTTATTATTATTATTTATAGAATGCCTATTTAAATTCCTACGTACTGCGTGACAGAGTCAGTGAATCAGTGTCGAGGGTAAATATATATTAAGAAGAAGAAGATTATTAGGGCAGCTATGGTTTTTTTCTACGAACGCAAGGCTGAATTTCTATGAATGAACTGGGGACATCTGAAGTTTGCAGACGAGCTAATAGGGACAAAATCGCATCTGACTTAGGACCACTAGATTGTCATTGAAGTTAGTTAGTTCGGTAAGAATTCACAAATGGTTGATGCAACTGTTTCGGTTAGCTAGTACGGCAGTACAAAACAATAAATACGCCATCGAAAAATATTGTTAAAAATGGTCTGCTTTATTTCCAATCCAATATGTCAATCTGAAAGAAAATGAACAAAAATGGTAGAGTCAACCAAAAATTAAATGCCACATTTCCAACAATTATTTGTGTTTCCCCACAAGACCACAAATATATTCCGAATAAGAATTGTCCTGTTGTCTTCGTAGATAGTGCTAATGGTACATGCAACTATTTCACTTTTATGATAACAAATTTATTACCCACCTGTCTGTATGGTTTAAAAAAATAAAATAAATAAAAGGCTAGGTAGGTAGCAGAAAACAACGACAATTGAAAAGTAGAATTGCAAATACAGCTGACCAATTTTATTCTAAAAAAAAAAATCCAAAAAAATTAAAGTCAACAGCAAATTTAATTTCATACTTTCAACAATTATTTGGGTTTCAAAAAAAAGTAATCAGATTGAGAATTTACCTGTTCTATTCAGAGATCTACAAATGGTTGATGCAACTATGGTATCACCTGAAACTAAAATACGTGATTACCAATTATTCCCAAGAAGAAAAAATAGCATACGAATTTCTCTGTTCTAGAACAGCGACTATTTACAGACTAGTAAGTTGTAATGCGCCTATGGCGCCCGTTGAAATATGGAAAAATAATTTTTGTTGAAAAAAAAAATTTTGTTGGAAAAAAAATTTTTTCTTGAAAAAAAAAAAATTTTGTTAAAAAAAAAATTTTTGTTGAAAAAAAAATTTCGTAAAAAAAAAAAGTTTCTAAAAAAAAAATTTGTAAAAAAAAAATTTTGGAAAAAAAAAATTTTGGTAAAAAAAAATTTGGGGAAAACACAATTTCTGTACAAAAAAAAAATATTATTTTTTTTATTATTATTATTTATAGAAAATTATAGAATGCCTATTAAAATTCCTACGTACTGCGTGACAGAGTCAGTGAATCAGGGAATCAGTGTATCAGTGTCGAGGGTAAATATATATTAAGATAGTGAAAATGGTTGGTGCAACTATGGCTACAAACCAAATAGTGTTAAAACTATTAAATGTGTTTGCACAAACAAACAAAATATCGATCACTTGCCGCAAAAAAGACACAATCGCCAGTTTTTTTTTTTTTAAAATATGCCTCTTTTAATGAAATTTGATAGAAAATTGTGCAACGCTCTTAGTTCAAAAATTATATATACAAAGATAAGGCAAATTCAATTGTAAAGGGTTATCCATTTTGCGTTTTCAAAAGTAAACACAAATAAACCACATGTAAAATAGTTTTTTTCATGATTATTTCTTTTTTTTATTCTAAAGTTTGAACGTTGACATTAGGTGTGAAACAACTACATCATCACTCTGCAAAACCATTAAATATTCAGATTTTTTCAAATTGCAAAAAAAAAAAATTCTTACTTATTTCCCATGAACGAACAGACGGGGAACTTCTCTCGAAAAGAAAAAAAAAAACATCACCTACGCTTCTCACCTGAACACATGATCTCAAATGATCCGACTCTTTTATTCTGTCGCAATAGAACTCCAAGTAGTTAAGAGCCCACTCCCGCACATTTCTGCCCCTGTCCCATTCAACAAATGACCACATCCTTTTTTATTGCTCATCGTCATCGTCATTGTCTTAGATTTCTGTTTTTTTTTTTTTTTTTGTCTCTTTGGTTTGTTTATGAAATCTTTTGCACTGTGTACATGCGGAGAAAACAAAACGCCAAGAAAAAAGAACGAACCGAACACTAAAAATCTCCAACAACAGCATCTTAAAAATTTCATCAATACAAACATTTTTCGGTAAATGCTTTATTAGTGGTCGGTGGTCTCGATCCCGGTCCCAAACTCATGTTGTTGTTCAGTTCAGTAAGCAAATATTAGAATTAGAGTTCAGAAAATACACACACGCACACACACAGAGAGAGAGAAGAATCGAATTAATATTTTGGTTTTTGTTGCTGTTGCGGTCAGTGTGGTGGTTGGTTGTTGGTTCTTGGGTATTATATAAAATACAACAACAACAACACCAACAATCGAATGAAAAAAGATCGTCATCCTCATCATCAACACCACCACCACCAACATCAATAACTAACAGCACCACCGGCCCGAGCTACTATTCCCGGTCCCACCCCCCTCCCCCCGCCAAAAAAAAACAACAACGTTTGAATTACCTACAAACAACAACACACCGTGAAGAATTCAATCCCACAAATTTGTGGTGGTGTGTATCGGTGTGCTTTTGCACTCGTATCTGTGTGTGTTTGTATTATTTTCGGTGATGACCTTGAAAAAGCTTTATCTAAAAATCGAGTGCAATCAACTTTTTCCGCGCTTTATTATATTTTGTTATTATAAAACAACAACAACGGGAGCAATAGCAGCAGCAGCAACAACAACAACAAAAACAAATATTCGTTATTAGTCCAATACTGCCAACCACCATACCAAAGCCGAATAAACCCGGAGCCAACCAACACAAACTCAGTCAGTCAGACCTCTCATCTTCTCCTTCGTTGGCTGGCTGAACTGCAGAGCGTTTTAGAACGTCACATCAGTGCTGCTGCTCCAAGTAATAGCAGCAGCAGCAGAGGAATGGATTGATTTTATGCTGCTGCAGCTGCTGCTGCTCTGAATGAATTTGTTCTGGTTCTGGGGGTTCGTGCAGTATCTACGATCCGATTGTTACTCATTTTTCGTTTTTTGTTTTGGGAGTTATCCGTTTTTCACACAGTTCCATTCGGGCGCCATTGGCAAGTTCCTGCAAGAATTTTCCTCGACTAGAAATGGCTGGCAAACATTATTGTCAGCGATTATTACATTCTAGACAAAATAGGTAATGGGTGGGTAATAATTTCGGTTTTCTGCTCAGTTGGGCGCCAGTTAATTTTTTTTTCTTATGCGGGAATTACTGTAGTATAATATTTGTTGGTTTTCTGCTCAGTTGGGCGCCAGTTAAATTTTTTCCTTAGGCAGGAATTACTTCTTTGGAGACAGTTTGAGATAAACTTCCTTCAATTCCTACACAATTGTTTTTTTTTTATATAAAAACTATTTTTTTTTTCTACAGATTTCATATAAAAACATTTGTTTTTATTATTTATTTTAAGAATGTCTTTCTCTCTGTGTATGTGTTCCATGGGCAACTTGGAACTATGACTGACTGACGATATTTTGCTTTAGCTTTTATTTCAGTTACTCAGTAATTTTTCCCTGAAATATTTGTATTTGTTGTCTGTGGAAAATGCACGTTTGTCCGTACGTTTTTTTCTTCATATTTTCGAAAAATTTTAAAAAAAATATATTGTCATTCTTTTGAAATTAATGGAATTTTGTCAGAAATATAACAGAACTTAATGTCACATACAATTTATAATTGATATTTTTTTACGTTTTTGAAAGCGTCGTCATTACACCTGAAGGAAACTGAATCCTATTTTTTTTTCAGTATAAAATTTGTTGTCATTCACAATTTTTTTTTATTAAATTTAAGTGAAATTGTCCATCTCCCGTCTTATGGCATGTGATCGTGGCTTTTTTTTCTGTTTCGGTTTTCGGCTATTTTTAAAAGCCATTAAAAATAATTGTGAAATACGGTTTTTTGTGTTGTTGTGTTGTTGTTATTGTATTCATTCGTTCCATACTCAACAACGAAAGCGAAAAACGCTTTAAAATTCATATCTAATCTAAGCGTTTTGTGAGTTGTGTGTATTCGTATTTGTCGTTTATTATATGATTAGACCCAGCACCACCATCAGCGCTCTTCGTAATCAGCACCACCCGTAGTACCAGCAAATGCTTTTGCTGACTTGCTGCCCGACGACTGTACTCTTGAGGGTACATACTTTTTTTTTATTTTATTTTATTTCAGGTGGCTCTAAATTAACACTTGACCACACATGAATGTAGATTTTCTTAGTGTAGGTTTTTTGTAGTTTTTTTTTTAAATTGAACTTTAGACGAAACTTTTGCGAGGCATATTTTAAACTGAATATTGAACTCGAAATGTGAATCGTGATGATGACACATTTGGGAATCTTTTGGCTTGACAGCAGAGGAATTTTATACAAATAAGTCAAAAGGGCAACCAAAGAAAAACTTGAAACTTGCTCTGTGAAAATGTTACCTTAGTTATTGATCATAATGCGAAAAACATTGCAAGGAAAAGAACAAAAAAAAAACATTTTGTTCTACTTAGAAAAAAAGGCAAAAAGTCCAGTTGTGGGGTAAATGGCAAGAAAAACCAATGGGAAACACCAAAACAAGGGGATTTGTTATTTTTCAGAAAAAATCACCCGAAAGGACAGTTGTAAGGTAAAGGACAACAAAAAAAAAGTAGAAGAAACCTTTGCCAGGTTTTTCCAACAAAAAAGGGGTGAACACCAAAATTATTTTTATTTTTGTATATTTTTGTAAAAAAAAACAAAATTAAAAATCCATTTCGTTATTCTTCCACTTTGACTAATTGTTTCGTCGACCAAAACTGTTGACGTTTCTGGGAAAATTCTCACAGCCTCTCAAAGCCTCACAGCAAAATCAGATTCATATTCTGGTAAAAACATATACAATTTTTTAACTGTCGTTTCCGTCTCCTGACTTTCTAAGCCGTGCAGTAAGCAGTAGGTCCCGATCGCCCACAAGTTCCTTCATGGAATGTTTCGCATCGTTTTATTACATTAACAGACAGCTACTGTCCGTCCAACTGCGTGTGAAATGTGAAATGTTTTCTCTTCCTTGCAAACGTATCACAATCCATCAACGAACATTTCAATCTGTCATCATTCAGTCACTCATCCGTATGTTTAGTTTATTTTTGTATTTAAGCAATATGACCAAATAAACGTCATAATTTTCGCTTCCAAAACAAACAGAAATTCCTCAGTTTCGTTGTGGCAAAATTTTGTGTTCCTCATTACCCTCGAAAATATTGCAAAAAAACACCAACAATCGCATATTTAAAAATTTGCCATCAATGTGATCATTATCAGCTTCATCAGCTCATTTCATAGTCATCCATCCATTAGTATTGTTCATCAGATGCTTGATGATGGAGATGCTGCTGTTCCTGATGATGATGACGATAATGATGGTGGTGCTGATGATGCCTACACGATCATCATTATCATCAGGGGTTGCGGTAATGGCTTTAGATGGATTTGGTGTAAATTTTGTTGTTGGTGTTTTTTTTTGGTACGAATTGTTTGTGTTTTAAATTGAAGGCAGGCAGCAATAAAGTCAACAGCAGCAGCAGCACCACCAACAAAAACTTGTATTTTTGTGTTGTCTTATTTGTCGTTGTTGCTGTTGTGCCTTTTTTTTTTGTCTTCCCAAAGTAAATGGAATTTTATTTAAATTGTTAATTTTCAACGTGTGTGTGTAAGTGTCCGTCCGGCCGCCCGTTCCTCTGTCTGTGTGGTAGTGTGTTGTTTCTTGTAGTGACCTTAAAGTGGGTTAAAAAAAAATTCTGCGGCTCAGCGGCAATGTCCTCTAAAAACCTTGGAAGTGCGAGAAACGGCAAGAGCAAGAGAGACGGGATCGAAATTAAATGAAAGATTTTTCTTGTGTTGAAATAAATGTTTCAGTTTTCTTATACAGAGGAAATATTTTAAATATTTATTTTTTTTTTTTTATAGAAAATAGATAGTAAAAAAAATGACTGATCGGAGCAGAAAGTTTTGTCATAGAAAATTGTTCGAAGAAAATTTTCATATTTTTGTTTATCCCTTAGAAAAGTTCGACTTTACATTATGGAATTAATTATAAAACACTTTAAGGGAATTTGTCTCTTTAACTGTCACCATGGAAGTTTCGCTTATGCATTTAAATGATTTTCCGGCAAAAGTTTGCTATTAATTCGTTTATTTGAAATTTTAATTTAAATATAAATTCACTTACCATTACCATTACATTTGTTCGAAATTCATATTTGAAATCACTTGTTTTTGCTTTGGCTTTCTATGGAAAGAGACCCTTGATTCAACTAAAAAAGGATTCCATTGTGCGTGCTATTTTCCTTTTTGTTTTCTCCTCAAATAAATGATTTTCCAGTGTCTGAAGTTGTTTCTTTTCAATTTCACTTATCTTTTTGGTCTTATCACAGGAAGAATGAACAAATAAAATATAAAAAAAAACAACTGTTAAAGGAATCTTTTTCACATTTTATTTCATTCATTCTTTAGAGGCCATTCATCCGTCCATCCGTTCATACCATGGACATTCCTAAGCAACCGAGGAAAATATTTCGCATTCATTCTATTCCAAGTAATGGTTTAAAATTGGACACTTGTGGGTCTGAGATGATGGCAAGTGTGTGTTTGTGTGTGTCGGAAATGTTTTTCTTGGCTGTTGTTGTTGTTATCAATAAATCATATCTGTACAGACAACGAAAGAGAGCAAAAATTTAATATAAATTTTATTACATTCTGTGTTAGTCGGTGGTTGTTGTTGTTGTGTTTTTGTTCAAATGACTTTTAGTGTGTTGTTGGGCTGCTGCTTGAAATATTTATGTTTTTGTTTTATACGCACAATTAAATAAAAGCAGCATTTCCACTTGGTTTTCGTTTTCTCTTTCGTCGCAGTAACAACAAAAATTGTTTACAAGTTATTTCATCGCTTGCTTTGTTTTATGTTTTTGGCAATAAAACCATAACTCACACGAAGGAGAAAATGTAACAAGACCTTATCCGTCCGTCCGCCGGTCCCTGCGACTGTCTGTCGCAGATTAACAAGATAATTTTTATTCGTTCGGAAGATATCCACAGAAAAACCTAAAATTTGTGTTTACAAATTTAACTGAAGCTAGTGCAGCACAGATAAGTAGCCACTTCCCCTTTTGCCCAGTCAACTACCGTCGACGTTGCGGCAGCCAACAATTGTCACTATTTCGGTTTTTATTAGTTTATTGCCATTATCTTAACTCGGGTGTCACACTGCGACTGCGAGAAACATACAATTCTGTCTCACAGATTTATTACCTCTGCGACAACACACCGCGCCGTTGCTCTCATGAGTTGTTCTAAGCTGCACTGGCGACGTCGACTGCGCCGCCTCTTGTCTAAGCTGTGTATTACTAAGACGCCATCGTCCACAAAGCGAACGCCTTGTCCTCGACAAGTTCTAAACTACAAAGACGGCAAAGGCCACGGCGTTAAAGTCGTTGTCGACATGAACGTCCGATATGTACATGTTGTTGGTCATTCGTCGGACTCAGTGTGTATGTTAGCTTCCTTTTCCTCTCACTCTCACTGACCATATTTCTTCTTCTTCAATTTATGTTAGTTTTACTACTCTCTGTCATTTTCTTCTTGCCTGCGTTAGTTTTTATGTGTGTGTGTTTGTCCGTTTTATGATTGTTTTATGTTTTATTATGTTTTATGTCAGTTGTCAACTCATGTGTAACATAAAAGACAGAGAACGACAACAACAAGAACAATAGCAATAGCCATAGCCATAACAAAAACAACCTAAACGATGATGACTTTTCAACATCACAAAGTCGAAGAAAAAAACTGTGTTGACAGCACAAATGGATAACATAGAAAAACAACGAATTAAAATGCGAATAAAAACAGAAACAAATCGTGGATTAGGAGGATCTTTTCGGACAGCAACAATTCTGGCTGTTTACAGAAAAAAAAGTTAAGTACGAAATATCAGGAATTGGCTCAGGCCAATTCCAAAGGGGTGTTGGTCGTCGCTGGTCCCCCAGACGTTAGATCACAGCGAGAGCTTACATTTTAATGTAGCATCGCCAGCTTATTTTTCATTTCAAAAGCCGCCACAAATTTCACTGGGTGACTCAGATGTCTGGCATTTTAAAAAGCAATCAGCTGATGCCTAATTACAACAACAAAAAATAATACTTATCTGTATTCATTCGAAAGATAAATAAAATGCTGTCGTTATTGAATTTCGTTTTCTTTTTTCACAAATGCATAATTTATTTACTTTTAAAACCCAAAACAATGTACACAGGGTGACTCAGTTGTCCGATGTTTTGATAGTTAATTTTGACAAAAAAAAAAAAAAACGTTTACAAAGTAACAACTAAATAAAATCATGTATCTGACGATATTATACCCCATGACTAAGATGCTTAATACTTTGGCAGCAATCAGCTGATCGATTATTGCAATCGACTACTACCGATGCAGTGCCTTGTCGGCTCGGATCACTTTATACGTTCGCCTAATAATCGGAATTACTGCTTAATGGGTGTATTGCATCTTCTAGAAATATTTTTCGGGGTATAACATTATGACGTTTCGTATTTGGTTAATAGCAAAATGTGTAAACGTGCATTAGATCATCTCTTCGTTGGAATTAACCGCCACCATGGGGTGATGGGTTTTATTTTAAACGAAAAGAAATCTGTTTCTTTTCATATTCATTGTTTTTTATTATTTTTTCGTTTCGTTTTTGGTGAAACATTATAATTTTGTAAACTTCACTTTTTGTTTCGAAATAATTAACATTAATATAACCAGAAATCCAAACTTACTTTTCCCCCTTCTATGCCCCGCCAACAATGGAGAAAAAACATACTTGGTTTGAGAGATTATCTCATTTTGTTGGTTATTTGGCCAAGCAAAAAAAAAACAGAAAACCAAAATATTAAATAAACCTTAGAGTCTTTATTTCCGCCACTTTTTGTTGTTGTTTTTGTTCGGTTTATAGTTTAGATTCGCATAAACATTTTAGTATATTTTTGTCGATTTTAACCAACCCACCAAAAGTGTGAGTCTTCTTTTTCGGTACACATTTTTTCGTCTCAATGGTTTTTTTTTTGGAAATTGTTTAGGCAGTTTTTGCTTTTGTTTTAATTTTTTCTTCTTTGTTGTTGTTGTTGTATGGCACATAATAATGATGTCATAGTAATTTTTTGTGGTAGTTGTTGTTTCGTTGTTCTTGGCATTTTATGCAAAACCGGCATACTTTCAATGATTTATTGTAATTGTTTGTGAACAAATATTTTTAAAGTTCTTTTGTTGTTGTGGTGTTTGTTTAGAAGAGATTTAAGTGACGTAATTGCAGAGACTGTGAAATGTGTTTTTATTTTGTCTATAAAAAGCAAATTGACTTTTAAATGTCTATTAAGATAATCAGTTGGCTATATCTCTGTAAATATGACTTTTATCGTTAATATAAAGACAAGGAAGATTTTGTTATGTAGACCAAATATTCACATATTGTTGAAAATTCTATGGCACAAACATGATTTTCTTGTTCTTGGCTAATGTGCTCCCTAAGAGGGTGGGTTTCATTTATTGAAATTGAGGTGGTTGGGCGAAAATCATCTGCAGATTCAGAGCATTTTCTTTACTGTAATTTACGCTTAAGTCGTTGTAACCAATTTTGGGTATAAAATATATTGAATTAGTATAATTTTCACAATGAAATTCGGTTAATGGCAAATTTTAAAAAATTCCAAAAAATGTAATAAAAAAATAATTCAGATAATTGCCACAATACAATTCGGTTAATTGCAAACTTAAAAAATCAAACACAAAACACAAAACTTTGTTTTCGATATCCCAGCATTTCATTCCATTTGATTGAAAAAATCATTTAGGTTAATTTGAATGGGTTAAGTCCCCTTTTGTCAAAACCCAATAACAACCTAGTCCCTTTAGGGTTTGTATCTGGCCATAAAGAACAACCTTTCTTACAAGTTTCTATATGAATTTTTAACCCGTCTAGTGTGAACCGATTCGATTGTCATCTTTTCACGGAGTTTTTATAGGTTCGATTTTTCTTTAGAGGTTAATTTATTTTGAATGACTAAAAGGATAAATTACATTTCCCGAGCATCACCATGCCAATAGTACAAAGCAAATGAAAGAATGACACAAATGTTAACATAATTACACAGGCAATCATTAATATTTAAATAGACGACGAACAACTAATGACTACAGGTAATATTCTCAATAAAACAAATGATGACGACAACAAAACACGGCAAAATCGTGATAGACATGTTTTTTAATCCTATAGAGAATATAAGGTGGAGTAGAATGTCTAGACTGTCTTAATGTAGATTTGTTCTCTCTTTTTTTTTTGGAAAGAAATTAAAATAAAGTGGAGAGACATCCCAGTGAACATACATATTGGGGAATAGATTGTATTTGATCAGATATTTGGATTTATTTTCAATTTACTGTATTTTTTAATTAGTAAACAAATTTTAATAAAAATGTTTGTTTTTTTTTCGTTTCAGGTAAATTCGGGGAAAATATCTTAATATATATTTACCCTCGACACTGATTCACTGACTCTGTCACGCAGTACGTAGGAATTTAAATAGGCATTCTATAATTTTCTATAAATAATTATAAAAAAAATAATATTTTTTTTTGTACAGAAATTGTGTTTCCCCAAATTTTTTGTTACCAAATTTTTTTTTGTCCAAAAATTTTTTTTTTACGAATTTTTTTTTTTTCAAAAATTTTTTTTTTACAAAATTCTTTTTTCAACAAAAATTTTTTTTGTAAAAAAAATTTTTTTTTTACAATTTTTTTTTTTTCAACAAAAATTTTTTTTTTCAACAAATTTTTTTTTTTCAACAAAAATTTTTTTTTTCAACAAAATTTTTTTTTTCAACAAAAATTTTTTTTCCATATTTCAACGGGCGCCATAGGCGCATTACAACTTACTAGTTTACAATATTCAGCAAAAAGGTAAAATGACATACACAAAAGAACAGGGACATCAGATCAGACATAAATAAAAGCCACCCTCGAAAGTATCAACTCTTGGAGCTTGAGAACATCCACGATTGTGACTCGAAAAGATCCACTCTTGTAAGTCCAAAAGGTCAACTCTTATTGGTCTTATAGAACCTCGCTTATGGCTCTAATAAAACATCGCCTTTGGCTCTAAAAGATCCACGCTTGTGGCTCTAAAAGATCCTTGATTCTGACTCTAATTGTACCTCGCCTATGGCTCTAAAAGATCCACTCTTGTGATTCTAAATGTTCCACTCTTGCGGGTGTAAAATATTCTCTTTTGTGGGCCGAATAGATCCACGCTTGCAGCCTCTAATAGAACATCTCTTGTGTCTCTCAGAGATTAACTTTTCTAGAAATCGATTTTAATCCACTGTGCGGAGTCCTAACAAAACATCAAACGCTTCGGCGGTTCATCCATTTGTCGGACATTACGTCTCCGTCCGTCTAGAAATACACACAGTTATGTTCGTTATCATTTTGGATATTTACACTTCGATCGTTTGAACTTCAATAAAAGTGAAATCACCAGCTTCGTCGGTCCGTCTGCCGATTGGAATATTTTCAGTTTCTGAAATGCGTTTTCTTTTTCGTTATCTTTTATGTGTTAAATTTCTGAAATTCCACTCCGCTCACTCAATTATGCTACCAACATTTCGATATTTTGTTTTGATACAACAAACAGACAACAACAATTGTAATTTGAATTTTAAATTTCCGTTTTGTTTTCGTATGGCAAATGTTGAGTGTTTGTGTGTGTGTGTGATGATGCTATGATTTTCAGCTATTTCTAAATGTTGTTGTTGTTTATCTTTAACAACACACCAACGCCAATGGGAATTTGTAGCAACAACTGTAATGAAAACAACTTTAATTTTATTCAAATGCAATTCCGAACAAATGCATGCTTAAGTGTGTGTCGGTGTGGCATCGATTCGGATGGTGGATGGAGAGACGGGCGGGCAAAGAGTTGTGAAAGAGTGGCGAAATGGCGGTGCTATTGATTGGGGGGGGGGGGTTTATTTTTGTTATTGTGGAATATTTTGCGTAATTTTTTCCAACACTCGGATATGTTGTCTTCCCCAAAAACACCTTTCAGCTGAAGATTACCTAAAAAACAAAAACATCGGAAACACTGGCGGGATTTATGCGCCATGAGTGTCTAAATTGTATTAAATTCGATTTCTTTTCTGACATTCTTCCATGAGGACCGTCTGCCTTCAAGAACCGCAATCACCGTCAGCCTAAAGACCATCTCACTCTCATTTCATTGTTTGCGGCAATGTCTTAATCCTTATCCTTCACTCAGAATGTCGGGCAATTGTTCTTAAATTAACTTCAATTTCTATTAATTTAGCTGCATGTGTTTTACTTAATTCATCATACGCCGTCTATTTCGCAATCTGTTCTTTTCTGTTCTCCACCGTGTGCCGGTGCCTGTGTGTGAATGATGTCAAATTAGATCATTAATCATTGACATTTACGGGCTTGGAATCGGGCACCAAACCAAGCAACCAACCAACCCATCCATGTGGCATTTCGTGGTCCAACATGACCGCCCTACACTCACTTCGTCATACACTTTATGACGATTTATTATCGTACGTATATAAAGTTGTAGACATAAATTATGTATTAGCAAAAACAAAATGCCGAGAAATAAATCTAAAAACCAAACAACACAAATGTGAGATATCAAACAAACAAATGTGAAAATCTAATTAATCAAACAACGTCATAATGTAGCCGAGGTGAAGCATGAGTATCCTTCGTCTCTCGCTCCGTCTCTTCTGAGAGTGGGCTAACTGGGAGAAATCAAACAAAATATTCCTAATCACAAAGCTGAAGGAGAAAAGAGGAGGCCCACGAAATGGATCAATTTGTGCCGAATGATATGAAAGGACTTTAACTTATTTCGATTTATTGGCACTTTCTACCACTGGTCATAAACCAAAACGTCCTGACTCGAGTTAGGACGTTATTAAAAAACTTGGCATATTAAAACGACCAGCGCCATCTATGTGTCACTGTAGCTAACATTGGGTGTCTTACAGTGGAAATACCATGCAAGTGTGATCATGTGGTTGATTAAAATCAATTTTTATAGGGCTTTTCCAAATTACCCGTAAATTTTTCAACAAAAAAAAAGTCAAAACAACTGCCAGCGCCCTCTATGTGACATTGGAGTTGAAATTGACAGTCATCTGCTTGTTAGTTAGAGCGGTGATTATGTGATCGACCTTCGACCAATGGAAACGTGGAATTATTCAATGTTAACAAGATTTTGTCAAAAGTAAATATTGAAACAAGACCGTCAGCGTCCTCTACATTTTATAAAAAGTTAGAGATATCTGCTTGTGAGTGGATAGGTGATCATGTAATCGATTACACTTGTGACTGTAAAAGATCCAAGCTTTTGACTCTGAAACATCCAAGCTTTTGACTCTGAAAGATCCAAGCTTTTGGCTCATAAACATCCAAGCTTTTGGCTTTAAAAGATCCAAGCTTTTGGCTTTAAATGATCCAAGCTTTTGGCTTTAAAAGATCCTAACTTTTGGCTCTGAAAGATCCAATCTTTTGGATCTAAAAGTTTCACGCTTGTTGGTTTAAGAATTCACCCTCGTTGCCCTAACAGACCCACGAAACTTATATTTTGTGTCTTATCGAAAATTATTTGTTCTATTGCCCACACATAGATGGCGCTCGAATATCGAAATTATTATTTTTTTTTATCAGAGAAAGATTAAGAAAGACTAACATCGGTTGTATAAATTGTCACACTCAGCCTGCATTTTGTAGGTACGAACGAGTTATTTCTAGAGTTCCGCAAATGGACCGCCTTCTTCAGACTGTATCAGTACAGATTTTCCTCATCATTATAAAAATATTTTTAAAAATAACTATTTGTAAAGTTTTTCTCTTTTTTTTAGTTTCAAGAATTTTCTCCTTGCTTCCAGTTTTTTTTTGTGTTTGCATTTTATATTCTGGTTATGTGGTCAAACTATAAAACTTCTACCAATCCCCTGACAACATATTTATTTCTTCCTCATTATCTCACAATTTCAATCAATTCTTTTCTCTTCATATTCTGCTCTGTGCTTTAGTCAAAAAAAAAAACTGCCGTTAATTACAAAATTTTGTGTTAAAGGAGAAAAATAAAATCGCAAACATATTTCAATTTCCAAATTGTTCAAACTTACAAATGACAAACACGTTTCAGTTTAACAACCGAACAATGTAGAGAGACCGTCGACGTGTTCCATTCGTACGCCAGTCTGTCCGTCCGTCCGGCCGTCCGTAAGCCTGCCTGCCAGCCTGTGATAAACGACAACAAAAAATATATTTCAAATAAAACATTTCTTTAATTCGTCAACAACTCGTATAATTTTATAACTCTAATTTGATACTTTAAATAAAAAACCAAAAAAGAGAAAAATTATTTAACTTGTTTCGACTCACAATTATGCTGGTTAAGACGGCTCAGCTCAGCCCAACCCAGCCCCGTTTGTATTTATATACTCGTATTGTTCCCCGGGATTTTTTTTTTTTTTTTGTCAAATGATAAAGCACGTTTTTATTGAATTGAAAAGAAGAAAAAGAAATTAAAAACACAGAGAAAAAAATCAATATGCAAAACATGTTTTATTCGACAGTCGTATGTTGGTGTTATTTTGTTGTTGTTGGCGTTTGGAACGTAGAAGACGTTTTGGAATTGAAACCACAAGAAGTAAGACCAAATGGCTTGAACCCGAACCCGCAAAGAGCACAGTAGTTCGAAACTAAACAAATAACCATAAAACAGAAACAGAAATGTATGGAAAACTTTTAATGTTGTCTAACTATGCCTATTTAGGAACATTAACATGGCAAAAAGGAATACAAAATCTCGGAAATCGTTGATCTGGTGACAATCTCACTACTCGAGGTTTAAATTATTGGGCAGGCTAAAAACACTTCAGTCAGTCATCATATATTTACTCCTTTGGCTACTCTCCCTGTGTCGACCACTTCTCGAGGCTTAAAAGTCTTGGGTAGGCTAAAAACACTTCAGTCAGTCATCATAGATTTACTCCTTTGGCTACTCTCCCTGTGTCGACCACTTCTCGAGGCTTAAAAGTCTTGGGTAGGCTAAAAACACTTCAGCCAGTCGTCATATATTTACTCCTTTGGCTACTCTCCCTGTGTCGACCACTACTCGAGGTTTAAATTCTTGGGCAGACTAATAAAACTTCAGCTAGTCGTCATAGATTTACTCCTTTGGCTACTCTCCCTATGTCGACCACTACACGAGGTTTAAATTCTTGGGAAGACTAATACAACTTCAGCCAGTCATCATAGATTTACTCCTTTGGCTACTCTCCCTGTGTCGACCACTAATCGAGGTTTAAATTCTTGTGTAGGCTAAAAAAATTCAGCCAGTCATCATAGATTTACTCCTTTGGCTACTCTTCCTGTGTCGACCACTACTCGAGGTTTAAATTCTTGGGTAGGCTAAAAACACTTCAGCCAGTCATATATTCACTCCTTTGGCTACTCTCCCTGTGTCGACCACTTCTCGAGGCTTAAAAGTCTTGGGTAGGCTAAAAACACTTCAGTCAGTCATCATAGATTTACTCCTTTGGCTACTCTCCCTGTGTCGACCACTTCTCGAGGTTTAAAAGTCTTGGAAAGGCTAAAAACACTTCAGTCAGTATTTACTCCTTTGGCTACTCTTCTAGGTTAATATTTTTTTGGCCACTACTCGTGTAGTAACTACTGTGGTCAACCTCTTCATAGCGATCGCTACTCGAGTTTTAAATTCTTGGGCAGGCTAATAAAACTTCAGCCAGTCATCATAATTTCTTGTAAGCCTTAACTCCTTTGTCCATTCTACTTGTGCCAAACACTAGCTCAAGGTTTTAAATCTTGGTTAGGTTAATTTGTTGTTAGACATTACTCGAGCGTTCATCTGAGGCATTCAGATCGAAAGTCGATAAGGCCATATTTCTTGTCAGTCAGCAGTCGTACTTTCAACACTTTTGCCGGCAGATCTATGTATGCCGAATAATGGTACAGGCTTCAACTAATGGCGACTAAGTTTTCAGAATTAATTTTCTCTAAATTCTATTCATTTTCGTTTCGAACGAATCGCAAGTGACATGTAGATGGCGCACACTGTCAAAGAGAGAATGGGTGATTTTTGCTGTCGAAACAATGTTTTGCAAATTTAATAAATTGAAATTTAGAAACAATAGAAGAAAGAAATGTTCTAATAAAATAAATAATTCCCAAATTTTTGGATTGTTTTCCATTACTTGCATTTTCATTGTGAACAAATCTCAACTGACATGTAGGTGGCGCACACTAGCAAATGAACAAATCGTTTGATATAATTTTTTTTTTTTTATTTTGCAACACTGTGCACTGCCTTGTCGAAAGCCTCCCCGATGGTGTTGATCATAAATGTTGTTGGTGCTGATAAAGTTTAGTTGGGCTTCTGTCCTATGCTCCGCACCACCAGTTTTGTGCACGTTAGGGTGTTGGCTGGCTGACTTGGCCCTTATGAAATGTCATATCACTTTGCAACGTCAAATTTCTACCTTTCGTCTTCACCGATAATGATGTGAAAACCACTTCCTTGTTGCATTTTATGCGGGACAAGTTTCAGTGTAATCACCATCACCATCATCATCGTCATGGTCTTTCGCATGGTCTTTCGTTGCTGTTCTTGTCTCCTTTTCGATGTACTTCAACATTCTCTATTGTATAATTAAACTTTTAATTTGTATAGCCGCTTTTCTATTTGTGTTTCTTTTCGGTTATACGGTTTTATCATTCTGAAAATGTTGGCGTGTTATGTCATTAATATGCCAGAAACGTTTACGCTAACAGAGTTTGTCATAAAACAGAAGTTGACACTAGGCGACAATGACGACGATAACGACGATGGCGTCGACGACGACATTAGAAGAAGAAACAATGTGGCAGGTTTGGTGGTGGCGATGCCACGTATGACGTTGACGGCCCTGACTCTGTGCATGATCATGAGCAGGAGCATCACATTGATGGTGTGGCAGTTAAAAGTGGCGGCGGTTGGTTTCCTTTCCCGCTTGTTGTTCAAAAACAATATTTTTTTTTGAAGAAGCCGGCAGTCACACAATTTCTACAGCAGGGTTTCTATGTACACTGGCATACATTTTTTTTTTATTACAAAATTCCCGACGTTTGTTTGTTTAATTTTCAATTAACATAGATTTTTCATCGTAATTGTGGAGACAAAATATTAATAAACATGTTTTGTTGTTTTCTCATTCCAGGTAAATTCCGGGAAAATATTGTAAAGAAATCATCAAAAAGGTAAAACAAGTGGAAGTGCTGTATGAAAAGTCTATGAAAAAAAAGAAAATAATATAAAGTTATTTGGAAAATGAAATTAACGAGTACACAACAAAGAAAAACTAGAAATAGGTCAAGTACTGAATGTTCGGTAAAGAGCTTTAATTCAGACGAAAACAATGTACCATAAATGTTGTAGTCGTGATACAACCAATAACTGAAAACAACAACTTCACGAAATTCTACCACCTTCTTTGGAATTTGGCCCATGACCATGGCTTTATATTTCCTAACACGGTAATCGTTGTTAACAGCCTATCGTGGATCCAGGGAAACAGATTGTGGTCTACGGACTAGTACAATTAGTTTTAAACCAGCCTTTATATATTCACTCCACTCTATCCACTAACCTAGGTTTCCACTTTGCCATGGCCAACTAGTTGAAGTCAGACCTGATACATTTAATCAATTGGCTACTCTCTTTGTGCCGACCACTGATCGTGGTTCAAATTCATGGTTAGGTCAATTGCCTTTACGCCACTGATTCTGCCGACCAAAGGTTAAACTCCATTACCAATTTTTACCCCTCTAGGATTTAGCACTGAGCTCTTCATTGACTCATTTCGCCACTCTCTTTTTGCCGACCACTGATCGAGGCCAATTTCCTTTGCGCCACTAATTCTGTCTACACTGGCTGCTGTCTTCCTGCCGGCCACAGATTGGAGGTTAAACTCCATTACCAACTTTTGCCTCTCTAGGATTCAGCACTTGGCTCTTCATTTACTAGTCTCTTTTTTGCTTTTGATCGAGCTTTAAATTTTTGAATAGGCCAATTGCCTTTCCGCCACTAATTCTGCATACATTGGTAATAGCAATATTTCTGTCGACCACAGGTTAAACTCCATTACCAACTAGGATTTATCTCTTAGATCTTCATTGACTCATTTGGCCACTCTCTTTTTGCCGACCACTGATCGAGGTTAAAAATCTTTAAAAGGCCAATTGCCTTTGCGCCACTAATTCTGTCTACACGGGCTGCTGTCTTCCTGCCGACCACAGGAACTTTTGCCTCTCTAGGATTCACCACTTGGCTCTTCATCGACTACTCTCCTTTTGCCGACCACTGATCGCGGTTAAAATCTTGGGCGCCTTGGTTTGGCTGATATCATCCTGCCCCATAATGAACTAGGTTTCAATTTTCGGCTAGTCCTATTATATACATGCATACATAGTTTGGCTAATCTTGGCGAGGAAAATCAGTCAGCTGCCAGCCCTCATACATTCACTCGTTTGTCTAGTCTCTTTGTGCCGACCACTGATTGAAGTTTAAATTGTTGGGCACGCCACTCGACGATTCCCTTTCTGAAGACCATTGATCTACGGTAAAACTCTTGACACTGTCAATTAGTTTTCAGCCAGCACTCGTGCATTCATTGTCTATTTGGAAATGTCAGAATCTTTGTAGATTATATCACAACTAGTAAATTGTAATGCGCCTATGGCGCCCGTTGAAATATGGAAAAAAAATTTGTTGAAAAAAAAAATTTTTGTTAAAAAAAAAATTTTTGTTAAAAAAAAAAATTTTGTTGAAAAAAAAAATTTGTTGAAAAAAAATTTTTTCTTGAAAAAAAAAAATTTGTTGAAAAAAAAATTTTTGTGGAAAAAAAAATTTGTTGAAAAAAAAAAATGGAAAAAACAATTTTTGTAAAAAAAAATTTTTGTTGAAAAAAAAATTTTTGTAAAAAAAAAAATTTGGGGAAAACACAATTTCTGTAAAAAAAAAAAATATTATTTTTTTTATTATTTATAGAAAATTATTTAAATTCCTACGTACTGCGTGACAGAGTCAGTGAATCAGTGTATCAGTGAATCAGTGTCGAGGGTAAATATATATTAAGAAGATAGCTCACCCTGTGTTGCAACAGGAAGTTCCTAAAATTAGTTTCTTTTTTAAACTGAAAACTAATCATCCTTGCAGAGTAATCAATTCAAACGCTTCTAAAGATACAAGCTCTGAATGGTTTTCCATAGACAAATTGGTGTGCGGTAGTTTCTAGCACACACTGTATTAAAACCGGGTAACCCTAAAATTGCATTTTTAATAGTTTGGGTTAGAAAAAAAATATTTAATTTTTGAAAAAGTGGGCCAGTTTGGTCACTGTGTGGCTCACCCTGTGTTGCCACAGGATGACAATAACATTATGGTTTAGAAATCCCCAAGTGTTTCCAAATCCGAGCACCTTTGTCCTTCTTATGCTCAATTAATTATCTGAAATGAATGCGTTGTAAATGACATTCCCATGAATGTCGTGCGTAAATAATATTTTTCTGCTTAAATACAAATAAATTTCGGGAATCGTTGGGTTTATTGTTGCAATTTGAAAACACAAATATAATCTAGAATTGTATGCATACTCCTGCTAATATTTCAGCAATTTTATTTTTGTTGTTGTTGTTTTTTTGTTTGTTTTATTATTTATTATTTTATTATGATTCATTGAAGTGTGATAAAATTGCTGTGATAGCATAAACGTTTGTCTAAGCGACAATTTATGATTCAACGCAGCCGATATGCGCGCTCGAATGGCTGTCTCGCTGAAGGCAAACCAAATAAAGAAAGCATTTTCGGTTATCAACAAGTAGGGTATGGTCGTTTACATGAGTATTATGATGAAATCAATATACAATAAAACTGAAACAGAACACAGCTAAAATATGAAAGTCAATAAAATAAATATTGATACTACTGTTATTACTTGTTTCGCCCTGTGCCAACACGCTGTAAAGGAGAACATGAACAGATAAGGCATCACAAAGCAAATGTCTGTCTACCGGTTCGGCCCTGCGTCCGTCACCATTTTTGGAAAATGAAAAAAAAATATATATACCTAAGTACATAGGTATGTCTGTACGTATGTGGAAACAAAGCCAGTTAATACAACTTATAACAATTACTCATTAGCTGTTGTTCAGGGCGATGTATGATATTACTTATTATTTCTTTCTTTCAACAGAAGAAGAAGAAGAAAAAAACAACCGGAGACGAAGAAAAAAAAACACAGAACGGAACATATTTACGCAGGTCGGAACAGAGGTGATAGATTGTCATATCATGCCACAGACCATGCATATGGTCGTTCGTCTATACGTCCCTCGGTTTATCGGTGTGCCTGTAAGTACTAGTACACCTCTGGCTGTGGAGTTTTTGCTGTCCGTCCTGCGAATTGTTTTTACACACAGTGGGTCCAAAAGTCCTAAGGAATAGGGAAATGCAAAATAAAGATTTAATAAAAATATGTTTCAGCATAAGCACTGGGTGAGCTACAGAGTGGGTTAATGTTTTTTTTTTTTTTTATAGTGAAGAAGTATGATTTGTGGAGGATGACTTATATTTTTAGAAAAATATATTAAGAGCCAGTCTGTGCCAGAACTGGGTGGGCTACAAAGTAACTGATATGGGGGGTTCTTCAAAGTTTCCCAGCTAAGCACCTCAGCTGTAAAGCAGCTTTAACAAATGGCCACCGGGGGAGAAGGGACAAAAAGAACATAGACTCTCCAAAACGTTGATATGATTACCCTGGGTGAGCAACAGAGTAAAGGAACAGTGTTTGTAGAGCCCTTATATTTTCAGAAAAATCCTTTTAGAGTCACCCTGTGTCTACACAGGGCGAGCTACATAACCATATAATTTTAACAGCAGATTTGGGTTTTTTTGCAATTATTTTTATTAAGTTAAGGAGAATAAATTAGATTACCGAAAAAAATTATTGTGACCACCCTGTGTCTGATTTCCAAAGCAACAGAGTAAAGGAACAGTGTTTGTAGAGCCCTTATATTTTCAGAAGTCACCCTGTGTCTACACAGGCCGAGCTACATAACCATATAATTTTAACAGCAGATTTGGTTTTTTTGCAATTATTTTTATTAAGTTAAGGAGAATAAATTGTAGAGCATTATCCAGGATTACCCAAAAAAAAATTATTGTGACTGTCAGATTTCCAAAGCAACATAGCAAAGGAACAGTATTTGTAGAGCCCTTATATTTTCAGAAGTCACCCTGTGTCTACACTGGCCGAGCTACACATTGCCTAGTCTAACCTTATAATTGTAACAGGCGATTTTGTTTTTTTTTCAATTTCTTTTCACTTTATGTGACCACCCTGTGTCTGATTTCAGCCGTTTTTACACATGACTTTCGGGGGGAATTATTTATTGTTAACACCCTGTGTCAACACCGGGTGAGACAGAGAGAGAGAGAGAGTCAATGTTGTCTACCTCGAAAGTTAAACAAAATTTGTGTTTTTACAAATTCAATTTAATTCGGTTGTTTTTAATGATTTTTTCTAATGAATGAAAAGGGGGATTAATTAAAGCATAGTTGGCCACCCTGTGTCAACAGCGGGTGAGACACAGACAGTCAATGTTGTCTACTTCGGAAGTTAGAAACATTTCGTAGTTAGCGCTTTTACAAATACGATTTAATTTCATTGCTTTTAAGATTTTTCCTAACGAATGAAAGGGAGGATTCATTAACCCTATTCGTACCAAGAAAAATGGTTTATAAATACAAAAATAAAAAAAAAATATAATGGGCAGTTTTTGAAAGTAAACTAGTTACAGGAAGAAACTTGAACGAATGGGACAATAGTGACTATTGTAGAATAAAATACATATACAGGGTACTCTCTCATAAGCGGACACCTAAGGGACTGAGAATTGTGTCCACTGTGAGAGAAGTACACAAGAGGATTTATACTGAAAAAAGTGTCCGTTTATGAGAGGTGTCCGCAAGCAGAGAGTACACTGTACAAGTATTAATTTCAATAGTGACCTGAAGTCACTTCCTGGTACGAATAGGCTTACATAGTAGTTCATCTTTTTGCATATGCAAACTCCTGAAAGCCATCCCATCATTTGAAAACCCTGCCATAACTGATGATTCATTGTTAATGCCGTTTATTGTGGTTTGTAAACACTGTGCCTTACTGTGCATACGTCTGTCTGCTATATCCACAATATCGATCATTATCAGCATTCGAGAAAACCACACACACCGAACGACCGACCGACTCAATGCCTTCTTTTCATTCTTTTACAGTGCAACGTATGTATTTCATTTCGTTTTCCATTATTATCGATTCATTCTCAACAGTTTTGTTTTCTTTTATTGTGGACTCGACGCTGTTGAGCAGCTTCTGTTGTTGTCGAGCTTCCTTCTTCATTGCGAGTGTAAATTATATTTTTAAATAATTGTCGAGAAAAATTCAGGTCAGTTAAATAAATATATTTTAACAATATAAAGCGAAAAGAAATGCGTAAATGTACGATGCTTTTTGTGTTTGTAAAAAAGAAAAACAGAAATTAAGCGAAGACACAAAACAGTTGTTCGAAATTAAGTGATTTTTTTTCTTTCTGATATTTATTTAACGAAAATTGTCTATGGTTGAATTTGGACATTTTAGGTGAATGCCTTTTTATTTTATTATATAAAATTGAAATGTTTTAAAAAATTTATAAAAAGTTTTTTTTTTCTGTGGGGGGGAAATGTCAGAAAAAAAATTCTTGTCTAATTTAAAAGCAAATTTTAAATATGTTGATGGATATATTTTTGCTTTTAAAAATGTAAATGATTTTTAAAGCCAAAAGCCAAACTTGTGGTCGTGCGCAGAGTGAAATGATTGATGGACAGGATGTGCCTGCGTAGCTGAGTGAGTGCGACGATTCGCCATCGATCTCAGCAACTCAACATTTCCAGAACCACAAAGATCTCGCATTATTCGCTTACGAGGTCTAATTTACCCAGCAATTGAGATATTTGAGATAATCCGCTTCGTTATCTCTTCTTTTCCCTTCAGCTTTAGAGTAGCTCGAAATGGAGAAAGATTGTGCTCTTAAACCCATCCTTTCTGATAAGACAAAACAAGCAAAATCATTGCATCTGGATATCGGAAGACCCCCCACCCGATCGTCGAGAAATCAAGTTTGATGAGGATTTTGAAAAATTTCAATTAACGATGAGCGTTACAGTGGCTGGAGATTGAAGGCATGGACTTTGACGATCTATGTATTCAGCAGGATAGTCCGCCCACGCCTCAATTGATCTTTTCCGCCATCTTGCGGTTGGCCACCTGGGGAACTGCGATTTAGCCTTTTTTTGGGATACCGAGAGGCGACTCGAACTTTTTTGGTACACGATATTTTACGTATCAACACGTAGTTTCGTGTCAACTCAGTCGACTGCTGTACGAGCTTGTGTGTAGACGTTCATAATAATCGCAGTCCACAAAATATGTCTTTTTTTTTTAATAAAAAAAAAATAATTTCAAAATTAAAACTTTTAAAAAAGTAGCCTCACAGCCGAGGTTTAGTCTTTACGTGTAAAAAAAGAAGGTTTAGTGTTATCGAAGGTAGAGCCAAAAACCTTCACCAAGGTCGTGGGAAATTCGGTTTACAGAATGCTTTACTTCGAAGCCAGGGTTCCTTCGAATAAAACAATTGTAATTCGAAGAAAATGGATTTTTGTGAATTTTTTTTTATTTAAAAAAATAATAATAATTATTTGGACCACCCTTTACCAGGTTGTGTCTCGATCAATTCACATTTTGAATCTCTTTGATTGTCAGTAATCGGCTCCGAAATTGAATGAGAGTTTTTTTGAATTATTACAATAAGCTTGTATTTGTACCACCCTGTTGTTTCTGTCCGCTTTCTTAGCCGGTTCCTTATCTAAAATCTAAAACACTAAACCCCTCTCGCAATCCCCAGCCACCAACTACACGGCCCCCCCTCCGCCCCTGTTCAATCACTTTATATAATTTATCAAAATTATATTATCATTAAAAGAAATTGTTCATTTCGAAGCAAATTATACCTACAAGTTGTTAATAAATAATAACAAAAAAAAAAAAAAACAACTACAACAACATAATATGTGTATTAGAAAACTGTGGTGTGTTCAAAGCATAATTTTTTAACAACTCTAACAACTGTAATCGGAATAATTTGATTTGATTTTCACCCAACGATAAGCGAACATGATTTCATGGAGCTGGTATCAGCAAACTTTTCAAAGCAACACAAGCACACGGTTTGCTATCTGTCGCTGACACTGGTATGTTCAAAGACTTGGGGGGGGGGGGGGGGTGCGACCACTGAGTACCTTAAGGCTTCCCAAAGAAAATGAGTTACTCTATAAGAAAAAAAAAGAGTACTTCAAAGATTGCTTTGAACCATTCTGTCTGCCTTCCTCTGCGGTTTTCCAAAAAACCCCTCCCCCCCCGAGGAATGCACTTAATTTTAGCTGGGCTCTGGAATATTTTCATCATTGCCATGAAGAAGAAGCCAGACGCTCAAGCAACATGTTGATTTAGCCATTATGTTAACGGTAAAAATATGTGTGTATTATTGGTGGTGTTAGATGCCCCTCTGCTACTTCCTCGTTCTCGCGCCCATCTTCTGCAACATCTTTAAAGTCTGCCATAGAAAACTCCAGCAACAGAGAATATTGGTCGTGGTCTTGGCTGTCTGTCGGTCTTCCTCTTCCTCGTTGTTAGTTTCACGTTCACGAGTTTCAAACTGTAGTTGTGGCGTCCGTCGTCGTCGTCTTCCACACCGACACCTCCATCTGCCTCTCTCTCACTCTCGTCCGCCGCTCAACTTGGCCAAGAGTTCTATTACAAAACTTTTTAGCTTGAAGTCAGCAAAGCACAGTAACCGGTTTCTTAAGAGCCAACTTGGTGGTTTCGTGTTTGTTATTTTTGTCTTCTTTCTTTAAATCACGTTTTCAGTAAGTTTTTTCTTCATTTTATTCCGTTTCGTCTCTTTTTTTTTCTGTATGGAAAAAATAAACGATTTTTGTTTTCTTTGTAATCTTTTAACAGTGAAATAAAAGTTGCGTAATTTTCTATAGAATTATGCTGGAGTTTTGTTGTTTTTGCGTTTGGACGTTGTATTTTGCGTTTTCACTTCGTCATGCACAGAAATGAGCATGAAACGTGTTTTCTTTTTCTTCGTTTTATTTATTTTGTAGTGAAGTTTAAAAACTATAATTAAGATTTTTATAAATTAGATAAAATGCTAACACAAAATAACGTAATGACATTAAATGTGAGACGTGGTGTGGATGGTAACTTGCCGAAGGGGCTTAAGCGAGAAAAAAAAAATACCAACGAAAAGCTCTGAAGAAACGCGGCCAGACAGATTAAACAGAGTCTGACAAATAAAGGCAAAGAAGATGCACAGAAAATGTTTAAAAGTAAAGTTTATAAGAAAACCGAGTTTTCATATAAGAAAACCGAGTTTTCATATAAGAAAACCGAGTTTTCATATAAGAAAACCGAGTTTTCATATAAGAAAACCGAGTTTTCATATAAGAAAACCGAGTTTTCATATAAGAAAACCGAGTTTTCATATAAGAAAACCGAGTTTTCATATAAGAAAACCGAGTTTTCATATAAGAAAACCGAGTTTTCATATAAGAAAACCGAGTTTTCATATAAGAAAACCGAGTTTTCATATAAGAAAACCGAGTGTTCATATAAGAAAACCGAGTGTTCATATAAGAAAACCGAGTGTTCATATAAGAAAACCGAGTGTTCATATAAGAAAACCGAGTGTTCATATAAGAAAACCGAGTGTTCATATAAGAAAACCGAGTTTTCATATAAGAAAACCGAGTGTTCATATAAGAAAACCGAGTTTTCATATAAGAAAACCGAGTTTTCATATAAGAAAACCGAGTTTTCATATAAGAAAACCGAGTGTTCATATAAGAAAACCGAGTTTTCATATAAGAAAACCGAGTTTTCATATAAGAAAACCGAGTGTTCATATAAGAAATCCGAGTTTTCATATAAGAAAACCGAGTTTTCATATAAGTAAACCGAGTTTTCATATAAGAAAACCGAGTTTTCATATAAGAAAACCGAGTTTTCATATAAGAAAACCGAGTTTTCATATAAGAAAACAGAGGCTCAGGAGACTCCAAGGTCTTTCTATAGCAAAACAGTAGACTGAGCCAAGTTTTCCTAAAATTGTTTCCCAAAATCTTTTCTGCAGTCAATGTTATGACTTTTTTTTTATAAACTGTTGAAGCTGACAAATCAATTGAAATTTTAATTAAACATGGAAATATTTTAATTAAAATAATTTACCATTTTCGCCCGCAAACCACTGATCGAACCACCGAACTGCTATTGCTTTTAAACAGCACTTGTTTGAGAAAAATCAATATTCTGATTCGTTTTGCTTATTTTTTTTTATCCTCCTTTTAATTTATTAATATCTGAAAATCATGTTTTTGTCACCAAAACCCCTCATACCAAACAACAACAAAAAGACTACTAACAACAACAGCAGGCATGTCGAGAATTATATTAACAGGGATTTTGTTGTCGTTGTTGTTTCCCACATTTCAATTTCATGGTGGATACTGGTGTACGGTTCGCGTCAAAACTGTTGCTACCGCGTAAAATCGACGACGACAACATGTATCTCTACCTCGTACTTTGCACTTGGAGCTGGCTACCTCACTTGCTTGAGTTCTCTCTCTGATTCTGTCTGCATTTGGGGTCGGACTATCCACAAATCGGTGGGGTGTAGTGGATTTCGTTTAACGAGTATTGCCGTCGTCGTGATGACGGGATACACAGTATTACGATGAGATACTCGAGTGTGTTGGAATGAGTGGAATAAATGAATGTGCGAGTGTGTGTGTGTGTGTTTGGGTCTGGGTATCTACGATGAGAGGCGTAGAAATTTTTCTGCGGCTAGTATTGCATGAAAACGAATGCTCGATTCTGTTGTCGATGTTGTTGTAGGAAAATAATAAATATATGGTATCTCTATGCATGCATTACTCTGTGTACTACATAATTGTTGCGATGTTGTTATGCATCTCTACATGCACAAGCATATTCGGGGGTATTCATGAACTCTCGCATAGCAAAATACACCGGTTTAACGTATTTTCATACAAATATACTATCGATGTACTACAGTTCGTGAATACCTCTAAGAAATGTAGAAATGTGTGCTATTGCTGTCATTGTAATTTTTGTAATATAAACATGTACGCTACACACACACACACGTATGTGTGCGTGTATCAGCAGCACATTTGTTGCTATTGCGTTAATGATGTGTTACTGCTGCTACCGTTGCTGTTGTTGTTGTTGTTGGCGTTCGTTCGCATATTCCACTCTAGATTTTCCATATCTCTCTCGTCCACCACCCACTTCACCAGCAACGCGATCTTAATGAAATCGTATGCACACACACAGTTGTGAGGGGTGGGGGGGGAAAACTGCGTGCAATTGTTGCTGCCTTACGTTGGATTTAAATTCAAGTGTTTTGTTGTTATGGTGTCGTGGTTCTTGCTCATATCGTCATTGTGTTGTTTATGGGTTTCGGTTCTCTCTGTCACTCTCTCCCTCTCCGCAGTCTCATTATGACACTGTTTTATATATGTATGTATTTTTTTTTTAGTATATGTGTTACTTTTATGTGTACTTAATGCATGCCTACGGTATTGGGCCATTGAATTACAACAGGAGAGCTTGTTTTTTCAGATATTATTCTTATTAAAGGGTTTTGAAGAAAATTATAAATATTGCAAAATGTCAAATATGGAACATAATACAAATGAATTGAAATATATTAAATTAAATGTGAAAAAAAAATAAAAAAAATATTAATTAAAGACAGAAATCGTTAAAAGAGAATTAAATTTATTGCAAATTGTAAAATATTGAATATAATAAAAATTAAGAAAATAGAACAGAAAAAGAAATTCTATAAAAATCTAAAAATGAAATAAAATAAATTAAGAAAACAAAATATAAAATAAAATTGAAAAAAAAAATGGAATAAACTAATTAAAATAAGTCAAATGAAAATAAAAAAACAACAAAAAGTTATACTAAAAATTTATTAAAAAAATAAAAAAAAAGATAAAAATAATTTAAAATTGAAATAAAATAATAATTAATACAATGTAAAATAAATTCAAATAAATACAATTTAAAAAAAAAAAAAAAAAAAAAAAAAAAAATAAAATAAAATAAAATAAAAAAAATAAAATAAAATAAAAAACAACAAGAATATAAAAGTGAAAATAATTAATATAACATAAAATAAAATAAGTTTAAAAAAACAACAACAAATAAAACAAAATGAAGTAAAAGTCAATTACATATAATAAAGTAAAATAAACTAAATATAATAATTAATATACTTTAAAAAAAAAATTAACAAAATTAAATAAAATATATTAGAAAGAAGGAACATGAGTTAAAAAAAACAACAACACAATGTAAAATGTACATAAAGTAATTTAAATTAAAAAGCACAAAATTTAAATAAAAAAAAGACACAACAAGTAAAACAAAAAGAAATAAAATCAATAAAATTAAATGAAACAAAATAAAGTAAAAAAAAATAACAAAAAATAAATAAAGTAAAAAAAAACAAAAAAAAATTAAAAATAAAAAAAAACAACAACAAAATTAAATAAAATGAAGTAGATTCAATAAGTATATTCAAAAAAATCAATAAATATAAGTACTATCAAATAAAATAAAGAAAAAAATAAAACAACAACAAAAATAATGTAAATAACTAATCAACGATAAAATAAATTAAAAAAAAACAATATAAATAAAATAACATAATAAAATATACAGAATAAATAATAAAAGAAAATTTAAATGAAACAAAATAAGTAAAGTAAAAAAAAAAATAGCATCCTCAGTTGGCATGTCGATAGCCTGATACCTATCAGCATGGGGGTTGTGGGTTCGATTTCCAGCAGAAACTTTGGTCTGTCGCTGCCAAAATCTAGCCATATGGCCTGTGTCGCACGGTTTAAGCTTGTACCCAAAATTAGAATATAAATTAATAATAAATAAAATGAATTAAAAAAAGAATTAAATAATGTAAACAAAATAATAAGTTTCCTTATTTTTTATATTGTTATTTCCACAGATTTCCTATTTCTCTTATTCAGGTTGAAGATCTGTTTTTTTAATTTTTTTTTAACAAAATTTATACCGCCACAAGTTCAAATAAATTAAAAAGGCAGATTTTTATTTTTGTTAAGAGTATTTTCTAACTCGAATACAAGGTAAATTTGACCACGATTTGTTAGAACATCACCTCTAGCGCTAATGGCGCATACCCAGGCTTCCATTCATCATCCATTTCGCTTGTCGTAATTTAATGCCCAGTCGCTGTATCCCATTCTCATATATGCACATTCTTTGTTATGTATTCATTATTATTTTGTTTGTAACATAATTTCCTGTACGAGTGGCAAAATTTCAAATCATGAATGAACCACAGAGAAATGTAAATGTATGATTTGAGTATCAGGAAACTGGAAAATGTGCATATGAACGATGGCGATAATGTACAAATACATATTTTCTATTTTCCGAATGTAATAGCAAAATATATTTGTTGATTTTCTTTGCAGTCTCTGGCTCTCCCTCGTATTTTCTCTGGAATTATTTAAATGAGAATGGCAATTACATTCATTATCATGACTGACCCAATAATGGACCAGTGCGGCCAGTGGTCAAATCCAATTGTCGGAATAGGAAAACAAAAACTAAACCTAAGGGAAAAAAGGGAACTTTAAGAGAAATATGATTACAAAAGTTTTTACTATCGTAGGATTTCCCAGGACTTCTTAATATAATTAACTTTCAAGTGAGATATAGAGGGCGGATTCTAATTATTTCTCACAATGTTTTTTCAAATAGGCGTTTTCCGAATGTGACATGGCTGTTTTATTAAAATGTTTGTCCTTTCGAATATTTTCGGGTTTTCTTGGTTTCATGTGTGACATGTAGATGGCGCTCGTACGTTTATGAAACAAACCCCTAAGCATTCAGTATATCATACCTACAGATCGAGTATAAATACTAGTTTCTATTCGTTTTTCTTTTTCAGAAACTAGAATGAGCAATTAAGCAACAAAAAAGAAACATCTTTCAACAATGCCCCACTATTTTCTGTAATTGAAAGCATGTGTTCGCGCTGCGAATTGCTGTTAGTGTTCAAGAAAAAATCAATAATGTTGGATAGCTTTCTGTGTTTTTTTTTTAGAATTAGTGCACATCTCTGCATGCGAACACTTATGTTTGGTAATACGGAAAATTATGATGTAAAGCAGACAAGGTTTTGGTGGTGTTGAAAATGTAAAATGTTTCTAGGCCAACATTTCTGTGGATAGGAATTCGTATCATACACAATATTCATACATTCTCAGCCAACGAAATAGTTTCACATTTGATGAGGTTATGAAAGATTTGTTCTATTAGTTCGATACTCTTCGAAATGTTGCAATTTCTTAAGAGTTATTAACCTTTCTTTAGGCTAGGTAAACAGCAATTGTTGTGGATTGACGAGGGAGCAACTCGCAGATTTTTACTAAATCTGACATTTCTAAGAGGCTGCTTGGCTTTCCTCAGCGATCATGCTCAAGTGTTTTCGATGGCATTGAGCACACCGAAGAGGGGCTTAATTACGAAGCCTGTGCTCCCTGTTTCGAATAGAGAAAATAATCGTTTCTCAACCGATGGTGTGAAATGTAGATGGCGTTGGCTATAACTCTGAAATGTAGATGGTGTTAGTTCAGTGTTTTTTACAACACGTCCCGATCTCTAAAAAAAAAGAGCAGGGAATATGAGCTCCCCGTAACACAACGGAGAGGGGCTTAATTACGAACCCTGTGCTACCGTTTCGAATAGAGAAAATTATCGTTTCTTAACCGATGGTGTGAAATGTAGATGGCGCTGGCTATAACTCTGAAATGTAGATGGTGTTAGTTCAGTGTTTTTTACAACACGTCCCGATCCCTAAAAAAATAACGGAATATGATTTTTAAAGGCAAATTTTTAAAAATATTGCGTCCAATGGAAACATGAATGAATCCCACATACAATTGCCCCCTGTCTGACTATGCAACCGATCATTCTGGAGCTTGACATTTGTTATTTTGGAGAAAAACAACGTTTAGTCTTAAATGGATTCAAGAGTTCGTAATGAATTGTTCTGTTATCTTTTAAAAATTTCCGAGAGTTTCTTTTTTGTTAAATGAAATTCGGAAAAAATCCATTTAGGCCACATTTGAATGCTGTTCATCTGTATTTTACCACGGCTTACCGTAGAATCGACAGAGGAATACAAATAACAGTTAATAACATGAGCTGGAAGAGAAGTAAACAAAAAAAAAAAAAAAAGAAATAACGCAGCAAATATTCACATTTGTTTTTGAGTTCATTTGCACTACGTTGAATCCATCAGATTCATCCATGTCAATGTTTCGTGAGTTCTGTTCTGCTCTCTTCGGTTCTGTTGAGGGCGATGAGGGAGATGATGTGGAATACAGATGATACTCGTACATGGACTCCATCAACACAGAATGTACATGTATGTCCGTCCAAAAATGTTGCTGCTGCTGCTGCTGTGTTCATATCTTACAAATAAATTGACTGAAAAATGAAACTCACTCGTTTTGGCATTCATGCATGAGATAAATCTTCATCATTATGATCATCATCTTTTTTAATATGAATTTATAAGCATTTTTTATCATAACAACAGCTACAACAACACCGACAGCAGCAACAGCAACAGAGTTGCAATTCATGTTTTAGCTTTTTTTTCTTCGGTTTGTGCGGTATTTCAATATCTTTCTCGTATAACAGCAGAGACCATGAAAATAGTAAAAACCCGCGCTCATACATAGAAACACATTTTTTATGTTGTTGTTGTTGTATTTTTTTTCCACTGATTTGAAATTGTTTTTCATTTCGTATATTTTTTTTTTGTGTGTGTTTTATCTGAACATGATACACAGGTAAGTTTTCAAAAAACATTTTCGCTTGAAAAGTGATTTTCAAGAGTGAATTGCGCGGCGGTGCACGGTTGCAGACAAAGGCTCGCAGCAGTGCGGCCTAATGTTGCGGCCGCCGACACCGCTATCGCTTCCAGGCAGTCATTATTCAGTTCCAGTCATTTAGCCCCGCTCAGTCAGTCAGTTAGTAAGTCAGTCATACCAGTCTAACCCAGCTGCTGCATGATTTCTGTGCAATGAATGCCAGCCAGCTCGGCTCAGCTCAGCGCGGCTCAGCTCAGTTGTTTTCATACATTTCG
The DNA here is from genome assembly GCA_958296145.1 of Hydrotaea cyrtoneurina. Classification (NCBI taxonomy): domain Eukaryota; kingdom Metazoa; phylum Arthropoda; class Insecta; order Diptera; family Muscidae; genus Hydrotaea; species Hydrotaea cyrtoneurina. The sequence goes on from OY282514.1 coordinate 85,978,991, forward strand.
AGCGTATTTCACTTAAATTTCAGTAATTTGAGGCATTTTCGTTTGGCATATGTTAAACTTGTATCTTGTATCAAGTTGAACATGTTTTTGTTTTCATTTTTTTTCTTTTTATTTCTTTCTGTTTATTCCCTCCAAATCCAAATCTCGTTAGAGGAGCAGCGAGGTTTTTTTTTTTTTGGTCAAGCATTTCATTTCAAGAAAATCATAGTGATTCGTTCAGATGTGTATGGTAGTCCGTCAGCGCAGTCAGTTGGGTCCGCCATAAACCAAAGAGCTTTTCTTTCTTTGTTGCTGTTGTTGTTGTTGTTGAAAATTACCCATATATTCGTACTCACATGAATAAATTGATAGGTGGTTTTGCCTGTCGGTCTGTCTGTCTGTCTGTTACTTGGCATTATGTAGATTTAGTTGTAGCTTTTGGCGGGGATCATTTATGTAAATTGTGATTTAAGTGATTTGCAAATTAACATAACTTTCGTATTAAAATGAAATTAATCAAGAGACGTTAACATTACACTAGTCTACATTTCCAATAAGGCAAAAAAAAAAGAAAATGGACCCGTCATTGCAAGCTGGCGAGCAGCTTAGGCAGGCGAGAAGTGTAGTGAATTGTTAAAAAGAGGCTCTCTACATAAAGAAAATACTTCTAAGGATTTCTGTTATTTTTTTTAAAATTTTGTGAGTTTTTGTCGAGAGAATTGTTGCTACATAAAGAAAATACTTCTAAGGTTTTCTGTTATTTTTTTTTTAAATTTTGTGGGTTTCTGTTTTTGTCAAGAGAATCGTTGAAAAGAACAAGATTCGTGGATCTCTACATAAAGAAAATACTTGTAAGGTTTTCTGCTATTTTTTTTAAAATTTTGTGAGAGAATTGTTGAAAAGAACAAGATCTGTGGCTCTCTACATAAAGAAAATACTTCTAAGGTTTTCGGTTATTTTTTTTAAAATTTTGTGAGAGAATTGTTGAAAAGAACAAGATCTGTGGCTCTCTACATAAAGAAAATACTTCTAAGGTTTTCTGTTATTTTTTTTAAAATTTTGTGAGAGAATTGTTGAAAAGAACAAGATCTGTGGCTCTCTACATAAAGAAAATACTTCTAAGGTTTTCTGTTATTTTTTTTAAAATTTTGTGAGAGAATTGTTGAAAAGAACAAGATCTGTGGCTCTCTACATAAAGAAAATACTTCTAAGGTTTTCGGTTATTTTTTTTAAAATTTTGTGAGAGAATTGTTGAAAAGAACAATAGTCGTGGCTCTCTACATAAAGAAAATACTTGTAAGGTTTTCTGTTATTTTTTTTAAAATTTTGTGAGAGAATTGTTGAAAAGAACAAGATCTGTGGCTCTCTACATAAAGAAAATACTTCTAAGGTTTTCTGTTATTTTTTTTAAAATTTTGTGAGAGAATTGTTGAAAAGAACAAGATCTGTGGCTCTCTACATAAAGAAAATACTTCTAAGGTTTTCTGTTATTTTTTTTAAAATTTTGTGAGAGAATTGTTGAAAAGAACAAGATCTGTGGCTCTCTACATAATGAAAATACTTCTAAGGTGTTCTGTTATTTTTTTTTAATTTTTTTGAGTTTCTGTTTTTCTCAAGAGAATTGTTGAAAAGAATAAGATCTGTGGCTCTCTACATAAAGAAAATACTTCTAAGGTTTTCTGTTATTTTTTTAAAATTTTGTGAGAGAATTGTTGAAAAGAATAAGATCTGTGGCTCTCTACATAAAGAAAATACTTCTAAGGTGTTCTGTTATTTTTTTAAAAAATTTTTGAGTTTCTGTTTTTCTCAAGAGAATTTTCGTAATGACTTTTTCTGTTATTTTTTTTAAATTTTTTTGTGAGTTTCTATTTTTGTTAAGAGAAGTCAAGTGAATTGCTGAAAAATAACAAGATTCATGTCTCTCAATCTAGAGAAAATTCTTCAGATTTCTGTGAATTTTTTAAGCTCACAAACTTTTCAAATATTAAAAAAAAAAATATTTGAAAAATATTTCAAGTCGAAGTTAAACAACTTGGACTAAAAGACCTTAACTGTTCGTTTTTTTTTTGTGGACCATCCAGGTTTAAATCTGCTAGAATTTTCACCAAACACATTATTCGCCATCAGTTCATCTCAAAACATTTCCGAAACTCTACCACCCCACCCAACCCATCCCATCCCATTCGATCTTCTGATATTTATTTTTCCTGTTATACAATTTGCCCTTTTTCCTCGCTTTATTGCCACGAACATATTTAATAAGGTTTTTATGCAAATAACTTTTTCTTTCTTCGTCGTTTTGTACATATTTTTTTGTTTTCGAAAATATTGAAAATGCTAAAAAAGAACATCATTCTTCGCATACGACATACCTACGACATACGTATGTATGTAGACCTGAAAAACGTTGACGAAAAAGGCGAAGACGTCGACGAAGAAAACACTTGTGAATTTTCTCACCGAAAAAAAAAAAAAAAAACAAGTGAATTACTTTTGATATTTACACTACTCTTCAAAGTGTGTAAGAAAACACTTTTCCAGTTGCTCTTCTTGTTGCGATGCCATGAAGAAGAAGATTTTATTTCCACTTTCGGACAGAAAAAAAAAAATATTAAAAAAAAAAACGAAACCTAAGAGAAATGTGTCGGCATATGACAATACTAGGAGAGACATCGATTATTGTAAACTCACTAATATGATACAAAAAAAAAGGATGTAATATGAAAAAATATAATTTACAAGCGGTTCTTCAGATGTAAAGCGGGACGTAAGTTTTACACAACTATTGACTTTAGAAAATATTGTTTTATAAGTTTCAAAAAAGTATTAGAAATAAGGTGACCCCTCCAGCAAATTTAATTAGTACTCGACTGTACTCTGCGATGCCGCAAACTTAATTTACCCACTGTAGCTATTCGGCTCTTCTAGCGTAACCAAAAGCTTAGGCTGTTTTTTTTTCCTATTTGACTAGGCAACCACCAACAACAGCACACAGTTTGTTTTATTTTGTTGCTGACAACTTTCTCACGAATGTTGTCAGCCAGCAGCAGCGGCAGGCCCTGCATATGAAGTGAAAAACTTAAGTGTTTCTTGTAACTTGAGCTCTTAAGTGTTGTTGTAAAAGTAAAACCAACAAATAACACACACACAAAACCGAAGAAGTGGCCTTTTTTTGTACATACTCGTATAAGAAAAATATAATAGAAAAACCCAAGAATTACTTACAGAAAACAAAAGCCACCCAAACTTAATATGCATTTGTTACTTTTCTCTTATCTCTTTGCAGTTTAAATTTGTGTTCCATAAATGTGAAAAGAAGCTGCAATCAAAACGAAACACGAATAAAGAAAAGAAAAACAGAAATCCGTTTTTTGTTTTTGCTTATTTCAAGGAAATATACGCGCGTTTCAGTTCGGTCATCTCATTTCCGTTTCCGATTCTAAATACAATAAACACAAATACATACACAAATAGAGCTGTGAAAAGCAGCAGCAGCCGCAACATCGACAGCAAGCAGAAGGGCTTATCTAACGCTGCTGCTAACAGATGAGCCCCAACACCACATGTCCATTGCTGCAGCCGAAAATGCAGGGTAGGTACCAAATCAAATACCAAAAAAATCGAACAGACATCTCCGTTCGGACTTTAAGTCATCTTATTCGGAATTATTCTCGAAAAAAACCAAACTCTACATAATTTTAGACGCAAAACAACGCCTCTTTTTTTTTTAGTACGCCTCTAGTTTTTTGCGTTGCGTTTTAGTTCAGCCAACAAAACAAAAAGGTTTAGAATTTGATATTGCCCTTTTGCCCCGACCCTTCAAAATCCACACACGATGGACGACTGACATAAAACTATCAAATTTCCTAAGATTATGTTTTCTTTTCATTAAATTGTTATTGATGTTGTTGGTTGTTGTTCATAACAAATCGTTGTGTTTGCTCTATTCTTCATATGTTGCCAACCCACCAACATGCAATAACAACAGAAACAACTCAGGTTTAGGTTGGGCCCAGAATCGTAACAGAAAACCACAACAGAAACCAAACTCATCTTCATCATCAACAGCAGCAGAAGCAGCCGCACCGTCGTCATCGTCAACTTCAAAACAATTCATCGTCAACATCAACAACAGTAGCAACTTCATTATCGTGTTTGTTGCTGGAATGAAAGCAAATGATATTTCATCGCATACGCTCAGCGAAAAATTAAATACAAAAGATTGTTGGGGTTTTCTCTGAGAAATTGTGTCAAAATGTTGTAGAAGAAAAATGGTGGCCGAAGTTTGTAGAAGAAAAATGGTGACAGAATTTTTGTATAAGAAAATTGGTGACAGAATTTTTGTATAAGAAAATTGTGACCGAATTTTTGTATAAGAAAATTGTGACAGAATTTTTGTATATGAAAAATTGTGACAGAATTTTCCATAAGAAAATTGTGACAGAATTTTTGTATAAGAAAATTGTGACAGAATTTTTGTATAAGAAACTTGTGACAGATTTTTTGTATAAGAATTTTTATATTAGAAAATTGTGACAGAATTTTTGTATATGAAAAATTGTGACAGAATTTTCCATAAGAAAATTGTGACAAAATTTTTGTATAAGAAAATTGTGACAGAATTTTTGTATAAGAAAATTGGTGACAGAATTTTTGTATAAGAAAATTGTGACAGAATTTTTGTATAAGAAAATTGTGACAGAATTTTTGTATAAGAAAATTAGTGACAGAATTTTTGTATAAGAAAATTGTGACAGAATTTTTGTATAAGAAAATTGTGACAGAATTTTTGTATAAGAAAATTGTGAATAAATCTTCTATAAGAAAATTGTGAATAAATCTTCTATAAGAAAATTGTGACAGAATTTTCTATAAGAAAATTGTGACAGAATTTTCTATAAGAAAATTGTAACAGAATTTTCTATAAGAAAATTGTGACAGAATTTTCTATAAGAAAATTGTAACAGAATTTTCTTTAAGAAAATTGCAACAGAATTTTCTTTAAGAAAATTGCAACAGAATTTTCTTTAAGAAAATTGTAACAGAATTTTCTTTAAGAAAATTGTAACAGAATTTTCTTTAAGAAAATTGTAACAGAATTTTCTTTAAGAAAATTGTAACAGAATTTTCTTTAAGAAAATTGTAACAGAATTTTCTTTAAGAAAATTGTAACAGAATTTTCTTTAAGAAAATTGTAACAGAATTTTCTTTAAGAAAATTGTAACAGAATTTTCTTTAAGAAAATTGTAACAGAATTTTCTTTAAGAAAATTGTAACAGAATTTTCTTTAAGAAAATTGTAACAGAATTTTCTTTAAGAAAATTGTAACAGAATTTTCTTTAAGAAAATTGTAACAGAATTTTCTTTAAGAAAATTGTAACAGAATTTTCTTTAAGAAAATTGTAACAGAATTTTCTTTAAGAAAATTGTAACAGAATTTTCTTTAAGAAAATTGTAACAGAATTTTCTTTAAGAAAATTGTAACAGAATTTTCTTGTAATTGTAACAGAATTTTCTTTAAGAAAATTGTAACAGAATTTTCTTTAAGAAAATTGTAACAGAATTTTCTTTAAGAAAATTGTAACAGAATTTTCCATAAGAAAATTGTGACAGAATTTTCCATAAGAAAATTGTAACAGAATTTTCTTTAAGAAAATTGTGACAGAATTTTCTTTAAGAAAATTGTAACAGAATTTTTGTATAAGAAAATTGTGACAGAATTTTTTTATAAGAAAATTGTGAATAAATCTTCTATAAGAAAATTGGGACATAATTTTTGTATAAGAAAATTGTGACAGAATTTTCTATAAGAAAAATTGTGACAGAATTTTTGCATAAGAAAATTGGTGACAGAATTTTCCATAAGAAAATGGTGACAGAATTTTTGTATAAGAAAAATGGTAACAGAATTTTCTATATGAAAAATAGTGTCAGAGTTGTATTCTGTTAATTTTCTGTGTTTGTTATCTAACATTTTTCTTCGAGTGTACAAATTATATTTATTTTCTAAGTATTTTATATGGTTATTGTTGTTCGCTGCTTATTAACTTTTAGTTCTTCACTTTTTTCTCCCCTCTAAGTATTTTTTTTTAATGTTTTTCTGTGTTATGCTTTTTCAAGTGCACAATAGCAGCCATTATAATTTAGTGTTTTTTTTTTGAATTTTTTGATTGTTGAAATCTTTTTTTTTTTTATCTGAGCGGTTGGCAGTCGGATTTGACTGCTGGTGCCTACTTAAACAATTAAATGCAGTGAGGTCTACAATTTGTGACAAAAAAACAAATGGAGGGAACTTTTATTTTTCAAGTTAAAGATATGAAAAGAGATTTGACTTCTAAAACTAAATATAAAACTGTAGTTTTTGTTCTAACATTGACACTCAATCGTGGGATCTTGGTTGTCTCCAGTTGGAAAATCTCAACTCAGAATAGTGGAGGGAAATGTAGTACACAACTCTTCGCTATATCCATACTCTGGCCCGTAGCCACGGTTTATTTTTCCGAATTATTGTCCTCCAGCCTTAAGTAGGTCGGTCGTTCAAATATTTTCGCATGAATCAACAAGGCCTTTGCCGTTTTATGTGAATTCTTCGAGTGACAATAATAAAAAGTTCCCATTAAAATATTGAAAAAAAAAAACAATACTAAATATTTGTAAATTTCTCTTCGTTTACTGCCCACCCACCGCCAACGGAAATATTCAAACCATGCAGCCATTAAAACCTCAGTACACGTATACAGTTTTGTAGGATACCTTCCCCGAAATCATGTCTCATCACTCTCATATATGTTTTTCTTTTTTTTTTTTTCATTTTAAAGTGGTAAATATGAAAAAAAAAAAAATTGGAACGAATTGAAGAAAGAAAAAAAAAAGTTTGAATACAAATAATGAAAAGTAAATAAATGTAGGCACTGTCGAACAGGAGTGGATGAATACAATAAACAATACGAGTCGAGTATTCATCAGCGCAGAGCAACAATGAAAGTATAAGAAATAATTTTTTTCTCAAAAAAAAAAAAATGTAGGCTTATTTCATTAAATATTTTATGGTAATTGAAAATATATACTCGAAAATGCAAGGCACACATATGTGGGCCGTTATCGATACACTAAGGTAGACTTCAGTTGAGAGAAATTAAGGCAAGCTAATTTTTAATTGTAAACCATTTAAACGATCGAATTTCGACAGTCTGTATTGTACCCTGTGTTTAAACAGGGCGACCTTGCAAGAATTTTCAATACCTGTTTCACGATGTCGATCGACTTGTGCTTTTGGAACGTCAAGTCGAACGAAAACGTAATCGTTTCAATACAAATTCTGGTTTCTGTATATCGAAGACGACAATTCCAACGTGAAGTCACATTCGATCGACATCGTGAAACAGGCAAAAACTTGTCCTTCGTCTAGTCGTTTTCGATATACGGAACAATGTGTATTGAAACGAAACGATCCTTTACAAATTTGTGATTAAAAAAAATTAAGAAAGTTTTCATTAATCTCATTCTAATTATATGAATTGTACCAAAGGAAAGACAGTTGGAAAGTTATATAGATTTAGTTCACTCTGATCATAAAATTACCTTTCACACTGTTCTACTCCTTCACTACAATTGTTTCAAATGTACAAAATTATCAAAAACTGTTTTTTTCTAAAAAAAAAAAATATCATAACCTGTTGTGACTTCAGTTTAGTTTCTGTTTAAACCGCGCGACCGTATTTGTCCCTTTTTTGTTTGGTTGTCTCAAACGCACACACATCTCCAACAGTTTCTTCCAAGATTGTGTTATTTGAGCCATTGTGTTAGAAATTTCCGAAATTTCATGGACATTTTTCTTAATGAATAACCACTCTTTCATTTTTAAGTGTATTATAAAAATGGTCAACGTTTTAATTTCCAAAGAAAGGTGCTCTTTTAAATTTAAAAAAAAAAATTCAATTACATTTTTCATATAATGTACATAATGTATCGCAACTCGAAAATAGCTTGTCAGATTTTGTTGAATTAAATTTATACAACAACAGATTTCCATTGTCTTCAACTTTTACCTTTAGTTTTTTTTTAATTTGATTAATATTCTAGAAGTTATCAATAGAATTAGGGCAACACAAATATATTTTCACATTTTTTTTAAATAATCTGTGGAAATTTTGAAAATGTGTTCAGAATATTGATGTGTACTAAAATTCAGCAACATTTTTGTAAAACAGACTCTGGAAATTTTTGGACAGAAATCCTCGAAAACTAAACGTGTTTTCTATGTAATTCATATACAAGATAGAGTTGCATTTTCCGCCACTCTCTGTCTCTGAGCTATAAATACAACTCTGTGCAAAAACAGTGAATTCATTGGATTTCAACGTGGCATCTCCCTCCAATGCTTTTAAGCATGAAATTCAACACAGCTTCATCTAAATTCTAAAAAAGTCTTGGAAATTTAGAAAAAGCACTTGACAAAATAACTACTTTTTTTTAAGCGCCCCGGTAGGCCAATTGGTTGCTTGCCTATCAGGGTGGAGGTCGTGCTTTCGACACCCACCAGAGCTTGTGGTCTGTCGCTGCAAAAATCTAGCCAAATGGTCTGTGTCACCCGGTTTACCTTTGGACCCAATATGAGAATATAAATGTATACTTTGCCTTGTAATTAATAAATAAAATTCCACTCATTTATCAATGTGGTTCGTGATATATGACAGAGTTGCATTTAACGCCGTTTCTGAGCCCGATACAACTCTGTACAAAAAAAAACTTGCTGGCATTTCAACTTGCCATACTGTGGGTAGAGTGGGCCGAGTTTGAAAAAAGTGAACCCATAAAAGAAATTAATAATAAAATAAGTATTCTCCAGAAAATGGAAATCGAAATTGGATGAAACCAAACATGTGTTGAAAGTCAACACTCCAGCTCACAGCCAGCTTTAGTACATTTCCAGTTTGCTTGATTTTATACCAACTGTATCAACAATAGGTAACAGAGGGGAATTTTTTTCTTCTTTTTTTTTTGAGTAAATATAAGGTTTGTATTAACTGTTTTTCTTGGCATACAGACAGTCATCTTTTTTTTTTTTTTTTTTTTGTAACAGAGGCAGGCTTGCGGACGGCGGGGCGTATGTAGAAACGTCTCCTCGTAAGCCTTCAAGCTTTATTGGGAGGCCTAACGATTTTAATTGTTTGACTTAGCTGGCTTTTGTCTTCTTCTTTGTCCTCTACATACGGTCTATCTAACGTTTTTTTTTTCTATGCATACTTTCGTTTTTTTCTGTTCAGCTTTTCGCTCTCTCTCTCTCTCTTATTACATTTCTTCGTTGTTGTTTTTTATTTAATTTTCATTATTAGTTTTATAGAGACGGTTGGTTGGCTGGCTGGCTGGTTAATGCGGTTGGTGGCAAACGGCGTACGACGTGGTATGTGATAAAATAGAAAGTGAAAGTAGGCCGTTCGTCATGTAGAGTATACGACCGAAAGAAAGAAGACAACAAAAAAACACTTTATAGTCATCATCGCATATGAATTTAACGAACATATTTACGTGATGATGTGATGTAGTCTCAGCGGTGTTATGGGGGAAGGCGTTTAAAGTGGATGAGGGGTAAAGATAAAGACAGACGTTTGATCGGAAAACTGAATCATTAAAAAAAAAACTTTGTTTCAAATTTAGGCCTACAACCAAGTTTTCGGCGATAAGCGCCATGCAACAAGGCAAGAAAACGACGTTAATGATTTCACATAAACTTGACATACATCGCTTTTAAGTTGTGGTGGAGAAATTTGGAAAGAGCGAGAAAAAAAAACTATGAATTCAAAGTAGGTGTGACCTGTAAACAACTGTTTGTACTTCAAGTGGCAGTGGAATTGAAGTGAACTTATTTCAATATGTGCTAAAGGAAACGTGGTCAACTTTTCTTATCGGTGACCTGATTTACAACAACCAGAAGAGTCTAAGTCACAGGTCATACTGAATCGAACTAATCGTTATGAATTCGGCTCTTACCTCTGTATTCATAAAAATGTAAAAAACCGTTGTTGAGAAAAATGTATGAAAATACCAAAACAATTTTCACACATTTGTGTGTGTTTTTGACCCAAAGTCATTGCCTGGTATGAATAGGGTTAAAAAAACAAACGAACTCACTTTCTATTTCGAATTCTTATGTGCCCGCCAACTGTGGCAGTCATGGTCCTTCGAGACAGACTGTTGAGAATTTCGCATGAGTCAGTCGACCTTTTATTGCACTTCTCTTAGTGCTTCAAGTCGTGGTCCTTCGAGATAGATTGAAATTGAAAATATTATAAAACGGATAGGCATCCGAACTGATTGTTGGCAGAGTAGTACATGTATTAATTTCAATAGTGAGTATGAATGGGGTTAAAAAAACGAACTCACTTTCTATTTCGAATTCTTATGTGCCCGCCAACTGAGGCAGTCATGGTCCTTCGAGACAGAATGTTGAGAATTTCGCATGAGTCAGTCGACCTTTTATTGCACTTCTCTTAGTGGTCCAAGTCGTGGTCCTTCGAGACAGATTGAAATTGAAATTATTAAAAAAAGGACAGGCATCCGAAATGATTGTTGGCGGAATAGTACATGTATTAATTTCAATAGTGACCCAAAGTCATTGCCTGGTATGAATAGGGTTAAAAAAAAACGAACTCACTTTCTATTTCAAATTCTTATGTGCCCGCCAACTGAGGCAGTCATGGTCCTTCGAGACAGACTGTTGAGAATTTCGCATGAGTCAGTCGACCTTTTATTGCACTTCTCTTAGTGGTCCAAGTCGTGGTCCTTCGAGACAGATTGAAATTGAAAATATTAGAAAACGGTCAGGCATCCGAACTGATTTTTGGCGTTGTAGTACATGTACTAATTTCAATAGTGAGTATGAATAGGGTTAACAAAAAACTAACTCACTTTCTATTTCGAATTCTTATGTGCCCGCCAACTGAGGCAGTCATGGTCCTTCGAGACAGACTGTTGAGAATTTCGCATGAGTCAGTCGACCTTTTATTGCACTTCTCTTAGTGCTTCAAGTCCTGGTCCTTCGAGACAGATTGAAATTGAAAATATTAGAAAACGGTCAGGCATGCGAACTAATTGTTGGCGGAATAGTACATGTATTAATTTCAATAGTGAGTATGAATAGGGTTAAAAAAACAAACGAACTCACTTTCTATTTGGAATTCTTATGTGCCCGCCAACTGTGGCAGTCATGGTCCTTCGAGACAGACTGTTGAGAATTTCGCATGATTCAGTTGACCTTTTATTGCAAGATTTGAACATGTCCTAAAAATTTAGGGGTAGGACTGTGACCCGTCTACTCCATAACTATTTAAATTATTTGGCTCAGAGACCACAGTTTTTGCCTTCGAAGGAAACAAAAAAACGTCATTATCCCAATTAAAATTTCCAGTAAAGTTCGGGTGGTACGGATTATTTTTTAGCATTCTAGCTCCTCCAAAAAAAAAAAACACTTACATCTCTTAGCCATCTAAATTATATTTATTTTCACTATACGTAAATTGAAAATGTTTTAGTAATTTTTTGTATATTTTTGTTTTTGTTTGCCTTTATCAAATAATCAGACCGTGACTAATAGTAGGCCTTTAGTTGATATGGTTATTGTGTAGACACTGCTGACGACGACTACGACAACGTATCGTCGTCCATCGTTGCGTTTGTGTTTTACTGATGATACACATATTTTCATATGAAGTTAATTTTTATGCTATTTATATTTTTTTTTCTTTCTCGAAATTATATAGAAGTGTTGGTTTGTTGTTGTAGACAAAGACAACGGAGAAGAAGTAAAACATGTTCATTTCCACAAATGCAATTGAGATTTCGCTGCTGTCTTTTTGTTTTTTGTCGCCTTTGTCTATTTTATTTTTTGTTCATTCTGCGCTGTCGTTCAAATTACCGCAGCCTTAGGTATGTAGGTAGGTAGGCAGATAGATAGGCTGGCTGGCTGGCTGGCTGGCAGGCAGTTAGTGTTATTAGCTTTAAATGAGCGAAAAAGAAAACCTTAAACCAAGAGTTATGTTTTAAATTACCTTGCGCAAATGGAAGCCAACCTTAACCGTCAAGTAAACCAAGAAAATAACGAAGAAGATGGCGAAAAAAAAAAGAAAAGAAAAGTCTAGTATGTCATCGTAAGATTTATGAAGCCAAAGCCAAAGTGATATGAGTAGCAGGCAAGCGATAGGAGAAACGAGTTACAATGGAAACGATGTAGACATATGAGTACATGGAAGGCAGAGATTCACTTATTGATTATATGATAGCCTAGGTGAGATATAGATGGCAGTAAGATAACAATAAAATTTAAAAAAAAAACACGAAGTTGTCAGTTGGAAACAGTAAAGCAAATCCTAACGGGATCTGCTGATAAGTCATCAGTTGGAGTTAATTGGATTGTATGATGGCCTATGTGAGACATAGATGGCACTCTCAGAGACTAACTGAAGGCATTGAAGTAGGGTTTTTAGATCGGGAATTCCCCGGAAAATTGTTGATTCTCGAGATTATTGGTTGCGATGCCCGGGAATAAAATACAACCACAAACAATTAAACTTTGAATTTCTGGGTTTTAACCGGGGTTCGAAAAATAATGATTATTTTTTTTTTTTAATTTTTTTAAATCCAAAAATTACGATTTACGTTCCCTGGTTTAAACCGGGAAATTATACGATTTTCGACTTCCTGAAACGAAGTATGAATAACTCACTTTATTTTTTATTCAATATTAACTTTTTCAATAATTTTTATATTTAATACTAGTAAGTTGTAATGCGCCTATGGCGCCCGTTGAAATATGGAAAAAAAATTTTTCTTGAAAAAAAAAAAATTTGTTGAAAAAAAAAATTTTTGTGAAAAAAAAAATTTTGTTGAAAAAAAAAATTTTGTGGAAAAAAAAAATTTTGTTGAAAAAAAAAAATGGAAAAAAAAATTTTGTAAAAAAAAAATTTTGCTAAAAAAAAAATTGGGGAAAACACAATTTCTGTACAAAAAAAAATATTATTTTTTTAATTATTTATTATAGAATTATAGAATGCCTATTTAAATTCCTACGTACTGCGTGACAGAGTCAGTGAATCAGTGTCGAGGGTAAATATATATTAAGAAGATATTTTAAATTTCTCATATTAATCAATTACTTTCCTTATTTTTTCATGAAAAAATTATAAACTAGTTGATCTAATTACGTTTAAATTGTACAGGAGTTTTTTTTTAATATTAATTGTCTAGAATTTTCAATTATTAATCATTTGAAGTTTTACGCATAACTGAATTATTTAAGTTATCTTTAAAAGAAAATACAATAGGATTTTTAATTAAAATTGTATTAATCATTTCAAGGTTTTAGCACAACTGAATTATTTAAGTTTTTGTTTTCATTATATTTCGTAAGGAAAATCATGTATCCCATTCCTAAGAATTATAAAAGGTGGCGAAATTAACAACTCTACACTGAAGTTTAAAAAAAAATAATATCCGCATAAGAAACTCTAAAGAGAAATCCTACGGGAATCTGTTGATAGATAAGTCATTATTCTTCTAGCTGAGACCTAGAAGTCATTGATAGTCAAGGCTTTCCATGGGTCTGTGACGATGCGCCTGAATGAGAGTTACTGAAATAGGCTTCGAAATAGAAAAAGCTAAATTTTAACCCAATTTACAATTTTATAGGCGAAACGATAGAACAAAAACAGTGTGTGGATTTTAAAAGGTTTTTTGCCTCCCCTGTAATGAGAGTACACTGTATATATGTATATATATTTTTTTTTAATTAACATTAACTGTTTCTTTGTGTCTCTTTCACAAAACATTTCCCAACAGCCAAATGGATTTATGATTTCTTTTCTTCGCTTCGGACTTTTATCAATTATGAATTTTGCTTTATTAAATATTATTAATTTCAATCAGATTTGATTTGAAATTTGTCATGCTTATTTTCTGCTTTTCTTTGGGACACACTCTCTCCTCCATCTGTCTCTCTCTCTCTCTCTCTCAGTTCAGATCAGTTTTTCTGATGCCTACAATTAAAACGATAGGCGATACTGTTCCAGCGGCTGGGGCGACAGCCACTGTTGTAAAGTTTTCAATTGAAAAACGAGGGTCGGTTTGAAGAAATCATAACAATGTTGTCTACTCATCCGCGTTCATCGTCGGTTGAGCGCACGACAGACTAAGGAAAAAGTCATTCTTCACAGTTACCGGGATTTAAAACTGAGATTTTATTGTGATTTTCGCGTCTCAAGAAAGCATAAAAATTTTGCACAGACAAACAATAATCTGATTTGCTCTAAGACAAAAATTTGAATGAATATTAGTTTTCATGATCTCATTATCCTATCAGATTTTACATACGAGTATTTTTATTAAAAACTAGTAAGTTGTAATGCGCCTATGGCGCCCGTTGAAAGATGGAAAAAAATTTTTCTTTAAAAAAAAAATTTTTCTTGAAAAAAAAAATTTGTTGAAAAAAAAATTTTTTCTCGAAAAAAAAAAAATTCTTGAAAAAAAAAAATTTTCGAAAAAAAAATTTTTGCTCGAAAAAAAAAAATTCTTGAAAAAAAAAATTTTGTGGAAAAAAAAAATTTTGTTGAAAAAAAAAATATTGTTGAAAAAAAAAATTTTGTTGAAAAAAAAAAATTGGAAAAAAAATTTTATAAAAAAAAAATTTTTGTAAAAAAAAAATTTTGTAAAAAAAAAACTTTTGGAAAAAAAAATATTGGTAAAAAAAAATTTGGGGAAAACAGAACTTCTGTACAAAAAAAAATATTATTTTTTTTATTATTTATTATAGAATTATTATAGAATGCCTATTTAAATTCCTACGTACTGCGTGACAGAGTCAGTGAATCAGTGTCGAGGGTAAATATATATTAAGATACCAGGGATAAGTTATTTTCCATTTGACAGCTATCGGGTTTATTTTTGCCTGAAGACAACTTTCTCTTCGGCCCTCGTTCAACGCAGTCTTGCTGGCGGTGTGGTTTTGTTTTTCTTGCTACGACATTTATTTTCGTATTTTTTTATTTTATCAATTTTAATTGCATTTTACCGTTTATTTACTTTTTAAATTTTATTTATTTTACAATTATTATTAAATTTTTTTCTCTCTCTCTCTCTCTATCTTGTGTGCCCCGATTGTTGTTGTTTGTTGGTTGGGTAGTGTCAGCCCAGTCATCCATCGTCTGGTTGTTGTCACTGGCAAACGACAACATCAACACAATATTCACAATAATAATAACAATTTTTTTAATTGAAACTATACTCGACGAACAATTACAATTCATTCCCTGTGTTGTTTTTTTTTTTTTGCTCTTTCGTCTCTCTTTTCTATTTCTATGCAAAGCACAGAAATGATGAAATTTTTGTTGTCGACGTTATTAAACCAAACAGCGGCTGAGAAACTTTCACTTTCTATGAAATTACAATTAGAAAAATCAACCGACAGACAGTGAGCCGAAAGGAGCGACAAAGGGGGCGGTGGTACAAACAGGGCGGACTGTTATTACCGGGAGTCAATGGAACGAACGGTGGTGCGGAAAATGTGAAAACTGTCCGCCTGGTGGTCGTGTGTGAGAGAGCGTGAGGGGGGGTCACGAGACCTCATTCTAGCCGGTGCCGTTCGTCGGTGGCATTAAGCGTCATTCTTTCTAGTACTATTTTCAAATCGATACTATTACATTACATTTAAAATAATTGTTGTAATGTCATGATTTGTTATAAAAAAAAAAAAAAAAATTGAATAACATTAATTTACGCTGATTGCTTAACAAGGTTGGGGAAATAATAATAATGGCGTAGTTTACTAAATAAATGTGACGGTAATAGTTGCCAACGAAGTTAATTAATGATTGCTAAGGGTGATACAAGTGTTGGAAGTCGTGATAAATCCGAGCAACTTTGGATAAAATGAATGGCAACACGCATCTTAACTCGCAGCAGTGTTTATCTAGTCTAGTTGTGATAGTACTGATATATGAGTATGGCTGGACATTAGGGTGGAGTGAAAACATGCTTTTTTTTAATTTGAAAAAGTTAACCTCGGAAAAAGATGTAGTCTGGGGTCCTAATGAGGGGAAAAATAAAGAAAAAAATTTTAAAAAATGTTTAGGGGTCGCGCCACTCCCTCGAAATTTGGAAATTATCGCTATTTTGGCGTTGATTTTAGAAAAATCCTAAAAATTAACGACTTAACTTATTCGAAATTTAAAAGTTTGAGCTTGTTCAGTGCCCAAACAAAAGTATTTGAGGCAAATATGAGGATAATCGACTAATATTTGTAGCTTTGGTGGCGATTTCATTGTTCAGTCAATTTTCTGAAGAAGGGACGATTTGACTTATTTTACTTTTTGAAATTTTTGAACAATGAGAAAAATGTTTTTAAATTTTTTCATGACCTTATTTCATTGTTTACGCTATTGCAAACATTTATTGACATAAAACTTTTTTAGGATTTTTCTAAAATCAACGCCAAAATAGCGATAATTTCCAAATTTCGAGGGAGCGGCGCGACACCTAAAATTTTTTTAAAATTTTTTTCTTTATTTTTCCCCTCATTAGGACCCCAGACTACATCTCTTTCCGAGGTTAATTTTTTTTTTTTGAATTTCACTCCACCCTACTGGACATATCAAATGTCCAATAAGCCTTTGACGACTTCATTTGCAACAGTTAACAGATCTTTACGATTAAAAAAAAAATTTGGAAATAGAACCTAGCAAATGGGCCATATCACACTATGAAATGGTGATGATGTCTTGACAATGACTTCTAAAAAGTCCGGTAAAATGCAAATACTAAACTCAAGGCAATCATTTTGTTTGACATATGAATTTATAGCGCGCTATTATTGTGACGCTTCGAAGGCGGATCCGAATACAAAAATACAATTGTCGCCTGTTGCTCATAGATCAATCGTTGCTTTCTTTGGTGATAATTATCGTATACACATTTCTTGACTAGCCATAGAATTTTACCATCACTTGACGGTTTGGAGCAGTGGATCCCTGGTATGGAGTTCCAGCCGGGATATTTGTCAAACAAGTCATTGATTACACCGTGTTACACACATTCTGTCCTATGAACCAAATTTACTTTTTCGGAAAGAGGGGAAAAAATAAAATCGGCGATTTTCATGTACACGTCAGAATATTTTTTTTTTTAAGTTTGAAGTATAAAGCTCGTAGTGGCCTGTGTGAAAGCCTTTCGACCGATTTTTAACCCTTTTTCAGTGATCCAATCGAGCTGATTTTTGACAGGCAGACTCGTGGAAATGTCTGTATCACGTCAAATTTTTTAAAAATAATTTTTATCAATTCTCAGATTTTCCCCAATTTTTATTAGTTTTGAAAAAAAAATATTTTTTTCACTTTTCTTAGCATAACTTGAAGAGACTGCAAATTTTTAAACTACTTAAGCGTTACGAAAAAAAAAGTGTTTAAAAAAAACGATAACCATTTAAAAAAAAAAATTTTTTTTAGGAAAATCTGAGAATTGATAAAAATAATTTTTTTTAAAAAATTTTACGTTTTTTTTTTAAATTTTACGTTTTTTTAAAAAATGTTTAAAAAATATATTTTTATCAATTCTCAGATTTTCCTACATTTTTTTTTTTTTAAAAAGGTTATCGTTTTTTTTAAGGTTTCAGTTCAAAAAAAATTTTTTTTTCGTAACGCTTAAGTAGTTTAAAAATTTGGAGTCTCTTCAAGTTATGCTAAGAAAAGTGAAAAAAATATTTTTTTTTCAAAAATAATAAAAATTGGGGAAAATCTGAGAATTGATAAAAATCAATTTTTTAAAAAATTTGACGTTTTTTTTTTAAAAATTTCCACGAGTCTGCCTGCCAAAAATCAGCTCGATTGGATCACTGAAAAAAGGGTTAAAAATCGGTCCAAAGGCTTTCACACAGGCCACTACGAGCTTTATACTTCAAACTTAAAAAAAAAAAAAAACTTCAGACGTGTACATGAAAATCGCCGATACACGTGTATTTTTATTTTTTATCCCCTTTCCGAAAAAGTAAATTTGGTTCATAGGACAGAAAAAAAAATCTATTTTTTGTAACACGGTGTTAGTATCATTAGATTGTGAACAAACGTTTTTATCAATCCAAGGTTCGTGGCGTTTCCGGTAACCTATTCATCCCTATATTCGTGCACTTCGTCACTTTCCCTAACAAGCCAACAAAAACTTCAGCTGCTATCCTCGTTGTAGACACACTTTAATATTTCATTATTAATTTTAAATAGTTTATGTACGTACATATATAAATATCGGTCGTTACAGTTTCTACTTGCTGCTGCATATTTAAATAGTTTTCTGTTTTGTAGTTGTAAGTGTTGCTGTTGTTGCCTTATTTAATGCTAAAGCAAAAAAAAAAAAAAAAAACGAAAACACTTGGCATGGCAACAAACCTCGGGCTATGCATATGCAAGCAAACAAAATAGATTTTCAGGAAACAACAACAAAATATTTAACCCGTTAAGAACCACTGTACTAAAAGGCAAACATGAACGGTTTCCAATGCGTTAATATCAATCATATTTCAATGTAAGTGGAGAGTGTATCAAACAAACAAACCAAAAAGAGTCACACATAAACACCAGCACTAGCTTTCAGGGAAAACAGCTGTAAATTCTCATGATGTGAAACAGAAGTAATCATTTATTTTTATAAGCATGAATTGTATTTTTTTTTTATAAGGGACAAGGGGCGAATGGAGATTCATTCAGTGCCTGAGATAGCGGGGGAAAATTGAAAAATGGATTTTCCTTTTTGTTATCAAACCGATCCAAGTTTGGATAGACCATGGGTAGGGCAACGTAACACATATATGGATGCACAAATATTGCAAGACGCCATAAGGACGGCGCGAAGTACAAGAACAAAGAAAAACCCCAAAAGAAATCGAAAATCCAGTTGATGCTTAAGAAAAGCAAAAGTTTTTCCTTAATAGAGTCATAAATGAAAAAAATTGTGAGAAACTTTTCTTTATCGATAAATTCAAAACTGTCTTTTCACACACACACACAGAGATATTCCTTCCGACTGATTTGGCGGCAGAGAAAAAAAGTTATGGGGTGGTTTATTTTTTTTTTCTTTGCTTTGCAACAACGATTTTTGGTAAGCTATAAATTCCTATAAAATGTGCATATGCATATTTTATGAGCATATTTCGTTGATGATGATGGTGGTGTTGGTGTTGGTTGCTGCCATAAAAACACTCTTTAAAAAAGACGCACATTGTGCTGCCTTTTTTTTTTTTGTACAGCACACAGTCACATGATGGACATTCAGCAAGTTATGATGCGATGTATGGAAGGAAGGAGGTGCAGTTATCTGTGTGTGTGTGTGTGCAGGAACGGAACATTCATCACACTGCACCACACAGTTGCATGGAGTACATGCGAGAAAACAGCACGGAACTGTAAGCGACCTACCCCAAGGCAATGTATGTTATTATATCGGGCCGGTTGTGGTGCAGCAGCTCGATACTCTGCTCTTCTACTCTTGTTCTTGTTGTTACGACAATGACTGCTGCCAACCAGCCAGCAGTGCCTCCTTGTGGCAGTGAAGTGAGTGATGCTGCTCTCAGTGTGTCTGTGTAATGTTTGTTTTATTTTATTTTTTTATTACCAAAAAAAAAAAACAAAACAAAAAAAGCAACTGTTCAGTTTTTTTCTCATTACTCCTGATGATGTTGTTGTGTTCGCCCGAAGAAAGAACGCTGTACAACAAAATCAGCAACTGAAAATGAAATTGATGGTAATGTAGTTTTCTTGCTCGTTGCGAAGTGATAAAAATGCATCATACCCCCCACCCCCCAAAAAAAAAGGAACAGTCCCACTATTTCGTTAGGGGAAAGAAAAGAGAATACACCACTGATGTATCTCCAGAGACGAAGACGCTGCGACATTCTGCACAGTGTTTTCGAAATGATTTTTATTTGGATTTATATTTAGATATAAGATTCTTTAACCCAAACGACTAATACAGCTAAAGGGTAACCTAGACACAGACCAGAACACTCAGGACTCCGATTTAAACATTGCGATCAACTCATGAAACCAACTGATCCTAAGAAATCTCTACCACGTTTCATCTTTGAATAATACTTTAAGAGTTGTACACATAGGCTCCTAGGGAGCTGATAATTCTCAATTTCCCATTAAGATTAACTAAACAACATAAAATATTAAATAATATGGGAAGACCGGCACTTACTTAGCATTCTCTCTCTTAACATTCCATGAAGGAGAACTTTCATTGATATTGTGAAAGTGAAACCCTCTTGTTGATGACAGAGTTGGCAGCCATTAACTTTTGTTGTGGTTCTGAAAAAAAAAAAACTTAGTTTAGAAATACCTACAGGAAGGCATGAGACATACTACCAATATAATTACAAAATATGTGCAACTTTGGCGTGCAACCACAGCCCTGTGGTCTTGACGGGCCAACGGATTGTGCAGTTTCCTCAGGTCTATTGGGGAATTTCCTTAACCTTTCGAAGTGGCAACCCTTTGTTGATTCCACACCCAGTGGAAAGCCATTTCCATTTGTCGTATTTCTGAAAAACAAGTTATTAATAACACAAATAAATGGATGAGTCATTCATACCGATTTTGCAAAATATATTCCCACGAGGTTTAACATCACTCCACCGGCATTCGTCTAGGTTGGGAAACCTTAAGCGCCCACATGTTGTGAAGTTGGAAATCAGTTTATTGGTGAAGCTTCCTGGCAAGCTGTCAAGTTTGTGAATCTTCTGAAAAAAATTCGGAATTATCCAACGCATTCAACAGGTCAGCTGCTTTCGGTTTGGTTAATTTGTGAGGTTTTGTAGTATAGGAATAAAAACTAGGACTCCTGATATCACAAAGGTTTTCGCCACGTTTCCCCTCTGCCAGATCAAAATACATATATGAAGTCGTGATATTTTGTTTCTGTCCTATGAACCAAATTTACTTTTTCGGAAAGAGGGGAAAAAATACAAATACACGTGTATCGGCGATTTTCATGTACAAGTCAGAATTTTTTTTTTTTTAAGTTTGAAGTATGAAGCTCGTAGTGGCCTGTGTGAAAGCCTTTGGACCGATTTTTAACCCTTTTTCAGTGATCCAATCGAGCTGATTTTGGAAATGTCTGTATCACGTCAAATTTTTTAAAAACAATTTTTATCAATTCTCAGATTTTCCCCAATTTTTATTATTTTAAAAAAAAAAATATTTTTTTCACTTTTCTTAGCATAACTTGAAGAGACTCCAAATTTTTAAGCGTTACGAAAAAAAAATGTTTTTTGACAGAAACCTTAAAAAAACGATAACCATTTAAAAAAAAAAAAAAAAATGTAGGAAAATCTGAGAATTGATAAAAATCTATTTTTTAAAAAATTTGACGTTATACAGACCTTTTTCACGAATGTTAATAGTTGAATTTTGTTTGAAAATACCGGTGATAAACTCAAGAATCTTCTGTTTGCTGTCCACCACTTGAAACGAGAAAACATTTCAAAAATCATGAATAGACATCTACAGCAATAATTGTTTCCTATGTTCGAACTGAGGGATCTCACATTCGCCAGAGTTATTTGGTGCATCTGTTGGGAAGAGGATCGTCAAACGGTGGGTCGGTCCTTGGGAGACTCCAAGGAATGATAGCTTTCCAATTCTATTTCAGCGACCAATCACTGAAATGAAACCAAAAGCAAATCGATTAATTAAACAAATCAAAAGTTGTCTGACTGAAAACATCTGTCCGTTACATACTGGAGAATATTTTTCGTCCATGGCAAGATGGTTTTCTGTATTTTTATTTTTCTAGAACGCTTGAAGCATTAACTAATCAAGAAAGTCGTGCCTTACCCAAACATCGCCTGCTGCTTTTCAGTACAGAAATATTTTTTCCACACAAAGCTCAAACTTTTTCTAAGGCCTCCTTATATTGGTATCGTCAAGCCAGTGTTGAAGTGGAAGTTCCAGAGAACTTCTAGAAGTGATACCACACGATTTAATAGCAATTCGCCTTTTGTAACGCCTGTGCAAATGTAGACGCCTTTGCCATTTATTTATCCATCCAGCAGCTACAGATGAACAGCATCATCCTCATTATCTTTACGACAACCGAAAAAAAAAGAGATATATTTTTTTTGTTATAGCTGTTTTATGATTGTTGTTGTTGTTGGGTGATGGCGATGACGATGGCGATGTTGGAGTATATTCCCTGCAAGTATATCTGAATTCGAATGTGTTGGAATACTCAGTCGCATCATGCCAATCCAATTGTGTGGGTATTCGCTTTGATGGTGTGGTTGGCGTGCGTTTCAGCCACAAAGTAAAGTCTCTTCTTGTTGCAGTATAAACGAAAATTCTATATGTCATTTCACTTCATTTTGTCGTTTTGTGTTGTATTCTTTGTAATTCATTTTCTGTCTTTCATTTGCTTTGGTTGGTAAAGCACCAAAAACTATAACATTCCATTCGATGTATGTGTCGGTCTGTGGTGCTTTTTTTTTTCTTTTGTAATATTATTCAAAAAGTTATTTGTATGCCCGTACAATCGGGCATCGGATGCTGCTCGAGGGGTAGGGGAAGGCAGTGCGTGAGTGTGGCTTCGTCATTTTGATCTGCAATGTCTTTAGTTTTTGAATTTTAAGGGGGGCGAAATTCAATTTTGTTGAAGATTTTAAAGTGAAGTTTTCATATGAAAAGTTCCCGCCAAAAAATATCTGCAAACAGTTGGCAAATATTAATCGTATATTAATAAACATCGAAGCGTATTCACAAATTGTCATTTGAAAAAAATGTATTCATGGGTTTTAAATGCCAAGAAAACCAGTTAAAAAGTTGCAGTCGGGTAAATCGACCCTCAGTAAAAACATACAAGTTTCATATTCCATAATAGCAACCTCAAAATACCGAATGTTATAGAAAACCACAAGGGGAGCTGCCAGACTTCCATGTTTTTGTCCGAAACTTTGTCTAGCTATAGTTTTACTAAATACAGAATTTGGGCAAGATCGCGATGGGAAAATTGGTATTATTACACGATTTCTTAGGAGGCGGGATGGTACATTTGTATGGGAGGTACCCGAAGGAGAGTTCCAAGTTTTTGTCCGAAACTTTGTCTAGCTATAGTTTTACTAAATACACAATTTGGGCAAGATCGCGTTGGGCATATTGATATTATTACAGAATTTCTAATGGGGCGGGATGTTACATTTGTATGGGAGGTACCCGAAGGAGAGTTGCCAGACTTCCAAGTTTTTGTCCAAAACTTTGGCTTGCTGTAGACTTACTGAATATAAAATTTGGGCAAGATCGAGTTGGTCATATTGATATTATTACACGATTTCTTAGGAGGCGGGATGGTACATTTGTATGGGAGGTACCAGAAGGAGAGTTGCCAGACTTCCAAGTTTTTGTCCAAAACTTTGGCTTGCTGTAGACTTACTGAATATAAAATTTGGGCAAGATCGAGTTGGTCATATTGATATTATTACACGATTTCTTAGGAGGCGGGATGGTACATTTGTATGGGAGGTACCAGAAGGAGAGTTGCCAGACCTCCAAGTTTTTGTCCAAAACTTTGGCTTGCTATAGACTTACTGAATACAGAATTTGGGCAAGATCGCGTTGGGCATATTGATATTATTACAGAATTTCTAATGGGGCGGGATGTTACATTTGTATGGGAGGTACCCGAAGGAGAGTTGCCAGACTTCCAAGTTTTTGTCCAAAACTTTGGCTTGCTGTAGA
Organism: Hydrotaea cyrtoneurina; assembly: GCA_958296145.1. Taxonomy (NCBI): domain Eukaryota; kingdom Metazoa; phylum Arthropoda; class Insecta; order Diptera; family Muscidae; genus Hydrotaea; species Hydrotaea cyrtoneurina. The sequence goes on from OY282514.1 coordinate 86,002,732, forward strand.
CTTACTGAATATAAAATTTGGGCAAGATCGAGTTGGTCATATTGATATTATTACACGATTTCTTAGGAGGCGGGATGGTACATTTGTATGGGAGGTACCAGAAGGAGAGTTGCCAGACCTCCAAGTTTTTGTCCAAAACTTTGGCTTGCTATAGACTTACTGAATACAGAATTTGGGCAAGATCGCGTTGGGCATATTGATATTATTACACGATTTCTAATGGGGCGAGATGTTACATTTGTATGGGAGGTACCCGAAGGAGAGTTGCCAGACTTCCAAGTTTTTGTCCAAAACTTTGTCTAGTTATACCATTAATAAATACGGAATTTGGCCAAGATCGAACTTGCGCGTGTTGATATTATTACATGATTTCTAAAGTGGGCGAAATAGCAGATTTGTGTGGGAGGTACCCGAAGGGGTGTGGCCATATAGCCCATATGCAATCCCGTAAGCAGTTTTGGTAAAATATTAAGCCATGCCAAATTTCAGAGTGATTGTTGAACTCTTTCGAAAGTTATCGTGCGTAGCAGCAGGACAGACAGACGGACATGGCTCAAACGATTCAGAAAGTCATGAATCGAATTTGGTTCAAAGACACCTGGGTTCTAATGTGAACATTTGTAGGTGTTACACTTTTGGGTCGTATCAAATGATATACACCCTCCTACCCGTAGGGTGAGGGTACAAAAACGTAGGCAATATATAAATACACCATCTTGTCATTATCATGACAATCGAAAAAAAAAAAGATTTTGCAAACAAAATTATTTGTTTTGCCTTAAACTTTGTGCAGCGACAGACCAAAGCCTCTTGGTGAAATCGAACCCCTACACCAACTAGCCTACCTGTTTTTTTTTTTTCAAAAATATTTTCAACAAAAACGTACAAGTCGGTTTGCATGTTATTCAAAAAATTTGATTTTTTAAAAAAAAAAAAATAAATCTAAACAAAGAAAATCTTTTCGATCATGTACTCAGGGCATCATGGCATTTCTGTTGTGAATTGTTTTTTTTTTTTTTTTAAAAATAGAATAACAATTTTAAATTCCGCATTTCTTAACCACAAACTTTGTTATGCATTTATTGTCTTCGCTCTCGCTGACTTATCTCTTCCTTTGAGTTGGGGGGTTTCCCCCCCCCAAACATAATGAATACGAGACTTCCACTATGAAACATACAGTCATGTCCTTGGTATGCGCGGATACAACGAATTCATATTTATAAACCTTTTGAGAAAACCAATGCTGGACTAGCAGTTTCAGGAATAAACGATGTGTCATTCATGAACCCTCCACTCCTTTGATGCTCTGATATTGATTTCGTTTAAGGTTTTTTTTTTTTGAAAATTTCCCCACTGCAGTCTTCAATTTATTGTTTATTTTAATTAGCCAAAAATGTTTTTGTTTTTAATTTGATTTTAATTGTCAGAGAAAGTTTCTCTTTTAATAAAACGCCCCCAATTTTCAGGAAATTAAATGTGTGTGTGTGTGTGTTTTTTTTTTCAATCCAATGCATTTCGTCTTTTCAATATAAAGCGTAATTTTTTTTTGGTAGAAATAGGTAAAAAAAAAACGCCAATACTTGACATTAAATAGACGGTAATTACCTATAGTTACCGCACATAATAATATACGGCACGTATTTACCATTATGCCATAGATACAGGTGGACGGACGGACGGACGGACATACAGGCTGGCTCATTTTAGACCAAATTTAGCCTATTCACAAAAAACCAACACAAAAAAAAAGTAAATCATTAAACACATATATTGGCGGATACAGCCAGAGCTCCTCTCTATGTGTAGACAGGCGGATAGGCCGACAGACAGCCGGCATTTTATTCATGAAATCATGCTCGATATACACAGACTTGGCCTAGCAGTCATTGTGGGCTGCACTACAACCATTCATCCATCGTTTCGTAAATTTAATGAATTGCCCGTATTTCGACGTTGGATGTTGGGGCGTTCGGACAGTCGGCCGGTGGACGTAATATTTTTGTTTAGAACAAAACAAGTACACAATTCGGTTGCCGCAGATAGTGGCCCAGCCAGAGGAGGCAACTAACGCAAAACATCATTAATACGCTTAACTACAATGTAGTTAGGCAAACGAAAACCGAGACAGCAGAGTACTGGCTCGCAATGAAAGTAAAATTAGCCAAAAAGTCGGGTGGACGGACGGACGGACAAATCAGAGCACAACATAAACAGCATCAACGGCGGGCGAAGATGCCATATGGACAAACCAGAAAACAGAATACGGACGGACTTTGGGGGAAAAATGGTTGGGCGACGGAAACGCATAAAGACGGACAGCGAAGGCATCTCATGGGTGGACAGACGTTGGGACGGACACGCACTGAAAAAGACCGGAGGTCTCGAGAAACTAAACGGGGGAAACTAATAGAAGGACGGAGGGAATGACAGATAGATGTAGAAGCAAAAGTCTTCGGAGAAGGAACAGAGCGACAAAAACCGATACTGTTGGAAACAAACTGAACGATGGAAACTCCTATAAGGACAGATTTTCAAAAGGGCCCACATCGAAAGATGGGTGGTCTGTATCACGTCAAATTTTTTAAAAAATAGATTTTTATCATTTCCTAAATTCCTCAGATTTTCCTAATTTTTTTTTTTTTTTTTAAATGGTTATCGTTTTTTTTAAGGTTTCAGTCAAAAAACATTTTTTTTCGTAACGCTTAAAAATTTGGAGTCTCTTCAAGTTATGCTAAGAAAAGTGATAAAAATAATTTTTTTTTTCAAAAATAATAAAAATTGGGGAAAATCTGAGAATTGATAAAAATCTATTTTTTAAAAACTTCGACGTGATACAGACATTTCCACACTCCGAAATGAACACAAAGACACTCCCCGAAAAACAAACAGGCCGACAGACATTCACATTGGTTGGTGGAACTGTCTGTCTGCAGCCATAACATCTCTCAAAATGCATTTGTTTGCATGTTAAATTGCAATTAAATACAAACTCACACCATAGATTTTTTTCCAACGTTTTCATTTTCGTTTTTTTTTATATTTCTTATTTGCAAAATCCAACACATTTAAACGCACCGAAAAAAAAAAACAAACATAGACAAAATTTATAAATGATTTTTCTCGGAGTTTTGTGGATTCTCAATCTTTTTCTTCTTCTTCTGTTTTTATGAAGTATAAATATTTCGTTTGTTTAGTGAAACACTATGGCTTTTTTGTATATCTGTGTTTAAGAGCATTGCTTTACATTTCGAATGTAATGAAAGACATGAAACAGCTGTCTAACATGGTGAACACCAAAAAAAAAAAAAAAAAAAAAATACGTGCATAACTATAACCAAAAAACAAAAGGAGGGGGAAAGTGTGCCAAGTGGCAGACATCATACGAACGAAAAGTAGCGAAAATGAATTTCACTGGACGTTACACTAAAGCTGAGGAGCCTTTTGGTGAGACGACTGATCAGGGCAGTCCTCTCAGTCATGTGGCTTCACATCACATCTGCATTGCCCTAAACATTCCACGAAGCAACATGGAATCAGTGTGATCTAATTTCTATATCCACTGGACGGGACCTACTGCTAACAGTCGATTTCGAACAACCTATGCCATTTTTCTACAGTGAGAGATTACTCTCTTATTCATAAAACCCAATTCTGAATACTCCCGGGGAATTTACATTTTTCTGAGAATAAAATTCTCCTATTCTAAACAAACCGATCGAATAATAACACCGTGTTACACACATTCTGTCCTATGAACCAAATTTACTTTTTCGGAAAGGGGATAAAAAATAAAAATACACGTGTATCGGCGATTTTCATGTACACGTCAGAAGTTTTTTTTTTAAATTTGAAGTATGAATCTCGCAGTGGCCTGTGTGAAAGCCTTTCGGCCGATTTTTAACCCTTTTTCAGTGATCCAATCGAGCTGATTTTTGGCAGGCAGACTCGTGGAAATGTCTGTATCACGTCAAATTTTTATCAATTCTCATATTTTCCTAAATTTTTATTATTTTTGAAAAAAAAAAATATTTTTTTCACTTTTCTTAGCATAACATGAAGAGACTCCAAATTTTTAAACTACTTAAGCGTTACGAAAAAAAAATGTTTGAAAAAAAACGATAACCATTTTAAAAAAAAATTTAGGAAAATCTGAGAATTGATAAAAATCTATTTTTTAAAAAATTTGACGTGACATTTCCACGAGTCTGCCTGCCAAAAATCAGCTCGATTGGATCACTGAAAAAGGGTTAAAAATCGGTCGAAAAGATTCGTTTGTATATCTTTACCAATCATAGAATCTAATCTTACTCGACAACAACTAGCCCATACATTTCCATTGAAAAGGGTCTGATGTGGGCAAAAATTCCCCAACCGCAATTGAGTCGTGTATTTTAGGAAACATTTTCTCCTTGTTTTTGTTGATTATTTTTGAATGAAAGCGATACAAAATAGCGCTGCTCTCTTCTAGGGAACTGAAAATTATTAGAAAATATATTCACCTTTTTCTTTTATTTCTGTTAAGAGGGGATTATCTGCTGTCCCGTGCTTGGACGCCACAGTTTAAGATGTCATTTGTTGCTTGCAACCTATGTATTTTGTTTCCTTAGGAGAATGCTAAAAAAAACTTTTGGAATATCTTCTGCTTTGACATTTGTGGAAGCAAACAATTTTTGTTCTAATTTTCCAAACCGAAAACTGAAAAAAAAACAAAGAATTAAAATTAATTTGCAGGAAACGTTAGAAAGAAAATCTCAACATTGTCGAAGGTCTTCAAGCTTGTCTCGACTTACACGATGACTTTTTCGTCAGAAGTTTTCTTGTGAAAATGTGACTTTTTTCAAATAACTCATGCCTGCTTGTTTCGGGCGTTTATTCTTCTGATGTACAACAACAACAAATTGACAAATTCCACGGGGGTCGCTGAAATCGATTTTATCAAAAAAATGAGGTTATGGAGAAAATTTTTTAATATTAATTTTTGCTGGTGCTTTTTCTTCATAAAACTAAACAATTCTCTTCTTAATGATCCGATCCCACGACAAAAAAATGATTGATGTGAAAAATTATTATATTAAGGACCACTTTGATAGTCTTAAAAGTACAAAATTATGTTTTTATAGATTTCAAACCTCAATAACTTTAAAAGTTTTCAGCATTTTTTCAAGATGAAAAATGCGTTAGAAAGGTCTTTAAATTACCTTTCATTCGGTATATAGGTTTTTTTCACTTGCGGGAGAAATATAAGAAAAAAATTTAAGTTTGAGAACATTTTTTTTTATTTTTCAAATTTTATAAAAATTAAAAGAATTTCATTAAGTTTCAATATTCCGCTTCAAGAATTGGAATTTTTTTTTTTTGAAACGCCCTAATGTACCTACCTGCTTGGTTGCCAATGAGACCAAGCGATACTTAAGATTCGACCAGATTAGTTTATGATTTTGTCAGCGAATCCTGTGCTCCGACGCCCATTTGTTTATAGTCCGATTTATTTGTGTTTCGCTGCGATGAGCTTACATACGATTTTAAATCTCGTCTACATTAATTATGATATTAAAAATACGGAAGCACGATCACATTGATATTTTTTTTATTTATCAATCACTCCATTATTTCTGTTGGGTTTGGCTACATTTCGGACACCCGAAAACAATTACTGCAAAAAAAAAAAGAAGAAGAAGGAAAAACAGATTACAAAAACCGTCTATTTTTGAAATCTAAAAATGCTTTCCGGTCTTTCCATCTATATGTGTGTTTACCTTTGTCGTTACAGTCGGCTCTCATGTTTAAAGCTCATAAATTACGAACCTAAAAAAAAGAGAGAGAACAAAAAAAAAACGACAAAAACCCAGCAACAACCCAAAAGCCTTTATTCCTTTTTTTTTTTGGTGTGTTTGTAATTTTTTAATGCAATTTTAATGAGTCGTATGAATGACGACCGACTGACTATGACTAGACCACCACCACAGCCCCCAGCTTTGATAATGGCAATGGTGATGATGATGCGGACGTCGGAGCTGGGCTGAATCCAACTGAAATTGAATTGAATGGAAACAGTTCGCCTGAAAAACCAAACGAACAAAAGACTTTTATCGTGGTCATTTTGTGTGTTGTTAACGTTTTTCGCGTTTTATATGTGCGAGAGAGCGCGAGGTGTTGTTTATTCCAACATTTTCGCTCGTTTTACATTCATTTTATTTTAATTAATGACTTAGTTTTTTTTGTTTGTTTTTGTTTTTGTCTTCTTCAAGAGTTGATACTAAGTTTTGTTACAGCGAACTTGCACACCATTTATTTTCAATTGCTAATTAACAAGTTGTTATTGTTGCCCAAAACGTAATCATTATAATAATTAAATTATTTTGTTGTATTTCGTTCAATTTTTATTATGCGAAATTGTAGTACTGTGTACTGTGGGGGGAGGGGGAGCAACATGTGCGTGACAACTTCATCGGTTGGTGGTGTTGATTGAAGAGGTGTTTTCCAAAAACTCTGTGTGTGCAATATATTGAACGTCTTGAGTAATGAGCGAAGGGAAAGGCTTGGGTACGGCCACCAAGGAAGACTGTCCGCTGTATGTTGATGAATAATTTGATGAAATATATTTCAAATATGCGCAAAGACGGAGAGCAGAGTAATGACTGTAATGACGCACGCCTTGAACAACTGGCCCAACGAGATGTTGGATGACGCAAACGGTTCTCACCCAAACAGTGTAGGGTAATTAATTTGTGTAAAGTATTTGTTGTTAAACCCAGACGGTTTAATAGTTTTAATTTGCTGTATGATAGAACGCAACCAGATACTTAAGGCTAGAAGCCCAAAGAAAAAACATGTTCTACCATCGAGAGGTTGGTAAATTGAAAAGAATTGCAAGAAATATAGATTGAAAACTATAACGCCAATTTTACAAATTGTAAAAGAAATCGAAACTTTTGTTATTCAAATCGAATGTGGACTGAGTATGGGAGCTGGTTCCAATCGAGCTGATTTTTGGCAGGCGGACTCGTGGAAATGTCTGCATCACGTCAAAAAATAGATTTTTTATCAATTCTCAGATTTTCCTATTTGTTTTTTTTTTTTTTTTTTAAATGGTTATCGTTTTTTTAAGGTTTCAGTTCAAAAAGCATTTTTTTTTCGTAACGCTTAAAATTTGGAGTCTCTTCGAGTTATGCTAAGAAAAGTGAAAAAAATATTTTTTTTTTTCAAAAATAATAAAAACTAGTAAGTTGTAATGCGCCTATGGCGCCCGTTGTTAAAAAAAAAATTTTGTTGAAAAAAAAATTTTTTCTTCAAAAAAAAAATTTTTGTTAAAAAAAAAATTTTTTTGAAAAAAAAAAATTTGTTAAAAAAAAAAAATAAGTTGAAAAAAAAAATTTTGTTGAAAAAAAAAATTTGTTAAAAAAAAAATAAGTTGAAAAAAAAAATTGTAAAAAAAAATTTTGGAAAGAAAAAAATTTTGGTAAAAAAAAAATTTGGGGAAAACACAATTTCTGTACAAAAAAAAAATATTATTTTTTTTATTATTATTATTTATAGAATTATAGAATGCCTATTTAAATTCCTACGTACTGCGTGACAGAGTCAGTGAATCAGTGTATCAGTGAATCAGTGTCGAGGGTAAATATATATTAAGATTGGGGAAAATCTAAAAATTTATAAAAATTTTTTTTAAAACATTTGACGTGATACCGACATTTCCACGAGTATGCCTGCAAAAAATCAGCTCGATTGCATCACTGAAAAAGGGTTAAAAATCGGTCGAAAGGCTTTCACAAAGGACACTACGAGCTTCATACTTCAAACTTAAAAAAAAAAAATTCTGACGTGTACATGAAAATCGCCGATACACGTGTATTTTTATTTTGTATCCCCTTTCCGAAAAAGTAAATTTGGTTCATGGGACAGAATGTGTGTAACACGGTGTTATTGGTGAGAATTAAGGAGCAGAAGTTGCCGGAGTCAATGAAATAGTACTGGCGTTGATTGCAAAAGTTGTGATATTTGACCAGGTTGGTTATTTGGTGAAAATCACAATTTTTAAAGCGTTGCAGGGAAAATATTAATTTTAAAATATATTTTAAACACACCACTTGTGTGATATTCTGCGACGGCTCCAATGATTACCCCCCATTCAAGGCAAACACGGAAATCCACAGAAACAGCTAACTCGATATTTTTGTGACCATTTCACACACGTATGATTAATTGTCAAATATTTGGAGGTTTCCGCAAACATCGACACCACTCAAAATTCGATTTCCTTAAACACGATTAGCATTCTCCATCCCAGTACTACTAAAAAAGTTCATTAAACTAAAATTTGGAAATTTTGAAAACACGACCGGACCACCACACCTCCTTCCTACTTCGGTGATATATTTAAGAAAACCAAACAAAACACAAAGAAAGCCATAAAAAAGTCACAACTGAAATGGACAAAAAGGCCATCAACACATTATCAACACCTCAAACCTTCGACAACAATAGCAGCAACGACAAAAAGTTGTTTAACAAAACACAAAAAAAAATAAAACCTCAGAACCCAGAAATTCATTATAAACACATTTGAAGGAGTCACCAGCACTGTGAGCAACATCGTCATCATCGTCGTCTTGTTGTGGTATGGTGGGCGAGTGGAAGGCGGGGAGGGGATTCCTTTAAAATGCAAAGACACCTTATTCTTTTTCACGGTGTTGTTGACCAACAACACGGCCACAAACTCTTCTTCGCCCCTGATGACCAAAAACCCCGAAAAGGTCATTGTCTTTGTGTGGCTTTTTGGTCGGTTTAATGCACTTAATTAAACAAATTGCTTTTCTGCCATCGTTGCTGGTTTTTTTTTTTTTTTTTTTTTTTCTTTCCCCCCCAATTGTAGTTTTGGCCCCAGCCATTTTGGTGGCGGGTGATGATATATCGTGTGCACTAAATGAATGTATCAACTGGAAATCTGGTCGCCTGATGATGATGATGATGACGACGACGACCACGACAACGATGACTCGCATGCTGATGATTATGTTGGCTGGTAATGGCGATGGAGCAGCTCATTTTCGCTTAAGTAGACAACATTTAGTTCCACCTACCTTTAACACAGCGTAAAAACGCCGACCAGACCACTCACTCTCTCGCTCTCTTCGCTGCGGTGTTGCAACACACAAATCCGTCCACATATGCGGTGATTATTTTTTTTGTCCTTTTGTTTGAATGGCAAAAATGAAATAAATGAAATATTAGTGACATGCAACGCATGTTGGAAAACAAACTCACAAATAACCGAGAACAAGGAATCATCGCCATATGGCGTGCGCGCAAACATTGCTGGGTTCCCCCGACTGACTGACTGCCTTCTGCATGCATTCGATTGGTCTGGCTGAAATCAAATAAAACTGAAATGAACTCTGGCAACAAACGGTTACGTTACTAAAAAAAAGAAGAAGAAGAAAAAAAAAACAAATCACCGGATATTATATGATACATAAGAATGATAAAACATTAACAAAAAAAAAGAAAGAAAATATGGATACTGGATTGGTTTTTAAAATGGAGGAAAAAGGATTTATGTAGATACGCTTTACATGAATGTAGACATTAATCTATAACTCATAAAGAATTAGTTTGGAGTTAAAGAAGGCCGATCCACCACAGCAAACTATAGCACACCAATGCGTTTCTCCTTCGCAGTCGCTAAGGAATTCTTATGCTTACGTTTTTATCTAACCTCTGATATGAACTGATGAGACTAACTGCCTGTTTCCATAAAACGAATTTGTTTGTTCGTTACAAATCGTCCATATTGGAAGCGACATAAAGTGGGTTTCAGACTTTATTAAATTGTGATTTTAAGCTACATTTTAGATATCGTCATGTGGAATACAATCCCAAATCCCCAATAAGCCCTCATCTCTGCTAAAAATCCATTTATGGGGCATTCAATTTTGACAATTTGCAACGAACGATCCCAAATGTTTTATGGAAACAGGCAGTTATATACTTTAAATACAGTTTCAAGGCCGTGCCACTGGCCGGGGATCAATCTCCCAGGAGGACATGAACAACTTCTGTGGAAAAACATTAGACGACTTTGAACAGTATGTTGCGATCACTGAGTATTCAGTGATTTGAGTGATGATCCCTTTCTGTTACCTTTGGGATTTTTGGGGGGAAATTCATTAACCTTTTAACTCTTCCAAGGAAAACCTTCTTCTCTCAGGGATCACTGTGATTGGATGCTAATCAACATGTGAAGGTGTGACTGTAAATGAGAAATGAATAGAATTTGTAATTGTAATCACGTCTGTGATTCAATCTGTGGTCCTTTGAGATGGATGACTAAAAGAGTTATCTCCAGATCTAGAAATAAAAAGAAACCACATATTAATTATAGAGCAAGAAATAACGTTGCGATGATGGGTAGGAACCTTTTTTTCACATTGTCCCTCCAGACAGCCACAAAATGAAAGGCCTTGTGGCCTTGATCTAACGCCTAGAAAATAAAAGAGAGCCAAATACACCGTGTTACAAAAAATAGATTTTTTCTATCCTATGAACCAAATTTACTTTTTCGGAAAGGGGATAAAAAATAAAAATACACGTGTATCGGCGATTTTCATGTACACGTCAGAATTTTTTTTTTTTTTTAAGTTTGAAGTATAAAGCTCGTAGTGGCCTCTGTGAAAGCCTTTGGACTGATTTTTAACCCTTTTTCAGTGATCCAATCGAACTGATTTTTGGCAGGCAGACTCGCGGAAATGTCTGTATCACGTCAAATTTTTTAAAAAATAGATTTTTATCAATTCTCAGATTTTCCTAAATTTATTTTTTTTTTTTTCAGTTCAAAAAAAAATTTTTTCGTAACGCTTAAGTAGTTTAAAAATTTGGAGTCTCCAAGTTATGCTAAGAAAAGTGAAAAAAATATTTTTTTTTTCAAAAATAATAAAAATGGGGTAAAATCTGAGAATTGATAAAAATAGTTTTTAAAAAATTTGACGTGATACAGACACACAAAATGGTTATCGTTTTTTTTAAGGTTTCAGCTCAAAAAACATTTTTTTTTCGTAACGCTTAAGTAGTTTAAAAATTTGGAGTCTCTTCAAGTTATGCTAAGATAATTGAAAAAAAAAATTTTTTATTTCAAAAATAATAAAAATTGGGGAAAATCTGAGAATTGATAAAAATTGTTTTTAAAAAATTTGACGTGATACAGAGTCTGCCTGCCAAAAATCATCTCGATTGGATCACTGAAAAAGGATTAAAAATCGGTCGAAAGGCTTTCACAAGGGCCACTACGAGCTTCAAACTTAAAAAAAAAAAAATCTGAGGTGTACATGAAAATTGCCGATACACGTGTATTTTTATTTTTTCCCCTCTTTCCGAAAAAGTAAATTTGGTTCATAGGACAGAATGTGTGTAACACGGTGATATGAATGATGAAAAAAATAAAATTATTATAATGAATAGAAACTTAAATGTATTGTTTTTCTTTTTGTTGGCTAACACTCAGGGGATGCCCCCCTATTAATGCAATGCACTGTTTTAGCGATAGGAAGGAAGGTTATTGGAGGGAGGAAAGAGGGAGTAGTGTTTGTTGATGTTTGCCTTGAATTTGCCAATGTCATGGCAGGCAGGAAAAACACTTGCAGGAAGATTATTCCACAAACGAACAGTCCGGCTGAAGAACGAATTTTCTCTGTAGTGCGTCGTCCGGTCAACCGGCCAGTTGACAATGAACAGATGAGAGACCCTGGATAGGCGAGTGTTCCGGCTAAATGTTCTAATTTCATATGCTCTGACAAATAATAAAGATGTTACAACGGCACCGTGAATCATCCAAAGACAGCGCCATTCACCCAGATTGTCATCTGTTGTACATGCACTCGTTGCTGTTGCCGTCGCTCTTAGCAGCACTCACTTCTCCAGCAAAGTTCAATGCAACGTTCGCTTATTTTAAATGGTATAAAAAAAGCTGTACTTTTTGTTGCTGTTGTTTCGACTCAAATGAAAGCAAACAGCAGCAGCAACAACATTTTAATGTTGCATGGTAAATTTAATATCTAAATTGCAGCTGTCGCCATATTAGCAACATTTGTTTGTTTTATTTCGTATATGTTGCAGCAAGATTTCCACTGATGATGTTGTTTTTTTTTTGTCTTTCTTTTGTTGTCCACATGCTTCACAGTAGCTACTGGATTTAGTTTGAGTTTATTTTTTTTTGGGGGGCAGCACAGGAAAGGAACCAAAGAACCACCACCACATATTCTCAATATAATGATAATCTTTTTGTTTTTGGTTTTTCTTTTTTTGTTGAAATCATAAATCATATCATGAGAGGCACTTTTGTGACCATCCGTTCGCCCTTCCCACTGGCGGACTGTTGTTGGTTTCGTTCGTTTGTTCTTCTTTGATGCACTCGTTGCATTCATTTTGATACGTGTAAATAATGCATTTATTGCATTTAACTTCTGTTTGATATTTGCCTTTTATGCATTTTTTACACGATTTTGGTTTTTTTTTTGCTGTTTTCATAAAAAAGGTGTTGTTTTTCGTTTTGTTTCCCATTTGATTCTTGTTTTTTTTCATGTTTGTGAGGAATATGGAGGGCATATGGTCGAGATTGAATTTGTTTTTTTTTTTTTTGCAACATAAATATTTCAGTTGATTATTTTTGAGCATTTGTAATTCTCTTTATTGCCATAGTTATTGACTCGCAATGAACAGAAGTCGAACATTTGTGTTGGGTGATTTCGAGAAAAGTTCGAAATGTAAATTCTGTTGGTATTCACGATTTCTTGTTAGGCGGGATGGTACATTTGTATGGGAGGTACCCGAAGGAGAGTTGCCAGACTTCCAAGTTTTTGTCTGAAACTTTGTCTAGCTATAGTTTTACTAAATGCAGAATTTGGGCAAGATCGCGTTGGGCATATTGATATTATTACAGGATTTCTAATGGGGCGGGATGGTACATTTGTATGGGAGGTACCCGAAGGAGAGTTGCCAGACCTCCAAGTTTTTGTCCAAAACTTTGGCTAGCTATAGTTTTACTAAATGCAGAATTTGGGCAAGATCGCGATGGGCATATTGATATTATTACACGATTTCTAATGGGGCGAGATGGTACATTTGTATGGGAGGTACCAGAAGGGGAGTTGCCAGACCTCCAAGTTTTTGTCCGAAACTTAGTCTAGCTATAGTTTTACTAAATGCAGAATTTGGGCAAGATCGCATTGGGCATATTGATATTATTACACGATTTCTAATGGGGCGGGATGGTACATTTATATGGGAGGTACCCGAAGGAGAGTTGCCAGACCTCCAAGTTTTTGTCCAAAACTTTGGCTAGCTATAGTTTTACTAAATGCAGAATTTGTGCAAGATCGCGTTGGGCATATTGATATTATTACACGATTTCTAATGGGGCGAGATGGTACATTTGTATGGGAGGTACCCGAAGGAGAGTTGCCAGACCTCCAAGTTTTTGTCCAAAACTTTGGCTAGCTATAGACTTACTGAATACAAAATTTGGACAAGATCGCATTGGGCATATTGATATTATTACACGATTTCTAATGGGGCGAGATGGTACATTTGTATGGGAGGTACCAGAAGGGGAGTTGCCAGATCTCCAAGTTTATGTTCGAAACTTTGTCTAGTTATACCATTAATAAATACGGAATTTGGCCAAGATCGAACTTGCGCGTGTTGATATTATTACACGATTTCTAATGGGGCGGGATGGTACATTTGTATGGGAGGTGCCAGAAGGGGAGTTGCCAGACCTCCAAGATCGCGTTGGGCATATTGATATTTTTACACGATTTCTAATGGGGCGAGATGTTACATTTGTATGGGAGGTACCCGAAGGAGAGTTGCCAGACCTCCAAGTTTTTGTCCAAAACTTTGGCTTGCTATAGACTTACTGAATACAAAATTTGGGCAAGATGGCGTTGGGCATATTGATATTATTACACGATTTCTAATGGGGCGGGATGGTACATTTGTATGGCAGGTACCAGAAGAGGAGTTGCCAGACTTCCAAGTTTTTGTTCGAAACTTTGGCTTGCTATAGACTTACTGAATATAAAATTCGGACAAGATCGCGTTGGGCATATTGATATTATTACACGATTTCTAATGGGGCGAGATGGTACATTTGTATGGGAGGTACCAGAAGGGGAGTTGCCAGACCTCCAAGTTTTTGTCCAAAACTTTGGCTTGCTATAGACTTACTGAATATAAAATTCGGACAAGATCGCGTTGGGCATATTGATATTATTACACGATTTCTAATGGGGCGGGATGGTACATTTGTATGGGAGGTACCAGAAGGAGAGTTGTCAGACTTCCATGTTTTTGTCCGAAACTTTGTCTAGCTATAGTTTTACTAAATACAGAATTTGGGCAAGATCGCGTTGGACATATTGATATTATTACACGATTTCTAATGGGGCGAGATGGTACATTTGTATGGGAGGTACCAGAAGGAGAGTTGCCAGACTTCCATGTTTTTGTCCGAAACTTTGTCTAGCTATAGTTTTACTTAGTACAAAATTTGGGAAAGATCGCGTTGGGCATATTGATATTATTACACGATTTCTAATGGGGCGGGATGGTACATTTGTATGGGAGGTACCAGAAGGGGAGTTGCCAGACCTCCAAGTTTATGTTCGAAACTTTGTCTAGTTATACCATTAATAAATACGGAATTTGGCCAAGATCGAACTTGCGCGTGTTAATATTATTACACGATTTATAAAGTGGGCGAAATAGACGATTTGTATGGGAGGTACCCGAAGGGATGTGGCCATATAGCCCATATGCAATCCCGTAAGCAGTTTTGGGAAAATATTAAGCCATGCCAAATTTCAGAGTGATTGTTGAACTCTTTCGAAAGTTATCGTGTGTACCAGCAGGACAGACAGACGGACATGGCTCAAACTATTCAGAAAGTCACGAATCGAATTTGGTTCGAAGACACCTGGGTTCTAATGTGAATATTTGTAGGTGTTACACTTTTGAGCCGTATCAAATGATATAGACCCTCCTAGCCGTAGGGTGAGGGTTATTGCTACTTTAATACATGATATTTGAATTTTGAATTTGAATTTATTTCCATTTGGTAATTTAAAGCCCATAGCTATTGCAAATGTCACTATAGCTAGAGTTTTGTTAAGATGTTAATCGTATTTACTCTTCCTTATGCTGTAGCAATTCACCAGCTATTTCCATTTCATGTAATAGCTTCTCTCCCTTTCGCTGCTGAACTTGTTCTCGCTTTGGCCTGGCGAACTTCGTCCATTCCTACGCACGCTTGTACAATTTTTCCGATTTTTATTGTTGTTTTGTTTCCACAGCAGCGAAAACAGAATACCTTTAAATCTTCTTCCTGGAAACAACAAAACAGAAAGAAAGAAAGAAGAAAAAAAACAACAACTTGTATTAACATGTTTTAAAGCTTCGTTATTAGCAAAACATCATGTTCCAGTGGAAATAGCACGCACCAATCAATCGTTGTCCTCGTCACTGGCATTGTCTCTGTGTGTACGTTACCGGTGGCAACGCCACCAACGTCAGCCTTCGTTTGATGGCAAAAGCAATTCATCTGATTTTTTTTTTTTTTGTTGTTCACAGCAGTGCGTGCGTACTCCTGTACAATTGTTTGTTTGCTATTGTTGGCCAATATATTGTTGAATTTGCTGTTGACGCTTTTCTTATTGTCAATCAAGCACCCCAATGAGGAGATGGTGGCTGGCGGTGGGCGGACAAATTAAACAGTTTGCCAATCGAGCAAACAACAGCCACCCCAACCAACAATCAACCATTACCAATCAAAGAATAAAGTGAGCATTATGGGAGCGTCCATAAGCCGACAGCGGAGCAGCAGCATCAATCAATATTGTCGCTAGCAACAACATTGTGATAATTGTCATTATCGTCATCTTCGGCATCGATATCAACACCCCTACCCTCACATACACATGCACGTTCGCCTAACAAACGAGAAGCAACAAATACTGAAGCTGTCAACGAAATTTTTCGTTGTTGCCACTTTCTAGCACTTTCCGGATGAAGTAGGAGGAGGGTGTGATAAGTGAGAGCAAAGCCACCAGCAACTTGGAAAGTTTGGCCAGCAACAGGAAGAGCAGCGGCCATACAACAAAAACTCTAACTTTCCCTAGCCTATGCAAAAAAAAAATAGAAGGAATTCTCGGATACTGGAAAATAATAAGACTCGTATTAGTTTGAAAAGGGGTACAGTAATATTTGATCTCTAACAAGAAGGAATTGTGGAATATTTCCAATAGCGTCAAAATGAAATTCAGTAAATGTAAAGGGAGCCCTCAGTAGCAAACAAAAAAGAAGAGCTATTAAAGTATAGTTAGAGGGATCACGCGTCACTCGTCACTCGAGTTTTTTGTAGCCTGGCTGGGTAGCATAATTATCAACTCCAGCCTAGGCTTGGGGAATACCAGAAAGTTAGCTAGCAAGTCAACATCACAAGTATTCGTTTTAACTCAGCTCCTTTGGCTTCTAGCGGTTAATATCAATCTTAGGGATTTCGACCCTCGGTGGAGAGATGGCAGCGTACGCCGTTGATGTCTTAATACGAGTATCGGGCAACCATCTCCCGGCCATCAGAGCGGCTTTGTAAAAGGTGGCGCAAAATTAAACTTCCGATGTTTTTTGGCTGTAATAAAAAAAAAAATTAAAAACTTTGATTCTTCTTGTGGATTATTTGTATTTGGTCTTTTAATAATTTTTTACCTCAAGTCGAGAATATGATGTCATGTAAATGGACGCCCGCCAGAGTTGCCACTGACATTAGGGGCCAATCGCAAAATTTATAGCATTTTCTGATAGGAGGATTACTTTTGCGTCATTGTCATTGGCCAAACCCATTGCCACCGATTCCATTCTAAAAAGTCTGCAAAACAAAATAGTGACAATAAAAGACATGTCAACAAGAGATAAGGAAACAATTTAAAGTTTTAAAGTATGATTGGCACTCTATTTTACTCTGGCTTTCTATGGTAAAGTGTAGTAGCCGAGCTCTTCATAACACCCTCGAATAGGCCACTTCTATTTTCATACAGCTAATGTTGCTGGCGGTGCTTGTTGTTGCTACCCATACCGCAAGCGTTTCTTGTTGCCATCATCGTTATCATAATTTTTTTGTGTTATTACATTTTATACGCTTGTTTAGAAAGAAGCCCTAGCTATGCAACCGCTCCCAGGCGGCGTACAGGAGTTGGAGGTGGGCTAGAGGGAAAGCATTGGTGAGAAATCAAAAAAAAAAAGAAGAAGAAAATTCCATTTCAATTGTATTGTAATTCAAACATACCCGCACCCCATGAAAACCGACCACCTTCAGTTGCTGCCCCATACCTGGGTGGCATGAACAACAAATAAATGACGATGACGATATGATGCTGTAAATGGTTCTCCTGATAATAATGATGATGTCGTTATCGTTTAGAGCCTGCTTGCTGTTGCTGTTGATTGTTGACAAAACGGTGTTGTATAGGGGTGTTGTTGTTGTTGTTGCT
Organism: Hydrotaea cyrtoneurina; assembly: GCA_958296145.1. Lineage (NCBI taxonomy): Eukaryota > Metazoa > Arthropoda > Insecta > Diptera > Muscidae > Hydrotaea > Hydrotaea cyrtoneurina. Next base: position 86,020,272 of record OY282514.1, read on the forward strand.
CCTTTGCCTTCGCCCGAATGCTGGCTGTTGTCGGTATTGAAATCTTGTTTATACCATGTTGTTACAAATCTATTGTTGTCACACACACACACACCTCTTTACCATGCCCAACCGCCCGCCCACCAACCTTTTCAGCATTCTTCACAGATATCAAAGAAAAAGACACAAAAAAGGTATCAACACCACTTGTTGTTGTCACACAGCGAGCGAGCGTCTTACTGCTCTGCGCATCAGAATGGCAATAGTAAAAATTTTGTAGGTAAACAAAATATTAAGACTCCACCCCCACAGCCTTTTGCATCCAAGCAGTACCAAAAGATACACTTGCTTTTGTGTCATAAGAAGTAACGACGACACGCGTTCTGTTTAAAGCCCTTCAAGAAAAAGATGTACTGAGTGATGGAGCGAAGGGAAAGTGGTGGCGGGGGCCGTTTTGATACACGCTTTCTGGCTCTAGCGATTTGAAAAGGATTTAGTTTGAGAATGAAATAATACCAACGAATACTTTTGAAAGTGTTTTATTGATAATAAAAAAAATAGATAAAAGCGGAAAAAAAGCATTTATGTTGAAAAAGTTTTGGAAGGGAGAGGGGGGAGTTGATTTGACCATCACTTATTTATTATTTAGAATTATTTAGATCAGAGCTTGTGTTTGGATTGCAACCCCCGCCTATGGTCATGCAATCGAGAAAGTGATGGGACTTTCGAATGATTTAGTAAAATTAATTATTTTAAAAAGGAGTCTATTTCACTGAAGACTTTAAACGAGACAAAACTGGAATGCGTTGCTGGTAGAATGACTCTAGATTTCTCTGTAAAAATAGAAAGTGACCAATTAGCCGGACCATACACTAGGACAGGAGGTCCTTGACAGGGTGAGAGCTTCTCGAGCAACTTCATTAACAAACTGATGTCATGCAAATTACGAAAATATTTACAGCCACAAAACGAATTCGGATATAACAGGTGGCTCAAAAGTAAACTTTCGATGTTTTTTTTGGCTGTAATTAAAAAAAAAAATGAAAAACTTTGATTCTTCTTGTGGGGATAAAAAATAAAAATACACGTGTATCGGCGATTTTTATGTACATGTCAGAATTTTTTTTTAAGTTTGAAGTTGGTAGTGGCCTTTGTGAAAGCCTTTGGACCGATTTTTAACCCTTTTTCAGTGATCCAATCGAGCTGATTTTTTGCAGGCAGACTCGTGGAAATGTCTGTATCACGTCAAAATTAATTAAGCGTTACGAAAAAAAAATGTTTTTTGAACTGAAACCTTAAACAAAAACGATAACCAATTAAAAAAAAAAATTTAGGAAAATCTGAGAATTGATAAAAATATATTTTTTAAACAGTTTTTAAAAAAACGTCAAATTTTTTAAAAAAAAATAGATTTTTATCAATTCTCAGATTTTCCTAAATTTTTATTATTTTTGAAAAAAAAAATATTTTTTTCACTTTTCTTAGCATAACTTGAAGAGACTCCAAATTTTTAAACTACTTAAGCGTTACGAAAAAAAATGTTTAAAAAAAAAAATTTTAGGAAAATCTGAGAATTGATAAAAATCTATTTTTTTTTAAAAAATTTGACGTTTTTTTAAAAACTGTTTAAAAAATATATTTTTATCAATTCTCAGATTTTCCTAAATTTTTTTTTTTAAATGGTTATCGTTTTTTTTTTTAAGGTTTCAGTTCAAAAAACATTTTTTTTTCGTAACGCTTAATTAGTTTAAAAATTTGGAGTCTCTTCAAGTTATGCTAAGAAAAGTGAAAAAAATATTTTTTTTTTCAAAAATAATAAAAATTTAGGAAAATCTGAGAATTGATAAAAATTGTTTTTAAAAAATTTGACGTGATATAGACATTTCCACGAGTCTGCCTGCAAAAAATCAGCTCGATTGGATCACTGAAAAAGGGTTCAAAATCGGTCGAAAGGCTTTCACACAGGCCACTACGAGCTTCATACTTCAAACTTAAAAATTCTGACGTGTACATGAAAATCGCCGATACACGTGAATTTTTATTTTTTCCCCTCTTTCCGAATATGTGCATTTGGTTCATAGGACAGAAAAAAAATCTATTTTTGGTAACACAGTGTAATACTTAGAAAAGGTTCAGATCAGGCAAACACTAGCAGCAACTTCATTGCTTTAATGGGAATTATTTGTAGCGGACAGGAATTTACACTCGCTGCCATAATGAATTGTAGGTTCTGTAGATAATTTTAAAAAGCAAAAAAGTGTTGTTAAGCAATTCAATCTTTTAAACGAAAGCCTCTCACGCCACATTTTAAATCTACATAATCTATTTATTTTTCTAGTCACATTGTACTCACAGTTTCTCATTGTATATTTCACCTTTTTTTCTCTCTTTGCAGGTAAGCATCGTTGAACTAAACCAAAAACTTGACAAATAATTAAGGTAACGTCGAGAAAAATTTGTAAAGTAGAATAAATTGTATACAAATTACCAAATTATAAGAAAATTGCGAGGAAATTGAAACAAGTGTTGACAGATGTGAATAGTTTGGGAGGAATTTACTTCAGGCGTTAGTTTACATCAAGGACTGACTCTAGAAAATGTCCGCCAGAAAATGTTTAAAATCACAAATATTGAAAACAATTTAAAATTGCTTGAACGATTACAATCTGGAGGGCTGGTTTCCTAAGTCACATGCGGATATTCCCCACATATGTAGTGGCATGTAGAGGTACTACTACTTCTGTCTTTGGTTTGTGTATATAAAATTCGATGAAATGTGTTTGAACTCGGGCGTTATCAATGGAAATCGGTCGAAATGTAGAGCAATGATCTGAAAAACAGACCCAGTAAAACTTATCTATATCAGATAATTTAATAAATAGATTTGTAGGGTTTCTTATATGTAAACATTTTCCAGATAAAACTGGGCACAAACACTATATCTGCTTAAATGTTCTCAGGTTCCATAAATTTAAGATGCTTGTTGCCGCTTTCCCATACGAAAAACGTCCTTCAGATGACGGAAATCTCGACTCTACGGAAAGGTGACAAATTTCTTCTGCGGAAAAGACTCCAATTAGATAAAACATACGACGTTTTCCAATGAGGACGGGCTTCTCACATGAATCTGCGATCATTTTCCTATATGAAAAAGGTTCTCTAATTGGATGTAGCTGTAAATATTTTTGTTTATAGAAAAGGTGAACATTTTTACAAAACGCAAAAAAGTCAACAGATATATCTGGACATTTGAAAATTTTGTTCTGTAAGATAGGTTTTAGATGTTGCTATACGAACAGGTTTCTCCGATGAATCTGAAAAACATTTCCCATACGAAAAAGGTCCTGATCCTTCTATATAGTTTCCTATACGAAAAAGGTCCTGAACAGATAATTCTGTGACCATTTTACTATTCGGAACGCTAAAAATCTTCTTCTGCGAAAAATGCGGAAAGGATCCTCAGATACATCTACGGACATTTTGGCACTCGAAAAAGGGCTTCAGATGATCCACATGAATGTTTTAATATAAACAGGTGGTCCTTCAATGAATCACTACTTGCAATGCGAAAAAAGTTCTCACCGGAATTCTCGGAAAACGTCCACAGATAACCATGAAAATTCCGCAATACGGAAAATCTACTTGGATGAATCTGTAGCCCTCAGATGGGTATGCGTCGGAAAAGTTCTTCAGATTAATCTTGCACATTAATCGTGGTTCCCAACTTAATAAAATATAACTTACCCTGAACTATGTGGCAATTTCTTCAATAGTTTCTGGACATTCAGCCCTCCTTCATTTTGAAGGGTCACTTCCATTCGAATTGTTCTTTTTGGGTATATTTTTTTGGCCGACTAATTTTAATTTGTGAAATTATTATTTCTTCTGTCACAAAGCTTCACGTCAAACATGTGAGGACAACAGTGTTGGCAAATTTTGAATGTGCCCAAATAGGGCCTATAGTGCCCTATTGTGTCCGCAAACATCCCGTTGCATAGTTGCCTGAGAAATGGCAATTTCTCTATTCCATGTGCCAAAACAGATTTGAGTGTGCAACCAGGGCCATAAAAAGTTGATCGAAAATGGCACACAAAAATTTCCAACTTTTATCAACACTGCTGGACAATAAAAAACAGTGTTGGAAAATGCAACAATTGATTGAGGAGTTAGTGTTGACAACGTCTAGGTAAAAAAATCGCTAAATTGAAATTTGGAAATTATTGTTTTTTTTACTGACTTCGCTGCAAAATTCTCACTGGCGGAATATCATCTCTTTATTTTTTTTATCACTTTTAAGTGTAATGGATTTCATGGATTTATGTTGGAATGCTGTGTGCCTTTCTCAAAATCCGATAAAATCACGGTAGAAATTGTGAAGAAAAACATACAAAAAAATTAGTTTTCAGTTTTGTTAACACGGTCTAGAACGACAAAACATTATCAACATGAGAACTTGTTAGTATCAGCACTAAAACATAAGGCCGGCACTTGGTCATGAGTTTTTCGTGATTCAAATCATAATGTATATGACATTTTTACTGATTGTAATTACCGCGTCTCAATTATTTCAGTTTGACAAGACATCAGTGATACAATAGCATTCGTTTTGAGGTGAAGAACAACACCTGGCACCGTATGCCGCCTTGTCTTCGAATTTGTGGCTAATTAGCCATTATTTGTGATACCCATAACAATGAAAGTTTTGTTTATTTATTATACTAATATTAGAAACAATTATATTCTAAAAAAAAAAACAATTTTCAACAACTTGATTAGATTACGGTTTTGCGGCAATGTTAGTGAATCGATTTGAAATTATTTTTGAAACAGATAAAAAGAAAATAGTTTCAACTAGAATGCGGACGAATGTTGCTGTTAAGGCTAATTTTAGGAATCTTCGGTGCAGTGGTAATCGGCAGTTACAGATGAGAATTTGTAGGAAATTTAATATCCAAATGCTAGCCGGAGATTTTCCCATTACACCGTGTTACAAAAAATAGATTTTTTTCTGTCCTATGAACCAAATGCACATATTCGGAAAGAGGGGAAAAAATAAAAATACACGTGTATCGGCGATTTTCATGTACACGTCAGAATTTTCTTTTTTTTTAAGTTTAAAGTATAAAGCTCGTAGTGCCCTGTGTGAAAGCCTTTCGACCGATTTTTAACCCTTTTTCAGTGATCCAATCGAGCTGATTTTTTGCAGGCAGACTCGTGGAAATGTCTGTATCACCTCAAATTTTTAAAAAAAATTGATTTTTATAAACTGGAAAAGTAGTGCCTCAAATAGGTCTTCCGTTTCAAATTGCGCATATATTCGCAGTCACTTTCTTTAGGAACATAAAAACGTCCACACATTTAAATATTTTTCTCGTTAATATGGAAATAATGAAAACTATGACATTGCTTGGCAGCATGTTATAAAACTATTAATACTTTCACCGTATCCCTATATACTCCCCTCTGTCCGTATCGCTGCTGAAGGGAACGCTTGGTAGATGCGTGTGGAGTTCCATGCGTCCGTTCAACGTAAAAAAAAAACGTCAACAACCCGTTTCCTTCCACACGAACCAAAAAGAAAAGAAAAAACTAAAACTAAGACAATATTCAAATGTATGCAAAACCCATGTTGGTGGTTCTTGCTGTTCTATGCAACCGTGTAGAAATAAAATAGAAACAAAAAACAAATTTGATTCTAATCGATTGTGATAGTGCGTACAATGGCCCGCTTTTTTCCATAGTGCCGGTGTTGTTGTTGTTCTTGCTGATGTCGTTTCCCTTTCCTGCGCTGTTGTCAGCTGAACAGTGCAGCCACAAAGAATTCGCCTAGAATTTCTAATGAGGAGCAGCGTGTGTACGTCTTTATTGGAAAAGCCAAAACAGTGAGGAATTATAAAAAAAAAAAATTGAAAGGGAAACGAAGAGAAAGGAAGGGAACATATTGAAACTATGAATTGTGAACTCAAGATTATCAGCGCGAATAGACACAGCGACAACTGAAATCGTGAAGACAACATCCGCTGAGGTAATAGATAATTATCAGGGGACGGATTTTAGTGTCTTATACATTTATACAAAAAAAATCCTCTGAATGCTACACGATGTCGAAAGAAACCATATGCGAACGCATGCCAGTCTCTCACTTTCGCTTCGTATAGTGTGCCACTGTCGGTCGTCTGATCATTCGAACCCCAGATCACCAACACAAAAAAAAATAATCTAAATTTTCAACAGGAAAACGCTAAGTTGACGCCACTGTCCCCAGCTGTTACGCGCCGTTACTGGACGTGTCAAATGTTCTGCCGATGCGGAGGATCTACCAGCAAATGGTGGGTGTTATGACTCAATGTGATTTTCGGGTGTACGTTTTTCTTTTCTTTTACCAAACCAAACCCATGTGAGGTCAACAAAATATAGTTGTCCCCGATTTTGTACTGAAATGGTTTTCTTTCGTTCGTTTTTTACGGTCTCGTGACTGTAAGTGAGTCGCAAATCAGCTGACGGAAATGCTCTAACGATTTCATAATGTTTATTCGCCAGATCACATTGTGCTCATTTGGGACGAATTACCGGCTCTGCTAGGCAAATCTGTCAAGTCTCAAAATAAGCAGGCCAGCAGAAAAGGGGCCCAACAACGTCTCTGCCACATATCGAATATCCCCAAGTTTATGAGAAATAAATCTACTTGAAACAAAAGATTCCCTAGAATATACATTTTTATAATGGAATTTCATTATAACAATGCAGCTGTTTGTTGCAGAAAACCCCCACCAAAAAAAAACAAAAAACAAAAAAATTCTCTTCTAGACTTTGCGCAAACAAACTACATTCAATAAATATATAGTAGAAACTTGATGTTTCAATTCCATGTCGTTTCGCATATACCTATACAAAGGCAACGAACGAACGAAAAATATTGTTGGAAACACAACAAAAAATACAAATAAAAATTGTACTATATATTCAATATAACAACAACAACAAACGAGATGTTGTATATTCAGTCGTTTATATGAACGAATCGAATGAATAAAATACAAAAAAAAAACTTGCGACGCAGTACTTGTACTGCAAAACAACAACAGCACAGAAAACGACGACGACAACGAAATAAAACAGAAAAAATGAATCTTTTGAATTCGGCTCATACTCGTATTAACAACAACAGCAGCAAAAATAAAGGAAAAACGTTGCAAAACAACAACAGCAATTCTATACTCACGTCGTCGTTGTACTCATACTCGAGCGAACCTCTCATACTCGTGAGTTCCCCCATCGACCCCTTCGCAAACGGTTTGTTCTTGGTGTTGTGTCGTATGTTGTTCTTACTACACATACATTTCGCGTTGATTCCTCCACGTACACAAACGCAGTCGAACACTTGTATGTGAGTTCCACTCACTTAAGTGAGCGAGCGAAAAAAAAGCGGCAGAATTGTCAGTGAGTCGCGAGGACATTGACATTTTGCATTTTTGTTTCGTTCAACATTTTCGTTTCACTTCCACAACGTTCCATCACTCATCATCACACAACAAAACTTTATTTTTGCTAACCATATTTTTGTTGTTTATATAGAACTTGTTCTCGCTTACGTTCTTTTATTTGTTTTTGTTCTCTGTTTCTTCTTCTTCTATTCTGTTCTTTAACTCGATGGTTTGTTCTTTCGTATTAGCACTGCTTTGGATTTTCCTTCAATACCAAATCGGCGTTTCGGTTTTTGTTATTATTTGTTGTGAAAAGTTTTCTTGAAAACGAAAAAAAAAAAAAAAACAAGAAAAATACAACTGCAGCGAGAAAACTTGAAAGAAGCAGCAGAATATGAAAGAATTCCAAAGTTGTGTGATGGCAAAAATATCGAATTGTGTTAATATTTGCGCTATTTCTTAGGTAAGTGTTAAAGTCCCGATTCGCACTAGACAACCTTACGTGCGGCAATTTGTACGCTTGCCTTTTGAACTTGCAATTCGGTTTTGACAATTTTTGTTTTCATTATTACCTTCTCAAATAGAATTAAAAATGTCAAAATAATCTGCAGCCAACTTCGCACTAAAGAAAAACACAAAAGCAATTGCCAGCAAGTTGCAAGTTGTGTTCCTTACAAACTGAGAAGAGTTGCGGCAATTAAAATTGTCTAGTGTAAATCGGGCAAACAATTGTGGATTATAACCGGTTCGAACCCTATTTGAAGCGGTTTCATTCATTGGCTGTCTTCGTTGTAGCGGATACTGCCACTCCATTTTAGTTCTCCTTAACGGGCCTGAAATTGTGAATGAATTGTTTGCATAACATCATGGTCGCCCTCAAAAAAGTTTAACGGCGTTACATCGTAGCTCTGAGGCGGCAAATTGACATCGCCTAGACGACTGATAACGCGATTAGAGAATTTGGCGCGCCAAAGATCGTGTGTGGCATGGGTTCCTCCTTCTCGTCTCGTTTATGAGCTGTTTCCCGGCATGAATATATTTAATGAGCCAGCTGGACTATATCAGTCCAAACAATTCAAACCCTGCAGCCAGAAAGGCGTTAAAAAATTACAACTACGGAAGGCGTAGACAGCAAAGACCTTGGTATTACGTAATGGAGAAAGGAAATACAAGACCGAAGTGCTTGGTAATCGTTTATTTAGCGGCCACAGACCAACAAAAGATTTTGAGTCAACATAAGTACGTTGGAGAAGAAGAGGGATTCCTCAAAGGGTAACCCAAACCTTTGCAAATAACTGAAGACTTTAATCAGCTGTAGGAAACGAAGGTTCTTTCTGGGTAGGAGAAGAAGACATAGTCCTGAGTGTCTTCGATAATCGATTGTAAATAACTTAGTGCCTTCATCATCTGTGTATTTTTAGGAGAAAATTCTAAAAATGACTTGGGATATATGAGCAAAAGTAGACGAAACTTTCTACGTTTTGGATCGGTCAACTTATGATGAGGAGGGAACTACATGTGTAACTCCACAGTATAGGCAAATACCTTATGAACTGAAGATTTCCGTCTGTATAGAATGGAAATACCTCCGGAAGACGATAATCACAAACACCTCTTGAACGGAAATAAGCCCCGTAAAAAGACATTTCTGACAACGAATGAGACAGTCGAATTAAGATCTTCGAAATTATAATTGGTGAAATCCGAAATAGTCCTAGCAAAAATAGGTTTTGAGCTAAAAGCAATTACACGGAACCAGGAGTTTTTCTTTAGGAAATACCTCCCGAAGACGGTAATCAAAAAATTCTCTACAAATGAGTGGTAGAAAGTCAAACTATAGCAATCCTAAGAGAAACCAGCGTTCCCTGGATTAAAGAGTGACATATGCGTATCTGAAATCAGTTGTCCTAGCCACCTAAACTGAGTTTGTTCACCTACACAGAAATACTCCGGGATTTGTTTGACTCATAAGAACAGTTCTTCCTTAGGTTTAGTTTAGGGAATCGTAATCAGCCCGGGTGTTGGAAGCTACTACTATACTTGGCGACATGAGTGTCTGTCCTTGTGGAGAACTAAGAAATATAGAGAAAATAAAAGAAGGAAAGGGAATGTGGGGAGACTCCAACATGTGGGAAAACTCCAACATGTTTGGAACCTCCGACAAGTAGGGAAACTCCTTCTGTTCATATGTAGGTAATTGCCCTCCGAAACGAGGGCTTCTTCTGGAACACAGAATGGAACATCTTGAATATGAATAAATGAAGCATTCGAAACTGAGATTTTTCTGCTGTACATGCGTAGAAGAACCTTTGAAATAGTGGAGAACCTCCAAAACTTACATTCTTCTGCAGATAAGTTCTTCTTTCTTGAAACTGTCAGCGACACTCAGCTATCTTCTGGACATTTCGACTGGTGTTTAAAATGATCGTTTCTCATTTTATGGCCGACCGATTGTCAGACAATATATGTGTGTTTTTTTCGTATTCAAAAAGTCTTAAACAAATATTGCAAATAATTACATTAAAAAAAAAATAAATTCATGCATAATTAATATTATTTATTCTCCAAGGAAACCAAACATAAAAAAAACCTCCACTAAACTCATGGAAAACCATGTTTTCCCTCCATTGTATATTTTTCGGGAAATCATTTGTATAATAATTGTAATTATAAATAAACAATGATCGAAACAAACCCACCCCCCCCCCCCCATACATTTATTAAAATTATTTCCCCATGTACTTATGTTTGCACATAAATGGTTCTGTTGTTGTTGTGTTTTTACCATTTGTTTATACAACTTTTTAATTGACTTGAATACACGACGAACAGATCGACGGACAACACTTTTCATTTGTTTCATGTTTGTTGGCATTTGAGCTGTGTGAGTTAAGAGAGTGTTAATTAAAAAAGTTTTGGCACTATGTGATTTCATTTCTTTATTTTATTCATTTTCTTAATTTATTTCTTGATATGATATTGTTTAAATGGAATTTCGCTCAATTACAACTTGTTCGAACTTAATGAATGATTTATGATTGTGGACAACAGAAAAAATGAAATGCCAAATTGATTTTATTTATTGTTCATGGCGGAATGACTTTATTTAAAAATCAAGGCAATCTCCGAAGCGGAAGACTATCTGTGGTACACAGAAAAAATAGTAACTCAGTAACTGATAAAATTTGCAGTCCCTTGGGGCTTATGAGAGAATACTCTGTATAGCGAGGTGTCATCCACTTTTCTGGCTATATTTAAAACTCATGTGCAAAGAAATCTCGAAACTGAAGTTTTCATCCAGTGCAGAAGAAGAACATGTTCCCAGTCATTGATTTGATTCTGTCGGAAAGAAGAAATCTTTTGAAACAGGACATTTTTATCTGTACAGCAAATGAGAATCTCCATAACCGAGGATTCTATTCTCCTATGGAAGGCGAATATCTTTCGCAACCCAGGACTTTCTGCCATACGGCAGACGTTAGCCTTCGTATGCAAAGGATTTCTTCCACATGGAAGGGGAGAACTTCCAAAACTGAAGTCCATAATTCTAAGGAAAATGAGACCTCCAATGTAGAATAATGGAGAACCAAAATTTCTGAGGTCTTTTCAACTGAAGATAACCTTCGAAACCAAAGTATTTATTCAATAAATAAAAAGGGAATCCCTACAACACAGTTTCGTTTGTATAAACTAAAGTTGGATATGGAATTAGAAGGTAGATAAGCTCCGAATCTTAGATTTCTCTTCTGCACAAGAGAGGTTAACAACTGAAACTGGAAGTTTGTCTTTAACAGAGCAAAAGAAAACTTTAAAAAACTAGATTTCTCTGCTGTATAGAAAGTAGGAAACTTCAGAAACTACATAAGTAGATAACCATTTGCACATTGGAAGGGAGTAACAGACCGAGGTTATTCTTATCTGAGTAAAACAAACGTTAGGAACCGAGGTTTTTGTGTAGAACTGGTGTAGAAGAACCTGGGAAACCCCGATACTTCAACTCTTCCTATGTAGATTACCTCTTAAACCGGGGTTTTTCCTTTGATCAGAAAAAGAAAACCCCGCAAACTCAGGTTTTTGTTCTGCTCTGGAGATAAAACCCTCCGAACCTGGTGGTTCTAAACTCTAGAGAAGAAGAGGGGTTTTTCACGAAACATTAGAAACCGAAGTGGTCTTCCATTTTCAAAAGACTGAATTATCGCACTTCCAATGTCTCTCTTCGGTAACGAATTTTCCGTATGGAACCAGGTGCCTCAGAATCTGTAATATTTTTCACATCTCTAGAATTTCATAACATTTCTCTAAACCACATTATAGAATAAATTGCGTCTTATTTGTCTATGTGAAATGGTTACGTTTCGTTAATTTAACTCCCACCACCTCAGCAAACTAAAACCAGTTTGGTGGGTTGAGTGGGACGGGGGATCATCACCACCACCGACCGCACTGTACCAAAACAATAAGGTGGAAAATGTAACATAAAAAGTGAATGCGCCACCCCCTCCGTAACAGATGAGGGTTATTTTACGACCCTATCCCAACCGGCATTTTTGCATCGTTGCTTGTGTTGTTGTTGGTGTTTTTTTTTGTATGTGTGCCGTTTTCACGTTTCTCCTTTCCATGTCATGTTCATGCTATGTTTTTGTTATGAAACACAAGCGAAGAAGAAGAACAAAAAGCAGAATACAGTTGAAGTGACAGCGAGAAATGATAACAACAGAAACGACGCAAATGTCAAAACACTACACTCACAGACAAATTCATGCACTGAATCTCGCCAATCTCACTCACACCGTTACACCAGCACTGCTTGCATTTCAATAATAAGGAAAGCAAAAAAGAAGAAGAATATTTTGGGAGCTGAATGATTTTTCTAGAGCGCCAAAACCCCCACTAACTGACAATGAAATTGTACGTACATACGCGAAACGGAAATGAGAACAAGACCAAGCAAAAAAAAAAGCTTTTTCTTCGTGTGACACTCATGCTCTTGCCCACAAAGAACGTAGCAAAAATATTAGCGCGTTCACAGTTAAGAGAGTTGGGTGCTCAGTTTAATGAGAGAACTTGTGTGCGCGAAAAGAGCGACACATTTTATTGTTTTACATTTCGTATATGGTTTGGATGAGTGAAGAGGAAGGCGCACCGGAAAGCTCTTTTTCCCATTTTGGCCCCTGTGCTAAATTATGTTGTGCAATTTGCTGGTTTTTATCAGAGGTTTTCCGTTTTCGCAATGTTTTGTATTAAAAATGCATTGAATTTAGAGAAATTGCGAAATAAAGAGAAGAATAAATACAATTACAGTCAAAACTCGCTAGAACGATCTCCTGTACAACGAAGTTATCATCATTGCGAATTTATTTTATTTATTTAAAGTTAACAGACTTTTTGGTCTATGGGGAATTTTCTATAGGAATGCGTTACAACCTGGGCTTTTCGTCCTTCATTCGGTGTTTGAGGACTGTTTTTTGTAAATACCTCCAGTAAGGACAGAAATTCTGACTCAATGACAGTCTAGAGTTTTACATGGCTTAGGAGTACTCTCTTACTCGTAAAGTTTACAAGATGGCTGCTAAAGAATGTTTAAATGGTCTTAACAGGATGTTAAACCTGGGTTTGATGTGTGATATTCGCGCACACTTCCTATCACATCACGCACGACCATTCAGAATTCACTCTGGCTTTTGAAACTATTTTTATTCGTGGGAATATCAGAAAAGCCGACTTTGCTAGTTTAGTTTAGCCATGTCCCGCCTGATAAATCTCATAAAAATCTCCACTTTCTCGAATGCAGTCAAATGTCCTAAATTGAAGAAAGGAGCCAGTTGACACACCGCTTGAGGTGTTTCCCAATCAAATATTCCTCTGAGCCACTTTAAAATGTTGATATTTGCCAGCCAAAAGCCCCCTGTAGATGAGGGTTTTCTGTAAGTCGACTAAAGTTTTTTTCTTTTACTAGAGTTCTGCTGTTCTTTTAACTTTCACTTTGACTTTTGTTTTAATTTCTTGATATTTTTTAATAATACTTATATTTAATTGTTTAAATATTTAGAACGAGTTTTTATTTCAGCTAATTATATTTCTTATAGCAAGTAGTTGGACTTCTGTTACTGTTACTCTCTCTGCCTCTATACTCTTGGTCTGTATTTCACTACATCGACCTAGTAATAATATTTACAATTTATTATGAAATATAAAAACATTATAATTAATAATTTTTTTGGCCACCGTTTGCTCTTGATGAGTTCTGAGCTCCCTTTTTTATGTTAAAGAGATTTTCCATCTCTATCAGTGGCATCATTGGTAAAGTACTCTCATTGCTCTCTTGTAGGTGTGTGAACGGTATTAAACGTTTACCGGGGAATTTAAAAAGTGTCGTACCTTTTGTATGCTTCTCTTGGAGGAAGTTATCAAATCGTTGACAACAATTTAATTATTTATTTATTTATTAATTACAATACAAAGTAAGTTTATATTCTAATTTTGGGTCCAAGGGTAAACCGGGTGACACAGACCATTTGGCTTGATTTTTTGCAGCGACAGACCAATGCCTCTGGTGGGAATCGAACCCACAACCCCCACGCTACAACTCACCTACCGGGGCGCCTAACAATTTAATTAGTTTTATTAAAAAAGGTTATTTGCAATTTTTAAGTTCAATAAAGATAACGGAAGTCTTGAGTTTCTCTTTCATGCTCTTATTATATTGAGATAAAGAGACGTTATGTTATGTTGTTACCATGCTTTATTCCCCGACATTCCTTATTTTTAGTGTTCATGTCCGGGGAATTTTTGTGAGTTGATTTCGATTTTGATGGTAGTGTATTTTGTTTAAATCTTTTTTTTTTTTTTCAAAAACAACTTGTGTTTTTTACTCATTTCCAAATAGCTGCCTTTAGTTTTATATGAACTTTAACTGCTTTAACTCTCTAAGCTTTCTCCCGGCTGGTTTTACCCGTTGTCACCATATCTCTTTATCAACTTTTCTCGCCTTTACTCAGCACATCTCTGCCTCTGTCTCTCTCAATTTAATGTTTATATTCCATGTTCCATTTCCTAATGTTATGCTACATTTTTTTGTTGTCCTTTGTTTGTTTATCTCTCATTTTCTAGGTTTTAGTGCCTGTGTTATGTAGTATGTGGCTGCAAGTTTATGAGTGATTGAGGTCTGAGGTTTAGTTATACGATTCGAGAATAGGCCGTTAAAACAGTCTGTGGGTCTGTCGGTCGTCTAGAATGTTATTCTGCTTCCTCTTATTTTATTGGTACACATTGTACATGGATAATAGTTAGCCTGCAATGTCCGCCCTCCGTTCGCTGGGCTTCGTTTGCATTTGATGTGTAATTTGTTTGATTCTCTTGCACATTCCATTCGGTGGCGGTCCTTAGACAATTGTAAACATAATGTCGCAGGAGTTTTGTGCGCCCATTTTGCCCACAACATAATTTAGAGCAGCTGCTGTACCACTAACGGTCTGTTGTCTCACACTCTGTAAGTGCTCAGTACTCTTTCAGTTTGTTGTAGTAAACCCGTTCTCTTTTCCCTGCTCATTGGCTGGAAAACAGGCTCGCTCTCTCTCTCTGGTGCTGCTTTCTTTCTCCCCCTTCAAATTACTGCTAATGTTTTCCTCAAAAACTTGGGTGGGTGGATGGTAAATGTTATAACAAAAGTTTGTTATTGATCCCCGTGTTTTTCTTTTTTTGGTGAGTCCTTTAAACAGGGTTTTCTTCCACAGAAGGAAATTTTCTGTATATGTATGGATTTTATTAGTCTGCTGCTGTTTGCCTTGGTCTGAGACAGGCAGACGGGTCTGAGTTTGAATGTCTGTCTGTGTGGTTTATTACGTCACGTGGGAGGGTTTTTTTCTTCGTCTTCTTCTGTGCCGCCGTTTATTCGGGTATTCTGCATTTTAAAGCTCCTTTTTTTGTGTGTAATTTCTAATATCGAATGTCTGCGATTTCGCCAAAGTTATTATGACTGTTTGTGTGTGTGTCGTTGTCGTTTTTCTGTCTTGAAGGTATTTTTCCTTTGTGTGTGTGTTTTTTTGTGTGAATGTTCTTGAGCGTTTAAAGTATTTTTTTATGTTTTCTGATGTTTTCATGACACTGTTGTTGTTGTTGTTTTGCTATTTTAGCCGTCTTTTTACGTTTTCATTGTTTGTTTCATTGAAAGATGCCCTTAAGCTGTTGCTGTCTTTGATTCTTCACTTTAAAAGTGTTAAATTTTATATATTTGTATGTATAGTTTTTCTCATATTTTTTTTTCGCATCTTCTGTTCGTTGCATGGATTTTCCTCTTTATGCCGTTTTTTCCCTTCTTTTGCTAAATTTGCTCGAGGAAGTTTAGTGGAACACATTGTCAGTATCATCTGAAGGAAAAATAATAAGAGAACAGTATTGTTTTTTTTTTTTTTTATTTAAACGTAATTGATGGAACAGAACATTTTTTTCAAGTGTATGTGAAAAGACTTCATTTTGTACAGTTTTATATTCTTCACAGGACGTACTAAACGGTCATTTGCAAGAAAGTCCAATAAGATTTGACTACAAATTAAACCGTTGTTCAGCTTCCTATTGTAAATTAAAGGGGTATTTAACGAAATTAACCAACACATGTCAAAGAAACTCATTCGTCCATTTAAATAAACAAACAGTTTGTAATGTAATATCCGGTTTAGAAACATCTCCATATGAGTTTCGTCGAATTTCAGAATTCACTTCGAATTCAAAAATCGTGGGCCTGCGTTTAAACCAGAGAAAAGGCAAACGACAATGGGAAATTGTTTGTGTGATGTAAGAGTCCAGGCAATTATAAAGACATTACCTATGTTAAATTGTTTTGGAGCGATAATTATGTTTGCACAATGTAATATTTCGCTCTTGTCAAGTGGTGTATGAAGTGGTCATGCTTAAGACACGTGTGGTTTGTATGATAGTTGAAACAAGAACTGACGTTAATTGATCTTAATAAATACAAGAGGATAATAAGATGTATCGATAACAATGCGAATCGATTATGGTCATAACAGAATTAACACATGAAGGATCTCGATTAAAAAAATCAAAAATATTTTATTTATGGTTAGCATTTACACTTACCTAGTGTTTGAGTCCAGACGAATATATGTTCGTTAATCGTAACTTTTATTTTCTGGATGAAATGGAATTACTTGTTGTAGAAGTTGAGGTGTAAAGTATTCAGTTGATGCATAGAAGTTTCAGCCCTCACAAGTGTATGAAAGCAATCCAGTGTTGTAAAGCGCAAAGACTCAAAGACAGGTATGCTTCGTTTAGACGCAGCTGTTTGCTTGAGATCAATTGAGTGACTAAAATAATCACGCAAATGTACACCGTCAATCTGACATCGGGCGATAATAACATTGTAATCCCTAATGTAAACACGCCCCAAACGTAATCTTATCGAAATCGAGTTGATCAATTTGCACAGTATGCGAACGATATGTAATCCACCTTTAGACACTCTACATCATACAACCTTCGTTGTATACGATCTGTCTATCCATTGCAGTTTAAACTCCATTTTCCAACAAAAGAAAAACAATTTTAAATGGCGCAGTTTTTTTTTTTTTTTACGCATTTATAAACAGCAATTAACTTGAACGCAAAATACAAACGCAAAAAAAAAAAACGAGAAAATAAACGGTGCCCTAATAATGTTTAATTATAACTACCGCCTATTTAAATTTAGCAACAACAATTTGAAACACTCTAAATTGAACAAAATCAACCAACAACAGACACAAGCAACTAAAGTTGTCTACAAAAGAACGAGGCAAACAACAGCAACAACAACAGAAAGCAGCAACAACGTTGCCACCATATTGCTGCAGACTTTATCGACAGGAAACTTAATTAAAAAAAAAAAAAAAAAAAAAAAAACGACATTGACAGCCACAATCAAAAAGAGTTGCTGGCAACAAACGAGAAAAACACAGCAGCACCAAACAACGAAACGCGAAGCAACCAACAACATTGGTCGCCGCACCGCCAGCAGCAGCGCTGTAATGGAGGAATTTTTCATGTAGCCCCAAGCAAAAAAACAAAAAAAAAAAATGGGGAGTTGCCAAACGGACGGACAAATGGGTGGATAGACGACTAAATGGTCTGGCTTTGGCGTTTGCGTTTTTTTTGTCCAACTCGCTTTTCTCTGAAGTTGGATAGACAACAACACAGCGCAAAAGACAGCAAAGAATGTGTAATCATAATAATGTTACAGTAAACTTGCAACTTGAGGCAAGTCTGTGGAGAAAAAAAATGTATTAGGAAAAACTTGTTTTTTTTTTTTGTTGTTGTTCGATTTCTGCATTGAAATGGTGTGGCAAAGGCAATGTTCAATGAAGTAAGACCCAGCAAAAGAAAAGAAAACTGGTTACTGCAATTTTTTGTTGTTGTTGTCGGTCGCTAGTAACAAGATTTTCTTTTTAATGCGATTTGTTTAAAGAATGAGGTTTTTTTTTTAACATGAATATTACACTCGAAGAAGGTTGTTAGTGTTGGCGTTAAATATACGACGCAAAACGTACAAGAAAACTTCAAAGCAGGCATGTCAAGAAAAAAACTCTGTAAAACTGAAATTGAATTAAGTGTTTTTTTTATTATAAGATTGAAAAATCACCAACACTTCGATGCTTTTTGTAGGTTCATATTCAAAAGATTAGTGGAACCTATGAAATAGCTGCAACTGTTGCAGCAGCAGCAATTTAGCGAGTCGCGTTGATCAGTTCGCTGCCTTAACTGATCCATACTTTTCTAAAGCAAAATATAATAATTTTCTTTGTTTCTTTTCATTTCAGGTATGTATCCACGATACGATTCACCAAATAACTGATTTCGTAGATTGTAATTTGACAATTAGGTTAACCTAAAGTCTCTTTAAAAGGCGTACATTGTGTACAAGTCTTTGATCTCATCTAGACCGGAATTACAGTCTTATCGCTTGCTATGGTTATTTGACAATGATTTCATGGGCTTTTTCCGAAGAACAGATGAAAAGCGTTTTAAAAGAAGGCAACGAATGCGGAGAAACATAGTAAACAGAAGTCAAAGGCAGCGGGAAATATAATAAACATAGAAAAGACATTTAAACTGACAATCAGAAGGACGGAATAAGCGAAATAATACAAACGAAATGATAGACAATGAAAAATGCTGTCTCGGATAAATGTAAAAAATCTTATAAGAAAATGAACAGATGATTCTGATACAAATGTAACCACAGACCATAGATGAATAGTCCGAGAAACTAGTTAAATATTCATTTGGAAGAATGAGTAGACAAAAGAGATTTCCTTTCCTGATAATTATTTTAGATTTTCAAATGAATCAAACACAGATGCCAGATAATAGAGCTTCAATATTGGATAAGCTCTAGAAATAAAATGAGTAAGAACATGTGAACCACACCACCTGATTGAGTTTCGCCATACTACGACAGCTGCGCTTTCCAACACTGGCATTTTGTTTTCTATTTGTTAACATTTACATTTTCTTGTGTGACCTGGCTGCAACAAGTCACGCTACAACCTCTTAAACCTTTCACTTTCCAACACTGTTTTACTTTGTGGCTGTTCACTGTATCAGCTGTTCGCTTTGTACAGAGAAATTTATATTTTGAGAAGTTTTTGTTGAAAAAAAGTGCCAATACATACTACAAAAGTATAAAAAAAGAAAGGAAAATAAAGAATAAAATGCAATGATGTGCCAAAGAGCAAGGAATACGGTGATCCTTGCTAACGATAATTCCGGGAACCGAATTTTTCGTTCCCATTGATAATTTGGATTTGGGAGTTCAGTGAAATTGAATGGAATGGAATTCGCACAAACCCACACAATTGATTTCTGTTGTGAGATTGGAAATTGCCAATACCAGATAATTCTGGATACAATTGAATTACAAGTGGCCGAAAACTGAATGTCTGCGACACATCGGACAAGAATCAAGGAAGAGAGAAACGAAAATGTCACGGAATTCACAGGTAAGAGTGATTTTTAGCCCAATTACAGATGTCTATTTTGCCATCACAAGTACTATGAGTAATAGTGGGGAATTTCCTTGAGATTTTGGCGTTTTATGTTTACAAGTTTTGTTTTTAAGAAACCCACTGAGGCTGGGTCAAGGTGGGATATTCACAATAACTACAACAAATTCCACATGGAAAGAATTTGCATCGATTAAAGGAAATATGAATTCATCCTCAAACAAACAAAAAAATTGAAGTATAAATTCTTTTGTAAATAATCAATATGTACTGGGTATTTTTTGCGGGTGTCCTGAATTTTTTTTGCAAAAAAATTAAACTTTTTTTCTCTTTCATCTCTACATAGAAACCTGCCCCTCAACTTATAAATTGAAGTGTGTTTTGTGTTCAATACACTTGCTCCGGCGCAGTACCCGGTTAAAGTCAACTTCAACTTCAATTAGAAAAATAAAAATACAAAAACTTGAAAAAACGCCCCGGTACTTCTTTTCTGGCACTGATGCCGGTGTTGCCTATCATAGTTGTTTGTTGAGTAGGTCAGGAATGTTACGACAATGACGACGGCAACGGCAACGCCAATGATGATGATGATGATGATGTTGTTGCGCTGCCGCTGTTGCTCTTGTGCGCTGTACCTATGCCATGCCACACATACATACATACGTATGTGCTATAAAATTGTATGTGTTGTTACAACTTCAACCCGTACAGGGTGAACTGAAAAAAAATGCCTCAGTCATTGCCACACTAACTCACATATTTACAGTTATGTCTACTGGTTATTGCTTGTTTGCCTTTGCCTGTGCGATTGTTGTTAGGCCCAAACCGGAGTCTACGGAGTTTGTGCCTGAGAGTGCCTGGCCATGTCCAATGAAATACAGTGTGTTTTTAATTTTTCTTTATTTCTTTTGTCGATTCCCTGGGTTTCCTCCTCTCCGCTGAGTAGAGTGTAAAGGGAGGATTACAACAATTTGCCGACCCGGCCTCTTGATGGGTAGTGTACACTACACACTGGCGGCGGCGGCCATAGTTGTCTGCTGTGATTAGATGCATATTGGTTTGGGGGGCTTTGGTTAAGTGGTGGCTGGGTGTTGTTGCTTGGGTCGCTGGGTCGTCCGTCTGCCTGGAATTGGTTATAACAGTGAGCTTATGGCGGGACAAGTGTGTATGTAGTTGGTATGGCTTTGGCATTAACATCGATCCATAGCTAACAACACCAAGACCATGTAAATAATGTGGACACATGTGTGTGATGTGGTGTGGCATGTTGCATGTGGTACTACATCTATCAACATTATGTTGCATGTTTTCCCAGCCATACAAGGCTGTTTGTTGCTCGGATTGTTTTCCCATTTTCGTTTATGCCAGTTGTTGTTGGCATAAACTGCCTAGGCCAACTGAGAACTTCATGTTGGCTTGATTTGCCACAACTAGCGTCATAAAAATAAATTAATAAAGTTTACTGTTTAAAGTTTTATCACTTTGATTTCATACGTACGTACATACCTGCTGTATTTTGCATTGCATATATCCTTTGACCCGGTTTAGTGCTAGGTTAGGCTGGGAAAGGAAGTCAGTAGTCAGTCAGTCTGCCAACAAGGAAGCGCATTCACTTTTATGCAATAGCTCTCAGTGGAAGGTAGAAACATTTAAACAAGTACATAGATATTTTTGCAAAGTTTATATCTTAGTGAATTTAGGAGTTTGAGAGAAGTATTTGCTAGTTATATATCTGACAATAATGCTCGTCCCCGACTCCAAATTTTATTTACTCATAAAATAAATAGACCGCATTGAAAACAAGTTAATCTGTGAATAGTTTTTAAAATTTGAAATATTTTCGATTATATGAATTGTTTTTATCTTTAAGATATAAACGCACCTCAATGTCTAGGAATGGTGGAGCAAAATACAATTTTTGCAATTTTGTTGTTGAACAAAAGAAGTCTGAGTCGAGCTGGAGTGTACCGCCTTTTGTCAAATCGTTGTTTGCCTTGAGAACTCTTCGCGTGCCTTTCCGACAGACCCCTCGAGCCATCAAAGCTGTGCCGTACTTTGCCTTCCTAGAACACACACATTCACATACATTGTGTATTCCGTCGTAGAGGAGTTCAGTTTGATGTGGCCCAAAACACCTTGTCTCCACTTTCGCTTTGTCCGAACTTTGTAACTCAACCCTCGTTCCTTCTCAGCTATGCAGTTTTATGAGCCTCTTTCTATGTCATTATTTTAATATTTATTAAACTTTTCCATTTTACTCGCTCTATATACATACGTGTATATCGTAGATAGTCCGTATGCAGCGAACGGAATGTTGGAGATACTACACCTCATTTACAATGTGCGTGTTAAGGTTTTATTAACACAACAACTATCGGGTTTTCTCTTCTACGAAAACTTCAACAACCAGTCAGCCTTACATTAAAGGCCCTTGATTTAGTTGTGTCCCCCCCTCCCTCGAAAACAGGAAGTAGATGAGAATGGTGGCCAACGATGAAATCAACTACACAAACTTACCACATAACATTTATAAAGGTATTTGCTGAAAGAGCGGGAAAACTTACATAAAAGTTAAATTTATCAAATGGTGTTTTTTTTTTCATGGAAAAAATGGGTTAAAGTTTTCATTCGATTTCGTTTCTTTGATATTTTGCTTGTTGAGCCGTTGTAATAAATTTACATGCAGCGAGTGAGGCAAGGAAAAGTTATTCTTTTTTTTTTCAAAGTTTTGTTGTTTGTGGTGATATGGTTGTTGTTGGGTTTATTTAGTACAAGGTTTTCCCCCCCCTTTTTAAGTTATGGGCCCGGTTAGTCTGGCCTGCGTTATTTGTTTTAAGAAAAAAAAAAACGTTTTTCTTGTCTTGTTTGGCTAGCAAAGAAATTATAAACAATTATAGTTGGTGGTGAAATTTAAAATATTTCTGTGAGTTGACGAAAGCGATCATGTTGTTTATCAATGATTATACTTTTTTTTTTTTTTAATTTAATGGTAGTAAAAAGGTTTTTTTTTTAAATTCTTTAATTGATAAGTTATGAGAGGGTTCTAAGGTTGCGAGTAGCATTGAAAAGGCTGGCATAATTTTGACATGCATACTTTCAACTTTCAAATACGATAATTTTCTTTAATGTCGTAGAAATGTTTTAGTTTTTAAAATTCTTGACACACTTTCAGTTTTCAGCTTTCTGTAGTGTAATTTTAAAATTGTTATACAATTTAGCCAATATGGAAAACTAATTTGCACAGCTATTACACTAGAAACTCAGGTTTAAATCTTTTGTCCTTGATGTCGCCCTTAGCAGGGAGAATACTTTAATATCTCAGAATCCATGTGAAGTTTTTTCTAGACAAACCGTCATCATATGATGAATCCTTAGCCAAACCAAATCCATGACAATGACTACGTGTGGATTTAAAAAAAAATTATATAAATTTAAAAAAAATTATATACATTTACATGTACTTTTTGTCCAGTCTTGGCATACTTTTAGGCATTAACTTTTTTTTTACTGTTTTATAAAACCTATTTTAAGAAAACTGCAATTTTTTGTAATCTAAATAATGTCGTCACATAATGTCAAGCAAATTGAAAGGCGTTGACCTTTTACGAGCTCCCCCCCCCTCCCCACCATTTAAATCAATCAATCATTCGTTGATCACTTTGTTTGACTGTCACACAGACTTAGAAGCTTTTTGCAGCATTTTTTAAAATAAAATTAGCATTAAAATCCTTTAATTATTCAACATATTTTGGCAAACTCATTTAATATTATAGTGTATTTTAAGTACATAAATCGTAAATATAGCATTGTATACGGGTGTATGTAAGGCTTCATTTACATGCGATTATGTGTAGACTTAACCAAGAAATGAAGAAGAGAAAACACAGCAAGAAACAGAGTATACTTGTAGGAGATTTGGCAAAACATTTGCTGGAATAATTAGATGTGTTTATGCATAATTTAACAACATTTTCTTTCAGTGTTTATTTTCTTTTTTTCTATGGGGCTCTGCTTAAAGAAATATTTGTCGTGCACATAAAATAATAATACCCGCTTTAACGTCATATGACAACAGCAGAAATGATTGAAGATGGAAGTATGCCAGTTTTAAAAGAAGTGGGCGTTATTGCTTGTTATTACAAGGCGTTTATAGGAGCCAATTATATTCTGTTGACCTTTTCCCTAAGCAAAGGAATAAATAGTTCATGCAACACAAGTTCAAATGAGGCAAAGGGCAACATGGTGAGAATCAATTGTGAATCATTGTCAACTGTGGGCAAGATCATAGGTCGATTGATTCTGGACTGGAGAAATTTTACATTGCTGCTCCCCTTACAAAATTACATTTGTCGTTTAGTGGAATTATCGCACGAGCCTTCCTATTTCTTAGCCTGAAAGTATGCTAAGCATTTTCGTTTTTTGTTTTATTAAAATAAATTCCATTTTTAATTATCCATAATTGCCTGCCTTAATAAGTTATGGTTACTTTTAATTGTATCTCGGATTATTCAGCGGTTTATATTTTCTATATTTCACAGGCATTTAAACGCAATTTCTCCAAAGTTTGCCATACTTTTGAAGGCTCAACGTTTTCTCTCAACAACCAGCCAACCACCAACAGATCCATCTCACAAGGGAATGGAATATTTCAAACATTGTGGGGTGTGGGCTTTAAATGAAAATAAGGATTCACCGCATTTGTTTAGATTGCATAAGAAAAAAAAAGTATAACAATAACGAAAGGCTTTCACATATTTCAATAAGATGGCTGGCATACTTTAAGGATTTTCCATTTCAACAAATACCTTTTTCCAAAATGTTTTTTGTTTTTTAGTTACATCTGAAACAATAAGATTTACATATGAATGTAATGGAAACAGCAACATATGCTAATATATTTTGGGGAATTTTTCTTTTTTTGTGGCGATAAGAATATCGGAATATGTGTGTATTTTTTCGTTGAATAAAACCAATGATGCAGATTTCGTAAGGCTTAATGTCAAATCAAGTGAAATCGGTAGCACAGCAATCATTTTAATAATCAGTGATTGAAACTATTTGAATTCTGGTGTTTGCCATGATTTCTTAAACGTTGCACAGCACCTGGTTTGAGTAAGGTTCAAAATGCATTGCATACGTTAAGGCTTTCAGCAATCATTTCAATGGTTTTAGGTATTGACATGAAATGAAATGAAAGAATTGAAAGGTTTTTCAATCATAGAATTACCTAGGAAACCTTTTGTTTTAAAAAACAATAAAATGGTGGTGCTGTTCAATATTGGAAATTTCGAAAAAGTTTTGCGGCACAAACCTAGCAACATTTTTCGAAACTTGCGTTGCCAACATCATTGACATTGAAATTTTTGATAAATAAATTGATAAATGGTTGTATTTTTAAAGAGGCATACTTTTAGGGAGTTCCATTCAATTAAAACCGATTATAGAATTAATAGATTTTACATGGTTTTCCCTTCCATGTCACAGAAGAACAAATATAAGATTATGTGAGGCACATCTGTCACACATTTTGTGGCGTCACTCAAAATCTTTGGTCTCTGACCCAATTAAGTGTTTGAAATCCTCCGTCCGCTTTTCACTTCAATTAATTTCGTTTCGCAATACAAAAATACCTTCTCTGAATACTGTGTACAATTTCACAGATATATTGCCGATATTGAAATCATAACAATTTCAGGCATTCAACACTGAACGTTAAGCTCTAAAAGATTGCATATCTTTAGGCGCTCAATCAATTTATCAACTCATATTAGCTGTGTTCCAGCCAATGTCATAAATACTTTACTTAATTTTATGCCATTTTAAACCTCTAGCCAAATATTTGTCATAAATAAAATAAAGTTTTAATACCAAAAGCGCCAGCCAGCTAGCGAGACGCACACTACAAGCGCAAATACATCATTGGGTAAACACGAACAGCAACAACAACCAAAAAAAAAACACAACAAACAAACATCAATATTTATGTCACATATCGGTTTATGTGTGGGTATATTTCTCAAAATTGACAATAAAGTTTATATAGCAGCGAGTATATTTTCATCACATGAATTTGTTAGACATACATCGCTCTACTACTGCATACTTGTGGTCTTTGGGGAGTAATTGAAATTAATGCAGTATAATTTTAGGATGTTTATTTGTTTGTGCTGCACTGGTGTATTATGTCACTGGCAAAAACTAATAACCAATAAAATGTTACTGACAAATTCCCCTAATAATAAAGTAATAAATAATAATGGCAATAAATTTGTACATTGGTGTGTTGTGGATTGCAGCAAAAGGTATTAGTTATGCATAAGGAAATTCAGGCAAAAATATTGCATACTTTAGGGCTAATATGGCAAAAGCATACCTTTGGGGAGTGCGAGCCCCAAACTGTGAGCGAGCCGAATTATCCTACTCAGGCGAATATTATTAATTTATGAATTTTGAAAAAAGGCTATAACAAATCTGAGTATTTGTGGGTCAAGATATTTGTAGAATTAATTGATAAACAACAAAGGGGGCGAGGTTTTTTTCTTTCGAAATAATATTTCAAAAATTGCAAATGTTGTAGATTTCAAAATCTGAATAATAAATATTTCACCGTTTATAGAAAAATTTAAATTTTTTACAAATTCGAAATAATCGTTTTTTTGAAAGTTTTTCTTTTTTTTGGAATTACTATTTACTATTTTCATAATCTTTGAATTTTCTAATCTTTGTTGTACATGGAAAATTGTTAGCTTACAGGGTTTCGCAAATAATATATATATATTTTTTTTAATTTTGTCGTTTTTTCCAATTTTTCCTATTGACGTTTTTGTGTGTTGAAACGACAATACAATAATTTCTTATTTTTCATATTTTTGGAAATAATTGAAAATTTCTTGTTTTTCATTTTTTTTTGGAAATAATTGAGAATTTCTGATCTTAATATATATTTACCCTCGACACTGATTAACTGATACACTGATTCACTGACTCTGTCACGCAGTACGTAGGAATTTAAATAGGCATTCTATAATTTTCTATAAATAATAATAATAAAAAAATAATATTTTTTTTTGTACAGAAATTGTGTTTTCCCCAAATTTTTTTTTTTATCAAAAATTTTTTTTTTCCAAAATTTTTTTTTTACAAATTTTTTTTTTTTACATAAAAATTTTTTTTTCCGAAATTTTTTTTTTAAAAATTTTTTTTTCCAACAAAATTTTTTTTTTTTCTACAAATTTTTTTTTTTCCAAAATTTTTTTTTTTTTTCAACAAAATTTTTTCCTCATATTTCAACGGGCGCCATAGGCGCATTACAACTTACTAGTTTTTCATATTTTGGAAATAATTGAAAATTTCTTATATTTTATTTTTTGGAAATAATGGAAAATTTCTTATTTTTAATTTTTTGGAAATAATTGATAATTTCTTATTTTTCATATTTTTGAAAATAATTGAAAATTTCTTATTTTTCATATTTTTGGAAATAATTGAAAATTTCTTATTTTTTGGAAATAATTGAAAATTTCTTATTTTTCATATTTTTGGAAATAATTGAAAATTTCTTATTTTTTTTTTTTTGAAAATCTTATTTTTCATTGGAAATAATGGAAAATTTCTTATTTTTCATATTTTTGGAAATAATTGAGAATTTCTTATTTTTCATTGGAAATAATTGAAAATTTCTTATTTTTCATATTTTTGAAAATAATTGAAAATTTCTTATTTTTCATATTTTTGGAAATAATTGAAAATTTCTTTTTTTTTTGGAAATAATGGAAAATTTCTTATTTTTCATTTTTTTTGGTAAATAATTGAAAATTTCTTATTTTTCATATTTTTGGAAATAATTGAGAATTTCTTATTTTTCATTGGAAATAATTTATAATTTCTTAGTTTTCATATTTTTGGAAATAATTGAAAATTTCTTATTTTTCATTTTTTTTTTTTTTTTTTGAAAATAATTGAGAATTTCTTATCTTAATATATATTTACCCTCGACACTGATTCACTGATACACTGATTCACTGGCTCTGTCACGCAGTACGTAG
Source organism: Hydrotaea cyrtoneurina (assembly GCA_958296145.1). Lineage (NCBI taxonomy): Eukaryota > Metazoa > Arthropoda > Insecta > Diptera > Muscidae > Hydrotaea > Hydrotaea cyrtoneurina. Next base: position 86,047,716 of record OY282514.1, read on the forward strand.
GAATTTAAATAGGCATTCTATAATTTTCTATAAATAATAATAATAAAAAAAATAATATTTTTTTTTGTACAGAAATTGTGTTTTCACCAAATTTTTTTTTTTTATCAAAATTTTTTTTTCCCGAAATTTTCTTTTTACAATTTTTGTTCAACAAAATTTTTTTTTTTCTACAAATTTTTTTTTTTCAAAAAATTTTTTTTTTTTCAACAACATTTTTTTTCCATATTTCAACGGGCGCCATAGGCGCATTACAACTTACTAGTTTTTCATATTTTTGGTAAATAATTGAAAATTTCTTATTTTTCATATTTTTGAAAATAATTGAAAATTTCTTATTTTTCATATTTTTGGAAATAATGGAAAATTTCTTATTTTTCATATTTTTTGGAAATAATTGAAAATTTCTTATTTTTCATCTTAATATATATTTACCCTCGACACTGATTCACTGATACACTGATTCACTGATTCACTGACTCTGTCACGCAGTACGTAGGAATTTAAATAGGCATTCTATAATAATTCTATAAATAATAATAAAAAAAATAATATTTTTTTTGTACAGAAATTGTGTTTTCCCCAAATTTTTTTTTTCCATATTTTTTTTTTCCAAATTTTTTTTTTCAAGAAATTTTTTTTTTTAAAAAAATTTTTTTTTCAAGAAAATGTTTTTTTTTCCACAACAAATTTTTTTTTTTCAGCAAACATTTTTTTTTCTACAAAATTTTTTCTTTTTCCACAAAATTTTTTTTTTTCAACAAAATTTTTTTTTTCAACATACATTTTTTTTTTCAACAAAAATTTTTTTTTTCAGCAAAAATTTTTTTTCCACAAATTTTATTTTTTTTTCGAAATTTTTTTTTACAAAATAGTTTTCTCAAAATATTTTTTACAAAATTTTTAAAATTAAGTAACAAATACTTTCTCAAAAAAATTAACGGGCGCCATAGGCGCATTACAACTTACTAGTTGGAAATAATGGACATTTTTTTTTTTTTTTTTGGAAATAAATGCAAAATTTCTTATTTTTTATTTTTCATATTTTTGGAAATAATTGATTTTTTTTTCGTTTTTTTTTTTTAATTTTTTCCTTTTTTAATATCTGTACAATATTTTCAGCCTATATCGAACACTAAATAATTCGATTCGAATACAATTTTTTTTTGTTAACTTTTTTAATCTCGATTTTTTTGCATTTAAATTTGAAAACTGCGTCTCAAACTAATTTTTGGCAAAAAAGTTGTTTGAGTTTTTTTTTATTTTTTTCTTCGTTCTTAGAAACGGGGGTCATACAATACTTTGAGCATTTCCCAAATCACTGAAAACTCTACATTTTATTGTATAACCGGTGTATGAAGTTGTGTCTCCAGTACTTTTATCTCTCTAAACATGTCTTCAGCCCAAATGTATGCCACAAAAATTAAATGTCAATAATTAAACAGCCTACAGTAAGGCTCTTCTTCTGTCATATACATATATTATTGCCTGGCCTAACCTTAAGGCTTAACCTTTATTAAAATTTCACTCTGAATGGATTTTCGGCAGACAGCTTTTGGCCTACGGTTTGGTTTTTTATTTTCCATTTTCCATGCAAACTTTTGTATGAAATTGATTTTTCTCCAGCAATATTTTCATTTAAGCCTTTTTTTCAAACAAAATGGGAAAAAAAAGCCGAAGGAAAAACTCATTATAACTGGTCTCAACAAACAGCAGAGCGAACGAACGAACGAACGGTTCAGTTCTATTCATTTCATATTCCTAAAAGTGCTTATGACTGTGTTGGCCACCGCCATCCCTCCCTGCACTACTGCACTGGGTAATCTTTGTTCACATTCATACATAAACTTGATATTACATGTGCCATTCATGCCACATTATGTTGCACCGCGCACAGTTTGTGCTCCTCTTTGAAGAACATGGCCAAATGGCTGCGGTTGGTGTGGGCCATCACATGTTGAACGTATTTATGTGTGACTGACTGGCTGGCTGGCTCTGATGTAGTAACTGTAAGTTGAAAGCTGGTTTTTCAGTTTGCTCTCTACGCTGCTGCCACTTTGTTTTGGTGCCCTGTTGGTTTTTTTTTTTTGCTTTCTGACATATGAACATTAAAGCTTTTTATGACCGGTGGTATGGCAGCAGCTACAGCCTACCTCCGCAAACATATACAAATCGTCGTATACGTATGTGGACCCAGCGATTCACTGTCTGTGCATGTCTGTGTGACAATTACCATGGCTTAAGGCCAAGGTATTTAAAATAACACTACCAGTATTACGGTTTATTATACTCGTACAAAATGTTATGATTTTTTATTGCATTGTATCGTATCGCATAATGGCTTTGTGTAATGTTGTAAACGATACGATATGATATGGGCGGTCGAATGGCGGACCGGCCATTCGTGGGGCGGGGGCGAGAACTAGTTTAATATTTCCCAGGCGTTGTTTAAATGTGTGGGACTAAAAAGACAACAATTTACATTTTGAGGTAATTATATCTTTGCCATAACTTGTAACCCCCGAAGATTTTCTAATTAAAAAAATATTGAATGTTAACGAACTCCATCGCCTGAAAGTAGGCAACACTTTGACAAAACTTCAACTCCCGAAAGTATGCACACATCTACTACATACTACAACTCAACATGCACGATGGATTTTAATTGGTTCACCACATAATTATCGGTTATAGTCTGGAAATTATTTCCGACAAAAATATCGGTCTAGCGTTTTACGCTGATCCACTTAGCTTTAATGGAAAGTATTTCCATTTGGCTTCATGGAGTCACCGACTGCCCCTCTACAGTAACTGTTGTCGTTCCAGGCATCGAATTTGATGTTTTGAAAATTATTTCCGGCAAATGTCCTTCTAGCGTTGAAAACTTTTACTGTTAGCTTTTCAGGACGCTGTCATAGTGAAACGTATATCATTGTGGCTTCCATGGAGGCAATAAATTTTCCTCTAAAGCATTTTTCAGATTTCCAGGCGACAATTTCGATAATATAAAAGATATTTCCGAAAAATCTCCTTCTAACATTATTTTAGCTGGTACTGTGAGCTTTAAGTTGAGCCCAGGGTCATAGGGAACAATATTTCCATTTGGCTTCGCTGGAGGAAATACATGTACCCTCTAGAGAAAGGATTTGTCAACATGTTGACAGCTGAATCTATAGAACGTTTTTTTTTTCCCCCAGACAAGAACTTTCGGCAACAACAGCAGAACTGTTACAGCAACAACAACTTTCATTTTTTTTTTATTTATTTATTTACTAGTAAGTTGTAATGCGCCTATGGCGCCCGTTAATTTGCTTGAGAAAGTATTTGTTACTTAATTTTAAAAATTTTGTAAAAAATATTTTGAGAAAACTATTTTGTAAAAAAAAATTTGGAAAAAAAAATAAAATTTGCTGAAAAAAAATTTTGTTGAAAAAAAAAATTTTTGTTAAAAAAAAAAATTTTTGTTGAAAAAAAAAATTTTTGTTGAAAAAAAAAATTTTGTTGAAAAAAAAAATTTTTTGTTGAAAAAAAAATTTTTGTTGAATAATACAAATTGTTGTGGAAAAAAAAAAAATTCTTGAAAAAAAAAATTTTGTGGAAAAAAAAAATTTTTTTTAAAAAAAAATTTCTTGAAAAAAAAAATTTGAAAGAAAACAAATTCTTGAAAAAAAAAAATTTTTGTAAGAAAAAAAATTTTGGGAAAAAAAAAATTGTGGTAAAAAAAAAATTTGGGGAAAACACAATTTCTGTACAAAAAAAATATTATTTTTTTTATTATTATTATTTATAGAATGCCTATTTAAATTCCTACGTACTGCGTGACAGAGTCAGTGAATCAGTGAATCAGGGAATCAGTGTATCAGTGTATCAGTGAATCAGTGTCGAGGGTAAATATATATTAAGATTATTAATTACAATACAAAGTAAATTTATATTCTAATTTTGGGTCCAAGGGTAAACCGGGTGACAAAGACCATATGTTTAGATTTTTGCAGCGACAGACCAAAGCCTCTGGTGGGAAGCGAACCCACAACCCCCACGCTGATAGGCAAGCACGCTACCAACTCGCCTACCGGGGCGCCTTAACAACTTTCATATTCTAAAAATCATTTGAGACCATTTGAAAATGTTCATTGGAAAATATTTTAAAGTATAAAAGTAAAAAAAAAAAATTTTATTCTCTTGAGGAAAAAAAATGAATTTTTTTGGCTTTCTGTCATCTCTTAAAACGCAATTTATTTCAAGTCATATTGACGGCCATCACGCTTATTTATCAATGGAATTTTGTGGGTGAATTGCACGCGCCATAGCTGATAAAATCTTCACACTTATTTTTAGTTTTTTTTTTTTTTTTGTAATAATATTCCCTTAATTACACTTCAGCCCAAAGTGATTTTGAAAAATCACAATCCCTAATGTATACGTCAAGTATTTGAATCTACTTTGTCATTTTTAAAAGCTCTCTGCAAATAAGGGAAATTCGCTGAGAGGGCCACTGTGTGAACTGTGGCCACTCGTGCCGCTGGGTCTACTTATCCATATATTCTAACGTTTTGCAAAGGACTTAGAAGTTGGGCTGGAGAACTCCATTAAACTCAAAATGTATTTATAAAATGTTTTCGGAAATCGTATGCAACTATCATAAGGAGCTTTTATGTTTTCGGAAATCCAATTCCACCATTTGTTTTCCTAATTGCATAAAGAGAAACGAAGAAAGTCATTAAACTGCTCCCCTTTCCCAAAGTGCCTAAAAGTATGCACTGACATTTCCATATAACTATGCCTTCACACTATGCAATACTATTTTCCAATTTAAATATCACTGCCTGAAATAATATTCCTTTGCATTAATTACCAAATGTCCGATAAGTTTTACGGTACTTGGTCTTTTTCTCTCTCTCCTTTTTTTGGGTTTTCCCATTAAAAGATGACACACTCAAAAATATGCCGCTTATCTTTTGACATACGCTGTTCGTCGTATCTTTATTAAACTTTGACAGGCATACATGCCGGCATCCGTAAGTTGCCTGCTGGTGGTTGTGATAATATTTTCGAAATGTAATTTATTTTTATGGGAATATTTTTGTGTGTAAATCAACATGACAATGTAGTTTGCATATTGATAACGTTGAAGAAGCAGTTGTTTAAACAAAACTTTATCAATGGAAATGGTTTTTAGTTATTTTAGTATAAAAAAAGAAGCCTTAAAGTATACTCCGAAAAATTAAAGGCAATTTTGTTCACGAACAACTGCTATGTATTACATATTTAGCAATAATCTTGAATTACTTCCTAGACATGCGAACCGGATCATCTGTAGCTTTGGCACTTAGTCACCTCAGGACAGCCGGATAAAAGCCTCTAGTCTCAATTTCTATTTCAAAGTGGTTCTCTGAAGAGGAGCTTTTTGTCCTCTGAGCCGTTTTTACCGATTTACCATTACGTTTGGATTCTGCATTTCACAGGGTCTCTCCTTTGCCATTTTCATTGTTTTTTTTTTTATTTTTAAAAATTTCCAGACATTTCCTATCAAATACATAGTCAATAAAGCCTTAACCCATTAAACACTAAGACCTTCGGTCATCACTGACATCCATTTGTAGTGATTAAAGGGTTACCTTAGTTTTTCAAAAATTTTCCTAATTTATGTGTTGCTCACCAAGAAAAGCCACAATTTGTTGTTGAACAAACTTAAAAACCCAAAAAAAAAAATTGTTACTTGTTGTAACAACCGAAAACCGATCTGGAACTTTACCTCGAAATCCTAATAGCATGCTTTACTTTCGGCTTATTCATTTTGTATTTTATTTAAATTTCGAAAATCCCCGATTCGCGAGGGGCCAATAAAATACAGACAAACTTTTTTCTTTCTTTTCCCAAAATGTCTTAATAGATTTTCGATGACTGTAAACTCGAAAAGTTTGCCGCTGAATTCGGGAAAATTACTTTTAAATCCCGAGTGTTATGCTCTGCACATGGGTCTAGAGACGCCTTAAAGTAGGCAATGTCATTTGTTGAGGGCTTAAAGGTGGGCAACAAAAAATGCCCACAGCTTTAGTCCGCATCAACTTTGTCTTTCAATTGTTGTTTTGTTTTTAATTTTGAATTATGAGTTTGGCATTTTGTAAGTATAACAGGAAACAGATTTTTGCCATTTTCTTTTCCGCCGGTTTTTTTTGTGGGCTAATTTTACTCCTACAATTCGTGCCACCTTCGCTGTCGTTTACCTCCGTGGCTGAGAGTGATTTTTTTTTACTTTGTGGTGTCGACTGTTGTCTGCCTGCACCCAAATGTCTTTCGCTGTGGTGACACATTTTTTTTGTTTTTTTTTTTGGGGTAGTTTGACAAATTTTTTGCTTTGCTTTGTTCAGTTCGCTTGTTTTTTGTTGTTGTTGTGTTGGTTGGTTATGACATAAAAACGACGAACCGAGCGGGCCTGAAAATCCCATGTCAAGTTCAAGGTTACATTTTTCGGTCATGTGTTGCCTTTTTGTGTCTATGTCAACCTTTTTTTTTTTTTTTAGATAAATATTCTCAATGCAAAGGAGGTGACGGGCGACTTGAGTTGGTTGGAAAATTGTAATGATGGAATGGGGATTTGTAAAGATTTAAAAGGCCTTTGGGAAACAATCACAACACTAAACGTTCGAGTTTCAAACAGTTAATCGCTTTTCGACTTTGTCGGCCTTATTTCCTCTTCCGTTAATTAATAACACCTTGACACCTTTCGTTTACTTTTGCTGTTTGCCGGCAGCAGCTGCCAGCATTCTTTTTCTCCGCTTATTGCCAGCAAATCCTTTAAAGCTTTGTCGGCATAATTGGTCTTTATGTTCGATTAATTAACGGGCAGCTTTTCGGCTAAAATGCTGATTAAGGGAGGGATATACGAAGCAAACATTTAGCAGGGCATACTCTCAGGAGGGGAATATATTAACATACAAACAAAAAAAAAAAAAAGAAGAAAAAGTCCTTAATTAAAGCCTACATTTGGAGGGGGGGGGAAGTTATTTTAACAAATATTACCCCTTTGCACACGCAATCTAATCAATTATTTCAATAACACAATACGTGTATAATACAGCATATTTTGGGGCATCCTTACTTTATTTAGTTAAAAATAGGTCAAAGGGAAAGTTTATTTAAATTTATAAAAAAAAACCAACTCAGAACTTCTACTAATTGGAATAATTCTGCGAAATGTTCAACATTTCCAGGGTTCAATTAGGATTTTATTTTAGGGAAGGGTCATGGAGCCTAGAAATGTTTATATCAATTGTTGCCAACTTCGAAATATAATAGAGCAAATTTAATAGGGGTAAATTTGATTCACTTTTGTTTACAATTTTTCGAATTATCTTGTTGAGACTCTTTTTTTTTAAGTTACTTACAACATTTTCCGTGCTGAACTGTGAGAATTTTCTATTGCCCAATGTAGTCTGTGTTCGTTGCAACAGCAGAAAGAATAACTGTAAATCCCAACAGTATTTCTCCAAAGTACTGGCCGCAACTTACCAACTACCGCCTAAATTAAGGCTCAAAAACCAGATAATTAAAAAATTTTCATAAAAGTAAATTTACACTTTTGTAACTGGAAGTTTGCAACAATTACAGTGGGAAATATTGCCTACTTTATGGCAGGTCAGACCTTTTCTATTTGTCAACCCACTTTTACTTACTATTTCCCCCTAAAAGCCCTATGGCTTCTGGTGTTTTGTAGTCTTTGGAAAATGTATATCAAAGGCTCTACGAAATGTTTCCTAACCATATGTTTTCAGGGAATATTTTAGCCTTAATTGATAAGGATTCGTTTATGCTCTGTTAATGACATTAAAGATCTTTTTGTTTGTTGTTACAAAATTTTTTCCCCAATTATTTCATTGCGCCAAAAGAAAAATCTTGCCCATATTTAGGCTTTTAACTTAAAACGAATATGTTGCCTATCTGTAGGCGCTAAAATTGGCCACAGTTGAAAATTTCGGTCTACAAAAATAACTTGCTTGGCCGATTAATGAAGGAAAATGTATCCGAGAATGGTAAACCAAGTGTGGGCCAATAAATATCTGACTCAAGTGGATTTTATAATAGGCTCGAACTTTTTCTTTTAATCTGTCACCAATTTAAGGTTTGAGTTTCACCAAATGCCTGAACAACTCTGTTGCCTACTTTTGGGCTTTATATCCTTTTAGTACAGCCTACCTGAAGGCAATAATCAGCTGTTCTCTTTCAAAACAATGAACCCTTATCTAAAATATATTTTCCAAATGACTGAACAAGTATGTTAGTTTCCAATTTAAAAATGTTGCCTAATTTAAGGCTTTATATTCTTTTAGTACAGCCTACCTGCAGGCAATAATCAGCTGTTCTCTTTCAAAGTAATCAACCCTTATCTAAAATATATTTTTCAAATGCCTGAACAACTCTGTCAATTTCCAATTTAAAAATGTTGCCTACTTTTAGGCTTTATATTCTTTTAGTACAGCCTACCTGAAGGCACCAATCAACTGTTCTTTTTCAAAATAATCAACCCTTATCTAAAATATATTTTCCAAATGCCTGAACAACTCTCTTAATTTCCATTTTTAAAAATGTTGCCTACTTTAAGGCTTTATATTCTTTTAGTACAGCCTACCTGAAGGCACCAATCAACTGTTCTTTTTCAAAATAATCAACCCTTATCTAAAATATATTTTCCAAATGCCTGAACAACTCTGTCAATTTCCAATTTAAAAATGTTGCCTACTTTTAGGCTTTATATTATTTTAGTACAGCCTACCTGAAGGCAATAATCAGCTGTTCTCTTTCATAATAAAATTGCAAATCCTATAAAGCTATTATATTTGCCTCAATCATCGCCGTGTAATACATCAATCCTTTGCAACACCCTGAATATCCCGTATACTTTTATATCTCACTTACAATTGCCTGTCGTCTAATTTAATTTCAAGTTTTAGCTGCCGTTAAGAACATAAGTCTCTCGTAGTTGCGTGGGTGTATGTGCGTTTTGGTGTCTACCATCAGCAGCTGATCGAATAAAATAAATATTATCGAGAATAACAAATGTCGTCGTCTCTTACAAGAAACACAATTTGACACTTCATCAATTTCGAACATCACGGCGACGACGACAGACAATCCACACAGAGAACAGCACAAATCCATTCCAATTTCATCCATATCCACATCAAGTCACATAATAGCAAATGTCAATATTATCCTACGCCTCAAAGTATGCTAACATCTTCTCCTGCTGCGGTGGGTTACCTACCATCTCCGGTCGTCCCACTAACCAAAAATTGAAATTGAAATTCTGCGACAAACTTAACCGAAAATATTCGTCGAAAAAAAATAACAAAAATAAACAATTCTCCAACAAGGAGAAGCATTGGGTGAATAACCTCTGCCGGCAACGGTCATTTACCCCTGAACAAGAAAAGAGACGAACGAACGATAAAAAAAAAAGTGAAATGGAAAGTCAAAGAAGATTTCGTTGGTTGACTGTAACGCACTTTTTCTTCTGCTGCTCTACACGTTGTATTCGATGAAAACTAAGAGTAAATACTAACCGAGCAACACATGAATGCGATGGCTTGTTGGAAAACCCATCAAAATGCAAATGGGGCGTATGGTTTCGTTGGAGTTACTCTTTTTCCAGATTTATTTGTCAAACTAAAAAAGACTTGCCCGGGATATATTAGAGAAAACTGTCCACTGTGTTGGCCTGGTCTATGCTTAGCTGGCTGTATTATTTATGTTAATTAACCGTATGCTTTTCATTTCCAGGCAATAAATGAAATAAAATATTTATTCGATGTGCTCATATACATATTATAATGTGAAATAGCGCCTAAAGCTATGCCATAGATTTTTATTGCATTTGATATGTCTCACATGGTGGTAGGTAATGTCTTATTTTTTTTTGTTTGAGTTCAATGAAAGCTTTAACTCACTAACAGAAATATTGACTGTGATCTGTGGCCCTAAGCCATGCACGCCATAGATATTTAGAATACCACATATAATGGACAATAGATTTTCAGCTGAATATGCCGAAAGGCGTTGGGAAAAAACGATACTTTAACCAAGTTCATATATTTATACATATAAGCCGTATGTCGGACAATCTAATATTTTACGATAAGCAGACCATTGACCTCTAAAAATATCTTTAATGCAGTTGTTGATATAGACAGTTGTGTTTATGCACCTAACGTTAGGCTATTCGTTTTGAAGAGCACCGGCAAAGTCTTCTTTCGGTAGTATAATATCCTCTGGCTAGGCTATGGGTTTTGATTTGAATACATACTTAATGAAGAAAACATGAGAAATGTTCAGACATAGATCGTACTATTAAGCCTGAGAGTATGCAATACATATCTGAAATCATTTGAATTGTTGACCTACAGAAAAAAAAATCTATTTCCAGTTCAGTGCTTAGATATTGTTTTTAAATTTGTGTTATTGGTTTTTAATTCTAGAAGAAATTAAAAAAAAAACGGTTTCCATCTCTTCACGGATTATTTTTTGAGGCCATGACTTCAAGCAAGATATTGCAATTTTTTTTACGATTTTTCCAATTAGTTTTGTTTAAAGACTTTCAAGATCGGACAGCCAATATTCTGGAGGTCGTGCTGACTCTGGTCTTTCTACAAACCACTCATAATATTCTGGGAAAAAAAATATTACATGGTTTTTAGAGTAGGAATTTTGTATGTCGACCTGATAAATTGCTCTTTGTTTGCTCGAAAACGGTTTCTTAAATTTGGATCAGTTTTTTTTTACTTGACATCGTTGTTTAACTTTTGTCGTTGTTTAGCGAGTATATTTGCGATAAAGTTTTCATTATGAGTAATTTTTAAACCAGTGTTCTGTACAAAGAGAGCAGCCAAAACATGTGATTTGCAAGATGGCGTTGCGAGTTAGCAACAAATAATATTTTTTACAAAAAAAAAAAATATTAAAAAAAATATTTTTTCTAAATAATTTTTTTAATAAAATAAATTTTTATTTTTTGTGTAAAATTTGTGTGATTTTTTTCCGTATATATTTGGATCAGACGTTGAAGGCTTCCATTATAAGAAATTGTAAGACCAAAAAAATTAATTTTGAGAGTAGTAATTAAATTCAAAATTATTTAATTAAAAATAAGTAAATTTTTTTACACAAAAAAATTTTTTTCAACAAAAAAATTTTAAACCAAAAAAAAAATTCACAAAAAAAAATTAATAAAAAATTTTTTTTTCAAAAAAAAAAATATTTGTTTTTAATTAATTCTAAATAAAAAATAATATTTTTCTAAATAAAAAAAAAAGAAAATATTTTTTCTAAAAAAAAGAAAATATTTTTTCTAAATAAAAGAAAATATTTTTTTAATAAAAAAAAAATATTTTTTTAATAAAATAAATTTTTATGTTTTGTGTAAAATTTGTCGGAAAAAATTTAAATAATTTTTTTAATAAAATAAATTTTTATTTTTTGTGTAAAATTTGTGTGATTTTTTTCCGGATATATTTGGATCAGACGTTGAAGGCTTCCATTATAAGAAATAGTAAGACCAGTGGTCGGTACAAAGAGATCAGCCAAAAAATTGATTTTGAGAGTAGTAATTAAATTTATTTAATTAAAAATAAACACATTTTTTTACACCAAAAAAAAAAAAAAAAATGTCTTTACAAAAAAAAAATTAAAAAAAAAATTTTTTCACAAAAAAAATTGGTGACAGAAATTTTTTTTCAAAAAAAAAATTTTTTTTTTAAGTAATTCTAAATAAGAAAATAATATTTTTCTAAATAATAGAAAATATTTTTTTCTAAATAAAAAAAATATTTTTTCTATTTTTCTAAATAAAAAAAATATTTTTCTAAATAAAAAAATATTTTTTTTTAAGTAATTCTTAATAAAAAATTATATTTTTCTAAATAAAAAAAAAATAGAAAATATTTTTTTCTAAATAAAAAAAATATTTTTTCTATTTTTCTAAATAAAAAAAATAATTTTGTAAATAAAAAAAAATCTAAATAAAAAAAATGTTTTCTAAATAATTAAATTCTAAATAAAAAAATATTTTTTTCTTCTGATTATTCTTTTTAATTCCAGAAAAGCGTCACAGCTTTTTTTTAAATAAAATTTAATTAAAAAAAATGTTGATATACCGTTTTGTCCTCTCACAGCCCACAAAGAACTCATTATTTTTTTTTTGAAAAAAAATACTTTAACTAAAGTTTTTGCATTCTGAAAAAGAAAGTTGGAAGTTGACAGAATTTTAACAAATCATTGTCGTATGTTGCAATAATATTTTATTTTTATTATATTTTTAGAAAAATTAACTGTGTGTTGAAACCAGCGACACTTGGGCCAGATATTTTTCAAATGTCGCATAGTTTTTAACTCTACTCTCTTAGATGAACATCGTTTCTCCGGTCGGGAAACTCTCCTGTATTTGCTTAAACCTTAAATATATACCTCTCCTCCTTAAAATAGGCAACCTAATGTCACTATTTGAAAACCTTGAAGTATGCTGCGTTTATTTTGAAAAAGCTAGTGTGTTCGTCAGCTAATAATGCTGATCCTTCAATATCTTTGGTAAAATTGGTGCTAATATTTTTGAAAATTGGCACCTATCTTACATTTTGCCACGGAGAAAACAGATTACAGTTTCTAGAATGAAGAACGAACTCATTTCTTTCTGATATTGTTTCTCCGGCTGGAGAAACAAACATTCCTGTGCTTCCTCTTCACTGGCCTCTCGAAACACTTTCACTTTATCTCCTGTCATTAGTACATACTTTTGAGTTTTTCTACCACTTGTTTGTTGTAGTTGTTGTTGCTTCTGACAACTACAACAATATAATGTCATCGTAACTATAACAACTGGGCCACAAAATCGTACAACACAAGTCCATACAAAATCAGTCGACTATTTTTTTTCTCTCTCCATTTTCTTCTTCTTCTGTATGCCGCAATTTTTGAAAGACATGCCTACGTTTGGGGAAAAAACACACACACACAGAACTGAAAACGCTTAAGGTTGACGTCATTAGGTATACATACCTCTGGTTGTTATGTATGCCATTCGCTTTTCTGTGTTCAGTCCACGTTTGCCTGAAAGTAAAATATAACGAAAACAAAACAACAAAAAAATAAAAAAGGTTGTAAAGGTGTACTTATTACTTGCTTACATATGTACGAGGTACTTGAAATTTATTATCATTTGAACGCAGTACAAACTAGTTTGATTACATAATTATGGAGTGGTAGCAAACAGAAACAACAAACCAACAGAAAAAGTAGGCGTTAGTTGGGCGGTATGAAGGCTAGAGAAAAAAACGAGCTGAAGAAAAACATGAAATCGATAGAAATTGAAATGGATTAGTTTTATGGAGAAAATGGTTTCATATTGAAAAATATCACAATATTAGAAGAAATTGCGATAGAATGAATAACCCCCTAAGGAGGATACATCATTTAGTTGGGGTGTTAATGACCTCCTAAAAATAGACACAACTTTTGTTTTCCAAAATATCAGAGTTCGATGAATGACATACAAGTATATAGTGGAATCGATCTTATGTGTATTTGTAGAGAGATGGAATTGTCATGACAATTCCTTAAAGATAGGCAATGTGTTTGTGTTTTTTTGGAATGCCTTGAAATATGCACCAATTTATGTTTGTTAAAATATACAGACACTAGTAAGTTGTAATGCGCCTATGGCGCCCGTTAATTTGCTTAAAAAAGTATTTGTTACTTAATTTTAAAAATTTTGTAAAAAATATTTTGAGAAAACTATTTTGTAAAAAAAAAATTCAAAAAAAATAAATTTGGAAAAAAAATATTTTTGGAAAAAAAAATTTTGTTGAAAAAAAAAATTTTTGTGGAAAAAAATAATTTTTTGTTGAAATAAAAAATTTTGTGGAAAAAAAAAATTTTGTTGAAAAAAAAAATTTGCAAAAAAAAATTTTGAAAAAAAAAAATTTTTGTTGAAAAAAACAATGTTTGTTGAAAAAAAATGTTTGTTGAAAAAAAAATGTTTGTGGAAAAAAAATTTTGTCGAAAAAAAAAATTTGTTGAAAAAAAAAATTTTAGTTGAAAAAAAAATTTTGTAAAAAAAAAAATTTGTAAAAATAAATTTTGGAAAAAAAAATTTTGGTAAAAAAAAATTTGGGGAAAACACAATTTCTGTACAAAAAAAAAATATTATTATTTTTTATTATTATTATTTATAGAATTATAGAATGCCTATTTAAATTCCTACGTACTGCGTGACAGAGTCAGTGAATCAGTGTATCAGTGAATCAGTGTCGAGGGTAAATATATATTAGATTAGCTAAAAGGAAATCATCTTCTTTCTAAATGAAAGCATAAACTATAATTGTAGTGCCATTATTTGTTACATTTGTTACAAAGTAAATTTTTAATCTAATTTTGGGTCCAAGTGTAAACCGGGTGACACAGATCATTTGGCTGGATTTTTGCAACGACAGACTCAAGCCTCTGGTGTGATTGGAGCCCACAAACGCCACTCTGATAGGCAAGAACGCTATCAAGTCGCCAATCTGGGCGCTTTGTAGTGCCATTAGTTTTCATTAAACCGAGCCTTCGTTTATTTGAATCTATTAAGAAAAACCATAGCTGCAGTAATTTGTCTGCAATAAACAAAAAGATATTATAATAAATTAAAGAATAACCCAAAGCAATTATTTGATTTTCTTATAAAGAAAGGAAACAAAAAGATATTCTCATAAATTTTGAAAAACCCCATGCCTACTTTTAGGCTTTCAAGTATTGACATAGGTAGTCTATTTTAGGGAAGCGAAAATAAGAAAACCCCAGCATACAAAAATAAAGGAATTTTCTGGAAGAAAAACTAAATATTTTTTTTCTCCGGAAAAATCCTTTATTTTTTTATGATGAAGTTTTCTTATCGGTTTCTTAAAATAAACTAACTATGTCAATGGTTGAATGCCTAAAAGTGGGCTTTGGTTTTTTTTAAATTTATGAGAATATCTTTTTGTTTCCTTTCTTTATAAGAAAATCAAATAATTTCTTTATGAACTCTGATCAGTTTCTCCTAAAAATGCAGTACCAAATTCCAACTCCTAAAAGTATACAGTGTTTTTGTTTAAAAAAAAATCATTTGTCGCAAACAATTTTATTTTACAAACTGAGCAATGAATGTCAATCTTTTCGGATAATTTGCTCCTTTAAATAAGCAAGCTAATTTTACCATCTTGGAAGCCTAAAAATATGATTTATTTTCTAAACAAGGAACTCTACAAATATTTTTAAAAACTAGAGTGATGTAACAGACTGAAAGCCCAAAAGTATGTTGCCGATTATGTAAAAAAATTATATATTTTTCGCCTAAGCATTATAACAAAGTCCAATGTGTTTGTACGTCAATGTTTTCTGATTTTTTTTGCTTCTTAGCAAATATTTTAGGCTGAAAGCCTAAAAGCTAGTGTCATAATGGTAAATGTGTGTGTACGTCAAAGTTTTCTGATCATGTGTTCCATAATATGGACAACAACATGTCACAGGTTGAAAGCCTAAAAGTATGCTGCAGTTTGTGCAGAAGAAAGGCTGTTTATTTTCTTCTCTCAAGCACCTCAATAAAATTTAATGTATTTATACATCCAACATTTCCGAACAATAACTGCTTTAAATGGACTTCCTATGTCACGGGTCAAAAGCCTAAAAGTATACTGTAGTTTGGAGAAAAAAAATAACACTTACATCGCTGC
Organism: Hydrotaea cyrtoneurina; assembly: GCA_958296145.1. NCBI lineage: Eukaryota > Metazoa > Arthropoda > Insecta > Diptera > Muscidae > Hydrotaea > Hydrotaea cyrtoneurina. The sequence goes on from OY282514.1 coordinate 86,063,453, forward strand.
CTTTCTAATGCAATATTTAGACAATACTAGTGATATTAAATACAAAATTCATGGTACATCTGCCATGCTTTGTTAATTTACAGCCTGCTTTTAGGGGTTGCTATTAACAATATTATTTTCACACTTAATAAGCCATAACACACGGTCGGCCTTACATTCAATGAACAGTAAAATATTATTATGTATATGATTTTATGGCCTATTTTTCCACCAGAAATTGCTAACACACTTTTGGGCATTTAACCTTTGCTTTTATGGGCTGGGGGGGCTAATTTCATTCTAACAGTTGTTCCGGTTGGTGGTGGGACAATGTGAATGCCTTCAATTTCTCTATTTCAATTTCTGTGCAGTTGTTATTGGTGGTGGCGGCATGTTAAATGTCATCGTGACCATTGGCACATTAGGCTGCCAACATCATACGCCAGACGAATGGATAGACACGGGACTTATACAATTCCTCCAGTAGTAGTTGGTGGTGGTATAGAAAAAAGATTGTTAACAGCCAACATAATTGGAAATCATCATCAGGGCTAAATTATTAACATTGTCGATTGACATGAAAATTATACGAAATGGTCGTAAATTAAGTTAATCGAAACTCTACGATTGCCACAGTATTACACAAAACACAAGCACACACACTCACACTCACACAGAATGAAATGTGTTTTAACCACCACTACGAGGACATCATTATCGTCATCATCAGGGGCCTTTGTTAGAGTTTGGACAAATTCATTCCATGGGCCATACATAAATGTATGTGTATATATCAAATTGTATAATGGCTCTATAACCATTGACGTACATTTCGTGAGAATGGCCATATTGGCCTTTTTGACCATAACACATGTTGGCAGCGCCATGTTAAACACGATAATATTTCTAAACAAAAAGAAATGAAAAAAAACGTAACACTATGTTTAAACATAGTTTTTTGGGAGGAATTTTTGCGGCCTCGGCTGAGAACTCCAATTGTTTTTATTCAAACTAACATTTTTTAAATAGAATTTTCTAAAAATCTACTTTTGGGCATTTCAGGCGAAATATTAAAATTTGTTTACACTTAAGACATGAAAATAAATCCAAAAGAAATATGAAAAACGTCCAATGACAACCATTTCCCTTAGCAATTCTTAAGGAAAATACCATAAAAAAATATTGTGCACGCAATTGTAGGATATTAAAATTCGATTTCATAAGTTGCTGCGCCAAATGGCAATTATATCTCTCTCTCGTGGGGCCAGACCGGTCTCCACGTGTAGTTCATTACTGGCTTTAACTAAATTTGAGGGGATTCAAAAAGTTTACTTTGTCTTAGGCCACAATTGTTGAGTGGTCAAGGGAAATCATTGCATACTTTGGGGCTTCAAAGGGCAATGTTAATGTATTGCCTGCTTTTAGGAGGATGGTCGATTATCGTTCGAATATACTTGTCGTATTTTGTTATCTGTTATAGAAATCTAAACAAGGACGAGGGGGAAACACATTTTATAGAAATTAAGTGAATATAATTTGTTGGGAATAGTAATACGCCATAAAATGTATGACATGCTAGGATTATACTGAATTATGGTCTCCGAAATGTTTTTTCTGCACCCAAGATAAGTTCCCCTAGTTCCTGTCAGGTTTTACTGTACACCTTTAACCTTGAAGTCAACACAATTCGAAGATTCAATCCAGAGTTTCGATTGTGCTATTCCAGCTAAAATTTATGGTCCTTCGAGCCGTGTCCTCCAAAAGACACTCATTGGCAAGCACTCGCCGAAAGCTTTGTCTGCCAGCAGACATATGCCTTAAAGTCATCGTAAATCAAAGATTGAATCAAAATCTTCATCACTCATTTTGGCAGTTTCGAAACAGTTATTCCCGCTGTAAGTTTGGTCCTTCGAGCCGAATTCTCAACAAAGCTATCAATTGGAATCTCCACCATTCAAACTGATCAATTCCAGCCAAACTTGCTGAAACACGATATCACAAACCTCGAAGCCACCATAAGTTCGCGATTCACTTGAGCAGGTTGTGAATTCACTTTCTCTAGCTGATATTTGTGCTTCAATAAATTCTATTAAACAATAAACCAAAGACGAGATTAATTCCATAAAACTCGTATTTTGTTTCGGTTGACATTATGTTTATGAAAACCATATGGTGCTTTAAGAAAATATCACCTTTCGCTCACATTCCACCAATTGTGTTGACTAATTCCAGCTTTAGTTTATTTTCCATTCTATCTATTCGTCTAATGGAATAATGACTAACCCTCCCCTTATGGATTCAAATACATTCTCTCATTATTATTCTTGAATTACATCATACGATTTTCGCACAATGTTCATTATTTCTAGCGCTAACCAAATTATAAGTGTTGACTGTTATCGTTTTGGCCATTACTCATTCATTTAAAAGCCAAACGAAATACTTGCCCGCCCAGTTGTTGTTTGGTTTTCATAGCCGTTTGTTTGTTTGTTTCTGTATTGAACAAGACCGAAAATCTATGATTTTTTGAATCTTTAAAAGCGATATTTGCCGCCCTCCATAATTAGACATCATACGATGACTGTCGTCTACTTACCCCAGTAATAGCTGATATAGACTTTGAAGTACTTTTAAAGTTTTTTTTCATTGATTTGTGAATGACAGTTTTGAGTTACACCCCAAAAAAAATAAAAAATATTGCTTATTTTTCTTTTTAATTAAAAATACAGAAATAATAAAGAAAAATGGACATAAAAGGAATTCTGACTGACTGACACCCCCACACTGTAGATTTCAATCGCAGCTTAAAGAAAGAACAATAAATTCTTATGGAAGCGTATGTCAATAATTATAAAGAAAATAAGAACTCGGAAGAGACGGGGAGCATTTCATTGGTGTTGACGTAGGAGGACAACATTTCTGATGATGACCCATTGTTGTGAACAGGAGTCAAATTCAATGGCCGATTTTAAGGAAACAATATTGAGAGCAAATTCCGGCTGCTTTCGATGTGTGGTCGGCTCAAAGAGAACAGCCAAACCAAAATCCGGATACATTTTTTGTCTAGGTCTAGGTCTGTGGTAGGGATTTCTAGTCCATAGAGTTTCGGCCAAAGACTGTAGCCGGAACAAATCTCGGCTGGTTTTTTTCCATTTCTATACCTGTGGTCATCCCAAAGAGAGCAGCCTGAAAAAATGTCGACTCTTTTTTATACCTGTCTGAACAAACTCCGATTAATTTTCCCATTTTTAAGGAAGGAGTCTATTTTTTTTTTTGTTAATATCAACACTCAGGGGACTCCCCTGTTAGATATAGAAAATTAGGGTATCTCAAGAAAGAAAGAGGGGGAGCTGTGTTTGTTGACATTGGTTTTGAATTTAAGAATGTCACAACTGCTGGAAGAATAAACCACATACATACGAACAGTTCGGCTGATATTTTTCAAATCGTTTCTCGTAGCTCTCGACCTGTAGTCGGCTTAAAGAGAGCAGCCAACAGGTGGATGTGCATCGCAGATGGTGTTGAAGTATTTCTGGCAACGTTTCAAAAAGGTCATAACGCTTGAATGCTTCTTTCGACACTTTGAAAATGTGGTTAAGAATGTCGGGGTCTTTGATATGGGTGTCAACAAACATTGCGACCTGTGTGTTTTAACACCTACTCTGTTCATTTAACTTAACCCATAAATCGTCGCCAAATCGCAATTGTGGGAGTCATTCATTGTTCGCCTTTCGTCCCCCACCTCCACAGGACTTGGCCGATCATCAAATGATTATGAAGGACAAAAGTTGCTGGATTGAATTGACAGTCTGATCCAAACAGGTCGTCAATGAAAATATGAAATATGGAGGGAGACAGGATGAAACCTTGAGGCGCTATTTTTCAGATGCATGGACATAAGCGGCAGAAGTGCATTTGTTCCAAACAAATTCAATTTTTTTTAAATATATTTTTTTTTTAAATATTTTTTTTTAAATATTTTTTTTTAAAATATTTTATTTTCTTAAATGTTTTAAGTATATTGGCCGATCATCAAATGATTATGATGGACAAAAGTTGCTGGATTGAATTGACACTCTGATCCAAACAGGTCGTCAATGAAAATATGAAATATGGAGGGAGACAGAATGAAACCTTCAGGCTCTATTTTTCAGATGTATGGACATAAGCGGCAGAAGTGCATTTGTTCCAAACAAATTCAATTTTTTTTTAAATATATTTTTTTTAAAATAATTTTTTTAAAATAATTTTTTTTTTTACATTTTTTTTTTATATTTTTTTTTAAATAATTCTTTTTTAAATAATTTTTTTTTAAATATTTTTTTTTTAAATTTTTTTTTTTAATTTTTTTTTAAATATATTTTTTTATTAATTAATTTTTTTTTTTAAAATAATTTTTTTTTTAAATATTTTTTTTTTAAATAATTTTTCTTTTGGCAATTTCATGAAGTTTGAGTACCCACGCCTATATAATGGGCAGCAGATTGAAGTTAAGAAGTGGCCTAGGGCCATCTATTCCCACTCCCACAATTTGTTTTTATCCTCAAGAGATTTCCTTTATTTTTTGTAGATCTTGGGACATTGTTGGGTTTGTTTCATTGAATTGTGAATGACAGTTTTGTTTTTTTTTAGATCTAGGGGGCATTTTTGAGGGGTCTCTTACCTTTTTCTCATATCGATTTACGTGATTTTTAGGGGGGGGGGGGTTCGTTTTTGCCACACTTATTTTATACATTTCCATTAAAAAAAATCTCCTAATTTCTCATACCTCATAAGTTTTTCTTTTTACTGACATGGTGTCGTCCTTTTGCCCGCTGTACCTGTGAAATAGTGTTATGTAGAATATACGCCCACCACACAAACACACACACACACCCACACACATCTTCTCTATTTCATGTTATTATTATTAATAATTAATTAATTTTGTCTTGTCTTGTCTCTTTGCAGGTATGTTTCAATTTCTTTCCATTTGACGAACGTAATTTCCTTGATACATTTTGATGTGACACGTAAGTTTTCCATCTATTGATACCATCCACCTCATCATCCCACGCGCCCCAGCATGAGCCAGCCATCCACCCATCTTTGGTGCTTTCGTATTATTTCCGTTTCTATTACGAAAACGAAAACTTCATTAGCAAAGCAAAAACAAAAGTTACTGTGTTGTCCCCCTTAGCAACATGACGGCCATCTTCATCGACGTCACTTATATAACAACTAGTATTGATTTATTTATTTGGGATTTTTATTATTCCTGTATGGGGCGAGAGAGGGGCCAGGCGGTGCTGGAGGTTTTGGACGACACTAATGAAAATTTATTGTTTTTGTTTTGGCCATAAGTTTACGTGCCATCCCTCGTCCCATCGGCTTCATTATTCTATTTGTCGTTTTCTTCAACATTTCCATTAACACTTGGCCACAGACGTATGACCGAACGAGCGTTCATTTCCCAAAAACGAAACATATAAATTATTTATTTGTTATTGACACAACAACTAATTACATTTGAATGTAATCAAATACTTGCTTGATGTCTGCAGTGGTATCAATTTGAGACCAAACTTTTAAATGACATGTGCCCAAAAACGTACCATTTCCAATTCTCTGGAAATAATTCCTTCTTCATTTCATAGAGGGAGTCGTCTTCCGGGTAGACATGTTAATTCGGAAATCTCAAAATAATTTTTTTTTTTTTTTTTTTGGTTTGATTTTAAATTAAAGAAATTATTTCGAATTCCTTCACATATCGCCCGTAGGAGGTGGTTGTTCCGGGAGGGGGAGTTGTAGGAAATCTATTTTTAATATAAACACGTACAAGAAAGAAAGAAAAAAAAATGAAATCGATGGCACATACCAAAGCGCCACTAAAATTTATTTTTGTGGATTTCTTGAGTTAAAAAAAAATTCAAAAATATTTTTCACTAGGGGGGGAGGAGCGTAGCTGAAGCAGGGGCGTATTTGCTCCGTTAACCCATTAATGACAAAGATATTTTTGAAAAAAAAGTTAAATTTTGTAAAAAAAAAATCAGCTCCTGAATTCGAATCCGTTGATATTTTGTAACTTTGCGAAATCCTGTTTTTCTGTTCCATATGGAATTGGCGGCTATGAATGGCCACCATAACAAAATTGTGTGGCCTCAAGAACCCTGTGGCGGAAATCGTTAAATCTTTCCTTCTTCTGAATGCGTTTTCTTCTTATTTTGATCCTTTCCCTCAAAAGAACGTTAAAAGTATTCAAATTGTATTTATAACCGTCTCTCGCTGGCTTTCTGTCGGGGGATGTAAAAAGCAGATTTTGAGTATCAACTGTGCAATTAAAACTGTATGTGTGTGTGGCCGGCCTTACGCTATTCTATTTAATAAAGAAACTGCCAATATTCTACGTTGGGCGCCATTTAAAGTATATGAGTAGACCTAACTTCTTATAACTTCAAGTTCCCGTTTTTGTTTCACTACACATTAAAAACAAAAACAAAATATTTTTGGACTGGACGGAGAGGGATAGTTGACATTGCTCCATTAAATAGTGTTTTTTGCTGAATTGGCTTCATCCAAAAAAATCTCCTTTATAAATTCTCCATAAATTCTCTTCGCCCCTTGAATTATGACTACGCCCCTTGTCGTGAGCGCTCATTATTACAATTACATCGTGATTTCTGTAGGTGTTATATTTTTATATTAATTTGATTTTAAGTAAAATAAACTCAAATGGTCTGGCCATATTCCAACCCAACCCAATCCTTCCATCCATCATTTCGCCCCCCACCCCCCACTTCTATTTCTCAATAGATGTATGTGCTTTCAATACGAGAAATATCTGATCAAACAATGATTGGCATAGAATAACAAACACCAAACACCGCACTTACTTACATGCATACGGCCAACTTTATTAAATTTATAAGACCGAAATAGAATGATTGATTTTAAGCCAAAACGAGACGACGAGACACGAGCAAAAACAACAAACCGAAAACGAAAAAAAAACCAATTATAACAAAACAAATCTGTTTGTGAATACATTTCAAACGAAGAGCGTGCTCACAGAAACAGAAAAAAAAACAAAATTAAAAATAAATTGGAAAATGTTTCCAAATATTCAAAAATGAAACGATTTTAATTAAAGCGTTTCACATTTTCAGGCGAACGTGTCGAAGACACAATTTCCATGCTGCTGATTACGTTAACAAATAATTGCAAGAATTTAACAAAATATTACAACCATCTACAACAACAGCACCACCACCAACAATGCCATGCTATATAAATTGCTTAAATGGCCTTTCGTCTTCTCTGTGTATGCATTTCCTTATTGTTGTTTCGGCCATAAATGCGGTATTCTGGCCAAACATCATACGATATCAACTCCTCTGAAACAACACACGAAACAAAATGTGTTGTAAGTACCTCGTGTACCTCCTGTCCGCCGCTTGGTGTTTCTTTTCGTAAACACCATCAATTTTTTTGGTGGAAATCGAAAAATGTAATTTCTTTATTACTTTTTTTTTCTCTTTATTTATTTCACTAAAAGGCCGTAATAAAGGTGAAAAAACAAACATCAACGTCGCCAGAGCAATGAACTTCAACAAAAGGCACACCAATCACACTGCTAGATGTTAACATGGCACAAAACAAATTGATAGGAGTGAGGTTTCATTGCAATATCGCGATAATGTCATCTGAAGTTCAATAAAAAAAAAGAGTAGCTAGGTGAAGATAACAGAAAACCCCTAACCAAAAACAATCAAACAATGTTTTAGTTTTGATGACATATATTCAGAAAGTAAAAGTCGCCCACTTGGCTTATCTGAGTGAGAGGGTGTGTTTCGTTAAGAAGAGTCAGGTAGTACATTCATATCCTGCGAGTTCGATTATGACTTCTATCTCATATTTTGATTTTAAGTAAATGGTGGCCAGAGAGATAGAGAGTAAATGACCTATCACCACGCTCTGTCCGATTTTGGAATACGCTGTCCCTCATCTTTTTGTTCAGAAAGTATATGGAGATCTGAGTAAGGCAGAGAGGAGAGTCATGTAGTGTGTTCATGTCCTCCGAGTTCGATTATGACTTATATCTCATATTTTGGTTTTAGAGAGATAGAGAGAGGGAGAGAAGGAATAGAGATAGATAATACAATGTTGATGCCCTCCGAGTAAATGACCTATCACCAAGCTCTGTCCGATTTTTGGACAACTCTCATTCCCTAAAATTATTGTTCAGAAAGTAAATGGCGCCCATCTTGGAGATCTGAGTAAGGCAGAGAGTGAGTCAATCTTTAGGAAGAGAGTTCGATTTCGATTCGGACTCATATCATATCTTATCTTATTTTTTGATTTTGGTCCTTAATATTTTGGTTTTAAGTAAATGGTGGCCAATTTGGCTTATCTGATTTAAAGAGAGAGAGAGAGAGCTAGAGACAGTCATGAATACACTGTTCAAGTCTTCCGAGTATCACCACGCTCTGTCCGATTTTTGGACAACTCTCTTTCCCCAATATTTTTGTTCAGAAAGTAAATGGCGCCCATCTTGGAGATCTGAGTAAGGCAGAGAGGAGAGTCATGTAGTGTGTTCATGTCTCCGAGATCGATTATGACTCATATCTCATATTTTGGTTTTAGAGAGAGAGGGAGAGAGAGAGAGATAGATAATACAATGTTGATGACCTCCTAATAAACGACCTATCACCACGCTCTGTCTGATTTTTGGACAACTCTCTTTCCCTAATATTTTTGTTCAGAAAATAAATGGTGCCCATCTTGGAGATCTGAGTAAATCAGAGAGTCAGTCAATCTTTAAGAGAGTCATTTAGTATATTAATGTTCTCGGAGTCCTTATCTCCCCAAGGTTTGTCCTTTTGTGATCAAGGCCCCTTCATGTTTTCTTCAGGAAATAAATGGCCCCCAATTTGGCTTTTCTGAGTGAGAGAGAGAGATAGACTTTCGTTTAGGAGAGTTTACAAAGATTACGCCATCCCGCGCAGAGAAAAAAATGTTCTGCGCAGGTTGATCAAATGGAGTCACACGTAGTGTATTCCTATTGGCTGATAGTCAGTCAAAGTGGTTTCAATTGCAGTTCTTACGCTGTACAACAACAGTTCTTATGCTGTATTCCAATCGGAAAATTTGTACTCGTTGTAGATAAACATAGAGTTGGCAACCCTTACAAGGCACAAACTACGTCATCTAACGTGAAAACATGCGCATGGCGTAATCTTTGTTTCTATCCCCTTAATTGTTGAGCTATCAGCTGCTCTTCAATTATGACCTCGTATTTTGATTTTATGCATGTTTTATGTTTATTAATGCGAATTGTTCGTTTGACACAGAATTTTTCTATTCGACTTATTTCGCTAGACTTTACCGCACTTCCCCAAAGAAAACTGTGTGGTCTCATGTTGCAGCAACATTATTTTCACAGCAAATTCCAAAATCAATTGCTTGAATTATCTTTCGTCCGTTCATCTGAAATCTCAATCCCAATCCTTTCTTCAGTTTTACCACCACCTCACCCATTTCCTCTCTGCCTTTGTCAGCAGTCAGCAAAGCTTTTGTCATTTTGTTTTGATTTTGCAAGTCTTCGTCTCCCAGGCGCACAACAATGCAAACGGTGAACATCTGCATACTTCCTTCACACTACTAACCTACCCCAAAAAGAAGTGGCTTGGTACAGCATGCATTAAAATAAATATCACAACACACACACACGCGCACGCACCGACATAAAACAAAAAGTTGTTGCACTCAGGCGAAAGAATAAAAATTGAAAGAAACCCTTAAGCCCTTCTCCATCATCCATCATGGAAGACTACTACAAAGGAGGCAAATGGCAAGAACAGTAGAGGCAACCGTCTCAGCAGCAGCGGTGGCGGTGTCTTTTCCTCTCACATTGCATGCATGCGATATTTTGGGTAGAGCAACGTCAACAACAAAATCGAAAATAAACGTCGGCAGCACCACAGAGTCAGCAGTGAAAGATCTTGAAACTTGCATAACGCACTTTTAATTGTCCATGTTGGTAGTGCACAACAACAACAAAAATCCTCCAGTTTACTCTGGTCCTGTAAACTCCTCAACACACGCACACGCACACACATACACTTTTACTTCAATGGAACACTTTAGAATGTGAAACAAAATACGGCTTGTTCTTCTTTTTTTTGTTTGTATGACACGCACACACACTCTCAAACGTCAGCATAAGTAAAATGTGAAAACAATGCATTTAGTTCTTGTGTGAAGCACATGTGCATATAAATGCACTTTTGTGTGTGTGTGTGTGTTCAGTAAATGCTGCTGCAAGTGACGGCGACGTTGGCGACAACAGCACCAATGCTTGTGTTGATGAGAATGCTGCTGATGACGACAGCAACATATATAACACAGCATAACACTGTGCTGGAAGGAGGAGGTAGGATGAGGTAGGAGGAGGCCTCGAGGAGACATCCATAAAGCAGCAAACTGCATAACTGTTGCATGATACATGAGCTCTGTTTAGTGCGACATACTTGACGCATGTAAGAGATGCGATTTCAGTGTTTAAAGTGAGAATTTTATGCCAAGAATTGTGAATTGTATTACTCTTAAAGCTTATGCTAGCCTTTGTACGTAATACATCTGAAGTGGGTGGTATGGATAATTTGGGAACACATTGATTGTGCACTAACCATTACATTTTCGGCGATCAGACAAGGTTTTTATAGAAGAGAAGAGAATTATTAGAGTCAATATTTTCAGGATGAGGTTTTTCTTTTTTTCCATGTTGCTATTCCTCTTATTATCGTTTCGAATCTGCGGTGAATTGCTTACCTGGAAGCAGGTAAGTAAGAGAAGGGTTATTTACAATTCCCTTGCCAAGATTTTCCCCATGTCACTTCTTCTTGATGTGAATGAAATATATTTTCTTTGCAAATTGTGCCGAATCTTTAATAGTTAAAATATGCATACCACGACCCTCTAACCAGCGGACCAGGAAGTCCTTCTAACGGAAATTCTGTGCCGAATCTAACCATTGCCGAATCTACAATGCTAGGAGGTCCTTCTAACGGAAATTCTTTTGATAGACTTTATTTTCTGATTCTTATTTTTTCTGCACAGGCTTTCTTTGCATATGACACAGATTTCACATGGGAGTTCTGTAAGATGGTCTACCCGAAGGCCTCGTACTTACATATTTTTCTTAAGATTCCATGAAGACACAATGGAGAAACTTCTCTGAACTCAGTGAGCTGTGAACAGTGATCGATGGCACACCGATCTTTACTTTCGAATTTTATTTGCTTTACAGCTTACAGGTTTATTCTCAATTGGAAAGACTCGAGAAAACATTCCGGCGTGCCAAGATATATTCGAAGCAATTTTGGTAATTTACATTTTAATTTTATTCGCTATCAAAAATTTTGTTGAAAAAAAAAAATTTTGTTGAAAAAAAAAAATTTTTGTGGAGAAAAAAAAAAATTTTTGTTGAAAAAAAAAATTTTGTGGAAAAAAAAAATTTTGTTGAAAAAATAAATTTTTTGTTGAAAAAAAAAATGGAAAAAAAATGTTTGTAAAAAAAAAAAATTTTTGGTAAAAAAAAATTGGGGAAAGCACAATTTCTGTACAAATTATTTTTTTTATTATTATTATTTATAGAATTATAGAATGCCTATTTAAATTCCTACGTACTGCGTGACAGAGTCAGTGAATCAATGAATCAGTGTCGAGGGTAAATATATATTAAGAAGAAGAAGATTAGTCATCCATCGATTTCTGTGAAATTGAGTCATAAAACGGTTCTGTGTGGAAACGCAGAAGGATATTTTAATTTGCCCAAGGGCACTGACATGCTCTAGGTCAGCTTAAGTAACAAAGTATATTTTTTTATTGAGTTTCTGAAAAAAAATGAAATCACTTCAGTAATCAGTTATTTGGCATCGAAATAGCGGCCTTTTTAACATTTGTGTCACACTTTTTTACTTTATTTAGAAATTCCCCCTTGTTATTGTTACCAAACCTAACATACCACCTTCCTGTGACACCGCTTCACAACAGAGAAATATGCATATTCTACAAATAAAAAAAAAAAAAACAGTGTGTACTGGAGGCAGCACTACAGCAAAAAGAAGAAGAAAACAAACTGTATGCCATGATTATGCATTGCATTCATTGCTAATCGTTATATGGAGAGTGGTGTTATGTACAGTGTGTTCTGGTATTGTGTTTTGGAGAACAATGTGTTGATGAGAGTGTGTGTGAGAGAGAGAGAGAGAGAGAGTGGGGTGGGGAGTAGACTACGTGTATGGTGACGACGAGTATGTACAGTAAAGTAAATGTGTCACTTTTTGTTGTTTATGCAACAAGGCGCTGGTGATGTTGCTGTTGTTACCGCTGCTGCTACTGCGTTAGTGTGATAGTAGTTGTTGCTCCTGCTGTTCTGGTTTTGTACATTTTTTCCCCCCTTTGCCTTTGCTTCGATGAATAGAACGAATGACAGTAAAAAAGCTGTAGCGTCTTTTGTTCTTACTCTCTGTAAGAGAAGGAGAGAGAGTGCATTTGGTGCAGCATTCTTCTTGTGTGTTTTCTTTAGTAGCGGACATTGTGTGTGAGTTATGCATGCACGATGCACGGCTCGGTTCTGTTACGTTGCGTTAGGTTAGGTTAGGTTCATTGGTTGGCGTTGTTGTTGCTGCTATTGTTGCTTTGTTATGTTTCTTCATCTTGTAGTCGCAGTGTTGTTGTTGTTGCAGCAGCAAAATATGACGTAAATTTCTATAAGAGACAACAAAGGAATGCAATAAATATAACAACGGCAGCAACAACTGTTGTTGTGTTCGTACACACACACATGTATGTATGTATGTATGTATGCACCAGAAAACTGCATTTCAAAAGCAACAACACATGATGATGACGATGAAGGCATCTTTTTTGCATGTCATACGAAGAGAATAAAAGCAAGAAGAAGCTTTGACCATGTTCAACTGTTTTTCAAAATGATTGAGAGAGTCAGAGAGAGAGAGAGAGAGTGTATGCACATGAAAGCCTACAACAACTTTAGTACAAATACACTGGAAATAGTAGTGAATACAAGTAAAACAACAAAAGAAACGGCAGCAACAGAAGAGAAGGAAGAAGAAGGCTTTAAGCAAATATAAATTTCCAAACCAAAACAAGGCGAAAAAAGGCCGATAACCTTTTGGTTGACTGAGACACAGATACGTACCACGACGGACGACGATGATGATTGTTCTGTTCTGATGTGGTTGACGACGACGACAACGAAAACGATGGCGATTATCATGATACTGATAATGATGATGATGCTCCTTCATTATCATCTTCATCGTTATGACGTTTTCGTTCGGTATATGTGCAAAGTTATGTGAAATCCCGCAAAAGAACTTAGTATATCCCCGCTGAAGAAGAAGAGTTGTAAAAAAAAAGACTAATGCCTCACTCACACTTTTTCCACTTCCAGACAATTTGTGCTGAATGCCAAAGCATGCAAGATTTGTCTTCATCATTGGTAGATGAGAATAAACATCAAGAGAGCGCACGGAACAATTAAAGTGGAGAGGAGGGCGGTCGAAGAAAATTAAAATGGAAAATAGATTTTTTTTTATTTGTATTTCTTCTTTTTATGAGCAATGAACACATGGGGAAATTTTGTAATATTTTATGCAAAAAAAAAAGGAAAATAACGTAACGATAGATTACACAGAACTTGTTGGCGACAGTTTAAATTCAGGATTTAAACTTTTTTTTCGATCAAGAAACTTGAATACTTAGCATTTGCCTAATGTTAATCATTTGACATTTATTTAAAATTCTTTATAGTATTTAGTGATATAACATTGGGCACTGACAAAACGTACAAATAGTGTCTGGCTACAATCTAGCCATTTGCTGCTATCGTTTAGCAGACAAAAAAAATGTATATTATTTGCAAAGTTTTGAATAGAAGAACAAAACCAAAAAAAAATTCAACAACAACAAAAAAACTATGCAAATGACCGCGTGAGAAATTAAGTCATAGGTTTAAGCGCATTGTAGATTTTTGAAACCAAAAAAAAAAAACAGAAATCTGAAATAAAACAAGAAAACGTGGTTGACGATGGCGGCGGGGATGGGGACGGGGATGGCGACAGCGCTGATGATGACGATGACAACGGCAAACGACAAACATCAACAATAATGAAAACAATGGCATAAATAACAATGGTTAAGTTTTTCTATGTTGTTGTTGTATTTATTGTAGCTGCTGCTGCTGTAGGGTTTTCATATTCCGTTGCTGCATCAGAACTTGTATACGACTATTCAAAAAATGTGTGTGTGTGTGTTTTGTTGAACCGACAATTGTCGTATACAAGCCACCGCCACAACATACGTACACACGCTTCTCACATTGACAAAAACAAAAACAAGCAAAGTCCAAAATCTAAAGAATACAAAAAACGCCGTTTTCCACAACAAATTATGAACAACGTACAGACCCCTCGCAAATGGCAACTGATAACAACACACACACACACGGACATATTTTGTTGTACATACGGATGTGCAACATCGTCCGAATCTATCCAGCAACGTGCAATTGCTTAAAATTATACAATACAGCAGCAGAAACCGACGAGGCGGCAGCCCAGCCAGCAACGGTAACCAACGGTCACAGTGGCAGCCACAGCAGCAGCAACACAATTGCAACATGAGAATAAGAATTGGCTTTTGTTGTTTAGATGCTGCTCGAAAACAACAGAACGGAATAATGTTTTTTTTTTTTGTTGTCGACATTAAAAACATTCGTTTTTTTCTATCTCTCTCTCTCTCTATTGCTAAAAGCCCTCTTATAAAACATACTATTGCTGAATATTAAATGCATTTAGTAATTTTCTAAATTAATTGTCTACCTAAATAGTTGTTTTTTCTTTTTTTTTTTGGTTTTGTTTAATTAATTTAAAATGCAATTTTAATCATGTTTATATGTTGCACGTCAACACAAAACAAACAAAAATATTCTAACCACTAATTATGTTGTAAACGCCACAAAAAAAAAAAAAAAGTCTAGACACCATTTACGGCAGGTTGCTGTGTCATAATTGGATATAGAAATTGGGTTATTTTAAGAGTTCATTATTGGATTATATCAGCAATTTCAATTAGTTATTCGCTGTGGCCGACGAGCGACAAAATAATAAATACAAAAAATCATATAAATGAAGTTCGCTGTCGCATATGCGAATGCGATTAATTCGCATCATTCTGGACATTCGCTTTCGCAAATATTGGTTTGGAATATTCGCTTTCGAAAAAAAAAAATATTTCAGTATTCGCTTTCTCAGTCGAAAAAATAGGACAGCATATTTTCCGAATTTTCGCTATCGCATATTCGAATTATTCGCAATATTTTGAAATATTCGCTTTCGCAAAAAAAAAAAATATTTCAGTATTCTCGTTTTCTCATTCATATTTTATGAATTTTCGCTTTCACATATTCGAATTATTCGCATCATTGCAGAATATTCGCATTCGCTTGCTCAAAATTGTATTTTTCAGTATTCGCTTTCGCAAGAAATACATTTCAATATTCGCTTTTGCTAAATCCCCATTCTTTACATCTCTACTTTGAAGCAACATGTTTAGGAACAATGTTGCCGCAAATGCTACAGTATTATTGGGCTCAGTTTCCTCTTACGCTTTTATAAGCTTTTATATGGATTTAAAGTTTTTTCCTGGCCAGCACTCAGTTTGTCTTTCCATGTGACTTCCGGAATGCAGGCTTAGACTTTAAGAGGCCACTTTAAGTACAGGGTTCTCCAACAAGAGGTGTTATTTTTGTAGTCAAAGAAAAATGAATTTTTTTTAGATAAATGATCGGATGTTTATTTCATAATAAAGAGCAGGGTTAATAATGAAAAACAACATCAGCCAAATGGAGCCGGCTTTAAACAGTTGGTCCCGGTCAGTGAGTATACAAATTATATCGTGCACAGCTCACTGATTCGAGAGAAGTGCCTCGTCTGTTCCTTCATGGAATGTTAAGGGAAATAAGTAAGTAATGACAATTTAGTGGTCCTCATCCTTTAGATTATTTTACAAAAAAAAGGCTCAAGAACAATTCAATTTATGACATAGTCGGTATGGATCATTTAATCATATTTCTACTTTATATTTTAATCTCTCATGATTTCCGTACTTTATGGGGGACATTGCAAACAACATGTGGTTTCGGCAACATGTTTCGTTTCTCAAACATGTTGCAAGAACTTTTTTCCCAACAAGTCTCATTTACGATTTATAGACTACCAAGATCAGTAACTATAATTTGCATACAATACCAACAGTTTAGTGAGTTAATAAACTAAACTGCTCCAGAAATAAGTTGTTTTCCATTTTTTTGTTGTTTGTCAGCCATCACTGGCAATTATTTGTAAAATTATCTTTCATCTAATAATACCCTTGGCAAGGCGAGTACTCTGCAGCACACGGCACTGACTCGCCAAGTTGGGGTACAAGTCTTTTAAACATATTTAAATGATTTTTTTCCCCCGAAGGATGTGCAGCTGTCCAAAAATTACTTCTCTCTCTCTGACCCCTCCCCCCTTTAAACTGCTCTAAATTATATATTTATTCCTTATAGAATTACCCAAAAAGAAAAACAGCACCCCGCTGAATTCTATATCCCCATAATTGAAATTAAAACCTTTTGCCATAAAAACGTGTGTATGAACTTCAAAACAATCAGCAGACGGACGAACAGAAATGGAAATTGTATAAAGTAAAAAAAGAAACTAGTTTTTGTTTCCCTTCATGGCACTATTGTGTATGTGTGTGCAGCAGATTATAGAAGCTCACATTTTATCTTGTCGGTTGTGGTAGTAGACCTTCTTTATTTTTATATAGCCGGTAGAACAACTTGCCGACACTCGTATTTCGATAATAAAGAACTTTTTCGCAAGTACAATCATTTCAGAAAGGTCTTCGTTTTTTTTTTTGTATTTAACTCTCATTGAAAATGAATGATTCTGAATCTACAAGACAGACAGCAGCAGCACTTGCTTTAAGTCTCTATCGTCGTCGTCGTCGTCGCGTCGTTCGTCTTCCTTCACTGGTATTAATGTACGGTTTGTTGTTTTGTTGCTGCTGTGTTTTTTTATGGCTCAAAGGGTCCATCATCGTTTAAATCATTTTGACATGCAGTAAAACTGAGTAAACCAGATACCCAAATCACATGTTTGTGCGTGTCTGTGTGTGTATGTGTAAATAGACACGTTTTACTTTGTAGATTGTATTTTTCTTTGCTCGGCTCGAGGTGGGAGTGATAAGTTCAACTTATTTCTACTTTCCCATAACATGCTATGGAGAAACATATGGGGAACTTCTCTCAAATCATTGAGCCTGTGTGGGATATAAATTGCCAATTTACTGAACAGGGCCTACTTCCGAACGGCTAATGCTTCCCATAGAAAAGTTTTACATGACTAGGAGATTACTCGCATACTCATAATGTTGAAAATTGTAAACGTCCGCTTTTTGATTTTCTTACTAGGATACAAGCCTGGGGTTTCCGCGCGATAGTCGCTCATACACCACAGCCATTCGCAATTCTTCGTCTTTATACTCATGTTCTTTGGTGCAGCAAGATGTGTTGCTATATTTGTTTTCTCAAAATTTTAGAAACAATGACGACACATGACTCCCAGAATGTAATATAGATGGCGTTGTATTATTTTACTTGATCCTTTATTATTGCAGTTTACTTTTGTTAGCTTTGTAATCCCAGCTAAATGTAATGGAGATTATTTGAACTGCGATGTCATTGATTGACAACGAAATAATTGACAGCAAGATGACTCTCTGTCATTGAAATATAGATGGCGTGGGAGTAGTCTGAAGTCGGACGATTTAAACTCTTAATAACGCTTCAAAATTTTGGTATTCTTTCAAAAAATTATTCTTATTCAAAAATAATAATTATCTGACAAACAAAATGCCTATGAAATATAGATGGAGCTGTAGTCAGTATTTGAGCGTTTGATTTATTATTCGAGCCATTTTTCTAACTCCTTTAAATTCCAGCCAAACTAGATGGGAAATAAAAACGTCATTAAGCCGATTGAATGCCAACCATGTAATAGCCAGCAGATGACTCTGTCATTGAAATATAGATGGCGTGGGAGTAGTCTAAAGTCGGACGATTTCAAGAGTAAATTGCGTTTCTTATTTTTTCAAAATAACAGAAAATAACAAAATACATATAATAATTATCTGACAAACAAATATGTCTGTCTTTGAAATATGGATGGCGTTGTAATACGAATTTCAGTATCTCATTGATTATTCCAGCAATTTTTCCAGCGCCTTCACACTCCAGCCAAACTAGTTGGGAATTAAAAGCATCTTTTAAGCCGCTAAGTAATTGACAGCAGTTGACACTAACTTTCATATGTAGATGGCATGATACTAGTGTAGAATTGGACATTGTAAAGAATCCGATTCTTTCCTTTCTGATTCTCTCAAAATAAGCTGTTGTAAAAAAATTAATGGACAATGAATGACGGTGATTTAAAAGTATAGATGGCACTGGAGTTTAATTAGTTTTACTTGATCCTTTATGCCAGGGGTTTCTTTATACATTTTTAGACTTTAAATATAGATGGCGCGGACATCAATTTATTTTAGTTGATGCTCTATGCCAGAGGTTTCTTCATACATTTTTATGGCGCGGACATCAATTTATTTTACATGATCCTTTATGCCACGGTTTTCTTTATACATTTTTAAACATTAAAATATAGATGGCGCGGATCAATCAATTTATTTTATTTGCCAGATTTTTCTTCATGCATTTTTATACTTTAAAGTATAGATGGCGCGGACATCAATTTATTTTACTTGATCCGTTATGCCACGGTTTTCTTTATACATTTTTAGATTTTAAAATGTAGATGGCGCGGACATCAATTTATTTTACATGATCCTTTATGCCAGGGATTTCTTCATAAATTTTTAAACATTAAAATATAGATGGCGCAGATCAATCAATTTATTTAATTTGCCAGGTGTTTCTTCATGCATATTTAGATTTTAAAGTGTAGATGGCGCGGACATCAGTTTATTTTACTTGATCCTTTATGCCACGGTTTTCTTTATTCATTTTTAGACCTTAAATATAGATGGCGCGGTCATCAATTTGTTTACGAGGTTTTTCTTCATATATTTTTAGACTTTAGAATACAGTTGCATTTATTTTACTCGTTCCTTTCAGCAGATTTTCTCGTCCATAAATTCCCGAGAGAAATCGATGGGAACACAAAAAAATATAATATTTCCATCGTGTTTTGGTTATTTTTTCTTTTTATATTTAAGCCACAGTAAACCAAAACCATAATGATTTAATTTTACTACAGAATCATCAACTGTCTGAGCTTTATCATAACATCCTCGTATTTCAATATGTCGTTATCATGGCTTAGCTGTTGTTTAGAATTTGTTTTGCCTTATGTATATTTTTTTTTTTTTTGTTACCCCCAGTTTGTTCTGTTGTCTGCACTGGTTTACCTTCTACAACACAAATAAAAATAAACCAAAAAAAAAATGATGGCATGTTGCTGGTGGTGTTGTGGCTCTTGTTTTCATTTTTTAACTAAGCTCTCTCGGACATTTTAGAAGGATGTGTTGCGAGCGACTGTGCACATGTACAACCCAAAGCAAAGTACACGCATGGGATTTAAATCTATGTGTGTTACAAAAGGCATTCCATGTGTGTGTCTGTTCGGCGTTCCTAAGCCAAAATCAACAACAACGAAGTCGACGGCGATGATGATGAGGATGATGAAAAGTAAACAAACGCCTGTTAGAGACGCCGAAGACACAATCACCGAGAGAGAAAAAAAAGGCCAAACCAATGGCTATGGCCGGTCGGCTATGAACATTACCTCCTACCATTCCGCCAGCCAACGGAGAGTGGTCTCCTCTATGCTCTGTCCGAACACTAACATAATGTGTGGCTCTCTGTTGGTTGGTTTGTGTGTCGTTGTTCGTTTCATTTTGTGGCTGGTGATGTTTGCTGATGGTACTGCTGATGCCGGTGGTTTCGGTTTTGTATATAAATGGCCAGTACCGGTTCATTAGGTCTTATCCAGCCTAGTCTGTGTGTATGTGTGTGTGTGTCTGTGTGCTGGCCTGCCCAGTCTGCCAACATAGTTTCCGAGTCAGTCCACATCATCTTTAGGTTTGTAGGTCTATTACGGTGATTTTTTTTTTGTGGCCCTGCCTCTGCTGTTTACCGCCAATTTATTTTATTTTTGCTGTTTGCATTTGAATTCGTAGTGCCGCTGTTATTGAAAATGTCTGTATGTACACGTATTTTAACTCATCGTTGTTTGCGCCTCTGTTAATTTTGCATCCTTATTTGTTGTTCGTTTTCATGTTCTCGTTGGGTCATGGATGTTGCAATGTGGTCCTACAAGTTTTTGGTTGTTTTTGTTGTTTCTTCTCTCATTCATGTGGTTTGTTCTGCTGTAGAGTCTTTTGAATTTGAGTTATAGGTTTTAAATAGGTTTTTCGGAAGAGTTTTCGGGAAAAAAAAAAAATTTGTTGTTGTTGATTTTTCTGTTTTGTTTTGTATTCGTTGTGGGGAATACAGGTTTTGCTGTTTCCTTTGGAGGGATTCTTAAGAAGTCAGTGTTGCATGGCGAACTGTGTTTTGTTTTTCCAGGTACTACGTTTTTAATGAACTCGGCTCTTTAAAATACTTAAAGTTTCAATAATCTATTGATTGATATTCGAAAGGATTTTGTTTAGCAACATGAGGCGGGAAAATGTATCTTCTAAAATCAATAAACATGCTTTCACGGATTTATTCAAACTGAAAAAAATACTGTGAGGAAATCAAACTCAAAGAATTCTAATTCGAAAATGTATGTTATTAATTAATTTTCGTCATCCGTAGGATATCGAATAAATAAATAAAGAATTTAATTAAAAAAACATATCTGCGACCTCGAACTCAAATTAATTACTAACATAAATTTAGGACAAAAAAAAGGTCGACATAAACAAATAAATGGTGTTTTTTATTGGGGTATAGAACTTTAAGTTGGCATCACTTTTTTAACTGGCGGCCATTTTGTCAGCTGTCAAGTGATTAATATTTAGTTTGGTTTGCCATTTCATCATGAACAGGTTGACAAAAGAACAACGCTTGCAAATCGTGCAAATTTATTTCGAAAGTAATGGTTCAGTTCGCGAAGTTCACCGCAAGCTCCGTCCATTTTATGCCATTACATCCACAAAAACTGACCGTTTGGTGTGCTCTATGGGCTGGTGGAGTCATTGGGCCATACTTCTTCCGAAATAATGCTGGAGAGTCAGTTACCGTTAATGGAGACCGGTATAGAGCCATGATAACCGACTATTTTGTTCCCGAATTGGATGGCATGAATGTGGATGAGTTGTGGTTCCAACAAGTGGTTGAAAATTGGACCTGTAGAATTGGCTTTATTCGAGCCAGCCGCGGCGGCCACATGCCCGAAATCATATTTAAACATTAATGGCATAAAATTATCCTTCCAATAAAGCCAAATTGATGGACATTAAAACGATTTTCTTGTGTTTTATTTCAATTCGAAGTTCTATACCTCAATTAAAAACACCCTTTATAATTCAAAATGCTATGCTAACTCTTAAAACATCTCGTCTAAAAATACTAAATTGCCATTATCCCAACAATTATCTTCTTCTCTAAAGAACATGTTGATACAAGAATTGTGTTGTGAACATTTGTCTGTTGCAACATTCGATCAGCAGCATCTGACACGTGATGCGACAACTATCTTGAGTCTCATTGATTTCCTGCTCTTATAAAATTCTGCGAGGCTACAACAATGTTGCGGCAACATTGTTTTCGTTTCCATATCTTGTCGTCCAGCTAGCATTGAGTACCTCTACTCCAGTGATAAAGAAAATGTTGGCAAACGATTTTTGTCTTACTCATTGCTTGGGTGCAACATTGTGCCAGGAACATGGCTAGGCGTTTCATGACGAGTTAATTCCTTGCGGCAACATTGTGGCGTCAACATACTGATTACAGGACAATGTTGCAACAACATTTGAAAAATAAAGAACTTAATTCTTACAAGATGAGAAAATTTACACATTTTTCTTACGGATTTCATTGGTTTTTTTTTCTTCTCTCCTTCAAGACAGCTACAAACATGATTGTATGTGACAATAGAATTTACGCACCGTTGCACATTGTCACACAGATTTGTATCAAATGTTGTTGTTTTTTTTTCTAAACACTCTTTACTTCGCCTGGCACTCGTCCCCACCCACCGTTCTCCTCTTAACAAAGTAACAAAAGCTTACTTGTTGGGGGAGGGAAATAAAATGAAAGTGCTTCTCACACCGATATAGAAAAAAACAAGTAAAAAGAAATCTTTATCAAGTATATGCACTACAAAAAAAAACAAAGAAAGGGAAACTGGCGAAACATCAAACTTGTTGGGATAAAGTGTAGGGATATTTTCAACATGACAGAATAGAAAATGAAACCCAGTTTACTTGATACCTTGTGGGCAAGAATATTACAGAAAATATTTCTGTATGGTCTGTCACATCCCGACCTGTCCTGCGGACTGGCCACATGTTTGTTAAATTAAATTGAAAGCCTTTCACACTTTCTCAAGAAAAAACATAAAAATTGCAGAATAAAAAAATGGTTTCGGGCTTTCTGTGTTTGGGGAAAGATCGAAGGGAAAAAATCCCATCCAACTGATATACAAACGTCTATAGTGTCTGGTCGGCATATAAAGGCAACGAGGTCATAAAATTATTAACATTCAACAGAAGATGAAATATAGATAATAAGGGAAACTATTCGTGGCACATTTTCTGTCTACAATTCCATAAAATATTAAACTTTATTGTTTTCTATTTCCACATATTTAAATAGTAGTGCTTAAGTCAATTGTCGCGCTTCTTAAGTGATATAATGGCTATTGCTCCGATATCCTCCTTAACAATTTTACTCGAGTTACACCAGTATCGCCAGATAACAGATTGGCAATGTCACACAATTATAATTATCATTTTTATTTACACAACAATCATTAACAGACACTGGCGTATGAGTGATATTATTGCTCCGACACCTGTGGCGTATGCGTGTTATTATTTCATAGCAACGCGTGACGTATGAGTGATGTTATTTCCCAACAGCTGGCTGTCTTGTCAGAAAAGCCATTAATAACAATCACACATCTTGATTATGAGAGAATCTCATTTAAAGAAAATTGTTTAATTAATTGAAATACTTCTACCCCCGCAACAAAATCATTCTACAATGCCATCCAAATCATAGAATGTTTATTTAAACATTTAAAAGTGTTGCAATAACATTCTCATAACTCCTTATGCTATTCCCCGACTATCTCTTAATGTATTCTTGATACTTAATGGTGGGAAAACCTCTTTAACAAATTACTCTAACAAAAGGCGGACTAAACCACTTTCACTTTCACCACATTACTGGAAAAGTTTCCTTTCCCTTCCATGCAGCCACCCTCCATCTTCTATTCTCCTTTGATAACCTACCAACATTAAATGTTTGCCTTCGAGTTCTCAAAAAAAAAAAAAAACTTTCCACAACTGTTAGTTCACCGTAATTTCCCCGGAAAGTCTTTGGATTGTATAGGTGTACGTACGAAATGTACTTTTGTGCACCGCTGCTCTACGTTTTACATTTACCCGAGAGTAGCGAAAATCATTTGTTGCATGTGTTCCCAAATGATGTGCCGTCGTCTCGAATGTTTGCCAAAGTGAAATCCCTTAAGATATTTTAAGTTTTATGTGTCTGCTGATACTTTTACAAAGAATTTTCTCTTTTTAGCAATAGTTGTGTACTAATGTTTTTTGTTTTTTTTTTTTTGTTTGTTTTCGTTACAGGTAAGTTTTCCACAAATCGTTGGGACATTTGTAATAATTTAAAGTGAATGGCGTACAACGCGAAGAGAGATGAGTAAGTAAGTTTTCTTTGAATTTTAGCTAAAGTTATTTTGTTGAAGTGTCTTAAGTTTTGTTTTTTTTAAGATTTCAATTAAAAAAACAACAAAAAGAAATACCATGGCCTCGGCCACAAGTTTCAGAGGAAAGTATGAAAGAACAACTATTGTCTCTGTTCTATCGTAAGAAAACGCGTATAAATTAATTATCAGCAACATGTTGCTAAGAGAATTATTCGAACTGTAGCCCTTCGAAGCGGTACATAAATCTTACATTCCGATCAGCAAGTATTCAAAAAAGATTGGGATGTGCTCATTGATATTCGATTTTTAAAGAAAATATTTTAAAAAAATATATTACTTATCAGCAACATGTTGCTGACAGAGTAATAATCGCCGCTTGAAGGGAAATATATCAACCTTGGATGTCGATCCGTGAGTATTCCAATGAGATCAGCTCATTGGTTTCCAGTTGTGAAATAAGAAAATAAGGTATATTAATAATATATTAATCAGCCACATGTTGCATTCGTTTCCGATCAATGGGTATTTAAATGAGCTCACTCAAATCAGTTCGACATTAAAATGTATTTATTTTCAGCAACATGTTGTGGAGAAAAATATCCTATAGTATAGGGAATATAAACATTCAAATGACTCAATTGAGATTGGGATCAGCTCATTGATTGACAGTTTTGATAGAAAACATTTAGGATAATAAAGTATAGCATTTATCGGCAACGTGGTTCTCAGGATATAAACTTAACATTCCGATCAGTTACTAAACAAATGAGAATATGATCAGCTCATTGATTTTCTATCATTTTCGATCATTACCCATTTAATCCATGTTGAGGTAGTTCGATCATTCCCCATTTAATTCCCCATAATGAGGTAATAGGGAGATGCGTATGAGTTATATTGATTGTTAGCAACATGTTGCTTTAGGATTTAGTACAACTTTCGTCTTTCAAAATATATATAGAAATTGTACTGTATTTATTTTTATAAATCGAAAAATCGCTTTTCTTTTCAAATTTTTTTATGCTGCCGCACATGTGTTTAGTGTAGACATTTCTTTAGCAGCATTGTAATTAATATAAATCATATGCCTTGGTGTTTTTTTTAACAATATTTCCAAGTTGAGAAATATTTGAAAGATCTGGTTTATAAATTTTTTTTGAAAAAAAAAATTTTATGGAAAAAAAAATTTTTGTTGAAAAAAAATTTTTGTAAAAAAAAAATTTGTAAAAAAAAAATTGGGGAAAACACACTTCTGTACAAAAAAAAAAATATTATTTTTTTATTATTATTATTTATAGAAAATTATAGAATGCCTATTTAAATTCCTACGTACTGCGTGACAGAGTCAGTGAATCAGTGTCGAGGGTAAATATATATTAAGATAATTGTAAACCCGATACAGACTGCAATGTATTTTTTTTTTGTTTTATAGCAACATGTTGCGTTCAACTCTTAATGATCATATTTGTTCTCAATCGCCCGCTTATAAAAGAATATAGATTAGTAGTATTTTGTCAGGGCGTATAATTAATATTAATTCCGAGGAACAAGGATAAGTGTTATTTTTTTTCGGCTACTGAATCGATGTTTTGCAGACTACAAATTTGTCCTCAATCGTACGCCAGCAGAGCGTATGCGTAATATTAATTACAAGCAACATGTTGCCTTTAGGGAAATTAATATTAATCATAGGTTCGGATCTCGAATTCTGTATTTAGGAAAACACAATAATCGTGTTCTCCAGGCCGTATAAGTAATATTAATTGTATACCTCCAAATTTTTAAAGTCTACAAGAATGTGCCTCTAAAGGAGAGCCTCGAGTCACATTTACGGGTTGGAGGTTTAATTAAATTGTATCAGGCTATCTACAACGAATTCTGAGGGGAAAGTAGCGCAAATAAAAAAAACTTCCACTTCTCAATGTTTGTCTAATATTTTTAAAATATTAAAATTCCTTCAAGATCACTTACACCATTTCTTGCGACATTTTTATTTCTGTCTTAAGGCGGACATTTTCCACACACAAAAACCATTTTGACATTGAAAATAAGAGCAACAAACAAAAGACGAGAAAACAAAAACACAAAAATTAAATAATATTTATCTAACAATCATCGAATGAAAGTGAAATTTATTTGATTATTTAGGAAAACCAAACGAAAACAAATGGAGGAAAATACAACAAATTAAATCACGACAGCACTGACGACTACACACAGACAACAAGCGCCAGACCAGAGCGAACCGAACAGAATCGCTGACCTAAGAGAAGAGATAAAACTAAAGAAATAAATTTCGAGATGAAAACAAACAAAAAACATTGTCCATAGTGTAAAACCAATACTTTGTAACAGGTTATTTTAAATCAAAGGAGAGAGGGGAGGTAATGGAAAAAAACCACAAAAGTAAAAGCGAAAAGTGGTGGTATAGAACTATAAATATTCAATTGCAATAGTATACGATTTTCTGTATTACAAATACAAATATTTATATTTATTATTATCTAAAAGACAATCTGTGAAGAAGACAGCTCTTGGTCAGCCCAAAAGCAACAGAACTTGTATAGGTCAATGGATATTGTTTCACTACCGCAAGGTGGCGTCATTCACACCCACTGAAGACGACGACATTATCTAAATTTCATTTATATTTCTATTATAAATAAGAGCCCACTATATATCGAATTTGTTTGCGTAATAAATTATTGAATAATCTCTCACCTAACTTTTCGAGCATTCGAGTGGAAAATTGAAAAATATTGCCTGCTATTTTATTTAAAATAAACGTAATAAATTTTGATTGAATTTCCGTTTGTTTATCTTCTGGTTCAAGACAATTGATGTTGCTATTTTAGAAAAAAAAAATATTAACAATCGATGAATATCTGAATATCTCAATTACAATCAATTCACATCTATGAGCAGTTTGTAGGGCGTGGTGACGTATGAGTATTATTAATTATAGTTAACTAATCACAATCAATTTATCGCTAAGGAGTGGAATTAAATCTCAGGCAAATCTAGTTTCTTAGGTTTTATTTACCCTGGTTTTATTGAAAGCAAAAAACGTTTAAATTGTTATCATTTTAATAATTGGCGGGGCCGTTCATTGGACAAGGTGTTTCGGGTGGGGGGACTTTGTATACTTGTACTATGGGTCAATGAGATTTATTTCAGAGTACTTGCTGTCAGTTTAGGGACTTTGTATACTTGTAATATGGGTCAATGAGATTTATTTCAGAGTACTTGCTGTCAGTTTTAGTTACCCATGTACAGCTTTGCTGCATATGGGGGCGTTGGTAGACGCATTGTATTTCACCCGGTGCTAAGACCACCGTGAATTTGGGCCAACGTGGCGACTCTGTCAGTTTTCGTTAATTCTGTACCAATTAGCTTGTATTGTAATGTCGGAAACATTTTTTATGAAAATAAATTCTAAGCAAATTTGATGGGAAAACCAATTTTGCTTCAGCCACATTTGTAGGCAACTTTGGCCACATGCAATGAATATTGCACAGTTCAATATGCCCTCTACATAGACATACTACCAGTAAGATTTCCCTTACATGATTTTAATTTGAATTAAAAAAAGTTAAATTTGCAAATTCACAATTTAATTTTAATGATTTCAGCTCCAAAGCAAGATATTTGGATAATAAGGTCCAAAAACAAAAACAAAAATCTCATCAAGAATCTCTGGCGCATCTGCTGTATTTTTTTGTCAGCAACATGTTGCTACACAATGTTTATATGATAGCCATTAATATCTATCATAAATAGAATTTTGTTATTTTCTATTATGGAAAAATATTTTTAAAAATAAACCTCTGTCCTACTCCAAATGGAAAAATATTTGAAATGAAAACTATTTTTAAAAATAAATCACAAATTTAGGATTACTATTAATATATTTGGCACACAACAGTACTTAATTCCCCACGGCAACTCCTTCTGACTCCATAGTGAAGCATAGAACTGCAACATAATTCCTCGCATTCTACCCAAAGTTTTCTCCAACATATTTCAGTAAATTCAATACACATAGTTAAATAATATCGTCTTGTGTGCGATATTATTATTTCAGCAACATTTACTCTACAATATTGATGTGAATTGCAA
Source organism: Hydrotaea cyrtoneurina (assembly GCA_958296145.1). Taxonomy (NCBI): domain Eukaryota; kingdom Metazoa; phylum Arthropoda; class Insecta; order Diptera; family Muscidae; genus Hydrotaea; species Hydrotaea cyrtoneurina. The sequence continues at coordinate 86,091,559 of OY282514.1, forward strand.
TTAATATCAATCATACGTTCCGCTCAATACAACATTTTAAATAGAATTTCTTTTCATATATGGAAACTAGTAAGTTGTAATGCGTCTATGGCGCCCGTTGAAATATGGAAAAAAAAAATTTGTTGAAAAAAAAAATTTTTGGGGAAAAAAAAAACTTTTGCTGAAAAAAAAAATTTTATGGAAAAAAAAAATTTTGCTGAAAAAAAAAAATTTTGTTGAAAAAACAATTTTGTAAAAAAAAATTTTTGTTGAAAAAACAATTTTGTAAAAAAAAAAAAAATTGTAAAAAAAAAAATTTGGAAAAAAAAATATTATTTTTTTTATTATTATATAGAAAATTATAGAATGCCTATTTAAATTCCTACGTACTGCGTCAGTGAATCAGTGTATCAGTGTCGAGGGTAAATATATAAGATGTAAAATGATCTACAATTTGGACGGTTGATTTTTTTTTTTTTTTAATTTTTTATCATACGTTGTCGCGTCATTATGTTGCTATACAATAATATTACTAATACGTTGCTGCGTCTGCTATTTTTAAACTATGTCTTTTAATCTTTGTCATCACACAAATACTGTTAACATTCAGCCATCTTATTTCAACACCCTATCTCTTTAGATATTTTCAATGTTATTGAAGTCCCCCCCCCATGTTTTTTTTTTGTTCTACTGTAAAGAAAGTGGGCAGGGGTAGGTGATTGAGAAATCATTGAAAACAATTTCATAACATTGAATTAAGTCTTCTGTCCCATTTTATTGCTGCTATAAATTTATTTTCTCAAGTTTTTCCAAGAAGAGATCCCCCACTTATTTCATATTCTTTCTGGTTATTTTTATACTGAAATAACAAATAAAAAAAAATCGAAAGTTTTTTTTCCACGTTGGCGCTTCTCCTCTTTATGATATTTGTTGTCATTCGAAAAATACAAAAACAAATGAGCAGACAATAAAGCTTCCAAAGAAATTACTTAAACAAATCATTGAAGACAAGCGGCAGTTGGATGGGCCAGTCCCACAAATCGCACAACTGTCCGTTTGTCGTTCTGTGCGTCATAGCTGCACATTCAGTCATTCATTCATCCAGCCATCCGTCCGAATTCTTGACGGCCAACAGCAGAGCAGACATTTGTTAGACTAACACATACCATCATTGACGAGTAAAAATACTAATACTCTGCACAGACATTTTATTTCTTTATAATTTCTTATATGTATATTTAGGTGTAAATAACCATAAATGCGTAATAAAAATTAGATAAAGAAAAAATGTTGGTCTTTATTTACACTCCATTGTTTGGTTTGAATAAAAAAAGAAACTCTGATTGTGATTGAGAGCTCTGACGCGAAGGTTTGAATGAATGAATGAATAACGAATATGTGGGGGCTATTGCAATACAAAGGAATCGGGAAAAAATTAAGTCGGCTTTCGTGTTCTTCTAGTCTCATAATAACCATGAGAAACCACAACACCTGGCTGTAGACAAGTAAGTGATTTGCAAAAACATGAACAATTCTGTTATTCAAAACAATGAAGAAAAGAAAAAACAACATTTAATGAATCAGAATATACAGAGTCTGCAATTATAGTAAACTGAATAGAGGATTTCTAAACACTCAACAGGTGTCCACAATCTTGGAGCTGCTTAAGGCTCAACAGTTATCTCAAATGTTTGAAAGCCTTGACATTTCTTGATCTTCAATTGGAATACAAATTTTCAATAAAAATGAATGTCGTCCACAGCTGACTGATTTCCGCATTATTCACAACATCTTGTTTATAGCTTGGCAACCATGTTTCCGCAACATGTTTTGGTCGGAAAATATTCACATTCCGAAGGGATTAGGAGAAAAAGTCTCTGAACTATAAAATCTTTAAACCAGCTGACTGAGCAGAATTCAGTTTGAAACTGTAGCGAAGTATTTCCTAAAGTAAAAATGTTGCAGCAACATTTGTTGATTTAAGTTGCTATTTCAAATGGGAAAATTAGGGAAACTATTAAAATTCCCATGGGATTTGGAGGAAGAGTATCTTAACTATAAATTCGTTAAACCAGCTGACTACAGAACTCTGTTGAAACTGTTGCGACACATTTACAAAAGTAAAAATGCTGCAGCAACATGTTTTGATTTCAGTTTAAATATTTCTATTTCAAATGGAAAAGTAAGGGAAAATATTAAAATGCCCATGGGATTATGAGGAAAAGTATTTTAACTCATAAAATCTTTAAACCAGGCCTACTTTCATTTGCAATTCTAAAATCATGTTTGTCAATAAGAGAAAAAATCTTAATATTACGATGGTATTGTGAGGAATCATACAAAACATTTCCTAATGCAAAAATGTTGCAGCAACATTTGTTGATTCGAGTGTAAACAATTTCACAGGTATTTCCAAAGGGAAATGGTAAAAATATTAAAATTCCAAAGGATTCATGAAAGGGTGAAAAAATTTCCTTTTGAGGCAAAAAATCACAAATTTCATACATATGATTATAAACCTCTCCACTTTTAGTAGAGGTTTATTATGCTAATGAGGTAGAAGATCACTGTGTAAGTGATTACCTCTGGCCACCGCTTTAGAAGATCACTGATAAGTGATTACCTCTGGCCACCGCTTTAGTTTGAAAAGAATACGCAACATTTTCTAGGTTTAACATGTTGCAGCAACATTTGTTGCTTATAATCTAAATTATTAGAATTCTATTTCATGATTTTTTGTTTGTTTTTTTAAATAGGAAATATTTCTGTACTCATTTGTAGTTTAAAAAATTCTTCTGATTTGTGTCACTTTGAATGGTTGCCGCTTTCGTTTGAAATGACTACGAAACATTTTCTAGGTTTAAGATGTTGCAGCAACATTTGTTGCTTATAGTCTAAATTATTAGCATTCTACTTCATTATTTTTTGTTTTTTTTTTTAAATAGGAAATATTTCTGTACTCATTTGTAGTTTAAAAAATTCTTCTGATTTGTGTCACTTTGAATGGTTGCCGCTTTCGTTTGAAATGACTACGAAACATTTTCTAGGTTTAAGATGTTGCAGCAACATTTGTTGCTTATAGTTTAAATTATTAGAATTCTATTTCATTATTTTTTGTTTGTTTTTTTAAATAGGAAATATTTCTGTACTCATTTGTAGTTTAAAAAATTCTTCTGATTAATGTGTCATTTTGAATGGGCCGCTTTCGTTTGAAAAGAATACGAAACATTTTCTTGGTTTAAGATGTTGCAGCAACATTTGTTGCTTATAATCTAAATTTTTCCAAGTCTATTCCATTTTTTTTAAACGGGAAATATTTCTCAACACTCAGTTTTAAAAAATCTTCTCATTACTGTGTCATACGAAACATTTTCTAGGTTTTAGATGTTGCAGCAACATTTGTTGCTTGTAATCTAAATTATTTCAAGGCAATTCAAATTTTTTTATTGTTTTTAAATAGGAAATATTTCTCAACACTCAGTTTTAAAAGTTCTACTCATTACGAAACATTTTCTAGGTTTAAGATGTTGCAGCAACATGTTTTGCTTATAATCTAAATTACCTCAAGGTTATTTCATTATTTTTTTGTTTCTTTTTTAATATTTTTTTTTTAAATAGGAAATATTTCTCAACTCTTCTGTAGTCTAGAGAATTCTTCTGATTACTGTGTCACTTGGGGTGGGTGCTTCATTTGTTTTTTTTTTTTGTTTTCAGCTGACAAATACATTTTCATTTTCTCACAACAAAATTAGTCATCGATCATTTGCTGCTCTATTTTTAATGTGCTAAAAAGAAAGCGTATAGTAGTTTAAAAATTTAAAAAAAAAAGTAAAATCCTGAAACCAAAAAAAATCTCAAAGAAAAAAACAAAAATGGTCAAAGAAATAATTAAATAATTTTTCAAAAAACAAAAAAAAAACTGCCACCTGTGATCGCCATAATAAATAAAGTAGCCAAGAAGAAAAATTGATATAGTAATGTTACTAATCGTAATAGACCTCTCATATTATCCTAAACTTGTGATACGAGACACGAGACAACACCAACCAATAATAATAGTAGAGCGCTAACGTTATGACTACTAATGCTGTTGTTGTTGTTGTGGGACGGACGACGTTTGGTTATTTCCCCAATAAACGGCGAACGTTTCATTTACAAACCACTCTAGACAGACAGCCTGACCGACTGACTCTACACAGTTGGTTACTGGCCTGAGTTGGTGACTAAACATGCTGTCGTTTTTGCTGCTGCTGCTGTGGCTGCGTCTGTTGCTACAACACACCGGCAGTATTTGTAATGTCGATTGCTGCCGCTGACTGTTGCTGTTGACTGCTGCCGCCTCATTCCAAATCTGGGTCATGGATGAAAGAAAAAGCGCTGTAAAGTGGGTCATGAATATTGTTTCACTCACGTTCAAGTGTATTTCGAATTTTTGTATTTTTTTTTTTCTTTATTTTTGCGTGTTGCTGATTTTGTTTTCGGTTTTCGCTTTTGTTTTCAGTTTTCGCTTTTTTTTGCAAAGTATGATTCAATATTTTGTGTTTTTTGCTTTTTATTTTGATATTGGATTTGTCATTATTAGTGTTGTTTTGTTGTTGTCTCAGCAAACAACAAAATGATAAAAAGAAAAAAACGCACAGATTTTTTAAACAAACCCAAACAAGTTGTCATCCGACTTTTTGTTTGTTTTGAATAGTTGTTGTTGTTGTTTGCTGGTCTCTTTTAAAGGTGTCCGCAGTGAAATATGTCAAATGTGTTTGGTTGTATTACATGTTGTCACTTGTTGGTGTTAACCGATTTTGTTCCTTTTATGTTGATTGAGGCACAGCCAGGAAATTATTGAAGTTTTGGGTGAGTGGGGCTGGCATTATTTGGGACAAGGTGACTTCCGACGCGATGTTTATAATGCGGAAACTGTTTCGGAGACCCGTCCAAGATGGCTGGGAATACTTCTATATTGCGAATCTAATGGATCGAAAAACGCTTCTGATCAATTCCTTGGCCTCTCATCACAAAACAGTGAGATTGAGGTGATTACGGAATGTATTAATCACAGACGCAGTCACTGATAGTCTAAAATCTCATCATTTATCTCAAAAAATTTAATTTTTCTTTGAATGCCAAAATAACACCTCCTGTATTTATAACATTTTATAACCTTTTTTGTTGTTGTAGTTTTTCAGAAACATATTTTTGTCCGCCCATACTCATTTGATTAAACACACTCATGTGTTTTTTTAAGACCTCCCGCAGTTACCAATTAACCACCAACATTTTGCTACATCTTGTGGCAATGTCTAATAATAAAACAAGCGAAAATAATTCCAAACAATTCAATGCCAATATTTTTTTTTTTATTCAAAAAATAACAATAATACGCCTGAAGAGAAGAGTAGAAGAAAACCGAAAAAAAAAATATATGTTCAATGACGAATTTTTGCAAACAATCAAAGTATTCAAATTATTCATTCAAAAAGAAAAAAAAATACCGAAAACAACTGTAAAGGACAAGTGGTTAAAATCAAACAACTACAAAAGTTTCAACGTTTAAGGCGTTAAAAAAAAGTAACAAACAAAAAAAAGCTGTATACAAATAAAAACACTCCAGTGAGAATCTCCATGATGACGAACTGAAAGTGTTTATTGTCATAGTGATCTCTCTATTTGTTGAAAACCAAATTCCATGGACAAAGAAAAAAAGAGAAAAAAAAGCCGAAGAATGTCTCATTTACAAAACTTAAAAATTGCCTTGAGATGCGACAAATTTACAAAACTTAAAAATTGCCTTGAGATACGACAGCATGATCCATCTCTCTCTCTCTCTTAATTGTCTCAATTTAATTTTTTTTGTTTAGTAAAATTCCATCTTGCCAAAATAGTTACAAAAATTAAGGGGGGAAGAGGGCAGATTTGTTGAGTTAACAAATTTTTTCTTTGCTTGTTGTTTATATTTTTGATGTTGTTATTTTGTAGCGTTTCACCACTTCGTTCTCTTTGGTATGAATAATTATAGAAACGAACAAAAAAAAATAACAATATTTAATCGCCTCTATAAAAAAAAAAAATTATAAAACGCACACACACTAAGCAACTCAAAAAAAGAAACAAACAAAATAGCACGTTTTTGACCCTGAAAACACAATTGTTGCGTTTTTTCTGGGTTTTGTTATTTTTTGTTTTTTTTTTTTCTTTAAATTTTGATATTGAAAATGTTGTATAGTAATAATGATTCGGTTAAAAACACTTCACATATGATCATTAGCAAATGAGGGGGAATTTCGGTTGTGTATGGAATTGCAAAAGTCTTTATAGATTTCGACTTTTATTTCATAAGAAATTGAAATTTAATTTTTTAATATAAAGAAAATCCCCATTCATGTTAGAATGAGCTCCTGCAAAAAGTGGGAAATAAAAACCCTGAATCGATTTTCATGGAAATTGTAAGGCAAGTCATGTGGCTGGATAATAAAGCAAACGTTTTAAATTTTTCATAATTTAAAAAAAATTAACGGCAAAAATATTTGTTTGCCTTTTATTTCGTTATAACTTCGAAAATGTCATACACATTAACAGCCTGTTGTCATAAAGCGAATTTGTTCGTTCGTTGCAAATTCATAAAATGGGTTTCAGACCGTATTCAATTCTGGTTTTCAGATATACGGGGTTCTCCAATAAACGGTGTTATTTTGGTATTCAAAGAAAAATGGAAGTTTTTGAGATAAATGATCGGATGTTTATTTCATAAGAAAGAGGATGGTATGCCATTAAAATTTAAAACCAACACCAGCCAAATGGTCACCATGACCACGACCACGCTTACAGAATCACATCCTTTTCATGAAATTGTCCATAACCAAACCTCAAACTGGCTGCCCTATGTCCTCGATAGCCTCACGAATTCTATCATTGAGGTCTTGAGCTTCGATTACTCTGAAAAAAAAAAACATTTTATTGCTCCTTTAATTTGGACAACGTCTAATTCGTTTTATGGAAAAAGGCAGTAAAAGGTAATGAAAAAATCAATTTCTAAAAAATATTTCTGACAAGTCATTTTCGAGTAATGATAAATCATGTCTAAGAAAATTATGTAGAAAAAAATTCGACAATTATCGTAAAAAAAATAATCAAGAAAATTCGTGGTATTTTCGCTTTTTTTTTAAAAAAAATTATTTATGGAATTCATTTAACCTCACATAGATAAAGTGAGGTTAAATGAATTCCATAAATAATTTAAAAAATATATATATAGAATACATGGACTACATTATGATCCGCCGAAAACCTCAACTAATATCCCTGCTACGCCCAGCCATATTCTAGGTAATGTACAAGCAGTCATTGATTCCTTGGTGGTCGTCAGCAGTCGCTGTCTGCCAACAATTACTTCATTTATTTGCCATTTCTTTATTTGATCACCGGCACGTTTTTATAATCACATTTTCTTGGTGCATAAAAATAAAGCACAATTTATATAAAAAAAAAACAAAAACAACAACACCAAAATACAGCGCGAAAAAAAAAGTGCAATAAAACAGCAACAACAACTGCAGCGCATTGAACACACGAAACATTATTTGGCGCTAAAACAAGCCAACTAACAGCGCCTTAAATTGCAACAGCAGAGGCGGCAGCAACCACAGCTGCTGCTGCTGCCGCTGCTGTATGAAGAGCCAATAACAATTGGTGTTGTGGCTACAACAAAACGAAATTGTTAATATTGAAAATGGTGCCAGTGGGTCACAGACAATTCTTGATGACGTTCAATTTTCGTTTTCGGTTGTTTAACAAAATTTTGATCCACACCAAAAAACAAAAAGAAGAAAACGAAAAATTACGGCCATAAAACTTAAGAACAAAAAAAAAACGAACGAAATTAAGGAATTTTGCAAGGAAATGAACTATAAAACCCCTGCCCCACGGTTCAATTTTGCATTCTACTTCACGCCAGAATTATATTTTCATACGTAGGAAAGTGGGCCAAAACGAAATCGCTGCAGCCAACCATCCAACCAGCTCCAGTCAGCATATGAATGGCATTTCCTGTTACACTAACACCTTTTTACCCCCCCCACCCATTGTATGCCACACTGTTCGTTCCTTTCGCTTGTGGACTGGCTGACATTCCCCCCAGCAACTCCCATTTTTTAAAATATAACTAAATTGCATGCATGTCTGGTTTATGGCTGGCGGCTTAGAAGTCTTCCCTACTTCACTCCTTGTGAGTGTCCTGCACCCCAAAGTCCTTTACCGCAATTGCTTTGGCTGGTCTGGGGGTAGGATGGGGAAATTTCTAATGCCATTGGCAACGAATCGAAAATGTTGTTTGGTTATGTTTTTGTGTTGTTAATGGGCAATTCGAAACTTTGGATTACGTTAAAAAGTTGCAAGGTGGCAACACTGCGAACGTACAATTTAGAGGGCAGACATTCTCAGTGACATGCGAAAAATTCCCTATTATTGTAATTAACATTGGCAACGCTACCTTATAATTACCAACCACTAAAACATTGGCAACGCTGCATGTGCATACGTCAATAACTCTAAGCATACTCGTAGCTGCCAACAGCTGTTTATGGTTTTGTATTTTGTTTTCATTCTCAAAAAAAAAAAACTTTTTATTCGATGAGCTTAGAATTTCTTGCCAATATATATGTATATATTTTTATTATTATTATGATTTTGACCGACCGTGTTCTTCAAACGTTGAGTACAGACGCCGCCCCCCTTCTTTTGCATTAACTAACTATACTAGCCACTGGTTGTATAATTGAAAGAATTAGTTAGTATCAAAACAAAGCGTAAAGAAAAACAAAAACATATCAACAAAATAAAAACCAAACAAAACACACAAAAATAATGTAGGGTAAGGCTAACTACATAATAATTTTCCATATAATACTTAAGATTATTCTCTTCCAAGACAAGTTAACAATAAGCAGCACGAGTGACAGAGAGAGAGAGATAAATAGAAAAAAGAGAAAACGTAAAGTATTGAATGCGGTAACGAGATATAACCCCGTCAAATATTTTGGTCATACAAAAACGGAGGTTCCTTAGATTTGTTCTCGGTGTTTGCGCAAACGCCCTTAAATATTGGATGTTGTATAATTTAAACAAAATTATTGCGAGAGTGAAGCAGAAAAAGGCAATGACCATAAAATGAACGTAACGTTCGAACACACATTTCTTACCAGATCACGAATTTTGACAATCTCCACTTTTGTCACTGGGTTTACTATTAGGCAGTCATGCAAAAGATTTGAGGTGTTAACTGTCTATACACCTCTTTTTTCTGCATTTTCAAAATTTCAAACCTCCTAATTATTACTGGTCTATTAACAATTGCCAGATTATCTATGCAATTTTTTTGGACTCTCCTTTCATTGATGTTAACGGTTTTGTTTTATTATATCTCAACTATTTATAGACTATGGGGCGAGGAGAATGAAGCAACTTTTTTTTTTTTGGCGTAAAACGACATTTGTTTGAAATATGCGAATCCGCTTAGTACTTGACTAGAAGGTTAATGGAATACATCTAAACCACGATTAAGACATAAGTTAAAGTTTATATCTTGGAGGTTTTTGGGAAGGTGAGCCGTTTCATAATCATATGACTGGAACATAAAATTGTCTTAGGAAATGATTAGTGTTAATCATCCGGAAATGGCAGATGTTATTCGCAAAAAATCAAAGATTTCCAACGCAAAATCCACTGGAGATGGGTACAGTGTTTTATGTTACATCTAACAATGACCTTGAGGAGAACTGTTTACAGCCAACCTTTTTCACCAGCACTTGTGGTCTTTGTGGTCTTTTCTTTTCCCCTCCCAAGTTATGAAAAGATAACGTTAAATCCAATTGTGTCTCAACCAACAACTTTTCAGATAGTTAAACATCGACGAGTGGCCGGTTAACTGCCCTGTCAATATAAAATCTTAACATGATATTATTAACTTTTATTGGCCGCCATCAACAACATACGAGTGCGAACAACAACATTCTTTTAGACGAACGAACCAAATGTGTTACACTTTAATGTTGTTGAGTGGCCGGCTTAGTGGTTTGTCGAACAAGAGTCACAGCCATTAAAAGAACCACGAACGACGTTTTAATAGTTATGACAATGGTGATTATGATGCTGTAGTCAGAACATCATTTCATTATAACAGAGTGTCGTGAAAAACTCATGTTCCTTTGCAAAGTAAAAAAAGTAAACTAAAAATAGAACATTAACTGAAAAATCAGAATTGAAGAAAATATAAAAGAAAATGGAATTTCAATGAGAATTTTCAAAGAAATAAAAATAAAATTCTGCGCAATATTTTATTAAGGAAAATAAAAATTCGACGAAAATTTTTTTTAAAAAAAAAAAATAATTTTCGAGTACATTTTTTATAAAAAAAAAAATTATGAAATTTTCCTTAAAAAGAAAATAAAATTTCGGCGAAGTTTTCTTTAAAAAAGAAAATAAAATTTTGATGAAATTTTCCTTAAAAAGAAAATAAAATTTCAACGAAGTTTTCTTTAAAAAAGAATATAAAATTTTGTTCAGTAAAAAGAAAATTAAAATTCCGACGAAATTTGAGGTAAAAAAATAAAATTTCGACATTTTCTGAGACAAAAAAAAAAATTCTACAAATGAAAATATGATTCGACGAAATTGTAAAAGTAAAATAAAAGAGAACACTAGAAAATCCGAATTGAAAAAAATGGAATTTCAATGAGAATTTTTTAAATTAATTAAAATGAATAGTTTTTAAAGGAAAATAAAATTTCGACTAAATTTTTTGAAAAAGAATTTAGTGTCACAAATGATATATACTTTCGATGAGTTTTTGTGTAAAAATTTAAATAAAATTTCGACGAAATTTTCTGTAAAATATAAAACTTCAACGAAATATTGTGTAAAAAATAGAATAAAATATCGACGAAAATTTTTTTTAAAAACAAAATAAAATTTCTACGAAATATTGGGTAAAAAAATAAAATGTCGACTAAATTTTGTGTAACCAAAATTAAAATTCGACGACATTTTCTGTATAAAGGAAAATAAAATTTCGACGAAAAATAAATGAAAATTTCAAAGACATTTTCTGTAAAAAATGCAATAACATTTCGACGAAATTATCTAAAAAAAAGAATGAAAATTTCGATGAAATTTTCAATAAAATTGTCACTATTTTTTCTACACAAAAAATAAAATAAAATTTCGACGAAATTTTGTGTAAAAAATTAAATAAAGAAAATAAAATTCGACTAAAGTGACGAAAAAATAATATCAAAATTCGACGAAAAGTAAAAGTAATAATGATGTATAAAGAGAGAAAATGGAATTTCAATGAGAATTTTCAAAGAAATAAAATTAAAATGCTGCGTAATATTTTATAAAGGAAAATAAAATTTCGAAGAAATTTTCTGTAAATGGAAAATAAAATTTCGAAGAAATTTCGTGTAAAAAATAAAATAACATTTTATTTCGAACGAAATTTCGACGAAATTTCGTGTAAAAAATAAAATATCATTTCGACGAAATTTTGTGTAAAAAATTAAATAACCTAAAATTTCAACAAATGGTCTTTAAAAAGACAAATTTTTACAATTTCGACGAATTTTTGTGTAGACAATTAAATGAAATTGTCTTTAAAAAGAAAAAAAATCTACTACATTTTTGAAAAAAATTATATCAAAATTCGAGGAAATTGTCTATATTAGCAAAATAAATTGTAGACGAAATATTCCATAAAACGAAAATCAAATTTTCTATAAAAACAAAATAAAATAAAATTTCGACGAATTTGTCTTTTAAAAAAAATCTACTAAACTTTTGAAAAAGTAATATCAAAACTTCGACAAAATTGTCTGTAAAAAATAAAATTTCGACGAAATTTTGTGTAAAAAATAAAATGTCGACGAAATTTTGTGTACAAAAAGAATTAAAATTATTTTTCCTCATTATTTTTTTTAAAAAAAGTTTAAATTTGGCAATTGTTGGGAAACGATTTCATGACAGTTCCTATGAAAACATATTCCACATGCTAATGTGGCAAAATTATTCTATTAGAAATGGAGCTGCAACATTAATTTCATTTAGCCCATAATATTTTCCCGGTATTGACGAACAACAAACACTTCTCTTTTTTTTTTGTAATTAAAACTGTGCTCTCTCTCAAGCCGGTGAGATCACTCCGAAATTCGTGGAAATGTCTGATGTAGTTTAGTCGGCAACTTCTGTTGTGTGGTGTGGTTTCCTTGAATTCATGTTGATGTGTCCTCCTCCAGGCCCTCATCGTTTTGCCTAGCGTTTTATTATCAGTGATTTGGAACCCTTACTGTTTCCGTTTCTTTGTTTCCGTTATCATGTGTTGTTGTGACGGGTGCTGGTGGTTCTACTACGTGTGATTATAAACACTTTATTAAAAACGTATTAAACAAAACCCTTTTGTTGTTGTTATTCTCCTATGTGTGTGTGTGTGTTGAATATTCGTTGTAATTACTTTATTTTCATTAATTATAAAATCCTCCACTAATTCTTAAAAAACAAACCGTTGTTGTTATTATGTTTATATGTGGTTAACAAAATTAATTTACATTTTTTTCCCCGGACTATTGTTGTTGTTGCGGTTATTCATTTTTCCTTTGTTGTTGTTGCTACGGATGAGTGTGATAAGCATGACAAGTACTTCGAGAGAAAAACGAAATGAATGCAAGACTGTAAAAAATAATAAACACAACAAAGGCTCCCTTATATATTTTATATTTTCATTTTGGCTTTCGCTGTTGGGCTGGTTGTTGCTGTTCTTCTGGGGCCACCGGACGCCGCCACCAACATATTTTCCCATATATTTTTTTTTTCTGTTTTTTTTGGTGGTATCTTGTAAACAGATAAACACGTACTTAAAATACCGTCATTGCCATCAGTTTGAGTGTCGTCTAACGCCAACAACAGTTGGTGGTGGGTCAGCACTAACTATCCGCCTTAGGGTGGGATGGTAGCTATGCTTGTACTTACAAAAAAAAAATGTAGACTTATCAGTAAAATTTCTTATAGTCTGTTGTAAACATTGAATAAGCAGGAAAGTTTCTAATAGCAAATACGTCAAGTCATATGTTTGAGAAGAAGTCCAGGATCTCCCCTGGCTATTTGAGCTGGGAAGTTATGAGGACCCATTTAGGGTGATTCAAGTAGAGCTTGATGTTATTCATTTTCAGTATTTTTCATTTTCAAAACATTTTTTTTTTATTGTTTTCAAATGTGTTCTATTTCAGTCGAGAAACATAGAAAAATAATTAAATTGACCACGAAATCATGTATTTTTTTAAAGTTGTTGCACTTGGTTTTTTTTACACAATTTGATTAAAAAAAAATAGATTTTTACAGCTATTTCTTTTCATTGTGTCAGATTAAAATTAGTTTTAAAGATTCGTATACTTATTGTATTTTAAATGACCTTAAAAAAAAGAAAAACTATTTCATTTCCTTACCAGAACCCCCCTATCGTTCCTCCCAAATTCATAATATCCTGTGGCATTTCCTGAAAATATCCTTTAAATTGTTGTCAGAAACCCACTATCGTTCCTCCCAAATTCATAATATCCTCTGGCATTTCCTGAAAATATCCTTTAAATTGTGGTCACCCTATGGTTTGGCTTAGAAATTTCACAATACGACACATGTAAATGACACTTTCAACACCGAACCGAAGCTGACATTAAAATGACACAATGTTGATAAATGTTGATTGGAACTGGCAGTGACACAATGTCGCATAAACGTAAATGACATTAAACGGACGCAAACGTACAAATAGTGCGACAGCAGATGACGGCTGTTTTGCGACAGACGAGGCAAACGAATATGAACATTTGAATGTGTCTTATTGTTATTTGTGTTGATTCTTTCCTTCTATCTTTATTCGGTATCATAAACATTTTTGACATTTTCTCGTTGTCTTATTTCGCATTTGACATTTTTCTGTTATTGTTTTTGCAGGCTTGGCCCATGTGAATTACCAGACCATTGGGCAACATTGTCATCATCATCAGCAAATAACAGCCGAACAGCAACAACGGGAACATCAGCAGCACTCTCCATTGGCAGCAACAACATTGCAACAAACTTTCCAACAATTTCGACAGCAGCAACAGCAATTGCGTCATCAAACACATTCAGCACTACCGGCTCTGCGACGACGACGACGACGACGAACACAGCAACGGGTGGCAGCGGCATTGGTAGGCAACAGGGTCCGGGTATTGTTAAAAACATTTGCAATCTGCCACGTTCGTCGCCGGCGGCAGCAACAGCTGCTGTAACCGTTTCCAACGCTGGCTCAACGGTGGTAGGTCTGGCACCGGTCGTACCCACATCAGCCGGTGTTGTACCCCTCCCCACCACTATCGGCGGCAGTGTTGGCAGTGCCGGAGGCGGTGGAGGGGCTGCTGCGGTGGCTATAACAAATAACGCCAACAACAGCAACACATCATTAACGACGGCATCGCCCCTTACAGCAGGCACAGCCACGGATTTAAATAATCGTGTGTCGCCAACAACAGCTGCTGCCGCTAATCTGTTGCTGGCACGTATCTCTGCTTTACAGCAGCAGCAGCAGCAGCAACAACAGCATCATCAGCAACAGCAGCAGCAGCAGCAACATCAACATTTGTTCTTGAACAGCAACGCTAATAATTTGTTAAATAACACCGGCAATAGTTTGTTAACGCAACACTTGCAACAGCAGCAACAACAACTGCAGCAACAGCTGCAACAACAACAACAGCAACATCATCTGCATACGTCACTGCACAAAGCTGCTGCCACAGCTGCCAATATCGCTGCCGCTTTACAACGTCCTGCCATTATGAATGCGGTGGCATCACCGATCTCAACCAATTCAACGACGTCGTCGAATCGCAAGATCCGAAGGAAAAACGATTCTAAAGCGAATTTGGTAAGTCACCCCATCGAAGGTAATTTATTAATTAATAACAACAAACCCTTTTGCCATCAGCCCCAATCCCAAATCAACAAATGCAACAATGAGAAGCGACGTCGTGAATTGGAAAACAATTATATCGAGCAACTCTCGGAGTTTTTACAGCTTAACAAACGCGGTGATATGACCTCAACCAAACCGGATAAGGCGGCTATATTAAATCAAGTTGTAAAAACGGTAAGTTCAATTTTCCATACTTCTTTCTGTCCCATCCAACGTAAAATCAAAATGATTTTCAAGAAAGAAAAAAAATCATGGCCCCAAAGAACCTCTTTTTTTTTGGGCTGTAGCTCATAATAATATGATTTGATTGGCGGGGGCGGCAGCGGGCGTTTATTCGTATTTCCAATGCGCAATCAACGAAAAAAACCAATATCAATTACCGTCGTCATGATGATGATGATGACGATGACTCTGGAGATTCTTTTTTTGTTTGTGTTATTTTGTTTTTGCCCAGGACATGATAGTCCTTTATGTGGTCGGTTGTTTGTTTGTTTCTCCCACGGCCGGATGTCCATCGTCAATTTCAAAGTAAATTGAATTTATTTCACTAATTAAATTGTTTTTGTATACGCTCGGGGGTTTTTTTTCTTTCTTCTTGTTTTGGTGCGATTTTGTGGACGGGAGTGATGAGTATAATCATTAATCTCAAAGTGTTCCATATCCCACATAGAACTACATGAACATATCTGTTTTCTTTATACATACATACATGTGTGCCAACCCTTTTTTTCTTTTTTGGTATCCAATTTGCTTTAATTATTTATATTATATATCCGCTTTAATTTGATTTCCATGTGGCGGGGTCCACTAATTGGTTTTTAATAGGAATAGTGAAGAATATGGAGACAACAAAATGTATAGAAACTAATAGCATGATTGGAAAAGGAAAATAATGTATGACGTTTTCATAGGCCTCTGGTGAAATTGTAAATTCTAAAAAGAAAGACATTTGAACTGAAAATGACAAGGCTCAGATGATACGGAATGAACGATTAAGACAAAATTGGATTAGAAAATCATATTGTGATATAAATAAAATTAAATGAGACATTAAGACTACGTCTGTTTCGAATGTCCCAAAAAGTCTTCTATCCTTCAATGGGCTGTATGAACATCACTGGATTATTCCTGGTAAAGAAATCATTGTATTTCGATTACCACACAGGGAACGGTTAAAGTCGGGCGGGGACAATTAAACGTTGCCCTATTAAGTTCACTTGAAAATTGACGACAAACTGAATGAGAATTATATTATATGGTTTAGATTAAATTAAATTTATTAAAAATTAAGAAAATTAGAATTTTGCAGAAAGACCTCCAACTAAATGAGAATTCTATTACTGAATGAGAATTAAAGTTGAGACTACTTTAAGAGACAAACAGTGTTGAGAAAGTCTGCAACTTCTCAGTGGTCCTTGATGGCCGATGTATGTTCCTTTCTGCACAAATGGGCCCATTGAGAAATAAATATTCGATGAACTTTAGCCACATTGCATTGCGTTCTCTAGACAGCGGTGGCTTGCCCCTGTTATCTGTAAAACACATATCTCATGAAAACATGTCTCATTGATTGTGTCCATCGGACAGGACGCTGGTTTAGATGATTTCTGCAGAAGCTGCGAGGATGACTAGGACTAACACTCCGTTCGCTTTGACAAACAGGTGGTTCTTCATTGACGAAAAAAGTTTTCCTCTGTGCCTTCACTTACAAGCTGTATGTTCCCTCAATTCACAGTTGTTCGAAGTCGGGTTTATTGTGGACTCTAGCGTAATCGGCTGGTTTAACTACCTCCTTTCCTATTTCACCTCGTTCGAATATCATATCACATATGTAGACAATTTTAATAATGTGTCATGTAAGGCAACATATTTAAAAAAAATCAAATATATACACAGGCCCCGGCGAGATTCGAACTCACCATCTCCGGTTTACTAGACAGACGCCTTAAACAACTAAAATAAATCGCGGCATAAAAATAACTTTTTTTTGTTGTTTTTCAAAATTGCACAAACTGAATGAGAATTATAACATTCTTTACACTTATCTAGGAACGAGAATAGTTAAGGGAAATGTCTAAATGTTCGAGGTACATCTCTAAAAAATATCTTTTAACAGTTTTTTTTGACAATTTTTTTTTTTTTTTGCTTTTTATTAGTTATTCATTTCAAAATTAGTGTCATTTAAAAGGTTTGACAATCTTTTCGTCATGGTTCTTACGGAATATAAAGCACAACCTTTACAACACTCCTCCCATGATTCTTAATCTTTAGTATTGACTTCAAATTGATCATGAGCTTGGTCGATAACAGTGGATCTTCTTTCAGCATTTCAAGAGCCCAAAGACCATTCGGAAGATCGGTGCTGTGGCCGGGATATATTTACTGACTACAGACCAGACCATTATGGTTTCCATCAAAAGCCCTCTGCCCACTTGATGATCCATCAGACATTATTACTTATTATATTTAAATATGTAACCACCAACAAAAAAAAGTATGTTAACCACTTATGGAAGGCCCCGGCGAGATTCGAACTCACGATCTCCTGTTTACTAGACAGGCGCTTTAACCAACTAAGCCACGGCGCCCTTGTGCTACGACGTAGTTACTTTTTGAACATGTTGTCACCGCACAAACCGTTAAGGTTTTATCTGCGGTTAACTGATAAAACCTCGATCGTGAGTTCAAGTTTTGTTGTTGAAGGGGTAAATTTCATTAATGGCGAAATTAAAAAAACCAAATAAACGTTTGTGATAAGAGGCAAATGATATGAAATTATTTGTAGATTATTTTGATTGTAGGGCAGGTCTACGAAAATCGCAGACATGTTAATTGTCATAAAAAAAGGAGTTATTGGGCAATGAACTCACATTGTTGCATTTGATTTTGAAATATCAGACCTCATGGGGAGGAGGAGTATTTGATTTATACGTATGGGTGGTATTAAAAAGAGTCTCGTTTTGAATTTGTTGTGGTCTACAGTGGAAGAGTGCACTGGAAAAATTAACATTTCTTTGCCTACATTAATTGTACAGAAGTTTAAGGCACGTTGTAATTCTCAATCGGTTGGTGAACGCGCTTTATACATAATGAGGATAGTGGTCTAAGCCACAAGTAATATAGTAATATATTGCGCCTCAGAGAACAAACTCACCTTTCCGTTTCCTAATTAAAGAACAATTTGTCGACAACCAGTAAAGTGTTATGTTTGTTTATTGAAATGCAAGTGGTGAAATGGAAATAAATGTTGCATTTTTAAGCAGATATTCAGATTTGAAAGAAAATTAAAAAAAAAAAACTAACGGAGTGAAATCGCCGATCTAAGGTGGCCAATTGACATCACCGAGACGGTTGGTTAAATCTTGGTTTATCATGCCACTGTAGCGATCACCGTTAATAGAAATTAAGTGTCAGCAGCATCATATTGGGTAAATGATGCCAACACACCAAACTGGATTCTCGCAGTGAGTGTCCCATTTCGGTCATCTCAATAAACGCATTTTGTGGGCTACTCATTGACTTTATAGATAAGTTTGCATTATTTCCCAACGTGGTTCAATCGTAAAACCATTCATTTCGTTGCATATAAATATGATATGCCCATTCAAATCACAGTTTACTTGCTTTTTTGGCAAATAAATGAATTGCCCAAAAGAAAAAGATTGAACTACCGTATGGTGGAAAAGGCCCCGGCGAGATTCGAACTCACGATCTCCTGTTTACTAGACAGGCGCTTTAACCAACTAAGCCACGGCGCCATATATTCCTCGATCATCCGATTTTCGATCTTGCTGCAACAGCACATTCTACTTCAAACGATTCTAGACAAAAAAAGGTTCTGGGCCAATTAAAATTAGAAAAAAATCAGTTTTCGACAATGTTGTCGATGGTGGCTTGTTATCTTATCATTTCGCTAAAGAAAAAGACTTCAACCTTCATTCTCATGACGATCATTTAATTTGATATACTCCAATTATAAAATCAATAGAATGAAACAAAATAAAAGTAAAACGAGATCTCAATATTTGTTTTTTTTTGTATTTGTGAGTTTTGAACTCGCCTTTATTTTCATAATTGTATTATGAGCGCTGTTGCCAAATTTCACGACATTTGTCGGGCAAGAAGGGTAACATTTTATGTTTAAATTGCCCTTTCAAGAGAATTAGAATAGAAACTACCACAACATTTGGCTATCGTGAGATTTGAACTCAGGACATTAAATTACACAATTGTATGATGGGGCGCTGTTGTCAAATTTCGCGTTGATTTGCAATAGGGGGCAACATTTTGTGTTTAACTTACCCTTTCGTTAATTTTCTGAATAAAAGGGCCATAATATTTGTCTTAAATATTTCCCCTTTTATAGGGATTTTTTAAATATGTTATTTTTGGTTATTCCTTTTTTCCTGATCGAACTAGAAAAAATATCGGGATATAACTATTAGGCCCCGGCGAGATTCGAACTCACGATCTCCTGTTTACTAGACAGGCGCTTTAACCAACTAAGCCACGGCGCCGTATTGGAATGGATTCGGCAATTTTCCAACATATTATGCTTGCAGATAGGACATCGTCCATTTAGGGCATGATCAGAATGAAGCACCAGACTGTAGACAAAACGAAACATGAATGTAGAAGAAAATCAGTACGCAACGAGTGTCTTACAAGCATTGAACGCAAACTGTTTACGAAACAAGACACTGCGTGATTGTTTACAATTTACAATTTCGTAATTAGAGAACTTTATAATATAATGCAAACAAAATCATTGCTTTCTTCCGCATAATTATTAAGTAATTCCATACCCGGAAATTGCCTCATATTTTCGACGAAAAAACATCATTCTTTATGAAGGCCCCGGCGAGATTCGAACTCACGATCTCCTGTTTACTAGACAGGCGCTTTAACCAACTAAGCCACGGCGCCTTATTATGATGTCCTCATAAATTTTCCGATCACAATGGAAAATGCATTATGATTTTCATTCTTTTTGAGAAAAATCTCTACACAAACGATCTATTTTCGTGTTCTCTCCCCATCCACGCAACAGAATGTTTTGATTTGAGGTGTTGTGTGTGTGTGGGGCCTATTTGGGTATTTCAATATACAAAAATGTGAATATGAACGATGTTGGTCTATATTTAGTTTTCCACTAACGAAATATTGTATTCCAAATATCTGTAGTGGAAAACATGTAAAATGTAGCCGAAGAAATGTAAGGCTTTGTGTAAATTGATTGATGATTGGGGAAGTGTTTCTTTTTGAATCTCTATCAGAAGTAGTTCTAGAACCGGTACTGGCTCATATGTAAACCTTGCGGAAGAAACTTGTTCTAAAAAAAAAACAACAACCTTTTCTGGAATTGATAAAACACGAGTATTTTGGTTAAATGATTGTTTCATTTGCTAGATGTTTGCCTGCAGTTCGGACAAAAGTTCGTGAAACACTCACACAGTGTATGGAACATCGATCAAAACATTTCAGGCATTAGTCTGATGTGAATTAGGCACAAATACTTAGTTTACTTGTTTCCCTTAACATGCCATGAAGTCATTCATGGAATCTTAAGGGACATACGCACGGACATATCAGTTGAACAATTTATTGAAATTACATTCCGGATAATACTCTATTGCTGGTTTTGATAATGCCATATCAATTTAAAAATAAACCTTTAACAATTTCGCATTAGATTATTCCTTTGGCAAGATTTCAAACATTTTCGAAGTCTGCAACCAAATGTCGTTTCTGTTAAATGTGGCACAAATGATATCTTCTGTTCTTAATACATTCCAATATTCTACTACATTCTTAATCAAATTTGACGTGGATCACCGAGCATAACATGATTTTGAAAGTGAAAACCATCATCATATAGGTCGTGTTGAGATATCAACCGATCTGAAGAACTTGTATTATAGACCGTCTAGTCATCCCAATCGATCTCTTTAAAAAAGTAGGTACCTCAGTAGATAGGCCCCGGCGAGATTCGAACTCACGATCTCCTGTTTACTAGACAGGCGCTTTAACCAACTAAGCCACGGCGCCACTTGCCACCCAATTATAAAGATTCTCACCAATTTTTTTCGGCAATCTAATCTAACAGCCAGAACAAGAATATGCCAGTTTGGCTAAAAACAACAGCACAATGGAATCTCATCAGATCCGTATGCATTAGATAAAAACCAATATATAAATTGTCTGTCATTATTTTTAGAAAACAAAATCAATAAATTATGTGCATGTTCGATTAAAATCTAGCAAGTTTCGAATATTGTTTTGGTAAATTCAAAAATTGCTTACCCTATTTTATTTCGTTGAGTGTTTGCCCATTTCATGTTACCAGTTTTGCTAGACGTCATAAAGTTGGCGCCGTGGCTTAGTTGGTTAAAGCGCCTGTCTAGTAAACAGGAGATCGTGAGTTCGAATCTCGCCGGGGCCTTCCAAGAGAATTTGAAGAAATTCCGTTTTAGTTTTTTTATATGACTTTTCAAGATAAAAAAAATAGTTAAAAAAATATTATACAAAATTATAGAAAAATTGAAAAGTGACTGCAATGACAATTCCATTTGTATTGCAAAATATAACAATTTAAGTCTGTGGGTAAACTACCTAATTATTATATGGACCAGTTTTGTATGATTTAGTTTATACCTATTATATTTTGATTGAGTTCACTGCTATGACCTGACATTTTCAAATGAAACTACCGATCCTTGGCCCTATATGAAATTCGGCAACAATGCTTTGGAGTTTTATTGAAGAACTTGGGTATCCCTTCCCCTATGATGAATGTCGTAGCGATTTTATCGACTCGTCGACAGGTGGCGCCGTGGCTTAGTTGGTTAAAGCGCCTGTCTAGTAAACAGGAGATCGTGAGTTCGAATCTCGCCGGGGCCTTACCATAAAAAATGCAATAATATTTTGTTTAATTATACATTTTTATATATTCTTTTAACAAAAAATCAATATTTAGTTAATGTGTTCATTCATTAGCCACGAAGTTAGATTAACAATGAAATCGTATTTCGTGAAAGGAAGAAAAATACAAAAAAAATTTTATTAAAAGTAAATTTTGTTTTTTTTTGAAAAAACTACTTTTAATAGTAAAACTATTTCCTTTAAAAAAAAAACAATTTTATTAAAAAAATTGATAACAATTTTTTTTTTGTTTCTTTTTAATAAAAAAAATTGTTTTCTTTAATAAAAAAAATTGTTTTTTTTTAATAAAAAAAATTGTTTTTTTTTAATAAAAAAAATTGTTTTTTTTTAATAAAAAAAATTGTTTTTTTTTTAATAAAATTTTAATAATTATTTATTTAAATTTATTAAAATTATTTTTATATTTTTTTTTATTATTTTTATTTTTTTTTTTATTATTTTTATTTTTTTTTTATTATTTTTATTTTTTTTTTATTATTTTTATTTTTTTTTTATTATTTTTATTTTTTTTTTTTTATTATTTTTCTTCATATTTTATTACAATTACAATGATTGTTTAATTTAAAATATTATAAAAAAAATTAATTTGTAACAAAATAGAAAATATAAAAATTTGAAATATAAAATATTCACAAAAAAAGAACCACTTCATCGTGGTCAGGCCCCGGCGAGATTCGAACTCACGATCTCCTGTTTACTAGACAGGCGCTTTAACCAACTAAGCCACGGCGCCATATGGTGCGGTGCTGTCCAACTATTGCCACTTATCATCGTCGTATTGTGCTGCCGCAGACACACACACACACGCACACACTCCCATCGCATTGGGTGGAATGGGTGACTGGGCCAAAAATAACCGTTCTCTTGAAAATTGTTCTCTTACACATTTTTAGAAATTGAAATTATGTTTAGAAATTTTTGACATGTTGTGAGCAATAGCGACGAGAGTGTTTGGGCAAGTGAGTCAATAAATAGCGGACGAATATGGAAACAGAAATTGTTGTTAACACTTCGTGAAACTAGCAACAAAATATAAATTGAAAATCAATCATTTTAATACAGAATTATTAAAACTTATTCTTTGTTGTTGTTTTTGTCTTGGGTCCTCTTGAAAACCCTTTGTGTTTTGAATTTCTCTGAAGGTCGGCCATTGACTTACCGTCGTGCGATGATTCTGGCTGTGACGTCATAATGCGCCGCTATATGATTCTTTTGCTTTATCAATTTCTTTATGGGTTTTGGGTGTTTTTTTTCGCATTTCATTTTCATTGATGCTATTCCTTGTTTTTATTGCTGTTACTTTGTTGCCGTTGTTGACAATTCTTTTTCGCGTTTATTTATAATAGACGTGTTTTATTTCACTTGCTTAAGGTCATTTCCATAATCTGTGCTGTAGACTTTACCAACAGTTTCGGGTGCTAAGTCAACTGACTTCTTCGATGGCTGCTGGTTACCACTTAAACGGAGATTGTGAGACTGAGTGTTAGTGTGGGAAAAGGTAGACTAACCCCTTAATCTAATTTTACAGAAAAAACTGGCCTGATAATCTAAAACAAACAATAATTTTTTAAATTTTATGATGAGATTGGGATTCAAATGATTTGCCGCAATTTTCTTCAGTCAAAACTACTACCTGCAATTAGTGTTGCCACCCGACCGGAATGCGCCGGAATTTTTCTTTTTTTTTGTATCTGGTCAGTTTTCAGGAAATATTATATTTGTTTAGGAAATGCTTGTATGTTAAGCTCCATATGTATGTCAAAAAATCAAGATTAATGCTTAACCCTTTAACCACTAAGACCGTCAACGGTCAACGCCAACAGCCATTTCTAATAGTTAAAGGGTTATTTTCACTAACGAAAATATTGAATTTTCGTTGTTTTTCCGTCTGTTTTTAAATGTAATTTAAAAAAAATTTAAATTAATTTTTTTTATTTGTTTAGGATTTTTTTTAAATTCAAAATATTTTTGTTTATTGTCCTGTAATTTTACTTTCACACCTGGCAACCCTATTTTTTTTATTTTATTATTTTTTTGACTGTTGTCGGTTTATTTATAAAAGCAAACCTACAAAGTTTTCCCAAAATAATAATTATTATTATTTTTTTTTTGCATATCTAATAAAACTTCCCTATTGTCGTTCACTATTAGCGAAACACGTATTTATCGTATGTATTCTCATAAATTGTGGCTGTTTGGCCCTAACAGCTGTTGCATTAGGGTGTCCCAAAAAAAACAAAAATTTCGATTTTCATTGGTGCTCACGCGTTTTTTGATAGATTTTAGGGTAAGGAAATTCTGAATTTTGTTTAAACATTTTTTGGAAGTGGTTTAGAGGTCGCACAAATTGGGTTTTTGTCAAAAAACGTGGTTCCCTGCCATATTTTAAAAATAATTTAAGATTTTGTCATTAAATAATTTTTTTTTAGATCTTAAGTTAACAGTTCGTAAGAAAAACGTCCAATCTTTCATTTTATGTTCAAAAACCGCCAGGTTTGTCAGCGATTTTTTCCATATGGCAGATTAAACTAAATTTTTTTTGTTTTTTTTCAAAAACATTGACTTTAACGATTTATAACTTTTAAAATTTCTATTAAAGTTACAAAAACTAATGATGCAGTTTAAAAGATAAATAAATTCTAAACAATTTTCATATAAAAAATGTTTAATTAGTCGTTACTAACCCAGAGTTATCTACATTTGTCGAATTCAATCCATTGCATGAAAATATAATACTAACCTTTAGGCTCCCAACAAATCATAACCAAGAAAAACAGAAAACACAATACTTTAGTTGTTTAAAAGTTATTTATTGCGACTCTTTCGATGCTGCTCTATGCCCTGCAATAAATTTTGAAAATATGTTTCAGAAGTTGTCAAATTTGCGTAACTGCTTGCCAAGGCCACACCACGTTCGGCGCCGATTGATCGCTCCTGGAGTGACAGTGTTGCAAGCGCTGCATTAAAAACGTTTTTGCGGCATCAGTGGTACTTATCGGAGAAATTGGCTGCCTTAGCATTTTTTGACGAACGTATAGACAGCAATACATTACGTTTAATGGTAAAAAATCTACTTCGTCCAACTATAGACAAGGAATCAGTAAAGGCCAATTTGAAAGAAGAATTGCTTGAAAATGCAGAAATTTACACATTTAATTCTGAAGCTAGCCTTAACTTTTTTAAAGTCTGCGATATTTCGACAGCATTTTTACAACTAGATCCAGAAAAATGGGAAACCAACGAACACTTTCTCCATGGAAGAAACAAAATTCAACAATTGTATGTGGTAAACGACGGCGCCGAACGTGGTGTGGCCTTGGCAAGCAGTTACGCAAATTTGACAACTTCTGAAACAGATTTTCAAAATTTATTGCAGGGCATAGAGCAGCATCGAAAGAGTCGCAATAAATAACTTTTAAACAACTAAAGTATTGTGTTTTCTGTTTTTCTTGGTTATGATTTGTTGGGAGCCTAAAGGTTAGTATTATATTTTCATGCAATGGATTGAATTCGACAAATGTAGATAACTCTGGGTTAGTAACGACTAATTAAACATTTTTTATATGAAAATTATTTAGAATTTATTTATCTTTTAAACTGCATCATTAGTTTTTGTAACTTTAATAGAAATTTTAAAAGTTATAAATCGTTAAAGTCAATGTTTTTGAAAAAAAACCAAAAAAATTTAGTTTAATCTGCCATATGGAAAAAATCGCTGACACACCTGGCGGTTTTTGAACATAAAATGAAAGATTGGACGTTTTTCTTACGAACTGTTAACTTAAGATCTAAAAAAAAATTATTTAATGACAAAATCTTAAATTATTTTTAAAATATGGCAGGGAACCACGTTTTTTGACAAAAACCCAATTTGTGCGACCTCTAAACCACTTCCAAAAAATTTTTAAACAAAATTCAAAATTTCCTTACCCTAAAATCTATCAAAAAACTCGTGAGCAAAAAAAATTTTTTTCTTTTTGGGACACCCTACTGTTGCATGTATCCTTCCTTTGCCATTTGATTAATTTCAACAAGTTTTCTCCTTTACGTACGTACGTACATCGGTACGTCTCTCCTTCTTTCCGGCATTGTCTGTCTGTCTATAGAATCACCGAAATACATGAAAACGATAACAAAGAATTGTACTTGTTTTGTTGGTTGGAAATAGATGTGTATACGCTGTTTGTTGGTGGTGTTATCTTCGTCGTCCTTCGTCGTTTTCCAGCCAGCTGTGTGGTGGACGAACTGTAGGGGTTGTACAGATGGTCAGTTTATCTATAGAACGGTTTGGATACAGTTGATCCCAAATGGAGTTCATCATAGGGGTCCCTACTATTGGCTGTGCAAACTTGCCGATACATTTTGAAATATTTGATTAACGTGAGAAGTGTGGTGCCTGAGGTTTGTATGGCAAAAATATTGGAATCATCAAATAAAACTGAGAAAGCCTAGTAGCTGACAAACTAATACCATAGATTTCTATGGGATATGTTTAGAAGAAAAAAAAACGTTTCCACAGTTGTTGATTTGAAAACTGCAAGGTGTGGAGAAATTGGATTGACAGGAGGTGCGGTTTTTTGTTCGTTTTCCAAATAATTTAGATTTTGTGTGGAAACAATATCAAAGCATAAACTCATATGGTGCAATTAATTTGGGGCTTCAAATGTAGCAGGTCTTCAAAGTGTTCGGACCAGTGTCTGGGTGTGAGTCTGTTACTGGTAGATCGTAATTTACTGTACCAAGTCATAGGTCCTGACCTGTGACAAGTTGTATTAATGACGGATGTATTTGGGGTGGCCAGATTCAAACGGTCTTACGTCTGAAACCATGAACAATTTAGCTCTGTTGTCTTACATAAGAATTTTCGGATTTTGTGGATTTTAATTATGTTAATTGATGTCAGGGATCAGTTGAGCCAATTAGACCGGGCATACAAAGCATGTAAATCATTTCAATTTTGACAATGTCGAGTTAGCTGGACAAATTATGCTTTAGCTTGTAACTGGACTTGACTTCAAATATACGGAAATTCCAGCCCTTCTGGCAACACTAGATGTAATATGAGACTTCTGGATTGATAGAGGATCCGACATTCGGAAAATCGAATTGAATTTTCTCCAATTTCAATAGCTACCGCTGTTGCACCAAAAATATAAACTGAGCGGGCGGGCAGGCATCGAATCAGCAAGTTATTCTGAATCGAACGGGTATAAAAAAAGGAGACTACATTTTTCCAACAGATCTACCGAATGGTGTGCGACCCTACATTTGCACCACAAACAGCCTGTTTTCAATCTGAAATATTCTGAAATTTCTATGGCGATTTGTAGATTCACGGCAGGGCTTCTAATAAAAAGTTTCTCTAATGTTAAACAATGTGGCTCTCTTAAACTAGCTGTATCTTCCTCTCAATCTTACCCACCCGTATTATTTCTGTGCGTTTTCCCATGGTGCAGACGCAAAAATTTAAATACAACCCTGGGTATTTTGATTGTGAAATTCTGATATATAAATACCAGACAGTTACAACTCGCGGCACAATTTTCAGCGAACTTTTAATAGTTTTGAGAGCCCCCAATTTCGTTCTCTGGCTCTTTGTGTTTGGCTCTTCCATTTGAATGTTTAACACGAAAATGTATTTGACATTTGAAAAAAAAAAAACTGAACAAACAATTGAAATTTTTTGATTTTGACAATCAAAATTCTGTCCAAATGAAAAAAATTGTAATCAGCTGCCATGGTACAATAAACAAGGTAAGGTCATTAGCCCAACAACAAATAATCAGATACAACTCTGGTACTCTATATTGTCAAAGTTGTATATGTCAAGAATATAAAATAAAGTTACTGACAGTTAATTTTTGTTATTGTTGTAAATATTTGATACAAAATATCATGGTACAATAATAAATTCAATAATTTGAATAAACTTTTTTTGAAATTTCAACAGTTGCCTGAATGTAAACAAAAACATCGAATGTCAACTTTGACAATTTAGAGTGCTGCGAGAAAAAATTTTAAATCAGCTGATTGCTTGGCCTTACCTTGTTTATTGTACCATGTCAGCTGCTTGCTTGACTCCACCTTTAGTTATTGTGCCATGGCGTTTTCCTTTAGTTAGTTGGTTTATCAAATAACTGTGACTGACTGCGATAACGTTTTTTTTTTTTTGTTGCGCCGAGATCAACGAACTGCAATATCACATGTATCGGTGCATAAGGTGCAAAAATCATTTGTTAGGGGTACAACCATCGCTTCACCATTTCTAAACATTCCATCATTGTTCGTATGGCATCGTAGACGTTACTCGTGCGTCGTTGGGTCGGTGGTTCGTTTGTACGCTCGCTCACTCGCTCGCTCGCTTGCTTGAGTAATCTATAAATGCACACGAGCTTGACATTCTTATTTAATTTAATTATTGTCGTGCTGTTGGTTGTGTCTCGATGCTCGCTCGCTTGCCCGCTCGCGTTTGTTCGTCTGCATGGATGGATGTACTATTATTTTGTGCCGAGCTTTTCTTTGTGCTCGATATCTTGTTTTGAATGAATTGAGCGGGAGATTCATAGACACCGCCAGAGAGAGAGAGAGTGAGCAAGATATGATTAAGAGTGAGTGAGTGCCTTATTCAATTTAGGTGATATTTATTTCATTGCAAGGAGGGTGGGGAGTTTGGCTGGCGGCTTGGCTCTTTTGTATGATTCCGCTGAGTGTATATGTATGTGTTGCGGTGTGTGTGAAAACCCGCATTCGGATTTGAATACTACTCCCGTTTGAAATGTGCGATTGTATGGTGTTGTTGTCGTAGTCGTCGTCGTTGTCGTGTATCTTTTTACACACATTTAAGTTTGTTGTTGTTGTTATTGTTGCTTTTTCACCGTGAAATGTGATAAGAATTTAATTCAATTCTTCTACTTTTTTGCCGTTTGTTGACAACGTTTTCGTTTTTGTATATATTTTGGGTGGTTAGTTGAAATTTGGCCGCTGCTCAACAACTTTTTTTTTTGGTTTGAGGTTTTTCACTCACGGTATACAGTGGACGATTCACGCTTTTTCAACAAAATTTCTATAATTTTGTTTTGTTTTTTTTGTTGCAATTTCCAAGAACAAGTGTAAAGCTTTTAATTGGACTAAACGATCCGCAAACAATAAAAACAATAGTTCATACCCAAAAACACCATATCAGCCGCCATAAAATGTGGAAAACAAGTAAGTCCAAAAATATTAAATCGTGTGGTTTTTTTTAAAACAAACAGTTTTTTTTTGTGGTTACACAAATTGTAAAATTATCTATTTCAAAATATAAAAACCGAAATTGTTTCCCTGATGACCGTTTTTTGTTGTTGTTGTTTGTTTGTGGCCGTCCAGTGAAGTGAAAGTGATCGCGAGCAAAAATTCATAAAAAATAAAAACAAAAATATTTAAACTTTGTGTTTTTTTTTTCGTCTTCTGCATCGTATTCGTCACATGCACCAAAACCACAACAACAACAACGACAACTGTATTTGTTTATATATGCATACACTCATACGACGTAGCAATTTTGTTTAAATAAATACATTTGTATTTCAGTTTTTTATAGTGAGTGTTGTTTGTTTGCTGTTTCTCTTTACCAACAAAGCGTCGTGTGTGTGTTTTTTTTTTTGGCAAATGTCGGCCGCCTTTTTGTTCCGTATGGCTCCTCACTCTCATTACAACGGTTCTGTGTTTGTGTATTTATCTCCGTCATAAAATTGAGAAATTACCTCATTGGACTTTTTAACGATACTATTATGAAATTACAAGAATAAAACCAAAAAGAAACTGCGGAAAAAAGCACAAAAAAACATCGGCTGTGAAACAAATATTAACAATTAGCAAGGAAAAAAAAAACCAAAAACATGCTCACGAAGAAG
The DNA here is from genome assembly GCA_958296145.1 of Hydrotaea cyrtoneurina. Lineage (NCBI taxonomy): Eukaryota > Metazoa > Arthropoda > Insecta > Diptera > Muscidae > Hydrotaea > Hydrotaea cyrtoneurina. Next base: position 86,121,370 of record OY282514.1, read on the forward strand.
GAAGAACTCATGGTATGAGTTGAAACCAGCGTTGCCACTAACAATTTTTCCTCACAGAAATTTCCAAAAAAAACCTAACAAAATTTTCAAAATAAATCAAAATGCACTTAAACGATCTTGTAACATTAGTTAGCAAACCAAAAATTAAATTAAGAATTTGGTTTTTTCTATTACTAAAATATTTACTATTTAATAACCCTTTTTTAAAATTAATAACAAAATATAGAACCTGAACGTGCCATTTACGATTACGTCCAAAATCCACCAAAATCGTATTGAACCGACCCCACGACCAAATCTTAAAACCCCGACCCCGACCAAATTTGGTAGAAAAAGCCCAAAACGGCAACGCTGGTTGAAACGCCTTTTTTGTGATTATAGTGGAGAGTAGAGGAGAGCAAAAATAAAATCATAACATAAACAATATCCAAAAATGTGATCGTATTCTAATTACAAAGCCAACAACCAGTGTGTTAAAAATTCGCCAAATTAGCGAGTGAATTAAAAACAAGACCGCCTTTCAGAGAGTTTTTTTTTTTTTTTAAAAAATCTTTGTGTTGAAAATAAGTCCTGTACATTAGAGCGTACCAGGTTACAAGTAAAAAAAAAAGTTCGCCGTACACCTTCGAATATGAAGTATTATTGAAAGGTAGTTTCAAAAATAATAATTTTTAATCGCGCTTTTAAATTTTTTCTATATAACTTCTGCATTTATAAACGGATTTTAAAGTGTGATACATCGATGTTTTTGTCTCGACGACACTTTTTCTGCTGGGAAAATCGACATACTTCCTTAGGAAGAATTTCATGATTTTATGCGAGCTTTAATTTTCTGATATTAGAGTGGTACATTAGGATAATAGCAACTGAGATATGATGGGTAAGTACCAGAAGGGGGTGCTTGAGCTCAATGACTTCAAAGACAAAAAAATCGGCCTCGTCGAGACAAAAACGATGTATCACACTTTAAAATCCGTTTATAAATGCAGAAGTTATATAAAAAAATTTAAAAGCGCGACCCCTACGTTCGGCATAAAAAAAAAAAATTGTTTGAAACTACCTTTCAATAATACTTCATATTCGAAGGTGTATGGCGAACTTTTTTTTTGAGGTACGCCCTACTGTACATATAACGCATAAATATTGCCATATATCTTTAAATACAGTAGTAGGACAATGGGCTGACAACATGTTTATTTTCATCATATCCATCTACCAGGACTTTTATTCCATCCAACTGGGTGTGTCTTGGCTAAAGCCATCACAGCGAGCATTATGTAAAACACACGGCCACTGTACGAAATTCTTTCTGTAGGCTCCAGAGCAATTTTAAGTGAAATTGCTAATTTGGTATCATTTCGATTGTATTCCGACAACCAGAAATTTCCTAGTATCTTAGGTTTCCGCATAATCTTAGAATCGTACACTTCAATTTACTCCTTTAAGCGTAAACTTTACCCAAAATGTAATCTTTATTTAATTTTATTTAATTTTTATTTTGTTTTTAACCCTTTCCGTGGATTTGTCGAATATATTCGACACACCGCATTTTATCACGTCGAAAAAAATTATTTGCCACGGAAAGGGTTAAAGTCTTCTCCAAAAATAGTACAGGGTTCTCCCACATGGGGTGTTATTTTGAATCACCCGCTGTTTCGGTAGCTGTCACTTTTGAAGCTTTTATTCTTTGACCTTTGACAAGTAGTAACTACGCCCTTACTAAAAATGGAACGATCTAAAGTTATTCCCCACAGACTCAGACTTCGTTCCACACATTCGAGAGTTCTTTCCTCAGACCCTTGAGTTCGTTCCACACATTTTAGTGTTTTTTTTTTCCCGACTCAATAATCAAAAAGGCTTTAGAGTTCGATCCCCATACCATAACATTATTTTCAAAGTCTCTTCTTTCTTCAGAGCCGAGAGTTCTTTCCATAGACTCCACACGCTAGTGATCTTTCCACAGAATCTAATGATATTCAACCATACTTTTTTTTATTTCTAGAATCTGCAATTCTTTTCCAAGACCCCAGAATTATTGTCATAAACCCTGAAGTTCGGAGTTTTTTCCACTGACTCTAGTGTTTTTCTGCACAGCCAAAAGTTATTCTAGAGCTTTTTCCGCAGACTCTTCTTTCGCCAAACCTTAGAATTCTCACAGTCATTCAAAATCCGAAATAACCAAACACAAAATTTTGTTTTTGATTGATTCTAGAATGACCTGAAATACATGTCTCTGCAAAGTTTTACACTTCAGTATTTAAAATTTACAATTTCCTAGGCAAATTTCAAAACGACAGATTTTGCAACGTTTTTTGTTTCTTACAGAAGTTATGGAAATGCTTGTTAGGTCATTTTGGATTTCTGGTGACGATACAGTGAAATTTCTCTTCAGTAGTGACCGTTCAAGGGACAATTATTATCTAACTAGTAAGTTGTAATGCGCCTATGGCGCCCGTTAATTTGCTTGAGAAAGTATTTGTTACTTAATTTTAAAAATTTTGTAAAAAATATTTTGAGAAAACTATTTTGTAAAAAAAAATTTCGAAAAAAAATAAAATTGGAAAAAAATAAAATTGAAAAAAAAAATTGTGGAAAAAAAATTTTTGCTGAAAAAAAATTTTTGTTGAAAAAAAAAATTGTGGAAAAAAAATTTTTGCTGAAAAAAAATTTTTGTTGAAAAAAAAAATTTTTGTTGAAAAAAAAAATTTTGTTGAAAAAAAAAAATTTGTGGAAAAAAAAAATTTTGTTGAAAAAAAAAAAATTTGTAAAAAAAAAATATGTAAAAAAAAATTTTTTGGAAAAAAAAAATTTTGGTAAAAAAAAAATTTGGGGAAAACACAATTTCTGTACAAAAAAAATATATTATTTTTTTTATTATTATTATTTATAGAATTATTATAGAATGCCTATTTAAATTCCTACGTACTGCGTGACAGAGTCAGTGAATCAGTGTATCAGTGAATCAGTGTCGAGGGTAAATATATATTAAGATGCAACGCTGAGGGGACCTGGCAACAGTGTCCCTCCAAAGGGGGTGTCTTCGGGAAAACTCATAAAACATTGGAATAAAATATCTACAAAAAACACACATGTAATTCGTTAAATGAAGATGTCTCTTTATTAGATTAATTGGAATTCTTTCAATTCACAAGCAAATTATCCTTCCACTATAGCTTACTTTAAGTCCGTAGCCTGTTTATTTTCCCTTCATACATTTCTAACGTTTACTCTCTGGCTCTCTCTCTTTCCAGTATCGTGATATTTGTGACAAAGGCCAAAGTCGTGATATCTCCTCCTCAACACCAGCTACCACCACATCAGCCACAACGACATCATCGTCTTCTTCTTCTTCCACACCCTCAGCAAGTAGTACGAACAACAATAACAACAGCAACAGTAACAGTAACAACAACCAAACAACCTCAACGCGTTGCAGTCGTTGTGCCACCGACAATTGTTCAATACATCCGGTACAACAGGGTGAAGTCTCATCCACGGAACCGCCACTGCCCGAACCATCACTGCTTAATGGCCAAGTGCCCGAGATATCGGCATATTTTGAAGCATTAGAACACTATATCTCATCGGTTGGCTGGGTGCTGTTGCAGGTCAATGCCGAGGGCATCATTGAGTCGTGCACTCAGAATATACGCGAACTGATCGGTTATGAGAAACAAGAACTATATCGTCGACCATTGTATATGTACCTGTTTCCCGGAGATCATGCCAAATTGGATCCTATTATAAATAATATGTCATCAACGTTCAGTACGAATAATGTGGGTGGCGGCGGACCTGGCGGCATGGGTGGCAATAGTGCTGCCGGCGGCGGTGGTGGTGGTGGCATGCATGATCTGAACTCCGGCTGGGGTTTGGGTGATACCGATGACCACAATGGCGGTGGCGGCGGCGGCGCAGCCAAACCGAAACGAAGCATTTCGACAAAAGTCCGAATGCTAGTCAAAGATATGCGTTCGGCTACACAGACCTCAGGTTCCTCAACAACGACCACAAACAATGATAGTAATTCTATGGACCAAAAACCGAAATACGAAGAAGTTGTGTTGATAGCCGCTCCAGTCAAAGGTAAGTGATGATGGGTTTGAAATTCGCAAACCTGAATCCCAAACTTCAACTGCCCCAATCTGATCTGACATTGCAAGCCTGCTTCAAGAATAATATATGTATATTTGTGAGTGAATAGAAAATATTCTGTTATCGAATATGGAAAGTGTTCCGGCCGGCCCTCAAACATCATGAAGCGCATAGTTTTACCATTCGTTTCTAATCGGTATTTTCTCTTTCTTCTGTTCCAGATGATGCGGATTCGGCCTCTTCCGTCCTGTGTCTCATCACACGGCCCGAAGATGAATCGCCCTTGGAAATGAATATCCAACAGCATGTTCAGCATCCAACCATCGAGCAGGTCACCTTCAAGCTGGATATACATGGCAAAATTATCACCCTCGATGCGACCACGCTGCGTGAGCCATACAAGAAACATCTGGCACAATGGGTGGGTCGACTACTGCAAGATATCTGTCATCCTCAGGATCTATCAGCTTTAAAGTCACATCTGTGTGATGTTCAGAATTCGGCGACCGGTCTTAATGCTATAAATGCCTCGCAATCGCCGAGCAGCGGTGTGGCCATCAACCCGCCCATATCAAATGTTATATCGAAACCGTTTCGCCTTTGTCTGGGCACGCCCGATGTGTATGTGCACGTGAAGGCCAATTCCAGATTGTTCATAAATCACACGCCCGGCGAGAGTGACTTCATAATGTCGGTTCAGACCCTGTTGAATGCCGAAAACGATATGAATAGTAATAATACGACGAGCATGTTAGCCGGCAACGGGGGGGGCCTACTGACGACGGGCATGTCGGTCATGTCGCCGGGTTCTTCATTAGTATCATCTTTAGTTTCTAATTTGTCTATGGATTCGTTGGTCAACAACAATTCTGTATCATCTCCGTTAGTAAATGTCTCAGGTTTGGGTGGTTTGGTGGGAGGCGGTGGCATGCCACCGCATTCAACACAGACGACAAGTGTTGGTGGTCCGCTGATGACGTCGGCCGTCATTAATGGGACCGGTGGCGGAAGTTCGGGTAACAACGGTGCCGGAATGGGCTCACAGAGAACACCGTCGTCAACAGCTACTACCTCTGGCGTTGTCTCTAATAATTCATCGTTAGTTAACTCGTTTACCGCCTCTCCTGCTGGTCACGAAGGTCCATCGTTTTATAGTCATGATTTTGATTTCGACTTGCCACATTCCTCATTTGAAATTGATCCTTCCGTATCGGCATGGAATGATTCAAGACCAAATTCTCGAGCCTCCGTAACAACGCCTGTCAGTACACCCCGGCCGCCATCGGCCGGGCATGGTTTTAGTCCTGCTGTCTGCCCATCGCCCTCGACACCGTATCAATTATCATCTCATTCGGCCGCTAGCTTACCATCTCCGCAATCGAATGCCAGTCAATCTGGCGGCGGTGGTGCGGGTGGTGGTGGACCGTTTGGAGGCTTCGGCTTTCCTTCGTTCGACAGCAATAGCGACAGTAAGATGGATAAGGATCATATGAATACTAACAACAACAACAACAATAACAGTAGTAATAACAATAACATGTCCGGGGGCAGTGGCAATATGTCGGGGAATTTGCCAAACGGTGGTGTTCAGAATTCCATGATGATGGCTGGTGGTATTGGTGTCTCGGGTGGCGTTGGAGTTAGCGGCGGCATGGGAGTTAGCTCACAGCAACCGCAACAGCAGCAGCAGCATAGCCAGCAGCCGCAACAGCAAAATGCACCCCAACACCCTCCAACGGAATCGGAACGTTTAAGACATTTACTCACCAATAAAACACATTCGTCAGCTTCATCCTTGCACGGTGACGGAGATGACAAGGATAATTTGATGAAGGTAAGGAAGAAAGAAGTAAGTAAACCAAATATAACATTAGCTATTGTCAAATGGTACATCAAAGTCTGTCGCGTCCCAGTCGTCAGTTTTGTTAGTCTACCGGTCCATGTTTCATTTTTATTGTGAACCCTAGGTTACCTTAGGTTTTCCCCATTAAAGTCATCGGCATCATTCTGAGTCCCTTCCACCTTCCACTCTGATAACTAATGTTTTGCCTTTCTATTACAGTTTTATAAGCAAGAAGATGATAAGGACGGTCTGCAAGCCAACATGGGCGGCATTTTTAAAATGGGCCCTGGCTCGGGTGGACCCGGAGCTATGGGTACATCGCGCATGTTCGGACCGGGTATGCAAAAACCCACCAACTCAAGTAATCCCATGTTGTTATCGGTAAGTATTGCACACGCATCAAATTCAAATGCATTACACTCATTTCACCTGTCTTGCAGTTACTCAAATCGGAGGATGATGAAAACAGCAAAGGCATGTCAGCGATGGGTCGTTCCGGAGATTTAGTACGCATTAAAGATGAACCTCATGGTTCTCACCAAAATCCGAACAATATGTCGACCGAAGATCTTCGGCGCATCCTAAAACATCAAGGCGATCCGGCTATGACACGCAAACGTTCTCAAAACGATCCAGATGATGGGCTGTCGGCCAAGCGATCGGACGATCGTCCCTCGAAGCTGTGTGAGAGTAATAAGATGCTTGCGCGTCTCTTAAGTAATCCGCCAAAGAATATTACCATGAATATAGCACCGGTTATTAAGACCATTCCCGACAAAGTGCCCAGCAGTGTGGGACGAGTTTCCTCGTCTCTGGGTGGCAGCACATCGGCGAGTATGGGCTTGATGCCGGGCAAAAGTTCGACAATAACAACAATGGCCGGCAGTGGTGTGGGTCCCGGGCGAGGAAGAGGTCACAAGCAAGCACAACAGCAGCAGCAGCAACAACAACAGCAGCAGCAGCAACAACAACAACAGCAGCAACAACAACAGCAACAGCCTTCCGATGTCTACCTCAGTCAACAACAGCAACAACAACAACAGGGTATGGATCCCGCGGCGGTAGGTTCGAATTTACAACGACCACCACAATCTCATCCTCAGCAGGGAGGTCAAATGGACTTCTCGTCATCTACAACGGGAGACCATTCGTTTGCCACTCCGCCTCTAAGCACAACAGCTCCATCAACAACAGCTACCTCAATTTCTAGTGCAACAACGGGTACCTCGGGCATTTTGGGTGATGGCGATCAGGAACTTTCCAAAATACTTGACAGTGTTATGGACTATGTTCCCGATGACCAGCCGGGTTTGACGCCGCAACAAATCAATGAGCGCTTGGCCATTAGCGAGATACAGAAGTCGCTAATGGTCGAGACATTCGCCTTTAGAGCTGGCCCCAATACAGCTCAGACGGCCCAACAAATGTTGCAGCAACAAATGCAGCAGCAACAACAACAGCAGCAGTTGCAGCAGCAACAGCAACATCATCCGCAACTACAACCACCTGCCTATCCGGGAAGCATGATGGCTGGCCTTGGTGTCGGCGTGGGTGGTGGTGCTGGCAACCTGACACCCCAGCAACTGCAACAGCATCAAGCGATGCGTATGCATGTCCTCGAAACCATGAGAGCTAATCAAAATTTCCAAAGACCACCACCGAACTACACGGCTCGTGGCCGTGCACCGCCCATGAATGCGGTGGCGACACCTATTGGTGGTGTAATGCCAGCGTTGGCACAACAGCGTTATCGTACATTGGCCCAACAACAAATCGTACAGCATAAGGAACGTCTGCTGCAACAGCAGCAAAAACAACATATGCTGGTACCGGAAAATGCGACCGCACGTAACGATCAGTTGTGTAAGTTTCTGGTGGTGATACGGTGATGACGGTTCGCTCTCTAACGCCACGCTTTTGTTTTTATTTTAGGTCTAAATCCTGGTCTCAACAACATAAGTACCTTGCTCAACACCGTGGCGCCCAATGTCACACTATCACGCACAAACATGCCGCCCGACTCTCAACTAAGTCCGAATTTTGCCCAAACCATGCTGCAGCAACAACTGAGTCCCGGCCAACGTAATGCTCCATTTAGCCCACAATCAAATCCGGGTAAGTTTGTGCAATTCACAATTATATCAAGGATAATGCTAACGCTTCATGTCCTCCAGGCTATGGTCCACAATATGTCCAAACGGGGCAACGTCTGTCACCCCAACAACAGCAGCAATTGTCGCAACAAGCTTCCGTGCAGCAGCAGCAGCAGCAGCAACAACAGCAAATGGCTTTCCAGAGCGGCAATGCGGCACAACTGTCACCGCGGCAGCCACACTTTGGGGTCGGGGGACCAAATACGCCGGGCAGTGCGGGTATACCATCACCGGGATTGGCACCCAATGCGGCGACGCAACAATGGGGCCAATCGGCCGGTGGACCCAATACACCACAACAAAGAGGGCATTCCTTGCAGCAACATAATCCCATGTTAAGTGCGCAATTACAGGTAAAAGTATGCGAACTCAACTGCACTTCAATTGGAAGGATATTAATGTGACTTCCTTTTTTTTAAAAAAGCAGGGAGTTAGTCCCTATAATGCTAGACAATACCAACAACAACAACAACGAGGACGAGGCTTAAATTCACCCAGCGGCGCTGTGCCGCCAGGTGCTGGTCCGGGTGGCGGGCCACAAGGTCCCTCCGCAGCCGGTCTCCAACGTCAGAATTCGTTTCAAACCAACGATAGTGGTTTTGGTACGCCAACGCCGAATTCACCATCGCCGCAGTCCCCCTACGGGGCTGGAAATGTATTCCAACAGCAGCAACAAAACCAGCAGCAGCAACAACAACAACAGCAACAGATGCAGCGAATGCAGCGGCAAACTAGTATACCACAAGCAACACAGCATCTGCCAGGTAAGTTACGAATACCACGTGACCATACACAAGTACCTAACTGCAAAAGGGATAGCCAATAAATAGTCAGCGATAAAAAGAGCATAACGAAGCGATAATCTCGGTTTCGCTTGATTGTTTAGCAATGCAACTGTAGGTTTTCGCTTTACGCCAAATTTACATGACCAGAGCTGTGGGGGGCTGCTTCGTGACAAAGCCGCGAAACGTGTTCAGTAGCGATTATTGTATGAACACAAGTTCAGATCCATGCCGAAATGGAACAACGACTTAAGAGATCTTTATATTCATTGCTAACTCCACAACAGAGTTACCGGACATATTTCCCAATTGTTGGTGAAGTAATTACTTTAAATTGCAGTCCAGCTAACTTATGAAATTGCTCATAGATCGATTGCCCTCGAGAGAACAGATGTATTAAAAATTACATGTTGTTCATTTTCCACTGAAATGGTGATCCCTTAAACACAAGGGTGGCAGATTTTCTATAAATTTTCTCTTGTATTGAGGTTAACTTGGCATCAAATCTGTATGTGTTTTTTTGTTAACGTACATAGTTACAATTTAAAGATCTCCCTCTGCCGGTCTTCGTGTCCTTCTGGTTTTGTGAATATTTCATCTAGACTACCGTCGGTCTAATAACACTTGACGCAGGGTCAAGCTCTCTGAGATAAACATTGGAAAGTTCCTGGTACCAAACTGTGCCAACGTCTGTCTACAATCAGTAGACCATTAGTCATTCATTCAGGGACTGTTGTATAGATTTAATCCCAGCTCTGACATCCATCTAAGTACACAGCGACCAGTCAGGGGGGGGTCAAATAAATTTCCAAATGCTGATTTACAGCAGTTGAAAGTTTTAGAAAACTCTGCAATGTCCGTCGTACCAACATTCCCTAAACGAAATTTATAACGCTTAAGGATACTCCCCATCCACCCAACAACAGACACTTGCTAATCCTAGTAAACAAAACCAAACTTCAATAAAAAAAATTAAAAAATAAAAAAACAAATATAACACACCAACTCAATCTAGGATCACCACGATCATACGGCAACCACAACAACCATAGTCACAACAGCAGCAACAATCACCAACAACAACAACAAAATCACCATCATCATCAACAACACCACCTTCATCATCATTCACATCATACAAGTAATAGTGGAGGCCATGATAATACCGGCGGCGTCATTGGTGGTGGTATTTTGAATGGTCTTCCTGGGCCCCATGCAAATATGAATGGATTTACTTCTGTTGCTGCTGCATCCACGGGCGTTGCTGGTCTGATGTTTAATAATCTTCATCAATCAACTACCACTACTACTACTACTTCTACTAACAACAACAACAACAACAATAATAACAATCAAACACCATCACAAACATCTTTGTCGTCCTCGTCAGCAAATGTGGCGGCAACGAATGATTTTTATGGTCGCACCAACCAGACGACCGGTAAGAGGAGAACAGTGTGTAACATTACAGTACTCCCCTCCTTCACCACCACCCCTAAATAAGAGACACTCACACACACACGCATACTCCCAGACTTTTATAATACACATGTACTAAAATCCTTTCCCGTTAACTGAACTGACAAATGCGCATACAAGATAAGACAGCTCATCGTCTGGATATTAATCAATCTCGTATTTCTCGATAGTAGAACGTAATTTTTCTGTAGAACTTTAATTCTGTTCCTCCTTTTGTGGGGGCTTTCTTGTCGATAGTAGCAAAAAATCACAACGAGGGCACTAGTCAAAAATTTTGCCCAAAGCAAAAGTGGAAAAGGTCTTAAGCTAGATTCTCATTTGGCAAATATGTGACATCAATGTCAAATATATGCTACTTGGTCTGTCGCTGCAAAAAATCTAAACATATGGTCTTTGTCACCCGGTTTACCCTTGGACCCAAAATTAGAATATAAATTTACTTTGTATTGTAATTAATAATAAATAAATAAATAAAAATATGTCATTTTTTCAAGTTTACTTTTCTGGGACACTTTTTCGACAGATACATTTCAGTGTTAATCAAATATATATTGAAAGGACCTCAGACATCTCATCTCTTCCCAGACATTTCCTTGTAAATTTCCCCCCTTCCACCACATAAAACATCTACACATACCCTAGCACTGTTAAAACAATCATTTATACATATAAAAAAAAGATATATATATGTTTTGTAAACGCTGTACGATAACCAAAAATATCCTCATCCAACGGAAATGTAATAACCACCAATATATATGAAACCCCGACCTCGATTGTACTCCTAACCTGCAAAAAAAAATATATTACTGCTATTACTGTTGTGTTGGTCTTCCCGTCCCCCCCAATGTAAATAATCATGTAAACTGTAGGAGGATTGATTTCGTTAGATATGTATTTTTCTCAATACGATTTCACTATACGATTCGCTTGCTTATTAATCGTTGTATCTGTTTTTTTATGTATTTCCTTTCTAGCTGGTAATCCCGCCTCTTCAGACTATGTTAAGCAAGAACTACGTGCAGTGGTTAGTGGTCGTGCAGCGGCGGCGGCCAACTCTGGTGGCGGCAATGGTGTGCCTGGCGGTGGTGGCAATGGACCGGGTGGTGGCATACCTGGTGGTTTACGCGTGTCCACTCCGCAAAGTCCGCTGGGTCCACATACGCCACAGGGACCAATGCAGCACGGTACGAATAGTACAAATCCTATGGCCATGGCAGCTGCTCAACAGCAACAACAGCAGCATCAGCAGCAGCAACCACAGACACCGAATAGTGTCGGTGGTGGTGGTGGCAATGGGTCAAATAGTGGTGGCGCCGGTGGTGTTGTAGGCAGTAGTACAGGAGGCGGTGGTAATGTCAACAGTGCAATGTTACACTCATCGCCGGATCCAACGATGGGTTTTAGTTTTGATACGCGTAAGTCGAATGATTTCTATTACAAAGCCGCCGTCAGTTTTCCCCTTTAAATATTTTAGAAATACGATCAGTAATATTTTTCTTATAATGTTCACATGTGTCTGTAGATTTTTAGCCAACACAACAAAAGCTTAAATTTAGAGATTAATGTATTAGACTGGGAGGGAAGAAATTCCCATAGGGAATTGATTCCAAAAGCCTACCAAAATGTTATTTATGTCATAGGTAAATGAATGCATTTTGAATACTCGTCAAATGTTGACAGCCCTCCTGAATCATAGATACGGTTAAGATTCTAAAATTCTAACCAAGATTTCATAATGGACGATCGTCATGGTGCCAACATTGTGGTGTAGACTTCCCATTTCATTTTGTATAAAAACCCCACTATCAAATTCGGGTAAAATATCAAATATTTTTTCCACGAACATTTCAACTTTTAAAGTTTGGCGACTTATTTGTTAAAGCCATGTACATTTTTTGTGAATAGTTTCACACTTGCTGGGGAATAGAAAGGTAGTATATTCGATTAATAATGATCTTAGGTTACGGCATTATTGTTACCACATTATCTATATTCTCGTAAAATGTTTATATTTAGACTACGGGCAGTTTATGCAAAGTTTAATTACAAAGACAAGAGTTTAAATTACTTGTATTTTACTGGACTAACGAAGGGGGACATTCAGTAATAAGACTTTCATCCCTGTTGTTTTCCGCAGCCAATTTCTCACAAACTATTTGTTCAATCTAAAAAATTAAAACATTTACACACTCAGATTAAGATCGGCTATGAATGAGCAAGATCTCAAAGAAATCTATTTTTCAAAAAAAAATCTAAAATTTTTCAAAATTTTGATGGGTTAACCCCTTGTTATTTTTTTTTGTCAAAATTTTTTTTGTCCAATTTCCAAATCTTTTGCACTTGAATGTATTCTGCATTCAAAATGATGCAATTATAATCACCTATAGTTTATTTAACTTGTGCCCTTGCGGCTAAATGGGGGAAAATTTATTTTGGGAGTGCACCCCTCGGATACACAAAAAATTCTCTGCAAATTATGGTAGCACACAACTCTCAGAGGGTTGGTAAAAGTTCCAAAGTCTAGCTTGAATTTGCTAGTTGGCCCAAATTCTTTCAGGGGACTTTCGAAACTCTAATATCGAGACCCAAAGTATTTGTTCAGTCTAAGAAAAATGAAAGCATCATCTTGTTGAGCATAAGGTCTACTATGCATGATATTTTGAACAAATCTAATCTGATGGTTTTTAACTAAACAATTGTATTTATTGGGATTTTCATAATTTTACAAAAATAAGCAAACATTTTTTTTTTGTTTTGGTTGAAATTATATTTCTATATCGCTAACTATTCGTTTGAATTTTCCAGAAGACTTTTTCGGTAGCAGTTCCACAAGGTGACCCTAAAATGTCTACTTAACCTAAGGCGTCCAGAACATTTACCAACAAACAACCAACCAACCAACACGCATGCATATGTATGTATATGCCAACATACACATACGAGCCTAAACCTAAATGCCGACAAACGCTAACGCAGAAGAAATATAATTTCCTACCCTTCCTCCCGGAACGTTTCCAGAGATGTTTCCAGAAACTGACAAACAACACTGCAGCATATGAAAGAAAACTGATGAAATTACCCACACACACACACATACACCATACTACGTAACATTTAGGTGCAATAGTCTGTTCTTTTTTATATATACAACATACATAGTACATATATAGTATATATATATATATATAGTATGTAATACAGCAACATGAAAAAGAAAGAAGAAAACACACACACACATACACAGCGTAAGCATTTATTTAAATTAAATTAAGAAAACAAACAGAAAAAAGAAAATCCAAATGGAAAATGACGAAAGATAACAACAACAACAAAAATATGTTTTGACTTTAAGATGACAAAAGAAAAATAAAAATGCATTTTTTTATATACCTACATAAATATATATATAATCAAAAATTAAGTTTGAAATGAAAATGTTAAGAAAAAACCCCCCCCCAAAAAAAAACACAAAAAAACTTCTATAAACTAAAGACGACGTTAGCGTTAGAACGGCAACATCCAAGGCTTTCAGCTGTTGCAGCTGAGAGTTTTTCCGATGATGATTGAGAAATGAACAGAATTGTAAGAAAAGTTGAGGATTTTTTTTTATTACTATAAATATATATTTAAGTTTTTGTTTTTGTAAAGTATATTTTTTATTATTTTAATGTTTTTTTTTTTAAAAAAAATTTTCTATGCTTCGTTTATGTTTTTTTTTTAAAATAGTCTTAACTAAGAATTGAAAAGAAAAACAAAACACATACTACATAAAGTAAACAACAACAAAAATAAAAAGAGAAAAAAAAAACAATTTATTATTAATAGTTGAAAATATATATATACACACAAATATGTATATATATATATTATGAGTAAAAATCTAGAGAGAAACAAGTGAAACAATTTTCTATCATACAATTTTGTATTTAAGTTTAAACTAAAAACCTAAACAACAAATCGTATAATATTTATATATTTAATATAAGGCACTAACAACAGAACACCTCCTTTCCTACTACCCCAGCCCTAAAACCCCTCCGCCCCAAACCTAAATCCCTGTTAATCACATTATGCTCCCAAAAGCCTTTTTTGTTTCCTCCCCCCCCATTTTCTTCTTTATATCTAATCTAATACATACGATATAGGAAGACAAATGCAAGAAAGAAAAAGAAAACGAAAAAACAATTTATATATATATATACATATTATATACTAAAACTGTTATGTATTTATTAATAAAACAAAAAACAAACAAAACAAAATATAGCAAAATTGTAATGGATCGTATCGGGAGTAAGACAAAAAACAAAAATCATAAAATATGATATAAAAGAAATTTACATTTAAACAATTTATTAACAGATAAGTTATACTCTTAACGACATAAACGGAATAATAACAACAACAACAACTTAATAACACTAGTTTACAAACATTTGATATGGAGAGCACTGGAGTTTAAAAAAATATGGTTCTGTTGTAAATTCGTAATTCTTTGTAAAATCATTCATGTTGATCAAATACTTTCCTAGTTTTAACATTTTATACAAAATTCTGAGTAAGGTCACTCTTGTCACAATAAGTTTTAAACTAATGTTAAAGCTAGACTTCAGATTAATGAAGTTAACATATTTTTGAGAATTCTAAGAAATTTTTAATTTTGAACTTTTCACATATGTAGAGAGGCAAACGATCTCAGTGTGTTTACATTTTATCATTTGCAAGACTATATTCTGAAATCTCAAGATTTAGAAAAGTCACAATATCGTTTTATATGACCTCAAGCCGAAGTAGAACAAAAATAATTTAAAATATCCACATCATACATGATCACATTGTAGAATAAAGTAGAAGCCAGACATCAAATTCTTTTATTTTTATGATTCAAAAAATTGTGAATTTCCTACACATTTGAGAAATTGTTTAATTTGAACCTTTCACAAAGGCACACCCATATTTTTTGTTGTAGATGACGGATGATCTAAGTCTGTTTGCAAACGCATTAATTCGGCTGTAAACTGCAGTTTTCTCATGTGTTTCAAATCAAAAACCATAGCTAAAAAATATGACATTTAATGTTGGCAACTTTAAATACTTTGCTAGAAATGTGGACTCACATTTAATATAATCTGAGGCTAGGCCAGTGAATTCACTCCATCCAAAGTCAGATGCGAATTTTTCCTATAAAGTTTCCTACAAACTTAACACTGAATTCTAATTTAACAAAAGTTTGTGTGTGTAACTCATACATCAGCAAACAGACTTAGGACATCTGGCCACTAGATTGTCTTACGGGCAGGCAACCTAAGTCCATTTATGGATGTACAAGTACGGCGTCAAACTGAAAATGTTAGTATGTCTCTGAAGTGGCAAATGTGTAACTCGTTCATAGAAAAAGCCGAAGAATATACAGATGACAAACGTGCTAAGTCTGATGCAAACTTTTTAAACTAACTACTTTGAAAGACTCGCTGACGTTTGTTGTCATTGTCATGCTTTTGTTTTTTTTTTACTTATTGGCAGTCTTCTTTCAAAGTGTAGACTCTTTCTCTCCAGTGACACTCACTTGGCGGTATTGGCAAAAGGTCATTTGTTGTCATTTTAAAACTAGTTGCGCGGGTCTTAACTGCCCAAGTTCCACCGTTTCCCCTCTCAGTGAATTTTTAGTGACGATCATTGAGCTATGCAAACTTTCCTGTTACAACAGTTTGAATAGAATTGAATTGTTTTTATGCATTTTACATATAATTCAATTTTAATGAAATTGTTGGAAAATATGAACACTTCAAAAACCTTTTGCCCATACCGCCAAGTGAGTGTCCCTGGAGAGAAAGAGTCTACACTTTGAAAGAAGAATACATTTTTTTAATTTCTTTCTACCAAAAAAACATTTAGAAAAACAAAAATCTCCTCCTCTCCTCTCTTGTTTGTAATCTAGTGTAAAAAATACACGCAAAGTGTTAAGAAGCAAAAAACAAAAACCAATTCATATTACACTGTATACCAAACATACAAAGCGAAAAAACGTAAACATATTTATTAACAACAAAAAAAAAACTAAAGGAAAATAATTGCAAAAACAACACTAATTTAAATCAATCGCAAAAAGAAAGGTTCTAAGACATTGTTCAATTGAAATATTATGTAAAGTTTCGTTTTTATTTTTATTTTTTTTATATACAAATCTGTTATGTTAACAAATATTTTTTTTTATTACTTCTTTTGCTGTTTTATTGTCTCGTTTAAATTTTGAAATATGTACTTTAGAAATGATAAAAAGAAAACCAACACAAACTGAAATGTTAAAGAGAATGAACTCAGTTTTTGTTTATGATCATAAGATTTTTTTTTGTTAGTAATATTAAAAAAAAAAACAAAGGAAATAAAGTTATTAAGTTTAAAAGGAAAAAAAAACAGTACAAGGCAATAAATTTGAAAACTAGACAGTAGGGGTTGAGCGAATGAGATTAGAAGCAGATGGAGGACTTTTTCTGATCACTCGTAAAGATATTCAATGTTTTAAAAAAAGTAGATTTTGTCCACTTATTTTTGATTGACCCGCCGAGGAAAAAACACATTCCTATTCATTTTCTTCATGCGTTTCAATTAGAAATTTAAAAAAACAATTACAATAGGCGAATAATACTGGCATTTGATAGGTAAATAGCTCCCTTTAGAACATCCATTTAGTGAACATTAAACTGAAAGTGCAATTACTTTTCCGTATTGTTCTCGAGACGAGTGAATAATGGTCAAGAGTTGAAGCCTTTTAACTAAATGAAAATGAAATTGTCTGCTTTTTTGATAAAAAAAAATCATAACCAAGGGCCTTCATTTTTAAAAAAGAAATTGTACAGGGTTTTAAAACACAATCTTAACATGGAACAAATCACAAAAGGTTTACAGAGTTTGTTTGCCTAAGTGTCACACAATCAAGAGGGGAGGCGTATCAGTTCAGTGTTACGTATGTTCGTAGGCAATAGCCAGCTATGGCTCGATGGAAAAAGTTCGCATTTCATTTAGATTGACATTTTCGTTTCTTCAGTCGTCTGTCAAAAACAAATTCATGGCAATCTGGAGAGCAGACGCTACCGAACTGAAATGTGGATTTTTCCTAACAGAGGTCAGCTATACGTTTTTCTAAGGAAGTGTAGTGATAGCTAGAGTTTCCCAACGTACTACCGAACAAAAACTGAATATTTTGGGAGTTGGTCAAGTTTTTGTTTGACGAGCTATAAGGCAATCTTACTCCTGAGAAGCAAAACAATTTGTTAGTTCTAGAAAATCGTATTTGTGATGAGTAGAAAATATCGAAAAACCATTAGTGGTTCGGATTCGGTGGTGGGTGAGTATTCAAATTATTTACACGAGAGAGAACAAGGGACATTTAAGGAAATAAACAAATTGCTGGGAAATTGTAGATCACTCACCATTTGGTTTAGGGTCTTTTATTGTGTAGGAATTTGCACTTGGTAAAATTTTAGGACATGATAGAGCCAATGATCTGGTTAGACTAGGGACAAGCTTATATTTTCCGCACCGGATCAGGAATATGTTCACATGACATTGTCCATTCTATCTGGAAGCTTCATCTCTGATAAGAAAACCTTAGACCGAGTACCGATAGATGGCCTGAGGCCAGGATCATGAGACAAACCTGGCCGCGTTATCGCTCAATCTCTAGAGTATGTGGCAATGGTTTTATTTATCAGGAACTAAATAAACAACTCGACCCTTTTGCTTTTGTTCTAAATGTTTCATGTAAACACTCGGGAATATTCAGTAGGTGGAAAACATGGAAGAACGTCATCTATCGTAGGTTCTGCAATGTTGGTTGGTTAAGGACATCCCGTGTTCTTACAATGGCCCTCATGGTTAAAGTATCGTAACTTATTAGATAACAGAACCTACACCTATTCTTCGTTCGAATACCCTTCAAAGTCAACATTGATCGGATTTTATTTGTTCCAAAATCGTATGTTTGCATATCCACCAAATTTCCATTAGCTGTTTGTTTAGTAACAGATCGGGATCTACTATTTATAGTTGGCTCCGTACGTGTAATTATACAATATGGCTTAAGAGTTTAGAGGGGGAAACAAATTAAAATGCCTTTGAAAATGTCCATACAGAATGATTAGTTAGGTCTTCAGTGTACATTCTAAGATCGGTAAAGATGATAGGAAATATCATTTGTATTGATATCAAGGAACCCTCACACAAATTTATTGCCTTTCTTGTGTTTTTTTTTTGTTTTAACTTATAAACTTTGTGATTTCCCTCCAATACAAAACATTTTTTTGATACCGTATAAATTGTTATTAAAGGAAACGTTCTGCCGTCGAATGACCATCGAAATTTATTAGAAAATGTTCGAAGGACCATCCAAATTTTAATGAAAACTTTCCAGTTATGGCATCTGACGAAGGACCATCGAAATTTGAATGAAATCGACGTTTCAGGTGTCGTCTATTAAAACGAATACTTTGCAGGTGTCGTCTATGGTCAACAAATCCTATCTAATTCGGTAAATCAAGCCGTAAAGCCTTTATCTTACTTTCAAAGTATCGCCTTAGGTTCGCAACATAATTTAATGGCGAAAGAGGCATCTGGTATTAAGCTGCTTAGACATAACTTAAAACCATTTGTTTCTTTGATATTTTGGATGAGAATGAATTCGATTCTGTGTGTATTCTGTCGCCTAATTGGCCTAGTGTCTCATCGACGACACCTGTCTTCGACAACAATCCGTTTCTATTATCCCTGAATAGTGATTATTCCAATTTCGTTCTTTATTTTTTTTATCCGATTTCATTGATGTTAATTATGTGTTTAAAATCTGCTGAGACTATTTACTCTGTTATGAATTCTGTTAATCTGTTTTGTATTATATTTAAACTGCAATACCCACCACCCCTCCACCATCCAATTCAATCCCTGCCAATCAAATTTGTTCTACATCCCCAATTAGTGAAATTTGTTTACAATATTGCTGAGCAAGCAAATAAAAGAAAGATAAAAAACACAAGCATGGCAAACAATTTAAAAAGAAATGATAATAAAAAAAATACTAAATTGATAATAATGTGTAATAAATAACAAAAAAAAAACTATAACAAACAAAAAAGAAATATTCAGTGTGATAGTTTTTTTCTCGAGAAATGAAATATGAAAAGAACTAAGTGAGAGATGTATGGTAAACATTTATGACAATTATCAAATTATGTGAACTTTTTGAAACGATTTTTTTATTTTTTCTTAAATTTGAAGATTACTTGGACCATTTTTAGAAAATAATGTTTACAATTTCCACAAAAATGATTTTTTCTTAAACAATTTTAATGTTGTACCCAAAGAACTTCTTTGTGCTAAAAAACGTATTTATAGTTGTTAAAAAAAAATGTTCTTTTGTATTCAAATTGATGAATTCTTGGTCGAAGGACGATTTTTCGAACTAAAAATTAAGATTTTGACATAGAAATTCATTTGTTTTGAATTCAATTTCACAATTTTCGGTCGATGGACAATAAACATGGATGAGGATGTTTATGAAATTATCGAAAGACTTTCTATAAAAATAGCTTTTGTTCAAAATTTGTTATTCTCATCTTATATTCAAGTTATTGGTGTGAAGGAAATTGAAAACTTCTTGGTCGAAGGACCCAAAAAGATTTTTATGTTTATGGGAATATAAATTTTGTTCTCAAATCATTTTGTATTCTCTTATTTTGAATTTGAAGATCTTCTGTCATAGGACGATAATACGTAGAGACTTGTCGCAATTATGAAATTGTTTTTATTCTCATCTCATGTTTAATTTCAAGATTTCTTGTTCGAAGAACCAAAAACATATGATGTTATAAGAAAACAAATATTTTTTTTTTGACATTTTTATATTCTTTTCCATTGAAATTGATAAACTTAACAATATGTCGGATTTTTTTTTTTAAGACCCATAAATAAAGCCTTAATTGTCGATCATTTCAGTTTTCTATCTGCAAATTCTTTTAGAAAATGTCTCGTTTTTCCACAACACATTTTATTTGAATTAAACTTTATTAATATTATATAATACTAGTTAGTTAATTTTTTAATAATGTTTTAAACATTACAAGAAAAATGCTTTATTAATTAAACAAACATATAATAATTAAAAATTAACACAACATCTAAAAAACAATTTTAGTTTTTAAAAACATATTTTTTATTTTTACAAAATTAATGGAAAACTTAACAGCTTCGTTTACTTCATTTTATAAAACTTTAATTTGATTATTATTATTTTTTTTCCATAAGAAGTTTTCTTTGTTTTAGTTGAGTTTTTAATGTAGAAAAATGTTGTATATTTTTTTATATAAGAAAAAACTTTTTTTTTTAAATTAACAATAAATCATGTTTGTTGCTTATTTGTTTAACGTAATTAACTAATAAATTTGATAAATCAAAACCTAGAATTAAATGTGTATATATGAGAAATATAAATAAATATTTTATTACTTTTTAAAAACTCTAATTTAATTTGTTTAGTCTTCGTCTAAGTTTTTAAGATTTATCTTTTGTCTTTATCTTCTTTTTGTGTTTTAGCCTAAGTTTCTTTTTAAAAAAACATAAAACATATTTAGTTAATATATATACATTAACTAAACAATTTTAAAAAAAAGTTCTGAAAATAGCTTGTAAACCATTTTTCTTTATATTAAGAAGATTTTTTAAACAAAAAAAAAACAAAATATTTTACAATTCAATACTGAATATTGAAAGAAGGCTATTTTACAGGTTTTGCTCATTAATTTTTGTGTTTTTCTTTTTATATAAATATAGAATACATGCGATAATTTGTAATACTTTCTATTATTATTATTATTTTTATTGTTTAAAACCTTTGATTGATTGTAATATTTTATTATTATTATTATTTTTGTTTTGTTAAGTTGGGTTTATTATAAATATTATTGATTAATTAAAGAAATTATTATGAAATATATTTTATTATTAAAAGAAAAAGAAAGCAAACCTAAAAAACTATAAATTAATTATCATTATTTTCTTTTTCTAAATAATTTCATTTAATAAAGAGAAAATTACTTTTTTTTTGCTTATTTAAAAAAAATATATATTTTTTGTTTGTTTTATTTTTTTTTTTTAAATTTTTTTTATTGAGCTTAATTGTGGGATTCTCCTAGTATCGATTGAAAAGTCTCTTACAGAAAGGATTGAAATAAAGTATGGCGAAAGGTTTCCCCCCAATGTCGACTAATTTTGAATTCACCACTGATATGACCGAGTATTTTCTCATACTACAATTGGATCTTTCTTAAATAGGTCATAGGTCACCCATTCGATAGCTCATTTTTCGAATGAACTTATATTTAGAGATTACCCCTGGACTAGGTTCTGAATATTTAGCAAAAGAGCGTGCAAGGTTTCGGGGTTAAACTTCTATCCTTCCCCATAGACTGGGAATGTACTGGGTGCGTTATCAACTGTGTTGGTATGTTAATATTTCATAACATAAAAAACCAATCGGTGTTCATAAATGAGGTATTTTTTCTATAAAATTTTGTTCTTTAAAATTTAATCTGGAATAATTTTCGAAATAAATTGTTTTGTAAAGTGGTACATGGCGCACGACCAGTAACCTCTGCCCCGATCTATTTCACACATTGGCGAGCAGGCCTAAAAATCCACCAATTTTCTATCTATCAAGTTTTTCTCCTTCTTGCACCCTGCTCTTTCTTTATCCATAAGGCGGCCTGCTAAGCGCTTCCCATTGCGAACGAAATTCTTATTTTAAGTGATTCGTTTTGCCAAGATATTTTCTAGATTTTCCATCCAAATCTTCCGACCCATTATTTATTTCATCCATTTACGACTTGCCGGTACTCTGCCGTTTTCATATATTCATTAAATGAATGCTGAGACATCTGCGACATTCCAAAAGATTTTACTGTCCAGGAAAACGTTTATTCTCTCTGTTTCATTTTATTTGAGCAGCGCACAAATACCGATCTTTGGTCATTGGCGTAGAAATATGGGTGCTAAGATTTTAGCAGGAGTGTTTACCATACTACACAGCTCACTCCACATTTGATACTTTGCGATGATCAGACATCTCGTCGATGTTGGCCACTCTAGAGCAGTAATTTGACGGCGTTTGCCTTTTTTTTTGGGGGGGGGGGGGGGGGATGATGGGCGAAGGACTGATGTTATACGAACAATCCATTACCGATTTATCGAGGTACTTGCGAGGTGGGTTCAGAAACCGTCACCAAGGTCTGTGCAAATCGTGTTGGACGATATTAATAATAAAATTTTTCACTTACCATTTTCCGTATGTAACACGATGATCCAGGTGGCGACTTCTCAACCGGCATGTTTCTCTTATTGTAGCAGGATGGATGCACTTCATCTAGGAGATTTGCTTATGATCCGTGATCGTTTGTATTATATGTGGATTAATTAATTTTATTTTGCGTGATTGATTGATAGAGAATTACGAATAACGGCAAATCTTTGCTTCTTCTTCTATATCTTATGAAATTATTGCCATTGCTTGATAGCAGTGAAATGTTAGAGATGCCACGGTACATAATTGGACATAGGGGAGATCACACGTCATAATTTATTAAGATCATAATAGTCACCAGTAAAATGTCATAGTTAATTGTCATTTAACCACATGACATAGGTGAAATAACACTAACTAACACACAGTTGATGGAATTTGTTGAAGTTAGTTCGTTAGATCCCCGTATTAATAAATATATAAAACTGCTTCGCAAACTAATATTAAGAAATATGTATGAAAAGACAAAAATCATTTTCTTAGCATAAGCAAAGACCATACAGAGGGCTGACGTGCCAAGTCGTTTGCTGAACATTTCCATGAGGGTATTTAAACAGTAATTGTTTCTAAAAAGTAGGTATTTGTTCTAAATTTGTATTTCGGGCGCAAAAGTTCTTCTTCTTTTTCTAAAATTTGATAAAGTAGTAAAACACGTAAAGTGTATGACAGGAAGAAAATTTATTGGCGATTCGTAAATCGCATGTGATTTAACAATCGCACGATTGACATGACATGGGCAAATAATTCGCATATAGTCTTCTATTTTCGAATGAGAAAGCGAAAACCCGAATATTCCAAAAATGTGTTTTGCGAAACCACCCAGATTAATATATTTGTATTTTCATATGCGAAAGCCAACTTCGTTACATCCCTAGTAATAATATAGTTGAAACTAATTCACAATAGTTAATTTGAATTATTTAAAAAAAAAAACAATAAAATTCTTTAACAATACAACTATGGAATTTCTTTGAGTGTACCGATATGTGTGAAGTATTATCAATTGGCAACCCTGCCAATAATAACAACTTTCATCGGAAGAAGAAGACATTTTTCTTCTTGTCGTTATTTACCATTTTCTTCCTGGAAAAAGTTATAAATTACTTAATAGTTATATAAATTGATCAAATCTGGCGATAAAAATATATACACCGATACTGGGGATGAACCCAATTGTATAAATCGTCGGCATGATAAAAAACCAAAACAAATATGGGACAATGTTGTGGCGGCCGATCAATGGCAACGATCAATGGAAATGAAACTGATCAATCGCTCAGATTATTTACGGAGCAAGGAAAGAGAAGACGAGGAGTCCACAGAACCACATCTATGAAAAAACAGTTCGATCAAATTAAGAATTCCACTTACAATTCAGGCGGCACACAATTTCTACATAACCTCGAATTGTAATTTGACTTTGGGAGAACTGCAAGTGAAGGTAATAATTTGTATCATATCTACATTATATCCGATTGCAGCTGCTAGCAAAATGTAATCAATTCTGTTTAATATTCAATTGCAATCTGACAAAATAACATTTTGGCTATCATCAAACAAATCCGTAGCTTTGCCCGAACTTCGCAATTTACACAGTGAGATACATTGTAAACACAATGAAAGGAATACAAAAGGAAGAAAAGTCGACATTGATCTCGAGCAAGATTTAACTGATATAGACTCCCTCCTCATCCCTCAGATCAATATATATGTATTCACATAATGCATCAAGTGATTGTCTAAAACATTGCAATTTTCTGTAGGTGTGGTTAAAGAACAGGATGTCGAAGAAATACAGGTCTTGTATGCCCTTGCCATTTCCATTATTGATCAACAGATCTGACTATGTATATTTCAATATTTAATGTTTCCGAAACATTGCTTATTTTTGTCAACCCTTTGTCCAATAATATTCTTGGCTGGTTCCATTGGAGTTACTGTTGTCCCTGCACTAAACCATTCACAATAAGGTTTGCCAGTTGGACGTATTCACAATAATATTTTTCAGAGAGTTTGGGAGACGTTGATCTCAATACATATCTAATGTTCAATTCATTTGGAGCCCGGGGATTTCTTCGCATGTAATTGATTAATATTGCAAGGTATTTGCTCTTGTTTTGATAAAATGCCAAACTGATCATAGAAGGTCTATTTATACTGCTAACTTTTAGCACAAAACTACAGTTCGATTACATGGAGATTCCTAATACAACTTATCAATAAAGCACTGCTCTAGGCATTTGTAAATTTGGCTGTCAATCATATGATTGTTCGACAAATGTTAAACTCCCTTCACAACAATGGTTGATTCAAGCATGCGACACATGTTACTTCTTATCCAAAATGATTTGTTAACGCCGAACCCCCGTATTCATACAAATTTATTACAGTTTTGTTAAGAAAAATTTATGAAATTACAAAAACAATTTTCACACATTTTTTTTTATCAAAGCTGTTAAATTTTTATGTTTACCGGGGTTTAGTGTTTGCTCCGAAGAGTGATAGAAATTTTCCATACTTGTTTTGTTTTTTAAAGGAATTTGTGAGAAATATTTGTCAGGCTGTATGTTTGAAAGTTATATAAAACTATAACTAATAAAATATATTTGAAATAAGCCATATTAAAGTTATATTATCTTGTACCAGAATCAGTCCTTGCCACCAAATCTAGAACAAGAGCCAAGACATTATCGTGTAGAAAAGTTGAGACCCCGTGTATGTTTAAGTTATGCATTATTTTATTCCATTTTTTGGATTTACTAAATTTTGTCTCAAAATTGTATTCGATAATTGTTTTTAATGCTGATTTTAAGCCTTCGTTCGGTTGAATAGACCCCTACTTAACAACCTGGTTAGGGTTTATTATTTCAATCTGCAGTTTTCCGATATCGAGTTCTTATTCATGCTAAAATAATTTAATTTAAATATATTCTTTTACAATTTGAAGAATTTTAGCCTTCAGTCGGTTGTATCGAAACCAGTTCTTATTCATCTTCAAATTATTTACTTTAATTATATTTATTTACAATTTTTCTATACAATCAGCCGATTGTATAGAAACCAATCTTCAGATTTACAGTTTCCTCTTTTCGAAATTATTTTGCCTGTGTTTCTTTCTTATTTTTGTTTACCATACCGAGAAAGAGATCGTTGAAAATATCACACTGAATATATTTCGAAATGATTAGTTATTTTAAATAAATAAAATTAAATATAAATTAAAAATACTGATATTAACACTTGGGAAAATAGAAATACCTCTCTTTAAGTTCAAATTATAAAATAAAAAAACACATTAAATTAACTAAGAAAAAAAAAATATAAACATAGAAATAAAACAAAAAACACTTAAAAAAACCTACGCTACCCCTCATTAGTAAGTAAACTAATTAAGAAATAAATACAACAACAAGTGTAAGTAAATATAATTATGTGTAAATACATGCATTTACTATAAAACGGAAGAATATAAACAAATAATTACAAACTAAAACACGAAATATAATTTTTACACACACAATTCAAGAAAATATTACGAAAATAATTAAACCAACACTTAAACAATAATAGTTAATTTCCACTAAAAAAAGTGAACCGAAAAAAAAATACTTTTCAAAAAAGTTTTTTTTTGTAATGAAACTGAGGCTTATTCATTTTGAAATAAAAAAAAAATACAAAAAATAACAGTAGAGGCCATTAAAGAAACTATTTTTTTTATTTATTAATATTTTTTAAAAAAAAAAAACATAAATAGAATAACAACAAAAACCCCATAAACCTCAATTAAGCAAAAAGTATACTGCATTCAAAGAAATTTCCAAAACCAAAAAGAAAAAACAAAACAATACAAAAGGGAAAAGTGTAAAGGGAAAGTAGCACTTTTATTCTTCATTGTTTTAAGGGCAAAAAACACAAATGTTAAACTCATATATATACATAAATATATAAAAAAAAAGTAAATATTAATTAAGCATACAAAAAAGTATTTAAGGCATTTGCTAAGCAAAAACAAAAAAAAAATATATATAAAATAAAATTATTTATAAATACACAAAAATTTTTAGTTTTTAAGTGATATTATATTATACATAAATATATATATTTATATGTAAGAATAAAAGAAACATAGAAAAAAAAACCAAACCCATAAAGTACATTTTTAAGTGCATTACACAACAACAACAACCACAAATAATAATAAACAATTTTTGAACATAAATGGAAAAAAAAAACACAAAATACATTTTAAATATTTAAAGCTGAACCGAAACAAAATCACAAATATTTAAAAAGAGTACTTTTTAAGGAGTTGTTGACCCATATTCGAATAGCAAAGGAATGACAAAAGAAAAAAAAAAACGTGAAAATAAGCATTTGCAAATAACTATGATAGCATTTTTACCAATTAAAAAAAAAAACGAAAATTCACCAAAACAGCAAAATAAATTGTTAATACAAATTAAATGAGAAAAAAAACTAATAAAAAAATAACGTATTTTTTCACGTAACATACTAATAAATATTCAAATTCAAACCAATAACAAGATTCACACAAAAACCTTTGGATGTTATTTTTTTAAATTTATTTTGTTTTTATTTATATATATTTGTTTTTAGTATTAATTTTGGATATTATTTCCTTTACACGTTTACTGAGCACTATGAACGACTAACATTTGAGAGTCTAAGGCAAACGTTCCCCTAATTTGTGGAACACGATTTCATTCATGTGGCTGGCACTGCTGGCTTCACAGTAGTTCAGCCAGTCAACTCAGTCTTCCAAGATGTTGATGACGGCTTCTGGCGGTTATCTCACTAATGGCTTGCTAGATATTCGGCAGCAATCGTAAATGGATTGTTCGGTACCTTCAGGGTAACTCATAAAAATTGTACGTCGTAATTGTGTTGTCAGCCGCCTTGAAGGTATCACATATAAATCTAACGTCGTCAAATCGTAGATTCATCTTGGCCAAGGCGGCTGACAACACAATTGCCGAACTTGGTGAACAAACTATGGATTGGTGAGCAAAATACAAATGTAGCACTGCTATTTTTATTATCGGAAAGACACATGTCATTCATGATTTTCGAGTTTGCCTCCACAAAAAAGTCTCTTTAGTCCCACTTATGTGTTCAATTAAATTAAAATTTTTAAATCATTCGTTTTGTTAAAGATATATGTTGTTCTCTTTGGCCTTTTCCTTTATTTAGTTTACTTGTCTCACAACCAGTTAACCAAGTACCCTTCAAGACAACACGAAACAACCTTTAAACAATTTAATAATAACTTAAAAACCAAAAAAAAAAACAAAAAAAAAAAGAAATACTACTTCAAAGGACCCTTCCTTGTACCAATCTGATCTATATTAAAACCATAAAGAATAGAAATGAATAATTGAGAGCATAAGAAAAGAGATAAGTAAATCCACAAAAAAAAACACCCTGTAACCTGCATATTGAAATGAAATAAGTCAAAGTAACCAAGTGCAAAATTATTTAGCAAACCAAATAAAATATTTAACAAACAAAACCCAAACACAAATGTATGAAAAGAAAATATGACAACTTTTAAAGTGCAACCAAGAAAGATAACCACAAAAATATAAAGATTAAATTACAACAAATTACTAAGTACCCGGGAATGTAGTCTATGTAAATAGCCAAAGGCACCGTTTCCGAAAAAAATGGCAAAGTATTCAAACAAAACTCCCGTACCGCAAAATTGTCGGTATAGAGCCGACTAGTGTGTATATCAATATCCTGAGAAGAATACGAAAAGTGTCTGAGGAGTGTCAAATGTGTAAATGGAGGAAAAAAACCTTAGAGGTTCACACCAATCCAGCTTAAGCTAAATGGGTGGAAAATCGGTATTGAATTTATTTAAAATTAAAATGGCTACATTAAATATTCTTCTCTGATTTAAAAAAAAAATTGTAGCTTTCATTTTGGTTATGCAAAAAACAGCGCCAACAATTTTTAATTTCAACAACAGATTGTTTTTGGTTTTAATCTCTGGTTACATTTTTTTTAAAAATCATATGTATTAATCATTTTTAATATTAGTTATTTACCGTATATTTTTAATTTACACCTCACCTCTCTCCCTAAAAAGCGAGACTCATCTTGGTTAAGAAATTATTTTCAGAGCTCCTGTCTTTTTTTCTAGAATATTTTTATATTTTACTTATTTGTTCTAATTAGTTTGAACTTTTAGTTTATGATTTTTTAAAACAAAACAGAATGTATGTATTTTAATTATATAATTTTAAATATTTGCCCTTTTAACAGGTTTATTAATTGTATTCGATTTTGTATTCACGTTTTATTTAGTTTATAATTTTCTAAAACAGAAAACTGAATGTTTGTATTTTAATATTTTTTTTTGCCCCTTTAACACGTTTATTAATTGTATTTACTTTTAACATTTCTAATTTGTTGCGACATTATCAAATCAGCAAATCTTTTTTTTTTATAATATGTTGACACTATGTGGCAGAATGTACTACTCCGCCAACAATCAGTTCGTCCGTTTTCAAATATTTTCAATTTCTGCTTTTATGTTTATTTAAAAATCTATGCTTTTGAGACAATGTTTATTGACTCGTTAAAGCTAAAATTTGTAAAACGTGAATTACATATTAAAAAAATGATCAGGGGTACGAACTGATTGTGGCCGGAGTAGTATTTCAATTTATACATTTTTAATGTTTAAATTTTTTAAAATTTTCATCCAATTTTTAATTTTTTTTACTAAAAGTATGACCTGTACAATGACTCTCTTCGATTAAGTAAAAGGCATTTTCTGATGGCCGCTTTTAACCTTTTGCCTAGACCCTTTAGAATGAAACGAAGAATTCAATTTCGCCACTCCGGGTTTTCATCGGGACACAAGGTATACACAAATCTCCACAAACCACGATGCTCATTGTCTCCCCCCCCCAACTCCTATAGCAATCAATTCAATACACTCGGAACACCCGTCTCAATTCAAAACATAATTAATTTTTTATAAAAGGAAATACTTAAATTAATTTATTTTTAATTAAGTATGAGTAAAAGTCATTTATAAAACTCACTCACTGATACAGAATAGAACGCAAACATTTGATTTGTCTCATAGGACTACATATTTTTTTTAGAGATAAGAAATTGAAATTGAATTGAGATTATTGATAAGTGCGAAGATGACAACAAAAATGCAATGGTCTACAAGTGTTTTTGTATTGTATTAATAAACTTAAATGGAAAGAAGAAGAATACACACAACAACCAAATATTAAATGGGATATTACAACCAAATAGAAATAAAGTAAATAATAAGTTAACAAATTGGAAAGACGACTGTTCGTTTGGACAGTGAAGATCAAATTTGTTGTCATTGTTGATTGGCTGTGGTATAAAACCAAAAACAAATGAGAATTAATTGAAAACAAAACCTCAGACAAAAATATAAAAACTCAATTGAAATGGAAATTATCTTTTACAATGAAACTGATTCGGAATAAATTGGCATCTAGAAAGTATATGAGTAGTTAGAATACTAAAACGAAAAAAAAACATAATTTACTAGAGAAAAAAACGAAACGAAATGTTAGAGACAAGCGAAAATTGTTGGACATTTGTTCAGTTACACATTTATTATTTATTTCATTTTGAATAATCAGAAAAGCGATCAGGACTCTTGTAGAAGATTTTGCACTAAAATATGGACAAATTAAAATGTCGAAATGATTTTGTATATGAAATATCAGAAACTCTTTAAATAATTTACAGAATATTCCAAGGAAAACGATTTTCGTAAAGAAGCACAGTGTTCAAAAGTAAGCGAAACTGTATTAAATTTCTATTTTCTTTTTTAATTTTGCGTATCAGATGATATTTATGGAGCGAAATCGCCAAGAGACAGATTCCTTTTTTTTTCAGTAAAATTTCCACAAACTTGTAACAAAAAAATCTAGGCCTATTTTGTCGCAAGAAAAATTTTAGTATTTCTTTTAAAAATAGGAATGATTTTGTATATGAAATATCAGAAACACCAAAAATATTTTAAAGAATATTTCCGTGGATAAGGAAATAGATTTTCCCAGAGAAAGACTAACTTCAAAGATATTTCTAGTTTCTTTTTTAATATTGTGCAGCAGATGATATTTATGGAGCGTAATTACCTTTTCTTTTTCCAAAAACTTATAACAAAAAAAAACTTTTAAAAATATTTTAAAAAATGCATAAGTCTTATAAACAGAAGTCTCTTATTATTTTTTAATAGTCTTCACTTTCAAATGTCCCGATCGCTTCGGTTACTTAGCTTTCTTTCAGTTCAAAATCATGTACAAACATAATGATTCCTCGATGCTTAATTTGATTGTGTTCCACCCAGTAAAGAAAACATTTCAAATGTTATACATAGATATATATATATTATTAAAAACTATTTTCTTTATATATACACACACACATATATTTATATTTAAAAAACGAAATAAATCACATATATGTACTTACTTACACAAAACACACATTTCAACATAGGTACCTTAGTTATTTTTATGGTTTCTTCAAGAAATGCTTTTCCATTTTATTTGTTTCGATGCTAAGTTATACTTAAGACTAGACGTAAAAGAAAAGAGTTTTGAACAGAATGAAAAACAAAAATGAATTAAAATTTACGTATTTAAATGTTATGTATTGTATATGTTTAAAACT
This sequence comes from Hydrotaea cyrtoneurina, assembly GCA_958296145.1. Classification (NCBI taxonomy): domain Eukaryota; kingdom Metazoa; phylum Arthropoda; class Insecta; order Diptera; family Muscidae; genus Hydrotaea; species Hydrotaea cyrtoneurina. The sequence goes on from OY282514.1 coordinate 86,152,774, forward strand.
TGTAAACGAAAGAAGACATGCTCTCCCTCTATCTAAAAAAACAAAATTCTAATGAATCATTTATTTGCCTAATTCATGTCTATCAATGTTCTGTTTTGTGTTGAATGTTTCCCCACACTAATATTTGTTTAATGTCTTCAGAAAAACAAAACAAACATACAGAGAGAAAAAGATTAATATTTGTATAAATATTTGTATGATATGAAATATGTTTTTTTTTTAAATTGTTTTCTCATTTAAATTCATGAAATATAAATGAAAAATTAAAAAAAAAAGAACTCCACGAATATTTTCTATTATAAATATGTTGTACATAACACACGCATTGTATATGTTTATTATTACACACACACACAAACAAAAAATATTAAGTTTTTCTTTAAACAAAAAAAAAAAAATATTAACCACAACAAAAGAACAAACAACAATTGTGTTTTCAAGACTTTAATAGATGAATTTTTTTCTAAAACCAAAATAAATGAAAAAAACTAATGATAATTTGTATTTCTTTATTAACTAATAAAACAACCATAGTCGAAATTTATAATGACAAATTTTGTACACCAGCAAAAAAAAAAACGAAAAACAAAACAAAAATTAAAATGTTTTTCATATTTTCTTTAACAATTTTTAAATAAAAAAAAAAGTGGAAACTCCGGAAAAATCTCATTAATGTTTATATGACATATAAAAATTATACACACTCACAAAAACAAAAAAACAAAAACGAAAAACCCCCAAGGTTTTCATTATTAAAAATAAATTGTTTATATTACAGAAATGAAAAAAGAAGAAAATTAATAAATAAAAAAATGAATAAACCAATTCAATTGTATTATCTTTATTATATTATTGACAAACAAAAAGGCAAAACAAATCATTCACAACTGCCCCTCTCACCCTTTCACTCAACTCACTGAATTGCCCACAAAAACCGAACAAACAAAAAACACTCATTTACAGGCAAAGACACTCCGTCTTACTCTCTCTCTCTCTCTCTCTTTCATTCACTTACTCATACCATACATTTGGGTAAAATATTAAAAAAAAAAAATACCACAAAAATATGAAATGAAAGAACAGAAAAACAAATTACCACAATTAATTTATATTTAAAATAATAAATGAAAATTAATTATATATTTAATAAATTATTATAACACAGAGAAAAAACCAAACAAACAAAAAAGCGACAAAACAAAAAATAAAAAAAAACGAAAAGACACAGAAAATACAGAAAAATTGATGATGGAAAATAATAAGAAATGAAAAAGACTAATAAAATTATTATTGAAATAAGTAACAAATAATACCAAAAAAAAATGAAGAGTTTTATTTTAAAACTATGCAGGATGTTGACAATGCGATCTTATAAAGCTGAAGCCAAATAGTAAGAATTACATTATCTGTAAGAATTAGTAAGAATTACAATTTAGACAGTGAGTAAGTCTAACATTTTCTCCAGGGTTATTCAGATCGGTTTAATTTGAATGGTGGGATTTTCCCTTTATTTTCCTTAATAGACCTGGGGTCAGATTTATAATTTAGAAAATTATTATTAGATCCCGTTTCGGATAGCCAAAGCTTCACGCTAGAGGCCCATTACGATGTACTCAGAATAGGTAACAGGTAAGTGCTGTAGCCGCTAATTAAAGCTAGAGTACTGTACTACAATAGAGGAATAGATACAATTGAATAGAATGTTGGGATTGACTAAACTTTCAAAAGTTATATAATATGACCTTTGGCCATATTTCATATTAAAGCTAAGGTGCTCAACTGAAATTTATATAATGGAATTGAACATGAAGTTGATGTTGTAATACATTTCATATATGATTTTTCGGATTGTTCTATTGTCATTAAATTATTTTTTTTTTCAAATTCTAGATTACATCTCTACGGTTGATGCTATGGATCGAAAGAGCCACGTGACCTCCCATAGGTTTTACTTGCGACATTCAGAATGGACTTTATTGTAAATACCTTATTCAATTACTCAACTATTCAATTATTGAATTACTCAATTATTTAACTATTCAGTTATTCAATTCAACTATTCAATTATTCAACTATTCAATTATTAAATTATTCAAGTATTTAGATATTCTACTATTCAATTATTAAATTAATCAATTATTCAACTATTCAATTATTCAAGTATTCTAGTATTTAAGTATACAATTATTCAACTATTAACTATTCAATTATTCAACTATCCATTTATTTAATTAGCCAGTTATTCATTTATTCAATTACTCAAGTATTCAATTATTCATTTATTTAATTATTTAGCTATTCAGTTGTTCAATTATTCAATTATTAAATTATTCATCTATTTAGTTATTCAACTATTCAACATAATATTTTAAATTATTTTATTATTCAATTCAACTATTCAGTTATTCAATTATTCAGTTCAATTATTCAGTTCAATTATTCAGTTCAATTATTCAGTTCAATTATTCAATTCAACTATTCAATTATTCAACTATTCAATTATTCAAGTATTTAGATATTCAATTATTCAACTATTCAGTTATTTAACTATTCAATTATTCAACTTAATTTATTTAATTATTTCATTATTCAATTCAACTATTCAATTATTCAGTTCAATTATTCAATTCAACTATTCAATTATTCAACTATTAAATTATTCAACTTAATTTATTTAATTATTTCATTATTCAATTTAACTATTCAATTCAACTATTCAAATATTCAATTCAACTATTCCATTATTCAACTTAATTCATTTAATTATTTCATTATTCAATTCAACTATTCAATTATTCAGTTCAATCATTCAATTCAACTATTCAATTATTCAAGTATTTAGATATTCAATTATTCAACTATTCAGTTATTTAACTATTCAATTATTCAACTTAATTTATTTAATTATTGCACTATTCAATTCAACTATTCAATTATTCAGTTCAATTATTCAATTCAACTATTCAATTATTCAATTATTAAATTATTCAACTTAATTTATTTAATTATTTCATTATTCAATTCAACTATTCAATTATTCAACTATTCAGTTATTCAATTTAATTTATTTAATTATTTCATTATTCAATTCAACTATTCAATTATTCAAATATTCAGTTATTCAACTATTCAGTTATTCAATTTAACTATTAAATTATTCAACTATTCAAGTATTTAGATATTCAATTATTCAACTATTTAAATATTAAATTATTTAATTAGCCAGTTATTCCGTTATTCATTTATTTAATTATTCAATTATATTTAAGTATTTTCAATTTTTCCCAATAAAATTATTACAAAACCACTATTCCCCTTTCTATTCCCCGCATCGACCACCAAATTCCTATTCCTTATACATTGCCGCCCCTTCCCGGAATATATTTACCCTAATGCTGACTATTTTCAGCATTTCATTGGATCCGTTGCCTCGAGCATTGCTGTTGTTTGGCTTTTCTATGTTTTGGTCAGATATATAGCAAAGATGTTATTTAAAATAATATCCGTTTTGTATTTTTCAGAAATATAAATACAAACAAAACTTTTTCGAACAGGCGAACAGCAATTGTAGATAGAAATCAAATGAGGGCACACGAATGGAATGAAATCACACAAATGGTAAATGGCTGACGACGTATGGCATGGTTGGTTGAATGCTTTCCAACTGATACGACAATAGTCACAAGAAATATACAAAACAGCGGCGGCATAGCAAGGGCTCTTTCACCAACAGGCCCTTTGTTAGCGATACAGTGGAAACAGCAGTCTGTCTTCTTTGTGACCTATATAACCTCTCGCAGAAATTGTTTCTTCATGAAGGTAATGTACAATTATTATTTCTAACATATTCATATCCTGTCTCTTAAGTAAGGTAATTTTTAGACTTGTAGATTACTTTCTAAATGCGTAAATTCATTATATTGTTTTGGGAGGCGATTCTTCTGTTGCTCGTTTGGCATCCGGGGAACGTCCCTTCCGTTAACTGTGCATAATATAATTCGCTGACCGGGACCCTCTGTTTTACATCCGGCTCCGAAAGGCTAATGATTTTTCTAGAGACGTTTTGCATGGTATTTATTCGGTGAAATTGCCGCAGAGAAATGTTGAATGTTCTTACCAGGATAGGCACCTGGGTTTGATGTCGCTCAGGCTATTTATTAGACCACGGTCTACTATACGCACACTTTGTTCTGGCCTTTTTATTACCGGCCAGACATTAGACCATTCTAGCGATTTCTAAAATATTCGATACAGCGCCCCCTTCTGATGTGTACATAAAAAGGCCCTTTAAAAATTGTAGTGAATGAAATATATTCAAACGAATATAAGTTATTCACACATATCTGGAAATACCGGCAGACACAGTTGACCAAACAAAAATGCCATAAGAATTTATAGATAATTTTGTTTAAAATATTGAAAGTCGTCTAACGGATACACGTAACATTGAACTTGAACGAGTTTCCAAGTAAAGCAAAACATTCCAATGCCTTCATATTTTTATATTTTCCCTATGAAAACTAAAGCCCTATTGTGTGAGCTGCAAACCTCAAACTAAATACCAACGACAGGCGGATAGACGGGCTGCGAGTGAGTATGCACTCGGACGTATCAACATTTGCTGGGATCACCTCCACCAGCAACCAACCAACCAACAACTACTTTCGTTTTCATTTCAATTTTTATAGGAAGTGTTTGTATTATAGAGTTGCTCACCGACTGGGCGAACAGAACGGGCAAATGGTGGCGCCACCACTGTCGTATGTCGCAAACAACCGCATAAGAAACCATACATCCCATACAGAAACATATCGATGGGAAGACCAGCAACAACAAACAAATAAAAAAATACAAAAAACAAAAAAAAACGCAAGACAAGCAAACAAATGGAATGAATTAGTTGGTACCTTATATATGAATATATGTGTGCAAGCGATACAGTCATATATGTATACGTAAGAAATGCCATTTGTATTTTCAATGTGGTTGGTATGATGAGGTGGGGAAATTGATCCGATATATTATATGTGTACCCGCTGATCTGTGCCTATGGTTTATCTAACCTCACACATAGGTCAACATATGCCGGTAAGACGAGAGTCTAACTTTACCAACACGATATGAATCGAAGGTGAGCAATAAGAGCATCAAATGCCTTGAAGATTGCCAGAGCCTCGAGTCAAGGCGGGGAATGGCTTGACAGCACTGTTCCCAAAGGAACGCCATCAGGTCTCCAGTAGCCGATCTTTCACAAGCCCTTTTGAATCTAGATACTGTACCATGCCATGGTTAGCCATGCTCTTCATAACCGTCTAGAGTCTAGACTGACGAAGATATTGCCACTGATTTGTAGTCTTTCATGGGAATCGGCTGATTCTCAATATTTTTTCTCAATTGACAGTTTTTGAGACCAAATAATAACAGTTTCTTTAATTGTGCGATCGTTTTTACCCACTCTTTTTTTTATTACCACTTCCTTCACTTTCTTTACTGCTCCGGCGTCGTATGCCAGATTAACACATCTCCTATATTCCCTAACTATTTGCCATTTGCGCTACAACTTATTACTCGACCCTCGTTCACATTACCCAACAAGCTTTATAGCAAACCAAAACAGCACACACACAAACATACATATTTGTATTATTTAAACATTTCGGTCTTTTGTGGCTTAACATTGTTGTTGGCTTCTACAAACGAATCACAAATGAGCCACTGAGTGAAACTGCCGTGTTTTTTTCTTTTTTGTCAAGCGGAACCCCAATTTCTTTGTCAGTTATTTGGTGAAAAAAAAAATCAACAAACCACCGAAATATGTATTTTCTTTTTTATTTTGTCAAGTGCTGCGTTTGGTTGTCAAACAAGTTTCGTATTGGCTTCGTGATAATAAAAAAAACAGCAACGATAACAAAAACACGGAAAAAGCAAGAAATTGGAGGGAATTTTTATTTTCGAGCGAAGCAACACTCGAGAGAAATTGTTAGTGAAGGAGCGGGAATTCATTTAGCTAAAAAAACGCAATTAAAAAATATTTTTTTTATTATAATAAATATGATTCTTATCACACAATTTACAGAGTTTTAGTTCTAGTGACTGCTCATCTAGAATTAGGTAATGTTTAGTAGTAGAGAATATTATGATTTATTTATAGGGTATAAATTCAGAGGAAAGTTATTTTTTTCCAAAATATAGTGATAAAAAAAAGGGACTTAAATATTCCAAATCGTCTAAGAGCAAACAAAATTCTATGCCAACCCTGACGAAATGTCTACTTATAGGCGTCTAAGTAGACACCCCAAGACCTCTTGAGAAATTCACAAAAAATTCCGTTGAGGATTTTGACATTGATCTAGTCCATCGTACCGCAACTGTTTTCAATAGTTGCTGTTACAATGAATTCGTATATGAACACATCCAATGAATACTTTACAGTGGATTTAAAAATCGCAGTCTGTGAGATTGTCTAATGTTATCATAATTCTCATAATGGTTAAGTAGCAGCCACAGAAATGAACCTCCCGACACCAGTTACTGACAGCGAAAGTGCTTGAAACTCGTAAGTTAAGATTTTCCAAAAACCTCATTGAATTTCTGTCTTACGATGCAATTATTCAATTATTATTTTTGAACACCAAGAACTAAAGATAGACTTCGAGGCAGATATTTTATTGTTTGGTAAACATTTTTTTATTTGGCATCCGTTCGTAGAAACGGAGAGGGAAAAGGAAACGGAATATGTTACACAAGTGTTTTATTTTGGTGACTTCAGCTAAAGTGGATTATCGTGTAGTTCCTTTTTCATTTCACTCCTAAAAGTAGGCAACATCAAACTGATGAACCATTTTACATACACCATAAATTTAGATCGAGTTCACCTTTGAGACAATGGCAATTGTCTATTTTACAGACTGTTTTTATAAAACGAATGGGTCTTTCGTTTCGTTAAAATAACGAACAGAAATTCTGTTTCGTCAGTTTCGGTTTTTGTAACACGAAAGTTTCTGTTAAATTCTAATTCTTATGTATTTTGTTGTGTATTGTCTAATTGGATTCGTTGGAGTTATAGAAACACAATTCAGTTTCGTTTTGGCTACAGACGTTTCTGTTCGTCTCAGACGTATACGTTTTATAAAAACAGGCTGTTAATTTTAATTTTTTTTCAATTTATAAGATCAGAACTACTAAACGAAGAAACATGCAATGGCAGGTCAGTCCTGCGACAGCACGAAGCTAACGACGACACGCCTCTACCTATAGTTGTGAATAGTGAATCTTCGCCGACCCATCATTTCTCTCCAGTAGAGAACAATAAAAAACCCTGATTTCATTAGCTTGCATTCGAGTAGCAACTTACCCTGAAACAAAATGTAATGGAAAAAATGATCATAACAAAAACCAAAAACTCATACTACACTTTTTGTTAGACGTATTTGATTGATGTTGGTTATAATATTCAACAAATTGTGTTAAGCTAGTATCAGCCTAACAAACACATATTAATACATTTCATTCCCTTTTAAATACCAGGAGCTACAAATGTAAAGAATTTACACAACTATTTTGATTTACACGTCTTGTGCCATTTGACACATCGCAAATGTTCGTGTCAATGTCGCTCTAAGGAAACTTCAATAGAATGTAAAAGTAAAAACACAAAATGCCATAACATTTCAAAGAAAGAAAAAAAAGAAACATTGTCGATTTCAATCACCCAAAAGGAAGTTATAAAAATATAATGTTGTTGCAACGACATAAGGGAAATTGGTGTTCAGGACTGGGGATGTTTTTTTTTTTTTTTTGGCAATGCAGTAAACAGTTTTAGGCAGGAGTTATTTGGTATAAACTATATACAAAATATAAAAATAACAGACACTCATGTTTGTTTTCAAATGTCTCTGACTTTACGATGGGGTTTCAGAAGAAAATGTCAAGAAAAGCTCCGGGTAAAAAGTCATCCTGTTAATTTGGAAAATCATCATACGTTAGTGCCGATTAACACTAGGAAATTGTAATTGTTGCAACTCTCAGTTTGAAGGAAAGAGATGTAAGGGGGATGGAAAGGAAAAAAACTTGCTTTTCGTATTTTGATATTTTGAAAGTCATTTGTATTTGAAAAAGGCAATAATGCAAAAATTGCCGAAATAGAATTTCCCTGTGTGAATTCAAGTGGAAAGTTCAAAAGGAAATCATAAAACTTGCCGCAAGGCTCTTACTATTACAAATAATATTTTGTTTGCGTTATAGTATAAGTTTGTAGAGATTATTCAGGTGAAGTCTTTCGTTAGGTATTGTTTGTCACACATGAACATGGCATCAAAACTGAGATTAGCTTGACTGTCGACTGTCATCAGTAGTAACTTGTCCAAATGTGTCATACTCATCATATATTTCAGATTAGTGTAAATATTAATCATACGTAAATATTAATAAATATTAATCATACGCTGAATGCTTTATTTTGACTATCAAAGAGGTCATCTCCTACTTTCATAGATATTGTGATATTGTAAACCAAATTTATGCCGATATTCGGACGATGTACCTGTCACCCAATTTAAACCCTATAAATATTTGCATTCGTTTTTTTTTGTAACAGCCATAATTCTCTGTATAACACTGAAACGTACAACGTATCTCATAAATATGAATATAAAATATTGTCAATAAATGAAGTAAAGTCATTACGTTTGTTTTTATGGCCACAATACGCATAACCCTGTCACCATTTTTCTTTTGGTCTAGCATTTCGTTGCATATTCATGCCTTTCTGCAACAATTTCATTTATGACTATTTCGGTATTAAATGCAAAAGTCAGTCTCGACTTGTTTTTTTGTTTCTTCTTCTGCATAGTTATTCTTTTTGAAACGGTCATGAAAATGCATGTCCCCCCTTCCCTCGCTATCACAGAGAAAGAATGAAAAAGAAACAGTGGCAGAACAGTTGTTATGTTACAATTTATGGCAATAAAAACAAGTTGGTGTAGAAGTGTAAAATTAAATGCAAAACAAATTGTATGCGAGTGCGACGGGGCACAATTGATGGAAAATTAAATTTTTATGCAGCACTGCAAGCAATTTGTTTCAATGTGAAACTGTTTTTGTGAAACTATTTACGAAGTGTTGTAAATATTAAATGTTGCGAGATTTATTTGCGTGATGACATTTCGACGGCTGTAGGAGAATAAATGTGACAAGATATGCGTGAAAGTTACATTGTTATTAAGTATACGCCCACAGTAACTTGCCTATTAATATCAATCATACTACACCGCTAATAGCGGTTTTTATTCGCCATTAGTTTTTCTCTAAAACGGCAATTGATAAGAATAATAATGCGCCTGATGTTACTTCTTATTATTATAAATCGCATGACACCGGTATTCGCGATTTTTATTCGAGTGCCACATTTAAGGGACTGCTGACGATAACAAACGTCAGAATGAGAAGAGCAGTAAGAAATGAGAGATACAAGCCAATTTGCCTGCTGAAACTGCGTACGTATTCTAAAAGAATTGCTTAAAGACCAAGCTCTGAAATGAGTACCCTATTAGGTTAGGTTAAGTTCGAGGGCCAGTCTTCATAAGCTAACTCACTTTAACACTGTAGTTCATTGTGATAACACACAAAACATATCATGGGTTCCGCCTCGCAGAGACGCCCACTATAGGCGGAATTTGAAAGTGATTAGAGGCCTACATAGGGATTCCATTTCAGTCGTCTTTACAAGACTGTGTAAGGGATTATCTGTCGGGCGGTTCTAGACAACTGTAATCACAATTTGTTACAGATATACTTTTTCATGCTCAAAGAAGGTCGTATTAAATGATTTTGTAGAGGACCTTTAATTAGGTTTGTGCCACAACCTAGTATGAGGTCTCTTAAGAGAAGACCTTGCCAATTTCTCCACCGCAATGCAAACACACTTTGAGTACAATCTTTTAAGTCATTTCAAGCCTAAAACGCACTCGCTAATACGCAAAACCTATTTCAAATTCTCTTTTATTCGACGGACGCCAAGCCCACTTAGTTGGTAAATTGCATGAAATGAACACACACTCACCAAATCAATAGAATTAGACCATTTTTGTTTGTGTCCATAATCTGTAAATATTTTGTAGGTCATTTGGTGGAAAACAATGGTCGATGGAGGCGCACTTTTCCGGTTTCCTCGATGAGAAAAACCAAACTGAAAACAAGTCCGAGTATCGATTTTCCGATGTACTCATTTCGCCAGAGACATGACGATAGAAAACGTGATACCCCACGACAATGGTGTATTAATTAGATTTGAAAATTACATTTTTCACATTTTTCCATAAAAAGAAATCCCCCACAGGCACCTTGTTTGCTTGCCACGCATGCCGTCCGACCGACCGACCAATTGATGGAGAAACCATTAATTGTTAATATTGTTAACAAAAGTCGTCTCTGTTGTGCACATACAATTTATGACTTCCAAGAATCTTGGAAAACAATTGCCCTAATGTTTGTGTAGTGTTTCTTCGTGTAACATTCTACTCGCATGTCTCCATGTACATAGACCCAATTGTTTCCATTGTGACGAAGGCTTCCCTATAGCTGCTGCTGCTGCTGCTGCTGTTGGCTGTTTTGTTGTCATCTATGAGGGAGACCTTACAATAGTCATTGTCTGCGTGTGTGTGTGTGTATCTGTGTATTTTGTTAAAAGTTATTTTTCTTTGGATACAGAAGACAACAACGTCTCAACATGGACAACTGACGAACAATTGTCCAAGTGTTTTCATAAGATATGTAATGCTAGTCGTCTTATAAATACTTCATATTTCCCCCTCAGTGTTGGTCACCTTTGTGGTAGAAATTAATGGTAAAACGGAAAATTTGTTAAACACTTGTGTCTTTTAAAGAAACCGACTACAATTTCTTAAATACTTGACAAAAGCTGTTTGGTGGACATAGAACCGAAAGCTAAGAAGCTGGACATATCTCGACGGATTCAAATTGCTGCACTAAGCACTTCGGGCAGTAGTGGTATCGTTCGAACGAAAGACTATACAAAGGGCAGACGTCCCTAGTCGTTTTTTATCACATTGGTGTGACTACAAACTCGGCTAGAGGTCAGTTATTAGCATGGCAACATTTGAAACAAACAATCCAATTCCAAGGTTTTCAAAACAAATATTGTTTTTTTTTCATAAAAAATTATGGTTAAAATGAATGTTCAGCTAACGTCTTGGAACCGCTGTCATCTGTATGGTTTTTGGTCCGAACAAAGCCAACAGCAATAAAAACATATTCATTTTAACTTTAGTACACTGAAATTACACTGGAGCGTATGATTATTATTAATTATCAACAGGGTTGTATAAACGATACAATGTAGACAATTGGCGTACAATGCGTATAAGTGATAAGTATCTTAATATATATTTACCTTCGACACTGATTCACTGATTCCCTGATTCACTGACTCTGTCACGCAGTACGTAGGAATTTAAATAGGCATTCTATAATAATTCTATAAATAATAATAATAAAAAAAATAATATTTTTTTTTTGTACAGAAATTGTGTTTTTCCCAAATTTTTTTTTTACCAAAATTTTTTTTTTCCAAAATTTTTTTTTTACACATTTTTTTTTTACAAAATTTTTTTTTTCCAATTTTTTTTTTCTCAACAATTTTTTGTTTTCGAAAAAAAATTTTTTTTTTCAACAAAATTTTTTTTTTTCAACAAAATTTTTTTTTTTCAACAAAATTTTTTTTTTCAACAAAAATTTTTTTTTCAGCAAAAATTTTTTTTCCACAAATTTTTTTTTCCAATTTTATTTTTTTTTCGAAATTTTTTTTTACAAAATAGTTTTCTCAAAATATTTTTTAAAAAAAATTTAAAATTAAGTAACAAATACTTTCTCAAGCAAATTAACGGGCGCCATAGGCGCATTACAACTTACTAGTTGTTGATATTACAGTGCTGTCTGGGTAGAGTGAACTAATTTTTGCAGGGCGATTTCATAATACCCAGGTTGTTCACTAAATCAAGGTCGATTTTTTTGTATTTAAAACGTTTTTTTTATTTATTTTAAATGCATTTATATATTATACATTGTATTTATTTCGATAAAATACTGATGTTTAAATTTAAGACTGAAAAAAAATGTGTAATAGTTGTTTGTTTCTTCGGTTTGTTTAACGATATTTGCACTGCTTGATCTCGAAGGCAATGTAGAGCATGTATATTCGCGAAATTTGTAGTATTAGCCTCAGCCCATTCGATATCCTTATCAAAAACCTTAATGGCTTCATTAGCTGATATCCGATTTCTGTATTCTGATGTTTCGCCATTGTCCTCATCATTCTGTAACAACACAAACCTCAATGAGCGCAACTCCTATATTATTAAAATAGCCAAATTATTTACATGGCACACCATCGACGCAATTTTTCCAAAAATACGACATTTTAATATGTGCATTGATCGAATTAATGCCCTAACACCACTCAAGATATTTTTTCTTAGTTACTGCAGCTCCACGGTTTCTGCAACTTTCTTGATTTCTATCAGTTGTATTGATCGAGGGTATACTGTATTTGTGCGAGCAAATCGTTATTTTACCGTTATTTTATGTTATTTTTAATTTTTGTACTCTTTTTTTATTATTTCTTTCTTTCGGCAAACCTAAAAACTTACTATAAAGTATGTTCACTCTATTCAGGTCCGTGACTGTTCACTCTACAGAGTAGTCAATGTAAAAATTCTGGTGTTCACTCTAACGCGGTGTTCATTGCATCGGGTGTTCACTCTACCCAGACAGCACTGTACTTATCTTAATATATATTTACCCTCGACACTGATACACTGATTCACTGACTCTGTCACGCAGTACGTAGGAATTTAAATAGGCATTCTATAATTTTCTATAAATAATAATAATAAAAAAAATAATATTTTTTTTTGTACAGAAATTGTGTTCTCCCCAAATTTTTTTTTTACCAAAAATTTTTTTTACAAAATTTTTTTTTTACAATTTTTTTTTTTTACAAAATTTTTTTTTCAACAAAAATTTTTTTTTTCAACAAAATTTTTTTTTTCAACAAATTTTTTTTTTCCACAAAATTTTTTTTTTCAACTAAATTTTTTTTTTCAACAAAATTTTTTTTTTAACAACATTTTTTTTTTCAACAATATTTTTTTTTTTCCACAAAATTTTTTTTCCATATTTCAACGGGCGCCATAGGCGCATTACAACTTACTAGTTATTTATATAAATCGTATGACAGCTGTATTCTTGATTTTTATTCGCGTGACACATTTAGGGGGCTGAGTATGACTGCCCTCACAGAGAGAAATGAGAGATAGAAGCCAATTTGCCTGCTGATAAAAGACAGCTCTCTGAAATGAGTATGATATTAGGTTAGGTTAAGTTCGAGTGCCTCCGAGGTAATTTGAAGACTTCGCCAAAGGAATTTCACTGCCTCCAAAGAGCATGATTTTTGGTTACTGTTGACTGTCATTATAACTTTAGTTGAGATTTTCATAATCTTTGGAATGTTGAAGTATTAAAGTCCCACATATGTTAGTTTAATATACGCCATAATCGAAGTAAAACTCTATTTAGTCCAATTGAGAATAATGGCAATTGCTTTTCCAAAAGAAGAAAAAATTCAACTGCCGCATGGTTGCGTAGGCCCCGGCGAGATTCGAACTCACGATCTCCTGTTTACTAGACAGGCGCTTTAACCAACTAAGCCACGGCGCCATATATTCAACAATCATATAATTTTCGATCTTCCTGCAATAGCACATTCTAGTAGCTAGACAAAGAGATACTGGGCCAACTTAAATTAGAACAAATTAATTTTCGACAATATTGTTGATAGTGGATTTTTATCTTATCATTTCGATGAAGAAAACATCCATTATGTATTCTGATGCTATTCATTCAATTTTATAGATTAATTACAAAAATCTATTGAAAGCAAAAATGTAGGGAAAAAGGAAATAATAACATAATAAAAGTTGCACAATATTTGTGCTGACTGAGATTTCAACACGAGACCTTCATTTTACACACTGTAATTGTGTAAAATGCTCTCTCCTTATTCATCTCCTCATTCATGTGACTGCCTGGTACTATCTCTCCTTAAGGACACCTTTCGTAAAGGGAAACTTTGGATTTATTTAAATGGATGGATTTGGATTTATTTAAATCATGAATTTTTGAGAGCTAGAGTATATCAGCACTTTCAATTGGAATGTGGAATTTCTTGTCCTTTTTATTCCTTTATTTTTATTCGAATATTTTAAAGGAACAGCCATTACCTGAATACATAACAAAAATGGAACATTTGTATTCGATTCAATTTAGTTTCTAAGATTCGTGTAGTCGTGTGACTGTCTTTGGGGCTGCCCATAGAATGTGGTCTCTTTTTATCCACAAGATGCCAGATTCTATGATGGACTTTACTTAAAAGATGCTGTTTTTTTGTTTTTATAAATTTAATTAACATGTAAATTTTGTGTTGGTGTTTAACAAACAATATGCTCTTCAAAAAGACAACAACACAAAAACCATAAATTAAACGTTTACACACAACTGCTAAATCTCCCATTAAAGTGCAGCCATTGTTCATGCTCAATTCCGACCAACCAGGAGGTGCTGATAAACAACAACAACTACAAAAAAAGAAGAAGAAAAATGGCTCACTAAAATGTTGTGGACAAAGTGCTCGGTACTCATACAAAAGTGGTACAAAAATGCAATTATAAAATCGTCCAAAGACAAGGTAACTCTATTCGGGTGAGCCAGTGTCTATGTGTGTGTGTGTGTGTGTTTGGTGAGGTGTATTTAAATGTAATTTACTCGGGATGCACTCCAGCCACATGATGCTGTAACGAGGACAAGCCGTTACCATGGAATGTCCAGCCCAATCCTGTAGTCTGTCGAAAATCTCTCTGCATGTGAAGGTGTAGTCCTTAGTGTAGTCCCATCTACATATCTACAATTGTTTGAATGGTGGCCGTAATGCCGATGGTATTTGTTGGCATCGTTGTTCGTGATGGTTGATGGTCAACAGACATACTTGGCCCGGTGGTAAATATACTTAGCCACCGAAAGGGCAAAACACAGAATACAACCAATCTGATGTTGTTGTTTTTAGGCGCAATAAATGGCTTAAATGAAGCCAGCTTAACACAGACGACATTATGTCTTTTCGCATCACACCCCCGCCCTCTCGACAAAAGCGTCATACCGGCATTCATTCACATGGCCAGGTAGTGTCTTTCACTGAACAGTAACTTCTGTCAATTACATGCGATGATGACACAGTTGGAGTTGTAAATGCAATATTGGATTACTGCAGAGGGTGTGCTAATGGGGGCGTGAACGAATATTTTGTAAATATTGATAGGATAAATTGACGAAATAAATTAAGAAAATATTTTAGTCTAATAAACTGAAATACCATGAGATCAGATGAGGTGAAGTATTTCTTGTACTGCTTCAAAAAAAAAAAGCCTAAACACTTGAATTATTGTTTCGATTGCCCGGCGATCATCACCCAGTATTTTCATGCAGAACATCAAAAGTATCTGATCTTTGACAACAATCAAGGATTATTCGCATAACATCGGTACCCCACAAAAAAGACTAACTCCATGGAATCACAGTGCGGAGGTGATCAATTGACTTCGCTGAGACTGCTGATAAACCTTGGTTCGTACAAGTGGCGTGGATTGTGCAGTATGGCCCGCCATCCAGCTGAAACCCAAAATTCCTCTGAGTACAACCCTCACCCAAACGGGGAAGCGATAAAGAAGCGACTCGAAGGACCTCAGAAGCGAATACTGCTAGGTGTTTTTGTAAAAATCGGACCTGAGATCGATCACGGGTCGATGTTCCTGGGCTACATCTTCTACTTCGAAAAGGAGTCAACCAATCAAAATCAATTTTCTATCTCCCATACTAAGGAAACCCTTTCCAACGCACTCGTTCACACACATTAACATTCGCATCATTGAAGAAGAGCACATCTTTCACTCTCATTGTGAAAATCCCCTACCCTACCCAAATCCCAGCCCACCCCTCCAACCAAAGATCGGTGCAATCGACCCATACGCCCCACATGTTTAACAACATCATCATCTTTTACTTTTCCATCACATCAACATCAATGTGAAATGATATTAAAATGAACACCGACAGTGAGTGTGAATGGAATGATACGCAGTTGAGACAGTGTGCGTGTGTGTCTGTGTGTGTGTTACGCTGATGGTGAAGTATGCGGCAAAGTGTTAGTGCAACATGACATCTGTCATGCCCTTTGTCTGCTGTTACAATGATGAAAGGAACAGGGATCTGTTAATTTTTGTGTAGCAAACTCATTTATTGATGAGTTCGAAATAGTCGACAACTGAACTTTGTGTGATTATGGCAACAACAAAAAAAAAATAGTTTGGGGTGGGCGGGTGTTTTATGCAGCAGCGTCATTTAAGTCTTTAGGATTTTAATGAGATGTCTTTTTAGGGGATTTTTTTCAATTTGGGCTTTGAAGAATATAAAGGATATTTTTAATGATTTATTCAAGTGAATGATTAAGATGGAACTGAACGAAGAGTTTTTTCAATGAAGAAGAATATGTTTAACAGCTCATTTCAGAAAGTCACTTGTCAGCATTGACGAAATTTCTAACCAACTTATGCTAGCTGTTACGACCGTGTGAAATAAAGTATAGGAATTGTAGACGGAATTCAAATTTTCGAAATTTTGGTATAGCTGAAGTCGGAGTCGAGCTATTCAAAATTGCTGGCTCAACTACACTCCTGGTTTTGCGTAGAATTTTTCTCTCGAAATCGCCCAGCACAGCTTCATATGCTTGATCTGCACGGGTAGACCAAGTTGTTTTCCATCATCGCTTCTTTAATGGTTTATTTAGCTCGAAGTAGCTTTTAGCATTTAGAAATTACAAAAAGATCTGTCGTGGTGGTGAATGTTTTGGGAGGTGGCTTGCTGTATTTACTGAGGATCTAGTGACACTCGGAGTCATTCGGCAAAAACTTACAATCTTTATATTTTTTTGTAAAAAAAAACTGTTCTTGAGCCATTATTATCCTTTGTGAACTCTGTCTGTTGCGAACTTATATTTTAATTACAAAATATAACAATTAATTCACAACAAAAATTGTATATTTGTTTTCCTTAACACGACTCTACAACTCACAAACTTAACTTTAGTTGTAACCAAAAACTCCCCTTAAATCTCCATTTACCGCAAATTACTTTCTTATTAAAAATAATCTCAAACAGATTGTGTAGCTCAATCACAGCAGCCATTTCAAAGAATAATTTATAACAAAATGAACGTTTTAATCCATCTCGCTCAAAGCGAGATGAGCGATCCTTTAACCTTTAGCGCATTAACTGGCGTCTCAACGCTTTCACAGCAGCGCAAAAAATGTAACAACAGGACAATGAACAACACCATCACCCTTCCCCACCCAGTAAAAAAAATGGGAATTAAAGCCGACCGGCTAGAAAAGAAAACAAAGACATCAACAACATCAGCAGCAGTGGCGGCAGCATCACCAGTATCCACAACATCTTCATCGTCATCAGCATCGGCAACATCATCATCACAGTCCTCCTCCTGCTCGTCCTTATCATGGCTGAGTTTTATAAACAAACAGTTAACAAACACCATAGACGAACTCCAAAGGAAAGGCGCAGCACAGCACTGGCTACACACACACACATGCATATAAATATACACACATACATGGAAGTCCGCAAACATTTAGGTGTTGCCCGAACAACACAAACTCACCGAGCAAAAGATAATAAATCGTGTGCAACAACGCGACATATCCTCCCAACTACACATGAAGGCAACAACGGCAGCAGCAGCAGAATGAAGAAATGAACAGCTACAAACAAACAACAAAAGAGAACAAAAAAACTAAAACGCCCACAGGTAACAAGAATAAAAGGAGCAAATATTCATGACACCAAACGAGTTGAAAGAAGCGAGGTATGATAATACCCAGTGGACAACACCAAGTTTATATTTCAAAATCATCTAGGGAGTCAATCCCTTTCGTAGTATTATTGATCTTAGATGTCAAGATAAAGGCCTCTAGATGCGGGAATGAAAAACCATAATTATACTCTAAATTAGCTGTCCTCAAGAATTACAAATCAGAGAGTCAAAAAAACACAATCCAGTAGTATCAGAAATTTAAATCGATAGATTTCGACGATGAACAAGTATTGGGTGTTTTGGGGTGTTGGAACAAAAACTAAACGGATTATCGAAAGAGGTGGGTAGACCGATAGACCTCAAGTCTCTTATAATGTTTTGGATTGCTCCAAAACTTGTACATCTTTGTACTTAGATAGACGTGGAGGGACACTTGATCCTCTGTATAAATAGGAAGCAAAAACTGCCAACCATTTACCACTACTAGGGGTATCAGACAGGGTGGCAACTTATCGCACGATTTCTTCAACATTCTGCAATTTCGAAAGAAAAAAAACCAAAGTTAATGAAACATCTACAGCGAACTCTAAAAGCCATATCCTCCGCACATACGTCGTCAGAAAGACATTTACTTATTTTACTAGCTTGGAAATCATTTATTAATCCGTTCAAGACAAAAAAAACATAAGGGTTAACTCATATAACATCTCGACCTCTTCAATGAATGTTCCTAGATATCTTAATGAAAATGGTCTATGAATGACAAGCTGTAGAACACTATACCAACAACAGGTAGTAGATTTAATACGTGCAGAAGTTGCAGGGCAAACTAAACGGTCCGTGAATGACTTACAGTTTGGTTTATTTAAATGGTGAGAAATCGGTCTAGTGACAAATCTGGTTCCCCTTTTGTGGAATTAAACCTATTACACATTATCGAATATTTGCTGTAATTTTCTTGTAAATCCTGCTGTCCTTCGGTTTCTTCAAATTGTGTTGTCTTGTTCCGCTTAGTCTTTATAGCAGATTTTCGGCCTTCGTTTGGCCATTTCTCATTTTTTGCCTTTCTGGCTGAATTTTATAACGAGAATTTTATAAATTTGCAATTTTTCAACGATTTATCCGATTTATATGAAATTTCATAAAGATAAGATGAAATTTCAAAGGAGCTGAAGTTCTGTTGCTGACATTATTCTTCGTCCACTTTATCGCCATTAGATCTTTGTTTCCATCATATAGACAACAACTCAATAGTAAAAAAAACTCAGTTCAGCACTCATGTTCGCCACAGTTATCGTACGATCCTCGTACGTCACAACGACGGCACAGTTTTGTCGCTTACAGATTATTGTGATCTAAATGACATTTTAGGTATTTTCAGCAGGCAACACATTCCCAGGCTTTCAGTTTTAGAGCAACCAAGATAGTTTTTTCCAGGCTACAGTTTCTTTGTATGGCCCATCATAAACTAAAAGAGAATGTAAAATAAATTTTTTAATTTTGTTTTCCAAAGAAACGCATCAATGAAAATAATCGACGAATCACTGATTCAATGAAACCATTATGTGGTAGCTGGTATGTAGTTTATCTTTACGAAATCCCACAAAATAATAAATGAAAAAATTCCCCCGAAGCGATATTTGGACCAAAATAACATATGAGCAACATTTTTTTTTTTGTAATTTTTATATGTAGACGAAGACAATGCATGAGTGAGACCATTAGCGCTTAACAGAATAATTTCCGAAAGAATTACAAATGCTGAAGAAAAAAAATTGTTTCACACTAAACTAAAGTTGATTCATGCACATTTTCATCGGCAGAAGTAAACACGGAAAAGGAACAATTTCACAGCCTAAAAGTATGCAATGAACATATGTTAACATTAACAACACAACGCATAACGAAGCATAACTTTGAGGCGGCGTCTGTCGAAGGGCAGGCGTGCATATTTGAAGCAGAGCACGATGGGACCGATTGCAGAAGCATTATTCCAAAAACCATAGTGTTTTACCCTCAGCCAACCAATTGTGCATAGTTGCAATTCCATGTTGGTCCTAGTCATGTTTCCATTCCTAATGTTGCGCTATGTTTCACATTGTGGACTGTCTCTTGCTGCTGCAGCAACGGCTACGGGTGCTGGTGGTGTTGGCGGTTAACACGAAAAATTGAATAATAACAAGAAGGAAAGAAAAATAAGAGCAACAACGACGACTGACTGCCATTTCCAATCGTCATCATCAAGTGCAAGAACTACAACTATCATCACCAGCTGCAGCGTCGTCACCGTCACCAGCATAGACAACGACTACTGCCTGCCTGCCTGGTGGTGACAGTGGCTGTGGCACTGACTGTGTTGCAGTATCACTGTTGCTGCCGCTCTGCGCTGTTTCCGTAGCCGTAGCTGAAGCCAGAGTCATCGTCATCGCCATCGTACTCCTCGTAATCGTCGTAGTCGTGCTTTAGTATTTGTAGTGGCTGGTCGGTGTTGCACATTTTTAATTGCCAACATTGTTAAGCGCAATTTTTGTTCGTTCGCTCGTTCGTTCATCCGGTTGGTTGGCACTCGATAGTTGGCCATTTCTAGTTCAGTTACGAAGTGGCAGGTGCGTTAACGTGTGTCTGTATTCAAAATGTTTCCGCATAAATAAATTCAGTTATTTTTGATTGGTTTTTGTTTTCCAACAACATCTCATCGTTTTCGTTCTTAAAACCCCCAAAAGAATTAGAACTAATTTTTACAAAAAAAAAATCCGCAGGCTGGAATAAGGAAAAGAAGCGTTAAACAAAGACTACACAGTGGAGAAAACCCCCCTCAAAGACTAAAGAATCGGTGTCGGTAGTTAAGTGTCTATAACTTCAAAAGACATTGGATTTCGTTGCCATTAAAACGACATTGTTGCATTTTTCGCTCTCTCTTGGATATATTTGGCGCCCTTTTTGTTTGGGTGGAATTTCTTCTTGAAAGGAGGAGGACGAAACATTTTATAACTTGTTGGTCCGGTAAGTTATGGCAACATGTGTACACTGTACATATGTATGTGTGAAAATAAAACTTTGTCGAAAGCAAATAAGAACGAGTTTCTTTGAGGAATTGTTGAAAAAAAGGGATTATTGAGAAAATGCGATTACGAATGTGGGTGTTAAAAAAAGGACTTACTGCGGAAAATTAAAAAAAAATCAATTTGTTTGTCCACTAGGATGACAAAATAAATGAATATGGAATTTGAAATACAGGGGGACTTCTTTAAGTCGGAGCACTTCATGAGGCAGTTAAGCAGACAAATTCCCTTAAACTATGTTATAAGTAATTCCATAACTAAAAGTCTCCGTAGGACGAACTTTTTGAGTTATAGAAGTCCTGATTTTAAAATACACGTCTATTATGTGTGTGTGATTGTCAGCTTAATTGGACCTGGATGGCTTAATGCCCTAATTTTGTAAAACGAGACGTACAAAACAGTTTTAAAAAAGTCACCTTTAGCATTTTGTGTGAAAACGGAAATTTCGTTACATCCACAACGGGTTTTCAGACTTCCAAGAAGCATAAATTTCGTTTCGTTTGGAACAAGAAGGAAATTTACGTCTACGTTTTACAAAATGAGGGATTACGTTTTCTTGTGTTAAACAGAAATTATTGTCATATCATTCCATTTATCCAAAATGCTCCATTGTGACTGGCTATAGCCGTGATAATATTCTTCTATCCATTTTGTGAAAATCTGACACTGAACTATAATAACTGAAATCTTTATTATTTAAAAAAAAAAAATTAAAATTTTTATATAAATATTTAAAATTAAAAATCGAACCGAAAACCCTAGTTTTTGTCAAAGCACCGGTTCTACAAAAAACCGATTAACCGGTTTTTTTTTTAAATATTCTGTTTAGCGCTAATAGTTTCACTCATGCACTGTCTTCCTATACATATACAAATTAACAAAAATTTTCTTATATGTTATCTTGGTCCAAATATAGCTTTGGGAGAAATTTTTCATTCCGTAAAGATAAACTACCACATGTCTTTCGAATCAGTTCATTGAATCGGTTATTCTTCGAATATTTTCTTTGATCTGATTTAACGTTTCTTTCGAAAATAAAAAATATTGAAGCATTAAGTAATTCATATGTATACAGATTTTAAAAAAAAATTTAAAAATAAAAATAGAACCGAAAACCCGAATTTTTGTCAAAAACCGGTTCTACAATAAAACTAAAAAAAAAAACTACAGACAGCCATAAAAAATGTTTAAATCTTAGAAAAAATTAAAATTATAAATCGAACCGAAAAACCGTGTTACCGTTTAAAAAAAAACTACAGACCTCCATAAAGCCTAGTCAAGCCTAGATGTATTAGTTTCAAGGAAGGTACAATCTCTTAATCCCTCATGTTTCTACAAGCTTATCCAATAAACTGACTAGAAGTCCTCATTGCTTGTTAGACCATTCCCGCCAGGTTTAACATTTTAGCTGTTCGGTAGTGAAATGTTCACAGACAGGAGACCGATTGTCAGCGAATGGAATGACTCCATTAAATACTTTGTGCAATTTCGCTATTATCAATAGATCTGATCTGAATTGCTGTAATACTTTTTCACCACCCTGTATGAAAATCCCATATAAGATACGCCCCAAATTAACAAAGAATTTTATTCTTATTCTTTTTTGAAATTTAATTTAAATTACGAACTACAACTTGTTCGTCCCTGACATTCTCCAGCCCATTGGATTTATCAGCATGTGTCTGAATGACGAGGTGATAACTTAGTATTTAAAAAATATTAATGGACCATTTTGACATCTGCCTCCGCAAAAACTTTCCACTAATCCACCAAAAACAAAAGGCAGCACCATTGCAACATCCGAGCATGTGACAGCACAACAATTTGAATAACATCACATTTACATATTTTTCGTCTTCAACTTTTGAGCACTCCATCATGCCCACAAACAAAAAAAAAACACAAATGAAAAGTTCACCTGCATATAAAATAGCAATTGTCAAAATAAAACCCTTTCAACAAAAAAAACAACAACAACAAAACCAACAACAGCAACAACCAAATCCCGACAAGTTGTATAAACCAACGTTTACACCGAAAACACCTGTGAAAGGAATTCTCAACATTTTCAATTCATTTTACACTCACCCTCACCAGTACACATTGGGGGAAGTTTTAAAAAAGTAGTTGTGGCATTTCTTTCTGGGCTAATGGGATTTTAATAAAACTTCTAGGAGTTGTAGCGAATGTGTTCTGGAGATAAAGTCGGGCATATGAACACGAAGCGTTTAGGGGCTGGGAGGACCTAATGTAAGCCACCTTGTAATTCTGAAAAGTTGTAGTAACCGATATTTTTTTAATACGTTTCTTATAAAGTTTTAGAGAATTGTAGCTGACATTTTGAACCCAGTGGGAGTGAGGTGGTTTCTTCTATGGATTTTCGTACCAGCCGATGCAGAAATTCCCTACTTGTGTATTTCCAATTCTGGCCCCCACTGTACATGCGTTGGAGTTCATGATAATATTTCGTCTGTGTGACATATAAATGAATGGCACGCTACACAAGTGTCATCTGGAGCTGTAGTTCTAAATCTCTATCCTCCCCCACCCCTCCAGCATGTGCACTTATAAATAGGACATTTTGTGCGACGACATGGGAGCAAAAAAAAAACACTGCGAGTGTAAAAAAAAACCTTTTTTTGTTCTGTTCTTGGTATTTTTTGGGGGGGCGTGGAAAGGTACTTGTAGCAGTCGGAAAAATACATATTTAAATAGTTGAAATTGTAAAGTACTGAAATTCACATTCTGTTGGCCACCGTTGAGGCGAGGGTGTTTTTTTTTTTTTTTTTTTTGGTGAATCCGAATTGAAAATGGTATGATGAGAAAGGACAACTAATTCAAAGGCAATAGCACACTGAAATAGGGAAAATTGTTGACCGGTTGTGGTGTAAAAGGTTGTCTGTGGAAGATACTCGGATTCTATGCTGGGCAAGGATATATACAAGATTTGGCCAGATGCACATGGAATGTACATTAGGGTGGAGTGAAATTCAAAAAAAAAAAGTTAACCTCGGAAAGAGATGTAGTCTGGGGTCCTAACTATCGCGCCACTCCCTCGAAATTTTGGAAATTATCGCTATTATGGCGTTAATTTTAGAAAAATCCTAAAAAGTTTTATGTCAATAAATGTTTGCAATAGCGTAAACAATGAAATAAGGGCATGAAAAAATTTAAAAAAAATTTTCTCTTTGTTCAAAAATTGCAAAAAGTAAAATAAGTCAAATCGCCCCTTCTTCAGAAAATTGACTGAACAATGAAATCGCCACCAAAGCTACAAATATTAGTCGATTATCCTCATATTTGCCTCAAATACTTTTGTTTGGGCACTGAACAAGCTCAAAATTTTAAATTTCTAATAAGTTAAGTCGTTAATTTTTAGGATTTTTCTAAAATCAACGCCAAAATAGCGATAATTTCCAAATTTCGAGGGAGTGGCGCGACCCCTAAAAATTTTTTAAAATTGTTTTCTTTATTTTTCCCCTCATTAGGACCCCAGACTACATCTCTTTCCGAGGTTAACTTTTTTTTTTTGAATTTTAAATTTCAAATAAGTTAAGTCGTTAATTTTTAGGATTTTTCTAAAATCAACGCCAAAATAGCGATAATTTCCAAATTTCGAGGGAGTGGCGCGACCCCTAAAATTTTTTTCTTTATTTTTCCCCTCATTAGGGCCCCAGACTACATCTCTTTCCGAGGTTAACTTTTTCAAATTAAAAAAAAAGCATGTTTTCACTCCACCCTAATGTACATATTTGTAAGGCAGTGGTGTAAGCTTGGCCTTGGACCCTTTACTATAGGGTAGATCTTGTCCTCAGGCATATAGGGTTTACTTGGTTCGTTTGGATGGCTTCGAATGGCAGTAAACCAATTGAAGGCCATCCAATTTTGGCCCACCATAGATATCCCAAGATGTCTGAGATCCAAAGTCTTAAAATTGAGATCCGCACAGCATATGATCATCTAGACCCATCTTCCAGATTAACTGCCTGTTTCCATAAAACGATTTTGTTCGTTTGTTACAAATTGTCAAAATTGAAGGTGCAATAAAATGTATTCTTGCCAGTAATCAGAGCTTTTTCTTTAGGACTTGTGTTCCATTTCTCGATATCTAACACATATTTGAAAACCAGAATTGAAAAATGTCTGAAACCCATTTTATAACGCTTCCAATATTGAGTATTTGTATCGGACGAACAAATTCGTTTTATGGAAACAGGCAGTTAAGCTCATTCGAATATGATTCAGTTTGTTTTTTGTCGGTAAGAAATACCAAGTTTTTAAAATTCGTCCTCTGCCCGATCTATAGCTAAGCAGGCATATCAGTGCAATTAAAAGCAGCTACCTTTAAGTATTTCTGTGGGACTCTGTAAATAGGGTATGATGTCATAATTTACTAGGAAAATCGCGGAATATACGGCGGGGGAACAACAACAAAAAACGAAGGAAAAGGTCCCAAGGTAGTCTTAGTATTTTATGACGATCCAGTTTCTATATCCGGCTTATACATGTTCAAGGTGTATTTGCAATAGCTTCGATGGGGTATGATAAAAAAGAAACTATGCCCGTACTCATCATACCCCTTCCGGTAATCAAAAACTCGTCTATTTACTTCTTCTGTTACTTTTGTATGCACTTAGAAGGCAAGATGTAAACGCGTAGTTGTAGTATTTGTATACGCCGCTTTAAATGATGGCCATGATGATGATGAGGATGTTGTGGACTGTGATGGCGAGGGCGATGATGTTGCTGCTGCTGCTGATTCTCAATTAAGTTATTTTTCTCATAATTATTCTCAAGAGGATCTTCACAGTGTGGAAACAAAAACATGAGAAAAATTGCAAACTTACGAAAAGTGTGCATAATATTCGTGACTTGATAAGGACAACACAAGACAGACGCGACGGGTAGTAACGTCTACATCCACTCCAAGTGCCTGTAAATATGCAACAATTTTGTTTCTTCTTCTTTTTAACTCGGCACTGACATGCATAAGTACATGTTGTAGTAAGTACAACGTAACATTAGAAAAGCAGGAGATGTTGCCATTGCAGTTGGCGATGGCAATGGCGGCGATGATGACGTTGTTAGTACCATTGACCATCGCAAAGTCATTGACTGTAAATAAAAGGATATTCATTCGATATCTTCCAACAATGAACCATTAATTTTTATATTTATTACATATTGTTCGCCTTACTTCGTAGTCATTAGTTTCACTCGTTCAAGATTCACACCAGCCGCGGGCGGTGAGGGCAACGAAGGCAGTCGACGAGAAATGACTGGGTGACTTTGGTTGTTAGAAAAAAAAAACAAATAGTGTAACGTTGTAAAATGAAATTTTTAATTGGAAATTTCCCGAGCTAAGGGTGTGTTAAATATAATGGTGACATTGTCATAATGCTCAACATCGCTGCAAATATTCATTTTTAAGGACTCAACTTACACAAAAGGGTATGTGGACTGTGTTGTTTTTGGCCACAGACATGGGGACAAATTTTACACAGACTGGTGGGTCAGTGCAAATATTAATGATCAAATAATTTTCGCAACAAATGATGAGAACTTTTCTTGGTGTGGTTCATATAGTCTGGGGGAATTTGAAATCATCTGGCGGAAAATTGAAAACTGAGAAATTGTAATGATAGACAATTTCAAATATTTAATGTTTGCATAAGTCGCTACCACTCAACATTTTTCGTCTCAAACTCGGATGTAGCCGGATGGCTGATGTAGGCATACAGAACTTCCGGTAGAATACTTCCATGCTCCAGGTAAAATTCAAATTAATTAATCTAGTAGGCTTCGGTGTCTACTCCAGTAACCTAGAGCTAAACATAGTATGGAGACTACCTGTTCACTATAGTCTTTGTCAAGCTCGGATTTAAAGCATTAAAAGCATTTAGTAGTACTATTTAATACTCGTAAGTTGTAATGCGCCTATGGCGCCCGTTGAAATATGGAAAAAAAATTTTGTTGAAAAAAAAATTTTTTCTAGAAAAAAAAAAATTTTCTTGAAAAAAAAAATTTTGTTGAAAAAAAAAATTTTGTGGAAAAAAAAAATTTTTGTTGAAAAAAAAAAAATTTGGAAAAAAAAATTTTGTAAAAAAAAAATGTTTTTTGTAAAAAAAAAATTTGGAAAAAAAAATTTTGGTAAAAAAAAATTTGGGGAAAACACAATTTCTTACACAAAATATTATTTTTTTTATTATTATTATTTATAGAAAATTATAGAATGCCTATTTAAATTCCTACGTACTGCGTGACAGAGTCAGTGAATCAGTGTCGAGGGTAAATATATATTAAGATGTTGCATATTGTAATTTTTTCTAATTGGCCGTAAGGCTTTAAATTACAAAATGGAAATAAATTCAAATTCAAATAAGTAGCAGAATGGCTGAGGTATGTAGTCCTTACCGCAGGGGATAAACATATTTTCTGACAGTCTTAAACCAATAAATATCGGTAGAGTATATTCCTTTAATCATCATCAGCCCTATGTCTTAACGGCTGATGTCTCGCCTCGTCTGAGTGCCGGCGCTCAGGGACATACCAGAGAGCGGCAAAACAGACGAGCAGGCAAACTCGGGACTTACTGATTATTGACCAACTGGAATCATCTAGCAAACTACTACAGCGTGTATGAGAATATAGAAAAATAAACGATAGGTTGGATTCTGTCCGAGAAAATGTCTCGTTTGTTCTTTAAAAAGATGTGGATTGAAACTTAATGTTACCAACAATGTGGATCAGTGATGGAGACAAAATAATTTAATACCAAACTTCGACGGTGGGATAAATTACTCTGGCATTGAAAATCTCAATCATGTACCCCCATTCCCCACCATTGAGTATACAAATGTGGTTTCCACTTTCTCCCTTAGCAGCATGTGTAGGAAAACCCCAACTCACCAATTACCCTCAGATGAGATCCATCGGGCTATTACACTCCGTCCAATGAACTCCATTATTGATCCTCTCTAATTCTCATATATATTTAAACAGCCAATAATTAAAACTGTAGTTTCTCCATCTCCTCGTTTCGTGTGCACCTGGCCGGCTGTGGGTGCGGTGTCACTGTTATTGTTATCGGTAAACGAAAAACGACAGCGCCAGAATCTAACGACAATTTTAAACAACTGTCGTCAAGAAGCAACGACAACAACGCCAAACAACTGTCACTACTTACAACACTTTCCGCTTTTCAGGCTCCACAAATGCCGACACATTTGGACCAACTCATAACACACACATCTACCTTGCAACAATACACCACTACACATATGTGCAACCAAATCTAACACACACTCTCGCATACATATATGTATATGTGACACACTCTAGTGCCGCTTCTCTCCAAAGCTTTCGCGTATAGGATGTGGCTTCCGGTTTCCGTTGTACCATTTAAAACGGCACAACGACAACAGGCGGAAGTGCTTATACCAACAATAACGACACACACACACACAAACTCAAACTTATTCATTCACTCACGGGGATTCCTGAGTATATGAACAACAACATCAGCAGCAACAATGACAACATTGCCACAGCACTGAATCCTTTCTGGAATGCACTGTAAAGTTTGCGATTTTACTAGACATGTTGTAGGTGGGAGCGGGAAGAGAAAGATTCCTCGAAAATTTCTTGTAGTGCTTCTTGAAGAAGTTACACATGCGGCGTCTGTTTGCATGTTTGTTGTCTAATTTCTGGTTTTGTCAATGTTGTTTTTGTCAGTTGGTTTGACAGTTTCGATGGTTTTGTCGTTCTTGTTGTCTTAATTGAATTTGGTTGGTTGTCCGTGGTTTTATTTAAGACATTTTTGTCAGGGACTGGGAATTGAAATGGAGTGGAAATAGCGACGTTTTCCGATGATACAAAATGTCAAGTGTAGGAGAAGGACAAAATGTTCAAAGAAGTCAAGATAAATTCGGTGTTTTAAAAACCTTTTGTTAAGATTATCTTATTAGGATAAAGTGCACACCAGGTTGAGCTGTATCAATTCCGGCATTTCAGTATACCCCTTGAAGTAGGCACAACAGTAAATGTTTCATTTGATTCAATTGGACGGGAAAAACAGAGTAGATGTCAAACATAATAAATTTATCAAACATATGTACATATGTCATTAAGTCGAGGACCAGATGGAATTGCAAAACCACCAAAATTACTTTGTCTAAGTGATTACTTTGAAATCTACCCCACCCCCTCCACACTGGTATCAGCGGTTACACATTGTGCGTGAAAACTACAATTAAATTTCCCAAATTCCAGTTCCTTTACGCCTTTGAACTAGGCAACAGGCTGCTACACCCATTCCAGCATACGCCTCAAAGGAGGCAAAACTTTTATGGGTTAATTTGTTACACTTGGTTAACTTGTAAACACTACAAATCCTATTGCTAACTAAAACTGAAATAATGCAAACATACTCGCCTCCTATAAGTAGGCAACATGTTGCTGCATACTGATAATCCTTTTTCGAAAGGATTATAATCTCCTTAAAACATATGATGCCATACTGTGTAATCGGCTTATGCCAACACCCCTTCTCTCACACCGTCTCATGTACACGTTTTAATTAACGTACTGCCTCATGCCGACCAACATCACTGCTAATGTTCGAGTTGCGGATAACCGTTCACGTTATTATCCTTTGGTTGCCAGCTATCCTTGGGAAAATTGGAATTTCACAAATGCATAGACATCCTTTTATTAATTGATATCAATTGAGAGCAATCCATAGGCAAACGTTAACAAAGTGTTGCGGGGATTGCATACACATACACGCACACCTGCATGCTTTTAATCAGAACAACACACAGGCCCTCACACGGCCCTCAAACTTGTGCAACACATACGGATTTTGTGTATGAAGTAATTATTACCCATGTCGTACGCATACATGAACAATTTATGATTATTAAGTCTTATAAGCATAATTATTGTCTCATTAACAAATGATTTGCCGGTGCCAGTGTATTGACTACACGTACATATACATACGTATGTGTAAGTATTTGTATACATGTGTGTGCTTCTGTGTTAATATCCACAAGTATGAGTAGTATTTCATAATACATCCGGCTATCCATAATACAGCGTTTCATATTCTGTAACACACACATACACACTTTTACAATCATCCTAGAGGGTCCGGCGTACTTACAGTCACATGCATGTGTATGAAATCCATATTTAGACTTTTAAAATTGAATCAAGTCAAACGTCCAATGATTAATGTGTAATTAGATTTGAAAAATCGAAATTGAAAATACATGTTGACATCACATCAGCCAAGGTTGATATGGTGGTCAATGGATGGTGAAGTAGAATGCAAATTTTGAAGTATAAAGGAGAAATAATGGATAGAGATGGGGAGGGGGTAAATACCCAATTGGTAAATACCCAGTTAAATGGGTAACTTGGGTAAAAATGGGTAAATAGCCAGTTATTTATCTAAAATGTGGGAAACTTTGGTACCCCAAATACATTGTGCAGCCACATTTAGTGCATTTTATAAACTATTTTATAAATAAAATAATAAATTATAATGATTATATTAGAGGTCAGGATATTTAATACAAACTACCCCCAAATGCCGGCAAGAGGTCAGTGACCTCATTCACATCTAAATCATTTATTGCTATGATTTTTCCATTGATCTTCTTATCACTCGGAATACTTTGCAGTAAATTAATGAGTTCTTGTGTTTTAATTGAATTATTCCCAAAAAAAAAACCTTTCCGCCCACAAATGTGCATCGCGGTCAGAACAATTACACGGAAACCCCAAAAGTGCAGTGAGACTGTCAAGTGAGTTCCGGCGGTAACAACCTTCCAAAATGTGTACCAGCACAGAAATTAAAGAACAGGAAGAATGACGTGGTTATCTTTGTGTTGTTTGGCGTCGAGTTCGGATTTTATTCAGGTTTTCTCGTTTTTTTTTTTGTCTTCTTTCATTTCGGTTTTTGTTCATGAAAACACAAGAAAATCAATGTTCTTTTGAAGAGAACAAAAAAAACAACGCTGAATTTCTTTAACATTCATTTCATGCTCACTCAACATTCTGAATGGAAGACTGCAAGGGGTACCAACGAAACGAACGTTTGGAGGTTTCAATGTATGGTCTACGTTCCGACAGCTTTCACAGAGGTGAAAGGTGTCAACAAATATCAAGCTGGTTCTTTTTTTTTTTTTTTGTAGTTTTGGTTTTGTCCCTTACACCCTAGAGAACGTAATTAAATTAGATGTGTGTGTAGATTGGGCGAACCACAAGTACAAATGCGGTGGAGGTGTCTATGAGACGCGGGTGGGTTATTGTGGTCTACAAATTGGAATTGAAAAAATGTTTTACGTTTTCTTTTTTTTTGGAATGAAAAGTGAAATATTTCTAAAGATTAAATTGCAGTGAATGTGGATGGCCCTAAGTGTTAGGAAAATCGGAGGCTAGAGATCTTTATAATAATGGCGTACATTTAGAAGGTCATCTAAGAATAGAAGTTTTACAATGAAACAATTAAAGGGATACAATAACATTTTGTGAAGAGTGTACGATTAGTGGAATGTCTTTAGGGAAAGTGTCGAAATTATGCTAAAAAAATGTCTGAGAATGAAAAAATTACAGGGATACAATAACATTTTGTGAAGAGTGTACGATTAAAGGAATGTCTCTAGGGAAAGTGTCGAAATTATGCTCACAAAATTCTGGGAATGTAGAGGCGCCACTGCAAAGCCTTTCGAACTAGCCATATGAATGAAATAGTGTACCATAAGTACTGATGACGGGTGCTCTGGCACATATAGTTATTGGTTTATTCAGAACAGCAAATATTTCCATTATTTAGTCCCGATTCACACTAGGATATTCGGCAATTTTTATGATATTTTTGACTCTTGTTGTCACACAAGGAAATTCAGTTTCATCAATTTCAGAAGAAAAGCAATCGGATGATCGATGCATGGAATTTTGGGGCCATGGTCAGCTCCTGCAACCCGAATGTATACTTAATCTCGGCAAGACCACAGCTCTGTCCTGGAGAAGTTTCATTTAATTGAAGGGAAGCGATTCAAAGAAGCCGATTTATTTTATAATCTTCCGAAACATCTAACTTTAATTCGAGGTAGGCAAGTTGTTGGTAATTGTAAGTCACTGGAGTTGGTACTTCAGCTCTACTTTTCAAAAATTGTATTTACTTCCTAAATGTGAGGAAGTAAATGTTGGCGACTTTACGAGTAAGAGAGCAATCTCTAAGCCATGTACAACTTTTCTAGAAAAGCTTTGGCCCTTCGGAGCCGGATTTAAACAGTAGGTCCCGGTCAGTGAGTATAGAAATTATATCGTACACAGCTCACTGATTGGAGAGAAGTTCCCCGTCTGTTCCTTAATGGAAAATAAGTAAGTATTTACTTCCCGTAAAGCTTTAACAAATTACATATTTATTTTTTTAATTTTTAAAAATTCGTCCTCGATTGCAAGTGACCATCCCATGTCGCAGCACCTATCTATTCTGTTCTATTCTCTATTGTGAATTTCTCGAACAGCCTTTCGAGACAACTTTACTTAGTCGTCTTTTTTTTCTAATTTCACAACGGCTTTCTATAGAATAAATGTGTATTTCTTTTGTACATACAAAAAAAACGACATGTCTACCTCCACCTCCTTAATGTATGCAACATTAAATTAAATTTACAACATAATCTTTTTCACACACACTTCATATGGGTGTGTGTGTGTGTGTGTATGTTGGCTTATATGCAGTGACTCCCGTGTATGGAATACAACATTAACCCTAAATTATACTCTTACAATATTTTCCATGTAAACTTTGCATAGTTTATGGCGCCTTAGGTAGTGCTAGTAATTTTATAGCAGTTACTTGTGGTTTATGTGTATGGAAAATAACTATAACCGCCGTGTAGAACATAAAAAAGGCGGAAGGAATTATGGTTCATAATAGTATGTGTCTGTATGTGTGTTTGCCAGAGTCTGCATTAAGGCAAGAAGTAAATTATTATTAAATAAAGGCATTTTGTTTATGTTCAAAGGTAATGGAATATATTTTATGTGTGATACTGAAACTATGCCACGGGTCGTTGGCTAAATTTTAGCACAGAGCAATGAAAAGGATGTGAAACATACATGGGTGCGGCATTCATAGGTGTAATCCTTAGTGGTAAACTTGTAAAATATATGCTTGCATTATTAGGCGAATGAATAACGTTTGTATGTGGTGCAAAAGAAGTTTATAATTAAAATGAGATTATCACTTTCAAATGTTGCCACAACAATGGATCACACGGAAGTTTGCATTCATTTCCTGGCCTATTCAAATGAACGTTGTTACAAATATCTGTAAATCTCGTTGCGAAAGTTTCGGCTGAAGATTAGAATTTGGTATGAATCTAGAACGATAATCTACAGCTTCCGCCAAATAACTTTTTTTTTTGTGAAAATTCTATAAAAAAAAATACTGAATATTTTCTCAAATTTCTTTTTTTTATTTGAAAGTACAATCCTTTCGATCCTTCAGCCGATCTCCCAGAAAGGTAGGCTAAAAATCCTGCAAATTACTGTCCCAATGCAATATGCTCTGCGCTCTCAAAGGTTATGGAGGTTATGGAGTCTAACGTCCTTCTGAATGATCGACAGTATGTCTTCCGTAGAAACCGATCTACTCGACCCCTGATGGCGTTCTTTTCGGTGTGATGTTTAAAATAGAACTCAATGATTCCGAAAAGTTGATCGTGTGTAAGTCTAATTGTGATGAAATTCACAAAGACAAACGAACACGTGTCACGAGTCACGTTTGAGCTGCAAAAATCGGAACACTGAAAAAAATAAAAAAAAAAAATATATAAAAATCACCCTTTACAATACAAAAGTTGTATACAAAAAGAAAACGCTCTAATACTGTCTAATAATATTCACATTATCCTGTTTATTATTTAATTGAATTTCTTCCTTTTAAATCGAGGTAGGCGAGTTGGTAGCGTGCTTGCCTATCAGCGTGGGGGTTGTGGGCTCGATTCACACCAGAGGCTTGGGTCTGTCGCTGCAAAAAAAACCAAGCCATATGGTCTGTGTCACCCGGTTTTTCCTTGGACCCAAAAGTAGAATATAAATTTACCCATTTTAATGTAAAAATACCCCAAGAGAGTGAATTACAAATATTCTTCTGTTTGATCTATGTCCTTGCTCAAGGACAACAAAAAAGGCCATGGTCTCTTCAACAATTCCAACTATTTCAAAGTTCTTTCAAATAATTTGAAGACCACTAAAAATTTAAGAAATATGTGGCCTTGTCCTACGCTCAATATCCGCCCAGTGATTATCCTCCCTTAGTTCGCTTAACTTGTTTCCCCACCACTGCTATAACTTCTGCCTCCATTAAAGTTTGATGCACCAATTGTTTTGTATATCATTTTTTTTGTTCATATCCGCCTTGATATGCGAGAGAGAAAAAAATCTGTGTTAAATGTACCATTTACAACAATTCTTTTTTTTATTTTTTTTATGGTTTTAGTTTTATTTATTTCAACGTTTCGATAGTGAAAATTATTTGATGTCCATATATTTTAACACGTGAAGTAAAACAACCAAGAGATAGAGAAGTGGATAAACAAAAAACAAAAATATATCGTCAACTAAAATACAAAATGACCAAACGCCAAAAAATTCCAAAATAATGTTTTTGAAATGACCTAAAATACATGTCCCTGGAAAAGTGTACACATCAATACCAAAATTCACAATTTTATAGGCGAATTGCTGAACATTGTGACGAGTGTTTAGATTTTTCAAAGTTTTTTGCTTCCCCAGTAAAGTTATGAAAATGCTTGTTAGGTCATTTTGAATTTCTGGTGACGATACAAAGGTTACCCAAACGCCATCGTTGTCTACCAGGGAGGACATGACTAGTAACGCCAGCAATTTTATGGTTCAATAGATTATCAACAGCGATGTTCGATGGTTTGTACATCTCCACCCAGCCAGAGGTAAAACTGGAGACAGATACGACCAACAAACTACAACAATAAATAGAAGAAGTATGAAAAGTAGGAGAAGCATCAAAGGGTGGATGGATGCTACCAATCCAACGGATTGGAAAAAACGCTCTAAATATAAAGTTAAACCATTGCAAAAGTTTACAATACATGGCTGTAGTTCTTTTTTCTAGCATTCTACTCTATCTGTTCTGTCCTCCGTGCTTGCCTGCTTCCTTGAGTTGGGCAGCACAACAATGCAGTTTAAAATTCTGTCTGCATTCAGACATTATAAGAATGAAACGTGTATGTGATACATGATGTGTTAAAAAATATTGCCAAAAAAAAAAAAAAACTCAAAGGTAGACAAACGTTCCACCCACTGCCCTTGCTCTCTAACGCTTTATCCTCCATGCTTTTACCAATACTTTGAACAGTGAACATCCCCTGTATGTGCAGAACCTAAATGTATGCTACAGTTTTTAATGGAGACCATTGGAAATGTTCATCTGAGTTTTATGTGACTTGTTTTTTTTCCAGTTATTTTGCACACGTTATTTTTTTTTTGGTGCGCCAAACTTTTTGCCTTGCACATGACAAAGTTTTTCTCTCATGTCCGTCCGCCGTGTTTGCTTTGCCAGGTACCCAGCAGGACAACAACAACAGAAAAATGAAAAAGTCGCCACACATATAAAACACCGAGTAATTGGAACACATGTAAATGTCGACCATCTCTCCTCCCGCACAATTTAAACAAAAAAAAAAGATAGAGAACTTTTATATTTTTGTGTGTTGTTTTGCTATTGGCTTTCAGGCACTTTGGTTTATGTTTAACAATTGCAAATTAATCAATTTAACAAAACGAAAGAAAAAAACACGACTGCAATTAAACATAAATTTAATTAAATGGAATTGGAAACTTTTAGCAAAACATTGACGTTGCCTTCGCAAAATGATGAGCCGTTTCCTTCTGATGTTCTTATTGTTGTAGTCAATATTTCCGGAGGCATTTCTTTCGCCTGTTTTCTTTGGCATATCGAACGAACGCATAAACGAATGAATGCGTTGCATGCATATTTGTTATCGCCCTTAGGCGAAATTGTCTTTGTTGTGGTGGTGGTTGTGGTGGTAGTGGTAGTATCACAATAGTTTTGCAATCCAAAAATTTATCGACTTCTTTCCATATTGCTGCACTTCCGGCAATATTTGCACACACACACACACATTGGCGAACACAAAATATTTTTCCGTTTCCGTTTCTAGGATTGACTTTTTTAGGTGTTTGCTTCATTGAATTCGAATTTCGAAAAGAAACTTAAAAAAAAATCAAGAAATCATATCAATAACTTATGAATCCAATGAAAGATGGAGTGTTTTATGTTCTGGGATCGATTTTTAGCCGGACGAACTTTGTATTTTTTCTAAAATTTAGAAAAGTTATGGGGTTTGTCCAATGACCGCCAGAATGCGGTCAAGGATGTAAAAAGTATTATACATTATTATTATTCTTTTTTTATCTACCAATTAAGGGATGTGGATTACTGTCCTGAAAAGGTTCTGGACTCTGTTCACTCTGAAAACATCCACTGACGGCCGACTAACTTAATTTTAGGCTTAGAACTATGAGAAAATCAAGCCTTTATGAACCACGGATACCAGTGAAATGTGTCATGAACTAAAATCGTTCAACTTTAAATCGGCACAAACAATTTGTACTCAACACCTCGAATTCCCAGATGATAAATGACTTCAGCGACGAGGCTCACTTTTGGCTCAATAAATTGAAATTACGAATTTCAGTAGATATTTTAATTTACAATGGCTTTTTGGCTTGACTTTTTGTATATTCTCTTTTGGATTTGCCCACAAAAGTCATATGAATTTATACGTTGACTTTTTGCTTGCGACTCCTTTGGATTTTTTGAATTGAATCTTGTTGTTTCGTGTATGAAGTCAAAAAGACATTTAAAAAAAAAAAAAACTCAAAATGTGTGAAGTTCAAAAAAAAAAATATCAAATTTGTGACTTTTTTTGAAAATCATGATTTTAAAATCAAGTAAAAAGTCATCATATAAATCGGGTCTAATAGTTTTTCTAGAAAAAATGTAAAAAAAAAAATCTAATTTGTGATCTTCTTGAAAATCATGATATTTAAATCCAGTAAAAAGTCATCATATAAATGGTTCAGAGATTACTCGTAAAGTCGACGGTATTTACGAGCTAAAAAAGGTTGCTAAAACTGTTTTTAGATATTCTTACCAGGCTATGAACCTTGGTTTGCAGTGTGATAGTCGTACACACTATCTATCACATCAAGGTCGCACATCGTTCAGTACTTGACTTTAATATACTTTTTTTTTACAGAGTAAGAAAATGTTTGGTAAATCTATGAATTTTCAGAAAATTTCTTTTTAGTCTTCTACCACTTCCCTAAGAACGCCAATTGAATTTTTTTTCTAATATAATAGAAATTATCATAGCAAAAAATCTATTAGAATTTCTTAAATCAAAACAAATGAGATGAAGCCGCGATATAAAACTTGAGGTATGCAACACTTTATGTTTGAATAAATATTCCATTTCTGCCCCGTCCCGTAGGATAATTTCGGCTCTTGTGATTAACCGTTACCAATGATTTCTCCACACAGCTGGCTCCCTTCAGAGCCACATCATCCAATCTTCATCCATCCCACAGCGTCCTTCGCACGCATTCATCATCTCATCACTTGTCGATATGTAGAATGTCAAGAACAGATTGTTACACCTAACGACGTACGGATATCCAACCAACCCGATCAAAATGTAACTAAACTCAATCCCTTCGCACAGAACAGAGGAAACCTTAAGCCAGGGACACATCAATGTAAATGCTTGTTATTTGTCTTGTTAGACTGGCTGGCAAACTCAAGCAATGTTGGCCGCCGGAGGGGGGGGAGGAAAAAAAGGTCAAACAGGTGGCAGGGATTAGAGGTTTTAAGGCCAGATTTTTGCCGCTA
Source organism: Hydrotaea cyrtoneurina (assembly GCA_958296145.1). Taxonomy (NCBI): domain Eukaryota; kingdom Metazoa; phylum Arthropoda; class Insecta; order Diptera; family Muscidae; genus Hydrotaea; species Hydrotaea cyrtoneurina. The sequence continues at coordinate 86,190,767 of OY282514.1, forward strand.
AATGGCAAACAGAACAACATAAAAGATTGATAACTAAAACTGACAGCAAGTGTGTGGTGTTAGCAGGTGATAGGGAAATGGCATGGCCAGGATATGTGAACTCAGTCCAAACTAAGGGAAAACTAGCAGATTGTAAATGGTTCTGTTGGGCACAATATTATAATTTCAATATTTCCATTTTAATTAAATTGTTTTTTTTTTTTGTCATTTCTGCTGATAAATAATTCATAATTATTTCCGTTCTCGCTCACCATCACACATGGCCGCTTTATTTATTGCAATATATTTTTTTTTTGTCAAATTGTCCAGTTTTCTGTGGTGTGGCGGATTTTGTGCAGATTTCCCCCATGGTACACAATTGCATATGTATTGTATCACATTACAATCAGAGTTCTGGACATTAGCAGGAACCAAAGTCTGTGAGGATTTCATTACCAATTGTTTCAGTTTGGCATTATTTGAACTAAATTAAGCATTTCCGGTGGCATAAAAGCGACCCAACTAACGCAATAAATTCGCAACTTGTTCAGAAGGCACGCCGACAATTGCACATTACAAACAGGACATACACACACATTGGCACTTGAACGCACACATTTGCACATTAACTCGCTCCATGACAAATACATGTGCATGGAACATATTCCGTTTTGTGTTTATTCATTTAAGTTTAATTTAACAACGCAAATTCATATTGAATGGGATGCCTGTCCGTCGGACCCTGTGAGTACTCAAATTACACTCAAATGCCCATAAACGTGTGTGCGTGCATCCTATATTTATTTGTGTATGTGAATATGTCGTTTGTACATGTAAATATATTCATTTATTTCTGTAAATTACCAAAACAAGCACAATTGCTGAAACTACGCACGAACGAAGCTGCCACTGCCACTGCCACAGCCATTGCCATTCAACGTCGACTCGTTTGTATTTAGAAAAAAACTACACAGTCACTCATCATGTCATTCTATGCATTTGTGGTTCATAATGAAATTATTGCCAATAAAAGTTTTTAATTAAACGATTTTTAATTTATTTTTCAATGAGTCGAAATGGAAATTTAATGTTATTAAAAATATATATGTGAAATCAATAGTTAGCAATTGGCAGACACATTCAGTGACGATAGTAAATGTGGAACGACAAATAGGCATTTCAGAAATAAGGACAACATGGAGATGTGAAAGACCAAAGGAAAGGCAAAAGTTCACAAAATATCTGAGGAAAGCGGAAAGCGAGGACAAATAGGCATTTCAGAAATAAGGACGACCAGGGCTGCTTTGGAAAGTGATAGAGGTATAAGAAAGTTTAAAGGAACGGCAAGAGTTCACCAAATATCCGAGGAAAGCAGTAGACAGCTCAAATATAGAAGATGGAGGATACGTAATATGAAAACGACAAGACACGTAGACATTCCAAATCGGGTGGATAAAGAAATTCCAGTAAAGTTCGCCAAAAACAGAAAAAAAAACCAGAAGTGCCTCAACGTTTTGATGTGTCAATTTCACATACTTACAGAGTAATAGAGTTAGAAACAGAAATACATATTGATTTAGACATAGAAATAGAACTCATACTCATTTATCAAGTAATTTTTTTTTAATATATTCAGTGTTACAACAGAATCGTGGGAGTGTGACATGGTTGTTACCTCAAAGTCCCGAACCAGGGTGAGCAGTCACACATGGAGTAACTACAATGCGGCTATCATCGCCATCTCCAAACATACCAAGTAAACCGCAGAATTTTTTGTGGGCGAATCCTCTCTATTGGTTAAGGGTTGAGGCTTGCCCAACAACTCTGCTGCTTTTGGGGTCCTAACAATCGGGTGGGATCGCAGCTCCTAACACAATGCTAGAGCGCAGCTCCTAACACAATGCTAGAGCAGAAAATGGTTTTGTGAACATAACAAAATTCAAGGAGTTTGAGATGTACAGGAGTCGAAATACTGACTTAAAAGTCAATCAAAAACACAAACGTTGCACTGCAAAAGTGAAAACATCAGAGCAATGCAAAGCACTTTATTCGAGATAGAAATGGAGTTTGGATAATGAATACGGACATGATAAGAGAATAGGAAGAGTAAAAATTTGCTACAGAAAATACCGTTGACCCCCTTAGCCTTCTTAGATAACGTGTCACGTCCTATTTTGTCAATTCCCTCAGCATGAACGGTGTAAAATCATCAATGCTCTAGTTTAAAAATCATAAGATCAGGAGGGTGCCGACTATCTAGAGACTGACCCAGAACAAATGGAAACGATTGAAAGACTGCCGTATTTAGGCTTTGCTCACATACAAACACATACAAATAGTCAGTATATTTCAAGCATTAGACATAATTTAACAGCGGTAACAAATTAACTAGCATGACATAAATATTATAAGAGTCCCTAGACAAAAGTGCTGTCTACTAAACCACATAATATTGGTTTGTGTATTGGCTAACTGAATGGAAGCTTTAAGGACAAATGTTATTAACAGAAAAAAGTTAGAAAAATATAATGAAAACGACATACAGTTAGCTGGGATTCCTTTGAATCCACGGTAAAACCAGGGTAAAAGAAAAAGCTTTCTTTTTCCTATTCTTCCCCTAGCAAAGTAGATTAAACTGAAATGGTTCAAACCGAACAGACTTCTCTCCTTTGCATATTGACTACAGTCTGACAGCTATGCGGAAACCAGTACAGCGAATGGTATAAAACCTAGATTTGATGTCGATTTAGTAAAAGTATTTTGTGTAGGACATTTTCCCATTGAGGCACTCCACTAATTATGAAAATGGTCTAATACAAGGGAATATTAACGGATTTTAAGAGAAATATCGTCCCCTCAATGAAACAATAGCGTATACTGTATAGTTTGTCGTGTATTATAGACTATTATTACATTGAGGGGACGATGTGTAGTTTTGCTCGAGAATAACATCATTTTATAACAAAAATGTCAATATTTTAAAGGCCAGATCTGTTTTGTAGTTGACGCAGCTATAACCCATGAGCGTGTATTCTTTTTTGGCCTGAGGCCTGCATATTTATCGGCGGTATTTTCAATAGAAATAATCCGGTTCTTACAATTCCAAATATTGACTTTAGAATATGTCTATAGTCAATATATCGAATCTGACTTTCAAAGTAAATTATTAAAATTAAACAAAGATCGTCTCTTTTCAGTATTTGAGGAATGGGAATACTGAACAAAAATGCCGATTCAATCCACATTCAGAATACAGTCCGTCTTTAAATAACAGAGACCATTCACCAGACCTGTTAGTTTACATTGTGCTGCATGCAGTAAGCTTTATATAAAAGCTGCAACAATTTTAATGCGAAACTTTCACCAAAAAAAAAAAAAAAAAAAAAATAAACTTTGCAATTTGTTTTGCTTTCTCCTGCCGCCACAACTTTCACCCCTCTTGCTTGTCCGCTCAGCCAGTTTGGGCTATAACAGTTCGTAAGACTACTGCAGGTCCTTATTGCGCAGGATCTGTTAAGGCCATCGAGAATGTCCGTAAATACGGAAGAGAGTGAGAGAGTTTATGCTGTGCGGTTTTATAGCAACATAAGAAATGAGGACATGAGCTAAATATGTGCTGGAAAAATAAAATGCAACATAATTTGTTGGGGCCAAGAAAGTAGACAGGATACAGGGTGGGTAATGTCAGGAAGTGAAAAAAAAACAAATAAGGGTGGCTGGGAAAGGAATAGTGACAAGAAGCGTATTAAATACTCCACAATCCATCGTCAAGTTGCGGAAATTTGCTGCAAAACTTTACTCTTGCTGCGGATTGATAACGGTGGGTGTGATCTCAATGGGAGAGAGAGAACTTGATGAAGAATGAGCCTACGATTACACCAGATAGGGTTACAATTAATCTTCTTCATTACAATGCTCGTGCGGTTGGTGTCTGAAACTTCTGGGAAACAGTAATTGCTGCATTCGATTATCACTTCTATGGAGTGATGACACATGGCCTCCTTGAGCAACACTTCACTTTTCTGGAGTTGTGAACTCTCAAAACCGTCCACATGTGGTCGGTTTTTAAACCATGTTTTTGTTTTCGTTATTGTTGTTATTCTTTAACCCTTTCCGTAGCAAATACTTTTTTTTTGACGTGCTAAAAATCCTCGACACTTCGAATATATTCGACAAATCCACGGGAAGTGTTAACGTTCTATGGGAAAATGAACCGAAATGAACGATATGACACCAGCTCTAATCTAGAAGCTCAGTATCCACTCGAGGGGACTAATGAGCAAGACAAGATCTGGGATGTGTCAATTAAAATCCGATTACTCACTAAGAGATCTTTGGCTATAAATAGAAGTAAGTCTTTTAAAACTTCGAAAAAAAAAATCCAAAAGGAAGACATTTTCTTCTAATGAAGTTCTGGTTCACATTGAAAATGTATCATTACTTTTCTTAATTACCAACGTTCTTCTGTTTTCTCTTATTCTTAGTGAAACTATCACGTAAATGTTTAATATTCTTTCTGTCTTACACCTAGGTCCTTTTTGTTTCCCCCTTCCAGTTTAACACCCTGTAAATTTAAGGTGTGATTATAGCATAACAAATGACCGGGAAAATATGAGGGTTCTTTTTTCTTATATTGCAAACTATAGAGAGAGAGAGTGAGAGAGAGAGAGACGGAGAAAGAGAGCGAGAAAAATCAAGGCGGCACAATGTTTTGCCACCAAAAACCAAAACATTGTGTTGAGTGGAACTGGCACCAGACCCAAATCGTATACCATCGTAAGCCATGTGAGCTCTAAAGGAATAAGCAAATTCTCCCCTCGCTCGTATGGTATGTTAAGGGTGTCCGCATACAGCCGGAGAGTTAATGCCGGATGCGGAGAGTAAGAGAGAGAGAGAGAGCTTTTGCCATAATTTATAATATATGTTTTTCTTTTTCTCTGCAGGAGTGGTATGTTGATAAATTTTAGCCGCCATGGATCCCAGTGCTTTACAAAACATGGATCGGGACGCATTAAAGAAACAAATCGAAAATATGAAATATCAGGCCTCTATGGAGAGATGGCCGCTATCTAAAAGCATTGCAGAGTGAGTAACAAAAATAAAATAAAAAAAAATAATTACAAGCAAAAAATAAACTAATGAAACCAGCAAACTAAACAAAACAAAAAAATATCACAGACAAGTAAAAACAAAAAAGACTGAAATGAAAAAAGAGAAAAATGTGAAAATTCCTAGTGTTAAGCCCAGAAGTAGACTTAAAATGAAAATGTGTCATTATCCGCAAGAAAAGTGTCTGAAAACCCGCCCAAAAAACAGCGAACAATATAAATATAACCCATTAAAAGCAGACTGGTCAAATTACAACAAAAAAAATTTTTTCTCTCCTTTGTGTCCTTTAAAACCCACAAAAACAAACATTAGCAGGCTGGGAAAATATGAAAACCCCCCCCCGAAAAAACGCCAGAAAAGGAAACACTAGAACTCATGATAAAAAGGCTAAAAAAATATGAGTGTGTGTGTGTGTGCGAGAGCTACAGTATATGAGTGTCCCTGTCAGCATTGTGCATATTTTAGTTATGACTGTGGGGTGACGGTGGTGGAGGTGGTGTTGGTGATGGTGTCACAGTGATGTCCTGATGTGACACCAGTGTTTTTACCCATTGGTTTTTTCGTTGCCGTCGTTGTTGTTTGTTTGTCTTGATGTTAAGACCCTTAAATAACAAAAGCAAATATAAACAATAAAGGAAAACACACTCTATAACTATGACTACTACGGCTGCCACTGTCACTACAACAGGCACGCACTCTTACACACACTAATATTTCCCATTGCGAGGGGGCGTTTTGTGAAGTGTTTGTCGCTGTCGTAGTTGTGGTTGTTGTTCTATTTATGCAGCCAGAGTTTAACATGTGTCAAAAAAAAAAAACCAAAAACGCCAACACCAAAGGTGGTGCTAGTTGTAACGCTCTCACACACAAACACACACACGCAAACACAGGCACAATAAAACAATTTTATAAAAAAATTAATATTAAGCTGAACGACGAAGAATTGAGAGAAATGTACAAGTAAAAGCAAACGGAAAACAAAAACGGCATCATGTGCATATTTATGTAGACATTTTGTTTTAAAATGTCGCATCTACTAGAGAAGTAAATCTTGTTAAAGCCGTCTGCAAAGTTTTGCATACATTCGTGGAGCAATATAAGTATTACTATTTAGACAATGACAATGGGTCCTTTGTAAATCCAACAAATAATCCCTACAATGTGAAAGTTTCGTAAAGAAAATCGATCACGGTCCTGCAGATTACAAAACTTGTATAATGAGACAATTTGAATTGTTAAATTGTTCGAAATAACCTGACTTGAGTCTAGGCAGATTTTGGGATAACCTTATCCTACAAAAGCGAATTGATAAGTGTGTTCCTGAAGGAAAGATTTGTCAAAGTATTTCCTTTTAGTAGATTGTACAGCACTTTAATATCCAAAACCGTCATTATTCATCAGCCCGACGGTGAAACTCCCGGGGAATAATTCTTGGGAAATTTAATTTTTTTCAGATGGATTTCCTTCAATTCTAAACAGACCATGAGTCAAACAAAAAAGCTGACTCTGTATAATCGAAAATGTATGTCCCTTTTCATTATTCTCCCTATCTGTTGAGAAAAAGAGGATATTATTTTCGAAAAAAAAAATCGCCGGGAATTATCTCCCTGGGAGTTTTCATAATCGGACTGTATATCATTTGAAAATGTCTGATACAATTAGAAGGAGGATATATATTGCCAGTGACCAAAGCCAGAATTTCCAAGAGTCTCAGAAAATAGAGCTATTGTTGCTCAGAAAACTCACCTATCTTTCAATTACAAAAAATATTGTTTTGTTTTTTGTAAATGTTTGACTTGATAAACATGATTTAAAAACGAAATTAATTTTCAGTGACATTTTTTGGGAATGAATACGGTAGTTTAAAAAATGTACAGAACAGGTGAAAATAGAATAACCCCAAAAAAAAAGCTCACTAATTTCCATAGATGAGGTATTTTTATTTCTATTGGCCCAGCTTCAAATATTTCAACGAAAAATTTTCCCATTGTGCTTCTCGGACACCACAGCGATGACTTCGGCACGAGAGCTTACCTTGATCTCGCCAGTAGTCTATGACGATATGGTGTATACTTTCTTGTCAAATAACCCCGTGAAGAGAAGTCGAGAGGGATCAAATCTGAAGATCTTGGTGGCCGGTACATTTTGTAATTTGTAGGAACTGCATTTTTTGATTTGCCGAACGAACCAATCAATCAAATATTTTAGAAGCACTATCCCGTCGAATTTTCCCTTAATTATGGAAGTGAAATGTATTTATGTTGCTAAAATTATATGAATCATTCAACTAATAATAGTATCCACAAATCTTAGCGCAAATTGATTTTAAACTACTTTAAACTAAATGGGTAATGTTTACAGGATTTTCTCACAAGAAGTCTTCATGTCATATCTAAATGGTCTTCTTTGTGACTGCAGTAATATTGCTTACATATGCCCTCCTCAATTCTATGAAAAGTCGTGGGAATGAATTCCTTTCATGGGACAACAAAAATAGTTTTAAATTTTTTTCGTAAAACGATTTCGTCCGTTCGTTATAAATTATCAAAATTGAAAGCGTCAAAAAATGGCTTTCAGAGTTTATTCAATTCTGGATTTTAGTTATCTGTTAGAGAATGAGATATGTACGCCCAAAATAACAAGGTTTCCTTACTGGGAAATATCTGTTTTATGGCCCTAAAACACAAAAAAAATTATAAGAAGTGGAAATTTATTAGACTTCATTAATATTTTCGAAATATAATTGACATGGTGACGACGTTATATTCAAAAGAGCGTCTTCAATTGCCTGAGCTGTAAGTAGATTTGCATTGCGACAGCAAAGGACTTCCACGTTCATATTATAGGAATTTTGTGTTCAGCCCATAACTTTGCCCTGTTAAAATACAGGGTTCTCCAACAAGAGGTGTTATTTTGGTATTCAAGAAAAATGACATTCTTTGAGATAAATCATCGGATGTTTATTAGGGTGGAGTGAAATTCAAAAAAAAAGTTAACCTCGGAAAGAGATGTAGTCTGGGGTCCTAATGAGGGGAAAAATAAAGAAAAAAATTTAAAAAAAATTTAGGGGTCGCGCCACTCCCTCGAAATTTGGAAATTATCGCTATTTTGGCGTTGATTTTAGAAAAATCCTAAAAAGTTTTATGTCAATAAATGTTTGCAATAGCGTAAACAATGAAATAAGGGCATGAAAAAATTTAAAAAAAATTTTCTCATTGTTCAAAAATTTCAAAAAGTAAAATAAGTCAAATCGTCCCTTCTTCAGAAAATTGACTGAACAATGAAATCGCCAAAAAAGCTACAAATATTAGTTGATTATCTTCATATTTGCCTCAAATACTTTTGTTTGGGCACTGAACAAGCTCAAACTTTTAAATTTCGAATAAGTTAAGTCGTTAATTTTTAGGATTTTTCTAAAATCAACGCCAAAATAGCGATAATTTCCAAATTTCGAGGGAGTGGCGCGACCCCTAAAATTTTTTTAAAATTTTTTTTCTTTATTTTTCCTCTCATTAGGACCCCAGACTACATCTCTTTCCGAGGTTAACTTTTTCAAATTAAAAAAAAAGCATGTTTTCACTCCACCCTAATGTTTATTTCATAATAAAGAGGAAGGTAACACGTTAATAACGAAAAGCAACACCAGCTAAATGGCAACCAAGACCACGCTTTTCGTGAAATTGTCCATATCCAAATCGCAAAGTTGCTGGCCTATGTCCTCGATAGCATCACGAATTCTATCTTTGAAACAATTTTATTATTTGTGAAATTTAGCCCAAACATGATGAATCAATAAACTATCGCCTTCATCATCGTTGCTCTCAAAATAATGGCATTTCTCTGTTTTTACTGATCATGCAGAAATTCGCTAGATTTTTTCCTTGTAAAAACATCTACTTCGAGCGACATCTTCCAAATGGCTAAGACAATACCATCCCTCTGCCCGATATAACTCTCCTGCATAATTTTTTTGTTTGTGAGTCATTTCATTCTGAATGACGACTTCCTTCTTCAAAACAACATAGCAATTTCAATATTCAAAATCGGCGTCTTATAAATTGTTATTATGGTTCATCCAAAAAAGAACATACCACACTGTTCTGCGCCAAAAGTAATCCAGTAAGTTATTAGTTAGTTTGTTCTCGGTCTAAAAAGACAAAACATCTATTGCTTCACATAAATGTAAATCTTAATGTAATGCCTTATATTTCATAGTACAATTTTCTTTTATATTTATTATACACCGTTCATACAGCTGAATATAAAAATAGAAAAACACAATCAGAGAGACAGCAAACTAAAAAAAAAAAGGCAGACAATGAACAATTTCTGTTTGCCACCAAAAACGAAAATAAAATAAGAGAATTGAAATGAAATGACAGGACGACGGGAACAACAAATTATGCAGTCTGTAATAAACTAGTTAATGTAAAATTTAGCATACTTTTGGGCGCCATAAAAATGAAGAAAAACATTTGCATATTTCTACAGTTTTCCAAGTCTATTTCTCTTTAGATATCAATTTGCATATATATATGTATATACGTGTATGTGTGTGTGTGCGGCTGGATGTGTTGCCAGCAAAGAAGAATATTGAATGGAATTATATTGGCAAAATATCGGGGAGAAGGAAATATGAGAAGACCACATATAAATAGCCAACAGGGCAGATGATATTCCTAAAGGTCAAAGAGAACATTTTCCAGGAAATATTAAAGGTTTTTTTTTTTATGAACACGTATTTGTTCTTCTTGATAATGTTGTTAAAATATATTTTCATGGTGCAAACAAGACCATAAATATTACAATCCCTTGAGGTTAATTGTAAGCAAATAGCTTCCCATGCTTAACAATAGCAATCATTTTGAGTCTATGCCAAGCAAAAAATGAATTGTTTGCTAGTCCATTTAAAAATTGAAATAAATATAAATTGTGTTCTGTAAGATGTTCTTTAACTCTTTCGGCGGCATTGGTTTAATTTTTGTACCATATATTTTCCATATTTTTCGCGACGGTGGTACATTTTTCGTACCACATATGTTTTACGTTATCACTTAAGTCTCAAAGGTTTAAAAATTGAACCGCTCTTCATAACGGGACAATAAAGCAATAATGTTCTCAGAGAAATTTTTGTTTTGTGCAAATTGCGTATTTTATGTACATTTTATGGTCAGTGATGCAACTTTTGTGCAACGCAGTGGATGGTTATTGAAAAAAGAAAAAAAGAATTTTTTCTGAATTTTTTTTAAGTTTTGATCATTTTTTATTAAAATAAAAACATTTAATTTAAAAAAAAAAAAAAAAATTCACTGCTACATAAGGGGGTAAAATTGTTCTTGAATCTTTGCCGCTGAAAGAGTTAAGAGACAGCATATGCTTAAATGGTGTATATCTTAAGACGTCCATATAGAATTTTTAAAATTTAATTTAACATTATAACCAGTGCATAAAATCTTGTATTCAACTAGGAAAAACCAAAGGAGACCAATTTGAGTTGTTTTCGTCTCTCTGCGGGACCATAAACAAAAACTAACAAATCAAACACAATAAACTATTTCACGACCGTCCGTGTTACTATAGGTCATCCGGCATAATTAAGGATTCTAAAGATGTTGGTAACTGTTTTGTTCTCACATAAAGTTCATACTGTTGTACCTCCAGTTATAAATATGCAGCACTGTCTCAGCCTGCCTTTATTTTATAATTTACAGCCTCGAAAAGTAAGCTATAGCCTGATTTAACAGGGAGACCCTAAATGTATGCTATAAACTACTTTCAACTGCATTACCTAAAAGTAAACTACAACGGTATAGGATTTTAGCACAGATTTAATCATCAGCAACTAAAAGTATGCTCTATCCGGATTTGGACAACTTACCTGACAAAAGTATGCTACAAATTTCCAATTTAATTCCTGAAAACATTAACAATTACCGAGGCACTATCTACCATTCCATTGCACACGGCAACGTTTTCATCCTCTTCAATACTTAATGATTACAGGCATGTCCCCGCTGCTCGTATACATTCTCTGTGTCCCTCTTATAGACATTTCAATAACAAGGTCCAATATTTATTGTAAATATTTAATTGCTATTGATGTTTTTCAACTATATGTACAACAGCAACAATAACAACAACGGTACTAAATACATACAAATACTTTTTGTTCGAGTTGATTTTATATTTGCTGTTATTGTTGTTGTAGTTGTTATTATTTTTGCGTAGTGTGCGAAAAAGTTATTGTGTAAACATTTGTCTTTAAAATCTATAAAATATTATAGCTGCCAATGGTAAAACAACAAATTGAATAACAATTTGCCAAGCAAAACTTCGCCAAAGTATGGCAAACTCTCTGTAGTGGGCGGACAGGAGTCTCGTTCAGTCGGTGTGATATGTTTGACAACACAATATTTGATTTAAACTAATATCACTTGTATGAATTGAGTATGGTATGTTTCAAAAATACCAAACAAAAAAAAGAAAAGAAAACAGGATTTGTATAATAAAAAAAAATTGAATTTTGCATGTGACATGTTTATTAATATTTGTGGTGGTACGAATATAAATTCCAAACCTCCCTCGCCAAAAAAAAAAAAAAAAAATAGAATACATAACGATGAGTTATGAAAGAATATAATAATAAAATCTCCACAAAATGATGCGAGTATTAAACAATAAATTGTGGTTTGCGGCCTCAATGTATGCCATCAATGATGCATGCCAAAAAGTATGCAATGCAAATCAGTGAATTATTAACACAAATATAAGCAGATAATTAGTAGCCAACTAACTGTAAGGTCCACTATGAAACAGTCTTTGTCTGCTAATCCTAAAAGTATGCACTGAAAATGTACACAGTTCAGCCTGCCACATTTTTGAATGATCCGCTCTGAAACAACGATTGGGCTAGTGATGCTAAAGGTATGAATTAAAAAATAACTTTACTCTGATCAGCCTGAATGTCTATCCCTAATTAACCCTAATCGTGCCAGGCTTAATTTGCAGAACGCTATATAATTTATAAATCTAAAAATTAAAAAAAATCGAAACGATATTTTTTTAAAGAAAACTATTTAAAGGATGAACATTTATTTAGAAATATCTTTGAATGTCAAACGTTGCTTATTTGTTGCGATGTCTGATAGGGTGACCTCGATGTGCCGCCTCACGTTGTGCTTTGATATATGTATATTCGTATGTGCTTATGTTTGAACTTTGCCCTGACAAGTTACACTACCATATGCCGATATCATCTCTTGTTATCTGCATGTGTATACACATAACATACACAGAATCCTATTTATCATATTATTATATCAGACAACAGGATCAGAGAAAAAGAAAACCAATGTTGCCGATGATGGCGTTGGTGATGTTGATGATTTGGCCTTAGGCAAACATTTAAAATACCGGCACATTTGCCAAATACATAGTATACGACAGAGGAGGATAAGGAAACACAGCATAAGTATACAGTCCTGTTCACAGTTTGATAAAACTTTTGGATAGAGAATTTATTCCGACTAAGGATGTTATCGTCTAATGGAATCACAGTATATGAGTTTGCCCAAAAGTATACGTTGATTTTAAGAAGATAGAAGAGAGTATATATTTTTATAACAACAACGGCAACAACAGGTATTCAGTGCAGTCTTTTGAATATTATTTCGTAAATGGATATAAAGAATAGATTGAACCCAGCAGTCGACTTGTGAGATGTGTGATAGGCTACAGAAACACAAAAAACCCAATATACCTAAATTAATATTAATCATACGCTCCAAATTTAATTTGGAGCGTATGATTAATGTAAATAATTAAAAATCTTTAAAAATTATGCAGAATTTCGCAAGTTTTACATCATTGTCGCCGTGTTGGCCTACACATTGAGTAACAAACAAATATTTAACCCATCGACACACTTTTTCACTTTACTCTCGGACAGTGTATGTCTAAACTTTGGATTGTTCGAAATTCCATAAAAATATGTGACTGACAGCAATTGCATCGATGTGCCTTCTGATGGCAACGTTGCTTTGTCTTGCATTTTCCGTACATTTTACGCACTCATTTCAATGGTTTTCGCACAATCCAATGGTGAAAATCAAATGAATGTTTGGGAATGAACTGTGCCAGTGCAACGACAGCTTAAGTAATTTAGTAATGAAGCGATTTTGCTACCGTATTTTTTTTTTAACATTGACTGTATTTGATTATCTTTAGCCAATGTTTAAAAAAATATATTGTACAAAGTTGCAATTCAAGTCCCATTACAAATTGGACTTTAGTCATTGCATCTGGTACGTAAGTTAATTAATTTGTTGTGTTTTTTTTTTGGTATAAGTTCGTCGAGAAAAGTATGCGCCCAAAGCTATGCTTTTAAATGCTCGTCTATCAACATGGAATGTAGAAGAGTTGTAAATATTTGAGTATACCGGAAATCATATTGTGGAACAACACATCCGAATCAGCGGGGTACGATCATCCGTCATCTCCTCCGTCCAAAAATGATGCGTCCACATATGTATATATCAATACGGAAAGTCGGCTGCACAACAGTGAGCAGTTGTTGAGTATTAGGTAAACGATTTTGCGGAACAACTTGTCTCAATCTGCGGCTTCATCCGACATCCGTCCGTTCGATACACCGGCCCATCCTTCGTCTGATCGCCCGCCTGTGTCTCTGTCTGACCCTACGTTCCAATGTCCGCCCTTTAAATCAAATGTCATTTTAAGCATTTAAATTAATTAAAATTGATCACATGTATTCTGTGCTCCTGTAATTATGCAAGGTTTTTCCCCCTCCTCTGAATGTATGCAACATTTCGCTTTAGATCTCTTACTTTTCAAAGCATTTAATCTGTATTTGATTTTAGGTAAGCTCTTTAGAGAGCGAATTGATCCCTTTGGTAGAGCAATGCATGGGATGTTGACGAGACCATCGAACATCGAACACACATGCTGTAGTCCACCCCACCCCACATCCTTATCTTTGTACAGTTTGTCATCCCTAAAGTATGCTTTGATTTGCATATTTAAACGAATGCTGCTGTTTATCTACTTAGTAAAGCGTATAAATACAGACATGCAGCAACATGTCACATTTCATTTTGAATTTCATTGGAAAACCGCAATATAATCTCCGTCGCCCGCTCTCTCTCCCTCTCCCTGTCCCGCTGTCGTTCACTACAGCTATGCAAATTCATCAATCATTTATGAAATGTATACATGTTTTAGCTCATATGCCATGTGTTTTATGGTTTAGTTGGAAAATCACAATTTTTAAGCGGTTTAAAAAAAATCCAATGAACCAACAAACCCTGCATAAGCAAAACAAAAACACAAATGCAAATTCAGAAACCAAACACTAATAGCATTTTATCGCCAGAGCTGGCTGAAACCGCATCCTTTCCGAGAGCGACCAGAAAAAAAGAACAACACCAAAAATAAATGATCACCACAAAATGCACATTGGTCAAGGATACTTTTGCGTGGTCCGGCCTGAACGAAATGGTCGTATGCAAATGTGACCGACTATCAGAGAATATTTTAATGCCAACCATGAATTCTGATATAATTTATTAAATACTATTTTGTGATTATGGAAGATTTGAAGCTCCAACTGAAAACTTTTCGCCTGACACTTCATTTCGATCCGGTCGTCTCTGGAATTGAATGAGTGCGTGATTTGTAAGCCTTAGCTGTTTGTTCTAGGCATTTGAACATTCAATGGACTGTGGATGTGCCTGTGCCATGGCCATGGCCGCTGTCATTTGTAACCGTTTTAATGGCACTTTTTCTCATGGCTAATATTGTGATTGATAGGACCACAGGGACAATGATGTTGCTGCCGGTGGTGTGGGCGGTGGTGGCGACAAAACCGTAGTTAAGGCTGCCAGCCTAACAACAGGCCATGACAAACGCACCAGCCAGCTGTAAGTTAAAGGCCTACAGCAGGACTTGGTGGGCAAATGAATCAACGCACACTGCTGACTGACACCATGATTGGTGCGGGACACATGTATTCATACCGATCGGCTGGAAAGTTTGCCAACCACTAAGCAAATTATAGGTTCAATGGTAAATGGGGGTTTTATGAAGTCTCCGACTATGCCTGGTATATTTGAGGGATCTCTGCCATGTTATTGTCATGACCATCACCACCCCACGCCCCCGACAAAATCCTGGGGTTGGGAGGCAAAACCAAAATTCACGGTCTACTTGTTTTCTGCAACCGTTGTTTCCGAGTGTTAATGTGTTAAAAACAAACAGCCAAACAGTGTTCAATTTGAATTTGTAATGGCTTGCAAAGCATAATTTTTGGCAAAACCAAACTGTATAGCATACTTAGGGGAGGACGTGTGCCATGGCCAACAAAATTTCTAATGAAGTGTAGGCATAATGGAGTTGATTAAATTCGATTTGGAATGCAGAAAGTGGGCAAAACAAACAAAAAAGTATTGTAAAGCACAACGTAAAGAGTAACATTACAGCATACATTTAGGAGACTTGCAGCAATCAATAATAAATTATGTAGAAACTAAGGAAGTTGATAAACTTCAAGAAATAATTATTAGATCTAAAGCAAAAAGTAATATACTTGAGAGGAGGAAAATCGTTGCATAATTATAGGAACTCAAAATACATGTGGTAAATTTAAACAAAGTTGTTCTACTGTCCCTAGACCTAAAATGAACTAAGTATGAGTAACTCATAAGTTTCAAAATGGGGAGGTAATGTTTGACAGTAGATTTAAAATCAAAATAAATAAATTGTAAAAGTCCACTGAATCCCAGAATTTTTAATGTGAATTAATAAGAATTTTTAATAGTGTCACAGCGTCAGCTTCGGATTTGCGTCCGCTATCGATGAGCAAAATTACAGACAAAAATATTTTTTTTCAAAAATCGCAAATTTGGAAAGGCTAACCCCTTGTCTTTTTTTTGGGCAAAAATATTTTTTTTCTTTTTTTGATAATTGGTTACTGTAGATATTTTGTGCATTCAAAATAAAACATTTATCATCTGAAAACTTTTGGGTTGCTTAACAGGTTTCCAAGATATAAACAAAAAGGTTCATTCTGAATGCATACTTTATTTCGCACGTAAAACCCATTGAAGTAAGCGTAGCTCAATCGATCCGAAGCTTCAATTGTAGTACAGCAATCTAGCTTTAATTTCATAACAATACCACTTTGATTGCGCAAACCAAATGTTTACGCAAACAAATATTTTCCTTCATTTAGTCCAATTTGTCCAATTTCCATGAAATGTTTGTGCAACCAAATGTTTGTGCATCCAAATATTTGCGCAACAAAATGGTTGTGCAACCAATTTGGGCAACTACAGTTTCAAACTGTATCCAGCAATATTTCTAAATAAATATTTCAATATTTCAAATAAAATTTTTAAAAGTCCACTAAATCCCAAACTTTTTAATGTGAGACCAAAAGTGTCACAGCGTCAGCATCGGATTTGCGTCCGCTATCGATGAGCAAAATTACAGGCAAAAATATTTTTTTTCAAAAATCGCAAATTTTGAAAGGCTAACCCCTTGTCTTTTTTTTGGGCAAAAATATTTTTTTTCTTTTTTTGATAATTGGTCACTGTAGCTATTTTGTGCATTCAAAATAAAACATGTATCATCTGAAAACTTTTGGATTGCTTAACAGGTTTCCAAGATATAAACAAAAATGTTCATTCTGAATGCATACTTTATTTCGCACGTAAAACCCATTGAAGTAAGCGTAGCTCAATCGATCCGAAGCTTCAATTGTAGTACAGCAATCTAGCTTTAATTTCATAACAATACCACTTTGATTGCGCAAACCAAATGTTTACGCAAACAAATATTTTCCTTCATTTAGTCCAATTTGTCCAATTTCCATGAAATGTTTGTGCAACCAAATGTTTGTGCATCCAAATATTGGCGCAACAAAATGGTAGTGCAACCAATTTGGGCATCTACAGTTTCAAAATGTATCCAGCAATATTTCTATCTGCAACCAAATAACATTTTTAAAAGTCCACTAAATCCCAAAATTTTTAATGTGAGACCAAAAGTGTCACAGCGTCAGCATCGGATTTGCGTCCGCTATCGATGAGCAAAATTACAGGCAAAAATATTTTTTTTCAAAAATCGCGAATTTGGAAAGGCTAACCCCTTGTCTTTTTTTTGGGCAAAAATATTTTTTTTCTTTTTTTGATAATTGGTCACTGTAGCTATTTTGTGCATTCAAAATAAAACATTTATCATCTGAAAACTTTTGGATTGCTTAACAGGTTTCCAAGATATAAACAAAAAGGTTCATTCTGAATGCATACTTTATTTCGCACGTAAAACCCATGGAAGTAAGCGTAGCTCAATCGATCCGAAGCTTCAATTGTAGTACAGCAATCTAGCTTTAATTTCATAACAATACCACTTTGATTGCGCAAACCAAATGTTTACGCAAACAAATATTTTCCTTCATTTAGTCCAATTTGTCCAATTTCCATGAAATGTTTGTGCAACCAAATGTTTGTGCATCCAAATATTTGCGCAACAAAATGGTTGTGCAACCAATTTGGGCAACTACAGTTTCAAACTGTATCCAGCAATATTTCTAAATAAATATTTCAATATTTCAAATAAAATTTTTAAAAGTCCACTAAATCCCAAACTTTTTAATGTGAGACCAAAAGTGTCACAGCGTCAGCATCGGATTTGCGTCCGCTATCGATGAGCAAAATTACAGGCAAAAATATTTTTTTTCAAAAATCGCGAATTTGGAAAGGCTAACCCCTTGTCTTTTTTTTGGGCAAAAATATTTTTTTTCTTTTTTTGATAATTGGTTACTGTAGATATTTTGTGCATTCAAAATAAAACATTTATCATCTGAAAACTTTTGGGTTGCTTAACAGGTTTCCAAGATATAAACAAAAAGGTTCATTCTGAATGCATACTTTATTTCGCACGTAAAACCCATTGAAGTAAGCGTAGCTCAATCGATCCGAAGCTTCAATTGTAGTACAGCAATCTAGCTTTAATTTCATAACAATACCACTTTGATTGCGCAAACCAAATGTTTACGCAAACAAATATTTTCCTTCATTTAGTCCAATTTGTCCAATTTCCATGAAATGTTTGTGCAACCAAATGTTTGTGCATCCAAATATTTGCGCAACAAAATGGTAGTGCAACCAATTTGGGCATCTACAGTTTCAAAATGTATCCAGCAATATTTCTATCTGCAACCAAATAACATTTTTAAAAGTCCACTAAATCCCAAAATTTTTAATGTGAGACCAAAAGTGTCACAGCGTCAGCATCGGATTTGCGTCCGCTATCGATGAGCAAAATTACAGGCAAAAATATTTTTTTTCAAAAATCGCGAATTTGGAAAGGCTAACCCCTTGTCTTTTTTT
Source organism: Hydrotaea cyrtoneurina (assembly GCA_958296145.1). NCBI lineage: Eukaryota > Metazoa > Arthropoda > Insecta > Diptera > Muscidae > Hydrotaea > Hydrotaea cyrtoneurina. The sequence goes on from OY282514.1 coordinate 86,209,264, forward strand.
TGGGCAAAAATATTTTTTTTCTTTTTTTGATAATTGGTTACTGTAGATATTTTGTGCATTCAAAATAAAACATTTATCATCTGAAAACTTTTGGGTTGCTTAACAGGTTTCCAAGATATAAACAAAAAGGTTCATTCTGAATGCATACTTTATTTCGCACGTAAAACCCATTGAAGTAAGCGTAGCTCAATCGATCCGAAGCTTCAATTGTAGTACAGCAATCTAGCTTTAATTTCATAACAATACCACTTTGATTGCGCAAACCAAATGTTTACGCAAACAAATATTTTCCTTCATTTGGTCCAATTTGTCCAATTTCAATGAAATGTTTGTTCAACCAAATGTTTGTGCAACCAAATATTTGCGCAACAAAATGGTAGTGCAACCAATTTGGGCATCTACAGTTTCAAAATGTATCCAGCAATATTTCTAAATAAATATTTCAATATTTCAAATAAAATTTTTAAAAGTCCACTAAATCCCAAACTTTTTAATGTGAGACCAAAAGTGTCACAGCGTCAGCATCGGATTTGCGTCCGCTATCGATGAGCAAAATTACAGGCAAAAATAATTTTTTTCAAAAATCGCGAATTTGGAAAGGCTAACCCCTTGTCTTTTTTTTGGGCAAAAATATTTTTTTTCTTTTTTTGATAATTGGTCACTGTAGCTATTTTGTGCATTCAAAATAAAACATTTATCATCTGAAAACTTTTGGATTGCTTAACAGGTTTCCAAGATATAAACAAAAAGGTTCATTCTGAATGCATACTTTATTTCGCACGTAAAACCCATGGAAGTAAGCGTAGCTCAATCGATCCGAAGCTTCAATTGTAGTACAGCAATCTAGCTTTAATTTCATAACAATACCACTTTGATTGCGCAAACCAAATGTTTACGCAAACAAATATTTTCCTTCATTTAGTCCAATTTGTCCAATTTCCATGAAATGTTTGTGCAACCAAATGTTTGTGCATCCAAATATTTGCGCAACAAAATGGTAGTGCAACCAATTTGGGCATCTACAGTTTCAAAATGTATCCAGCAATATTTCTATCTGCAACCAAATAACATTTTTAAAAGTCCACTAAATCCCAAAATTTTTAATGTGAGACCAAAAGTGTCACAGCGTCAGCATCGGATTTGCGTCCGCTATCGATGAGCAAAATTACAGGCAAAAATAATTTTTTTCAAAAATCGCGAATTTGGAAAGGCTAACCCCTTGTCTTTTTTTTGGGCAAAAATATTTTTTTTCTTTTTTTGATAATTGGTCACTGTAGCTATTTTGTGCATTCAAAATAAAACATTTATCATCTGAAAACTTTTGGATTGCTTAACAGGTTTCCAAGATATAAACAAAAAGGTTCATTCTGAATGCATACTTTATTTCGCACGTAAAACCCATGGAAGTAAGCGTAGCTCAATCGATCCGAAGCTTCAATTGTAGTACAGCAATCTAGCTTTAATTTCATAACAATACCACTTTGATTGCGCAAACCAAATGTTTACGCAAACAAATATTTTCCTTCATTTAGTCCAATTTGTCCAATTTCCATGAAATGTTTGTGCAACCAAATGTTTGTGCATCCAAATATTTGCGCAACAAAATGGTTGTGCAACCAATTTGGGCAACTACAGTTTCAAACTGTATCCAGCAATATTTCTAAATAAATATTTCAATATTTCAAATAAAATTTTTAAAAGTCCACTAAATCCCAAACTTTTTAATGTGAGACCAAAAGTGTCACAGCGTCAGCATCGGATTTGCGTCCGCTATCGATGAGCAAAATTACAGGCAAAAATATTTTTTTTCAAAAATCGCGAATTTGGAAAGGCTAACCCCTTGTCTTTTTTTTGGGCAAAAATATTTTTTTTCTTTTTTTGATAATTGGTCACTGTAGCTATTTTGTGCATTCAAAATAAAACATTTATCATCTGAAAACTTTTGGATTGCTTAACAGGTTTCCAAGATATAAACAAAAAGGTTCATTCTGAATGCATACTTTATTTCGCACGTAAAACCCATGGAAGTAAGCGTAGCTCAATCGATCCGAAGCTTCAATTGTAGTACAGCAATCTAGCTTTAATTTCATAACAATACCACTTTGATTGCGCAAACCAAATGTTTACGCAAACAAATATTTTCCTTCATTTGGTCTAATTTGTCTTATTTCAATGAAATGTTTGTTCAACCAAACGTTTGTGCAACCAAATATTAGAGCAACCACTTTGCGCAACTACTACACCACAACGCCAGCTCCATTACCTGTAGTACTTTGATACCTTCGCCAAAATAAGAGGCATTTTCATTGAAGGCTTATCTACTTTTCTTACCATTTTCCAGGCGAAACGATGTTGTCCGTGTTTTTGTGATTTTTTGTTGGTTCGCATAAAATGTATGAAGAACTTCCATCAGAAAAGCTAATTTGAATTTATAATTATTTACATAGCATATTTTTGTCAGAACACATTTTGTAGCATACCTTTAGGAATATGACAAAATAAAAAAAACAACTAATTGCTAATGAGCACGATAACAAAACAGATTAAATTATTTTCTGCTGTTGGGAGGAAAAACTAAAACTTTAAAAAATTGAAATTATAGAACGCACTATAAATAATAATTGAAAGCATAATTTTAGGTTGATATTGTAAAGTTTAACATGATTTCCTTATTAATAGCTATTATTGAAACTGATAATGTGTGAAAAGTCGACAGGAAAGAAATAATAAACATTCTCCTTTTCTAAACACAGTTCATTAGAAGTTTAAATAGTGTATATGTACTTGAAGACAGAGAGAAGCGAATGATTGTAAATTTAATGCTGCGTTCATATTAATTTTGGCTGTGATATTCGTTTGGAAAAATAATATTAACTGCCTGTTTCCATACAAATCCTCAGTATTGGAAGTGTTATAAAATGGGTTTCAACGAACGAACAAATTCGTTTTATGGAAACAGACAGTAAATATTGTCGCAGTCTGTTTTTCCTTTTCACAGAAATGTGTCACTTTATATTGAACAGCACACACGAGCAATTTCAACAAATGTACCTACTCAACCCCATTCGTGCATACGCTGAGGCGACTAAACCCTAAATGCTAGATTTGTGATTGATTGATATATGGTCTCAGTAGATCTGCGAAATTGTCAAAACCAAAGTGTCAGTCATGTGTACATTGTGCAAATAAATCATTGCATACTTTTGGCGTTGTCACAATAAATACAAAGTGTGACTTCCGAAAAGTATGCTCCGATTTCTACAAACAATGTTTGAATTAAAAAGAGTTTTAAACTTAAAACTGACAGCTAATAAAGTATGGATGTAAATATCAATTCATGGAGTTGCAAAGTATCAAACGTTTCAAAAACGAAACAAATCCCTGAGAAAACATTTAGGGTGATACAATGATTGATTGATGATATGGTAAATTTCGTTGCCTAGTTCTGGGCTTGAGCATTTTTGTTTCCGTTTGGTTAAATAGTCAACTATCCAGATGAACAACGATAAGGCGTTGCCCAAGTAAATATAATAAGTTCAAACCCAAATGTCTGGCACACTTTTGGAGTAATAAATCACATACCAAAAAATGTAATGCACACTCTATGGTTACATTTAATAAAGTCTAGCATACATTTGTGCCTGCCCTTCATATTGTTGGCTTGCAAACATATCTCACATAAAAAGCATTGCCTACTGCTAGGAGTTGTCGTCACCTACTGCGAGGCCACAGCCATACCCTTTGCAACGGGAATAAGTCATAAATTCTGTAGTCTCCTGACGGCTTGTTACTTGCAATTTTACAATTTTCTCCTTTCCTATTTTCGACATCCCCTCCACATATTTCTTGTTTTTACTGGCTACTGGTCAGACCGGAAATTAACAGCAGTTGTGCAATTTCGCATTTATATGAATATAAAAATAACTCAAATAAGTGTATTCGAGTGAAGGGGATGGTATCTGGTGCATATCTGCAATATTTTTGAAAGGAATCTGAAGTGGGCGGCAGGGACTGGTCGTTGATGTTCTTGGGTGGATGTAAGGATGCAGTTAAATTAATTTGTTTTTTTTTTCGCCCCCAGATATGACAAGATATTTTCATAATTTTAATTTATGCTTTTTACTTCATATTTTTTATGAAGCAGTTTTAAAGTTTTTGAAAGAAAACTTTCGCAAGCTTGAAAACGGGTGGCCAAGTTATGAGACATTTTCAAATTACTCTAAGTGTTATCGTTGAATTACTAGTAGGCAATAAAGCGAATTAAGAATGCATTGATTCTGTTGCTTTCATTAGAATTCGGATTCAGATACTTTCTATTATGGAGGTTTTCCACAAATATTGTACATTTCAAATAAACGGTTTTTAAATACGAACAAGTTGATTAATTTTGTTTTCACAAAAACCGATAAAATTATATTTAATTTATTTTGACTATTTTGTAATAATATCCATACTTCAGGTTATGTTCATTTCTGTTTGTTATTTAAATAATTGCATTTCATTGTTATGAGATCTTATCAATATACATACATATTTATTACTACAAAATAGTTTGGGAGTATAAGATTTTAATACAAGTTTACTTACTAAGCGATTTGGTATTCCAATTCATCTACTCACTAAAATCAAATACAAATTACATATTTTTTCTTAAATAATCTCTAATATGCAATAGCCGTTTCATAAAACCGGTTTTACAATAAACCGATTAATTTGTTTTGAAATTGGGATTCAGAGACTCTTCAAGTTTTATTATACAAGTTATTCCAACACCAGGTTCATACCTTCGGTTTTACAACAAACCGATGAATTTGTATTTGGAAAAATTCAGAGAATCTCCAATAAGTTTTTCGAAAACCGGTTTCATAACTTCAGTTTTACAACAAACCGATTAATTTGTATTTGGAATTAGTTAGATGCTCTCTAAGCGAAAATGCTAATTATAGTTTTTTTTTTTTAAAAATATTGTACATTTTAAAAACCGATTAACATTTTATTTGATTTCGAATTAAGATAGTCTATAACAACAAATTCAAACTATACAGGTTCTCTGAACATGTTGTATATTTAGTTTCAACCCGGTTCACAAAACCGGTTTTACAATAAACCGATTACAGTCAAACTTCCATAACTCGAACCACCATTATTTCGTAGAAAAGTTTCACTTACAGAGACTTTGAGTTATGGAATTACTTATAAAATTGTTTAAGGTGAATTTTTCTACTTAAGTGCCACTAGAAGTGCTTCGACTTAAGGAAGTTTCACTGTAATTTGTTTTTAAATAGGGATTTCACGATATACCTAAGGGACTGAGAATTTTCTCCGCTTATGAGAGGTGTCCGCAAGGAGGAGAGTACACTGTATACAAGTTTTATCCAAATATTTTGTTTTTAAATTGGGATCTAACGATATTCTTTTAAACAAGTTTTCCAATTATACAATTTTTTTCAAAAACATTGTCCACTTTAACACCGTGTTCATAAATCCGGCTGTACAATTAACCGAATAATTTGTATTTACATTTGGTTTAGATGCTAATTTCTTTTTGAATACGAATTCAGATACTTTCAATTAGGGAATATAAATTATACGGTTTTTCTTTACAATAATGCGGTCTGTAGGGTCTATCAAATGCCCATAATACAGGGGGCTGCTGAATGTTGCTTCGGTAGTACTGTTTCGATCAATGGACACCATTACTTCAAGATGTTGAAGGAGTTTTCCTTTACTGAAATGCTTCCAAAGAGAATCCCTCTTAAAACTGATGGTGTAGCGTGTCACATAGCCAGTCCAGTTATGCCAGATTGCAACAAATTTTCCTCAATATCAGAAACTTCACATTTTGTTGGTTTCAAGGATACTTGATCTGACTGCCTCTCCGATTTTTTTCAAGCGGATGATTTAACGCAATGCATTCGAACCACAATTGTCTGCAACTCTTCAGGCTGCAAATGGATAAGATGTTGATTAATATTTTTAAAAAATTTGAAAAAGATTTAATGAAGTTGTATTTGTTTTCAGTTAAACAAAGTGAATGTAAATTAAAAGAAAGTTATTTGTATTTCTTAATGTATCAGTCACACTGTATATGTTTTCCACAAATATAGTCCATTCCATTTATAATGTAAATTTGATGATATCGTGGAGCCGATACTGTGCATCTGTGCACTGACCACAGTTTCCCACAAAAAATACCAACAGACAAACTCATTGTCTTATCTCCGAAAATACACTTATCTTTATCCACGTTGGAAACTATGGAAAACTTATATTCAAAGTGCTATGCTGTTGAAATTTCGCTAATTGCAGGGTTGACTATTAAGGGGGTTTGTTTTTGTCCTTTTGAAATGCTCCTCTATTATTCTGTATATCCTCATTAGAGAATTTAAACACTTTGTTTATGGCTTCAAAAAAAAAAAACGACGCTTTTATAGTTCAGTCATCTTAGAGATTGCAATAGCAAAAGCTTTCAACTAAATGGAAAAAGTTTATGGTTCATTACGCTCATATTAACATTTTTAGGATTTGTGAATAAAAAGCGGCGAGGCAATGCTGTGAATTACTGTGAAATCCTAAAATGCAAAAACTTATTACAAACATGATGCTATCGCACACAGATAATAAAAATTTAGTGAGTTATGGCCATGGTGATGCTAGTGGGGTTCACACTGTAGGATTTATGTAGACATAAGTAAGAAAAAAGTCTGTATTTGTGAGTTTGTCGAATTTCCTCCAAATGTTTGCCAAATTCCATAGTGTGCACACCCCTTATAATGATGACCCCGCTAATAATGATAAACAACAACTCGCTTCTTTTATGTTGTCCATAAACGCGTAACTCGCGTAATTTGAATAGATTCCACTTTCATTTTTTACAAACTACTAAAATCCCAAATGTTTTTGTTTTGTTTATTAACCTTTTGCTCTACATAAAATTTCATCATAATATCCTAAAACACTTCACTGCTTGTCCCAACAAATATGATGGGCTTAGGGGACAGTTTCCATCCGAATCAACTAAATAAAGTTCACAGTTTATTCCGTGTACTCGTCTATTGATAAACAAACTATTATAGTTTGATAGGAGCACAGAGTTTTACGTTTTTTTTTTTTTTATTTAGTTTTGATTAAGTTTATATAGAACAAGTGGCGTCTCGTTTGCTAATATTGCCCCGGTCATTGAGAAGAGGATATCAAACAGAAACACAACGAGTGCAGGGCAAAATGTTGCTTTAACTAAAATAAAAATAAAAAAAACCCCGCACACACATAAACAATTAAAATGAAAGAGAGAAACAAAACAAAAAAAACGTTGTACACAAAGCGAGAAAGAGAGTTAGTGAAGCGCAGCTTGATGAAACATAACAAACAAAATAATAAAAAAAAAGAAAAGGAAAGGAAAATGCAATAAAACGGGCAAAGGGAAATGAAACCATGACAACTTCCGCTTTTGTGATTCATAGAACTAACGCAAAGCTAACCTGAATGAAAGGTATGGTCGGTTAGCTGGCCGGTTGGCTGTGTGAAAGATGCAGAAGACGGTGTATTTGTGTTCTCACTTGTGTTTTCATTAAATTGTTCATTTGAACTCGGGGCGCTTGAGTTATACTTGTACAAATTTGATTTTGTTTTTCATTAAATCTTAGTTTTTTTTATTAGTAAATAGTTGGGAACATTATTCTGGGAAAGTTATTAACAACAAGTGTCTGAAAGTAGGCAGTGGATTTCTTAGGAGAGTTATTGAGGGAAAGTTTTAAACAAAAAGTGGCTTCAAAGTCGGCACTGGATATCTTAGGATCGTTATTCATGGACAATTATAGACAAAAAGTGTCTGAAAGTAGTTAGTGTATATCTTAGGAGGAAAATTTATAATCGAAAAGTGCCTGAAAGTAGGCAATTGATATCATCGTAGCGATATTCAGGGAAAGTTAATAAAAAAAAAGTGTCTGAAAGTAGGCACTGGATAACTTAGGAACGTTCTTCAGGGGAAATGACTAACACAAACGGCCTGAAAGTAAGAAGTGGAAGTCTTAGGAGCGTAATTCAGGGAAAATTAATTAAAAAAAAAGTGTCTGAAAGTAGGCAATGGATATCTGAGAAGCGTTAGCGAGGGACAATTGTAAACAAAACCATTGCCTAAAAGTAGGCAACGGATGTTTGATGAGCGTATTCAGGGGAAATGATTTAAAAATATCCGTATTTTTCTGTATACATAGGGCATATATAGTCACAGTAAAAATCGTTGCAGATTTATGAAAGATGGAGGCCATGTGTGATAGGTACTATATGCGACAAACCCAGGATCAGCTTCTGGTAAAAATATTACAACACTCTTCTGCGGAGGTTATCTACCTAGTAAATACAATAGATTTGATGAAGAGAGAGGGTACAGTCGTGCGAAGAGAGCTTTAATAGAGCTATTATTCCTTCCTTAAGCTGTATAATGGTTTATTAAGGGGACTTCACTCACACTGTGTAGAAAATATTAAGGGACTGCACTCACACCGACCTATACACCCCTTATGTAGACAGTACCATTATCCATTCGGAGCATTTACTTTAAATCTGCTCAAAGCTAACCGACCGTTGTATACTTCAATTTCCTTGCAAACTCACGTCTCAAACAGTTGGTACGGATGGGGGTAAATCATAAAATGAACACAATTTTATGTGTATTATCCTTTGCCCTTAAGATCACAAACCGAGAAAAAGTATAAAATAATATAATAAAATCAACAATTCATAACATGTTGCCTACATTGAGGTTTGCGCCTTATATTTATCGTTAACTTGCAATACCAAACATGTTGCCTACATTTAGGCACAAAAAAACGAAGCCAACCGCCACAAACGAATTTTACAAATTCCTTAACAATTTCCCGAAATTAAACAAAATATATAAAACATAAAATAAAAAATAAAGTGAAACGCATACCGAATACAATTACCTTGAAAACTCATTTGCAATAAGAACAAAACGAAAGAAAAAAACGGAAAAATGCAAAACTCCATTAACATAAATTCCATTTCATATTTACATAAATGTGAAGCGCATATATAGAGAGCAACGAATACAAATACATACATAGATATGTGTGTTGCCAATGGTATATATTACAATGTAACTTGTTTTTCCTTTCTTCGGCAGCTTCCTATTTTGTATAGACTCAGCGGGTAACATTTCACATACATATGTACATGATATGACGACAACGACCCTTTCAACGCTCACATACCAAAACAAAACGAAAAACGCACACAGGACCTCAACAGGCTTTAGATTTTTTACAAAATCCCGATATATAAATGCATGTTTACATACATACTGATATTACATTGTGTGTGTGTGTGTGTGTGGGTGTAGCCCCTAAAGATATACTACACAGTGATGAGCCTAAAAGTATACTTTAATAAACCTTTATGTAAGCACAAGCAGTAGCCAGTAATAGCAGCTCGATTCCATCTCTCACCGCATGACTCTCTCCCCTCTTTCTCCGACAGTATCTCATGGCAATAGAGCAACAAGCATTATATTTCTGATATACAGTGGTTTACGGTGACCCCAATTATGTAGAATTTATGTCCCAAAAATACTAAATTGATTGGCATAATAAGTACCGGGGAGTATCAGAAGACCGGGGAGTATCATATGTAATTTTTGGTTTGCAGAACACATTTTCTGTTAGCGATCAACGAAGCGATCATACATACCAGCTCATTTTGTTGTGTGGTTCATGCAGTCACTTGCATCGGTGAGTGGCTCGTGGTTCCGGTCACTTCAGTAGCTTCATTCGTGTCGTTTGGGTATTCATCAACTAGTATCGGTTAAGGATATAACATCGTTGAACGACAGCCCATGTTATGTGTATGGTGGTGTGTTTTCTAATCACACATTAAAACCAGTTTCTGTAAGATACAAATCTTTTAAATGTCGGCAGGTTTACATACGAGTAAGAGAGTAGTCTCCCAGTCCTATAAAACTTACCAAAGAAAAAAACGTTATCACTTCGGTGCGGGTTCTATGCAGTAGCTCCCGATAAGTGAGTGTTTCGTTCCATTGTATGTTGAGGGGAAAATACATAAGTATTTATATCGGAAGTCGCACTGAGCACTGCAAGAAAAAGAACAAAATGAATACTAATTTGTGAGGCAGCTGCAAGTTTTTATATCAAATAATATCGTAACTAAAGTCAAACGTTTTTCTTTGAACAGACATGTGCTTAATGTTATGATCTGCAAAACTTCACATATAGATGTCGCCACTAAATACCTAAATCAAAGACCTACGTCAAAATCACTTTCATGACATTGTTTAAATCCGAAAATTCTTGTCTACTGTCAGTTAATGAATATATACAATTTGTTGATAGTTTTATCCCACTGTATTATATTTGTTGTGTTCTCTCTCTCTCCCTCTTCATCTCTGTAACTGTCTGTCTCTATGTGCCGGAGGAAATCTGGGAATGCCGGGGGAAGGATATTCATAAAAATTATACATGTAAATATGTTAGGGGTTTTGTGTGTGATGAGAGCCGGTCCCGCCTTATCTCCTCCTCCTCCCGCAGTGCCGCCACCCATAACACCCACTACCAATCTACTTGATAGGCTTTTGGCCTCGTTAAACGATGTCAACTTTAGCATATGCACAAATATGTGCGTGTGTAGTTGAGTAGTTTTCTTAAATACACGTATCAAAATTCAACTCGCTTAACACATTTTTTTTAACCACCCTCTCAAACCCCAACATTTTAGCCACCATCACAACTCATCATCCTCTGCGGTGCCACAACACTTAACCATGTTTTTTTTTTGTTCAAATACATAAAACGACCTTCTAACCTCTCACTGTGGCCTCCGTCAATCCCTTCGCAACTACCCCTTTAGCCTCGATTTTTTTTTTATTATCTTGACTTCTTGCATTTAATGCATTTTTTTCTTGCAATCTCGTTGGGTTTTTTTTTGCATAATGTGTTTTTTTCTCTCAGTTTTGTATTTCAATAGACGGTTTTTTGCCTTTTGGCTAAATGTTGCATAAATTACAATAACAAAAGGACACCGAAGAAGAGGAAGAAAAAAATACGAAAGATATTGCGAAAAAGAAACCAAATGACTTACGCACAGTGTCTTCACTTCCTCGGCTGCATTCAGCTGCCTGGAGAAGGCTGGCACTTCTTCACCAAGACACAGCATTCGTTTGTCATCATTTTAAAAAAAAAAGAACAGAAAAAAGTCAAATTGCACATTTTCTTCGTCGTGTCTGTGTGTGTGTGTGGTTCTGCAATTTTCACAATTGTACAGATAACAAATTGTAATCTGCACAAAAGCTTCGGGTTGAATGTGTCCAGAAGAAATGAATTTGTGCTCTTAAGAAATTATTGTTGTTGGACATTTCATTGAAAGTCATTTCATTTGGAAGAAATGTAACATATTTTTGGGCTCAATTCATAAGATACACACACACTTCCAAAAAGTAGTCTTTTCACTCATTAAACAAAGGAGGACCCAAATGTTATGATATATTGAATTTCTTCTCCCAGGGCATGAAGGTTAAGACAAAGTTTAAGAAAATGACAAAAAGCTAATTTAGAGAAAAAAATAAATATTAAATAGTTCGGAATGGAGGTCAGCAACTAAAGACTACTAAATGTAAGACTGAGGTCATAGACCTACATCATAAATTAATGGAAATATGTGAATAATCCATGATAACAATTACACATTACATTGCCTCCTGTTTGCCTGTTTTTCTTAGGCCATGCCATTAAGAACATTTCCCCACTGAATTGAAATTTGATTTAATCAAGTTCTAAATTCAATTAACAACACTAAATTCACAATATACAGACAAATTTAGCTATTTTCTAAATATTAATTTCTATTCTAATAAAATTTTTTTCCCCCATCAAATTAACCATTTTAATATTCTGCTCATTAAAGCAAAACGTCTTCCATGTTTTAAGGCCTATTTTCTGATAAACATTTATGAATGACCAGTTATTGATAGAAACGAAAGCCCAGACAAACGAATGGTACCGACATTTACTTCAATGACTATCCCATTGAGCCTAAATGTAAGTACAATATGAAACATATCTCTCTCCACCCCCCAGGACATGCAATAGCCATAGAGATGGGATTTACTGTCAGCAGCAAATGTGGTAATGAAACGCTTTCACAGAACTCAAGGAAGGGCTAAATGAATGTTTGCACATACGAATTGCAAATAATTTTTGGGTGAAATTCTTTGAAATGAAAAATTGCCAGAAATATGTACTTGACCATATTGTAAGAGTAGATTTTTGTGATTTTGCCAAATCAGCCCAAAAGGAAACATTACGCCTCCCGGCTGTTGTACTCGTAGAAGTTTAAAAGGGTATTGAATTCTGTGAAGAATTTCACATTCATATGATTTCATCCTTTGATAGTAGAGTTAACCGAAGCTGAACTATGTTTTTAGGATAGGAGTTGTTCGTTAAGGTTGGCTTTAAATTAACCCTTGAACCATTAGAAATGGCCTTAATGGTTAAAGGGTTAAAAAAGGATAGATCTAAGATTATAAAAAAAAACTAAAGCAGGACTTTAACTCACCGGACAAAATCTCACATTGCACATTGGTTTATTGTAAGGAACTCTCTCTCTCTTTTGACTCACGATTGGGCTCTGTAATAAAAAAAATGGCAATTACTCTCTTTTACAATCGGATTGAAAATAAATTGTGTAATGAAATGTTTTAAAATTCGCAATAATCGCAATAATAGTCTATTTAAGAAACAAAAAAAAACACTAAGCGTCCCGGTAGGCGAGTTGGTAGCGTGCTTGCTTATCAGCGTGGGTGGTGTGGGTTCGATTCCTACCAGAGGCTTTGGTCTGTCGCTAGCCATATGGTATGTGTCAACGGGTTTATCTTTGGATACAAAGATAGAATATAAATATACGTTGTTTTGTAATTAATAGTAAACAAAATAAATACGCAAACAAAATTAGTAAATTATGATTTTCGACCTTTAGAACTTCCGCTAGAAAATTTTGGGAATTGAAAATGATCGCAGCATATAACTCGCAGTAAATTAATAATAGTCCTAAAGTCTGGCCTTAATTTGATACTGATCTCATTTCGATACCTTAGGCCTTTGCTGAAAACTTGGCTAATTAGTTTCAAGTGAGTTTTGAATCTCTAATTCTAAAAAAACATTTTCTGAAACCAATTTCTCCCAAACTATTTGTTCAATTTAAAAAATGGAAAGAAGGTCTCATTTGGATTGAGGTCCGCTATGCATGAGCGTAATTTCAACAAAATCTATTTTTTGAAAAAAATTCAAAATTTTAATGGGTTAACCCCTTTGTTGTTTTTTTGGTCAAAAATATTTTTTTTCGAATTTCCAAATCTTTTGCATTAGGATGTATTCTACCTTCAAAATTATGTAGTTATGACCACATAAAGTTGATATAACATTAGCCATTACAGATAAATAATAAAAAAATACATTTTGAGAGGGTATTGCCGGATACACAATAAGTCCTATGGAAAAGTTCGTAGCACATAACTCTCAGCGGGGTAATACTAGTCCCAAAGGGTAACATTAATTGTATACCTTACTTGTGGCGATACCTTAGTCCGTTGCTGAACAATTAGCCAATTACTTTCACGTTTGTTTCGAATCTCTAATTCTAAAAAAAAACATTTTCTGAATCCAATTTCTCCCAAACTATTTGTTTAATTTAAAAAATTAAAAGAAGGCCTTGTTTAGATTACGGTCCGCTATGAATGATGAAAATTTCAACAAAATCTATTTTTTGAAAAAAATTCAAAATTTTAATGGGTTAACCCCTTTGTTGTTTTTTTGGTCAAAAATATTTTTTTCGAATTTCCATATCTTTTGCATTTGGATGTATTCTACCTTTTAAAATTATGTAGTTATGACCACATACATTTTATATAACACTAGCCATAACAGATAAATGGTCATAAAATAAATTTTTAGAGTGCGGAAATGATCAAACCATACAACTCTCCAACTCCCAACCATACAACTAGCAAATTATCCAATCTAGATCATAAACCTTTTAAGTTCCATGGATTCGCCATAATCTATCCTTCAAAATATTTCAAATAAATGAATCCTAAACGTATGAAGCTTTATTTCAATCATTTTTGTTTTTCACTGAAAACGTCATTTATTTTCCTTGTTATTTAAGATGATTTCTTTGTTTTTTTTTATAAAAGGAAAATAAAGGAAACAAAAATATGACGAAATAGTGAATTTTTTTTTGTTTCAAAATATTTCAATTAAATAAAACCTAAAAGTATGCAGCTTTTTTTTTACTATTTTTTTTTTCTTTTTATTTAGGAAGATTTTTTTTTTTTTTTTTTGACTAAAATCTTTGTCAAATCATACGGAAATATGACGAAATAGTGAACGGTTTTTTTTGACAAAAAAAGTAAGCTTAAAAATATTTCAAACAAATAAAACCTAAAAGTATGCAGCATTTTTTTTACTAGTTTTTTTCCTTTTTGTTTAAGATGATTTTTTTTCGACTAAAACTCTTAGTCAAATTAAACGGAAATATGACGAAATAGTGAGTTAAAATTTTGCTTTAGTTCAATTCGAACAGCATCGACCACGTTCGATTACATTTCCAAATTATATCAATGACCAATGTTTTCCATAGAAAGAAAATATTTACCCAAAAATCTGCTTCAGTTTCTACTACTTCACATTTTATGGTTTATTTATCCACCAGAAAGTATGCTTCACGTGTTTTCAATCAAATAAAATCCTAAAAGTATGCAATCTTATTTCAATATTTAATTTGTTTATGCAAGGCGACTATTTGTTGCCCTTCTTTATGTTTTATATTATTTTATTTTGTTTTCTACGAAATGTTTATCTTATTTACATTTCCAAATTGTTGTCCTCAGACAGAACAGCCATAGTTGTGATACAGGAAGTCTAAACAAGTTTTGAAACTGACTCATACAATCTATATTCATTTACAAAGCTGAGTTAATCATCCTCACACTCAATGGTGTATGATAATGTCAGTTATGCTTACTACCCATCCTTATTTACTTATTCTCATGGAAAATTTTAAAATAAGGCTTAAGTAAACAGTAAAAAAAATGCAATGCCTCAAAGTAGGGAATATAATGGTAAATATTTGTCAACTAATCGTTAGGTTCATATTATGAAATATTTAAATTGCTCTTAAAATAATTGCAAAAAAATACAATAACAATTAAACGACTGAAGCAATGAGTAATGAGGAAAAGTAAACACTTAAGGAATATTAGGGCTACATTCCACAGGGACTGACTATTGTTTGTTCTTTTAGGTCTACAATTTGTGACAACCTTAAAGAATTCAGCAAATTTTATTTAAATAGACGGAGTTGTTGAACAAGTATAATGAAATTGTAAGTACTTTTGGGCGCTGTGTCAGAATTTTTAATGCATTCGTTTAGACAACAGATTGTGAAGGACAATTAATTATACAACTTGATAATTAAACTAGCTGCTAAAGGCTTCAGCATGTAGTCATTAAGACATTTCGCCCAGACATTTGTTGACATGCCTTACTGCTCTCCAAACATTGACATTACTTGGGGTTTAGCCGGCCCCAACAACATATGAGTGCTTTTATAACAAAGAAAAGCCGGAGTGGCATGCTTTAATTATGCAATTATTATTGTGTAATGGCACATCACAGAGCCTAGCCGCATTAAACGAACCAATTTACCAATTACCTAGAGTCTTTTGATAATACTCGCCAGTCGCCAATGGAAAACTTTTCGACAGAATTTGAATTTATGCGCCATAGCTGGGGGAACATAACCTTCATTGTAATTTATGGTCCATAGCACGCATGATCTGGAACAATGCACGCGCTCTGTTTGCCTCCCTGGCCATAGCCAGCCAAATTGTCAATTAACGCTGTAGGTTATGTCTGGCATAATGTTGAAATTAAGTTTAATTTATGAAATTGTTGGTGCAAGAGCTCTGCGAATTAATATTTTGAGCTTAAATTCATTACAATTCCTGCCACTAAAGCGTTAGCCACTTTGTTTTTAGTAATTTGCTCCTACGCCTTAAAGTAGGCTTTGGCATTTCAATAGAACTACTGGTATTAGCACGTTGTATGAACATCGACGTGTCGGCATACCTTTCAATATTAAACAAACAACAACAACCAAACAAACATATTCAAAACAAAACAAAAAAGTATTTGAATTTGTTTGTTTTGCTTGTGTGTAAGTTGTTTGTTTTTAATTTAATGAAATATGCATGAACAATTTTTGTTTGAGGATTAGCATACCGAACTATACTAGAATTTTACCGAAAGGCATATTTTTAGGCTGGCAATTTTCGGTGCTTTCAGTGTTGAGCATTTTAAGTGGTTTATTTTTTATTTTGGTTTTTTTCTGCACAAAAAGCTTAGAGGAATTTAAACCTAGAAATGAATATGTAAACTCCCACAAACAAAAACTCATTATTTTCCATAACACCGGAAATATACATACATATGTGAATGGTGAAACTTTTCTATTGTTTTCAGCATTAGACAAGATTACCATTCGATTTATAAGAACAAACGGGAAAAAAGAAATTTATTATTTAAAGGAAATAATAAGGAATAATACGCATAAAGTAGGGTGAAAGCCTCAACTTTCTAAGATTGTACAACTCCCAAAAGAAGGCAACTGTTGAGGGGATTGTTTAAGTTTAGTTGAGAGCTGCTTCTTACTATTTTATACAGTAATTGTAAGACTGATCCAACATTTAATAAACCTACTATTTCAGTCAATCGTTTAATAGATTTAGCTCCTAAAAACATGCTATAGTTTTTTTTCCTATTATTTCTCTGAGAATATGATTTTAAATAACCAAATTCAATGACAATTCATCGACAAAATCGACTTTACAATCTCCAGCTTATCCTCCGTCTCTCCACACGAACTGTATGCTGTTAGTTTCTCTTTCATACAGAAAATCATGAACATCCAATCTTCGAAGTTCCCATAACATATGATTAAATACCATTTAATCTTTAGTTTCTCCAATAAAAGCAAATCCCCAAAAGTCTGCAATATTTATGGCTGAACAACAGTCGGTCGGTGTGTGTTGGTCGTTCGACATACCTACGAACAATGCTGATTTCCCCATCTAACGTACGAATGTAGGTCTTGCTTTTGGCTGTGGAAGATATTTTCCAATTGACAGTTTCATTTATTGGCAAAAAGTGTAAGAGAAAGCGAAAACTACCAAACATACCAACTACACAGACGTACGTACAGTATACAGGCACTTCGATTTGCCATATTATCTGCACCAAAATAATTTTTAATATCTTTACATATACGTAAAGACAGGCGGACGGACAGACACACGCCAATTCGTATACGGCATCTTTACACTGGCACATGAAATGACACAGCCAAACAAACATGTTGGCAATAACGAAACATTACTTTCAATTTCCCCGGAGTATAGAGTGCCAAAAGGGAGGAAACACAACGGCAAGTGCAAAGACAGACATCGCACGAAAGAATGCCTGAAAAAAGAACAACTAAATTCCAATAGAATTGAAAAAGGAAATTTGAACAAAATCACAAACATTTGACGACTACGCTGGGCTTTATAAAAACATAGTATACTTTCAGGCAAGAACTTGAATCGAAAGAATAAAAAAATAATTTAAGGAAACGATTGGAAAAATCAATAAATGATTTCGTCTATCGATACGTTTGTGGAATTATAAATGTCGATTTATTTTTGTACTCATGGCCCACCCGCCCTTTACCCCTGTAAGTAGGCTTTGCTGTGTTTGTTGTGTGCGCCTCTGTTAGTGATACAGGGGTCGGCAGACATTGAGTTGAAAATTCAAATAATTTAAATGTCAGTCCTGAGAAACAATATAACTTTTATAATATATATTTTTCTGACAATTTGCCGCTCTAATCCTTAAAGTATGCTACATTTCATTGTAGAATAAATATAAACGAATAGGAAGCCTGCAGACATTAAAGCAATTTATAATTCGATTTGGAAGAGTTAGAATATTCTGTGGAGTCTATTTGATTGACGACATGACAAAGTTGAAAATGTCAAACACAGTTTTTGGCAGGCATGGAAAATTATAAAGTAGAATAGCTTCCTGTGAAGGAACTCGAGAACATTTGGTTAACCAAAGACTGAATTAACTACAATAGAACTGGGTTCGTAAATAGAACACAGATTCTTGCAGATCGGCCATGACCTGCCCCTATCGCAAAAGTATTGTAGTATACTTTTAGGCCAAACACGAGATCTTTCTATGAAATTTAAAAGCCGGGCATCTCAGACAAACTAAACTCATATCATATTCCTCACGCCTAGAAATAGGAGAAATAACATTCAGTCTTCTCAAGGAATAACAAATCTCTAGTCTACTTTTAAGTCCAACAATTGTTTAAAACTCTCTTTTAAAACGTCCACCTGTTTGGTAAATGAGACACAAACTCTTTAGCTGCATCTCAGAGTAACTTAACTCATCTTATATCACTTGCCTTGTAATATACACCTACTCCTATAAGTATGTTACGTCAGTTCACAACACCAAAGAAAACACTAGTCGTTCTGCTCGGAATTCGGGTCTGGTCTAAGCAATTTAACTAGTTGCGAAGTGTGTTGCTGCTTGTGAATTGTAGAAGAGGAAGTAACAAACAGAAGTGCGACAGAGTAAAGCTGGTATAGACGAAACACAAAGCCCCACCCAATCAAGCAAACCGCAACCAAAGTTTCGCCTCCATTCTCTGCCATGTAAGAAAAACTTTGCAGCACCACTCAAAGCTTGTGCAACGTATAAGTAAGTGTTTTAACAAGAGCGCTAACTTCCACCTTCACCGCGATGATAGTGTGTAGGGCATGAGGCGAATTGTATCTTGGCTCAAGTACTAGAAAATATTCCATGTTGTGCCATAAGCGTATATTTGAAAATTAACTTTCATTTCATTTTTTTTGTTGATTGGGCACCAACAAAAGCCAACGAAGAATTGGTCCTTTCAGTTGCAATCTGCTAACCAAATATATTCAAATGCAGGCTAAGATTTCAATTCTTCAACGCAGAAAAAAAGAAGAAGCAGCCAAAACTCAAATATTTTCTACATCTCTTACTCGTATCCATAAAGGAACTACTACGAGGAATGTGCAAATACATATGCACATTTTCTGCAAATAAATATTTCAAAAGCATACTTTTTGGCTTTTGTGCAATACCAGAAAGCAACCAAAAAAAAAAAAAAAAGAAAGAAATCGGCTTGAGGTTTTTCAACAGCGTTTTTGTGTGAAGGTGTATGCAGTTGGCTGGCTCACTGGCTGGGGTTCTTAGGTCAAGTGTTGGTTGGCCCGGCCAAAAAGTGCAAAAGTTTTTCCTCCCTCTCTCTCTCCCCCTTGCTATTATTTCGAGGCAATCACTTTTAAGTGTTTCCGTTCTTTATGTTTTTTTTGTTTTTGGTGGCTCAAAAAGGTTAAAGGATTTTAAAAATTGCTCTGCAGTTTTCCCTGTTTCTATTTTTTTTTTTGTTCGTCTTCCAGAAAATATAAGGAAAAAGTTAGTTTCAATTTAGTTTTCGAATGCATAGATAATAATGCAATGATATTAAAAATACTTGTACTTTTCCGTTTTACATTCAATTGCAAAAATTCAAAATCCCTTAGGGCATTTCGTAAGCAGAGCACAAAATACTCGATGCGCTCCAAAAGTATGCAATAAATGTTGTGGGGAGTGAGGGGGCATTCGGAGACGGAGATGGTTGGTTGCCCTAAAAGTATGCAATATTTGCAGAAATGTTTATATGAATTGCAAGTAAATGTTTCCCGTTGTTGAGTTGAGATGGTTATGAGCAGAAAATATCAATGGAATTTCGAACTTTATTGTTTTTCTCGTTTCTTGTCATGTCGGAAAGGTTATTAAGTGGAAAACGTCGTTGGGGCTTGTAAAGAATTTTGTGATACCATTGAAGAGGAGGCAAATGTGTCAAGAAAATTAATAAGAATCTACAGTTGTATGCGGTTCAGAGGAAGGAAGAGCGCTAGGAATGATATAATTTGTATTTAGTCCTTTAAATACAGACATCAAACTATTTAACCAAAAGAAATGGATGTTAGTTATAACTGTCTTAATGGTTAAAGGGTTAAGCAAAATTGCGAACTGTGTGTGAATTTGTCCAGCAATTACATTATTTCCAATTTGTCCATCATTATTGGCAATGCTTTTCCTCATTATTTTATGAGGGAACCGCTCTATTTAATAGTGAAAGACAGCATAGTTTGTTAAAATCCTTATTGTAATTTACAGAGTTATTAGAGTTTTCATTGAAATCATTTTGACATTTGATAATAATTTTCTTTTAGACAATGCCAGGGGAAATAATCCTTCCGAAGATTAGAGCGAAAATTCCATAAATAATTTGTTATTTACTAGTATTCCCCTATAAATTTCTGTTTTATACAAAAGAAACTGTCTTCTTATAAAGGGTGACACCCTTATTATTTAGTTAGTCACCATAAAAGAACAGCATCTCTACAACCAACCGGTGATGTGGTTTAAATGCCCCCCAGACACTCTAATAGTTTTATTGAAGCGCCTTAAAGTATGTTACAAGTAGTACTTGGTATAAGAACAAAAGACGTAGTCCTTCGCCAGGGAAAGTGTGATTGTGAACTTTCCACAAGGTTGGTCCATGAAGGAGTGGAATACATGTTCAATGTCAGGGCAGGGCAGGGAAGTCGGTCTTTTAAATATGTAGAAAATATACTCTGCAAATTAGGGTAAGCATTTAAGAGACGCGGATTCACCTTAACATTCCATGAAGTAATAGAGAGGGAGCTTTATATGCAATTTGAAGCATGACTCAATGGAACTTAGTGTTTTAAATCCATAGACTTTTCTAGATAACTTTTAAAACTTTAGTAAATCCATTGATTTATCTACTTTCAACTATACCAACTTTGTTGAATTTTTTTAATTACAATATGCACTTTACTTTTCAATTCACTAGTTTTAATCATATCCGCGTACACACGCACACATAGCCATAAATGAAAGTGTACAAATTCTGGACCTTAATGTATACTTTTGAAAATTATTACAATCCTCTGCACAAATAATGGGCTGAAAAAACTTTTCTCATTTCCTGGAAAGGAGAACAAGGAAAAATAAACCATATTTTGCGTTGTTTTCCACATTTAATGGCATTACTTTATAGACACACTTTTGCCGAGTGCTGCATCTTCCATTCATTATTTTCAGTTCGTTGTTTTTTTCTGCTTCTTCTTTTAATAATTGCGTTTATTGAAGTGTGCAGCAGTGTTACACCTTAAACGGGCGCACGAGAGAGACTGCATATTTATGAACTCAAGTCTTAGCGCCTTAAAGTATGCACACCTTAATGAGGGTAATGAGATTGAGCACATGGTGGAGGCACCGTCCAAAAATGAAGACTACACTTTACAGTTTATTAACTAAAATCGTGATCTCAAGGAAATCCTTTATTTAAAAACGTTGTTGTATCCAACGAACAGCAACAATGTCTAGTAATTGTTTTTTCCCTTCCCTAATCTGGTTGCTATGGCACACTTTCAGGAAGGTGATAGTAACGTGTAAGTTCTTTGAAAATGGCCTGTGAGTGTGAGGTGTATTTCTTTAAAGTAATTTTTCAGATTGTTTGCGTCGTAATTTTCTATTTTGTTTTCTTCCTTTTTTTAATTATTTTAGCTAAACTGAAATGTTTTGGGGTATTTTCGGTTGTTTGAGTTCAATTCAGCCAGGCAACGTCTAAAAATAGGTTTTACTATGGTGTCTAAGTATGTGTGCGACCTTACTACCATCAAATCATTAATCAAATGTCAAGGTTATTTAAGATTGTGCGATTTAAGTTGAATTTTGTGTTCAGCTTTATCTCACCTTGATGATGGTTGGCCCGGGGGGCAGGGTGGACGATGGTTGCTACGTTAAGTTTGGGATTTTGGGAAGATAGAATTAATTTGCCAGTGATGCTAAAAATAGGAATTATAAAGACTGGATGTATTGGCAACTGAAGTCATAGAAAAGAGAATTGTAATGAAAAATATGTCTAAATATGTTCTGTTTTCCAAGTCTTTCGTATTTCCATCTGAATTTCACTTTTGTTCATGTCATAATTGGCTTCTAATTGCATTGCGGTCAATTCCTTACAAGGGGAAGTCCAACCCCTCCAACAGTAGAGAATTACGAGATAAAAAAAACACGCCAGCAATGAGTAAACTAAAAAAAACAAATGTTTTCGAATCCATCTTTACACTTATAACGGTTGTAATGTTTTTGAAAAATTTTCAACTGAACTATCTTAACAGACATCGTACTATTAGCATCCTCTTCAAAAATCCAGATTTCCCTCTAAGTGCTTTAAAAGATCGCCTCCTTGTATAAACTGATCCCATCCAACTAAAAGTGGTACGTGAGAATTTCCCTACCTTGAGGACCATTATCGACAAACTCCTCAAAGTATGCAATCACATTTTGACAATTTAATTATAAAGACCAGTAGTAGTAGTAGTTGTGAGTGTGTGTATGTGTCTATGTATGAGTGCTGTGGTTTAAACGTAACATCATCATTTTCCGGCTTTATATTTTAGTGTTTTGTTTGTCCTGCTTTTCCATTTTTGTGGCAAAAGTTAATCATTTTTTTATTTACCCACACACATACACACCAACAAGGTTATAAAATCAGCCGAAACAAATGGAACAGAAACAGAAGGCAGGGCCGCCCCAGCAACCGTCAAAGCAAAAGGAAAATGCTGAAACATACATATGTACATATGCATGTATGTGATGATTATTTGCTCGTTCGTTACGATAAACATCTTTTCCAACCGAGCCACTTTACCCCACTACTTCGTCCTCATCTGCCCCATCATCATCATCATGTTTGGTGATGGTGCCACTCGTTGATGTGATGTTTCATAATTATATTTGAGTGGCTTTCAAACATATATACATATATGTACCGACAACCATATACACATGCACATTTGTAGGTATAATATGAACTAAATACTTGGACAATCACTGAAGCCGTCGTACTTATAAACGAGGGTTGTAAGTAAACTCTGGTAGATACACTTGTTGTATTACGTTTGCCCCGAATATTAGGCAACTTTTAATTACTCCAAAAAGTATGCAATCCTGTGTTACATTTCAGACAATGAAGATTAAATCAAATAGATTAAATCAAGTCTGGGAAATATGACATTGACAGCTTGTGAAATAGAGGAAAAATATAATCTTTACAAAAAGAGGCCCATGAGATCAGAGATCGAATGTAATGGATTACCTGAACCATAAAAATCGATCACTAGAAAATCAATAAATGCGAAAGCGAACTTTGTTACATCCCCATTGGAAACTCTACAGAAAATGCTGACTCTAGAATGTTCATTGTTTTGTTTGAAATGTTGGGAAATGTTGGAAATTGGACAGGCCGAATTACTGGCTTAGGTGTATGTCAACGACATGAGACGGTCATTCGTACATGACCAATCCTCCGTTTCAACCTAACCTAACCTAATATTTAAATCAAATTTTATGAAATTATGAAGTCTTCAAAATAAATATCTTTGTAAAACCACACGTCATATTAATCAGGTCTGTTTTGAAAAATATTAAAATTACAATTGCGAATAAAAGATTTTCTTACCATTCGTTTGTCATTTTGGAAATGATTTTGTAATTATTTTCGTCATCATCTGCATTATGTCACTATAAATGATATCTCCGTTTCAGTATTTTAAATTGGAATTTTTCAATTTTTTAGGCTGACCATGCCGAGCCCTCTTAATACCCCAATACGTCGGCTCGTACGATTTTTATGATTCTTTGGCTATTTAAATACCCAGTAGGCAGGAATGGGTTAAGCGATAAATTTCAATCTCCATGCTAAATAGGCGTGTTTTCATTACAAGAAAATCCTCTGTGAAGAAATTGTAATTATTATTTGTGAAAATCTGAAAAAATCGTGTTGTGGAAAAATATTAAAAAATACAATTGTGAAAAACAAAGATTTTCTTACCATTCGCTCGTCTTCTCCACTTCCGTTTAATATCGCCTTACTCTCCAAATAAAAAATGGCGTGTTTTCGTTACCACCTAGCGATTATCGTTTGCTTAACTGTAAAGAAAAAGCCAAACATTTGACACAAACAAGGCAGCATTCAGAAAGCGCTGTGAAAAACATTTTATAAACTATTTGTGAAAATCATCCAGTAAGTTTTTTTATTAATTTGTATTAAAAAACAAATGTGAATGAACGATTTTCTTACCATTCGTCCGTCATTTTCCAAACCATTTTTCTATCATTTTCTTCTTTGTCTGTATTACGTCACTTGGCAATATTGACAATTGGTTATTTGTGTTATGCCGGCAAAGTATTGTCAACTTAAGACAGAATTTTCAAATCACGCTTAATATTGCTGAGCTCTCCATTGAAAATAAGCAATTAATTAAGCTCCGTCATTTTCCAACCAATTTTTCTATAATTTTCTTCTTTTTCTGCATTATGTCAGCTGTCACATTACGAATCACGCTTAATATTGTTGAGCTCTCCATTAAAAATAAGCAATTAATTAAGCTGCAGTGTGGTTGTTTATCTTCCATTGTCTTCTTGGCAGCGTTGTATGTTTTATGGCACAGTTTGCTGGTTTCCTATAAAATCTAAAAATAAAAGTATTCGTTAAAAAATTTAATAAAATCAAAATTCTAATCAAATGTAAAAATTTCTTTCTCTTTTTAGGTAAGTTCAGTTAAATATGACAACGCTTCTTTATAGCTGCCCGAAAACTCAAGCAAATAAGTATAAAAATATTATAAAAAAAAAACAAAATTTCCTTTTTGTATAAATGATGTAATTTTATATAAATGTAAATTTCAAATTCGAATTTAGTTGAAATCAAACGGATTATTGTGGATGATCAATAAACATTATACAAATTAAAATCACAAAAAAAAACAGCTGGGAAAATAAATTTAGATTCAGATGACTGAGGTTATTTAACTAAATATTACTATACAATTTTCGGAAAACATATTTAAATCGGCATAAAATATAAATGGGTTAGGAAATATTTTTCACAGCTTCAACATGAAATCACAATTTGACGGCATGTAAAAGAACAATTTATCTATCAAAATCAGACATTCAAAAGATAAACGTCGACAAATGCCAATAGATTTTAGAGCTACATGGATTAAGTTTTAAGTAAGAGACAATTTATGTTAATCGAGACCAAAATGGAACTTAATTGTTTCTTAAAAGGGACTTTAGTTTACTCGACTTTTTTAGTCAATTAATTGGCTGATATCTTCTCTGGGGGGAAATAGTTTGGGTATTTAAATAAATATGTTCGATTTTTTAATTATTCATTACCGATGTCCCCGAAATTTAAAAATTCTCTCCGAAACGTCATGTTTTAAGTTTACTTGTTTCAGGAGTCCCATAGAACATTGAGCCTAGATTTATCCTCCGAACCTATTTCCCTAGATATTAGCGCCTAATAGGTTGTCCCATAAAAGAGGATGTCCCAAAATATATTTTGTATAACATAACGATTATGTTTCTACCTCAAGATCCCATCAATAAACAATTTACAAAATCGTTTAACGATTCATAGTGTAATTCCTAAACTCGCTGATTGATATCTACAGTTAAAAATAATCTGTATTACATGTATTTTTTAAAAGTTTTTTTCTGTCACCGCCTTTAACGAGATTTCACCGATCTGAACAACATCAGATGCGTCTTGTTTGAAACTGAATACTTGCGGTCAATGGGAATTTTAGATTTCGCCCTCATGACTTTTTGAATTTCTACTCAACTGCAAGAGTCGAAGAAGATCTATTGAACTTCTGGTTTCCATATTACTATCAGCTGCTTAACATACGGCCCTCGTACTCACTTGCTACAAACTATGTACAGTTCATATTTTGTATTTGCACTGGATGTATTTGTTGTTTATGACATATTGACAGACGCCATTGTTTCTTTTGCTTCCATTTAATTTATCAATTTGTCCTGCAAGTGTCAGTGTATGTGTGCGTGTATGTGTGTATACATTGTGAGGATGTGTACGCCTGTTTGCTGATTGGGGGAAGTCGGTCTGTACAATATTGTTGCACGTGTTACCTTAACAATTGATAGGTTATAGTATGTAATTTGTCGTTGGAAACGTGTTTCGGCCTTCATTCATCTCCTCCATGGTACACCGTAGCGATCGCCGTCATCATCGACAAAATTGTGTGGGTATTTGTTTAAGCAAAAATGTGTATGTGTGTGTGTGCTCGCTTTAATACAATTAGTATTAATTCGATTAGTTAGCTTCTGTTTGCCACAGGAGCTTTATTTAACAACGCTGTCGCTGCGACTGTCATGCACTTTAATCTACCTTTTCTGGTACCGTTTCATTCCACAAAAATCAATTTTAATACAATTTGTTTTTGTGTGGAAATTTTCAATGCAAATTTATATTTGTTTTTAACCACAGACGAGATTCAATAAATGACGTAACATTTTAAATCCTACAGGGCAACAAAAAAGCAACTGCCCTCCCTCTTATAAGAACCAAAATCTATTTAAGGCCTACTGCTGGTGGTGTTTGATTAAGCCACGCATACTACGAGCATAGTTTACGGCGTTTACATTAATTATTTAAATCCATTACAAAAACACATACACACAGGCGTAGAAAATCACATTGTTGCGTTTGTTCAGCCACATGCATACACAATTGCGATAAACACAAATCGTAAAGTATATTTTTAGGCGTTTCGTTTTCTTCTTCGTCGTTTTAAGTGAAATAACATCTTAAGGGGATCTTATGGGACCGCAGAATATTACCAGTAAATCTAATTAAATTATGAATTATGCAAGACAATGTATGCGTGGAGAGCAATTTATTTACCAACATATAAACCAAAAAGAAAATAGGAGAAGGAGTATGCTTTTAGGCGATGGCGAAAAAAAGAAAGAGAAAACTTTGGAAAAGGCAAAGACAAAAACACAAGTAGTTTCGCTTATAGTTAAACAAAAAAAAAACAAATTTAAAACACTAATATTTTAATGAGAGATCTCCAACAAGGAAACTGTGCCCTTGATATAGGATTCACTATTGGCAACTGGATGAAAAACCTTAAATTGAAGCAGGTAAACATAAATTACAAATTGTTTTAAAAAAACCAATAAGTCTAAATAGATTTTAAGTTTAACTGAGACAAGCTGCAATAGTTGACAGGGCATATAGATATGGAATTGCTCGCATCTACACAATTTTAATAACAAATTTATAATTATTATTATGTTTGTATGCGTGATTTTGGGATGCTCGCCTGAAGGTATGCAATTAATTTACTAGATCATCTTATTTCTTCTTATTATTTATTACTGGTAATATTCTGCGGTTCCATAAGATTTCCTTAAGATGTTCTTAGAGCAGGGCTCCTCCATTTGGGTAAGAATCCGTAGAGAAGCCAAAATTTTTAGATATATCGCAGGGGACGACCTTCACATAGGATTTTTTTTACAATTATTCCTTTTAAGTGTGATGTTTCACATTTTAAAAAATTCTATAGTACTGGTTGCTTTACTCATATATACGGAAAATGATTATCATTAATAACCAACTCAATCAAATTTTTTTGACTGGGCAATCACATGCACGCAGTCGTCTGTGAATGAAAGACGACAGGACAGAAATAGTTTTTCTCGGTTTTCAGTTGCTTTCTTCCCTCTGTCGTCAGTTGTAATGTTCTGAGAATTGAAATCTCAGCTCGACATGTTGGAAAACTTTTCCATCTGCAGCATACATAACGCATTAGATACCTGTATCAAGTGATAGCCGGCCAAAGTATAAATGCAATGGATAACAAAAGTTTTGCACACCGCACCAACAGCTACCGCAAAGGGAAAACTTTTACAGCATTACACACATATAAGAACAATACATATACATATGTATATGTACTTAGAGATAGCAAAAACTTATTCTCTGGCGAAGAGCCTCAAGAGTTGAGAGAACAATGCCAGGACATGAACATGTCCGAACAATTTTGTGCCCGTGAAACAAATGGAAATCTGTTAAAGTATAGAGAAAATGCTGGAATGCTGGGCGGACAAAAAATAAGCCTAAAAGTATAGTAAGGAAACTGAAGAAAAACACAGTAAATTGTTGGAATTAGTAAATACAAAAAAAGTTTGGAAACATTAATTGTTCTAGGTGTCGTAAATAGAAATAACGTGCGATGGCGCGAGACAATGAAATGATATGTTCTTAAAGCAATGTGTAAGCGCAAGATTTACTCGAACATACATTAAAGTCGAATTTCAGGCCAATATTAAATGGATATGGCTTTTCTTAAAAAAAAAAAAGATTGGAAATCCCTCCAGGATAGAATGTATTAAATATTTGTTTTGGGCAATTTAAAATAGTCTTTTCTGAACAAATCCCTGAATTGTTTGCCATCAGGGTCATCTCTATGTGGACAACTGTTCTCTTTCGGGTGATGGCAACAGCCAAAATTTTCCGCAGGGCCACTTACTTCTAAAATACACAAACTACCCATTAGGCCAGGACACATCTTTAGCCGTTTCAACACAGTGGGTCGGCATATCATAAACTGTATCGATATTTCTAATTATTTGGACCCTTGATAATCTCAATTGGAATTTCTGTATTCCCTGCAAGTTGAGCATAAATTGAAACGACCTACTTTCAAGAGCATAAAGGCTAAAGGAGCAACTTCGTCCCCAAATATGTGGCAGACTTTGCAACGCAACTTCTTCCGTTATATATATTTTTTTTTGGTATTGCAAATTAATTGCATCAACGGTGGTGTTTAAATACACCGACTTTTCTTGCAATTAATTCTTGTTTGCATTTCATTTAAACTTTTTACAGTCCTCGGTCTCTATATCTCTCCCGCTCTGTGTGCTGGGTACGCAGCAGAAAAACTGTTTTTCTGAATTGCACCCACTCACTCGCTGTATCCCCCCGCTACACACGCTCTCATTAGTAACACGGTTTTTCGATTGCTTCTTCTTCCGATGGCATTAAATGCATTTTCTATTTACTTAACGCGAGCTTTTTTCTTATTGTCTTCCCGGCAACAGAGACAGCGTATCATCAAGTTTTGCAGTTGTAGTTTTCAATTTTGTGCGACCACATCGGGATGGCAAGCAGGTAAAGGCGGGGTAGTAAAAAGTCGAAATAAAAAGAAAACAACAAAAAAAGAAGCGTAAAACAAGAAACCCAAATAGTTTTTACATACGTCGTGCATTTATATAATACGACAATTCTATTGAATAGAAAAGTAGTAGAAGCAACAACAAAAAACGGAAATCCCACATATTCATTTTCACTTTTACTTTCAACGCTGACTCACTCGTTACCCTCTGTCCCCCGCTGTTCTCTGGACGTCTGTATGTGCACCAATTGTCGATGACACACATAACCAGAGTGAACAGCAACACAAGGGGACCGAAGAAGAAGAACTGCACAAAAAGAATGTCAGTTGCCATAACTATTTCTGCCACATTATGTTGGTGCCATTCGCATTCACATTCCAACCGACGAAATCGTATAGCAGATGACACTCTCTTGCACACACACACACTCACACATGCATACACTGATAAGCACACAACCACACTACCAGGGAGAAGATCTCAAATTCAGTTTTATTTCCAAGCTGCAAATGACATACGTTGTCATTTTCACACCTGAGGCAATGGTACAAATGGAACGATACATCTCGTATGTATACATGTCCACCAGCAAGAACAAGGTCTAAACAAGGCCTTCTAGGAGGGGCCCTCCAGAGGAAGCTGCAATACAGGTTGAGCTATAACTAGTTTATAGAGCTACACCTTTTGCTCTCAGTTCTGTTAAAAGATCTTCTAGAAAGCTTTTGCTGAAATCGGACCTTATTAAAGACTAGTAAGTTGTAATGCGCCTATGGCGCCCGTTAATTTGCTTGAGAAAGTATTTGTTACTTAATTTTAAAAATTTTGTAAAAAATATTTTGAGAAAACTATTTTGTAAAAAAAAATTTCGAAAAAAATAAAATTTGTGGAAAAAAAATTTCTGCTGAAAAAAAAAATTTTTGTTGAAAAAAAAAATTTTGTTGAAAAAAAAATGTTTGTTGAAAAAAAAAATTTTGTGGAAAAAAAAAATTTGGAAAAAAAAAATTTGTAAGAAAAAAAAATTTTGGAAAAAAAAAATTTTGGTAAAAAAAAAATTTGGAAAAAAAAATTTTAGTAAAAAAAAAATTTGGGGAAAACACAATTTCTGTACAAAAAAAATATTATTTTTTTTATATTATTATTTATAGAATTATTATAGAATGCCTATTTAAATTCCTACGTACTGCGTGACAGAGTCAGTGAATCAGTGTATCAGTGAATCAGTGTCGAGGGTAAATATATATTAAGATTAACACAGGATGTATAGCATGGTCTTCAAATTGAAAGGAGATTTCTGTGATAAACAATACAAAGGCTCCGCGCAAATACAAATCTGCAAATATTCCCCTCTGACTAATGCCTCCCATTCTAAGCCAAACGGTAGTGAGAAAGACTTGGACAAAGAACCTCATTAATAAGTATGACCTCTTGTTAGGGAAAAACTGTAAAAGAGATTGTTTTTCGTGTGCATTTAAATCCCTTGCAAGTGTTCTCGCTGACGTAAAAGATCATTCCATATGCTGAGTGTATAAAAGTCATCGGAAGAACCTCTCATCGAAGGTAGAACTTCTCAGACACGAGTATGGGTTTAATAGCACGAAGCTATACCCGTAATTCAAGACCGACTTCTGCAACGTCTCCGTTTATAAACAATCAATTCATTTTAAAGGAAGGCCTTGTCGAAGAATTTAATTGAAAAGGCCTGACAACTTTGTCCCGATGGGCGGGGTAGATGCACCAAATACAATTCTCACATATTTAAACATCCTTGACAACATCTACCCACACACACACACACACATACGCCTGGGTATAGTAAAATATCTGTATGCCAGCCATTCACACAGATCGTGGTTAAGACTGCAGTGGCAAACTCAGAAAACACCATCCTCAGCCCAACGCCCTAAAATATGCTGCACTTATTGCATAAATTGTTAGTATGGGTGGGTGGACATCTATCTATGCTGCTTCGGTATATTGGTGTCATTGTAATGGTCTAGCAAGTGGATGCCAGATTCAAAACCTATTAAAGAATTGGCATCATCTGTTACAAGATAATTGAATAATTATGGACAAAAAAGAGAAGAGTATTCAATAATGAATACATTGTGGAAATAGTTTTTAATGCAGCAGTAATAAAAGTAAATTTTATTTTCAAAATGTTAAAGTGGATGTGATGAAATGGTTACGGGTTTTTGGTGTTATCCTCTCGGGGTTAGTTTTGCTATGAAAGAGATGTGCTGTGAATTTCAATACAAATTGCTCATTTAGATAACCGGTCTCACATCCTGTTATGGAAATATTTATTATATGAGACACCTCGTTAATGTTAAGCAATGTTGCCGGAAATATAATTCCCATGATCTAGACTAGTCTATGCGGCTGCATATGATAATTCCCCTCTTCAGGTCTTTTTAAGTCCTCTCTTAAAACCCTTTTTAGCACCCAGATTACAATCCTGATCAGCACCTCTCTTATGCCGTTAGAGCAAAACATCCGCCAAAATAAATTCTATCATTCCAAACTGAACTATATGTATCTTTCAGTTCAAAAGTCGAAATGTATCCCCAAAAATATGCAACAAACAATCATTCCGCTCTAATGCTTAAACAACTTGTATACTCGCCCGCATAATAATTTCGTTACTGTATACAATATAAAATAAATTCAAATATTTACATTTACATCAGACACAGACATTTGCCCTGTTGCTGTTGTCAAACAAAATGAAAAGCACACTCCCTAAAATCATGCTACACTTCTGGTCCCACTCACTGTACCACCCCCCAAACACAAAAATACTACAAAAATAGACACATCACACAATGTAAGCAAACAGTGAAAAGTATGCAACACATTTCCCGATCATTTTATATTAATGAATATCTCTGACTGTGTTGATAGCCTCAAAGTATGCTATCACTTACAAGTTTAGGGTCTTTCTTCGCAAAGAAGCAACTAATTAAATGACTGTCTTTCGAAACATTTCAAGACGAAGCTTTTTGAGAATAACGATTCCGTGGATGTTGTAAAAACTAACTAAGAGTGCCAAAGATGATTCCAGTCTGACAGGCGCACAGATGTATGCAATGGTAGTTGAATAATAATTCTGATCAAAGTGTAGGCGTTTATTCACATGATATACTCACTGACTTAAGTTAATTAAAAGTAAATGGCAGGCACATCTTGCCAAGTGAACACGTAGCGGAAGCTTCATTTAATAAACAAAATGCCTGCGAGTAGGCAATGAATGGTAGTAAAAAACACACGTGTAGTGCATTATATTGGAGCACAAATTGTCTGACGACAACACCTGAACCATGGTAGGTAAACCGATATTATTCATATTTATATCGTCATCAAATAAAAGTAAACGAAAAATAAAACACTAAACTTATTTTTTTTTTTGTTCAAAGCCTTCAAGTATGCTGTAATATTTGAATGCCTTTACAAATTCCAACTTTTTCACTTAATGATTTATGCATGCATGCATGCACGCACAAACAAAACTCCTTCCGTGTACATGTGAATGTCTGTGATGGAAGATCATTCACAGTACTTCCCGCTCCCGCTCCCCCTACCCAACTCGCTCATATAAAAGTAATTTTTCTTGAGTTCGTGTAAAACTTGTGGCAATAATTGAGTCTCAGTCCATGAAGGCGGAAGTGTTTGTGAATTTCGAGGATATGGCGTTGGGTGTGGGGTCTTTGTGGCATGTGGTTGTTTGTTTATATGCGAACATATTTGACAGCACCCAGATGTATGCCATACTTTATGAATAATAATTAATTTTCATGACATGTTAAGTTGTGTATTAAATGTGAAAGATATGTTAAGTAAGGCAATTTAAGTATGTTACGACAGTAAGAGATTTAGATTAACTTCAAAACTGCCGAGACAAGTTTGGAAGGCCCCGATAAAGGTAATGCAGATATGGACAGTTCAAGTAGATCGACTTGACAGCCTAAAAGTATACTGCCACAATCGAAAAATATGAAAAACCTAAAAGTATGGAAAGTAGCTCCTAAAATTATTTTTTTCTCACATACAAATTGACCCACATATCCAAGTTTCCGATCGCCTTTAAATAAAAGATGAAGAAGATTTGAAAAACAATATCCCGTTATTTTTTCCAAAATCCCCTTATATTTTTCCTGCATGTTAATCGGCATCTGCCAAGGTTTTTACCCGTAGAGTAGCAGCCAACCCCAGAACCCATAACTATAATTCCGTGGCATACTTTCAGGTGCTAAGCTCTCATGAAATCTAAAGATTTCTAATATTTTTTTTTTCTAATTACGACGTATGTCATAGTCACATACTTTAACTACCGTTGTTATTAATAAAATATTCGTAGTACAAATTCTTAAAATTATTTGAGACGAATTATCTCCCATTAACCGCAGATTTCCACTAATATTTTGATGTTTCAGTTGCGCCTTCGTCGCAGATATTAACAAGTACAGTATAGTCCCATTTCATTTCCATTGCCATTTCCTATTAAGGTTATTTAGATGATTTAAGGGGAAGACAAACTGTCAAGTTTACAAATTTATTGCCTACTTTTCGGCATTTGACATTGATGTTTGTCCATGAAAATTTAAATTAGGTGATTGTGTACTTAAACAAATAATATATATGAAATAAAAGGAGATAAGATAATTAAGAAAATACATACAAATCGTTGGACGTTTTGAATTCCATTAAGAAGTCAATAATTTAAAGAAATCTTTCTGAAAATTTAGTGTAGGCCTCCTTCAAAGCGCTTATAAGTCAATAAAGCAAACACCTACTATTCTCCCATCCATTATCGTTTTATTTATTTAAAGAACTCTTACCTATTTCTGATTTTTCCCCACCTTCAATTATACTTTGACCCCAGTATAGCCTATTGATTTCCCTAGCGTTATCAATAATTCCACAAAAGCCTTAGAGTAGAATATCGTTAAATAGCCTAGCCAGCAAGTAAGCCACCATCACCACAAACTATGCAATCATCTTTGACCTCTTCGTTGCCTCCTCCTCTTGTTTTTGGCTTTCAGTTGGCTTAACACATTTAGCAAATATCTGTTTTCAATGTCTCTGGTGTAATATCAGAGCGAATGAACAGAACAAGAACAACAACAAAAAACCCCCTCACAAAATCATACCCACCAACAAATGGACCATAAAATACACACATAGATACGAAGGGCAGAGCCAAAAAGTCTGCTCCGGCAGACGAGGCGAAGGAGAAAATAGAAAAAAAAGCCAAGACCAGAAACAAATGACTTACAAATGCTGACATTGGTAAAGCCACGGAATTGATGAATTACATTATTACAAGTAAGAAGAAGATGGCAAAAAATGGTAAGTGACATGCCTGACATACTCGCTGCCTTGTGTAATAACCGACAAAAACTAAAGCATACATTGTGGCGTTTGATATTCACATTCATTGCAGTATAACCCCAGGCAAAAACAAAACAGTTGTATTACCCCCCACTATAGCATACGCTAAACGAGAGAGTAGAGCCAGGCACAAAACTGAAAATTACTACAAGTTTAATATGAATCAACACCAGCAAGATGGGAAAGGGGAAAGAGGAAATTTCATACATACTTTCATTGGTTGCTAGTTTGGTCCATTTAGTTTTATAGCCTAAAAGTATGTTGTAGAATTTTTGAAGAAAATTAAAAATGCTGCTACACAACAGCTGCCATTCGAACATAAGAGGCACAGTGGTTACAAATGAAATAGGCAATTATATTTTAACTAGTAAGTTGTACTGCGCCTATGGCGCCCGTTGAAATATGGAAAACAATTTTGTTGAAAAAAAAATTTTGTTGAAAAAAATTTTTTCCTGAAAAAAAAAAATTTTGTTGAAAAAAAAATTATTTATTGAAAAAAACAAATTTTGTTGAAAAAAAAATTTTGTTGAAAAAAAAAATTTTTGTTGAAAAAAAAAATTTTGTAAAAAAAAAATTTTTGTAAAAAAAAAAATTTGTAAAAAAAAAATTTTTTGTTGAAAAAAAAAAATTTGTAAAAAAAAAATTTTTGTAAAAAAAAAAATTGTAAAAAAAAATTTTGAAAACAAAAAAATTTTGGTAAAAAAAAAATTTGGGGACAAAAAAATTTTGGTAAAAAAAAAATTTGGGGACAACACAATTTCTGCACAAAAAAAATATTATTTTTTTATTATTATTATTTATAGAAAATTATAGAATGCCTATTTAAAATCCTACGTACTGCGTGACAGAGTCAGTGAATCAGTGTCGAGGGTAAATATATATTAAGATTGATGAAATCGATGGTCAAAGTGATTTTCAGAATAGTTTACCCCACAACATCTTCAGAGGAGGGCTGAGAGTATCTGACACTGAGCAGTAAACTAAAGTAAACTACGTACGTACGAATTTCTCGTTGATCTAATAAAAGACCCGGTATAAAACTAAGGACGGCAGTTTCTTATCTCGACCTCCCGTAGCCCAAGACAGCCAGTCTGAAAAGACAGCGTTTGGAGCAGATGTGGTTGGGAAAGAGTCTGACGTCTGTACCTCGTCTTTATTTATTCTTTTCACTATGACATAAGCCTAAAATTAAAGTCAACTGAAATAATTTTCATAATTCAAATTCGTCTCTGGCAATGGCAAAAAATTGCCCTAGGAACTTAGTGCGCACATGGAAGCTAAATGGAAAT
This sequence comes from Hydrotaea cyrtoneurina, assembly GCA_958296145.1. Lineage (NCBI taxonomy): Eukaryota > Metazoa > Arthropoda > Insecta > Diptera > Muscidae > Hydrotaea > Hydrotaea cyrtoneurina. The sequence goes on from OY282514.1 coordinate 86,245,187, forward strand.
ACTTTCCAATGTGAAATAGAAATAATTTTAAAAATTACAAAGTTACAAAAATTTGCCTAGTGAGATCACCCACGCAAGTTAAGTGGAAATACTTTCTAAACGATAAAACAATATTTGTCTGAAATAATTTTCAGAATATCAAATAATCACTTGGAGTGAAGCATGGGACAAATATTGCTCTAGAGTTGTCCATCTTCTCCGGCCTAAAATTGAAGCAACTGGTTCTCCACACAATTCATACAATTATTCCCTTTCAGCGTTGGACTTTCCTTTGAACCACTGTGCCTTTTGCTTCCCAGAAACATGCAAATACTTACACTGTAGTGTGAAAGTTTTCGGGTTGTAATACTCATCCCTAAGGGAACACTAACACACATACAAAAAAACATTAAGCTCTTGTTGTATGGCAAACAAAAGAAATGAAACCTTCATTTGTTACCACTGACGGGTGAACTAGAGCGAGAGAATGAGAGGGGAAGTAGAAGAGTGTATGTCAAAGATAATTCCCCTTCCCTTTCATTCATTACAACCTAGTAACGTGCACATATGAACTCTTTGATTCATTAAATGGAATTATTTCGAAAGCAAACTATGCGTAGCATACTTTTAGGTGGTGTACGGTAGGACGTATGCTTTGACTCATAAATGTGAAATTTTTATGAAGCATAAAAATAGCTCTTGTCTTGCCGCCGAAGATGGAAGATGCTTTCTCAGTCATGCATAAAATGCGAGTACTCACAAAATGAAAATAGGGAAAAATCAACGGACTAAAAAGGGGGACGGACGCCTAAAACCAGAACATGATTCGTTCCATTCGATTGTGAATGCAAATCACGTTTTAACTTCAACTCGGAACTGTATTCCTCCTCCTACGACGTCTGTTTGTTACGGGTGTTGCAAGTAAATGGGTTGATAAGAAAAATACATTTATTTAACAACTATAAACTCAAACTCAATAGAAAAAGGAAAAAAGTTTTGTGAACAAAACAAAAAAAGTTTATAGTTTTGTAATTGTAAGAAACAAAAAAAAAGTCGAAAGTCTACTTTTACGGAAACTTGCGAAAGCAAGGAAGAGAAAAATGTCCCTCTACTACAAGAGTAAAAAAGCACACTACAGGAAAATGTATATCTTTGGGAAATTCTTGGCAAAATCTATAGTACACTTTTAGGTGTGCAATTTGTAAAGTTATTTCTTTTTTAATTAAAATTAATATATTAAAAAGTATGAAAATACGCTGGATAAATGCAGATAATACAAAGATCTAGAGTGCGTTTATTTTAAGTTATATAGAGAACTTGAAAATAAAAAAGAAAAAAAACTTTAGATAAATAAAGGAATTAGACAAATACTTATGTTTCAAAGTTTATACAAATATATATGCAAGTAAGAGAGTATTATTGTTTGGTGAGAAATAATGTTATATAAAAGAAGGCAACATAGATTTGTGAAATAATCTGTTCTTAAAATTATAGATGCTGAGATCTCCTTATATAATTATAGTAATTTAAAGAATAGAAAACTAGCCTATTCATTACTTGCAGTTAAAACATCGTATTCATAAGTATTGATAAAATTTATGAAAATACAAAAGGTCACAGATTTTGGAAACAAACGAAAAAAAAAATAATATTAATGGGATGTACTTATTTAATTAACCAAATGTTGTGTATACTTTTAGGAGAAAGCCAAGTCATGGATTCATTCGTTGTCAAATGTTGTAGAGATGTAAAGTAGTGGTATTGTCATTCGAAACGTAATCGTTTCCATACCGATTCTGGTTTTTTGTAAGGCGAAAATGTTAAACCTTCAGAAACAGGCCGGATTTATTGCATTCTTTTAGGGATTTAAAAAAAATGTCCAAAGGTTGTTAAAACTCATATTGGTACAATCTAAACAAAATGAGCCAAGTCGACTGGCAAGCACACATCGATGTCTTCACATATGTTTTAATAGTTTTTAATTTTGCAGTATACTCTAAGGCGCCTTAAGAGCCTGCAGACTTCCAGATGAACATGGAAACCAATTAATGCTGTGTGGTCTTTTATCTATCTGTAAGGTGTTCAATTTGAAACCGTTAGTCTTTCGATTGCCATTCAAACGTGCGCATGGAAATATCTCTGTTTTGTCTTTGACACGAAATGCCACAAATCTCATTGGCACGCCTTACAAAGGCAGCAAATAAGGTCAGCCTTGTGAAATGCCACTTACACATTCACATGTACGCACTCGAAGCACTTGAAGTATAGCAATAAATTTCCAATTTAAATCTTTAATAATGACAATAAAATGAGGCGTATTTAACAGTAGACAATTTAAACATCTGTTAATTTTTTCCTTCCTCACTTCAGCATTCAATTAATGACTTAGTAAGCCATTAATGAAATAGTATCATTGAAGTTAATGCCTTGAGCTTGAGTGTGGCAATAAACATTGCATAGCATAAGCGGTGGACATTAAATACAATTAATGTAGTTTACCTTTAGGCGCTGACACAATGAATAAAACATGACAATCACAAATAAACAGAAAAATAAGTACTTAAACGATAGGAATTGACTTTCGATATGGAATATTAAAATTAAGTCTATCCAAGGACGCAGATTCTAAATTGTGGCTGAAATTCGACAGTATTTTTAAAAACATTTTGGCGCCTAGAAATTTACCACCTATAAATTATAGCCTAAGAAATCATTAGCGAGTTTTAAAAAAATTTTGGCATTAATTTGAAAACACAAAGTTTTTTTATTGCGGTCAACTTTTAGGCGCATTGAAGCTATTTTTTCTTGTGTGTATAATTTTTGGCAGCTATTTATGATTTATGTGCCATCAATCAAAAAAAAAATCCAAATTCTGTCCAGATATAGTGGCATTGATGGATGCCGGTCAGTTGCTTATGACTTTGCGGTAAAATGGAGCGCAGAATAAAATTGCTGCATACCTTCAGGTGTAAATGAAATAGATAATTTATAAAAATGACACAATAAAACATTTAGTTTAGAATTTAGAAATATAATTGCAAACAAATTCTCATTTACGTTTGTGTAGAAACAAATTAAAACCATTTAATGAATACTTGTGATTATGTCTTATGTCTATTTTCAGAGCCCATATAAAATATTTTCATTTATTTCATACTCAATGGTCGGTATATATCTTTAGGCCCTTTAATACCCTTGGTATTAGACATTTTCCCATAAACAATGAAAGGGAGGCACCACCTAGAAGCTGTAAATCTCACATATTAAATATTCGATGGTCATTATAATGAATGAAAAAAACCCAAAGCTGTCGCAGCATTCACTTCGTTAGAGAATGAACAAAACAATTGTGGTTTGTTTGTGGCTCTGTTTTCTGTGGCAAATTGTTGTGTCTACTTTTAGGCAACCCCAATAGTTTCATATAAATATGACATTCTATTAGACAGATCTTATAAGCTTAACAACTTATGGTTTCATATGTTACTGTTTAACTAAAAACAAGATTGCCTACCTTACGGCTTGTGTTCGCCCTCAATAGTGGAGCCTGCCTTCTTACGGGAGATTCCCTTCTCTTAATGACATTGTTACATCTATATCAATGTCAATGCCAATGACATTTCTGTAATGGGATGTTTGTTTTGCCAATTTCGTATTTTCATATTTTCACTGGGATTTGGGGGTGGACAGAAATGAGCAGAAAGACAGTGTGATATTTATGTAGACTTTAATACAAAAAAAAACACACACTTATATTCAATGTGTATTTTCTAAGACATTAACAAGGAACTCAATCGAAGAAGCGAACATGGCATATAACTGCCCCCTATGGCATGTACAGCGGAAATCAGGGTAATAGAAGGAGGAAAGACGAAGGAGTGATTGTTGACATTTGTCTTGAATTTGAGAATGTCGCAGTTGGTAGGAAAGACACTTGACGGAAGATTCCACATTCCACATTCGCACAAATCGTCTGAAGAGCGACTTTTCTCTATACGTCGTTATGCGATCAATCGGTCATTTGACGATGAACGCATGAAAGTCCCTGGATAGCCGTGTACCTCGACTGAATTTCCTAAGAGCAGGGACTAGAAGGCGGATATCCGAAAAACCGATACCATAATTTTTTTTTTTTTATTGGAGTAACACTCAGGGGATGCCCCCTATAAGTGCAATGCACTGTGTTAGCGACAGGAAATGAGGGTATTGGAGGGAGGAAAGACGGAGTAGAAAATGTCATAGCAGGCAGGAAAAACACTCGTTGGAAGATTATTCCAACGCCGAATAGTTCGGCTGAAGAACGAATTTTCTCTATAGTGCGTCGTCCTGTCAACCGGCCATTTGACAACGAACGGATGAGAAAATATCTATAGCAAAGTTTATTCACAGTTGTCAAACGGAAAATGTTTGTTTGTATGCCATTCGTGCCAATGAAAATCTAGAGGGGCGACCTAAGTCACATGCAGATTTTTCCAACAGAGTTAGCCTCTGTAGCTGGTTTTTTTTAGGAATATTTAGAGATTGTGGAAATAAACTATATAAACTGGCGTTATCCTTGTTATCTACTTCCTTCATTTGACGGTTAACACTCTGTTACGTTCTAAGTAATGTAGTCTTCCCAGTTAATTAACAGGATTATAAGTCTGCCTAGTTCTAAGCGCTATTTCGTCTCCTTGATGTAAAGCCTACTTCCGGGGATATACGAAAACAATGGCTTCTTTTTATTGTCAACCATTTCACATCAAATGAATCTTAATGTTTAATGCAATCTATCCGTTCTGCCTGTGTAACCGAACAGAACACGTCTGTATGTCATTCTCTTTGGAGGATGAATGAGTGAATGAATGGATGGATGGTTGGTTGGACAGTTGGTCTTGTGCATGTGCTGCTGTCACTCTCGTCACGGAATTCATTAAAAATGCCAGTGTGCCATGTACTTTGTGTAATGACAGTCATTGCTCCAACAATATTCTTAATTGTTAAATGAATCCTTTAAAGAATACAAAAAAAATGAAAAACATACTATGGAGCTTATCAAAGGATGTGTATGAATCTGAGGGTGTTTATATGTCTGTACGCATGTGTGTGACAGTTTTTCGGAATAAATAAATTTTTAATTTTGGTTTCTGTTCATGTGTGTTTATTAAAATGCGAATGTCGTCTCTGCCTCTCTCTCTCTCCCTCTCTGTATGTGTAAGTAAACTCGTGTCTTGTTATTATATGGAATATATTCAATTTATATATACCTACATATATGTGAGTTTGACTTTGTGTGAGTGCTTGTTGGTATTGGCGTGCTGTGCGCCCTGTGTGCTGTTGACACTGGCCGTCTATCTGTCCGTTTGTTTGATTTTTTACAAACGTATAAGTAGCAAAACAAAACAATGTCAACATAGACCGACAGACAGACAGACAGACACCAAAACAAACGCACCAACACATACAGACACACTCACATGCTCACTGTCAAAAGAAGCTCTAAAGGACATTGACAAGGACAACAAACTACTATTATAATATGCTGTTTCCATCCAAACAACCAGCCAGCCAGCCAGTCATACATTCATCTACTCGCAGTAGTGTAAATATCCACACAAAAGAGTATAGTTGATGTTGTCTGTCCATCCTGCCTGTCTGTCTGGACTGATGGTCGCTGCGATATTCGTTTGTAACGCTTAACGAGAAATGAGAACACACCAGTGGTACAGTGGTAGCATGAGTTACAGCCAAACATATAAAAAAAAAAAATAAATATATTTACATTTTTTTTTTATGTTTATGTCCTGTTTTCCCCAGTATTGTTGTCATTCACTCCTTTTTCTGAACCCCCGCTGCCAACATAGCTCTCTGTGTTTTCCTCTTGAAAAAGTATCCTTTTTATTGTTATATTTGTGTTCGCTTGTTATGGCCCTATAATGTCGGCAGCATTTATTGGCCTATATATGTACGTGTGGATGTAGTTGTATATGTGTGGGTGTGGAAGGTGTTTTTTTCCCTTCCGGAAGCAATAAATTCCCACCTTAAATGCTGTAAAACAATGGAGCTGGTCATACAACCGGTCTAGTGTTACATCCATAGCAATTATTTGATTAGAGCTGAATAAATTATTAATTAATGTATAAATCACATCCAAGAGTATTATGACAATTGTCAATTGCAGAAGCAGTCAGCGTTCATACAATTCAGTTAAAGCGTTTGTATTCCGTTGTCTAATCATTTGGCCAAAAAACTGCAATATGTTGGAAAAATCGGTCTGCGATTTAGGTCGTCTTCCGTGTGGATTTCTATTACATTTTTTTTTTTTTTTTAAATATACTGAAGTATTTATATCTGAAATATATGAAATAAAAAAGAAAATAATAAAACAAAAATACTAATCTAAAATTTAATTTCTTTCTCGTTTTAGGTAAGTCTAATGAAATATTCCGAAGCACACCCTAAATAATCTTAAACGTCCACGATATAGGTATACAAATATAATAATTACATAATTCAGTACCTTCTCATAAATGCCGACATTAACATATAAATAGAACCACATTCTCTAAATATCAAAAAAAAATATGTTTCTCGGAAACTCAGTATGCCTCTAAACTCTAAATAATAAATAAAGAGATTCACTGTCGGTTTCGGGAAAGGGTATTAGAGGAAGGAAAAACAAAGTAGTGTTTGTTGACGTTTGCCTTGAATTTGACAAATTCATAGAAGACAGGATAACCCCTTACTGAAAGATTATTCCACATACGAGCAGTTCGGCTGAACAACGAGTTTTCTCTTTAGTTAGTCGTCCGGTCAACCGGCCATTTGACAAGGAACGAATGAGAGATCCTGGATAGCCGCGTATTCCGGCTAAATGTTCTAACATCAGTAACCAGACGTCGGATATTTGCGCCACAGTTATCGTTAAAAGATCTGAGTACAAAAATGGCCGGAACATTTTTTCTATGGATACGTTTTTTGAGACATTTATTGTTATTACTTGAAAACGAATTTTCCAATGTCGTTGAAATAAATTTTAAAAATTTCATCATCGAAATCACAAATTATAATCTTTGCCTTTGGTCCATTTGAATACGAATGACACATTCAGAGTTATTAACAAAGTTAAGTCGAAATTTCGGTGAAAGGCTGCTAAGGTGGACGGCGATGTGCCTCCCCGTATTATAGGACGTAATGAAACATTTTTGCCATTAACACAATGCCAATGCATAGATCACATTTACCGTATCCTGCATTCTAGTATCGATAAAGGATATCCCTCCGGACACTCCTTTGAATTCATTCTCCTAAGGTACAGTTTTGCGGCATACTTTTTGGCGCTGTCGTTTGTTAACAAAAATCAAAGCATACTTTTCCTTCTTTTGTTCGGTTTGATCACATGAATTGCGGCGACGGCTTTGACTGCTGCCAATTGCTTTGATTGTTTTCCCTTTTTATTTTCACTCTTGACCTTTGCTTTGTTGGACATGATAATAGTCGGTGAGCCAAACGCCTTCACAAGACCTCTCCGGCAATTGACCAGCACTGTTGCTGCTTTCCACCCAACAGTGACTACAGATGTCGGAAAATATGAAATTGAAAGCAGACGAGGAATTCAGTGAGTGTGTGTGTGTGCATGTGCGTGTGCCAGAAAATAATAAAGAAAATGTAGAATGAAAAGAAAAACAAAAATAAACGTAGCTTTTATTGTTGTCATCCATATTGAGCGAATGTGTGGACAAAGCTTCAAAAGGCAGCACACATAATGGTTTCGCTTGTTTGGCTGTACTGCGTGAGCCTTAATAACATTTACACACACACACACAGGCAAACTGACAAATTCCAAATTTTCACACATGTGGAGAGTCTCAAGAGCCTCCAAAGCAAATCAGCAGGTATCATGCAATGAAGGATATTGAAATTACAAAAGAAATCACGCTTCTTTATTGTTATGGGATTTTTATTTAATATCCGTTGTTGCTCTCTCACACACACACACTGTCTTAACAGAGTCCCTGTTATTCTTCAATTCCCTTTGTTCCTCATTAAACGAGGGTTTGACATAAAATCTCATTTTCTTAATAATAATTACTAATAAAAATTCGTGCCTTCGTCTGTCTGTGTGTGTAAGGGTACAAATGAATTGTTTGCCCAGTGTTTTTATGATGATTGCAGGCTCCATAAGGTGAGACAATACGTCCATCTATTCCACACTCGCAGAAGGAATTCTTTTGTTATTTTCTTTGTGCCATTTTGTTAGAGGAACTTGTTGCTGTCAAAGTGTTTAGTGTGAAAAAAAAAAACACACGCACACACACACACCCAGCACTCATATTCATTTCTCAGTCACATTTCTCATTTCAACAAATGAGTTCTTTAGAAATGTAAAGAAATCCTTTCAGCGGCAAGTACACTCAACGAAAAAGGTCTGTCGTAGAGAAGTGGTCGAGTGTATAAATCGAAAACTAATGATAACTTCGTCTTCATACAGCAAATCCAGCTTCGCATTCTGGTAAGATCGTGCCACATTTCTCTGCATTTGTTGCCATCTCTTTACTGTCAGAGACTCTACGAGTAAGTGAGTAATCTCTAAGCCATGTAAAACTTCTCTAGAAAAGCATTAAGCCCTTCGCTGCCGGTTCAGTGAGCATAAAAATGATATCGTAGACGTCTCGCTAATTTATTGTGGGTATTTCTAAATGTTGGGCATATTTTAGTTCTATTATTTCTTCTAGACTTTCAATTTTAAGTCAGTAGGCCAATTTAATAAAAATTCATATAAAAATCGTTCTAAGCAAAGCTTAAAAAACCAACCGTTAGAAAAGATACATTAGTAAATTAAATCATTGATGGCTACAGAAATATTCCAACCAGAGGAGGATAATTAGATACCCTATTTATACCCACATTAGCGTAGATACTGTTAACCACTCACTTTATTCTAAAACTCCTATTTTTCCGTTTGGCTTTTTCTGAGACCTCAAATGCTAGTAGAATAGCCAGGAGTATTTTCATGTTTTAGCAACTTAACCCGTTGTGCGGCGTATGATTAATATTATTTGTAATTGCCTTAGAATGACAATTAATATTAATCATACGCTAAGTGGATGCTTCCCACAGTCATTTGCGTGCGCATTTATAACACGAATACTTGGGGATTTCTCATCATTACATAAAAAGTATTTTGTGGTTGCGGCATATTTTGGGTCACACTGGCCAAGTGTAATCCAAGCAACACATTTTTCGAGTGTCTATACAATTCGCCTGAACGTGTTGGCTGTCGTTGGGTTAACAGAAAAAGAAAAAAGAGTTAAGAATATATTACCAAACAGAAGCATTCCTTTCAAACGTACGTTATGATAAAACACTAAGCAGAGTCTCACAACAGCTTACTAACACATTCAACCAATGCAGAAACACACAAATACATGTACAGAGGCACAGTCAGTGGAGGCGACGGAGGGTACAGTGATGTAGTGGGAAGGCATAGCGTACGGACGACCTACACGAATGATAAAAGGCGTTGTCTTGTGCTAAAAGGTTTTTTGTAGTTTTGCTTAGTTTTTAGATCTCAAAATGAACTTGTTTCCTTTTTGTTCGTTCGTATGTTTGTTCAGTTGCCCGTTTGTATGCAGCTCTCGGAAAAATCTCTTTCATTTCGTTCTCGGCACACAAAAGCTGTGAAATGCCAACTAAAGCAAAATGTTAATAAGGCGTCAGACAGAAAGGAATTTATTTTTATTTTTTCAGCTTTTTTCCCCCCCCACTCGATTCTCATGTTTCTGTTGTAGTTGTTGTTGTTATGCCTGTGTTCATTCGTACACTCTGTGCCGGGCTCTCCGACCGCCGCCAATGCAAAGGGACGAAAGAAAATGCTGGTATTTTCGGTTTAGTTTTCATCTAATATGTTTGTCATTTTGTTTTGGGTTTTCGCACCAGCAACACTTTAAAGCATACTTTCGGGTGGCTGTCAAAATCTTGACGTGACTTTTTTATTTTCGTTCGCCCCCGCCCCCTTGGTGTGTGTTTCTTTCGATGTGCCCTGCATTTAAATACATATTTCATGGTAAATTTTTTTTTTGCATTGTAATTTGGCAAAACAATAAATGGCAGCATTGCAAACTTTCGGACAGGGCTCGAGTGCAACAAAACATTAGAAAAGAACATGTGTTAACACTTTTTGAAACAATTATGTATAGACAGATATGGAATTGGAAAATATCAAAGGATCTCAAGTGACACAAGGCATGCTTCAAGGATTCGATTGAGTTTGCAAACGACTGAAGATGATTTTAAGAAATTAGTGCAGCCCTCTTCACAAATGCCATTGAAATAAATTAAAACGATTTATTGCTAGAGAATCATTAGGACAGCATGAATTGTAAGGATTTTTTTTCTTTGTTAATACCTCAAAAGGTGATTGAACAAATTAAGGAAAGGGGACAAAGAATACAAAAACGCTTTACAGACAATTGTAAATTAAACAAATTAAGAGCGCTTCCTATAGTGCTGAAAAGAAGGATAATTGGAGGTTTTTTAGATTTGACCGGGGAAAGAGTGAACAACCAGATATTACTGGAGTTGCTTCGAAGTTATTAAAATTGTTCAACATTTATTGGCGGTGTAAATGAAATGGCAACACGTCCATTATGTCGTATGATTAATAATAATTTGTATTATTCGACGTATGACCAATATTGATTTCTATATTTTTAAGGTACGTAAGAGGTGTCACAAAATATTAATCGTCCTTTGTTTGGAAATTTCCCATTGGAAATTCCCTAATCAAAGGCAAAGTGGCGAAAATGCATAAGGGAGTAGTATGTAGAATTAAACGTTTTATTTCCAAGATTTTTCCAATCTTAATATATATTTACCCTCGACACTGATTCACTGACTCTGTCACGCAGTACGTAGGAATTTAAATATGCGTTCTATAATTCTATAAATAATAATAATAAAAAAAATAATATTTTTTTTTTGTACAGAAATTGTGTTTTCCCCAAATTTTTTTTTTACCAAAATTTTTTTTTCCAACATTTTTTTTTACAAATTTTTTTTTTTTACAAAATTGTTTTTCAACATAAATTTTTTTTTTTACAAAAATTTTTTTTTTTACAATATTTTTTTTCCAATTTTTTTTTTTTCGACAAAAAATTTGTTGAAAAAAAAAAATTTTGTGGAAAAAAACAACATTTTGTTGAAAAAAAAAAAATTAGTTTCAACAAAATTTTTTTCCCATATTTCAACGGGCGCCATAGGCGCATTACAACTTACTAGTTTTTTATAAACATCTGCGACTGGTAAAATTGAGACATGATCCTTGTGCTTTTTTGTTTGGTTTGTTTCATTTTAATTTAAAGATAGGCAGAGCTTAATGAAGGTCCTTTTATCTTATAAATTTGATACAGGTTACTGATTATACATACAAAAATTTTTTTTTTCAAGAAAAAAATTTTTTTTCAACAAAATTTTTTTCCCATATTTCAACGGGCGCCATAGGCGCATTACAACTTACTAGTTTTCTATAAACATCTGCGACTGGTAAAATTGAGACATGATCCTTGTGCTTTTTTGTTTGGTTTGTTTCATTTTAATTTAAAGATAGGCAGAGCTTAATGAAGGTCCTTTTATCTTATAAATTTGATACAGGTTACTGATTATACATACTCGTTATTACTCTTTAGCTCAAAACAAAAAAATCACATATCTTTCAAACAAAAAACATCTTTCCCTTCATTACCCCCAAAGTTACATTCTCTGCGCCACAGATTTGTATGGTAAACATTTGAAACAGAAACTACGTCAGTCGACTATTTGGACTGTAAATTGTCCAAAATTCTTCAATTATTTATACTCAAAGAAGTAATCCATTCTTTTTTGTTCGTATTAAATTAAAACAAATTGTTATTGTTAAAGGAAGTACCTCAACCAAAGCAAGTCTTAAATGTTCTTCAATTAATATTAATCATACGCTCTCGTGTACTCATATTATTTATTCCCCTTTGTTTAACCACACCTAATATAAAAGCATTGACATTTGTCTGTAGCCTCAAACATATGTTTCCGACCTTAAGCTCTTAGCAGTTGCTTTTTTCCCGCTGATGCTGAAGCAAGAACATTTTCCGAATTTATCAAAATTAATAACGCCGGTGAGAAGGATAACGCGTGCACAAATAAAATGCAAACATTTTAATTATCTTTTCTTCGCCTCGTGCGACATTTCATTTTGGTTTTTCTTTTTAAATTTAATTTTTTCTTTCATTCGCTCTGCAGGAAGGGCGACGAATTTGTATTTACTTTCTTTAACTGAACTTGAAGTGTACACAGGATACATGGCCTCAACAAATAACTCCGCTTCCAAGGGTAAAGACAACCAAAAAAATCTCAGACTTTCTTTCAGTGGGGTTTGTTGTTTGTTTTGGTCTTAATTTGCTGGAATTATTAATAAATCACAAGTTTTCCTCCTCCAGTTAAATGAAATGAATTCATAAGGTTTTTTTTTCAACGAAATACTTTAGCCAACTCAAGCCAAGGGCAATTATAGCAATGCCTTCTCTGTCCTTATAATAAAAGAAAACAATCTAATTAGTTTTTTAGGCAAACCGAATCTAAAATGTGCATTCCAAACTTATGGGGAATTTCGTAAGGTGTATTAAAAATTCCGGGAGTTTGAAGTGTCTGGCTAAAACCTTAAAGTATGTTTTAAATTTCGTTGTCTCTTAGGTGCTTCTTTCCTTTTTCGTTTTAATATAATTTCTGGGGAATTAATTTATTTTGCGTTATCAGATTGTTTCCGCAAGACAATGAACAACAGACGAAGAAAAAGACAGAACGACAGAATGAAGAAAACCAAATTATTCACGCATAGTTAATTTTCGACAAACCGGAAGACGAGAAATACTCAAATATATGGTCTGAGCAGGTTCTTGCATACTTTTTGGCTCCATTTGCCACGAGACCTTGGCAGACTCATCGAATTTGTTTCGTTTCCAAGAGGAGAAGAAAATGTTTTTAACTTTATCATCGCCAAAACACACGCGCTTTATGGCTGTAACGACCTCTGAGAGTTTAAGAATATCTACACACACATACACACCCTGAATAAACTATAACAATTTAAAGCACACTTTTTGGCACCCAGAAATTGCGTTCTCCTCTACTTTTTTCCTCGCTTATTTTGGGAAAAACATTGCAAATTTTATTTTTGTCGTCATATTAAATCATCATGTTTTCAGCTCATGAAGTGCTCGACTCAAGTGGTTGCTACCGTTGTTGTTATTTTCAAAAGTTTTCCTCTGTTTCCAGCGTTGTCCGGAGTGTTTTTTTCTTGTATATAAGTAGTTGTGATTTTCGTATACCCCCATCTCGCTGCCAGCCGTTTTCCTTCCCCAGCCGAAAAGTAGGCTAAGTATTTTCGAAAGAGTCGTTATATAGTTCTGGGTGGTAGGCATGCAAGGAGTGTGTTTATCGTTCATGTTCATTCATGTTGTATGCTACGAGAAGTGCCTGATTAATTTAAGTAGAAAATGTGGCACAATTGCTCCAGTTGATGAGGCGGATGACGGTTAGACGTTGCTCGGCGGGGTGAGGTGAATTTTCAATTGCGGAAGTTTTTAGAGTTTAATGGGGTGATTTACCCTGTTTGTTCCCAAATAGCAAAGTCGTTGCAAGAAAAGAACACGGGCGACGAAAAAACAACACTTCAGATGTTCGTGTTGAAATGAAAAACAAAGAGAGCTCATTGCCCTTTCCATAAAGCTTTTGAGATCAAAATTTGTAAGGCTTGATATCAGGGATGGCAACATTTTGTAGAAGCGTTAAATGATTCACTTATCTCATGCAAAAATCGTTTAGCCCCAACTTATTTACTTTTCGAGTTAATGGAAGATTTTTTAAAGCATCTGAGAATTAATATCAATCATACGCTGCCATGCTCCTTAAAAACAAAGAGAGCTCATTGCCCTTTCCATAAAGCTTTTGAGATCAAAATTTGTAAGGCTTGATATCAGGGACGACAACATTTTTACGATTTTCTTAGCCTACGTTTGTAGAAGCGTTAAATGATTCACTTATCTCATGCACAAATCGTTTAGCCCCAACTTATTTACTTTTCGAGTTAATGGAAGATTTTTTAAAGCATCTGAGAATTAATATCAATCATACGCTGCCATGCTCCTAAAGCTTCATGCTATTTTAGACCAGCTCACTTCGGTACCGCCAGAGTCGGCACCAACGACAGTTTATCAATCGTTTTTTTGCTCATGGAAAACAGATTTGCATACAAAAGCTCAGCATAGTTGGGGCGATTAAATTACGCGAGATCTCTGACATTGGTCAGTGTTCAGTTGCGTACAAGTGCCCACAAATTCTGTAGTTTCACTTAGTTATTTTAGTATTTCCATATTAAACAATTAATGTCGTATGAATTGAATAAAGAATTTGATATTATCTTTTCTGACGAAGCGCTTGTTCGTGTTGTCTGCTATGTTAACAGGCACAACTACAATATCGGGGGATCGGAAATACCACACGTGATCCTCGAGAAGTCAATGTATTCACAGACTTGATTATGACATCATTGACCCATTTTCTATTGAAAATTTAATTTGAGCGCTGCATTATAAACCGTTCTTTGTGACCGGAAACTGAAGACATGGACTTGGACAATCTTTGGTTTCATCAGAATATTTCTGTTCGCGCCATCGCGTTGTCAACCATCTCCACGATATCAATTGGCCATCTCGGCGCTTCGATTTGACTCCGTTCTACATTTATATTGTATACCAAAGGCAAATTCTTTTCGAATGGAAAGTATTTAAAAATCCTCAATGTTTCCTTACCCCTCTACTATTAGAAACTTTCACTAACTTCTATTCATTCCGCTCTATTAACTAACAATTCCCTGAACAATTTTCAATTGCCATCCAAGGAGTTGTAGCGAAATTAAGAAGACTGTCCCTTTATTGTGTAATATGTCTTCCTTGAATTTCCCATAATTTGTGTATACCAAAGGTGAATTATTTTCAATATAAAGTATTTACAAATTCTTTTTTTTTTATAAGAATTTCCAAACTTCCATAAATTTCCGCTCTATTAAGTTTATTTGGAAAACAAAATATACGAATTACCTTCAATGATACGCCCCCCCATGTACTGAATAGCAACATTTCCCGCTGCGTATTGCGAGTTTTAAAAGTTTCTCCTGGCTATTCCCCATATTTGGTTGAACAGAATTTATATTTGACTGCTTGTGTATTGAAACATGTATTTACTTGACTTTCGAAATTTACTCGTTCATTTTTAATGCTCTTTCTACACTTTCCATTCATATTGAAAAATATTTCATGAAAAAGTTTGAATGCCCTAACATTAACTTTTTTTTTTGAATATTTCCCCGCAAAATTTCATGCTCCTCGGCGTGCGAACGATAAGACTCTGAAGGCTATCTTATTTATTTGAATTGGTATCACGTATACAACCCTCAATAGCAATAGAGCCAATTTACATTCCACTCAATAAGTTGGCGATTTGTTGTCTAACATTTCTGGTACACAAACAAACAGGCGTTAAGTTTATGGTACGCTAAATAAATAAACCGAATACTTGGCGATTCGGAATTGTAATGTCTTCATATTTTGGTGGCTTCGAAAAGAAAACTTTAAGGACCAAATTAAGGTCATATTGAGACTCATTCGGAAATCCTCCATAATTATTAAAAGTCATACAAATGTTCTACTTCATTGCCAATTTATCGATGTGCTGACTCAGTGTGTCCGAAAAATCGTAGTCATAATTCAAGTGATTAATGCTAAGTAATGTGATGGTTTAATATTCCATTCTGCTGTGGAAATCGTCCATCAATATTTCTCAAGTATTCGCACATTTTGTTTCACAAAGTTTGGCCTCGTTTTCATTTGTTAGCATTATTGTTTTATGAGATAAGGAACAACTTTTTCCTAATCCCTCCACAATTTATAGCGGCCAGATGGCATGTTATCTTTAAATATTTCTTGGCCAAACTGTAATCTCTCTCAAACTGTTTTTTTTTTTGTCTGTTTTATTGTTTTATTTTAATTTTGGTTTGTTTATCACAAAAAACCAGCTCATAATAGGCGATATTTAAAGCTTAAATATGTAAATTAAGCCAAAATACATTGTATTTATTATGACAGTTTGTTTAAATTTGTGTATTGCTTCCGGGGCAATTGAATATCATGCTAATTAAATTTTCTTACGGTGGAACGTCTAAGTTTTCCTTTCAATTTTATTTTCCCACATATACAGTTTGAGAGATATGCAGACTTTCACAAAACTCTAGTGAATTAATATTACTTATAGGCCACCAGAAACTAAATTGATGTTTTAAGTACAACTATTAGAAAGGGTTTGTGTGAAATTAGAATAGAACCGTCTCAATTTTTCGGCAGCGTTTTTCAAACGCTGCTAATGGAAAGGTTTTCTAAACACCTAAATAAGTAGAAGATCGGCGCAAGTGTTTGAAAGCTATATCGAGTACTGTTCAGAGTAGTTCTAAGCTCGTTCCTTAATAGGAAAACAGTGCTTTTCTAATGTAGGTCCTAATGAAAGCTATATCGAGTACTGTTCAGAGTAGTTCTAAGCTCGTTCCTTAATAGGAAAACAGTGCTTTTCTAATGTAGGTCCTAATGAAAGCTATATCGAGTACTGTTCAGAGTAGTTCTAAGCTCGTTCCTTAATAGGAAAACAGTGCTTTTCTAATGTAGGTCCTAATGAAAGCTATATCGAGTACTGTTCAGAGTAGTTCTAAGCTCGTTCCTTAATAGGAAAACAGTGCTTTTCTAATGTAGCCATATTTTGAGACTGGGGATTGACGATTAGAACTTAGAAGATCATTGGTTTGAGCAGGACGCCACACTCTATATTTTGCGCACCAAGTTTGGTCAGGTATCCAACAGGGTTGTGCGCTTTAAGGCCGTTAGACTTTTTTTAATTTCGATAATTTTTTAAATTTCGATAATTTTTAGAAATTTCGATAATTTTTTTAAATTTTCGTAATTTTTTGGAATTTTCATAATTTTTTGGAATTAAAAAAAATTGTATTTTTTGAAATTTTCATAATTTTTTTGGAATTTCAATAATTTTTTGGAATTAAAAAAAACTTGTCTTTGGACCACTGGTGCTATTTTTCTGGTCATTCTCTTAACCGTTAGACTTTTTTTAATTTCGATAATTTTTTGGAAATTGGATAATTTTTTTAAATTTCGATAATTTTATGGAATTTTCATAATTTTTTGGAATTTCAATAATTTTTTGGAATTAAAAAAACTTGTTTTTTTTTTTAAATTTTCATAATTTTTTAGGAATTTCAATAATTTTTTGGAATTAAAAAAACTTGTCTTTGGACCACTGGTGCTATTTTTCTGGTCATTCTCTTAACCATTAACACTAACCGTTAGACTTTTTTTCGTTTCGATTATCTTTTTTAATTTCGATAATTTTTTTAAATTCCAATAATTTTTTGGAATTTTCATAATTTTTTAGAATTTCGATAATTTTTTTTGGAATTTCAAAAAAACTTGTCTTAGGACCACTTGTGCTAATTTTTTTTTTGGTCATCAACAATAACCGATTTAAATTAAGCGACCTGTTTGTTTTTGTAGCATTTTCCCTGCTAATACTAAACGATTAAATAAACACTAACAAATATTCCTCTTACAGCTCTTAACATTTCCCGCGATACCTTCAAGTATTTTCTTTCTCAAACCCTCTTGCACTCTTGCCCTAGCTCATACACTTTTTACGCCATTTAAACGGTTTCCCAAAAATAAACGCTATTAATATCAATCATACGCTCCATTGTTCATATAAGAAAATATTGAATTTCTTCATTTCCCTTTGTGCGACATTCCCACATCTTTTCTTGTTCTTGCTGTGTACACGAAAACACTTAGTTTATCCCCTTCCAACGTAAACCAACAACTTACGACTAAACCTTGGTAATTAGAGATTGTGCTCATTCAGTGTTTTGCTACGAGAAACAATAAGCTTTCGCTTTAAATTTCAATACTTTGCAAAACCACAGAGAGACGTTGTGTTCTGTTAATGCTTTAGATTACCCAACACCAAACAAAACACCTAATAGGGTTAGAGTACCACTTCACCACGGCAAAGATTCCCCTCCACTTGGAAGACTACACACATTTGTGTTGTGTTGCAAACGAAGGAAATCTTCTTTAGATTTGCAGTGTACCACTTATTAGTACACAGCCTAGAGTGGTGTAGAGTATTCGTTGTGTCCGATGTTGGCAGAGGTACGTACAGCTGTAATTGTTAAACTTCAATTAATGGCAAGAGGTGCCCAGATGGATTGGAGTAGTGGGTATTTTTCAAATACTGCAAGTGGATTTTCTAGAGAAGCTTTACATTATTGTTTCGGGCAAACATTAATCCATTGAAATATCAATCACCGGAAAACAAGAACCTAACTTTGTTACTTAGAAGAAGAAATAAACATTGTCAGCCTCTGGTCACCCCATTATGCGGACACTTAATGTATGCATCTTGTCTAACCTATAACCTCGAGGAGTGTAATTGCAGAAAAACTGAACCGTAATAGATGTTAAGTACATGAGATTACATTAAATGTATGTAAGAGTTTATTATAATTGCAATTTTATGTTGATGTCAGTTACTGGAAATTGTTAATGTTGCTGGAATGTCATATTATACGAAATAGCCAATTAAAGAAATTAATTTTGTCGGGCAATTGTGTCACACTTACTGGCAGTTGGTTTCTGTAACGTTTCTTTGCGAATCATGATTGTGGAGGTCATTGGAGCAATATCAATTAAGTATGGGAGACTATTTAGGTATGGGAGACTATTTAGACACACACACGCCTCTATCCCATTTATGTTTTGGTTGGGAACTTAGTAAAAACACTAGACTGTAGTCGTAGAAAATCGGAATAGAAAAAGGATTCAAAACACTCATACGCCACCAGTAGCCATTCAAATTCGGTAAGGAAATAGTTAAAAACACTCATACGCCCATAATCGTAGAGGAAACAATTGAAAACACTCATACGCCACCATACAAATTCGGCAAGGAAATAGTTAAAAACACTCATACGCCCATAGTCGTATAGGAAACAATTCAAAACACTCATACGCCACCAGTGGCCATACAGATTCGGTAAAGAAGTAATTAACAACACTATAACGCTCCTATGGAAATAGTTCGTTTGCTTGTATTAAAGTATTAAAGAAAATCAGATTTTAAAGTAGATATAAAGATTATTACTATGAAATGCTTCATATTTTCCATTACAAATTAATTAAAATTACCATCGAAATATCAGCCTTGTCAAAAAGTGTCTGTAATTTAAAATCTAATAGGCAAAAATAAATATTTCAATACTTATTTATTCTTTAACACTCATGATGATGACAAGGGTTCCCCAGTTCCCTTTGTCATCATCTTATTATTTCAATTCGATAACAAAATGCAAATTTCTTTAATATTAGATTGTCTATTGTCAGTTTAGAAAATTGTCATTTTAATTCAATGTCTCCGTCAAATTGAACCAAAACAGAATAACAACAACAAAAATTCTATTAAAATATTCCCAACGGGTATAAGTGTTATTAATTTCAAATGTCTCTGGATATGACTGATGTCGTTAGAGATTAGCAAAACAAGAGACAGGTGCGACACACGGATTCCACTCATATAAAGGAAAGATAAACAATTTCCGCCAAAATGTGATATTTTCTTCAGAATAATTTCCTATCTTCTGCTAAATGTTTACAATTTAAAAAAGAAGTTTAAATAAATTACTCCATGCCGAAAAAAACATCGCACTCAGTGAAAACTTTCACGGGTACATGATATAGAAAGAAACACAGATAGATTAACAATTGAAAGTTTTCAGAAGTTTAGTCCCAAAGGCAAAAAAATATTCACAAAATATTCAGAAAAAAATATTGTTTCATCTCAACAATATGTGGTAGAGGAGGAAAAATCCTATCCAGTGAAATAAAGTTATTTTTTGCTGTTGCAAATTATTTTCCAGCTGTCCATCGCAGATCATGTCATATCATGTCCCCAGCAAATAAGTTGCACAAGACATTTTCGTTTGGCTTCACTTTTCATATGTTATACAGAACGCAAAATCATGTTGTCGGAGAAAAATATGGAAAAGAGAAAAATGAAAACCCTCCAATGCAGTCATATTTAAAATTGGGTTTATGGTGCGTATGACTAATATTATTTCGAGGTTCTTTAAGAAAAAATTCTATTAAATTCGTTGCTAATAGGTTTAAAGAAGAATCATAAATAATATAGAAAATGTATACTTTACTTTAAAAGCCTAAATGATAATATATGGGATAAACGCGAAGCCAGAGCATTCTTAGAGAGTGACAGTTTGGTGCAGATGGCATCATCGGCGAATTCCTGTTTTGGAATTCTGGTGGAAATGTCATTTCCGTTGACGGTGAATATCGAGCAAGCCATTCGTGTCAATGGAATTGACAGGATGCGCTACTGTGAAGGTAGCCAAAATCATGTTATTTGAATCGTAAGTCATGGGAATGTTTGATCAAGCGAATAAATCAATAATAGCCAAAAAACAATTGTAATTGGATCACCTTTTAGATTAAACATGAATTGGAATTGTGTCTGCGAAACAGATGAAATATGGAATGTAGGCTTTGTCCTATGGTGCAAAATGGAACTGATTGTTACAAAATAATTTTGAATTATTACAACAGTCTAGCGCTCGAAAAGTAAAACGTACACATACAACACTCAAAACCAAAACTTCAAATTACCCCCGGTAATAGATTTAACCATCAAACTCAAATAATAAAAAAAAAACATTTAAAATCCGACAGTTATGAATATGGAGTAATTTATTTAAACTTCTTTTTTAAATTGTAAACATTTTCAAGAAGATAGGAAGTTATTCGAAAGAAAATATCTCATTTTGGGGAAATAAAACAAAGGACCATGGTGCGTATAATTAATTATTATTTGAAAAACCTTCCGCAAAAATGGCAAATACAACCGCTATGGATAGCCAACGCCTAAAACCTTGTAGGAGAAATTCAAACAATAAAATTGTATTACTAAACTAAAGTGAACAATGGCAAAAGCTATTTGCTCTCCAAACCTAACAGAGGGCAGTTGGAGTAATCAAACACATGATTATAGCATATACGAACATTACATTTTATAACATTAGCCAGATGAAAGTTTTGTTCCAACAAAGGTAACCCGTAGCACTTCTTATTTTATACATTTCTGCATTATGACCGGTGTTAATTTGAATTGTTCAGTGTAATGATCATCACAAGAATGGCAATATCAGAAACAGAAACTGAAGCCGCATTCAAAAAACCATAAAAATCCCATAAAACCATAAATGTGGCATGACATGGAAATAAGAAAGGATTACGGCCGAGAAAATAAACATTTATGACAGCATAAAAAAAAATCTTGTCAGCTAAACAGATTATCATGTTTCCGAGCCATGTTTATTTGTGTTGCCGTGCCGTGCCATCAAAAGGCTGGACGACGAGTTGGTTGCGATAACAAGAGAAGGATTTTTGTTGATATTTATGTCAAAACTGAAGGAGAGGATGAAAAAATACCCAGTGTTCGCTCAGTGTAATATTGAAATTTGCTCGCATATCATACAATTTTAATTTGTTCTTCAACATTTTTTTTTTTGGTTTTTTTTTTGTGATGCAAGCATAAATTCTCTTCTTATATATTTATGAGTCATGCATATGAAAAAATCATCAGAAATGCAAACGAACCGAAGCGGAACTTATGGCAACCATTAACATCCGTAATAGCTGCAGCATCGCCAGCTACGCAGTACACATGTGGGGTATTTGGTGATGGCGAGAATATGAGGCCACACCGAAACTACTCATACGAGTACTCAGTCACAGCGAGAGCTGCCTCGCAACTCAACTCAGATAAGAACGCTTGTCGAACCACATATAAATACACGCTATGTGCACATACAAATATGCCCTCCTGACATGGCATCGGTGGTGTGTGGATCAGGCAGCAATTTCATTATACAAAAGGCTTAAAAGTTTTGCCATATCCTTTGCTAGTAACTATGTGTGAGGCTAAGTGTGTGTAATATTTTTTTGGGGGCGGCGTAATGGTATACAATTGTTCCGTAATTATTGCATAATTAATGTACACAATACTGAACGTTGGCAAATAAAAATAATCACAACCAAAAAAACAAAAACCAACGAAACATTTAACCAAAATATAATGGAAAATAATCTTTCTTCCGCGGCCACACACACACACTAAAACCAACAGTTTCATTTCGAATATTCACATGTAGCTGTCTACTGGGCACTTGTTTAATGTTTGCATATCCGATAACTGAAAGGCATTAGCTGCGGAATTTAATTGCTCTTGGGGTGTTTCCGGCATTTCGATTTGCATAAAATTAATTATGGCATTTAATTAAGAATTAATTACACATCACTTTTTTTTTTTTGGCTCGACTCTCTATATGCCCGCTCCCCCCACGAATTATTCATTTTGATTTAATTTGCTAAAAGCATAATAACGATGACTAAATGATTTTATTTGTCAGTTTGCAATATAATTCTAAATAATTAAAATCGCCTAATGGAGTCAGCAGCGGCATGAGTTATGGCGACTGCTTATGCTAATTAATATCAATCATACGTACAGTATATGCAGATAATATCAATCATACGTACAGTATGATGCAGTACGTTGAAATTGAAAAATCATGGGAATGAAAGTTCAAAGATGGGGGAAGTTGGCAGACAAGCTTTAAATAAAAAAAAAAAAAAAGATTATCGGCCACAAACGTGCCAGCGGACTTTTGAAATCACACGAATTAGAAATTGTCTATTAGAAAAGCTGGGATATGTTTTAGATATTACAAAAAAAAAACAGCAAATTATTTATTTTTATTACTTACTTATTTCCCTTAACAATCAACGAAGAAACAGACGGGGAACTTCTCTCAAATCAGTGAGCTGTGTGCGATATAATTTATATGCGACTAGTGTTGTGCGACCATCACACAGAAGAACCCGAGTTCGAAACCGAGTAAGACCATCAAACATTTGTCAGCGGCTGTTTTCAACTCTTATAAAGAAAATAACGAAAACGAAATAAGCAAACCTTAGAAGGCAGACACCAGCACATTAACGTCTACAATAAATATATCTACATACGTATGAGTAATATTATCTAATATCGACAAAGCGTCTATTATCCCTTTAACCTCAAAGATCGTCTACAGACGGTCATCACTAACATCCATTTCTAATGGTTAAAGGGTTCGACTTCAGCGGTTAAAGGCATAAATAATGTTTAGTCTAAACTTTCTGAGGTATAACAAATCGACCTTGTTAATGTGTCGATTTTTTTTTCATTCCACTAATATAAGTTTTTACTACGACCTCAGCTACAACAAAGAAAACTAAATTCTTTAAAACTCTTGAGAATTTTACTCTCCTTCAATTGTGAAAAATGCATAAAGCTCTTGGCGGTTGTCCACTTAATGTTACTTAAGTAAAATCAGAACAGTAGAACAAAGAAAAACCAAATATTGATTATATATTTCTCTGTCATATAACAACCACATGGAAAAATATTAGAATTATGTGGATTGTACTGGAAATATAGTAACAAAAACAAAAAGCGCTCAAGTGTCATTTAAACAATAAAAACCCAAAGATTCATTCAAGTGTTATTGTCGTAAAGAAAAACGTAATCTACTCGTGGAACCAGCAGCCACACCAACGTACAACTACTAAGAAGAGCGTTCAAGAGAGAGAGAGAGTGAGAGAAAGGGGACAAAGTTATCGCAAATAACAATAAAATTCGTAATAAGTATAAGAAAAGAAAGAGCATTACACTTGAATACGAATTGAAAAAGAATAGAATTCAATACACAGATCCCCCCCTGTCAGCGAATACCAATGTAAGTAATTTTATTGAGGAAAGGAAATTGTATAAAATTGATACAGAATGTAACAAAATAATATCCAGTCCCGTAGTCAATGTGTTTCTCTGCACCCATGTGCATATCTTCTCTACAAAGGTCCCCAAATAATTCGTGTTCTTCAAACATGTGTTTGTCGGTAATCTGGCCCACCTTGACTCGGATGCCATTCGCCGTATTTTTTGTTTGAACAAAAACTGTATGTGGCCCATATGGAATTAATAAAATCTCAACACGCATCTGACATTTCCACGTGGCAAGTGTTAAACAAGAAGCGTTTATGATGTCATTGTATTTTCATTTTGGCTTTAAACTGAGTGCGAAAAAAATCCGCTGCGCCACGAAAAGGATTATGTTATAAAAGCAACTTTGAGAACAGCTCAACGACACGAAACAAGAGGAGAAGGAATGAAAGGGAAGAATGAAAAAATATAAAAAGAAAAACAAATGTTTCACAAACACACTTTCGCCGGCTACGTGTGAGTGTGTTTGAGGGCTGTAATAAAAAACACGTTTCTCTTAAATTTGTGCGCAATAAATTGAAAAGATTTCAGATTGAAACAATTGGCCCTGAACGTTATGTTAACAGGGCTGGATTTGTCTCTTTTTTTTGGCAATCGCACTGTCACAGAAAATAAAATGCAAATGTGTGAGTGTTATAAACTTTACAGGATCTGTAAATACAATTTAGTTAAATGTTGTTGTTTTGGTCCTCCTTCCATTTTTAAATTACACACAAATCGAGAGAATTCATCACGAAATTCTTTGCGTATACAGAAAATGAATGGCAAAATTATTCGGTACATGATTTTTAATTGCAGCCTAATCTAAAAAAATCAGCAGTAACTCAGCATAGCAAAATCAATACAGTGTACTCTCTCAGAAGCGGACACCTAAGGGACTGAGAATTTGGTCCACTTATGAGAGAAGTACACAAGAGGACCGAAGCGGATTGGTACTAAAAAAAAGTCTATGAGAGGTGCCCGCTTATGAGAAGTGTCCGCAAGGAGAAACTACACTGTATTTCTTTTGGTGCTTATTATTTAGATTTTTCTTCATTTACAGCTATTGCTTTTAAATTTTTGGAAATATATTCGACAAAGTATTCATTTTCAATTGAATGCGTGTGTGGCTCGGGTTCAAAATACAGTTCTCTACTTCTGTTGTATTCGCCTGCGGCTGTCTTTTGCTTAAGCCCTTTCAGCTTAAACTGAAATACGAATTCCTCATATTCCAATTTGTTTGTCTTTGAATTTGAATATTTTCCATCTTTATTCATTCTTGTTATTTATTTTGTATCTCGTTATAGAAACCTTTATTTTTTTATTGACATTACGTGCTATAACAGTTATTCTGTTGCAAATACCCCACACTTTCCATGATGCACGTCTGCTATCCACAAAAAAAAAAAACAAAAAAGAAATGAAACAAAGATGCAACATTTCACAACATATCCGAGATGCGTTGTTGTGCAATGAGCCAATATCACGTACTATTATTGTAAAACAAAAAAAAAACTATCATCTCTACACGTTTTAATTAAATACATGTTATTGGGGAAAACCAAATAAGGTTTTATAATAAAAATAAACAAGTGAGACAGTGAGAGAGAGAAATGAAAACTTACAAGTCAACAGGAAATATGATTTGAGTTTGCCTCTGGAGATCCAACAATCATTGGTAACAATCGTTGTGCCGAAAGTGGTTGTATGTGATCACAGATAGTATAAAATGTTATACAATTGTATATAAAACTTTCATGCTATTACGAGTTAAGTTCTTGTTGTAAGGAGTATATTAATTTATAGCCCAGGGTGCGTATGATAAATATTATTTAAAGATTACTTTCAGTAAAATCCTTATAAAGCCAAAAATTCCTTTCTGTTTAAAAAAAAAATAAAAAAAAAATTCACCACCATATGGGCATATTTTTATTTTTTTAAAAGTACCAAATGAAAACTTTTTAATTAAATAATAAAAAAAAAATGAAAAATGCTGCTGTCAACAAACACAGCCCTTTTGCAAACATCACATGTACATTTTACAGATGTTTACAAAACGTATATAGACCAGAACGTCTCTTCAATAGAATTTCATTCAATTTCAAACAAGATTACATCTTTTCAATCGACTGTGTCGTCGCCATGAGAGCGACAGCGAGTTATTGTGAAAATGAAAAAAATACAAACAAATAAAAACGAGAAATGTGTCAATTTTGTCTACCTATCGCCTGTAGTCGACTTTCAGTGTCTCTCGCTGGCATTCCTCCTCTGTGTGGGCCCAGATAGTTTCACTATTGTCAACATTTAATTGAATGGTGTACTTTTTATGTCCTTCATGTTTGTTTTTATTGGGCAAAATTTTTTAATAAACGTTGATTTTTTTCTTTCACTCCACTTCCGAGTTATTGAATAGTTCGATCAAGCTGCCCCGGCAACAATGAAATAGTTCATATCCGCTGTTGTTTGGCCAGCCAAAAACATATACAGAGTACACATGAATAAGGGCATTGATTATTATTGGTTTGGAAAAAAAATTTAATAAATGAATAATACGGCATTTGTACGGAGTAAACAAATAAAATATCCCTTGATTTAATGCTCACAAAAAGAGGGGCATTTTTAAATATGCACTGTCCCTTTCCTGTGTTATAAAAGCACATGATTTATTAACCGACAAAATATGCATAAAGTTCATTTGTGATAATATTACGGCCATGAAAGCCAAACAAAGCGGAACTTTATTGTCCCGTCGCACAGTAGGTCTGTAGATTTTGTTGGAAAATCATTGGGAAAACAATGAGAATTAAGAACAAAGGATTTACTCTTAATTGGTTTTATTTCTGGACACCATAGTCGGTTGCGTATAGACGTTTAGTCCAACATGATGTTCTATGTTTACACTATAGGAATCAATAAAAATTGTTCTTATCTCATCACCTAAAAGGGGTTTCAGGCAAAACCCCTTGAATTTTCGAAATGTCGCACAAATACTCTGAAACTAATTACATTTTTCTCTGAATCTTTTCTGTCACGGCTGAAAAGCCTATTTATAATAATAGTCCTGTTGTGGCGTATGATTAATATTAATTATTAGATTACTAGTAAGTTGTAATGCGCCAATGGCGCCCGTTGAAATATGGAAAAAAAATTTTGTTGAAAAAAAAAATATTGTTGAAAAAAACATTTTTTACTTGAAACAAAAAATTGTTGTTGAAAAAAAAATTTTTGTGGAAAAAAAAAATTTTGTAGAGAAAAAAAATTTTGTGGAAAAAAAAAATTTTGGAAAAAAAAACTTTGTAAAAAAAAAAATTTGGAAAAACAAAATTTTGGAAAAAAAAATTTTTGGGAAAACACAATTTCTGTACAAAAAAAAATATTATTATTATTATTTATAGAAAATTATAGAATGCCTATTTAAATTCCTACGTACTGCGTGACAGAGTCAGTGAATCGGTGTCGAGGGTAAATATATATTAAGATTTTATTAAATGTCTCATAACGTCTGTACTCTCTACGAGATTTTAAAATTGTAATTACTCACAATTCAAAGGAATGCAAAGATTAACAATGTCTGGGCTGTGCAGAACATCTGAAGCAACAAATGAAAGCGAATTCAAAATTATACGATTCCACCCGCCAAAAATTATTCAAATCGATGTATTTGATGAATTTTTCAAAACATTTCCTTTCCTAACTGGCTTGTGATTTCATTATTAAAATATTCTCCTGATGTGGCGTATGAGTGATATTAATTGCTTTGTTAATTTACATTGTTATTTTGGGGCAGTGCAAATATCTCAAGGATTTTAAAATATACTGCGTATTCGTACTTAGTTATTTCTCTTAAAATTCCATGAAGACACATATTATAATTTGTTTACCCACTGACCGGGTCCTACTGTTTCTAAAGAACCGCTAATGCTTTCTCTAAAGAAGTTTTTACATGGTTCTAACTCATAAAGTCGTGGAAACGGCCGCTGGAAAATGTTTGAGATTTCAGATTTCGAACCTGAATTTACTGTGTGATAAAAAGTATGTGGCTTTTAAATTTTCAGAATTGTATAGCAAAGCAAAAACACAATTCGAACAAAAAGTTGTTCTGTCGGACAATTCTTACATGGATTTTATAAGAAATAAAATATCAAATACCAGAAATTGTTTAGCCGTATTTTCGTTTTGTAGTTTCCTTTTACCAGAGGTATTTGCCGGTACCACGGCTGGCAGGGAGTAATCGAGATCTCACCCTGTCATTGTAGTTCTTTGTAAAGAGTTCGTCCTCAAAGCGTGTTAGCCGTTTACTGAAGCCGATCAGAAGATTTAGGGATAGATCTCGCTCTAAGCTGTGAGAAAAACATGTCCATGTACAAGATTTGTGAAATTCACCATGGCGTATGATTGATATTAATTATTGGTTTATTTAACAAAAGCCTAAACAACTTCTCAGCCCGTGGACATTCCGGCTCCGGAGTCGATACCGACTTTAGCTGTTGGATAACAAAATTTCGAAAATTGTATTTCCGTCCACTATTCCTACATTCTATATATGTAACACTGAGCTGCGTTTGTATCTTAAAGATAAGAAAGTTCATGTAGTTCGGAATTATTTCAAATTTTAAGAAATATTAACAGAATCAATTGTTTTTAATCCATTCTATTTAGTTAATTACAATACAAAGTAAATTTATATTCTAATTTTGGATAAAAGGGTAAACTGGCTGAGACAGACCATATGGCTAGGTTGTTGCTGCGACCAAAGCCTCTGGTGGGAATCGAACATTATATTTATTTTATGTAAAGAAAAAAAGTCGAAGTCGGAATAGAGCAAATTTTTTGACTCTGACCCCGATTTTAACACACTTTGAAGGCTATTTGGCAAAAAATTATCTGATCGTAAAGAAAAGGCTCACAGTTAGGTTTAATAAAAGAAATGCTTTACTTTAATATTCTGCAAAACAAAATAATTTTGAATTTTTTTTTAAATTTATTAAACATCCCCAACTGAAACCAAATTAAATATCACAAATTGACACTACACTTAATTATCTCTCGCTTTCGCTTCTTCTGCCCCACCATCATCATGGTGCCGCAAAAACTGCCATAACAAATTCTCCATTTAATCCCTTTCGTTCACATTTGCTTTAATACAATTATATTTTGTCCCCCCCCCCCCCCCCCCCCCCTGTATCTGATGTCATTGCTGTTCTGCATTTTATACTTTTCTTTGTGGGTCTTGTGCCACAAGTATGTTTTGTTAACTAAATTATGCACATATAATGCAGTACGAGTATAATGCACATATGAAGAACCGTAGAGAAAAAAAAACACTACCCTGCGAATATAAAGAATAATAACAATTACACATTGCAGTCATATTACAAGTACTTAGAGAGCCAAGCAGACCAGAACAAAAGTAAAGATTTAGAAGAAAGGGGTTAAAAAAGTAACCTCAAATAAAACGGCTTACATGTGAATATGAGTGAGCCAGAAAGAGAGACGGCTCACTCAGAGAAACACAGGAAAGTGCCAGCAAAAACAAAATCTAAACTAAACTAAAGTAAAATCATATAGAGGAATGTTACAAAGTTGAAGGTGAAAACGTTTAGGAAAAGAAACACACGTCAACAACAAGAAACCGCCCAACTTTTCGCATTCAAGCAACGACAACAACAAAGCATCGAGGCACACAGTGCCAGCCAAAGAAAGCTCTGATGAGGGCAGATGCAGGAAAAAGATGCGAGCAACAACAACAACAAAAGGTGGTTTATTTTCAAAAGTGCCACTACACAGTAATTATGTAAAGTACTTGTGTCATCCTTCTCAGCATATATGTATGTATGATGATTCTATGTGTGTGCCTGTCTTCGTTGCCTTTCACATAAATAAAGAAAGTGTAACATTTTCTGATATGCATAATATATGCATAGCACGTACCGTACCTTCGAGTATACACCCATAATAAAGGGTCAGTTTAGGTGAGGATGTTATGAATATTTAAAATGGAAGAATTAAAGTTTAAGCTGTCTTCAAGACAAATTCTGTAGAAAACCATAATCGAATGCGTTTCAAATCTTTAAGTGTATGAGAGATATTTATTATTTAGTACCTGGTGACGTATGATTGATATTGAATGCAAAATGTGTTGAAATCGTATACGCATGTATCGACGTATGATCAATATTAATCATGTCGTACATGGGAATGTACGGACTTTTATATTATTCTTATTGTTCGGAATGAATTGCCAGCATTAATTGTCGGATGATTTACGGGTTTATCGGTGAGGTTGGTTTTACCGGCAGAGATTTAGGACTACTCTTAAATTTCTTTGCATAAGAGAACATTGACCGATAACCAAGCATGCAAGGTCTGACTTCACGTCTTGCGTCATTGCCCGCTTTATGAGGACATCTGGGCCACACATAGGGTTGAAATCCATTAAAACTAGCGATTACTTCAAAAAATGAACATAAACTTTTTGGTACCGAATGAAAGAAGATGACATTCTACATGTCTAATTGCATAAATAAAAGTTCTAAGGGGTTTACTTAATTTGCAGAGCGTGTTTAAAGTTCAATAATTATCATTAGCTTTGCGCTTTGGTTCGAATTGAAAATTTTCTATTAAGAGTTGTAAAAGTAAAAGTTATATTTATGAAACCGCCTACTTCAGGTAATTGGGCATAAAATAAATATTTTTTTGTGTAGATAAATGTTTTGAAAATATGGAAAAAATCAAATTCCTCCAAATATATAGTACATTCTTGATATACTCGTATATATTGAGTTTCAAGAACTTTCTGTGTGATACCGTGAAAAATAGCTAATATTCTCTTCACCACTAAAATCTAACCTTTTAACGATTAGAAATGTGTGTTAGTGACGGCCATTTGAAGCCGTTCTTAGTGGTTAAAGGTTAGTAATATGTGATTTCCGCCAACAAAACCGTAGAATTTCTTTTAACTCCAGTTGCTAAAAATTTTGTTAATATAAATAGCAAATATTTATTAATTTGTATTGCTTTAAAAAGGCATTTTTTTCTTATAGTACATTGAGATTGCTCTATGTTGAAATTTCATTTATCAATTTATGGTTTTTCTTTCCAAAGTTACAGCGAAAATTGTGAAATAAAACCATTTTCTCCAAAATATTAAAAAGCCCATAAAATGTTAAAACTTTGCTTACACTATTTAAAAAAAAAAAAAAAAAGAATTAATCATCACTTGGCATACCCTTCAACCCAATGTGCGCATGGGCATAGTTTTATCTGCCCATCTCCACTAGTACCTGCCACTCTAAAACCCCTGGCACCAGTCTGCAGATGGGGTTTGTCGGTGGCGGTGGGTCCAGCTTATTACCTAATAATTTTCTTCTATGTTACTTATAAAACAATTTGTTTTATTCTTCTTTAATGTTTCGAAAAATTATCATGTGTGGCGTATGATTAATATTGATTAACAGGTAGACTTACAGAAACTGCCATTACTTCTCTATTTTTCAAGCAAATTTTAACAAAACTCGAACGAAATTCAAAATATAACCAACCAAGTTAGGTAAACGAATGCTCAGCAAAACGAGCACGCATTAAATAAAATAAACAAAAGTTAGTACAAATAGAATATTAACAAGTTACTGAAACAATTTGCTTAGACGTCTTCACGATGTTACATGCACATGTGTGTACCGCAAAGACATTTTGTAGTACATATTTCACATAGCATTTCAACAACAACCATGACAAGAATACTCATTCATTCTTGGCATGTGTGTACCTACTCGGAAAAATATTCCAAGATTTTCCAAGTCTTACACAAAAAATTCCATTCTGCATCTCTTAAAGACAAACAAAATTCTACTTTCACACTTTTTTGTTTTTGTTCAATGCAAAAAAAAACAAAGGAAACGAACAAAAAATATACCCACAATGTGCAGAAGAGGAAAAAAAACGGAAGCCGGATTTGCAGCACGAAAAAAAAGTAGAAAGAAAACACAAGCATGTCTCAAAGATTATAGCACGTACTATAAAATAGTAAAAATGTTACAATCTTCTTGACATGTTTATGGATTGTTTTATACACTTCATACAAACACATACATCGTTGTCTGCCAAAGCTAATACTCGCAACAAAATATCATATGCGACAGCAACACGATGGGGGAGTGAGGGTGGCTTCTGGCAAATAAACGGGAGCGAAGGTCGGGGACCAGGCAACTTGTACGGCAAAATAGTTTAACTTTAATCGCCAGAAGAATAACAGGGAAACTCATATCTTACATGAGAAGCCCCCTAAATATGATGACGAAGGGAATACGGCTGAACGGTGAATGGGGAACGACTGGCTGAGAGTGCTGGTGGAGTGGAGTTGTTATTTTAAACAATCAAAATGGAATTTCTTTTCATAGTTGCAAAAATCCTTAACAATCCAACAACCGGAGAGTGTGAGGGGGATGGGGCAACATCCTGGCAAATTTGATGATATATATGTGTTATTGCTTTACGCAAGGAATTGCAAAGAACGCAGATTTTTTTTTTTTTGTATCGGATATGCTGCATTGAGCATTGGCTTCGCAGGCAAAAGATACGAAAACAATACATTCCGTTCATATGCAATCAAAAACAGTCAGTCCTGGGGGGTAATAAACATTTATTATGTGCATATACAATATTTCGTAAAATAGAGCTATAAATTGTTTAAGACGATGACGTGAGTTATCCTCCGCACCAAGGAGGAGCAGGACACCATCATGTGTATTGATGCAAATGTGGTACATAATAATGGCATAACTTCGATATAGACATTCGTGTGGATAATATAATCTGAGCTGTCAGGCTACAGAGTGAGCGGAAAGCCAATAGTGATGTTATCATCATTTGCTTCATGGCAATCGATCCGTTTTTAATGGCTTTCTTAAGATCAAACCATAATTAATATTAATCATACGCAATGGACAGAGCTGTAGATAGGAACACGATGATTTAAAATGGGGGTTTTTCTTTCCTAAACTAGATTCAAGTCGATAATAGAAAAAAGGGAATTATGAAGAGTCTGATAGATATCTGTGAAATCATGGGATTCGCTTGCTGAATCGGTCATGCAACAGCCTGTACGATCTCTTGAGAATCTGTTGGTTCTCCGTAATATCATGGGATTTGCTTAGCTGAATCAATCATTGAACAGAAGATAGACTTGTGTGGATTTGAGGAATGACTTGTTTACAGCTGGAATGACCTATCCAAAACAGTCAGTCATTAATATTAATCATACGTCATAGACTGTCTATCGGGCGGCCGTGGAGGCGGTAATATGTTCTTCCATCACTTTCTGTAACAGCAGACACAGAATCATATCCTAGTCACTTCTGTTATGGCTATTCCTCACACAAATAGGAAATTTGCGCAACAGTCGTCATACAATTCAAGTAGGCCTTGGTGGCGTATGATTATTATAAATTATTGAATAGTTGTATAAAAACTCTTGTAATAAGTTAATTTTTAAAGTTATTTGTATGCATCAAAAGGGTTTTCGAAACACAACAGGCTTTTCTTCTAATTAAAGTAGAATATGGAATTGCAATAGTAGTATATATTATAATAGTGTTTTCAGCACACCCTAAAAGGCGACCCTTTGAGAATAACGACATTATTCGACTTAAGCACTTTGTTTGCTGAAGGTGTCGCTTTCATGAGATTTATGTACTTTGGTTTGCCATTAACCGTCGCCATTACAAGACTTTGCTACTTTAACAGAACCTTTAGTCATAACGAAAAACCTAACCCAAGACCACTATTTGCCTTCATAATACAGCTAGACTCACTTTGGATTTTTTTTTCTACTCTTCACAATATTCTTCGTTCCAATTGCCATTTAAATATTCTATATGTCTGAGTATGTTTTTCCTACAGCCAGCAACTTTTGCAAAAAGTCTGAAAGACCTCTCAAAACAAAGTTTAAAATCATTTTTCATTCCATTCATACGAAAGTCATCAAAGAAAATTTAACCGCTTCAAGGTTTATATTTTTCTTTTTTTCGTAGTTTTTGTATGTGTGCACTCAAAACCAATTAAAGCCTCTTAGCCAATATGTAGATACGTTTAGAGGAAAACATGTCGGCGCCACATGCAAAATGCCATTTAAAAATGCATTCTATCAATATGCAAAAACCTGAACCTGTAGAAAAATGTTATAACCCCATCGATTGAAAAACAACAAAAAAAAAACACCAAGAAGGTCGCAAATGTTTCCATATACGCTTATGTGGGTGTGCATTTAGCACAAGAATAACAACAATAAGAAAGAAAGAAATCCAATTTCACAAATGAAAATTTCTTCTAATACTTTGTTAACAAGCTCGGTGTCATGTGAAAGTTTCTTTTTTATGTTCCCATTGAACATCTAGAACCGCACAAAAACTACAACGACCACAACGGCTATGACTATTTTTGGAATCAGTTTTATATGTTGTCACATTTTTGTAGCTCTCTTTTACTTATACAAAACAAAAAAGAACGCAAAAAAACACAATTTTCCCAGCATGTGTCGTAGAAAGGAAAGTGGAAATGATCCATATGCTGGCTGGGTATCCCGAGTATTTTGTGGTCAAACCAAGTGGTTGCACAGCATGCGACCACACAGTTACCATATTCCATTTCTCTTAAATTATAAAATTCTCAGCCGGCGAAGCAGAAATGGCAAAAGTTTAACAAACTTTTTCACAATGTTTTCTGTTCAACACAAAAATGCTGGGGGTGAAATGTTTGGGTGGACAAAACGAAAAAAAAAAAATAATAATAAATATAAAAACAAAACATGTAATATATTCAATGAAAAGTTTACATTTTTCGGGGTCTTTGTCAACATTGTGGCCAATCACGGCAGAGGCAAATCAGTTAAAAGACCATTGTGAGAAGGAAGTGCTAAAAGAATTGTGTAGAATTATTGCTTCCACTTTGAATTCATATCTTTTCTTAATCTCTTTGTCAATAGGCTTAAGTGTCTACTTTTGATAACCGTTTGCATATTGAAAATAGCTTGAAGCTGAAAAAAGTTACAAGGCTTTGTGTAAAACTGATCAATAATTAATATCAATCATACGTCACCATGGCTATAGGAAATTCAACAAAAGGAAGAGAATAATTGCAAATCTTGGCTACATCATGGTGGCCATTATTGTGTAAGACTATCAAATTGAATCTACGGATTTATAGTCACAGTTCGGTGACTAAGGATTTTCGGTTTCTTGGTACTTAACATTCAATTGTTTGAGTATTCCTTGCGTTGTTTTCAAGAAACACCCTTATTGATTTTTTTTTGTGAATATGTAATAAAGACAAGAAAAAGTTATGCATTCATAATTTTTTAAAAGACAAGATGTTCTGATTTTTTTCTTTCTTCTCTCTCTCTCTCACACTTCTTTCTTGTCCTCATATTTCTGCTTTTAATTATTACCAATTGTATAACGTTTTTATTAAAAAGGACCATGCGGCCTTTTTGTCTGCCAATTTGAATTTTTAATATGACTTAATATTGTGCAGTGCAGTAAAGGATTTTGTCAAGTTACTCAATAATTAATAACCAACATACGCCGCGGGTGTCACTTAGCAAGAATTGCAAATTGTTTTTAGTGTATCTTTCTAATGAATAACTTGGGAAACGAAGTGTGCGGATTAATTGATTTTATTGATTAATGGAAGATATAAATAAATAAAAAAAAAAAAAAACAGGCAACAGCTGCAAATTAAATGGCAGGGTGTTGACGAAGTAATCTATTGAAAAGATGTGCCATTTATATGGGGAAAATTATAATCGAAAATTCCACCCAGGTGTGAATGGTGGGCCGCTGTGTGATTTGAATAAATGCCAGCGACTTGCCGACTAGAAGACGAATTTCTGTAGCTTTTTCCAAAGGAAACCGTATCGCTTCGAGGCTGTTTAAGTTCCTGATATAGTCATAAAAACTTCTTATTGCTGAAGAGTTCTTATTTTAACATTAAGTAGTCTTAAAAACTTCATAAATTGTCGAAGAGTTCTTATTTTTGTGGAGAAATATAAAGACGACAATTATCGAATTTTGCCTATTTCTAAAAATCTTCAAATGGAGAGGTTATAACATTTTGTTTAATACACAAATATTTCAAACAGAGTGGAAAATTCACCAAATATTCATAAAAAAAATTTGATGGCACCGAACGTTTTTGTCATGCTGCAGTTCCGAAACTATGAAAATCTCTTCAAATTCTCACTTTTGTCCATCTAAGCGTATGATTGATATTAATTCTTGACTTTCAACAGTATAAACTATATATTAAAAGATGTTCTTTATCTAAGTGAAAATTAAAAGAAGTCAACTACTGCTGTCTTCCAAATTTTCAAAATTTATATAGTTTACAAATTTCACTCTTTTTTTTTGAATAATTAAAATCTAACACTTACCTTACATTTTTTTTGTTGTTTCTGCTTTACAGAATGCGTTCGTTTGTCGAGGAGAATGAAAAGAACGATCCGTTGATAAATGCTCCGGATAAAAAGAATAATCCGTGGGCTGAAAAGGGAAAATGTGTCATTATGTAATATTATCGTAAACCACAAAAATACCCCAATATTAAACATCAACAAGAACAACAGTATAATAGCTATCAATATCAACAACAACTACAACTACAACAACAACAGCAACCTAGTAGATATCCTAACCACACCATTAACAACAAAAACCGCAGCAGACAATTAGATAACTCTCTAGTCGATCAAACCGATGCCATAGTAGGACATGCTGACTATCTATACAATTCCCTAGATCCCAGCGTCAATCACAATATCTATCAAGATGGTGATAATGATGATGATGTTGTCCATGATCAACCAGCCCCCGGCCAGGTTGATGAACAATCAACGCTACCACTCCTCTATCATACCGAAGAATTTTATAAAAATAATAATTACTACTATTACAATTACAATTTGAACTATCATGAGCTGCAAGAGGGGCCTTCGCGAACCAATCAACTGTTCAAGAAACTCAAGCGACGTACTCACCGGGAGCTGTTGCAGCGTCCGATGTTGCAACAGCTCGTGGTCTTGGTGATCTGGTTGCAGGCGAAATTTTGGCAAATGTATTATGAGATCATAATGAGAATGAAGAACTAAACCGGTTGAAAGTCAAAAGAAAAGGCGAACCGAATGCCAACGAGCAGCATGGGAGAAGTTATAGAGACGGATTCGATCCATTTGCCAGCCATCCAGCCCATTTTGAAGAGAAGTGAGTGTCCGCTTCCAGAGCGAAGTTTCCCTTTTTTCTGGTTGTTGCAACATTTGACTCCAACAACTACAACAACAAGAGCTACAGCAATTGCAACACTGATGTTAAGTATGAAACTTATACATTATTTTTTTCCACATACATACAATATTTTTCCATAAGCATAAGTTTATTTCTTAAGTATACTTTTTATCGATATAATACATAATTAACAACTAATTACAACTACAACAACAACTACAAAACATTTCTAATTATATCAAATCAAAATTTGCAACAAATCAACAACAACAACAACAAATTACTAATAAAAATTCCAGCGTATAGAAAGAAAAAAAAAACCAAAAACAGAAACTCTTCATTTTGGCATTTTTTATTTCAGTTTTCCAAATTTTCAACTTTACTTTTTGTCGCATCATGTTCATTTAGATCATCATTGCATCGCTCTAGACCACATTTACACGGCATCCTCCTCAAACCACATTACCCCATCCATCCAGCCACCCACCCACCTATCGCTCTCAGCCATTGTCTTTACATTTTCTCGACCATCTTTTTTGTATCTCAATAGTCTCGCCATCATCATCATCATTATTAACAATAAAAAAACAATACACTATTTGGCCAAAAAATCAAGCAAACATTCGCTAGAGTCAACATTTCATTAAACCACATAAACGCAGAACAACAACAACAACAAAAAACAGAAACCCACCCTGATCTCTACAAAACCAAAAATTAAGTAGAATGAACCGCAACACAACAAAAATCTATTTGAACAAAAGATTCAATTTATTTTTTTAAAGTAAACTTTTAAGAACCGTAAGGAC
Organism: Hydrotaea cyrtoneurina; assembly: GCA_958296145.1. Classification (NCBI taxonomy): domain Eukaryota; kingdom Metazoa; phylum Arthropoda; class Insecta; order Diptera; family Muscidae; genus Hydrotaea; species Hydrotaea cyrtoneurina. The sequence continues at coordinate 86,283,234 of OY282514.1, forward strand.
TCATTTAACAACAACCACACCAAAACATGTAACGACAAATTAATCAATTTCAACGTAAACAAAAACTGCTACTCTGAAGAAAAAAACCTCTTAAACTAAAACATAGTAAAACTAATCATTTTCATGATAAAGGTTTCCTTTTTGCTAAAACGAAAATTATCACCAACTTTAATTGAATTGTATCTCCAAGGTATTCTAAAATTTCCGAAAAAAATATTTCAAACAACACCCCCACCCCTCCCAAACGCTACTTGAACAAATGCTACATTTCTGTATTATTATTATTTTAAAATAAAACCCAAAAACAAACCAAAAAAAAAAAACTGATAAAAATTAACTACTATGTAGTGTAATATGAGTATATACAAAAAATTATTACTTTTAATTCATTATAAATATTCTCGATCCCTAGCATATTGTGAAATATGTCGATGGACATTCTATTGCGTCTCCCTACTTGTGGTCTGGTAAATTTTCAACATCCGTTGATTTTTAGCAAAGTTATAAAGATTTTGTTACAAAAATCTCCCAATTAATATTAATCATACGTCCCTGTGGACAATTTGGAATATTTTCGAAAATCCTTTAAAAAATTTCCCTATTCTTCCCGTAACAAATTATATGTATATTCATTGACATCATTCCCTATTTTCAAAATCAATGGAGCTTTAAGGAAGTTATAAAGTAGATTCTGAACAGTTCACTAATTAATATCAATCATACGTCAAGGAGGACTGATACAAAATTGCTCAATACCCTTTGAGGCCCACGAACTTTGAGCTGAAGTAAAAAAATGTCATACATTTTCGAAAATTCTTAATAAATATTAGCCTATTATTTCCAGTAACAACGTACATAATTGTCGACATCATTCCCTATGAATTTCTAGCCTTTGAATTTCCTAAACCATTCACTAATTAATATCACAGTAGTGATCTGATTGCAAAATCTCCCAATAATTGCTAAAAGTAAATTCAGCTATTTACGTATATCGATCACATATTTCACAAATGCAATACGAATAATTTCAAAGATTTTTGTAGTCCTAGCTTTTAATTTTATCACCCGACATTTTACTGTAATTTGAAAGGCTACAACAAAATTAAGTTTAGTCTAATGATTAAAAAAGGATTATTATGTAATTCGAATTGAAGTACTTGAATTTTTTTCCACCGTTCTTATTTTGTTTTCTTTTTTTTTTAACTTATGCTTTGACAAATATTGCTGTAAGCAGTAGGTGTAGTAGGTGTGTTTTATATGGCAAACAAACATTTTCCATAATTTTTTTAGCTCTGAAAAATTCGTCGTAGGAAAAATATGTGGAAAATGTTAGTTGGCCAAGTAAAATCACAAAACATTATAAATTTTGATTTTACAAAAGGAGTTTTGTCTTTGACTATCTTTTATTTTAATTTTTTTTTATTAGATAAAACTATGTAATTTTTTTATATACAATTTAGTTTCCACTTTTTTACTATATTGTTTAATTAACTATTATTAGTTGGTTTTTTTAACAAGAAACATTTTGTTATGTTTCTGTTTAAGTTAAATGTTCACGATTTATTTCTTATAGTATTTTTTAATACAATTTGTGTTTATTTTAGTACAAAAATGAAAAACATCTTATATTTTTTTAATTAAATTTTTTTTTTAAATTAAAATTTTAATATTTTTAATAAAATGTTAAAATTTATTTTTTTTTTAAATTTTTATGATTTTCTGTTTAATAAATATTTTAAAAATTTTATTTTTAATTCATTAAATTTTTAAAAATATGAATTTGGAATTATTATTTTAAAAAAAAATTATTTAGTTTTTCTAATATAATCAATTAAATATGTATAGTAATTTTATTTCTTTTTTTTTTTTGTAATTACCATATCTATATCGACTTGAGTGTTTTGAAAACTTTAAAATGGATGAACTTAGTTTTTTTTATTTTTTGTGTTTTTTTAACATTTTTTTTATAACGATGTATTTCTAAAAAATATTATGTAGAGTTCTTTTTTAAGTAGTTATACAAAAATATTTAGCTACATACTTTTTTGAGTAGGCCACATATATTATTTCCGGTAGTTTCTTTTTTGGAAAGCAAAAATATTTTCAAAAAAAATATTAAAAGAAAAACAACTACAACAAGAACAACAGAAGCTGATGAATGCATAAGTTCGGAGCCAGAGACAAAAAGAAGCTGACAAGGTTCAACTTAAAATGGCAGAAGAACTACCTAATACTCGGCGAAGCAAGACGACCGGATAAACAAAAGGAGTATAAACAAATAACGACCATCATATATATATGAACTAAAAAAAGAAGAAGTTTATAAATTTTAATAAATTATATTTTTAAAATTATTACAAAAAGGAGAAACAAATTATAAAACCGAACACTAAAAGGTAGCGAGATATGAAAACCGAAAACAAATATTTTTAGCTATAACAACTATTATATTATTATACAACAACATTGAACAACAACGCAAAAGTAGAGGACTATAAAATCAATTTAGAGATAAATTTAAATTTAAAACATTAAAACAACCAAACAAAACAACAATAACAGCATGGAAATATATTTAACCTACATACACATTTACACATGCATCAACAAAACAACAACAAACTGAAAGAAACCGAACAGAACCGAACAGAACAATACCAAGAACAGGACAGCTGAACTCATATTACAGACACAGACAAAGCCATAACCGGAAACGGAAATGGCAACCCCAATGCAAACACACACACACAGAAACGAATACATTTTTTTAGTAGAAGTTTTAAATAACAAGAATAAAAACAAAAGCAACAACTAAACAATTAGAGAACATATTATGATAACAAAAAAAAACAAGAAAACCTTAATATAATACTACTTAAATATATTTATATATATATCGATATATGTATATATATATATATATACTTATATATATATACATATATAGAAATATATAAATTGAAAACCAAAATAATAAAATCAGCTCCAAACTTTATACACACATCAAAACACTTAATGAAAAGGAACCTATATTAAAATAAAAGGACTTGATAAAAAAAAACACAACACAAAGGAAGTTGACGAAACAATGAAGTAGAAAAAACAATTGACAAACAGCTGATACAACTTCAAAACGATATATTTAAAAAAAAAGGCGCTGACCTTCTGGTTTAAATAACAAAACGTTAAATGTAATATTAGTTTATGTTAAAAATAAAAACAAAACAAACAAAATACTCATCAAATATTTAAACTAAACGCAAATGCAATTGTAGTAAATATCTTAAAGAACAAAATAAATAAATCATATTAAAACGAACAAATACAAGATAAACGTGAATAAGAGGAAATGAAGATAAACAAAAAAAAAAGCTTACAATTTGAAAAAAAAAAAACCAAAAACGAACGACCAAACACAGCAGAGTCGTGGTCGTTGAACAAATACAACTTGATTTATGTTTAAAACAAAAATTTCAATTCTATTCAAATAATTTGAAATGTTCTTTCTAATTATCATAATTAATATTAAATATAAATATTATTTTAGCAATTAATTAATAACGGCTCCTATTAAAAAATCAATTTGTAGCTGAATTTTTTTTTTATTTAATCACACCCCTAAGTTTTCAAAACAAACAAAAAAAAAATAATGTTAATGTCCACCCCTCCCCCATAATTGCCCATACAAAAGTAGCATTTGAAATAATACTTAACCAAAAATAAACATCAAGTAATAGTAGCGTATTATATTTAAAATAATTATACTTAATTTAAGTAATTAAATTAAATAACAAATTTAAACTTTAAGTAGTTCCAACATCAGAACAGATAGAAACCCGGTAATAAATCATCATGGAAACAACGTTTTTATAATGAAATGATATACAACACCAGCAAGCCCAAATGTTTAACAAACAACAAAGAAAAAAGAGGAGAACCTAAAAAAAAATAACAACAACAACAAGATGAAAAATCAAATTGACATAAACATAACACGCGCTGTCGAATAACATCAAGATCTAGGGAATTTCATCGATATTAAACCAAAACAGCTTAAAGAGCTTGGCCAAGCTGGACCCATGAAACGCTTCTAAGAAATCAATATAGAAAAGCATTAAAAGCTTTTCACACAGAAAGTCGAATACCATCAAGATCTAGGGAATTTCATCGATACCAAATCACAACAGCTTAAAAAGCTTGGCACAACAGAAGCTATAAAAAGCTCCGAAGAAATCGAAATACAAATAGCCTGATCATTCCGTCAATATAAAAAGCTATAAAGCTTCCCAAACACTAATGAACACACTGTGAAACCTTTCATTAGGCGAACACTGTTAGTGTAAGCAATAATTATAACAACATATGCTTTGATAATGAGAAAGCTTTTACTAAAGCATCTGACAGGCAATTTTTCACAGAAACGAGAACAGCAAAAAAAATCTGCAGATCTGTAGAATTTCATGCGAAAGCTCGCGTTATTTTCTATACCAGCTGATGATGATACAAACATGATTTGCATGAAAAATAAGGGGAGCTTTAATGTTGCGTTTTACAGAACTTGGTTACATTTTTCTAGCATCCACAATTTTGGGTAAAAACAAGAAAAAAAAAGGAAGACAAATTTCCTGCACAATATTTCGTATATTTCAAGCTTTCGTGATCAAACTTTAGGATAAAACCTGTAAAGTAGAGGGAGATCATTATATTCTACACAATGATAAGGAGTGGTAAAGGCTAGGCCAATAATAGAGGAAAGCTTTTAACAAAATTTCCAATCATCATTTTTTTCAATTTGGAATTAATAATAGAATTGCCCAGAACATGAGCTTTTCAAGTATTTGAATAAAAATAAATCTAGCTTGTTGTCAGGATTTCATTTAAATCAAAGCTTTAACGGAAATAAAACACAAACAGGCCGACCATCAGACGCAACCAAAATAAAGGTAAAACATCAACAACAACAACAAAAAGTAAACAAACAAATCAGTTAACAACATCAATACGATAACATAAATGGTATTAAAGTGGTTAAACGTAACAAAATAATTTCGAGAGAAAAAACGAAAACAAAACAAAAAATTAACTGTAAAAGCTTATCAAAACGAAAAGCTCAGGAGGAAGGAAACTTTACGAAAGATATCAAAAGTAGCTAAGCCAAGTTTAGGATACCCCGAAACCTCTTCAAATGGAAATCAAAACGGAAATGATGAGAAGAGCAAAAACGAAAAGAAATCAAAATGGAAGAAAGGATTTACAAAACGGAAAGGTCTAACAATTCAGTGAACGCTAAGGAATGGGAAAAGCTTGAAATTAAAGCTTTTCATTTTATTAATTATTAGACGAAATATTTAAGTTTAACATAATGAATTAAATAACATTATTATAATATTCATATACTATATATAAATATATAAAGAAAAACAAACAAAAATCAAGAAATTGTAATAGTTTTTAAGTATATAATACGAAAAAGAACGTATGTGAAGACGATACGATAATTAAAGGCAAACACGGTGATGTTTAGAAACAAGCAAACAAAAAACAATAAAACTCATACACATTGACCCAGAAAGCTTAAAGGTATTCGAAGGTGGGACACATTGTATAAAAGCTCTTTAGCTTTAATACGATTATTCACGAGTTGCTGTTTTGTATAATATTGCACAGAAAAGCGTGTTCATACAAAAACGTATAGGAAATACATTTTCCCTCCTTCTGAAGTTTTTTTTTTGGAAATTTCTCAACAATTAAAGCTAAAACAAAAAGTAAGAAAAGCTTCCTCTTTCCCAAGAAAAGCTTATTCTATTTCTATCAAAGTTTGCAAATGCTCGGTTTGTTCGAAAAAATTGCAAAATTAAAATTTGAGCACACCTGCTTTTAAACAAAAAACTATTTTTCGTGATTTCTCCATAAAATATGAGACGTAAAGATCTATTTTTTTTCCTTTCAAGCTTTAAGCTTTTCTGGGTGCTTAATGAGTTATGGTTATAAGTTCATATTTTATTTTTTCAGGCATTCAATGATCCACCCCCCCTTCAACATCCCCAATAACCAGGATCAGTTTGAATTATGCTAAAGAAAAACACAACCGAAAACTTTACAGTAAGTGATTTTTAAAAACAAACAACATTTTAAACAAATTAAAAGTTTAAACACAAAACTTATAAGTGTTAAACATTAATTTATTAGCATAATAAACTAAAAAAAAAAACATATATATAAATATTATATTTAAAAATCTAAAAAAAAAATACATTAAATGGAAAGGAAGACGTAAAGAAAAGGAAACCTTGAAACGATTATGAGTACGAGCAGGGATAGAGCTTTGGTCGCAAAGCTTTTGCTAGGCGACCTGGTGACCCATAAAAAGAAACCCAGCAAAGAAAAATGGCTAAGCAAAGAGCTCAATTTTTTATGTAACGTAATGGTGATGAAAATCAAACAAAAGTGAAAACGTATTTATTAAAACAAAAGAACACATAAAGAAATCTATTTTATAGTCTTATAAGTCGGTGTTGTTATAAAAAGTAAAATCCCCCCAAAAAAAAACATTATTCATGTTAAATTCATTGAACAAAAACAATTTTAAACTAATTACTAACAGAGAAAAAAAAACACAGAAAAACAAAATGTTTACTATAACATTTTGAAAACCATAAAAACCCAATGTAAGGTTAAGTCATTAAAATAGTTTTAATTGCAAAAACAAAACTAAAAGAAGAACAAAAAAAATACTTTCAAATGAATGTGTCAAATCTAAGTTTATTACTACTTTAAGCTAAGAATAAAATTAAAATAAATGATTCAAAAAGTTGCCCAACATACAAAATAAAAGTTTCAAAACGCTCTTAAAACAACAACATCATCTTTACCAAAAAAAAACAAAAGGAAAAAGAGCCCTTGAACTTTTTTTTAAATTTAAAATTAAATTTAAACAAATGAAAAAAACACAATTTCTAGTAAATTAAGTGATAAATAATATAAACCCAAGATTTTTAACATTAAAAAACTACATACTCGAAAAACAAAAGCAAAAATTTCATTATAAAAAAAAAGTATTATAACAAATAGTAAAAAAGACAAAACCAAAAAATATTAAAGTAAGTTGAAAAAAAACACACAAACACAAACAATGAAGAGAAATTTCTCTCACAACATTAAAAAACCAATTGATTGAAAGAAGAAGAAAAAAACACAAAACAAACCAAAAAAAAATTAATCAATATAACAAAACCAATGCAATCAACGATTGCAAAGCGATGAAAAACAAAATACTCTTTAAACAAATTACGAAGAAAATTACAACAACATTGAAGCGTAATAATACTTTGTCAGAGTACATAGTGTGGAGAGAGAATTCTATTCAAAAGCAAAACAAACTCCCCTCTCTATAAAAAGAAAAACAGAAAAAAAACAACTAAAAAAACCACAAAAACCAAAATCCAATTGTGTTTTATTTAAAAAAAACTCTTAATCAAGAAACTCAAACAAAAAAAGGTGAATCCTTTTGTTATCTCACATAAAAAATGGTTTGCTGCCATTTAGGCCGCTCTACTTCGACCCCCAGCCCCCTCCCCACCCAGCACACTTCTCCTCCTCTCTGGTCCTGTGTAAATGATGCTTTTCTTCGCTTTCGTTTGTATTGCTAAATCATTTTATTTCATTTGACTTGATATCGGTTTTATTCTGTTCGGTTTAATTTTAATGGCATTTCAGAATGTTAAGGATAACTTGAAAACAAAAAGGTTAACGTAGGGGTAAGTATAAAGGAATGTAAAGGGGAACAGACGTCAAGGAAATGAGGGCTATAAGTTGAAAACTCGCATGAGCCTGCAATGGTATGAAAGGCATTTGAACTGAAACAATGTAAGTATTTGAAGAGGCAAAGCAAATAAGTGAAAATGTGTTCATTATGATGCGACAATCAAAGATTTTTTTTTAGAAAAAAAAAATAATAATTACGCAAATATCTCCAACGGCGAAAGATCATTTAAAAAAAGTAATTAAATCTTTTCGATTATCCAATTTTGGTTTATGATCGTAATTCGAGTCTACTTTGTATAGCCTACACCAGAGCAAAAAAGGGAATTTGCAAAGTAATTGCAAATGAATTTCTCAGTCGTATAGCACAATTTGGATCCGTAGTCATAAAATCCCGAATATAATTTACAATGGTATTAACACCAAAAGACTGGGGGGATTTTGCAACATTTTGGAAAACAAAGTCGGTATCTCGAAATTGTTTTTCTCCAAATTTCAATGAAATTTCACGGACCTGAAAACTGGACAAGAAGGCGCTAAGGCCATAATTTTGAGAATTTAATAAATATGAATAAATAAAAAACAAATGTCATATCCGAAGCACATCTATGAGGACGGTAATTTCGCAGTCGCCAAGCAGAAGATGCTACACATAAATGACCGTGCAGAATTTGGTTACATTATTTCAAAAAATTTGACAAAAATTTAAAAAATAAACCCAAAAAAAAAATTATATCCTTAGTGAAGAATTTCCACAAGTAGATGAAAAATTAATCAAAAGGGCAAGTTTTTTATAAATTTACCCAAAAATTCTGAAAAATCTCTGCAATAATAGCAGAATTTCCAGTTGATTTTACTATTTTTTTTTTGAGTCTAAAAAATTTATTTTACCCAAAAACTCTGAAAAATCTCACAAAATCTCTGTAAAAATAGCAGAATTTCCAGTTGATTTTACTAATTTTTTTTTAGTCTAAAAATTTTTTTTTGGGAGTAGCATTAAAAATATGCCATTATTACAAAAAATTATATTTAATTATTATTAAAATCCAAATATTAAACTTTTTAATAAACAAAAAATAATAAATCCATATTTCACTCTAAAAGTTAAAAAAAAAAATCAAAAGTTTAACTTTGAACTAGAATTCCTTAAAAGTCCCCAATCAATTTTAATGTAATTTAAACTGAGTCAAGCTGAACTAAATATCTATCCATTAAAAAAAAAACATAAAAAAAATAACTTAAATATTTTGATCGGTTCAACAGTTACAGAATTTTGGCCAACGAAAAACGATTTTCAGCCACTGTGAGGCGGGATCGCAGTACTTCTAACAATGTTTTTCCATTAAAAGCTTCCATTATTTATAGAGCTGATTTTGTGGAGCATTTTCCGAGTTCAATTCGGCCTGTTTAAAAAAATTACAGAATTTGTCATTGTTTAAATTTTTTGAAAAATAAAATATTATCTTATATTTATCTATACATTATTAATGTAATATATAGATGAATATAAGATAATATAATATCTATATAGTATTCATAATGAAAATTTTTAGAGCAATCTTTCTATTTTATTTTTGGGGCATTTTCAATAGAGATTTATGGCTCTATGAAAAATGACCCATATGCAAAATACCCCAGAAAAAAATTAAAAATGGGCCATATAGGGAATTCCTCAAAATAGATTTGCATCAGCCACAAAGTCCAACATAAAAAATTTCTCCAAACATTTGAAAAAATCCGCAAATAATTTATGAACAATTCATTAATAAAAAATCCAAACATTCAGAGAAATCCACAAATAATTTATGAAAAATTCCCCAATAAATAATCCAAATATTCTGATAAATCCGTAAATAATTTATGAAAAATTCCCCAATAAAAAATCAAAATATTCTGCACTATGACGACAGCCCGGACAAGCCGCACCCCCGTCATCAGATCAATGGGCTAGTTTAAAAATATGAGCCGTTTTTCTGCGTTACAATGTTTGCCAATTATTCTCAAATGGAAGCATATTTCTACTTAAATATGTCGTTTCACAAATCGGGTATTGGATATTGAATTTTAAATATATTCACAGATTTACGGATAACCTCATTTTCAACATTTTTTATCTACGACAGTTTCTTCTAAAACATTCCTCTATTATGCTTCAATAAGAAAAATTGTCGTATTTGGAGCGAGGACAATCCTCAAGCCATTAACGCATCACCATTAAATCTATTAAAATTCACTTGTTTGGTGCATCGGCTCTTATATGCTTCATAATGAGGAAGAAGTCGTCGTTATGGTTTGCTGACTGATCTTTTGTTTCTAGAAACTAATCAGCTAAATATCAACGACATTTGGTTTCAACAATACGGCTCAACTTGATATACAGCGCGCTTAACAATTGGTTTATTTCAAAATCAGTTTGGTTTTTTTTTCGCTTTATTTATTTTCAGAAGTGGTCCTCATCACTGACCCCTCGTTCGTGCCTCTGGATTCATTTTTAAGGGGCTATGTTAAGTCATTGGTTCATGCCGACTGTTAAAGCATTGTAAGTCAGTTTTGTGAATATTGAAAAAAGTAGTCAAAAATTGGATCACAAAACTCGTGCCGGAAATCATACTTAAATAAATGCCTTGATGTTATCTATCAGATTGTAAGAAAACAATTTCATTCCAATGCTATTTCTGTCTTGTATTGTCATTGTAAGTTCTCGAGCTATTAAGAAAACACCCGTTATAATGTATCCGGGGACTTGTGGAACATACCGCTTTAGACGCAAGACGACCAACTAGTACAATTACATTGACATCCGATCAGATAGCTAAAAATGTCAGAACTTTCTTCTAACGTATTGTAAATTTCTCCACTCGAATGCAAATATCGAAATGGGCCCAAAATCTGGATTTTTATGAATTTCTATGCCACGTTAGACAAGGCCATAGTCACCAAAGCAATACTAAATGACTAGTGGACCGAATTTCTCCCCCCGTCAAAGGATTTGGCCTTGAAGAAACTTAGTGGTATCATGACCATTAATTTGATCAATTTTTTTATCCGTACGAACATTTACTTTTTTTTACCAAAATTGAGTTTTGAAAATGCCTACTTGTCGACGATTCCAAAATTGTTCTGATCTTATTTCACTAACTGATATGAAGGATTTAATTGACATTTTCATTAAATGCATATGCATAGAAAGTTTCCTGCCTTAACCGAAATCCTAAATCCCATTTACAACCACAATAATTAACATAAATGTCTGCCAAGCAATTTGATTGTTTCACAAAATGTTCGAAATAGTCGTACTATAAATAGATCGCCTGCTCTGCTGCTGTAGATAATGACCAAAAACTATTTGAAACTTTTCGTATTTCTTGCTAAACATTTCATGCAGGAGGCAGTTTTCCACATTCAATTCCGCACACATACATGTACATAGATGGGAATGCCGCAAATCGGAAGTGCACTAAACCTTACAGCAAAAACAATTGTTAGTACAAAAATAGACAACTAACATTACTGGGTGTGTGTGTGGGTATGTGTGGGTATGTGTGGGTGTGTGTGTGTGTGCGTGTATACTCTTCCGTGGTATGAAGGAATTTTAACGTTTGTTCGGAATTTTTTTCCGAAACGGAAACCTCTTTCTGTTGAATGAGAATGGAAAGGAAAAGAACAAGGACTACAAAAAAAAACAACAATAGTTGGAAAAAAGTTGGAAAACAGAAAACGATAGTCAAGGATATATTCGGCATTGGGTTTGTGTTACATCTCTGTGGATTAACAGTAACTTTTTACTTCAAGAAACGTAATTTAATTTTTCACTTGTATTTACTGTTCGGTAGACAAACCAAAAACTAACCGGGAATGTGCAAACAAAACTTTGAAGATCATGATAGACTTATGAAAAGTTTTGTTACGTTGGGAGAAGTAGTTGGGAATATCAGCGAAGTCGAACAAGGCTGGACGTTTGCACTTATAAGAGATGCCTGGATGGATGGATCTGCAAACAGCCATAAACCAGGACATTGAGGTAAACTTTAAACAGTTATGTTATCGTAGCGGAAAAAGTGATAATTGTAGGTAAATGTGGTAGTAAAAGCAAGACACATAGATAAAGTTCAACTGCACACGAACAAATCCATTAGACCCATTAAAATCTGGCCGAAGTTTGTCGCTATCAAGACCCGATGTCTCATTATGCGTGTCCATTATGACGGGACAATGTCTGAGTGAAAGGCATGCTATGAGACCGAAGTTTGCCGCTAGTGACTTCTGCAGAAGCCGTGACTATGAAGAGAAAGAGGACTCCATAAAACACCCTTCTGTGCACTAGAACTGCCGGGCTCTTATTTTTTAGGCATCTCGGCGATCTGAGCGATATTGATATTGGCAGACTCAGGTGATTTTTGAGGCTCTCAGGATTCAGGTTCAACGGGGGTTACGCTAGTTTCCGTAGTATCAGAACGGACTTCACAGTCTAAGTGAGATTGCTCTTCCAACTGTTACGCTAACCTGGCTGAGGCAAGAGGCTCAAGTAAATGTCAACTACAAAGACAGACACAATTGGTGTCCGGTTTGCTTAGAACTGGCAACAAAGGCAATCATCTAAAAAGAAGATGTATAATGGCCAAGCCTCACCATTTCGAAGAAGTGGGTGATGTTCATCCAAAATGACCAGGCCTTTTGGCCCAGTTTCATAACTCTTCTGCGGTAAAGTTTGTGGGCGAATAGTGTTCGATTTTTTGAACGCTGGGTCTATATGGGTTACGGGTAAGTAGCGGATATCGGACCATTTCCTCGGAGGCAGCCAGCCTCATTGCGGGGATCGGACACGATGCTAAAATCGAAAACAAAGCCTTTGGAAACGAACCACTTTGTATTTTAGAAATATCAACACACTCGCATACATTTGAATTTTCACTGATCTTTATCAACAATCTTGTTGCATACTTTTTGGGAGTCTCTGAAAATTCTCTTCAAAACTTGAATACTTCTCTAAAGATTTTAGTCTTTATGTCTTGAAAATTCTCAAGTCATAAAAAACCAAGAAATAGTAAGCCGACTTCGACGTGCCTATTTTTCATTGGGGAATTTTTCACAAATTTTTTGGGATTTTTCAGAATTTTTGGGGAAATTGAATGGTCTTTTTGGCATATTTTTCATAAATTTTTGATAATTCTTCGTTTGGGGCATCATAAGAGAAATTGTCAAATGTCAACGGCAGAAGAGTGAGAGCTATGGGAATAGAAATGACGCCTGAAAATTATAATGAGACGAATGAGAATTAAGCGAGACTCTGCAAATAGCACAGGCGGTCATCAACACATCCATGAAAATGCAGACAAAGTAAAATACGAACAGCTGACCCCCCCTTAATCCTAAACGCAAGTCCTACCGATTGGAAATGGATTTCTCATACCGTTCATCTGCCTTGCCTTTTCTCATATGCTCTCTATCTGGGACGTGACGGTAGGCAATCACTTTCAATTGTGGATAGGAGGGTTAAGGCAGATCACCCTGAGGACGACAATTTGGATGAGAAGGGCACGAATGTTGACGGTGATGTTGATTTGATTGTGGTCTCATGCAAAGCACGTTGTCCAAACAGCATTTGTGATGATGCCGTAAATGTGTGTACCTCGGCTTTTTATTCCCTCTGTCATTCTGGCGTTCATTTTCATTGTCTCTCATTGTGATTTGAGGCAACTGCTTTCTTTGGCGTGTGTCAGTGTGTGTGTGGTGTCGGTGTTTGCGCTGTGGATTACCTTCAACGCCAAACTTCGCCCAGGTATCACCAGTCGCCAGTTTGGGTAACCTTTTTCTGTGGGCTTTCGTGTGCAAGTGTAAGTAAGTGAGCTCCCCTTTTAAGAGAGAGTGCGCTTTGATGTCGCTGTGCTTATGTGTGTGTGCGGGTGCGGGTGCCAGTCTGTCGTTGGTATCCTGTAGTGTTTATTGTCATCGAATGACATCTCTAATGAGTATTTATTTATTTGTGACCTGGTATTCGGTTGGTTGGTTGCTGCTGCCGCCACCGGAATCTGGCATCCACATTTCCTTCGCCTTTTGATTTATGTTGACAAGCAGGTGTTAAAAATCGGCTTGAAATGAAATTTTATTTATATTTCGTGTCTCACCTCATCCTCGCACGCTCGTCTCTCTTTGTTTGGCTATAAGGATACGAATTATTGTATTTGTATTTAATAAAAAGACCGACATCAATTTTAATTTAAAAAATGATACACCGGTGACTTCTCGCACACGAACCGGTGATTAATTCTTAAATGGTTTAATGTAATTAATCCTCCATGAGGAGCGGCAAGGTAATGGTGAATCCATTCATTACGAGAACGGCTTCCAACAGTTTTAAACACAATAAGCTCAATTCTTGACAGCCCCGAATTTTAAATGCGCTTACCGACGAAGCATGACTGGGAAATGCTTAATGTCGATAGGATGACGATTACAATATCATTGAGTATATTTTGTTTGGTATCTTGAGGTTATCAAGGAGTGTAGCCGACTCGTGTTGGTTGGTTTAAAGCGACAGGGTTCTGGGAAGGAAACGATTTCGTAAGGAAATATTATTGCAGTTTATTGCTCATATGATAATTACAATTGTGGGGCGGATTGTAGACCTTTGTATGTAAAATTTATGTAAATGAAATCAAAGGGACACCCATACGACCCCTGACTTGTTTCAACTGCAACACAGGGCACACATATCAATGACAAAAGACGCCGAAGCAGACATTGGTTACTGACAGCAGCCCAACAGGAACCAAAGGTATGGTAAGGAGTCTAACGCCGTCACTGAAGGTAAGAACGTTGGAAACACGGCGACCGACACTAACGCCTAGAGGTACTGGAGTTTTGTTGAAGCAATAATGATAGTTGAGGGGGGAGGAAAATCGTATATTCCGAGGAAGGGAAAGGGAAAAGGAAAGGTGGAAATGAGAGGTAGACCTGACTGGGAATATAAATGACGCAAGAAATTTTACCAACGAGTAAAACATCAGTCTGAAGAGTCTACCAGCGGCATAATTTCTAGTAGAAACGAACATGGGAATCTGGAGCAGATACTTCGAGTGTGCTGAGGATTTGGAAGCGACATGTCTCCCACTTGGCCAAAGAATTATTTGAATACATCAAACCGCAAAAAAATAATTTTTTCTAAAAAAAAAAAATTAAATTTTTTCTAAAAAAAAATTAAATAATTTCTAAAAATTTTTTTAAAAAAAAAATAATTTTTTAAAAAAAAATAAATTTTTTAAAAAAAATAAATTTTTTAAAAAAAATAAATTTTTAAAAAAAAAATTAAATTTTTTTAAAAAAAATTTAATTTTTTAAAAAGAAAATTTTAATTCCTTTAGAAAAAAATTAAATTTTTAAAAAAAAATTTTTTTTAAAAAAATTAAATTTTTGTTTGTTTGGAAAAATTTTGCATAACTCGTAATCCACCCTCCAGCATTATCGACATGCGATTTTTTTTATAAAATATGTGGCTTAAAAATTAGAAATCCTCACATAGGTCTTGGGATGCCTGCCCTCATATTTGTCGTTGCTGTTGGCGCTTAGTCTCAGTCATAGAAAAAAACCATAACTGTCGAATGTTACAATACCTCGCTTGAGACCTTGGAAGACCTTATCTAGTTCATAGAAGGAACTATGTACAGTTGTCGCCGAGGAGGACTAGGATATATTTTCCTAGGTCATTAAGAAGATCTGCTCTCGAAATGTTCCTTGTAACGTTCGTAGATAAAACTGTATTTCCCAGAAACAAGTTAGACATCGTTTTCTTTCACTGTAATCAGGGGATTTTGTTTGTATATAAACTGATTGATTGTTTTCTTCTAAACCCCATCTCCCCCCCTCTTCCATCCTTAAAGTATGCAATACTTTTGGTTTCACCATGTGCACCTAAGTGTATACTTCCAATATATTCACCTATTTTATATTCATTCAAAAGATATTTTTAAATTAAACTTCATTTGGCCGAAATGTATGCCAACGTCTTTATGCATTTATTCATACTAATCCCTCCCGAACAGTTTGCTTTGCATAAATTAAATAATTAAAATGCATTTCTCATTTCTGTTTCCTTGTGCAGGCAAAACTGAAACGATTTGGAATAGCTTTTAAATATTTGCATATGTATACGATGAGAGAGTATTAAAATGTTCTGATTTTTATTAAACTTAAGCTTAGTTTTCTGGTTCTATTTGCGATACAAGATAAATTCCCAATATATACGTACATGTAAGAATAAAGAACATTACGTACATACGTAAATCTGCTTAATATTTAAATTAATTAAATACTTTGCACAGCTGCCATGTGACACAACACATGCAGGCGTTATTCATACGATATTCGATGTCTGCTGCCGGGACGCAGTCTACGCTGTCCGTCCGACGGCGGGGCGTATTAACATAATTATTTGTATATAAGCAGTTGCATAAAGCATACTTTTAGGAGAAATTTAATTAAATATTGTTAATATATTACACAGTCTTTTGATGTTGCGAAATATGCCGTCTGTTTTAAATGCCTGCCTTTTAATCATGTGCGTGGTTAACAGTCGCTGCGGCAAGGAAAACATTTCATTCTATTAATAACAAGTATGTGTAATTATTTTAATATTTTAAAAGTGTGTAGAAATTACTCCTTATTATCCTTAGACTAAATGAAACCGGTGCAGGGATTATATGCGTAGGTATTAATCTTCTTTGCTCATACTGGCTGAGCAACAGTCGCAGGTGATCTGTTGGTCTGGTGGGGAAATATTTGAGGTATAAATCGTGGTTTACAGCATGCATTCGTGTTGAGACGTTGACAACAGAGACTTTGGTATCCGCTGGCTTCTTCTTTTGGATCTAAAATTGTACACAAAATTGAAGAACAAGTAACAAGTGTCTACATTTTAGTTGAGCCTACCCAAACTCACAAATCTCAAAACAGAGCCCTCAACCTCATGTAACCGATCCTTGGATGTCGGCTTCTACCAGTAGGCAATGCCACAATCTCACTATCAATTTACACTTCTCTTCATTTAAATTCTGAGCACAATAATTTCCTGGGGTTTTCACACTCAACCTTCCAGTTTTCGTATAACAAATGACAATTATTGTCTCAATTTGCCACTTCAGTGAAACACATTTCCCAATTCATCCGACCATTCGTTGTCCTATCAATGTTGGCTGGTGTCCTACACACATACATAGGTATCCGACAAAATCCTCTTTAAAATCTAAATTCAATACTTAGTATTTTGTTTATTAGACAATTTTCAAAACAACAACAACAAAAAGAAATCAAATCACAAATCGTAGAAGAAAAAGAACAAGAAGAAGAAGAAGAAAGTAAGCAGCTTATGGTTTGTGTAGTCGAAAATAAATAAAACTCTCACTCTCCTACAGAAATCCACCCCGAAAATCATGACATCCCCCCATTTAACCAAATGTGGGTTTGGTGCATTTTTTTTTTTGTGAAATTTTAAAGAAAATCTGCATGGAAGGTATAAAGTGAAAAACAACAACCACATTGTACAGGTTTGGCAAAAACGCAATAACAAACAAATACGAATGAAAGAAGTTTATTTTTAAATATTGAACATTTTAATATTCACAAAGCGAACTCAGTCAGAACGATGACGATGAGGATGACGCCGACACTGACTACATTTTCAACGATAGCACAACGAGAGGGTACATAAATATTTATGACTTTGGTATTTACATGACAAAGATAACGATTTCCGAGCGGAAGCATTTAGGGGGAAATATGAATTTTGTTTTTTTGTTTCTGTCGATGCCCTTCTCTCCCTTAACGATAATTTCAAGTGACAGTTTAATTTGAGAGAAAAAAAAAGACATGAAAAAAGCCACCCAAAAGTGTGCCCTAAAGAATAATAAGTATGTTTTTTTATCACTCTCTCACTCTGTCTAATGTAATGATTTCTCCACTCAGGTTGTGTGATTAAACCTGGCCAAAGTGCTTCGAAGCGCTAGAAATTTAGAATATTTTTGGTATTCAATGAAGCCTACTGGAGGCTTCAGACCGATCGTGTGGAGAGCTAATATAAGAGGAATTACCAGATAAAGTGCGGTCACATTTGGAATGATCGTTTTTTGGATGTATATTTGGGTGAAGCATTTGATTCTCAGACCGAGCATAGTCCACATATTTGTACTCACAAACAAATAATTAGACAACATAACTAGCTAGAGGAGAGTAGGTAGGTGATTACTCCATAGATATGTGCCTTCCGATCATTCGGAAAACCTGAGAATTATGAATCTGAAGGTGCCCGTCATCAATCGGATACCAGTGCGGATTATCCTACAGGTTATCTTCGAAGCGGCGTACTTTAAAACATGCAGTGCATTTGACCTCCTGCGATACTGGTGGCAAATGTCCAGATACTACTGGACCTAAACTCATCCAACACCAAGGATTGTACTGTGAAGCGACTCACATGGTCCCTTGTGATACCCAACCTTGGCGAAATATGGAGAAATTACTAGAACACATTTCCTCCAACTCACCATGGATTGTGCTGTGAATTCTTTAATTTCGACATGGAAATATTCGGCATTCATAAATTTTGCCCGGTTTTTTTTCGTTATTCGAACCACTGTCCTTCGAGCATATTTCATAAATAACATTGTAAATAAATATTGTCATGTGTCAATTGAAAAACTTCCCAGTCAACGTTATACACAATTCACTTGCATACTTTTAGGCTTTACTGCCTACACATACCGTCAGCCTCTATTAAGGGTCTGTGAGAGACAATGTGTACGTGTGTATAAGTGTGTTGACTTGTTATTGTCCTTTGTTTGTTTGCTTAAAATGAGTTATTTATATTTGCTTTCTACGTTTTCTATTCTACGTTTTTTTTTTCCATTCTTTGCAATTGTGGTATTTTTTTTTTTTTTTTATTTACACATCACTTGGATTTTACAGCATTTCATGGTGCTGCTGTTCATGGCCTATTCCGTACATATTTTAGTGTTAAATTTACATGCACGCACACACAAATACTCCGAACAAATATCGTATATTTATTTGTTAGAATACTCTAACGTACATGAATTTCAAGTATGTGTCAAAATGTGTCAACATCGCATTTTTACGCAAATGTATTTGTTAGTTTCGAAATAATTTATGTGTGTGAGAGAGAGAGAAGAAATGAAATTATGTAAATTTTGTGTATTGGATCATTAAACATGTAATGATTTGGAATTTGGGTACAATTTCAAAAAGTAGAGTCCCCCCCAAACGAGAGTGTTTGACATTCATCAACATGTAAATGTAGGCAATGAATTTGTCACAATCTCAAATAGAGCTGAGCATGGACTTATTGATTGCCCACAAGTATGCTGCTGATTTAAAAAGTAGGCATATTGGGATATGCTCAATACAATCAAACTCAATGTTCCCAAGAGTATGCAATACTTTATTTAACAAAGAATGACGGAGGTATGATTGCAAGCATCATTACAATTGGCAATTGAGGTGACGTACGTTCGCAAACAATCTCGCTAGCCCATATACAACAAGAAGATACAATTGTTCCGTATGAAATGTAATGCGTTAAGGGATTTCCGAAAGATATGAGAAGATTACGGCAACCAGGTACTCGGGGGGTGCTTATAAGTTATAAGGGTTCGAAGCTTTCCAAAGAAATAGTAAATGTTTGGCATGAAAAGATGGATTTTAATACATTTCCAGAAACTTATTCAAAAAGTTATGGCGGTTTCCAATTTTCCAGAGAAATATTCATTTTTCAAATTAAGAAAATGATGCCATTCCTTTACTGTGAAGCCTGTTTAAGTAGCTATGACGTTCCAAAGAGAATTCATCATTCTGGAATGACACAAATGATAACAGATTTCACACCTTTGGCGTACTTTTACTGGAAAAATCCCTTAGCCTCTGCAGTTGCCGGGAAAAAGCAGACGAACTAAATTAAAATAGAAATGCTACTAAATTAAATTAAAGTAGAAATCCTACTGCCCACTTGCAAGATCCTACTGCGTGATAGAGCACATGTCTGTTAGAGGTTGAATTCATTACAGAAAAATGTGGCCCCAATTAGATACAAACCGTTGGAACACAATGCTGTCGATTGCTCAGTACTTGTGTACGGCAGAAAAGGTTGCCACTAGCAACTTCGACCGAAGCTGTGGGGATGAAGAGGAGGAGGAATCCATAAAACACCTTCTCGCACTGCCCTGCCCTGGCCAGTTGGTGGTGATCAACACTGGGATCTTACTTCTTAAGGGACTAGGCGATGTTTCTGATACTGATATTGACTCTGGCCGAATTTGGGGCGCTCAGATGGGGCGCTACGGATACGATTTTTGCTAGATTCCTTGTACTACATACTCTGCTTTTCAGAGTGAATTTACTGGAATTAAAAATGAAACAGTGATGAAATATAACACTTATTATCGTATAGAGAGAATGTGTCAATTGAGTTCAATAGACAACGAGTATTAATAAAAGCCCTAACATGTGGCGGAGCAGCCGCAAATTGATTTTATTTGACAGCTGTCATTTTAAAAATAAATGACAGCTATCTAATAAAATAAAAAAACGAGTGTGGTATAACCTTGAAGCTAGACTTTAGGGCTATATTTTATTTTTGGATGCCTGTATTTACATAACACTCGTCATCATGCCTACACCATGGCTTCTATCCGTATCTCAGATCTCTTGTCCTAACTAAATACTGTTATCTCATATCTCCTTACTTATATTTGATATCTAACATCGCCCATCTGATATATCGTATCTCCTATATTCTACATCCTATCTAAAATCTCCTATCTTCTATCTGTTTTTCACTATCTCTTGCTTTTTACCTCCTACCTTCTGTCTCCTATCTCCTACCTCCTATCTGATATCACCTATCTCATGTTTCCGATCTTCTATCTCATATCTCCTATATCCTACGAACTATATCCTTATATCCTCATATCTCCTATCTCATATATCCTATATCCTATCTCATATCTTCTATATCCTATCCCCTATCTCCTATCTCCTATCTCCTATCTCCTATCTCCTATCTCCTATCTCCTATCTCCTATCTCCTATCTCCTATCTCCTATCTCCTATCTCCTATCTCCTATCTCCTATCTCCTATCTCCTATATCCTATCTCCTATCTCCTATCTCCTATCTGCTATCTGCTATCCCCTATCTCCTATCTCCTATATCCTATCTCCTATCTCCTATCTCCTATCTCCTATCTCCTATCTCCTATCTCCTATCTCCTATCCCCTATCTCCTATCTCATATCTCCTATCTCCTATCTCCTATCCCCTATCACCCATCCCCTATCTCCTATATCCGTTATCATATCTGCTACATCCTATCTCCTATATCCTTTATCCTATCTGCTACATCCTATCTCCTATATTCTATATCAATTCTCCTATCTACAATCACCTATATGCAATCTCTTACCTTTCACCGCCCACCTTCTGTCACCTATCTACATCCACTCAATCTGCTATCTTTTTTATTGGTCGTTTTATTTATATGTACAGCCACGAGATGGCGCCACACAGCTTTTACTTGCACTCAAAAGTAAATTCAGGTTGATTGCAAATTTTAAATGATACGCCAGACAAATATCAATTGCATACAATTTTGAATTAATACGAAAATATTTCTCTTGACGTCCTTGCTGATTTCTCACTACGGCTTTAGTTTTCCCCCTGATGATGATGATGCCATCATATCACATCGACGTTGACTTGTTGGTAATGATGCCGATGTAATGCAATCATAACGTTAATGCCAGCCCAATGGTATGAATGAATGGCAAGAATGAGTGAATGATGAAAAGAAGTGAAACTGCATACAGAAAAAAAAACGAATACCCTCATTCTTCGACTTGCTAGTGATATGTATGGCATACTTAATCAAACTCTTATGAAGTTTTTTTCCATGACTTTTTCCCCCCTTGCCATTTTGAGTCATCACTGTTCGGTGAATGTCATGTTGACAGGCCAGAGTCACTAGTTTTTACTGGCGACCAACCAGACAGACATAGATGAAAATCTATAATTTTAACATTATCTTCAGTTTTGCGTTGGGATGGTTTCATTTTTTTTTATACTGTGCCCGGTCGTACTCGACTGCAACAAACTTTTATCCTCTGAAAATGACAGAGGAGTCTTGTCTCTGACATCGTTTCAAATGATTACAAATGTAAGTTTTATGTTTAGTAGCGAGAGCGAAGAGTGGAGGAAAAAGACTGAATTTTACGCAAAAAAGAAGGGAAAAACCGAAATTATACATCAGGCTAGCTGAGAATACAGCGGAAACAAAGATAGATTGCACCAGCGAAAATTGTGTGCGAGACGTCGTTTATTCCCCTCTCAGGCCGTAGCAGAAGGAAATTATTTAAAATTGCAAACAGTTTGTTCTTAGTCGCCTTTCTCGTTTTTCCGTTTCTTTTTGCCATCAGCGAAAAGACGGCGAAGAAGTTTAATGCATAATCAGAAACATAATATTAAGACAAATTAAAGGATTGTGTGCAGTATTCTGGGTATTAAATAAAAAGAAATGAACCATATTGAATCCATATTGGATTTCATGACGGAAGATTTTCGAAAGATTGCTTAGGCGGCAGGTTATGGCAAATGAAAGTTTTAAAAAGTTGATGTTAAACGAAACCTCTCGCTATGCATGCAATATTCTGTTGATAATATGGGAGCCTAAATGTATGCTCTGCATCTCGATAATACTTTAAGCAGAAAATATTAAAGTATTTGTGATGTGAATGCAGAAGAGATGGGGATTAAATGGACACATTGCTAACTAAAGTTATTAGGTAAGTTAAAATTTTTTTTATCATTGAACTTTCGAATTAGATTTTTTTAAGTAGAGTACGCAGAAAGTTTTTACTTTGTACTCTACACCAGTTGGAACCATATCGAGACCTAACCGAGAAAAAGATCTAAGCGCCAAACAGAAAATTTAGCAGGAGAGGGGTTTTTATGTAATCAAGCAAAATGGCGTTACAATGGAATTTGCTATATCTTTGAAAATATAAATCTTTAATATTTTGCGATCAAGACAATCTTCTATCGAATTTCATTAAAAAGCAAGTTTCAAAAAAACGGTAAGCGCTCCTAAAATGATTTTTATCCTAAGTCGTCGCTATAGCGTTTACGATTGATTTCCCATTTCCCAGTTCTACAATACCATCTTTAGAGTGATGATGACCAGAAATCGGCTTGACTTGCTTGACCTCAGCTTTGAGAAACCTTTTTCCCCTCTATATAATGGGAAGTTGCGTCGATCCATCTCGACTTCCGATTCCTATGAATTCCGCTCCGATCAGCTATACCACCTATCCCTTACCTTCTATAAGCTATAAGACAAGAGTTTACATCCTGAAAACAAGTCAAGCCAGGAAAATTTGCTTTAACGTTAGGATTTTTTTAACTCCGTTCAAACGTGATTTGCAATGAAATTTTTTTGTCATCGACCTGTGTTCTTTGTATCGGAGTTCTTTATTGAAGGGATTGTTTGTTTTGTTTTGCTATTCAAATCAATTGTTTTACAAATCTCTTAGAAAACAATAGTCATCATAAATAAAACACACACACTCGCAATATAACTACACTGCCGGAAACATGTACAATTCGACTGAAACCAAAGCATACCAAAAGGATTTATTTTCAAATAAAAATCAAAGCATACATTCAGGATGATGCTGATGATGGTAAAGACAATACACATACACATTTAAAATTCAGTCTTTAAGGCAATTGATGGACAATTCAAAATGAATGGAAAGAAAAGAAAAGTACGGCAAAGAAATGCCTCTCTGAAATTGAAGTACATTTTAACAGGCTTTTTTTTGAAGACTCAATTGCATATCAAACACATTACAGACATTTAAAGCTTTAACTTTCATTTCAATTAATTGCGACATCATAACGTATATGTTACATGTCTGCCATGTTAATAGATATTTAATGTGAAATGCATGCGCTTATGAAAACCAAAAACATACTTAAAGGCTTATAGGGCACACGTCAAGCGGAGCATACTTTTAGGAAGACATTTTAAATTTCTATTAAATTTCAACGAGAAATTTAAAGTCAGAGCCTGTCGTACTACACATTTCAAATTGTAATTATAACAATGATCTGCTACAGCGGCGGTAGTTATCATTACGGCTGGTGCTGCTGGATTTCCGTGGAAAATGGGGAAAAAAATGTTTGCCTGTTCTATGGTGCCCAATGAGCTACGTTTCGTTTTTGTTCACAGGCAGTGATGTGAAGCTGAAATTTGCTGGCAGGACTCTAACCAGTTTTTGCACACACACACAAACACACAAGGGACAAATATCCTCTTATTCACACACACTTACATTCATTTTCGCCCCATCCCCTGCAAACACATACAATTTGAATGAATCGCATAATTGGCGGCAAAGTTGTGCATACCAGAGTAGCAAAAAAAAAAATGCTTCAGTATTTTCTGCTTTTCGCTGATACCCCCAAACACAGAGAAACAGGAAACGTCGTCTATGAATGTGGTGGTGTGGCAATGATGATGATGCTGCTGCTTTCGCTGACAACGATGACAATGATGATGATGATGAAAAAACGAAAACAAAAGCAAATTTCAAAAGAAAGTGAAAAATTTAAATAACATGAAGTTTAATTACAAAACCAACACGGGGAATTATGAAAATTATAAGCTTCAAGCGAGCACCGTGCCATCGGAGACACAAAGATGAACCAGAAGAGAAAATATTGGAATTTTTGATTAATGCCATGTGGGATGAAAGTATATGCAAAGAATTGCGCTATGCTGTTGTCGGTTATATAAAAAGTGTCAAAAGTTTGTAAATTAAACAAAAAAAAAAGCTGAAATTTTCTGACAGAACCGTAAAACGTGTGAATTTATTTAAAAATCACATCTACTGAGGATTAAAATGCATCGTCGTTTTTTAAAATCTGATAGTTTGCGACTATGACACAGCCAACCCAAGAGTGTAATCTGGTAAAAACATAGAACATTTTTAAGCGGACGTTTGCAGATTGTAAACATTGCCGGTCGCTTTACAAGAGAGTAACGTCTGAGTCACGAAAAACGCATCTAGAGCTAGACTACACAAGTAAAACGCGAGTTTGGACTTTGTGGCAAGTGAAGTTTTTTTCCTTTTATACAAATCTTATTTGGATGTAAATATAACTTATTAGATATTAATAGATTTGTTAAAATGGCCATTTTTTCAGCGTGTATTGAAATCCTGCACAGCTCAAGGATTTCTAAGTACTTCCCCGCCTGTTCCTTTATGGAGTTCTAAATACAATAGGTACGTATCATACCCAGACGAAAGCTCTTCTTAATTGCTCCTTTATTTCATTGCAATGCAAAAATGTTCACTAACGAAACATATTTACTTAAAGTACACTCTGTGGAGGCTAGACCCTAAAAACTCTTGGCTCTTCTGAAAAAGTTGAAAAATTCGAAAACTTGACAGCATTTGCCCATTAAATAAAACGATTTCAAAATATTTTCCAAACGTTCTACATTTCAAAAACAACATTTCAGTATTCATTAGACACTAGCAAGGCACGAAGCCCTAAATTATGCTTCAAATTATTGCAGCTTTTAGCGGCCGCAAAACTTTTATATGTTTCTTTTTTTCCAACTTGCATTTGGTTGCAATGAACACTGCTGCGGGGAAAATAAGATTTATGTGCATTTGGGTTATTGGTTTTAGTTTTCATTTTGGTGCGCTCAAACTGAAACTGACTGGTTTGGAGTGGAAATGAAACATTTTCCAAAAAGAATTGGTCAGTCGAAAACTTTACCCCACTCAAAAAAAAAAGTTATTAAATGAAGAGGTCTACAAATAAAACAAACAGGCTGCATCAGTACGGCTATGGTTTTGAATTACGTTCAGTTGTATGGAAATGCAACAAAAGCTAAAGTTTAAAGTTTTTCGAAAAGGCTGCTGTTGAAAACTGGTAATAAAAAGGCACTAATTAATAATATGGTTGTAAAGTCACAAATTGTTCAAAATATGCTAATAGGAATACTTTTGTGATAGACATAAGAAAATGTCACAAACAAATGTTAGCTTCATTCATCTAAGAGGAAATAACATAATATCTTCAAAAGTTTCAACTAATTACAAAAATCCACTGAAAGGAAAAATGAGTCTTTCTAGGAATGCCGCAAACAAATAATTAACATATTTTAAAGAACAAAAAACATGAATTAAGGCACTCCTTTCTTTTTGTATGGAAAGTCTAGTATGACCATGTGAATATTTATAACCATGGAGATAAAAAAAAACAGGATCTAATGGCTCCGTACAACTGTGTCAGTATCATGACATCATTTTTAAAATTTCCATGAAAATCACGATTTTCTAGGTTATATTAACTTCATTTTACTATGGCATATTGTAAGGTTTGACATTGTCTCTGGGTTTTCGAATGAATTTGACACATTTAATAAAGGCACTTCTTGATAAATGCACATCTCACCGGTATTTGCAAATTACTTTACATATTTTCAACTGTTTTGCAAATACATCATTTTTGCTGCCTACTTTTAGGAGATACTTATAAAGTAATTATACTACAAGAAGTGATTATTGTAATTAAGAAAATGTAGACCAAGAAATGATGACAACAGAAGAATGAAAAAAATAAAGAAAATAATAAACTTGTTAAGGAGGAAATGATAATTTTTTTTCTTGGCATATTTTCAGGATACTTAGTGCTGACAAATAAATGTATGTATACAAAACACAATACAGCATTTTGCAGTAATAATAGATTATGTTATTATGGCTACTGTCTGCTGGGCTGCTGTGATATGTCTCTGGCAACTCTTGTGTGTCCGGTTTACTTGAGATAACAAAAAGAAATTGTCTTGGATTTTTTAGAAAAGAAAATTGGACGGAATGAGATCTGATAATTAATTTCTTGTTTATCTTAATATATATTTACCCTCGACACTGATTCACTGACTCTGTCACGCAGTACGTAGGAATTTAAATAGGCATTCTATAATTTTCTATAAATAATAATAATAAAAAAAATAATATTTTTTTTTTGTACAGAAATTGTGTGTTCCCCAAATTTTTTTTCACCAAAATTTTTTTTCCAATCTTTTTTTTTCGATTTTTTTTTCAACAAAATTTTTTTTTTCCACCAAATTTTTTTTTTCAACAAAATTTTTTTTTTAAGAAAAAAAATTTTTTTCTAAAAAATTTTTTTTTTCAACAAAAATTTCTTTTTGAACAAAAATTTTTTTTTTCCATATTTCAACGGGCGCCATAGGCGCATTACAACTTACTAGTATCAATGATATATCCACAATTTAGTTCATTTGTCCTGTTATAGTAAATTATATAACAGATTAAAATTACATTTTTTTTTTAAATTTCTGGATTTTTTAGAAATGTTTAATTTTGTCATTTAATAATGAAACACAATAGCATACATATTACTACCACCTATGGCTCGACAGCACCCAATTGTTCAGTAAATTTTTCGATTGTCTCGGTTCCAATCTCTTCATTGGCAACTTCGATTTCATGTTTCTCTGAATGCTTCGCCTAGAATTAGTTTTCCAAAACTGTTTCTCTAAAAACGTACACTTTAATAAAAGTATAGCATACTTTTCAGCAAAAAATCCACTTTTATTCACAGTAAATTCCATAAAATTCCTCTGAAGAATTTAAATACACTTATACATTCCCAAAGATCAACGCAGTTCTTAGAATGAAACAACATTATTCATATTTAATTTCTGTGCAAAATGTGAATCATAAAAGAAAGAACTTCATCCTCCTCTCGATCCACCCCTTCGACAACCACATTCACCGGCAAATGATATTAAACGAAATGGAAACTACAAACGCTAAATATTTATAATTCACACCATAGCGTTGTTCGCCATTGGACGTCGCCGCCAGCAAAGTTCTTTTGTGTGTGAGTTAACAAATAACTGAAACCCCCCAAGAAAATAATATTTTCTTGAATTATGGATTTTTTTCTTTTTATTAACTGTTTTATGGTCGATTGGTTGATTAAAGGGATTTTATTGCATTTACTTGTTATGCTGCCGCCATTCATAAGCTCTAACTGGCAGTTTAATCTTGTAGTCACTTCAAGTGGTTTACCGGAGGAGGTGGGGTTTTGGTGCTGAGGCGGAGATTTGTTGTAGTTATGGTTTGGCCAGCAATCAAAAAGTTAAATCTATCAACATTGACAATACAGATAGATGGCAAAGATTATTAAACTAATGTAAGACGGTCAATAAGGAGAGATTAAATTATGGATTTATGGTTCGGGAATGAGAATGAGAATTCATGCGGGACGAATGGCGACTATGGCGAATATACCATAAAAAGAGATGGCAATCAGTGTAGTGGGCGAAAATAAACTACAAATTAGTTTATGTACAGTGGTGCCTAAATGTATGCTATGCATAACATTATTAATATTTGAGTGTATTTTTGGATATAAAATTCGGACGAACTTAACGACAACACTTTAGACTGAAAGTATACTATACATATTTGATATTTATTATTTTATTAAGCCTGAAAGTAGGCTATATGTTGTAAAATAATGCTACACATTTGAGGTAATCGATAATATAAACACATCATGTTTTCTGATCAAAAAAAAAACTGTATATTAGCAGATAATCTAACGGGGACCCTTTTCCAGGGTATCATTCTGTAGTCGAAATACCTGACGATAAGTCATAGTGGACTTTATGTTGAAAATTGCTGATTCATATCATTATTAATATGAAATCTAATGTTCATGTTGTTGTACAGTTATGAAGGAAAAAATAAGAAAGAAAAATTCAGGTATAAAAGCTTTGCAAGTGCAGAAAGACCAACACATGCCTCTGTGGGAAATTCAACACTGCAAATACTAAAGATAAAGACAAGGCAGAAGGGTAGATACCAGTTTTCACAGACGTTTCGCAATCGAGTCAGTTACACCAATCGAACTAGAACGAATGTGACAAATTCTTTTGGTCCATTTAAGGCCTTCGATGGCGGGCAGATGATCGAAACAAGTCAGTAAAATAGGCCAGCACTTCACTCTTCTCACTTAATAAAGGCCTACTTAAAGTCCTACGATCCAAATCGCAATAGGCATTTAACTAAAATTATAAATATAACGGAAATATTTCCCAAATCCCCTAATCCCTACTCGTATGCTGTAATTAAATAACTCCAGTGTGTATCGACTCGAAATCGATCCAATAAAATATCCCAGTAGTTTCTGCTGTCAAACTAGAAGAACTGTGTTTCATTCCTCAGGACCATTTAAGGCCCCATTGTCAGCCCGTATATTATTTTTGTCCGATTCTTCGCCTACGAATCCTTGAAATTTAACCCTTAATAATACATTTTCTTTTTCGAAACAAAAATATTCCCAAAGACCCCTAATGTATGCAATTGTTTTCATTATTTTTTTGTGATACGCATCATTTCACTTACTCCAGTGCTGTGATTTATAGCAATGATTAGCGCGTAATGCGAGCCCCACATGTACATCGGTAATG
Organism: Hydrotaea cyrtoneurina; assembly: GCA_958296145.1. NCBI lineage: Eukaryota > Metazoa > Arthropoda > Insecta > Diptera > Muscidae > Hydrotaea > Hydrotaea cyrtoneurina. Next base: position 86,312,576 of record OY282514.1, read on the forward strand.
GAATATATTTCCAAAACTTAACGAACAAAAACAATACCCCGAAGCATACTTTCGGGCATTGGAAAACAATAGCTGGATGGCAGGCGCCAGCATAAACAAAAACATTTATTTTATTATTACCACCAAAAAAAAAAACAAAGAATTAATCACGGGAAACATACAGCCATGTATTTGTGTAGCTAAAATAATTGAACATCTGGAGTTCGGTGTCACTTCGGCATACAATTATTTCATCGGTTTCCAAAGGAATTCAATGTTGTTACATTACATACTTTGAAAGCTCACATTAAGGAAATGTTTGCCCTGCCGTAGGCATTGTTATTTTTGGGTAAATTGGTAAAAAGAAAAAATAATAAAATGACTAATCAATTAGTAAAACAAAAACTGTAGCGTATTTTTAGGCTGTGAAAATGAAACGAATGGTAATTAAGGAGCATACTTTTGTCGGTGGGCGAAATATAAAAAAGGCAACATATTAATCAGTACATAAAGCACTTTCAAAGCATGCATTAATGGCATTTTGATGTCCTATACATAAAAAAAAGTAACTCAGAAGAATAACAATGGAGTAGAAGGGACCGATTGGTGTGTATATGAGTGTCATTGGGGGTGTTTGAAAGGTTAAAGCCTGGTGTGATGGATTCATTAACCGTATGATTCCACAGAGTAATGAGAGGATTTGTGTGGTTCAATGGCCGACTAGATTTTGACCAGAAAACCCACCTAACTAATTACAAATCTGCCGTTCAAGACATTTTAAATGTCGGCCTATTGTTAGATTTTATTCTCAAGAGATGGACAGCGAAACAGATAACTTCGATCAACAAAACATGAAATCTGACATTCGGCCTAAGCGGCTTAACACCGATAAGTCTATCGTGTTGACAGTGAATGCTGACCACAGACTGGAACTGAGACGAGCCTCGGCAGCATAGTAGTAGGTCTCGAGGAGTCACTGGCGTACATGGAAGACGCGCTGGTCGACTTTCTGTGTATTGAAGCTGCCTTTATCGATAGCAAAGCATCTAACCTAAACGACCCGCTGTGTGTGTCAAATCGACACGCATCTCTCAAGAGCTTCCTTATGGAAGAGTAACAAAAAGATACTGAAACTGGTGCGAGGCAATCGCATATGACTTCTGTTTGTGAAAACGTCCTGGCCAAACTTTAAGGCCAACGAGTTCACTAATCGGAGGCTTAAGTTGTCTCTACAACCTGTTGTTGGTCTTGGTCTGCTTAATATATGATTACCAAGCACTACGATCTTGCGTGGGCTTTATCTAGTTCATGATTACAAGCATTTGCATGTCTTCTTTTACTAGGTCCTTCCTGGGAAGTCTGGGTCTTCTTTGTTTGCGTCTTACTTGGTGGTAGTCGTATGTCTTCGTAGTCTAAATTTCTTTGTATCATCTATGTATATACTTTTTACTGGCAGTTGTTTGTCTCTATTCGAAAAATTGGCCCAAACGAAAGAACTTTCAATGTCTACATTGCAACTTCGCATCCTATTTCAGAACAACCATTTGTTCGATCTATTTTAAAATTCCCATCATATATACCATCGTCACTGGCATTCGTTTCTATCTTTCCGAGATGAATGAACTCCCTCAGTTGTCCACCCATACTTTATGCGAAAATCACTTTCTACCCTAAGAATCTCCCTCCTTCTCCATTTTCGCCATTTCGCTTCAATCAATTGATCGATTCACTTTCCAATTGCATTTCTCTGTGACAAATGTGCGCCCAATACTATGCTTCAATTTTTTTGCTTTTAGTTTTTCGCAAAGTATCCAACAACTTGTAATTGAAATGATGAAAAAAAAAATTGTAATTGATGGTTAGCAAACAACAACAACAATAATAATCTCTCTCTATCTGCGGTCCACTAAAATGCATGCTGTGACCACTTGCGTGTGGCTTTCATTAGAGTCTCAGAGATAGCACTTTTCCAAGTCCGCCAAAAAACCATGCTCTGGTTTTTTTCTTTTTGCGAAATACCAAAGTTGCGAGTTAAAGAAAACGCAAAAGGATTTTCTTCGTCCACCCAAATTGAGTAGGAAAAGTTGAGTTCGTCTCTTTCTTTCTTTCGCCAGTCATATTCGCGAGGTCACAGTTTAATGTTGTTAAGGCGCTTAAGCCTGAAAGTATGATTCCCTTTTTTTGTATGAGGTATGTAATCGTGTGATGTTTTTTTGGCTGTGTTGCTTTTCAGTCTTTCTGAAATCCATGGATTTTTCAGTTTTTGTGCTAATCGAACGGTTTCACTGCAATTAATATAAGACGTGCTAATATTTCAGACTTTCCTTTTTCATTTTCGTCCGTTGCTGGTTTTTTGTTTTGTTATTTATAAATGTGAGTTTAGGCTCACATTGCTTTATTTGTGTTTGCCTGCAAGTTATGCCGCTAAGAAAATGTTGTTTCCGTCTTGTAATTAACTGTCTGGCAACAGTATTTGGTTTGAGCACAAAGGGGAGGAACTGCACCGTTCCGGTTGTGCGGCGGTGAGCCAAGCCAAACCAAACCAAGTGTGTTTAATCAACAGTAATAACTGCTAATTAAAACTTTTAGTAATTAGTTGGTCGCAGCAACAAATATGCCATCATATTTTCTTGGCCCCATCTAACAAACTATGCCAGCGCCATTTGTTTATTTTGCCCAAAACTATGCTATTATTTAATGGTCTTATTTCAGTGGTCTTGTGGAACACTCATGATGGAGACAGGTATATAAAACATTGTGAAGAGGTATTGTGAACTACACTGCTAATTCTCGAGCAATTTCTTGCGCAAGGGAAAATGGATAGCACACTGGAAAATGGTGCATATCTGAGGAGTTTTGAGAGTAAGGGGTAGACATGGATGAATGGAACAAAGGCATATTAATCATTGGAGCAGATTAAACCTTAAGAACTAAAAAGCAAATATAACATTACGTTTTCAGCAACAGAAGATCAATATAATTGAAATTTGCCAGAAAGTATGCTATGGTTTATAGCATAGTTGACACGAGATTACAATGGGCAACAGAATTGAAAAATGATTTTGCACAAAAAATCTGGTTTCAATGAAATTCTCAATTAAAACTAGGAAAATATGTTTTTTTTTTAAATTGTTAGCAGAGAATAGTTTTAGGTTGAGTTTAGAATGACAAGAGAACAGACACTAACAATTAAATGATGATAACTTAAGCTGAAGAACTCTCCTTATATCGATGAACGACTGATGCAATTGAAAACCGGGGCTGCAGGGGAGACCCGGATACTCTGGGGATGCAAAGCCAAAAAAACAGTACTGCATCTCATAACCCGGGTCTGTAAATAACAGAGACTTTCTAAGCTTGTGCTTCTTGGATATTTCCAATGAATGGGGTTATTTGAAGATCACACTTGCACCCGCTGGAAACAGTTTTTGCTGGCCAAGAAACCAATTTTTTTTTGGCCCATGTCCCTAGTCTTGATAACGACGGACTTATATGGGAAAACTCTTTAATCTCGATGTCTGTCTGGCAGCTGTCTATCTACCCCAGGAACAAATACAACATTCCAGAAGACAAGTGAAAACCTCTTAAAAATCTTAATATATATTTACCCTCGACACTGATTCACTGACTCTGTCACGCAGTACGTAGGAATTTAAATAGGCATTCTATAATTATCTATAAACTAGTAAGTTGTAATGCGCCTATGGCGCCCGTTAATTTGCTTGAGAAAGTATTTGTTACTTAATTTCAAAAATTTTGTAAAAAATATTTTGAGAAAACTATCTTGTAAAAAAAAATTTCGAAAAAAAATAAAATTGGGAAAAAAAAATTTTGTGGAACAAAAATTTTTGCTGAAAATAAAATTTTTGTTGAAAAAAAAAATGTTTGTTGAAAAAAAAAATTTTTTGCTGAAAAAAAAAAATTTGTTGAAAAAAAAAAAATTTTGTGGAAAAAAAAATTTTGTTGAAAAAAAAAAATTTTGTTGAAAAAAAAAATTTTGCTGAAAAAAAAAAATTTTGTTGAAAAAAAAAATGTTGCTGAAAAAAAAAAAAATAGTAAAAAAAAAATTTTGGAAAAAAAAAAATTTTGATAAAAAAAAAATTTGGGGAAAACACAATTTCTGTACAAAAAAAAATATTATTTTTTTTATTATTATTACTTATAGAATTATTATAGAATGCCTATTTAAATTCCTACGTACTGCGCGACAGAGTCAGTGAATCAGGGAATCAGGGAATCAGTGTATCAGTGAGTCAGTGAATCAGTGAATCAGTGTCGAGGGTAAATATATATTAAGATAATAATAATAATAAAAAAATATTTTTTTTTGTACAGAAATTGTGTTTTCCCCAAATTTTTTTTTACCAATTTTTTTTTTCCAAAATATTTTTTTACAAAATTTTTTTTTTACAAAAATTTTTTTTTTAAATAAATTTTTTTTTTTCAAATTTTTTTTTTTAACAAAAATTTTTTTTTCTACAAAATTTTTTTTTTTCAACAAAATTTTTTTTTTTAACAAAAAATTATTTTTGAAGAAAAAAAATTTTTTTTTAACAAAAATTTTTTTTTTCCTCAAAAAAATTTTTTTTCCAACAAAATTGTTTTTCCATATTTCAACGGGCGCCATAGGCGCATTACAACTTACTAGTTGTACATACCATTACATTTCCATTACAGTATGAACCTAGTTCACAAACATATACATATTCCTACACAGCATAGGATCAAGAACGACCTGACAATAACCGATTCACATGAAAATAAGCTTCCTTTTAAAATTGCACACCCCCCTCCCATGAACCATATTTCAACTTCCGACTTTGCACAATCTTCTCACAGTGCCAACGTTCATCAATTGATTCTCATTAAAATTCATACTTTGTGTTTGGCACAAAAATAATTACATTATAACTTGAGCAGCAATAAAATATTCAAGGCAAATCAATATTTAACAAAAATGTAGCATACTTTGGCCTTCAAATCATCAACCACAGGCAAAGGCAATGCAGTGATGATGATTACGATGATAACGATTGCGATGATAGCTACCAGTGCATTGATAGCAAACCAATTGAACAATGTTCGAGTCAGTGTTTGATTTACAAACTAATTAAAATTCAAAAGGTGTAATGATATCTCACACGAAATACACTGAAGCACAACAGCAAAAAAGAAATAATGGAATTGATGTAAGTGGTGTACACTTTCAGGAGAATAAACCAAACAGCTCAAGGAAAATCAATTGTGAAACATGAAAAGAAAATATTTGTACGTTGTGCTCCACTACAATTATCTACTTTAAATCCCCAGTACATTGAATTCAATTTAACTTTTCTGTCAATCACAGTTAGTACGCAGTTCCCTGCCAAGTTCCACAACTCTGTCTCTGTGTGTGTGCAGCGTTTGAAACAATTAGATATCGGAGCATATATAGAATAGATGGATGCGGATATATGTGTGTGTGTAGCAGAGAATGCATATGAGAACGTGAATAGTATACATACGCGTCTGTATGTTCACAGTGCAAGGAACTAAAGACAGACAGATAGACAAACAGACATTTCAATGGTTTATAAAACTTGACAGATAGAAATCCACTCATCCACGTCTGCATAAGAATGAATAAGACTAACTAACTTCCACGATACAACTTACAAGCATAGTCACCCGTACATCTACACGTCTGTCTATATCGCATCCTCCGTCACCCGTTTACAGCTCATACAATGCATTTTAACCATTCAATTTCCCCAAAGAACACATAAACAAAAGCTTTGGTGGTGGGCAGGGGAGCGACAAAATGTAGGGGAGTCACGTGAATGGCAAAACAGAGTAGTATGTGGACGAAGGCATCATCAGTCTGTAGGCAAACGAAATGTATTCGTGTTTTTACGGTGAAGCTATAGTTGAACCATAACTGAATCTCCGATGACTGAGTTGTCCAACGCGGTGGCACGTTCGTTTGTTCTCAAGAAGCTACATTGAGATCCTGATAGGGTGGACTATGTAGTTGACCTATGCTAGGCTAGTAGGATGTAGACATATAGTAGGTTGTTGATCTGTAATATGGTATCGACCTAGAGTAGGTTATTGACATAGACTTGACCTAGGCTAGGTTGTTGGCATAGACTTGACCTAGGCTAGATTGTTGACTTTTATTCGCAATTGAGTAAAGGTATGAATTTCAAAAATCAAAAAAAGTCATATATTTTTGTCACCCAACAAATTTTAATTTTTTTTTGTAATAAAAAAGAAAAAACCTTACCGTAGACAAAGTTGTGCATATGTCGAGCAAATTTTTGAAATTCATACCTTTACTCAATTGCGAATAAAAGCGAAACGCGTGCATCGATTTTCATGATCTTTGTCTCATTTTGTTCATAGGTTATGTGACTTTACGTAAAAGTAATAAGATTTGACATTTTTTTTCATTTTGGATTTTTTATGGATTTTTTAAAAAAAAAAAAATTAAAATCTTTAGGCAAAAAATAAGTTTTTTCCTTTATATATTAATTTTTAACTTGGAAACTGTTGCTTGTATAGGAAAACAATATATGAACAGATTAAGGGAATTGTAATTTTAAATTTTTTAAAATTTAATTCAATTAAATCGGGCTAGTGGTTCCCGAGTTATGCCGGACGAAACAAATTAACCAAAAAAAAATTTTTAAAATTTAAAAAAAAAAATAAAACAAAAACCAAACGAAAAAAAATTTTTTTATTGCGTTTTTCGAGCTCATGTCAAGGTTATCTACACAGAAAAAATTATCGCATCCGGAGTACATGAAATTTTTTTCATTTTGTTGAGTAGTGTTATCGACCTACATTAGATTGTTAACCTAATTTAGGTTATTGACATATACTGGGTTATTGACATAGATTAGTTCATTGATATATACAAGGACATAAGCCTAGACTAGGTTATTGGCCTAGACCAAGATATTGACTTGTGCTATGTTTTGGATAAGACTAGGACATTGACCTAGACTATGTTATTGACCTTAGCAAGGTTACAATGGTATTGACCTAGACTAGGTTACTGATTTGGTTAGGCTTATGGCCAGACTCGGGTATTGCCCTCACCTATGTTTTTGACCTGCACTTGGTAATTTAACTAGACTATTTTATTTTCCTAAACAAGGTTATAAACCTAGACTATGTTATTTTCCAAGGCTAACTTATTGACATGGACATAGACTAGTCTCGGTTATGACCGTACAGTCTGATTAGTAAAGTCAACGGCATTTACGAGATAGAAACGGCCGCTCAAAAATGTCATTAATGTTATTTACTTGGCAAGCGTAAGGCACTGAATGTGTATATAAACGGTTATTGGTCTAAAATAGGTTCTTAGCGGACGCCAGGACATTGATCAACCTTTTTGTAGACAAATGCTTGTCAGAAACTCTACTAGCCAATCGAGAATCATTTGAGAGTGTAGATGAACTATTGTTTTCTTCCCTCATAATAAAAATTGGGGCCAAAAGTTGATAACCTTTGCATGTGACAGTTGTGCTTGTTGTTCATACATGGGTGTCGCATTTGTGTTAGTATGAGTACGAGTACGGGTGTATGTGTGTGTGTGTGTGAAAAAACATAACAATTTTATTTAATGGGTTTCTACACTGTCATAACATTCAAATCAAAAGAAGTGGAAAGAAAAACAAAAGCCAAAGAGGAAACTACACACACACAGCCAGCTACATTCGTACACACAATCCATACAGTTTAGGGAGTTGACAATCGAACTTGCAACCGCTCATTCAGTCATGGGTGGATGAGTGGGTCGGCCGGTGGTGGCGGACACATGATGCGTGCTGGAGCACCGAAAGCAATCAATGCATAAAGATAAAATACAAACTTCAATACGTTATCAGCCAACAGCAAACTAAGAGCGCGCTGCGACAATAACGCCCGCAATATCGAGCACAACGACATCCAAAGAGGATAATTGAAAACAGTTGTACATGTGGTAAGGAATACAAAAGAGATTTCCAACGAACCTTTTATGGTAATCAAATAAAATCTTTTGTTTTTATTTACCAAATACTCGGAGAACATGAGAACACACAACAAATACACATCGCCACATAAAGTGTTCGTTGCTCCTTCCGAGGTGCTTGCGCCAGGCACCCAAGGATTTCAAATATTCAAATTGTTTAATACGAAAAGATTTGGCATTCAATGTTTGTCGTCTGATATTCGCTACATACAATGTCCTGCTCTTCGTAGGCTTTATTGCTGATGCTGTTGCTGTGGTTGTCCTCGTCTTACTGCATAATTTCACACATTCAAGTGTAAACAGTCGTAACAGGAAACCAATGGCAATAATTATGTTTCCGATGGGCTTTCTTGGCTTCGGAGAATTTGTGTATGCAAAATAATATTTCAATAACCATCGGACTATTTTGAAATTTAACTTGGAAATTAGGTAGAACAGAGGCTTTGGAAAAGTGGGGGCCATCTTTGAATGTTGCAATAAATTCAAGAAGTTTCTTGAGTATTAAACCTAAATGATTAGTCCTTAGTGGGATTGGAACCACATTCGGCCCTATTGTTAGTAAATTTATATTCCTCGAAATGATACCTCTCCATATTTAGCACTCTTGCTTGAGAGGATTTGTCGACAATTTAATTTAAGCGTATCCAAAGAACAGAAATATTTCTAAATATTCCACAAATTGATGATTGAAATGAATTATTAACAGCCGGGCACGTTATAATTAGGTGTATACCGTCAAAATGAAAATATTTTTTTTTCAGCTAGAAACTAACAATCCCTTTTTAGTCTATTCTTTTCTTATCTATACATTACATGAATTTCCCAAATTTCTCCACCATTCCGAGAACTCTTGACTTTTAATCAACTTTTGGTCTCGCTCAGATTTCCTTTTTGAATCGCATGACTTCCAGCGTTTCATCCGCTTGACTGGCGTCGCTATCATGTTGTTGTTTGTTTTTTCCTTGGTCATTACATTTTTCCCCGGCTACTAAGTACATGTTTAAGATGACGACGACGATGATGATGATGAGGATGATTTAGTCATTGTTCATTTTCCATGTACACTGATGATGTACTAGGGCTCCTTCATACCAGTCCACTTAACTTTTGGCATTACCTTTCGTTCTTTTGTTTCAACATTTCTTGTTCTCATCGTCGTGGTCCCTCCACGCCATCTGTGTTGTTGGCGTACAGCCCGAAGGTCTTCTTTTTCTGTTTCTGAAATCTTTATTGGTCTTTGCTAAAGATACGTATTATGTGTCACTTTAAGTTCTTCAGCCTTCATATGGCAAAGTGGCTCGAAAACGATTTATTGTTTAAAAGAAACGGGCTATCTGTCCACACACAAAAAAATCCAGATTCTGGAACAAAATGTCCCCCTTTTATGAAAACTTTTAATGTGTATTGCATGTGTATATTAAATACCAAGCATCCTATTTGTAGATGTAGACTAGGTTATTGACACAGACAATATTAGTGATCTCGGCTATGTATCGACAGAGACAAAGTTTTTGACCTAGACTAGGTTGTTTACCTAGACTATTTCGATGAAGCTAAAGTTCAGCCCAGGCTGAAATGCTGTAACATATTGATGATGTTGCATTTTAAGTGATCGCTATATCAAATAACGAGCCGATGCCGTGCAACAATATTTCTTACAACTGTTTCTCTCTCGTTTTCAGCCCACTGTGCATTGTCTTCTCATACCAGCTGGTCGATTTTCATTTTATTGTATTGGTTTTATTGCAAAAAAAAACGAAATCATTTATAATCTCCAATTGTTAGACTGACCACCGTTCCCAGCTGGGGTAACTCTTAAGATAGCCTGAAACAGTCTTTTGTGTTTTCAAAGTGTGAGTGAGCTGGTAAGTAGCTGAATCTGTGTATGTGTGTGTGTGTGTGTTTCCAAATAATGTCTACACTCCAATGTGATATTAAATAAAGCTGCTATTGACTAACTATTAAAAGGAAGACCCCAAGCTCATTTCCAGGGACATCATCGTTGTCATTGTCATCATCGTCGCCATCACCATCGTCTTCGGTAACTGCTGGAGTTTGTTTGTTATTTGTTGGGGCTGAGTTATCCTACTCACAGGATGATGGCATCGGTGATGGTAATGGTGTTCCCCACAAATGTCTCGAGTATAAAGTCATTTCGAATAAGTTCACTGAAAGGAGAAAGTGCATTCTGTTTGTGTGTGTGTGATTTTTTTTTATTTTTGCCCTTTTTCACTTTTGTTTTGGCCAAGTAAAAAGTGTAAACATAAAAATTTATTGCTTTACATAATACGTGTATAGTCGTATGTAAGCGTTTTCCTTTTCTTTTTTTTTGTTTTGCTCTTTCAAAACAAATTTGCTAAAAACAAAAACCAACGTCCAAAAGTGTACCTTGGGGAATAGCTAGGAATTTATTAATAATATTTAACTTTTCTTCACCAACCAGCCGCAAAGGAACAAAGCCAGCAGAGGAGTAGTGGGTATCGGTTATGGCGTAATGATGATTATCGCACTAATGATGACTTGCTTATATTTCTTCTCCCGATGCTTCTCCCGACCTTTGGATTTTATGGTCTTAATTATAGCCGGGGATTACTCAGCAATACAGAAAAAGTTTTCTTACACATTGTTATATGCGGGTTTCATTTTATGACCGTGAGGAGGGAGGACACATGAATGTGAGAGGAAGGCAGGATCACGTGTGTTTTGTATTGTTAATCTTTAATTGAGCTATCTTGAAGATTTTATGGAAATAGTTTAATTGGGATTTTGTTCTGGGTAATTGGGTCCACTAGTGAACGTGAAAAAGTCATTGTTCTGAACAAAATGTGTGAGGATTATATTTAAAATAAAAAATAAAAATAAATCTCGTAAAATAATATTTTTTTTGTACAGAAATTGTGTTATCCCCACATTTTTTTTTACAAAATTTTTTTTTCCAAATTTTTTTTTTCAACCAACATTTTTTTTTTCAACAAATTTTTTTTTTTTCAACAAAATTTTTTTTTTCCACAAAATTTTTTTTTTCAACAAAATTTTTTTTTTCCACAAAAGTTTTTTTTTTCCACAAAATTTTTTTTTTTCAAGAAAAAATTTTTTTTTTTCAAGAAAAAATTTTTTTTTTTCAAGAAAAAATTTTTTTTTCCGCAAAATTTTTTTTTTTCCACAAAAAAATTTTTTTTTCAACTAAATTTTTTTCCATATTTCAACGGGCGCCATAGGCGCATTACAACTTACTAGTTAGAAATATTCAAGGAATGGTGTACCAAAAATAGGGCTAAAAAAATTCGCAAAAAAGGGGAAAAAATCTATTCCCCAAGTCGGATTTTATTCCAAAATTTCTTCATTAACAAATGTATTAGGGATGTCATCCGACCTGTCTATGTTTGAACTAATCAAGAAATTTAACAAAAAAAAAAAAAAACAATTCCCTGAGTTCCCAAAAACAAATAGCAACCTAACCAAATTTGACCATTCAGACCAAATGAGTAAAATTTATTCTAAAAATAGGATTCAATCGAAAAAAAAACATTGTCATGAACAACATGTATCCGGGAAGTTGTTGGGATTTTCCCATTTCAGGAGTTCTGTATAAAAAGTGTATCCGTAATCTGCATCTGGTGACGTAGTGAGTCTCTGCCACTTTAAATGCCATATTGAGGGAAGAGCTACGGCACCAGGGGAAATCTATTAGGGCTACTGTGAACTTTAGAATATTTGTTTTCACAAGATTATGACGAAATGTAATATAATTAGGATCATTACTAAGCGCCGATGGCGGGGAAAACCTTCACATTGGCATGCCACACTAAGTGGTTCCAATGATTACACCTGAAGATGAGTAGAAAAACACGAAAAAATTCCCTGTCATCTATTTCTTAGAATTTGTCCACACTTGGGGAAAGTAAAAAATGTAAAAAGAAATAAGTTACGCTTATTTATCTTGCAATTTATCAAATTTTCCACGTACCCACCACAACTACAAATAAATCATTCAAGTTGGTTATGCCCAACAAGACAGCCAAGAATTTTATAAATTCCAACTAAACTGGCAGATGCAGACGAACCGACAGACATGCTCGTCCATAGATTGGCTTACAAATCGGCTAACAAATTTTTTTTTTCTATAGAAATCATTTTTTTTTTTATATACTGCTGCTGCTACTACTGTCTGTGTTGACTACTGTACACTTGAGCTACCCCACCACTATTTTGCATTTCAATGATGTTGCCTTCGATGGTGATTTCTGTGCTTTTTTTTCGTCTTCTTTGGTTTATCCCTCCTAGAGAACAATCTTCGGAGGCGAAAGTTTCTATTCATTTATTTTTCAATGTTTTTTTTTCTTGTCTTTTCTTACATTTTACGTATTTCTTTGGGTGTTGTTGTAGTTGTTTTTTTTGTGTGTTCCTTCATTGTAATATAGAATATGTCAAGCGAGAAAAAAGTTCAAGATAAATGGCCACCAAACACTTTTGGAACCAGGGCTGTTGCTTATTATATTCGTTATTGCGATGCTGTTTAAAAATTTAAAAACTGATACGAAATAGAATTGCTTCCGAATTGAAACATTTGTTAGAAATAAATTTACGGACAATTTGTCAGACAAGTTATATTTGCTTATACATTTACTACATTACAGGCTACATTACGTTTACATTTACTTGAGTGAATTGAGGCAAGACACCAATAATATGAGATAGATGTAACTGAAAAGGAGTCGGAAAAAAAGGATCCAATGGTTAACGTGGATAAGAGCAAATCGAAGCTAACAACTATTTGAGAAACCTCTCGATGAAAGAAAATGAGATAAATAGTAAACGAGAATCTCTGCCTTACCCCAGTTTTCACTTCTATCCTATTGCTGAATATGTTATTACTAGTAAGTTCTACTGCGCCTATGGCGCCTATTGAAATATGGAAAAAAATTTGACAAAAAAAAATGTTGTACAAAAAAAAATTTTTGTTAAAAAAAAATTTTGTGAAAAAAAATTTTGTTGACAAAAAAAAATTTTGTCGAAAAAAAAAAATTTGTAAAAAAAAATTTTTGCAAAAAAAAAATTTCGGGGAAAAAAAAATTTGGTAAAAAAAAAATTTGGGGAAAAACACAATTTCTGTACAAAAAAAAAATATTATTTTTTTTATTATTCTTATTTATAGAAAATTATAGAATGCCTATTTAAATTCCTAAGTACTGCGTGACAGAGTCAGTGAATCAGTGTCGAGGGTAAATATATATTAAGATGAATACCACCTCGGGCATACGGTCACAAGGAGTTCGCTTTATGCAAAACAATAGTTACTAGAATGGACCTAATCTAATATGAAAGACTCAACCATGGATCACTATTTTATTCAGAGTTCTATTATTTCAGCAATGGCAGCATTACCAACCCATCACATATTCTAGTATTTTGTCAAAAACTAAGAAATGTCCGTACTGTATTTAAGCATTCCCATTAATACAGCATTCCCGCTGTATTAAGAAACACCGCTGGTTGCAATGTTATCTCTTCTAAAATATATTTTAGTATTGTAAGTATTAAAAGTTTAATTTGGTGAGGGATATCTTCAAGCCTATCTATTTTACTGTCCGCCGCCGAAAGTTACATTCGGTCGTAGGCTTCTTAAAATACACTCGGTTTATGAGTCGCTTGAGAATTAATGTCCGTCTTATTGATAGGAATTCGCCATAAGGCTATTGCTGACGTACCTATATTTCTCTTTGATAATATGAAGCATATTTTAAGGGTTGCCATAACCGTGTAAAATGTGGTGGGCTTTCAGGCGCAATTTCCCCAATGTACTAACAATTTATGAAAACATTGAGTAATCATTTTTCATTTTCTCTCTCCTAACTAACCACAAAATGACGTCAACATAAAATGTAATACGTTGGGAAACTTACAGCATTTTTCCTTTTTTGTTTTTCTTTGGCATAACAATTACAATAAACAACACCATGTTAAGGACCTGCTGTTTCTCGTTTTCCGGTTTTTTGGCAGCAAAATATTTTTGTTAAATTTTTAATTCTCAAATAACTTTACCTTTTCTATGGTCTTCATTTTTCTTGTGGTTCTTTGTGGGCAAAATGTTGCCATTTACACGCCATTTGTTGAGCATTCTAAATTAGCCCAGTCAAGTCTTGGGTTCTTTAAATATCAATATAGCACTCCTGTTAACATAAATTCCCAGCAGCGAGACTAAGCTAGTCTGTCCGCCCCACAATTTCGTTTTCGTTTAAGTTTTTCTTATTTCCCTCTCGTGGTCTTTTCGTCCCTCTTCGTCCTTTTTTTGTGTGAGTAAAATGTTTGTAATATCTTATATGAGTCTTAAAGTAGGGGAGGGGAGAAGTAAGAGAAAGTGAAAGAAAGGTATGGAGGGGTATGGAAAGATCATACAAAAACATTGTGTGTTTTATGTACGCACTTTGATTCTTTGGCTGTCCCTGTAGCTCATCTTGCGCTTGTTCTTTTCACGTGATATCTTCTTACAGTTTCCGCAATTTTATGTGAGTTCATATTGTTCCTTTTTGCCTGTGTCTGTGTGCATGTGAGCTGTGAGTTGATATTGTTCCTTTTTTCCTGTATCTATGTGTGCATGTGAGTTGTGCGCCTTTACTTGTTTTGTTTCTCGGGTTTGCTGTTAGTTACATTTTGATAGCGCCTAATGTTATGCTATAGCAAATAAAAATCTTTATGGCTTTTGAATTACTTGCAGTGCTATTAAATTGTATGAGCGAAGCTACAGCAACAAAATCAAATTGAGAAATTTTTACAATTTTTATCGCGCATTTAAATCAGCCACCAACTGACGGCTACAAAAAGGCGAAACGTCGACGAAGATGAGGGATCCAAGAAGAAATGTCTGAGTAAGTAACATTATTTTATATTAATGCCCAACGCAAAAACGAATGCAATACCTTGTGTGTGTGTCTGCGTGTTCTCGCTCAAATTGGAAAGAAACAACAGCCTGAATGGCAACATCTGGCGGGAACGGTATGTGTGTGTGTGTATGGAAGTTTTTTACTGGGTATATAACATCAGCAGGTGTCGGTCATATACATGAAGCTTTACATACAACACACATCAATACAAAAAGCTTGAACGAGGGTTGTGTAATCGATGAGGTGATATTTAAACGGCACAAAGATTTCTAAGAGAATAAAAGCTGGTAATAAATATGCGATATGCGAAGCGATTCAAATAAAATATAAGGCGAGTTTGTAGAGGAGGAAAGCTTTGCTTTCAGAAACGTCACATGGTGTCCTCTTTGCACCGATACAGGCTGAGTCTTAGTGGACCTAAGTTGACCACCTTTACTGGGGCAAGTCATTCTTAGCTAGTAGCTTCTAAAATATCAACCGATTTTAATATTTTTTTTAAATCGTAGATAAGAAACAATCGAAACCAATAATATTTACGATACTTTTTTTTATGTTTCTCTTTCAGGTTTTTATAAAATAATTTCTTATTCCGAAAAATGTTTTGTAGATGTCAAAACTTTGAAATCGTGGGTTTATAAACCATCAGTGACAAAGTAGATCACAAAACACATTTGAGGTACACGAAATCCCGCGTCTACGCAAATTCTTGTATATTAAATCTGCTTTTTTTTAAATTCCGCATATATGAAACTAAGCTTATTTGAAACATTACTTTTTTTATATAATACCATCATGGACTTCTTTAAGGCGGGTTCTAAGAAACAAATCAAATTTACTGTAGGCCAGACCTGATATTACCTCCTAAATACCCATATTGAATTCGATCAATATCGACCACCTCATCATACCAAACTCCAACTTTTAGCATCACTTTCACAGCTGTTGTTCTTCTTACCCGTCTTCCTCTATTTTTTTGTTAAAACGCAGCAATACACTTGTTGTGATTTATGGCGAATGACAGAACAACCATGAAGATTTATTTTGATGAAAAACTTATAAATGGAAGGCTATAATGGCACAAAGTGTGGGGCAAATGACATCGAGAGACGGGCAGAGACAGAGTCGATGGCAGCCAACATACAAAAGGTGGTGGCTTAAGGGAAGATGAGATCTATAATAGGAATATATAATAAAAGAAGAACATTTTCGCCAATGTGCATGTTAGAGCCGGAGTTGCCCAAGAGGAAGAAAAAAAATATAAGAAAAAACAAGCAAGGAGGAATGAAAGAAAAAACACCATTTACG
Source organism: Hydrotaea cyrtoneurina (assembly GCA_958296145.1). Lineage (NCBI taxonomy): Eukaryota > Metazoa > Arthropoda > Insecta > Diptera > Muscidae > Hydrotaea > Hydrotaea cyrtoneurina. Next base: position 86,328,743 of record OY282514.1, read on the forward strand.
TGTATCAAACAAATTTATGATATATTAAATTGTTTATGAACGATAATTTTATATATTTGTATATAAAGAATGAGTGTGGAGTAATATTGGTCTCCATTTAATTTGAACATGTAGTAAAAGAGCAACGAAAAGTACACAACTTTTTGGAATTTTTAATGGAGCCACAAAGTAGGCAATTGATATTATTGTTAGTAATTTGTTGGCGATGAAGATTCTTTCAAAAATGCATATATTAATTCATATTCAAAGTATAACTCTAAAGTAGGTGACATTTTCCCGAACAGCCTTAAGTTATGCAATTAATTTTAAGGTCTTATATTATAATTATAATTACATTACAATACAATCTAATTAGAGAGCACTGGCAACGGGGCCTTCGGCTCGTATATAGATACTAGTAAGTTGTAATGCGCCTATGGCGCCCGTTGAAATATGGAAAAAAAAATTTGTTGAAAAAAAAAAAATTTTGTGGAAAAAAAAAAATTTTTGTTGAAAAAAAAAATTTTGTTGAAAAAAAAAATTTTGTTGAAAAAAAAAACACGAACTGTGTGTTTAGTCGTATACACTATCTATCACAACACGCCCTTAAGCCTTAAGTAGGATATAATTTTTGAAAATATTTCGCAGTTTCCAATTTGTATGCCTCCAGCATACTATTATACCATACCCTACCCTCCATACAAAAACCTTCAGCCCTCAAAAGTAGGATATATTTTTTTGAAAATATTTCTTAGTTGCCAATTTGTCTGGTCATACTATCATACCAAATCCCGTCATGCAGCCGTAGTCTAATATTACCGCCGTTAGCCACTACAAAATTATTCATCCATCGAATGCAACCCTAATCTCCCAAAGATAGACAACATTTTTTTATAATACATATTTCCAGCCCATTGCTTGAAAAAAAAAAACTTTTAATTCCTAAAACCTATGGGCAAATTTACAACTCTTTCAAAACACATTTCCCTGCAGCTTTAATAACAGTAAACACTCTCTTTTTTGCACTTTCACTTCACCACAAACTCCCCCGAGTCAAGCAGCATTTTCCGATGGTTAATTTCCAGTACTCCCTAATGTATGCCATGAATGATGAAGTTATTTAAAGTGATTTATTATTATCGTCATTTCTCCAAGCCTTTCATTTGGTTTTGTTGTTGCCTTTCTTTTGGGGGGAATTTCATACATTTTCTTAAATGTTTATGACATTTTTACACATTGTTGGTTTGCTGCCATTTAAGCTTTGCCGGAAACCCATTTTTTTTGTTGTTCTCCTTTGGTATTCTATAAAAGGATGGCCTACGGTGTGCCGACAGCCGGCTGCGGTTCTCGGGCGTTTTTAATATTTTTACCATTTGCTTAATTCCCCTTTGTCTCTAAACGGCAAACCTTTGTTGTTGTTTTATTTTGTTCTTTGCTTGTTTTCATTAAAGAAAGAAAGCCCTCCTCTGGAAAAAACAAATTCTCGCCTTCGTATTTTTTTTCAGAAATACATAGAAGATGACCGACCCACCGTCTGTTCCTACGTTCATGCGTTCTGTAAAAACTGACGGCAGTGGTGGGAGGGTGTGAAATGGGGGTGGGGGGTCACAAGTATACACTAGACAATTTTGAAAACAAAAATCGTTTAGCTCCCCCCCCCTTCCTTTTCACATGAGCCTTAAAGTATGCTTTAGGTTAAGCAGCCAAGATATCCTTAGAACATTTTGTGTTGCTCCCATTTGAGAGGAAATGATTTTCTACTTTAAATAATAATCTTTCACAAATATTCTTTATACTCGTACATATTTGTTTCACCAGCATTCATCATATGAACAAAAGACTCTAAACGCAAAAAGGAAGCAAATATTCGTAAAGTTTCTCTACCAAAGCCGGCAAAAAAAAAAAAAAAACAAAGCATACTTTTGGGTTTACAAAGTAAGAGCAAAGATTCGGGTTGTCGTTTTTGCTTATAAATGTTTTACTTAAGCCAGCTGAAAGAAAAGGGTTATTTCTAACTTTCTGTTCTTTTGTAAGAGAGGGTTTTGTATAGTTTTGCAGGGACTTCGTTGTTGCCCCTTCGTGGCTCTCCCAAAAGAGATGTGTTAAGCTGATTATAGATTTTAACTTCCTTCCAACATTTGGTATTTTTATATTTTTCTTTTTTTTCTGTTGGGATGAGGCAATGTTTTTTCCTTCCAGTTGATGAAGGATAATTTCAATAAATTCTTCAAGTTGTAGCATAAACCCAAAACGAAATATAAACAAGTGGACAAGTCGTAAGCGTAAGCATGTTTATGTGTGACCGAAACGAAGCATATATATGCCCTACGATATGGAGAGTATCTATAGATGAAGGGATCGTAATAAAATGTTGATGGTAGTGTGGATCCAAATCATGATTGAGAAAAGTTTTAAGAGTAGGATAACTATCAAACATTTCACGATAGTCTGTGTTAAAAAACTTAAATCCATCTTCGAAAATCTTCACACCGGTTTAAGAGTGGTTCGATTTTATGGAATCTAAATTTGTTTTTTAGTTTTGACAAGAATTTCGCCCCTGGTCTGAAAGGGACACACTCCACATCTTAATATATATTTACCCTCGACACTGATTCACTGACTCTATCACGCAGTACGTAGGAATTTAAATAGGCATTCTATAATTTTCTATAAATAATAATAATAAAAAAAAGAATATTTTTTTTTGTACAGAAATTGTGTTTTTCCAAAATTATTTTTTTTACAAAAATTTTTTTTTCAACAAAAAATTTTTTTTTCAACAAAATTTTTTTTTTCAACAAACATTTTTTTTCAACCAAATTTTTTTTTTTACAAAATTTTTTTTTCAACAAATTTTTTTTTTTTTTTCACAAATTTTTTTTTTTTTCACAATTTTTTTTTTTCTTACAACTTACTAGTTATAGAATATTTTTGTAGGCTTTTGCGCAAATAATTCTAAATTAAATAGAAAGATGGAGATTGAAAATCACTCCAACGAAATCATTGCATTCAAAGCCTACGACTGAGACGAAACTCATAATCTCGATAATGAGGCTGCGATTAAATCTAAAGCTGTATTCCTTAATTGAAGAACGGTCAAAACCCTTCCACAAAATAGCACCAGAGTATGCATCACCAGATCTCCATTTCTATATCTACAGGATTTCATATCATTGCTAGGGTTCTCAGGTGCAATGTTCTTGTGGAAAGAACCTATACAACCTAAAATCCTCGCAATCGTATATTTCCATTTTCTATTTAGTTAGATTTTTCCCAATGGCAAATATTCTCATAGACATTCAGTCTTTGGCAGCCTTTTTCTCAAAAGACAAAGAGATTCTCGACTTATATTTCTCTGCTCTGCAAATGAAATGACAATGAAACAACGCCCTCTTCATATGCTGTAGGGTAAAGGTAAAACACTAAACAATGGCTATGTTAATTTTTGGCCATGAAACGTTTTTGGAATTTTTAAAGAGCTCTTGAAGTTACGGAATGTTTTTTCACGCTCCACAAAGAAAAGGACAATCTTCTTACATTGGACATTCCTAGAAAATGTTTGTTCATCAAAAAACATAACAGAGAATCACCCCAGAATAAGACAACAAGCGAAATCTGTAAATATTGAATTGTTTATTTTTATGTTTCGGAAAATAAATATGTATACTTGATCCAAAAAAAAAAAACATCATCAACATTTATTCAATGTTAACGTAATCCCCAAAAGTGTGCTTTATATCCGTTTCATCGGTCACCAAACTCCGGGGGCAACCACCAACAGCAACAACATCGTCCTCTTTGTCAAGATGTTTATGATATGTTGTATCGTTTGGCAAGAGAAAATTATATTCATTAATCATCATTTAAGCTCAAGAGTAGGCAATCATTTGTTGTCCTTTTTTCCGGCCACCCCTCCAAATATTCTTATATTTTGAAAAACATTTATGGTAATAGTAAATCATACGTGTTGGTGGCGGGGAAGTGGGAAATCGATTTTTATTTTCCAGCCGGCCCAGATGTAGGCTACCATGTTTTTTTTTCTAACTTTTAATCTTAGAATGTTTTTCAAATATGCCGTAGAAGAACATTTTTCAGATGCTGATTAATGTGACGATAAGTAGTGAAGATAATCAGGCGACATGCCAGAAACCCACAACAGTTCGTGAATCTATAGAACTTTATGATATTTAACATTTTACAGACATTTGTCATAGTGACACTTCAATGTCTTTCCGGATATGGAAGAAATGGGCGCAGATCCGTGGTACTATGGCAGATGGAGTATTTAATATGACAACAATGAGACATGTAGATGAATGTCATATGGAAATGTCTAGATTCACAGAGTCCTATTTTCCAATGTTGGGCGCCAAAAAAGGTTTAATGTAACTGTATAGGTTCTTTACACATTTGAAACACGTTTATGTCGCAAGAAAGGAGGAATTAGTTGATGCGAATCTTCCAATCTGGTTAAACATCTCACTGAAGGTGAGAATCAGCTGAGAATCCTTTGGTATAAAATACAAAGTGTTCACATGGTTAAATAATTTTTTAAAAACGTATTAATGCTAATACAATCCAATTCGGAACTGGAATTTAGTGGACTGAAAGCTAACCGAGAATATCAGTGACTTCTAATAATTTTGACAAACAAAAAGAACAGAATTATTTCCAAACCATTTTTGATTCCAAGCAGTATGCGTTGGTCGCCAATATAAAATCTTCCATAATAAACGATATCTCCATGGTAAATGGGAATTGGAATTTAGTGGACTGAAAGCTAACGGGGAATATCAGTGACTTCTAATAATTTTGACAAACAAAAAGAACAGAATTATTTCCAAATAATTTTTTATTCCAAGCAGTATGCGTTGGTCGCCAATATAAAATCTTCCATAATAAACGATATCTCCATGGTAAATGGGAACTGGAACTTAGTAGACTGAAAGGAAACTGAATATCAGTGACTTCACTTTACAAATTGGCAAAAAATTATAGATAAATGAATTGGTTTTGAAAAAATTAGGTTAATAGATATGTGATATAGATAGAGACTAGGCGACAAAGTTGGCTGTAAATACCAATACAACAGTAGTATCTCGGAGATTCAGATCAGCAGTTTCTGTAGAATTTCGTGGCCGTTTGTTATCAATTCATGCAAATTTGGTTATTCTACCCTCAGTCATATTTTTCATAAAATTAAAACACCCTGTAAGTCCACTTTTTTTTCCCCCTGTCGCATATGTGGTTTTTATAGGAAATGAGTGGAGTCACAAAAAGAGGCAAGAGAGTAAAAATAAAATACTCTTCACAGAGAAAGAAAAAAAACGATGGTGAGCTGCTATAAAAATAGCAACAAATAATACAAAACATAAGACGAGAGCACACACTGGCATTTGCTGTCTCGCACAACGACATTCGCATGAATGTAGCATACTTTAAGGAGTATGGAGAAAATGTGTGATACATTTAAAGCCAACCGCAACATTTAAAGCACACACCAATACAACACACCATATAAAAATAAAGGCTTTAATAAAGCATACAGCAAAAGGGGCTGAAATAGACAATATTTAAAGCACACTTTAGGGCTGCTCCAACAAAAAAAAAATAGTATGCCTTTAATTCGTTTCTCTTAACATCCTTTACCGATTATCATGGACAACTGCGTTGACCACAAATTTTGACACTTACCAACCCGTCGATAATTGTGGTAAGATTTGAATTTACATACGAGATAAATACAGTTTTGGGAGTTTTCCGGCAAGCTGTGTACAATTTTGGCCAAACTTCATATGGCGACAATAGCATTTACTGTTAATTCAGTAGGATAAGCTGTGGGTGAGGTTATACTGTAGAGCTTGTTGTCATCTGTTGTAGTTTTGTTTAACGCTTGATTAGCCAAATTTTGTGAATATGAACGAGCATGTTCGTGACTATGTGTGTACTGAATGTACATAGATATCTGTAATTATAAAACCACTCCAATGAGGTCTCGGCAAACACATGTGCGCCCGGCATATGTGCTGAGTAGTTTGGAAAGACCACACAGTTGTGGTCCATTATAAATACAATATCCTAAATACGTCCGTATATATATGTACATAGACATTACATATGTATGTACATCAAACATATGGAAATTATCATATATTTTTCTGTGAAACATGTTAATGTAGGCTATGGTTTTTCGCCACATAAAACAGCTCCAAGGTATGCTTCATAAAGTTGCACACCTACACAAAAAGTGCGAGAAAGAAGCAAGCGAAACGAAATGAAACGAGACGAGACGAAACGCTTTCATTCAGAGATCTTTGTGTTTGTTAGTCCTGTGTCACAGCTACATTTCCCACATATTTCGCCTGAAGGTATGCATATATTCCAAGCTCCCAAAATCCTTATGTTTTGCCACTAGAACATCTACGTGTTAGAAAAGCATATTTTAGGCTTCGTACTCTGCACGTTGTATGTGCCGAAAAAAAAAAACAATGAAAACCACAACATTTTGTTTACGCGTACTTAATCCTTTACAAACCAAAAGAAACAAAAAATCACTTTGGTTGGGAAAAAATCCCTTAGCACTTTCCGAAAAAGATTTAGTTCAGGGCAAGATATGATGCAGGAATGATGTGAGTGTGGGTCGTTCGATACGTGTAGTAAAATAAAATAAACTGAAAAGAATTTTGCTGTTCGAAAATGGACATTATTTGGCAAAGGAGACATCTTTAAGGCCGAAAATTATTCAACACTCTTAATAACAACAACTTACCAGCCTCTCACAGTTGTCGTTACGACGATAATTCCAGTTCTATATCATGTTAATAACCAAGAAAAAATAGCTGTAGGCTGCTGTATGGAAAATAATCAGTTTACACCAAATTAGAGTGTTTTCGTTACCGGAGATAAACTAAGTCGGAGGGGTATTTTTAAAATTGGATCATAATGTTTGGTTTTTATAAGAGTAGTGTTGAATTTTAAGGCAGGAAAAATGTTAGAATCCACACAAAAATTCCCAGCTATTAAGACATTACAGGCCCTCCTTGGCAAATAGAGCCAGCTTGTTTGTAGCTCATAGTGACCTTCAGGCATATTCGATGTACTAACAGCCGACTATTTTAATTTCTATAAGTAGTGTCTTCTAGAAAAAAAGCCCAGGATGTTGACAACGTAATTTATGAATTTTTGATCATTTCGTACAATCGAAATTCTTTGCTCAGCAAGATTTTAAAAATTTTAAATTTCTTGAAGAGATAGCAAAAAGCAAAATTTAGATTTTTCATTTATTCAAAATTTGTAAAAAAAAAAAAATCCCAAAAGTATGCATCATTTTGATAATTTCGTAAAAGCTAAATTCTTCGTTTGGCCAAAAAAAAGTTTTACGCAAGCACAACTCGTAAAAGCTAAATTCTTTGCTAAGCAAAGATTAGAAGCACAGATTTTAAAAATCTTAAATTTTCAATTTATTGAAGAGATCGCAAAAAGCAAAATTTAGACTTTTTTATTTATTCAAAATTTGTAAAAAAAAAAATCCCAAAAGTATGCATCATTTTGATAATTTAGTAAAAGCTAAATTCTTCGTTTAGCCAAAAAAAAGTTTTACGCAAGCACAACTCAGCACTGATTTTAAAAAATTTTAAATTTTTAATATCGTAAACAAATGGCCAAAAGCAAAATATAGATTTTTGATTTTTTCAAATTTTGTAAAAAAAAAATTCCCAAAAGTAAAAACAAATTAATTTGTTCCGAAATTATACACAGCACATATATTCAGCAGACCTAGAGCTCGATTTTTATTAACATTCTCCAAAATTTACCTAAAGGTCGAATATAAAAACTATTAAGCATATTTATGTTTATTCGAAGGTGCGATCTGCATCATTTTGATAGTTTCTTAAAAGCTTAATTCTTTGTTTAGCAGAAAAATGGCAAAACTCGGCACAGATTTTAAAAATCTTTCAATTTCGTAAACAAATCGCCAAAAGCAAAATTTAAATTTTTTTTATTTATTAAAATTTTGTATAATAAATCGCCAAAAGTATGAACGATTTTTCAAACGAATTGATTATTTCTGAAGTTATAAATATAGGGTTCTCCAACAAGAGATGTTGTTTTGAATCACCCGGTATTTCGGTAGCTGTCACTTTTGAAGCTTGAATTCTTTGATATTTGACAAGTAGAAACTACGCCATTGCTAAAAATGGAACGATACACGCCTCAACAACGCATTGAAATTAATAAAACTCACTACAAAAATGGTGAAAATCTTGCAGTCACAGTTCGCAACGCTAAAACGTATCCTGACCGTGTTATCTCTCGAAGAGGAGATCACCGATATCTTGTGATTTAACACCTTGCAACTTCTTCCCTAGGGGCCATGTGAAAGGTAAGGTCGACGCCAACAGCCCAGCCTCGATTCAAGATCAAAGATACAATTCGAAATGAAAAAACCTTCGCCGGAAAATATGATTTTCAAGCAACATCGTTGCTCATTTGGATCACATCTAAGGCCCAAACTGAGAAGCGATAACGAAGCGGATGTCATGTGACTTGTCAATTGTACCTTGTAAGCCAATAATGAATACGACCTACGACTAAGGCAACAAACTCCTGGCGCCTTAAGTAATAAATATAATTTATTACATGTTATAATAATAAATTGGAAAAAAAACATCTTTATAACACTACTCACATCGTTAATGTTCCACAACTTAATACCCAACACTCGTATGTGTTGCAAAATCAGATTACACAAACCCCTCCAACTAGGAATCGCAATAGCCAAAGAACAATGTATGCTTACAATTTTTTTCAGACATAGAAAATATGTCTTCTTCTTTTTTTCTGCTCACAATTATGTAAATATATTTGTTGAAACATAATTTACGCAACATCCAAGTAACATCATACATCATCAACATCGTCATCATCATCATTACCATTACCATAGCACCCTCAACATATCGTACTGATTAAGTTTTTGTCTGTTTTTTTGTTCCAAGTAAAGAAACATTTTGCGCTAAAAAGTATGCAAATAGTTTAACATAGTTGTAAATGTTTGCTTTACACACAGCACAGACAGAGTTTGGCAAACGAGTCTAGTGGAAGACGACGCCTTACTGAAGTTTAGTGACCTGTAAAACTCTCTCATACCAAAATACCCTCACCGAAAATAAAAAACTAAACGGAATTACTGATGTATGAAAGTAAACACAGACATTCACAAACACACACACACTCACAGAGTAAAACTAAAAGTCTGTATCCTACTTTTAGGCTGTAACATTTCCCAACATACATGCTAAACGCCAAGGACCAGGTAAACGGTAAAAACGGAAACTTTTTCAACGATTCATTCAAATGATTTTTTAAAATCATTTTGTAGGGAATGAAAAATTAATTTCACATGATGATGTTTCCGTACACAAAAAGGGGCCGCAGTGACTGAATGTTTTCCGTTTCAAATGGAAACTTATGTTGAGTCACCTTTTTCCGTTAAGGGATATAAACTAACAAGGTGACCATGCACAGATACACCGCATGTGATATTGAAGTTTCACTTTTTGTCATCCCAATGGGATGACTATCATAAATAATAATGAGTATCTTCCTTTCTTACTGTTCTTAACAAAAAGATGAAAAGTTAAAAATTACATTTTATATGCGTGGGGAGGATTGCATAAGCAATTCTTTCTTCAACTGACTTATTAAAAATTAATATATAACCTAAAGTTATGGGAAATGTTGATAAACCCGAAAAGTGAGACGTGACTAATGATGCCAAGGTCATGGTAAGTAATAACTCGTAGACCATTGGCATGTCGAAATCCATTTCAAAAATAAGGCAAGATTGGTTTCAACATTAAAGTGACTCGTTTACAAATTGTCTTATGCCAGTCAGATGTCTAGACATACATCGTTCAAGATTTTGAAAATGATTTGATAAAGTAGAGACAATTACAATATACGTTTGCAGCAAGAATAATAAAAATTTACTTCTAAAGTTAATGCTGTACAGCCGAAATGAGGTTCTCAACAGGTTTGTGCAAAAACTTCGTCTGATTGTCGTACGATGCGCCCTGAAGAGAAGGTGAATACCAAAGCCCAGAGTGTGCAACTTCAGGCACCAGCCGAATCTAATTGTCTCAGTAATTGAAGGCCCTTCACCATTTGCTTCGTTATCATTCGTCATTGTGGGCCTTAGAGCACCTCGAAATGGACAAAGATTTCGCTCGAAAAATCCAATTTTGTCAAACAAGCAAACTAATGCATGTGGGGGTCAAAAATAACTGCACGTGATCGTAGAGAAGCCAATGCATCAGACAGCGACAACCCATTAACGATTCGGGCTCTTAAAGCGAATACCGAGTCAGCTAGGAAAATTGAATTGAGACGATGCGCCACTGAGAAGCCAGCCGAGGCTGCCACATGCATGAAGTCATGTTCCATAAATAATAAAAAAAACTTTGAAAAAATATATTTTTGCTATTTAAAAAAAAAATATGCTTATTTTAGAACCACCCTTTATATATTTACATTTAATAAATTGTCACCTACCTTTTTTTCTCAGAACATGGATATCCTTTACTAAAGCCATTTATAAATTGTACATTAGAGCTCCACGTTGCCTGTAAAAAAAAAGAAACAGAACATCAATTGACTTTTCAACAAGAAATCATTTCAATATGCTTTACTATAGCATATTATTAAATCAAAATCACTCATACGTTTAAAGAACCACACGCCAAAAAAAAGAAACTGAAAAGCTCAAACATAAAATACCTTCTACCCCATTGCTTTCTGTCATTGCCAAATGCTAGCTAGAACATGTTTTCTTATTTAACACAGTTACACTTTACTGCCTTTGCTTTAATGAAAAGCAAACAACAACGACAACAGAAAAATATTTGAAAAGTTTTTACGTTTTTCAAAGGAGCCGTAAATTTCACAGAGTTTGAAGTGTATTTCCAAAAACAGCAGAAATCTCGAAACGAAATGAACTTCAAAAGTGGTCATCTTGTAAAAGTCATCAGGCCAGAAGTGGTGAGAAAATAAGGAATGGTGTTTTTTTTTTTTGAAATACCACCAAGTTTTTGAGGAAAGTTTCAAGTACGCATAAGAGACACTCGTGGTAGTGGAAAACAAGTGAACAATTCGTCAGAAGATATCTTATTAAGTTTGTCTTATTTCTGTGGAAATTGGGAGCGGTTACATTTCCAAATTTTAGATAAATCTGAAATAAATAAAATAAATGGATTAGCAAGAAAATTACACAGAAAAAAATACGGGCCAAAAATATTCAATTACTGTCGTAATTGAAATTAAGCTTGGATATCAATTAATGTTGTAATTGAACTTAGAAATTCTTGGTGAAATCAATGTAAAAAACAGTAAAAAAATCAATTACTTATTTAAAATTTGAGTAATTGAATTCACAACTTTTGTAATTGGAAGAAAATCAATTAAAAAAGTAATTGAATTGACGAATTCCATACAAACTTCGTAATTGATTTCAAAAATATGTTTTTTCTGTGTACATTGCAGTACCAGTTTTTCAGCTGATAACGGGTCCGACAAATAACTTTTTTTTTTTTTGAAAATTCTATAAAAAAAAAAACCAAATAACTTTTTTTTTAAAATTCTATAAAAAAAACTACTGGATATTTTCTCAAATTTCTTTTTTTATTTGAAAGTACAATCCTTCCGGTTAATAATGGAAAATATTTGCATTCAAATGGCTGCCTCGGCTGGCCATGCAGTAGCCTAACGACATCAGCTCTGCGGCTGATAATGCGATCTTCAAAAACAGGGCGCAAAACATCGACTGTAGCTTCGGCTGTGTGGCACGTAGCGCCGTCCTGTTGAAACCAAATGTTGCCAATATCCTCCTCTTCAATTTTTCTAAACAAAAATTCGTTCAACATGACCCCATAACGAAAATAACGAAAACGAAATAAGCACTAGTTGAAAAAAAACGTTACATGGCGGACCGTTCATAACTATCTTCTTAATATATATTTACCCTCGACACTGATTCACTGATACACTGATTCCCTGATTCACTGATTCACTGACTCTGTCACGCAGTACGTAGGAATTTAAATAGGCATTCTATAATAATAATTCTATAAATAATAATAATAAAAAAAATAATATTTTTTTTGTACAGAAATTGTGTTTTCCCCAAATTTCTTTTTTTACCAAAATTTTTGTTTCCAAAAATTTTTTTTTTTACAAAAATTTTTTTTTTCCAAATTTTTTTTTCCAAAAAAATTTTTTTTTTCCACAAATTTTTTTTTTCAACAAAAATTTTTTTTTCAGCAAAAATTTGTTTTCCACAAATTTTGTTTTTTTTTCGAAATTTTTTTTTACAAAATTGTTTTCTCAAAATATTTTTTACAAAATTTTTAAAATTAAGTAACAAATACTTTCTCAAGCAAATTAACGGGCGCCATAGGCGCATTACAACTTACTAGTATTTCAATATTTTAGCAGAAAACTAAAATCATAGAGCCTGTGGAAAACTAAAATAACCACTAACTCCTTAAATACGCCATCGACAAACGGAGTAAAACACGTGATCACTTTTTTTCCTTCCAAAATTGATTTTACTCATAACTTATTAAATAAGCCCCAGTAACACCAAAAGGAGAAAAATATGTGATAATTTTTTTTTTACCAAAATTCAGTATTTCAGTATAGGGTCAAAATGATTGATATCCGTGTTGACTTTTTATACTAAAAATTTAATATTTCGGTGGAAAAGTATAATCACTCATAACTCCTTAAATAAGCCTCCTAACAGCACAAAGAGTGAAATATTCGATCACTTTGTTCCTACCAAAATTCAGTATTTCTGTGGGAAAAGTAAAATATCTCATACCTTCTTAATGATGTGCAACCTATAAGCCTAACGGGAGACTCACTATCTCACAACGACTTCAGCTGTTCAATAAAAAAAAACTGTCAGCCTCCTACTCCGATGCTGCAACTTCACAGTCCTGAAATATACAATTCAAAATGGAAAATCAGGTCATTGCCCTTCTGATATCAAGGCTTAATTACAGTACAAGTTCTTAGGAAAGCAAAGAATTTCTCTCTAATTGTAAACGTCACAATTCTTTGGCTACTTTTTTGCCTCCAATGAAAATGTTTGGTAATTTCCTAAGTATGTATTACTCATACCACTGAACCACTCCGCTTGTATAAAATCTTCAATTAGCCCATGAAAATCTTTTTTTGTCAAGGGGCCTAGATACCCTTGACATCCTTAAAAAGTCATATACCTTTGAAAATGGTTATGTACTTTTGTTTTATAAATAATTTCTAAGCCCCCCACCCGGAGGCATACCAAAATCCTTACACTGGTATTTATGGTTGCCTTGAAAATCCATTACTTTAGGGGATTTTTTTATGTTAATGAACCATTCGTCCTATTTATTGTAAACTCAAATTAATGAACAATTCATCCATATTAAGATTAAACTCACTGTGTTGATGTACTTCTAATGAACGAAAATCACATTCGTAATTGTGACTTCAATTAATCATTTGTTATCTCTGTTGCCAAATAATAACCCCCCACCAGACCATTATTGGCGAACGTAATGATTAGAAGACAAATTACATGTTGATGTCATTTTAAACCCACAAACAACTGGAATGCGATTTAAGCCAAATATCTCTCGTTGCTATTATTATGTTGCTGGTGGTAAGAATTCGAGCACACTAATTTCCGTTCATTTATCTGCAAAGTGATTCTTACTTTTACAGTGTTTCGTTTGAGTCATTCTACTGCTAAATGTTGAGCAATTAACGTTTTCTAAAAATATCTGCTCGTGTTTCAGCTTTGCTCCCACATCTCTCCTCCGCCGCCTGAGGACATCCGATTTGAATTGATACACGTTGGCCGGTATATCCTTTCTCTTCTAATCTATACATGTATGTACAAGAGTTGAGTAATCAAGCTAAATGTTATTTTAAACATATAATGGATAGTTACCCGAATTGTAGATGTACCACAAATAGAACAAAACAGAAGCAGCCAGCAATTCAAAGCATACAAATTGTGTGTGTGTGGGTTTTATTACGAGTTTCTGGTGAAAATGTAATAAATTATCGACTCGAACAATAAAACATACGTGCTATGACTGTCTTTAACGATTTTTTTTTTTGGCATTGGAGCAGAGTTAGGAGGAGAATGGCTGTTATTTGTATCCGCCGTGTTGATATATGTGGCATTCCACGGACGGAGTACAGAGTCAAGGAAATATATCTGTTAATGCGGATCACTTGTGAAAAACAAAAACCATACTTTCTGTACCTCTCCAATACGATCAATCAGATAAGTGGAATGCCTCTGAATGCCATTCACATATTAAAGAGGTATCCGACTTAATGGCAACGTATTGTGCAACTTCTTCAACGATAAGAACAATCGCCCCATCATCGAAAAGGTGGAGAGATGAAGCTTTTTCAAGAATCGAGAAGTAGTCAGGAAATATGGATGTTATTATGGACGAGGATAAGACAAACGTCGCGTAGAGTTAGTGAAAGAACTGGTGTACAACGACTCCACCACCAATAGAAATAATGATGTCAGCATCAAAATTAAGCGAAGGATGCTGCTGACAAACAAACAATATAAGAACAGAGCCATCTTGCGACGAACTTAAACATCACAGCGTAATACTCTTATTCACTTCGTGCTTCTTTACGGTGCTGAAACATGGGTACTGAAGGAAGCGAACCTGAGAGTTTGAAAGAATGCATCAGGCCGATCAAATGGATCCGAAGGCTACAGCCAGGAAGATGACAACTACCGACAATAATAACCGAGCTAAGATTGAAATCTATAAAACTTCAAATTGAACGATGTCTTACAATTCTTTCCAATGCAGCACCTCACAACATTTTGCTTAGATCTTTGTATTATATGAAGAAATGGTTTTTGGCAAGCATATTCAAATTCTCTTGGGTTATTCTCTGTGATTTTGATTTTGAACAAAACAAATATTTTTCAGATTCATTCGCATAGAACTACCCATATGCAGTGTGTTAGCTGTATGCACGATTTGTTGCTGTAGATTTAGGCTGTTATTTTCGGCAATTTTTTCCGAACAAAAAAGTCATAAATTTCCTCAAATAAAAATCATGATGGAAAGACGAAACGAAAGCCGTGGCGTGGCGTTGGTATTCTTAGTTCGTGCACAATAAAAATGATGACATTAAAGTCATGATATTCCCGATAACAATTGGACTTCATTGAAAATCATGCCGCGAATAGAAAATAATAAATGTTTACACCTTAATTTCGAAAGCATTCATTCATCATTGGGAAATGGCATTTGTTTTTTACGTTTTCCAATACGTCGTTCAATTGTGTCGACACTTAAAAATTAAATTGCTTTTGGAAGTCATTTGGCTGTGTCAACATTTTAATTAACATCTAATGTCAAATAATGATTTCTCGTTCGCTACGTTTTTCCATTATTTTGATGGTGTTTACTTGTTCCTCTCTAAGCTCCTAAAGGTATGCTAAACTTTTTTGTAAACACAGACTCACACACACATACACACACCAACCACATTTACAATGTGAGCAAATATTCTGTATGTGTGTGTGCATTGTTTTGTGGCTTCTCTTTTGCTTTTCATTCCATTTATTTCAACCACATCCCAAACAATGTTCTCTAATTGATTGTTTTCGTTACATTTTGCTGCTGCTGCTCCGGCTCCGGCTGCGGCTCCAGCTTCGGCTGCCGCTGCTATGCAAAGACGAAAAACAACAGAGTCAACAGCCATAGAAATCAAATAGTACGAATTGTTTCAAAGTTTTTCAATTGTGCATAGCAACGATTTTAAGTATGAAGCATTGTACTTTTGGCTAAAAAAAAAACAAAAGAAAACAAACCAATAAAATTACACACTTGTTGTGTAGCCGGCAAGCACATGACCCAGCGGTGGAATCTTCCATGGATGTTTCCAAGTTTCCTATGTTGGAGTCTGTTGTGGGCTGCCCATGCCATGTACGATCTCTCAACGCGATAAATCATCCTTATTCGGGAGCGGATCCACAGGGACATACCGAGGAACTATAGAGCAGACGACATTATACATTCCAGCCGAATTGGAATCCGCAGATATGCGTGAGAGAAATAAACGATAAGTGGTCATCAGTCCAGGGTTGCATTCCATATCGACAAATGAGTTCTCGCCCTGCTGTCGCCATCGGGACCCGTTGACTCACTGTATGTGTCCTTCGTGACAAGACACTATCTGATTGGTAGGCTTGCAATGAATCGGAAGGTTGTGAATAACGACCGCTGCAGATACTGTGGGAATTAAGAGGAGTTCATGATTGAAAAGCATGCAATGAGACTAAAAGTAGAAGTTGTGGCGAAGAATATGAATAGTCCATAAAACCCATTACCTGCACTTGCCCGCCACTACACTTTGATTTGTTGCTCTCCAGTGTTACCATAACACATTAACCATTAACAATCGTTCTTACTAACTACCTCAGTGTGGCTCCATCGTCAAACCATAGATCTAATGAAACTATTTATATCAATTGATGTTATATGTATGAATCTCTGGGCATTTAATGTTGCCTTCCAAATAACATACATTGACATTGATGTAGCCAGAGTATCATAACAAAACCTCCCCAGCACTACAGCCTCGAACCTGATGCTTTCTTGTGAATTTTCTTTTTCCCTCATTTTTTTTTCTTTCGTCTTGGTCACACAAATGACCTTCGTTAGTAGACCCATACATTACCCTCCTAATTATGTGTACTAACGTTCTCCACATACCTCCTCCAAATTAATGTCCATTTAACACGACAACGCAAACCACACACGACGCCGGCGGGGGCATTAAATGTGTTTTCACACCAAATTCTGTGAAAATAAACTAAGCAAACCTACCCGGTCGTAGCCCACCTCTGGAAATCCATAAATCTTTAAGGAGTACGAGGTGCCGTGACTTTGTCGGGAGGGGGGAGAAGACAAGGAAACGAAAACAATGTCCCTTAACTCTTCATACGTGTAACAGAAGAACAAACAAGCAAATAACTTTAGATTTATAGAATCCCCATGGAGCATTTCATACATGCAGCGGCACAGTGGTCAGAAACGACGTTTTTTTTTTTAATTTTTGTAGAAAATACCGATAAGTTTGAAAAAAAAAGAGAGCTCGAGCAATGATCGAAGATCATCCCGGATGACTATACTCCGACTGAACCACAGACCGAAAACAATAGGGATCGAAACTCCTGGTACAATAGTACATGTCGACTTGTACACTGACTGGTTGAGTCGGTTTCCAGGTGTACCCCAAAATCCTAACTATTTATCGGTCTGAGATTTTGACATTAAAAGGAACGGTCTTAGACATAATGTCCTCAGACCATTAAGGTAAATAAAAAAGCTGGCATCAAAACTCTGGATTCCTAAACTCTATATCTGTGTTCGACTGTCGTAGACCTCTTAACGAGAGGACAAAGCTTATCATTAACATTCTGCCTTTACGTAAGGGAAAAGACCAATGAAGACCTAGCGGCAGATAATAGGTGACTATTTAATGAGACGGAGTAGTAGCAAATGATTGACCACCACCGACAGAAACAGGAGCGCCATCTGTATCGCATATTTTTCACAGTACTAGAAATACAGAATTGTCCAAATCATTATAACCAAATTATTATTTTAAATTATCTGAAGTAGTTTTTATTGTAATTTGTTACAATTGGCCGTAAGGCTTTAAATTACAAAATCTGTGCAAATAAATCAATAAAATAAAAATAAATATACCTGCCAATAGTTCAGCAGTCATTTTATTTCCAATCTCATCACAATCCCACATCATCGCAATGTCATGAAAATGAATGTGATGCGATTGTTTTGATTTCCATATTTGCTTACGTTTGCAAACACTGTGTGCCCTATGAGCTCTAGCGTAATAACAAATAGAAATGTGAAAATAACATGAAAACTGATTCGGAAGCCAGAGAATGTGAGTGAGTAGAAAATCTGCGAAATCCCCTAACGATAATCATCAATCAATAATGCAAGCATAGACGATGATGAGGACAATGAGGATGACAACGAAAGCGGCGGCATAGGAAACTCTAGTCTGTGCCTAATGAATGAGCGTCAAGCATAAAATGGAGGAGGACACAGGGGACCGAATCAAAATTATTGAACCTTAAGGACCACATAACAATTACGACAAGGTAATAGAATTTCTTTTGCTGGCTCATTGCGTGTTCAAAACTTCCTTTATGTTGGGGGGGCAAAACGATAATTAAAGGGGAGTATATGCGATTTTTTGAAGAGGAGAGTGTGGTGTAAGATAGAAGTAATAATGTTAAATAAGTATAACTAAAATATATTCCTCATTAAACAACACAATGCGAACCAAATTAACGAGCAACTCCCCTAAAGTATGTTGAACATTTTAAAGAATACTCGTAAAACAAATATTTTCCTTTACACAAGGAAAAAAACAAAAGAAATATAGCCAGACAGTAGAATATTAACGAGTGATAGCGACATCAATGGTGGTGGTTTTACACTTTACCTGGCAAATAGTCGTAATTAAAATTATTTACATAGTAATGGCGCCCAACGCAAAATACACATAGTGGTGTTCATAATAAAATATCACTCATTAACGATGAGGCGGTGTTGGGAATTAAGCAAACAACCCACACCTTATATACCATAAAAATGTTTGTAATAAACTCCATAAGGTATGCAGCAAAAAATCAACAAAACCCACAGCGAGCGAACGAGCGAGCGAGCGACAGCAATTACAGTACAACACAGAGCAATGAATATTTCAAATACACAACAACTTGTCGAGAAGGCTATTGAATGGTTTTGGTTTTGCGAGACTGGAGAAACGATGAATGCCATACAATTAAAATCAAATTATTTAGATTCTAATTGTGTATGCAGCCGCAGTCATTGTTATCATGACGTTCCATAAAGTATGCGTTAATTTATAATGAATTGGAAAATATTTCATTGTGGTAGAGCAGCTGAAGGAGAGAAAATGTTACGACTACAAGTGAGATATTGTGGTGACTGGGCGATAGTCGAACAAATCGTAAGCAATTGATTTTCAGAATATAACAATATGAGCCAAGATGTGTGTGTGTGTGTGTGGCTCCGTAGGTGCATTGGTATCCAATGTGTCTATCAAGGAGCATAAAGGGGAATTTAGAGGACAGTTTCACAAAAACCGTATTTGAATAAAACATATATTTTTTGAGCGGCAAACGTGAAACGTTTAGTTCTCTCAGCATTTTACTAATTTTTTGTAATCCTTCCTGATCCTCAAATTGGCACATCTTTCACTCATGACCTCTATATTCTACCTAAATCTATTGGAAAAAGAAAAATGGTGCGGAAAACATGCTAACTGGTTTGTGATACGAGTATTAAGATACTTTTTGTAGCTTTAATGAATGGTGGTTGGCATCGATAGCGATAAAGCATTGAAATATTATTGTGGTATTATTGAAATGAAGAAAATTAACATTGCATATCATTAGTAAATATATTTACCCTCGACACTGATTCACTGACTCCGTCACGCAAATTTCAAAAAAAAAAATTTTTTTCAACAAAATTTTTTTTTCAACAAAAATTTTTTTTTTAACAAAAATTTTTTTTTTGAAGAAAAAATTTTTTTTTCAACAAAATTTTTTTTTTCCACAAAATTTTTTTTTTTCGACAAAATTTTTTTTCCATATTTCAACGGGCGCCATAGGCGCATTACAACTTACTAGTTGAATATATCAGATCACATACTGGTATACAAAAAAAAACATTCCTTCGGCGTATACTTAACAGCAATTACTTTAATATCATAGCGTATGCGTATGATTTGTATTTAAATAAATAGCAATCATACGACCCAGCAATTTTTCAATTGAATCCGTAGATGTCCAGAATATTCGCCGATGAACAGTTTACCTATTTCAAGGTAACGGTAGACGATAACACCGCAAAATGCCTTAACCTTGCTGATCGACCTGAACGTTAGATTTGTACTACGACCTAAGCTTGCCTATACGACCACGACAGAATTAATGAACTCGTGTGACCACTTGAAGTGTTCACACTGCTGCGCTCATGGGAGAGGGAGAATAATCGTAGCATTAATTTAGGAAAACTCTTTTAATATTCGAAACACTCCGTTAAACTGGTCACACGGTTACGCTTATTGACAAGTCTACGTAAACGACGCATCCATCGAACCGATAGCTTTTCTATGTACAAATAATTTAAGTAAAGTGTAATGTAACCGCTGAGTTAAGATGCCACAGCACGAACATTCAATCTCTGATTGTCCAATATCCTTCCATGGATCGACGATCTTTGACTGAATCTGTTGGCCAATGATCACCGTCGTAATAGAGTAACTGCCAGAAAAGATTCAGACACTGGATACAATGTGTATACCAACGAATGACCCAGCAAACTGCTTAAAAAACACATACAGAATAATACAGCGATCGTTGTTGAAAATTACTGCTACCAAGAGTACAGCATTCGTATTTCCTTTCAGCGGAAATTAAGCATATAATTACACGAGCATACAAATGTGGAGTATAAGATCTCTTTTGTCATCACCTCCATGTCTACCACACTTGTGATACATAAATTCAAGTTGACTTCCGGAGAATATGAAAATAATTATGGCATCGATTCATCGCCACTGGGCGTTAACTCAAATTACTTGGCAAAAGGTAATTAACATCACTCATCTTAAACATGAAACGGTAGATAAGAGATGCAAATTAATAATGGGATAACTGACACACAACATTAGTCACGGTTATCTAATCAACCACCCTCAGGCCATGTTCGTCCGTCCATAGGTTGAGAATATGATACGAAGCAAGTTCTTCATATTAACTCCTTTCTCACATCCCCTGTTACCTATAGAAATATCCAATTTTCTTGCAAGTCTTTGATGATGGCTCCCTGTCAGTAGGCATGTCTAATCATCGCTAGGGTTTCGCAACCCTTAACACTTGCCACCACACCAGTGGTCGTGTTCAATGAAATTGATTATTCAACGCTCGATATCTTTTCTAAAGTTAATACTATCACCCCAATTATATGCCACAAAATATGATATTATAAAATCCCTGGAATTATGCTTTCAAATTTCTTACAAACAACTAGAAGGAGTCGTCACTGTAACAACAAACAACTCAACAATGCCCTTGGCCACTATAATACACTATAATACTCCTTTGCCCTGAACGATAATCTCATATATTTATCTTGTTAAATCCTTAAAGTATACTACACTTTTTTTCTCGTCCTGCCAACAAACACAACGACAAAATCGACATCCACAAGGTGTTATCTTTAAGTTTCAATGGCTTTTTGGTATGCTTCAACAAATTTGTTCATGTTTTTTTTTGTTGTTGTCGTCGTTCATTTTGTGTCCTTTGCTTAGCTTTCCATTGTTACTGTTGTGCCGGACTTTTATCTCGTAATATTTACACAAATACATAGATAATTTTTCTATACGTGTACGAACGATGGTGTGTGTGTTGTGAGTGAGTGCATACATTTAGGCGCACTGAAGTGTATTAATTTAATTAACACTCTCGACCACAAAATGACACTTCAGTGTTTACGAGAGCGATATATTCTACAGTAGATTGCAGGAATTATTGAAGCCTGGGCTGTCTAATAAAAAAAAAACATAAATAACGCGTTTAAAAGAAGATAACGGACTTGCGAATCGAACAGAGAGGTAGAGGAAGAGCTGTGAATAATGGCCTAGAAATATGCCAAGCATTACGCTGTTGACAAGGCAAAGTTATCCCTGTAACAATGTCGTTAAAGTCAATAAAGTCATTTCCTAAGTTCTGGGAGTTTAACAAACAAATTTTTTTCACCAACAGTTTTTTTGGAATTCTGGGCCACTAAATACTCACAAAAATTCACGATCCTTCATTCAACTGAGACAAATATCTCCACATGCTCGCATCCCCCATATTAGATAGAGAAGACTTGACGGTTCACTGGATCCCTTTAACATCTCCTACTGAACGGATATCTGGAATAAATATTTAATCTGTATAATTCAAAAATATCAAAAAATAATCTATGGTCTGCCAAAAGCCATCTCAACGAAGCTCGACAAAAGTATCTGTGAGATATTTTAATATAGGCAATGAAGACTTTCTGGACCAAGTCAGCAATGCATTTTGAAGCAGAAATTAATGATCTCTAGAAGGAATTTTTTGAGAAGATCTGCCAAAAGCCGTCTCAACGAAGCTCGACAAAAGTATCTGTGAGATAAAAGCAAAGAGGTGGAGTATTTCCTGGTAATGTGAACACAAAAGGCAGGGTCAAAAGGGAATCATAAAACTGCCGCAAGTAAAATTGCCTAGTGTAAATCGGGAAAAATATTTTACATTTTAAAGTAAATTGTTGATCCAATAATGCTTTCGCCTTATTTATACCACTTAAACCAAAAATGTTGAACCCACCTATGAGGTAACAACAACATTAATAAATCGTCTTTGCCGGTACCAACGACTGGCCAAAACAAATTTAACTAACCTATGTAATTACAGTCTTAAATTTAAATATTCAAATGGCACCAACTTTTGTCAAGTGTTCTCCTTTGCTGTCCTCCTAAAGGTAGACTATGAAAAGGAAAAAGTTTAAATGAATGCTTTGTTAAGTTTGCAGGAAGAACGACAACAGCAAAGTTGTGTTTAACGACATTTTCTTTTTGGCCTGTCCTCTTTATTGCTCTTGTATTCGTTTTACTTATTGTCTTGTTTTATTTTATTTATTAGTTTTGTTCACTTTATTTATCTCTGCACTCATGTGTCAATAGACACGTTATTAATCAATTTTACAAGGTTATCCTTGAGTGACCCGTTCTACCCTACCTTTCGCAACGACAAAAGGCAACAATGTATTTCATATTATACACTTGCACACACACACACACTCATGTGTGTGTATGTAGAAAAGCCTATATTTGTGTATGTGTGTGTCTATAACCAGGATATAGGCATTGTTTAAAAGGGAAATTTGCTTTCCAGCCGGGGATTCAACAAATTCTTCTTCTTATCGCCCTCCTCCCCTATATACACATTGTTTGTTGGCTGTGCCTTTTGCCCTTTTTCTATGGGGTTGTGGCAACAATCTTCTGTTTGTTTGATGCTTTACAGCCTAAAAGTAGGCAACAACAGGATTGTAAACAACCTCAACTCTCAACCAGCAGCTGAGGCTGGAGCTGATACCGACATGCCAGCCAGCCAGCCAGCCAGTCATGTTTGATGGTCTAACATGTAAAGTGTAAATCTTTGTCCTGCTATTGGAGCAAAGCAAAGAGGACGCAAAAGAAAACGGCTGATTTACGGCTCACTAAAAACGTTAATAGGGGTTTATTTGGCAGCAGCGGAAGACAACTTTTGCCCAGGGAAAAAAAACACAACTTTTTGACAAAAACAATTTTAAAGATTCCGAAGGCGCAGCGCTCGGAGGTCGAGAGGTCGGGAAAAGGTAAACTCGAAGTTTTTTTTCAGGTGATCAGATATAAATATTTGTTGCTTAAAACTTCTGCAAGTGCCTGATTTACGGCCTACGAAATACATTTGCAAACTTTGAGTAACTCCCGTTCGTCAGTGTGAGATAAACAGAGATTAAAATGTATTTAGGTTGTAAAGTGGAGAGTGATTTTAGGAGTGCGTCGATTTTTGTTTTAAGTAAATACAAATAATCCCATGTAGGAAAAAGTGACAACATTTCAATGTTGGCAATTAGGGAGGACAACGAGAAGAGGATGCATGCGCTTAATCGAAAATGAACGTCTGTTTTCACTTTTTGGTTAATCTCTGTCGTAAAAGCAAAAGTTTGTAACTTAATATTGCACAACAAGAAGAAATAAGTGAAACGACATTTCATTAAAGATCTTTAAATGCAAAAGGGCTCTGGGGATAACCCTGTTAATGCAAAGCACAGTGTTGGCCATAGCAAATTAGGGGAATTGGAAGGAGGAAAGAGGGAGTAGGGTTTGTTGACATTTGTCTTGAATTTGAAAATGTTACAGCTGTCAGGAAAGTGGCTGGAAGAACGAATTGTCTCTATAGTGTGTCGTGCGATCAACCGGCCATTTGACAGTGAATGGATAAGAAACCCGGATGAATGTCCTAACATCAGGGACTCGACGATGATTCGGTGAGACTCCATCTCTGTACAAAAACAATTCAGAGGAAATTCGATATGAATTCAGAGAAGGTCTTACCGACACCAAACGGAATATGTGAAAATTGTTTTTGTATTTTCATACATTTTTCTTAACAAAGATTTGTAAAGCTGTTGTAAACTTTCATGAATACGGGGGTTACGGGTATTTCCACATCAAGTACTCGATATTGCGTTTGGTGTCTTCTCTCGATTCGCATCGCACCAACATCACCAAGGTCCTGTCCTTTTTCCTTCTCTACTTCTTATTAATATTTTCACAAAATTATATCATGGACATTTTTTGTTTAATTTTAGCACTGCTTAACTTTAATAATTTGTGTGTTTTTTATAATAATCGCAAGAAAGAATATTTTAAGCCTTCTATAAATAGGATTTCCTCTTCAACTTTTCTCTATTTTTTTGTTTTATTCTTTGACTTGGAAAGTTTTACTTTCTACTCTGTGTGTCTATGTTATGTTCGATTTTTCCATTAGATATATATCAACTTATCAGCATTTTATATTCTCTGCTTGCTGCTGCGTAGACTTCATTTCGTTATCAACTTTACGGCTTATATGCACAAAATTGAACTTTTCATTTTAACGCGGATTTCAAGCGGATTTTTGTTGTTCAATCTTGTTGTACTTCCCACAAAACCCCTCCGCATCTCTTCTCATCGCAGTCGGAGATTGTTTGGAAAACCCCCCGAGTAAACGTTTTTTTTTTTTTTTCTCTTTCTTTTCTGCGAGTCTTGCTGTATGTCTTTGTTTTCCTCAGTTCACCACAAAGTCACACAGCAGTCGACCCGAAAAAGGAACGGAAAGGCAAAGTGAAAGAAAGAAAAATCCGTACGAGAAGTAGGCCATATGTTAGATATGGTATTAAAGTGAAATTATTCGGTGGGGATGTATGAAATGTTTGTTTGATGCCACACAAAAAGATTTTTCGTTTTTCATGTGGTTAATTTTTGTTTCATGTTTGCAAAACATCCGTGGTAGTTTTCGTTTCGCTCCATTCCCACCCACGCTATTAAAAAGGTTATGTAAGTTTTGTGGTACATTTGTATTACAATCCAAAAGAATGTGGGCATTTCTTCGTGTGGGTGGGGGTGGTTAGGGAGAAGCGGGGAGAACGAACATTTGCCGTAATTGCCAAGATGTTGGTGAAAAGTTGTCATGACTTTTAATGAATTTCCTTTATGTGATTTTGATTAGTGATAATTGTGAATAGTTTCACTCAGGGGGGGGTTTCGTTATTGTATCCATATCTAGGGCTTTGATTTATTTAAGCAAAACAACTGACGGTTTTTTTATTCATGCAATGAACAATTTCATTTTGTATAAATCACATTTCACTTTCGGAATTTTATTGTTTTTATAACAAATTTTAAAATATTTCTTATGATGATTTTAGACACACAACATATTTAAGCCAACTCTGCCGTTTTGTACAAACTAGTTTGGAATGTCTTAGACACGGAATAACCAAACTTATTACTATATTTTGTGATAGAGGATATAGAAAGTTTTTGAATCAAAAAATATATTTTTTTTTTTTTTTTTTTTCATTTTTTCTTTATTTGCGATCTATTTACAAAATAAATAATAAGCAAATCTCATGATACATAGGAATTGACAGATTCATTAAGCCCCAATGAACTTAAATATATATAGCTTAATTAGATAACACTTATACATTGATAAAAGCTAATCTTAATATAGATATATACATGATTTATATACTTTGCATCACAATTTATTTAAAAGGGAGATCAAGAATATGCGGTCTTTTGAGCCTTCTTACTTCGTCACCGTCATCTAGTAATGTAATTGCTAGAATATTCGGGTGGTTGCTTAGCCTATTAAGGTAATTTGTACTAAATCTTCTTATTTCTTCTGCTATTGTGGGCATGTTAAGATCAAAATGTATATTATAATTGGTAACAAACCAAGGGGCATTTACTAACAATCTAAGGGTTTTTGATTGGTACCTCTGAAGAATTTCAATATTTGAATTACTAGCAGTGCCCCAAAGCTGGATGCCGTAGGTCCACACAGGCTTCAGAATTACTTTGTAGATTAATAATTTATTTCTAAGGGAAAGTTTTGACCTGGAACCTAGTAACCATAGCATTTTCTTAGTCTTTAAGTCAAGCTGTTTTCGTTTGGATTTTATATGATCCTTCCAAGTTAATCTTCGATCTATGTGAAGGCCTAAATATTTGACGCAACTAGAACTGGGAATTAACACTCCATTCATTGAAACAGGAGGACAGTCTTCTTTTCTAAGGCTATAAGTAACATGTGTGGATTTCTCAGCATTGACTTGTACATTCCACCTTGTTAACCAGGTCTGCATTCGATTTAATTGACCTTGAATAGCATATGAAGCTTCTATATGCGATTTTCTGGTTGCTAAAATTGCTGTGTCGTCAGCATACGTTGCAATTGTCACATCGCTGTTTGTCGGCATATCAGAAGTGAACAGGGTATACAGTACTGGTCCTAGTACACTGCCTTGTGGTACGCCAGAGTTAATAACACCAATGCCAGAATCTTCGTCATTTACATTTACGTAAAAACGTCTTTTATGTAGGTATGATTTTAAAAGCAAATAGAAAGGCGCTGGAAGTAACTGTTTTAGCTTGAACAGCAATCCATCATGCCACACACGGTCAAAAGCTTGTTTTACATCCAAGAAAACAGCTGAACAATAACATTAATTTTCTAAGGCATTTCTTATTTCTTTAACGACACGGTGGCATTGCTCCGGGGTTCCGTGGCTATGTCGAAATCCAAACTGGTGTTCTGGCAATACATTAAGAGTTTCGAGAATTGGAAGAAGCCTCGTCAGGAATAATCTTTCAAACAATTTTGAAAATATGGGTAGTAGACTTATGGGCCGATATGAACTTATAACGTTCTCGGGTTTGTTGGGTTTTAATACCATTATAATTTTGGCATACTTCCACTGGGTAGGGATGTAAGTCATCCTTAGTATAGCATTAAACAATGTAGTGAGAAAAATAATTGCCTTTCTTGGTAATGCTTTAACTACTTTCGCATCAATGTTATCATAGCCAGGGGATTTTTTGCAATTCAGTTTTTTTATTTCTTTTTCAAGTTCACGGACTGTAAAATGTTTAATTGGCCTTGACATTTGGCAAGCGATATCCAGAAAATCTTTTACTTCTTCGTTATTAGAATTGGTGCAAAGCGAGAATGGGTTAAAAGTTTCTTCCAAAAAATGCCTAAATGCTTCTACTTTACTCTTATCCGACCTACACCAAGAACCATAAGAATCTTTAATAGGCGTATTTCGTTTTTGTGGCCTTTTGATATATTTTGTGGCATTCCACAGGTTGTGCTCATTGTTGCTAGATGGATTCAGGTTGCTTAAGTATGTACCAATTGACTCATTTTTACGTTCTTTAAGACGTTCATTTAAATCCCTTGAAGCTCTATTGAAATTAGTCTTATTTGCAGGAAGTCTTGTTGTTTGCCATATTTTCCTGAGACGTCTTTTGATCCGTATAAGGTTTTTTATCTCTGTAGTAACTCGGATACTAGAAATTGGGGAATCTTCCTGGGTAGTAGATCTCATCGAAGCTTCGTGAATCAATCTTATGAAGGCTTCAATAGCTTCGTCCAATTCAACACCCGTTTTAAGTGAGATATTGAGATTCAAATTATTTTCAATCCAATTTTTAAAGATTTGGATATCAGTTCGATTCGTGAGCAACTTTTGTGATTTAGTCTTAAAACATACACTCGTCTTGTAATTAATTATAATAGGAGTATGATCCGAACTTAAATCATCCGAAGCCTTAATATCAAAAAATGCACTAGGGATACCAGAGTACACAACAAAATCTAATAAATCGGGGATTTTTGCAGGATCGCTGGGCCAGTAAGTTGGTCTTCCCGTAGACAATGTATTGTAGCTATTTTTAGTGATACACTTGTATAACTCCTTTCCCTTAGGGTTAGCCAAGCGCGAACCCCACCAGGGGTGTTTGGCATTAAAATCTCCACCGACGATGAACTTATTGCCAAGATTTCCAAAAAATCTTTCGTATTGATCGCATTTTACGGAAAATCTTGGGGGATAGTATATTGAGTAAACGACCACACTGCTGTCTCCACACCTTAACTTAACGCCTGCAGCTTGCATACACTTTTCTGAAAATGGGTCCGTGATTTCGTATTTTATACTACTTTTTATTAAGATCGCTGCACCGGCATGTGCCTTATCTTCCGGATGATTAGCTGTTATTAAATCATATCCATAGATGCGAAAGAAGGATTTGGTTGTTAAATGTGTTTCAGATAACAAAAGTATATCGACATAATTATCTTTTAAAAATACTCCAATTTCATTTAAATGATTTAGAATGCCATTGGCATTCCATTGTGCAATTATTAGATCTAATTGCATAATTTGTTCATGAGCATTGACATCATATTTACTAAAGTGTTAATTAGCTCAGTTTGTTTATTGATCATAGATTCTATATTTTGCATGAGATGGCTTTGACTTCGTTCGGGACCTCGAACTGCTTCAGAATAAGAGATATTTGGACGACTTTGAAAATTATTGTTCTTGGCAGCATTATAGTTTACGTAGACAGTATTTCTCTTTTCTCTACTCGCTCTTTTACTGACAATGTCCTGGTACACTCTACACCCTTTATAGCTGGCTGTGTGATTTTCAAGACAGTGAACGCATTTCGGAGGCATTTCGAGTGTTTTGGTGCACTCTGTCGTTGGATGTCCTAAACCGCATTTCACACATCTAAACAATTTCTTACAGTATGACTTAGTATGGCCGAATTCCTGGCATCTGAAGCATTGCACTATCTCATCTAAGTGCTTTGGAGGTTCAATTACAACGATGGCATTATCAAATGCACGCAATTTGTAAATTTCATGATTATTTTCATTAGGATCCAAGTCGACGAAGAACATGGGCAGTGGGGTTTTAGTAGATCGACTTATAACATTCCTAACACTTCGTACTTGGTGTCCTAACACAAGTAATTTTGCCTTAATGTCAGAGATTGGCGTGGAATGGTGAAGACCTTTGATCACAACCCTAAATGCTCTTTCTTGTTTGAGCTGATAAGTATGGAAAGATTTTTTCGCCGTTTCTAAAAATTTCACTACTTTGCGATATGATTCTACAGTTCTAACAACTAGTCTGACCTGACCATCTCTTAATGATTTATAGCTAAAATCTTTATTACTTATAACAGAACTTATGCTAGTCACCATTTTTCCAATATTATCCACGTCTGGAATGAAGATCGGGGGTGGTTTGGGTTCTTCAGGGCTTAATGCGTTCCTTTCTTCGCTGTTGTCTTCTTTTCCATCAGTAGCAAGGCTTCGAAATCGGTTAGAGGTTGAAGGTTCATTATCATGATGTGGTCGTTTTTGGCGAGCATTCATTGGTGACCCTGTATTTTTTCTTTTTTTTGGTACCTGCTGCCAGTTTGTATCATCATCATCACCGCTGCTTTCTTCACTTAGGTTTACGCTACCAGTTGCCATACTAACAACGCAAACCTTTTTTGTTGTCGCGAACACGTTGTTTGTGTGTTAATAGTGCGTACACAAGCACTCAGTCGAGTAACACTAATCCGTTTATGACTTTTGTTGAGACAAATAGAACAACAAATAATAGTAATTTATTGATAGTTGTTGTAAAGTTTTTTTTTTTAACGAAAACGAAATGATGTAGCACAGAGTACGTGTTTCAATGATCGCAGTCAAAGCAAGACTGAAAAAAAAAAAAAATATATAAACTTAAAAATTATTCTCAGGGCAAACTGGCCAAATTTTTCCATTTCTGCATCATGCCATTCCAACCTACTTTTCTAACAAGGTGTATCTGTATGTGATGTACTTCTGCATCGTTTGTTTTTTTAAGTTTGGTAAGCTGGTAACCCCAAGTTTTTTTTTGTTTACTCCTTTTCTGATCGCTTTTATTAATTTTTATTTCACAAAAATTAATCTTTAATTTCCGAAAATGGAAAATATTGTCCAATTATATATGCATATATAATCCGTAAAATATGCTACAATTTACAAAAATATTGCAAAATATCCCCCCCCCCAAATGTATACTTTAATTTCTCAATTATCCACCAGTTAAGGTTTTTTTTACATTTTTTTATATTTAAATAGGGTGACATAATCCCAGTGATTTGTATTCAATTCAGGGAAAGATAGAAACACGTTAATTGAAATCGGCTTTAATTAATTAAGAGAACGAGATAGAAAAGGCAACAAATAAACAAATTGAGATTAAAAGAGAAAATCCCCTAAAATATGCTTTAACTTTACTTTACGAAATTACAAAAAAAAACTTCTAAGAGCCTACGAAAAATTTAATGTATATTTCTACCAGAAAATTTAATGAGCATGCCTGTTGATAAAAGTATGGCAAAGCGCACAAAAACGAGGAAGGTATATCAGAGTTGGTTTAGGATGGTGTTGAAAATAGTGTGTGCAATGTGATTATCAAATAATGTATGCACTGAAACTGTGGATCCAATAAAAGACATTTGAACTCTGTATAAGGAACAGTTCAATACAGGGTCATAAGGGAAACCTGATATCTGCTTACATCACTGAAATCTGCACGAACTAAATGTCTAGCGGCTAGTTTGGCAGTGACTTACAACAAGTTTCATGTATAAATTATGAACAATCGAGGGTAAGAGAAACTCCACGCACAAACTGAAAACAATGGAAACTCCTAAATATATAGAAAATTAAAATTGCAAATAACTCCTAAACTAAGCGTCCTAGAGAGTAAAGGGTTTAAATAATTGATCACTTTTTTTCCATACAAATATCAATTTTTATATAGAAAATTAAAATTGCAAATAACTCCTAAACTAAGCGTCCTAGAGAGTAAAGGGCTTCAATCTGTGATCACTTTTTTCCCATACAAAATTCAATTTTTATATAGAAAATTAAAATTGCAAATAACTCCTAAACTAAGCGTTCTAGAGAGTAAAGGGCTTCAATCTGTGATCACTTTTTTCCATACAAAATTCAATTTTTATATAGAAAATTAAAATTGCAAATAACTCCTAAACTAAGCGTTCTAGAGATTAAAGGACTTCAATCTGTGATCACTTTTTTCCATACAAAATTCAATTTTTATATAGAAAATTAAAATTGCAAATAACTCCTAAACTAAGCTTCCTAGAGAAAAAAGGGCTTCAATCTGTGATCACTTGTTTTCCCATACAAAATTGCAAATAACTCCTAAACTAAGCGTCCTAGAGAAAAAAGGGCTTCAATCTGTGATCACTTTTTTCCTATACAAAATTCAATTTTTATATAGAAAATTAAAATTGCAAATAACTCCTAAACTAAGCGTCCTAGAGAGAAAAGGGCTTCAATCTGTGATCACTTTTTTTCCCATACAAAATTCAATTTTTATATAGAAAATTAAAATTGCAAATAACTCCTAAACTAAGCTTCCTAGAGAAAAAAGGGCTTCAATCTGTGATCACTTGTTTTCCCATTCAAAATTCAATTTTTATATAGAAAATTAAAATTGCAAATAACTCCTAAAATTGCAAATAACTCCTAAACAAGACCATCGAATAACAATTCACGGTTTCTGCAATAATTTTAAATTAACACTGATATTGAGTGGAGGATCAAGCGGTTCTGCGTTCGCTTCTGTTCGAACCCACTGGTTACACCAACTAATATCGTCCTGTGATTACTTAAATGAAGACAATCTTCTCACAAAAAAAAAAAAAAAAATCTTTTAAAAAATTTAAAAAAAAATCGATCTCGTTGAATACTTGGGACGAAACACCGGCTTTACAAATAACTTGCTCAAATAATTGTTTTAGGAATTTCAACTTTTCCGCAATGACTTGACTCCGTCCACCTTAGGTGTGTTAGTACGTGTCACTAACCCTCCATTTGGCCATATCAAACTCGTTGAGTTAGCAAGACTTAAATGAGTGAAAAAATAATAGAATGGAAAACTAAACACCTCCAACCAAACTAAATTTAAAATATTTTCCCATCTTAGACAATCCTGCTTCACAAGGGTTCCGGTAAAAGTATCCTTCGTCTGTTCTAAACTACAGTTCACAACACTTATAATTACCAAGGCATATTTTTGGGAGTTCGCAGCCTACCGATGAAACTAACAAAAAGACACAACTAGAAATATTTACAAGAAAAGGAACAAACACTTGCCGAAAAATAACTTTACAACATCAGCGCAAAACTTTAATGTTGTCATGAACCCCGGGTGGGTGGGGGTAGAGAAAAGTAGGAAACAGCTGTCAGTTAAGCAGATTATCAGCTGGCGAAAATAATGAATGTATATGGTATTTATAGTGAAGCTTAAAAGTATGCTTTACATTTTTTCGACTTTTTCTTTTTTTTTGCAGTTTGTCGCAGTTTTTCTTTTCGGTGGTTATTACAACAGAGGACAAGGGAATAATTTAAACAATTAAAAATTACCATAAAGTGAAATGTACTCGTGTATATTTTACAAATTTAAGGTCTTTACAGGAATAAACAAGGACAGGCATTGGGGGTAGAACAAAATTG
Source organism: Hydrotaea cyrtoneurina (assembly GCA_958296145.1). NCBI lineage: Eukaryota > Metazoa > Arthropoda > Insecta > Diptera > Muscidae > Hydrotaea > Hydrotaea cyrtoneurina. The sequence goes on from OY282514.1 coordinate 86,361,558, forward strand.
TACTGACAACAGAAACGGAAATAATTTGCATTTAGCCGGAGAGCTACAAATGAATTAAGCCACCAAAATGCCTTCTGCGAAACATAACCAAGAAAAGAGTAGTATTTGTCGTGTTGGTTAACAACAAAATAACAACAGTTTGACTTATGAGTGAAGAGAACGAACAGAACACAGAATACAAAGAAAAATATTATTCTTTTCGTTACGCCAAAATTAAGCCAATTATTTCAGTTGTGGTCTAAAAAAGATTTTCATGTTCAAGCTATTTTCAACAAGGACACTAACAACAACTCAAACGGGAAATGTAAATGTTAGAGCAAATTTTTTTGGGGAGGTTTTATTTTTTATTGTATGGCAAAAATTACAGCATACTTGTGGGAATACTCAGTTGTGGGTTTTGTGAGCATTTCCTATGCCCTGCATTTTCTTATGTGTGCTGTGAACTTTCACCTTTTTACAGTTTTTATAAGGTAATTGGATAAATATTTGATGGATTTTCCGTTTGTTTTCGGGTAAAATGTGTTCGTGTAATTGATTGATTGTGGCATAATGTTATGACGGCATAACACGAGCATAGCAGCATACTTAGACCTTTTAGATCAATGTCTCGTTTATAATGGCAAAGAAAATTGCTCTTCGTTGGCATACGGTTTTTAAGTTGAAAAACAAATATTTTGGTTCATAAAGGATTTTAACCCGCTAACCCCCCGAATTTGTAAAATCTATAAACGAATGTGCCTCTAAAGGGGTGCCTTGAGGCACTATTGCGGGTTAGAGGGTTAACGCCGCGAGCCGGAGGAGGTTTTTTATTGGAAACTAACACGTCCTCACAAAAGTACGCACCGTTGTCGGATATTTATCTGTACAGTCTTCTTCTTTGTTAAGCATGCTCATCAGCAGCTACCATATTAAGTCGTCCGTCTAACACAATCATAGATTTCTTAAACTCTTCAGATTAATTACAAACTAAGAGCACTTTTACAAATTAAATGCCACAATATCACAACTATTGTCAAGTTCATTAAGGCCTACGGCAAATTGTTTGCAAACCCACATCGACATAAAAGAAGCGCATAAAAGTATGCCACACTTATTTCATGCACACCCCATCAAAGAGGCACACGCAATTATGACACATTCCCACACAGCACTAACCGAGTCGAGTCGAGCCGAGCCGAGCACACATCACAAAGGCGCATTATTCATTTAATAGTAATTGCATACTTTTAGGATGTCAAATGTCAACTTATGATTTTATTGCGCCATAATTGTATTTTCTCGCATGATGTCACGACGCGGCAGCAATGGTGAAAAAACAGCGAACAATTTAAGCATAGATTCATTTAATTTGCTCAGTTTATGATTAAATGGCATTTAATGCTGTCATTTAATGGCGGTTGGTTGGATGGCTGACTGGTTGGCGAAATGGAAAAGGCCAGACCCAATCACACGAGTATTCATGCCACTGTGCTCGTACATTCCGTGTTGAGACCAAGAAAATGTTTTTTATGATAATTACAGAAACATAACGATGGAAAATATTATTTCATTGTTGTGGCCATATTTCGGTCCAGAATTCTTGCATCTCCGAGGAGTTCCCCAAACAAAATGTATGTATACATGTGTATGTACTGTAAACAAATTATGATTCCCAGTTTTATTACACCCTTAGGGACAATTGGCCATTTGGTGGTGCACACACATAACAGGCAAACATTGTAGAGGAAGGCAAAACAAAACAATGTATGGCAGGAAAGCGTACATAGACCAAAAATGTTGGAAATGTGGTAAGGATCGGTGGGGAGTAGATTCCGTATTTTGCTGACATTATAATGTATGGGTTCCACGATATGTAAAGAGAAAATACATAAATAACTCAGGTGCCCCTTGACCTTACGGCTCCCCAGAGTCTTATGATATTTCGAATGCCCCCCATTAATAAAAATATAAAGTAAGAAATGTTTTTGTAAAGACCCTGATTTAGGCAATCAGTTTTTACCGTTCTAATGATTTCGAATCTAATAGAGTCCCTATACAGTGGCCGATCATCCATAGCAGTCGTTTCATGGATTATATCAATTGAAATTGAATTACATAGCGCGCACTTCCGCGAATGTCTTCATTTCACTTTGGCGACTAATTTTCAAAATTGCATTGGACATTTCTACCTGTGTTTCACTTTCATTCTATTCTATTTTTCTCTTGTATTTAGTTAAATCAATTACTTTTAGTTTTATCACATTTTATTTTCTGAACAATAGAAATTTTTCTCCATTTCCTCTCCGCTTTACTGCTGCTCCGATTTGTCGTACAATTAAGTTGTGTGTGGTTTAGTTAAGTGACACCATTTTCGAATTTCGTGCTTTCCTGTTGTAAGGAAGACGCTGGTTAGCATTTGAAGGCAACACACCTCACACAGTGGGAGGTATTGCATTATTTTTGCATCAGTGTTCATCCATTTTAAGTTTTTTAACATTTTTTTTGGAATGAGATTGCACGTTTAGAAAATAAAACAGTTTGAGGTGGCTTAGACTGTAGGGATCTCAATTGCTCGCGCAAGGTTACCGTGCGAGCTCATCTTAATATATATTTACCCTCGACACTGATTCACTGACTCTGTCACGCAGTACGTAGGAATTTAAATAGGCATTCTATAATTCTAGGCATTTAAATAATAATAAATAATAATAATAAAAAAAATAATATTTTTTTTTTGTACAGAAATTTTTTTTTCCATTTTTTTTTTTTTACAAAAAATTTTTTTTTACAGAATTTTTTTCAACAAAATTTTTTTTTCAACAAAAATTTTTTTTTCACAAAATTTTTTTTTTCAAGAAAATTTTTTTTATCCACAAAAATTTTTTTTTCAACAACATTTTTTTTTTCAACAACATTTTTTTTTTTTCCCAAAAATTTTTTTTTTTCAACAAAATTTTTTTTCCATATTTCAACGGGCGCCATAGGCGCATTACAACTTACTAATATTTTCCAGATTTGCTACTTTATATTTCTAAACCTCAAGAACTCGGCGGTGTCATTTGGCCAACTGGGAGCGGCGACTTAATACCGTTACACTTTTTTAGAGTACATATCTGTTTTGTGGACTTTTTACCGGGAAGAGCCGATGTCTTGGAGAATTGGGTTGACAGGATGGAACGAGAAAGCCAGCCGAATAAACCCAGTAAACGAATCAGGAAAAAAATATTTTTGTCCATTTTTTTTTTGAATTTTATAAAAGAAACTTGTATTTGGGCAACCCTTAGTACATATGAGGACTTGGTTCCATAAATGTAACTTTCAAGTTAGTATGGATATTTTAGTAGTGATTTATTATACGCATTGCTACCACCTCACACTTCCAACTATGACCCGCGGTAAATGTTCTGATCATGTCATTCTTGTGGGCCTCCTATTTTTATAAATGTTAAGACATTTGATATTCATTCCTTCAAATGCCTTCGTTATTTGCTTTTCTTTCCTGTTTTCTTCCACTTTGTCGTTACTTTCTACCTTTGAACGTTGTTAATGGAGTATGTAGGTCTTCTTTGTACTTTTGCTTCGTTCGGCCATATGAGCATGCAAAGGATATTTAAGACATTTTAAAAGTGTATTCCCTCCTTCTCCCTCTCCCGCATATCCTCAGCAACACAACATACATTTTCCAACCCACGTGTATTCGGATATAGACCAAAAACGATATAGAAACTGAAGTTGTTGTTTAACTATGTGCCAACTTGATTATGTGGCATTTCATTAAATTAAAATGCAAATCAAGTAAATTAAAGAACAATTTAATTTGTTGTAAAAAAAACAACAACATAGTGTGCGCTGTTTGTATCAGTGTGTCAGTACAAGTGGTGCGTTGGATGTTCGGGGTCTGTGTGTGTGTGCCAGAGTGGGTATTTTTTATAAAGGAAATTAAGTGTACGTTTCTTTCTTTTTTGTAAGTTAGTTGGCCCTTCTCTCGAACCGGATATTAAAATTGAAATTAAGTTAATTTGAAAGTAGAAAAGTTCCGGCACAAATAAATGCTCCAAAAATGTTGGCGGTGGCCTACATGAATGTAAGCAAGTATAAAAGTTACTGTTGGTGGCTTCGACTTAAATATGCCCTCACTTCGGGACATACTTTGAGGGAATTACCGAGGGTCAAATAGAAAAATAGACAAAGCTCAAATCTATTAAAAACTCTTTGGTAAAAACTTACTTAGGTCTTAATTCAGAAGTGAATACATGTATCGTTGCATTACACCTTATGCCCATATCAGATGATATACACAGGGAGAGTAGGGTAAGATTATAAAAAAAAAGAAACACATAAAACAGAAACTGTTTCCGCATGTCCAACAACAAATGTACAATTTCATTTAAGGACTATTTCAAAAGGAAATTAAACCTGAAATAAGTTAATTTTCTTCGAAGCAGAATGTCTTAATATGACAATGAGTACGAGTTTATGCAAATAACTCATACAAGTTGTGACACAGTGAAATATCTAACGAAACGGAAATTAGTGTACACGAATAATGGAAAATTATCATGTTTAATGAAACATTTTAAGGATTTGGAAGTTATTATCGAATTTTGTTTCGGAAATAACTTAAGTTGGATCATTGAATCAACTGAAGAAAAAAAAATGTATTTTATAAAAAAAGCAAGAAAATATGCAGTATAATTTAGACGAGTCAAATATTATGGAAGCGACAAAGCCAGACGAGACAGACAATGCCTGCTTTAAATCAAATAAATCAATAATACATGGCACAATAACTAAACCTGCAAACAGCTGATTACAATTTTTTCATTTTAACCGAATTTTGATTGTCAAACTCATTGTTTACATTTCAATTGTTGGTTTAGTTTCATTACAAATGTCATATACATTTTCGTATTCATCATTTAAATCAAAGAATTAGAATAGAAAAAGCCAAAATATTAAAAATAAAGTTTTAGTTTGCTAAAAATTGTGCCGTAAGTTTTAACGGTCTGCAGACTGCCATTTATATACCAGAATTTGACAATCAAAATATCCAGGGTTGTGTCTGAGTTTTTGTTGTTGGAGACTTGCCACTATCTTCTATTATTGTGCCATGTCAATAATATGTAGAAAAAAAGAATATTTGTTAATTTTTTTTTTTAGTTTGAAAAAAAAACTTCTAATTTGACAAAACTTTCTACGAAATGAGAATTTCTGAAATGTTTTTTGTTCCAATGAGCTTTCAAAAGTTTTTTTTTTGCTTTTCACATACTATGCCAATCACTGTTAAAGCCATGTTAACCAGACATTAATATTTCTCTCATGCGATAATTTTAAAATGCTAACCACAAAAGCACCAGGTAGTTTGGCATTTGAAGTCAATTCAATAACCAACGCAATTATTTTTCCATTACCCGTGTTTTTTTTTTTTTGTAATAAGACCCTTGATCCTCTCTTGGAAAAAAATGTCATGGGTTTGACAAAATTTAAAAGGTTTTGTTTTTGTTTTGTGCTTTCACAACAAAATGACAAATCCTGCTTTGTCTGATCTCTGTTATAAAAAGCCTGCCTGCCGGTTTTTCTCGTTTGCGGTATTATACGGTTCGCTCATTTTGAAATTTTACTACGCCGTAGAGATTATAGTCATCACAGGAAAAGTATTATGTTTCGTTCAATACGCCAGTGTCGTGTTTTTTTTTATTTATTACCATCAATTTATGTTCACATTAAGAAGGAAATCATATTTCCATTCTATGTATTTACTCGAATGTGTTAGTGTGTGTGTGTAAGAGAGTGAGAGAGAGAAAAAACAGATTTTCCGGAAAAAAAAGTGCATCAATTTATTGCAACCAAAATATTTCGACCTCAACAAATTTAAAATGTTGTTCGTTACAATCGTATGGGTGCAGTATGACAAGTATAGGAATAATGTGCTCGAGAAATCTATGTAAAACATGGACTTCATATGAGATGATTGCTTATCCCATGTATCAGTACCGGGCCCACAATTGAAAGAATTCCTATGCCTTTTAAACTTTCCAAATTGTCAGCAATTTACCCTACCTCGATTCTTATCTATTTTGGGCAGGGTACACACACAGAACATAATAACATTTTACGATCAAGAATTTCAAGTTTTTCATATAAGTATTCCTATCCAATATCTTAATGTATCATAGACTCAATAGTGTGTATGTGTGTATTTACGCTTGAACTCACACACATAAATATAATTTCTAATGCACCATAATAACATATGTAAGCAACAAAAATTTAAGCAAACATACATACACACACGTATGTTACGAAAACTGAATACTGTGTACATAAACGTATGTATGTAAATTCGTGGAAGATTGTCTGTACAGTGGCCCAGGACGACATGTGTGGCTATTTGTATGTGACTTATATTTTCCAGTGCCAGCAAAGTTGATTTTATTAAGTAAAATTTAAATTGTCGGTATAAACTTTTCGTTAGCAACAAGCAGATGCTACTTGCGGTAGTTTTATAAAAGTTTAGTTTTGAAAAGTATTTAAATTATGGCTTTATTTAACATTTGCCTGCAGAATTTGCAACAATCTTTTTACTAGGGAAGAGTCTTGAGATTTTTTGCAACGATCAAGCCGCAAAATCTGGATCACCTATCACTATGAAAAAAAAATTAAAAAAAAAAACTTAAATTTTTTTTAACCGAAGTAAGTAAGCAAAAAATCTTTAAAAAAAAATTCAACATAAAATTTTTAAAATTAAGCCAGTAGTTTTTCCTTAAAGTCGTTACATTTGTAAAGAAAATACGCTAAAACTGGAATTATAAACAATAAAAAAAACTTAAATTTTTGTTAACCAAATAATTGAAAAAAAAGTTCAAAATATTTTTTTTTTAAATTAAGCCAGTAACGTTGTCGTGGAGCTGATACATTTGTAAAGAAAATAAGTTAACCTGGAGGACAAGTTAAGGATATTTACCTAAGTTATGAAGAAATTAATGAAAGTAAAAAAAAAAATGTTTTCAATCTAAATTTCATGTAAACAAAAAATTAGAAAAAAAAGGTAAACGTTTTGTTTCAATTAAGCTAGTAAAGTTGCCGCAGAGCTTATACATTTGCGAAGAAATTAAGGTATTCTGGACCAAAAGCAAAGCATATCTACCTAACTGAGAAAGAACTGAAGGTAAGAAAAAAACTTTAATATTTTGAACCAAAATTAAAATTTAAAAAATAAAAAAACGGTTAAAGTAAAAATTGTAAAATTAAGAGAGAGTAATTTTTCGTTAAAGCTGATGCCTTTGTGAAGAAATTAAGATATTCTGGGCCAAAATCTAAGGATAAGTACCTATGTTATGAAGAACTGAATGAAAGAAAACAACTTTGAAACAAACTCACATAAAAATAAAATAAACCGCTTAAAATAAAAAATTTAAAATTAATCTACTATCTTTTCCTTAAAGCTGTTACATTGGCGAAGAAAAAAAGGTATCGCCAAAGATTGATAATTGATAATTACCAAAGTTATGAAACATTTTCTGAAAGTACCCAAAAATTCAAAAAAATTCTGTCGAATTTGCATAATTTCGAACCTTAAGCTTGATTTCTTTGAAAAACTATATGCTTTATGATAAATATATATAAGAGTAATAATTGTATGATTAAAAACTATTAAAAACTTTTTTGAATTTTTGCTTCTCATTATTTTAATTGTTACAAAAAATGTTCTCTCATACTTTCCCCAGTACACCAAAATTATTGAACCAATTGAAAAACTGTATTAACAAGCGCGAGTTATCATCTTAATAGTCAGTGCACCAAAGAAATTACCAAAATGTTACATTTTGTTCAGTGCACTGTGGTCCCAAATCAATTTTTTTTGGCATAAATTCGAAACCAAAAAATTAAGAAATTGTAAAAAGTTTACATATTTTCTCAATGGCAACATTCCAAGCAATCATCGATAATAAATAAAAAAAAGTTATTGGCAACACTGCAAGTTTGGCAAGCATTGAAAGTTGAATGTTTTAGCACGTGTTATTACTTCGAAGTCAAAACAGTGTAACAATTATATTAACAGTAAAAATTTAAAAACGAAAGTATAAAAAAGTTGTGCAATGGAAATTGAAGATCAAGGTAAGTAGTTTACATACATTATTTAAAATTTAATTGTTGTTGTGTCCTTGTCGTTATTCTTGAGTGTTATGTTATTATGTTTTTATTATTCAACATAACCTATATGTTTGGTAGTTGGAAAGTTGGGTCTGGGCATGAACTTGCACGGAAGTTTAAACGTTAAAGTATTCGTCAATGTGTTTATTATTTGTGGAAACTTAGATCTCCCCAGCAAATTCCAGCAAACTCATAAAATTTAAATTTGTATAATCGACTGCGCCGATTTTGGCCCAAAGCGGTCTATGGCCGGAAAAGCGCCATCTATTGCAAATAAATCACACTATGTTATCTAATGAAACTTCCTCACATTATTTTGAATACACAAATAAATATCTATCAACATTTTGTGGAAAGTGTTTCCATACAATAAAGGTCATACGAAAATTTGTGAAATTAATCGTACTAAGATTTGTAGTTCATCTGGTGGCGGGAGTGGGCGTGGCCCGATCACCTCAAAAACTCGTAAATTTCATATTATTGGAATACTTTACAAACAGGTAAGATTACAAGTCTCTATCGGCATTATTCGAATTTATGCCAAAAAAAATTGATTCTAGACCAGTGTGCAGTGGTTTGTTTTTGAATCATACGTTATTTTGACAGTACTTTCCCGCTCGAAATCTGTGCAGAAAGTCAATATCATCAGATCTCAGTGGTACGAAATGTATCCCTTTACGCTTACACAACGTTCGAGAATACTGCAAACATATTTTCAAAGTCAATGATGTTTAGGCCAAACATTTAGTTTACTGAACTGAAGTTTGGCTCGAAAAAGGCTACCACCAAGTGTTTACAAAGATTGCGTGAGACTGATAGGCTAGTAGATATTACTCAAGAACACTGTCGTCGTACGATGCGCCCGGACTTCAAATGTTGCTGCCGAAACCCAGAGTGAGCGACTAAGTCCTCGGTCAGTATATTAACAAACAAAGCTACCGCATGTGGTGATCAGATAACCGGCTTCTGATAGTCTTGATTCATCCTGAGTGATCGACAGTTTGTTGTGGATTTTGGAGCTGTGGACCATTTGTCTTTGAAAAGGCGGCTGACAATCGCCTTTTTGGTAAATAGTATGCGTTACAGAGGCATGTTAAACCATACTTTTTGTGGCTGGAGATTGAAGACATTTTTGGCAATCTTTGGTTCCTGCAGGATGGCCCACCAAGTTCGGTAATCATGCCTTCAGCCGTCACGAGGATTTCATTCGTATTCATTTGACCGACATGGCTATCGCAATCGCTGTATTTTGATGAGCTTAACTACGTATATGTCGAGATATAGCTCATACAGCTCCGGGTTCGTTCGACGCCTATACTCCCCGTTAACACAGGTCGGGTCATAGATTTTGCGAAGGATTTTTCTCTCAAAAGCATTAAGCACAGCCTCGATTATTGAGTCGAAGCCATTCGTCCCCAAAGTCTTAGAAAAATAAAAAATAAAACCTTGCAGTTGAACCATCGCATATACCAGTTCTCTGCCTCATATTTCTGACAGTCAATAGTTTGATTGGGTCGAACTAACTATGGAAACAAATGCTTTAAATACAAATCCATTAGTACATGCACATGCAAAATTTCAAAGACACACAAACTATAAATTTTAAGCAAGCATCATTTTAATTTTCACTAAAATCTTTTATTTAATCGATGCTATTGACTCCGTGTTTACTATGGCAAACGAATGGAAAAACGAGTGTGTATGTCTCCACTTTAAATACCAGTTAAAGGATCTTCCTTTATTATTCTACTGCCACATATAGAAATATACACGAGCTATTCAGACATTTTGGCTAGTGTAGCATATAATTTTATGATACGTATCATTTTGTTATAAATCCCCATTCATTTAGTTTTACAACAAACAGTCTCTAATGGGTATTTTAAAAATACCAACACACACATTCGCATCCCTACTAAAGAATAGATTTTATACTGTACAGCGTTGTGTGAGTAACGAAAAACAAACTCATTCATATAAAATACAATATGTCCGCAGTATACCCATCCAGACGCAGAAACGCATACATGTATGTATGTTTTGTCTACTGCCACCAGTCATATCCTGTTGACTGTGTGGGTATGTGGGAGTAATCCTTTTTTCAGCTTTTGTTGGAAAATGTATTATATCATTTTGAGATGATGTATAGTTTTATAAATGTTGGGATTCGGTTTCGGTTTTTTTCTTATTGCTTTTGTGTGTGTGTTTTGCGTTTTGCGTTTTTGATTTTGAGTCTGGTCTATCGACGCGACACACACAGGTCCTGATTTGGTTTATATGTATGTGTGTGAGTGAGTACACACACACACATTGTTCTGCATTTAGGATGTGCGGGTGAATTACTTTTTGCGTTCGTTGTGGTTCCACCAGAGTCACAAGATTTATGAGGTGTTTACTTTGGGGTTTACTACTGCCAGTCAATGGAGGATATCGGTATGTGTGAATGTGTGGGAGTAACTACATATTCGTTGCGTACGAAATATATTTAAGTTTTAATTAATGTTTACGGTAGAAGTGTTATCTGTTTTAAAGTGGTTGTAAACATACATGGAATAGAGCTAAGTCTATTACAGCGACAACCACCAACACAACAGCTTAATCTTCCGGCAGGAAATTCAAAACAATGCAATGCAAAGATAATGCGAAGGTAGTTCAGAACATAAACCATTTTTAACACAATTTGACATTTAACAATATTACTGGTTTATTATTCGAAATAGCTAAAAATCCTAATCCTGTCTCGTCTGTCTTCCTCAGCGCATGCGGTAAACCTTGTTTTCCAAGACTTTGGTACCGAATGACTGGTTTGATAATCGCCTTAACGGCCTGAATCGCGAGAGATTGTTCGCATAACTGTGGTCCTTCACGGTATCCCACAAAAAATATCTTATTCAATCGCAGCTCCATGGTGGCTAGATGACTTCACCGAGGCGGCTGACAACATGATGAACTTGGTGCGTAAAAAATCGTTTGTGACGTGAACTGTGTGATATGGCGCGTAAACCTGCTTAAACCAAATATCGTCAAGTTCATGTCTTGAATGTGCGGCCACAAAAGATGGTTTATCATGCCCCTGTATCGCTCGCTGTTGGAAGAAATGGCGTTGTCAACTACATTTTCAAAGACAACTGGCCCGAATATGCCACGGTCAGTCTCTGCGAGGATCACGTTTGAGTTTTCAACGTGTTAAAAGTCGACGAGATAAAAATGGGCTTCGTCAGAAAAAAATGATTTTTCAAACAAAAAAAAGTTGTTCATTTCGATCTGCTCCAATGACGGAAGTGACTATTTCGATGCGTTACATTTTTGGTCATACCAAATGAATTATGCGTCGATATGGACATTTTAACCAGTATGGAGAATTTCAGACATTGTGGCAAATTTAGTTACTCTCCGGCAAAAAGACGATTGGGAAGGGACGTTTGTATTGTGAATAAATCTAAACATGGATCCCTCATTTGAGATCTAATATTTCTGCCATGATCTATTTCGAAAATCAACAATATTCACTTAACTCAATCGAGAGCGTAGCACAAAATAGCAATTTGTTACTCTACCTTTCTAGTTGACCAGCAATTTACTAGTTTTCGCTAGTAAGAAACGTTTTTCAATTAAAAATTACAACATTGAAAAATTTTCAGACTTACCTCTCTTTTTGGCCGTCCTATATGCTTTCCTGTTTCTGAAGACCGCATAGCAGAGACAAAAACATCGGCAATATGTTTTTCTAAAATTTTATTATATTTTCGGTAGCAGGTCACACTTTCCACTCATAAAAAACTTTTTCGCAATTGCCCAAAGAGGAAACAAAACATTCGCGCTCACATTAGAAATCACACACGTCGCTTTGCATAGTTGCCCGAGAAATGGAACGGTATGGAATGAAATTGTGGTTTTTCGATTCCCCCATTACATCTTCGTGCGATCCCTCCATTACATCAACTTAGTGTTGCCAACGCCAATGTTTATTATTTTAGCGGGTTTGGGTAATCAGCATGTGATTTGGTACGATTAAAAGGGCGATTCTGTTGTGAGCATGAGTATTCAATTTATGAAAGATAATTTCACATTTCCTACATAATAAATGTTGCTTAATTTGTGAGAATTGTGAAAAAGTGCCCCTTAACACTTGATTGTGCAACAAATTGGACAATATGCCACGATTTACCAACACTGCCACACACAGAAAGTGATGAGATCCTCACGCAATTGGCGTTGCCAACCATTTCACAAATTTCACAGTTGTATTTCTTACAGAATATTTTGCATTATTAATATTATGTTGTACAACTTTTTGCAAGGTAATACAGCAGCAAATGGTTTGTTTCATTATGACCAATGAATTACATCCACATGTTTCACTGAATTTCTTTATTTGAATGACCGGCTGAGGTTAATAAAAACTCAATTATATTTGTTTAGTATGTAATAACTGTTTTTTTATTTTATTTAAAGATTAGGTGGTGTATTTTGTTTTGAAATAGTTGTAATGTTTTTTTTTCTCATATTCATAATAATAAATGGAAATAAATTATTGGAAAATATTTTATGTGGTTTTTCGGTTTATAATAATAGACACAAACTTTGTTTTAATTTTGTTTTTTTTCTTTTCTTCTTTTGGTAATTGTAATGCATAATACATTTAATAATTTAAGTATAAAATATTTAGTTGTTTAAGATGGGGGGTTGTATGGGGGGCATAGGACCCCCATGAAATAATTCATGTTTTTCAATGCATTGGACTACTTAAAATGTAAGATGTTTTCTTTTCATTGTTTATAACAAATATTCTTTTGTTTTGCTTTCTTTTTTAGTATTCCTCTAACACTTATAATTATTTAAACATACAAATCGTTATTCAGTTGTTTTTTATTTATTAAATATAATATGTATTTCGGAAAAAAATTATTTTACTTAAATGTTTAAGTTAACACACAAATAAGTTGTTGTTGTTTTTTTGTATAATTTAATTATATTGAGTGACTTTTTAATTGTTTTTTTTTTTTTTTTTTGAATTATTATCGAACTCTCAACGATTATTTGTTTGGTAATCTCGTGAGTTTCTTTATACACAACCATTTTGGAAAAATGAAAAATTCTTTTAAAAGTTAAAAATTAACGAAATTGCCTGTCTTTTGGACCAATCGAATATTTCTAAAAAGAAAAGTATATACTTTTTGTTCTTAAAGACAATCTATTTTAAAGTGTATATTAATGGGAAGAACAATTTTAATTAGGAAATAACAATAACTTATTTCGCATTCTATTGTAAAGTGTATCGAATTATAAAAAACTTCGCTTCGAATAGTTTCGGTTTGGAAAATATCAGTTTCTGAACATTTAGCGTTTATTGTTGAGGATGTATTTTAGGGAATACTACAAAAGTTATAGAAAAGTTTGAAATCAGAAAAAGTTAACAAAACTCAAATTGTGCCGCAACGATCACCAAGGTCTCATTTGGGCCATCCTGCACAAGGAGATCTTACAGCTTTCTAATGTAAACCTGGCCTAATGTATACCTGGCCTAAAAGTGTGTACCTTAAGTAATTTATTGTACAAAAACCTCTCATAGTGGTTCAGACGACAACAATTATTCCCAATTTCTATGGGGGGCACAAGATTCGAAAATATTTTTTGTGGAAACTGATATTTACCAAAAATGTCTTGGAAGCTGAAGCATTTCTGAAAGTTGTTTTTCATATAAGAATCTAACAAAGAAAACCGAACATAATTTGCAACTTAGTTACTAAAAATGCCTTCTAATGTATAATTTATGTAACTTTAAAAAAGCTAAATATTGCTTTATTGAGAGAAAAGTAGTGAGTGAATGTTTTTATTTTTTTGTATAGTTTTCTTGTTCATTTTATGGTATTTCGATATTTAATAAATACTTTTTCGGTTTTTATTCTATTTGTTTTCTTTTCATCGTGTAAAAAGTATAAAAGTGAATAATTGGTTTCACATTAAAATGTGTGTGTGTGTAAGTGTGTATTGTGATCGTTTCGTTTTATCGGGTGATTTAGTTTTTCAATAAAAATGTCAATATTTGTTGTCTTTATTATTTTTATATCAAAGATATGCGAATTTTGCTATGTTAACGTTTCATTGGTTTTTTTTTATTTATTTTTTATAAATATTTGTTTTCAATACTTGGGTTTTCTTCTTGTATAACATTTACTTATTGTGTTCTCTTTTTGAGTTTTCCATAATTTTAGCCTGTTTTCCTTTTTTGTATTTAAAAAAAAACGATGTACGTATTTTTGTATATTATTGTGCGGTGTTTGTTTTTTAATTCATTTAAATACGTTTTCGGTTGTCGCTTTGTTTATTTTTTTTTTGTTTTTTCGTCTTCTTTACAAATATAAATAAATATTTTATATCAAAATTGTATTTGTTTTGTTGTTTTCTTTGTTTTGTTTTTAATTTCCTTAATTTTCCTTATAAATCGATTGCTTTTGTCTAGGGTTGTTGGTTGTTCATGGTGTATTTTGTTGTATTTCGCAATACTCACTTGTTTATTGATGTCATTTTTTTGTGAGGGGGAGAATTTCAATAATTCAGTGCCAATTTTTTTTGTTTTTTTGAAAAAAAATATTTTTGAATTATTTTATGAAAAATAATATGGTCTGCTTTTTTTGCTGGTGTGATGTTTCACTTTTACTTAAATCAGTCAAGCTTTATGTTTTAGAGCATATTTTATTTTATATTTTAGAACGATCAAGTTCCTTTTTTAGTTTATGAAAAAAATTTAAATTAAAATTATGCTGTTCTTAAGAAAAATTATTTTGTTATATCTTATGCTACAAATATATTTTAAAAATAGTTTTTTTTTTATATAGAAAAAAGCTTCGGTATTTCTCAATACTTTATAGATTGTTGTTGTTGTTTTTTTTTTTAATAAACACACGTATACTTTTTTTTTCGTCTTCAGTAGTAAATGGGATTTGCTTTCTAAATAGTGGTAATAATAATTGTTTGTTTGTATTAAATATTTTTATAAATACACAACATCGATATAGTAAAGTTTTTTGTTTGTTAATAATTTCCTTTTAAATTGTGTTTAGCAAAGTTGTCTATAACAAATAAATTTGTAGTCGGAAGGAAAAATTAAATTTGTATGTAACTAAAGGGAAACTACGATCAGAGGTTATCTGAAAATTGATCTACATAAAGTATTCCTAGAAAGGAGCAGTATGACGGAGAGTTGGGTTTTCACTTTGAAAATACTTTACGTACACAAATACATATTTGGAAAATTGTTTGCCATAAAATCGCAAGTTGCTGGTATCCAGTTTGAATAGCTCTCATTTGTAAGAGTGATAAATAAATAGTAAAAAGAAATTTTACACAAGAGTATTTATGTACATCAAAATTTTTTTTTTTTTTTTTGAGTTTTCATTTAATTGAAAACAAAATACAGTTACTCACTAGTCACTAGTTAGATCCCCTAAATTTCCATTTAAATTGTAATAAGTAGATTTGGCTATTATGATTTCCTTTTTGCGATCAACTCAAACGCCATCGGAAACAAATCAATTTGATTCCAAAATATATTACAATTTTTTTTGGGAACTGACAGCCGAAATCCGATAAAACTGAAATGTAATGAATATTGTTTGTACATGCAAATAAGACATTAAGGTCTTGTTGCGATTTTGTCCCATTAGAACATTTTTTGTGGGGCACGTTTTCATGATTGTCAAAAACGAAGCGGATAAAAAATCATTTACAAAGGAAAGTGAAGAATAGAATTATTGGAATCTGGAGTAAGAATCAAAATATCAGCAAACAACAGTTGCTTCATACTCTTTTTAGGCTGTGTACATCGGTAATTCTTAGTATAACAATTTATGCTCGTACTATGTTTCTAATATCTCATTGAGTTTATGAATATTGAGTTTGAGAATATGTCGATTCGATTTGATTACGAAATTACATTCGATTTGATGGTCTAACATTTGCTTAAGTTTTGTTTATATTTATGGCCATAAGGTGTTTTGTAATGTATTTTCTTTAGTGGAAAACCAATTCACTCTTTCTCGCTACAAACTCTAATTTAGCCTACAATCATACAATGACATTCAATTCGTTTAGAAAACATAATCTATAGTAATTTGTTTGTTTTTTTTTTAGTTTTATTCATAAAAGGTTTTACTTATAAGTGTTTTAAATGAAAGCACCATTCTTAGAAATAATTAGTTTTTCTAGTTGTTTTTGTTTTTTCTTTTTTACAACACAAATTCTTGTTTTGTTTTTTTTTTAATTATTACTTTGTTTAATAAATACTTGTTTTTCCATTTCACATGAGTATGTATGTATGTTTTTTTTTTATATTGTATTTAATAATTGATTTATTTCATTTCCTTATCTGGGTTTACTTTCCTCTAGATTTGTATAATCATTATTTCACGTTCGTTTTTTAAAAACTTGTTTGTTGTTTTCTTCATTTTGGCAGATGTATTTATAAATATTTTGGTTTGTGATTTTGTTGTTGTTGTTGTTGTCTATGCGTTATAGGTTTAAAATTGGGGTTTTTGTCTTTGTTAAAAATCGTTTGCTTTTCAATGAAACACTTTTGTTTCGGAAATTTTGTTGTTGTTTTTCGTTTATTCTTCGGTTATTGTATGGAGGGGAGAAATGGGAGGCATATCTAAAAATGTCTAGATCTTCAATACCTTCTACGATTTAATAATTTACGAGAGAGTACATTTTGTAGAGCATGAAAATATTAAATTTGTATATTAAAAACAAATTATTAAACAATATCAATGTGCTTTTCTTATAAAACAGTATTCGTTGTATTCGAAAAAATTCTATAATTTTCTCATTGCCCTTTATATTCGGTTTTGTTGTTGTTTAATTTGTATTTAAATTTCTAGTTAGTTTTGTAGAGATCAGAGATTATTAAGGATATATATATAGATATTTTTAATTGAACAATAATGTAAAGTAGCAGAAAACAATATAAAAAAAGTTAAAACTTAAAAGAATTGTTTGTCTAAAACGGCAGCACTAAGGAAAAGTATAAAAAAGAAAGAGTTAAATAAACATTTTATTAAGAAGTTGTGAACATTTTAAGAGATAAGTATTAACTTGTACAAATTCGAATAACTCTCGAAATGGATATAGCAACAGGAACAGTGAGAGATCAATATTGTTGGTTAAGGATAGGCAAATCAGAGAATTGTGTACGATACAATTTTATATCTCTCCGCTCGGGATTATAGTTTACAAGCGGCTCCGAACGTCTAATGATATTTGTAGTCTACAAATCACCGGCATCTACATGGTGAAAAAACTCACTGCTAAAAAAGTTAAAAAATGAATAATGGATTCTTGAGTGATACACCTCACAGCCGGCGATTTGAACATAATTTGTTAACTGACTATCCATTTAGCTCTTTAAACCAAGACATGTGTACAGCAAAAAAATACAACAGTAGGGTAAAATTTTTTCGTAAAATAATTGGAAATAATTCCTTATATATTTCAAAAACTTCCAACTTCCGGATTACCCGGATTGCCCGCGTTCTCATACGCGGAATCAGGCACTAGACCTACTGTAAAATCGACGGCGATTTTAATCGGAAACGGATTTTAAGTATTATGACTCTCGAAATAGAAAGATTCGACAAGGTTTTTAATCGGAAACGGATTGTTGATACTCTGTAAAATTCAAATGGAGAGTAACAAAAATATTATTTCATTCTCGATTTTAATTTACGTGCTAAGCATTTATTTTTTAACAATAATCTCAGTCGAATCAGAAATTTGTCATAACTTTATGAATTGTGAAAACATACTTTGTTTTCTTTGTTTATACATTAAGTTCTTTCGTTCGTCTCAGACAAATCGATTTATAAAAATAGGCTGTTAGAAATTATTCTCTTAATCGCAAAGCCGGTCGTTTACAAAATGTTTGGCGTTCTTACCTGTGTTAGCTATCTATCCACGGCAGCCCACAAATCTAGGTAGTTCGGTATAATAAAACATGAACCTAGCTTAAACATTTTTGGGGTGATAATAGTGTTGGATATAAATAAGTAAAAACTAGAACCAGTAGTGTTTTTCACTTTAGATACTGAAACAGGTTCTATCTTCAACTGAATACGACCACAAAAACCATGACTAGGAGTATAAAGCGTGTGGTTGCCCCTTAAAATATTCTATTAAATTGTTGCCAAAAAACGTTTTGGAAATGTGGATAATTTCGAATGCATAAAAGCTTTTTGCTAATATTCAACCTGAATGTTAACGAAATGTGTGGAATGATCTGAAAAATATTTTATGTGGAAATGTATCATAAATCCGTTTAATACATAATTTTGGTAATCTTAGTTTTTAAATTTCATAACATTTTTTTTTTCCATAAAATGTGAAGGAGGCACATCCATTCATTTCAACCCTAAGAGAACAGAGTCTAGTTGATAACACAAAGTACGGAGTGGGGTCACAAAAGGCCACCACACAAATATTGTTTTAAATTAATTAATTAAATTAATATTAGAATGCCACCAATTAGTTTTTATATAGAATTTTATATAAGAGAAAACTATTTTCGAAGTTATTAAAGAAATACTAATCTTGGGGAACCTAACGTTCTCCATTCCGTTCTCTAAGGATTATACAAGTTATTCTCATATTTAAAAAGTAGAAAAGAAAATGTCCTTAAACTGAAAAATAGCAATCAAGGAATAGTTTTCAACATTTTTTATTTTTTTGTTTTCAAAAATAAACTTACAAAATAAAGTACAGAAACAGTAAAGGAACAAAGTGAGAGAAACAATTGAAAGGTGGGGCAAACAAACATTTTAAAAATAACAGACAAAAAGAAATGAAGGTTTTTCTTTTCGTTTAAAACAATCAAAAAAAAAACGTAAACAAACTAAAAATAATTGTATATTATTATGTACCACTACGATATATATTGATTTAAACTTAAGATGAAATAAATTATTATTCATTGTTGTTTCAAAGAAAGAAATTACATAAACCAAACGCAAATAAATCAAGTTGAAGTTTAAACTAACCAACAAAAACAAAACAAATTCTGTGAATGCAACGAAATTCAAAAAAACATAGCATATGTGTGAGAAGATCGTTATTTTCTTTTTAAAAAGAATAGAACATGACAATAACGCTGTCTTAAACTATGATTTTTAAAAATGATTTTTTTTTAGTTGATTTTCATTATTATTTGTTGTTCTGCTTTACTTTGTGTGTATACATATGAATTGTTCACATTAAACACAATGAATGGATCTTTACAATAGTAGTATAGGTATATAAAATATGATATACTTCCAAGTTAAACACAATCATTGTAATGGATGTTGACAACAATATTTGTTATGGAAAAGTTAGACTTTTTAAGCAGTATTTCTGATAAAAAAAAAGCTTTAAAATATATTGTGGTTTTTGTTTTAAAAAGAATATATCGTTAAGAACTTTATGGAAGAGAGTATGCCAAAAGGAGCAGATAAACGTAATTTATATTACAAATTATTTTTATAAAAAAAAATTTTGTACGTAATTTAATTCAAGAAAATTTAAATAGTTGGAAAGAAAACAATTGTACCAATTCAAATTGGAATTTTCCATAAACTAACAAATGATATGTGGGCAAATTTCCCATTAAACGTAGGTGCAACTAAATCATTCAAATTAAAAATGTCCAAGTAAAAGAAGTTAAGAAACGATTCAAAATAGAAAACTTTTAAATACTAAAAAAATACATAATCGTATTTATAGGTATGAAGTTGTCATTTCTTCGATTTTACAACACAATATTGTTTTTTTTTTGTTTCATTGTTCATCATTGTTTTAAAAAGTTGTATATTTTGTTTTTTTTTTGGGTTTTGTAATAATTTAATAAATATATATAGAAGTATTTATATATATATATATTCGTATTAATTTTCACACAATATTCTGATTTTTTTCTGGTTTAATTATACTTTAGCAATTAGTCTATAAAAACTGTTTATTAAACTGGATAATTAATTCGTGGTAAATTAGACTTTAATGGAACTAAAAAATTAAATTCAAAATCATAAGCAGTATATATTATTGAATAAATATTAAATAGTTTATGAACTATAAGGGAGAAAAAGGTAATATTGATGAAATTTAAGACTAAAATTGATAGTGTGTATGTGTATGTGAAAGAGTTAGAGGGTAATGTTATTATGGTAAGGGACGGAGGGGAAGGTTGGTTGGGGAAGTCGGACTTATTACTCATGTCTGAACAAATTTGTTCATTTGTAAAACAGTTCCTGGCCACTACGGAAACTTTTCCCATGAACATTAACAACGCCATATGATGAGATTTATGCTAGTTATATTGTAGGAAAGTAGTGACAGTTTCCTATATGCAAAAGGGACACTAGTTATGTTACGAATACTTTTCTATACAAAAAGTGTTCAGAGTTTCTTTTTTTATAGAAAAAAACAAACCAAATGTATTAGATAAACAATCTGACTTCCACAAAGGGAAGAAAACGGTTGTCCACCAGAGTTCTGGCCATTTTTCTATTAACATTGTACCTCGGACAGTCATCAGGTTTGGTCAAAGCCATATCCTGAGATTGTATGACAAATTTGCCCGTTGTTGAAATAAAAAATCGTAATCTCGGTGCATATATACCGGGATTACTCTTAGTATCATTGAAAAATATTTTTGGCAAACATATACAGCATGTTAAGAGCTTTTTGGTGTAAAAAACCGCAACTCATTTGTTTACATAAAAAGGCAGACAAGGAAAAATTTGACTTTGCCATTTGAAACAGGTTTTTAGACAGCTGTGAGTCATGTTTTAATTTTAAATATATGATAATCTCAGTTTAAATCTTCGTAGAAAAAGTTTCCACAACATGTCTTAACGAGTACAAAAGTAATCACAGACTTTAATAGGCATTTTTATCATTGGCAAGAAAGTGTTGACATCTTTTAAGTAAGCCTCGAACTGTCGGAGTCACGTCTTTCAAGTGCCTTCAACCAGACAGCCTGATGTCCAAAGCACAAGTCCAACTTCCCCGCAAAAACAAAACAAAATATAAAACATCTCCGCCGCTGACAACGGTCATCGCCGCCTTACATAAAACTTATTTCGATGCATTCCAAATGTGCTGAAATAATTTTAGAAAAACCAATTTGAAAATGGTAAAAATGATGATAACGAATTTTTTGCAGCATTTGAGGAAGCAGCAGCTGCTGCAGCCGCTGCGGCAGCAGATGTTGAGGCGGCCGCAGCCCCCAGCGAGGGATTATTAAATGCTGCTTGAGTGGAGGAGGCACCCGATCCAAATGGTGGTTGCTGATGTTGTTGGGCTAAACTCGTTAACAGTTGAGCAAACTCTTGTTGCATGTGCAAACGTTGCTGTAAGAGTTCATAATGATTTTGGGGTTTGTTGTAGACAAATTTACTGGAGGTTTTTATCATGGATTGTGTATTTTGCGGTGGATTCGAAATGGAAGAGGATGATGTGGACGTATTATTCGTGGATGTTAAGAGATTTGAACGTTGTTGTTGTTGTTGCTGTAACACTGATTGTTGTAGGGTTGTCTGTTGTTGCTGCTGCTCGGGATCTTGGGGATTTTGCTGTTGTAGTTGCTGTTGCCTTTGTTGTGATTGTTGTATTATGGTTGTAGTTTTGGTTTTCTTATTTAAACATTGATTGCTGTTGTTGTTACTGGCTACGGACAATTTCGAAATATTGTTCATTGCGGTCGTTGTTGTTGTGGTTGATTGTGTCGTAGAGGTTAGAGTGGTAGTTGTGGTGGTGGTGTTGGTGTTTGTTGTGGTCGTGGTATTCGTATTGGTTGTCGTCGTAGTCGACACTGCAACTGTGGTTGACGTTGTCGACGACGATGACGATAATGTTGTTGTCAGTTTTAAATCATTAGTACTTTTACCGGTGGTTAAGTTGGCGGAAATATTCTTATTGATCCAAGTTTTATTTACCGATGCTGGGATGATGGAGGAGCTGGTCGTCGTGGTATGGATTTGTTGGTGGTGGTGATGGTTAACAACAGCAGTCAATTTTGTTAATAATTACGTTTGTTTAGTTTTATTTGTCTTAAAACTAACTTGTAATACGCGATTACCCAACGTATAGCCATTCAATGACTGTATGGCAACGACAGCTTCCTCATAATTGGTCATGGTAACAAAACCAAAACCTTTACATTTATTCGTCTGTAAGTCACGTATAACCTGATCCACGATGCGCGGCAACAATGGATCAGAAAGAAAGTATATAATTAAGAATCATAGATAAACGGAAAGCAATTTGAGATTTTCCATCCTACCTTTACAGATTGTACTGCTCCAAATGGTCCGAACAGTTGCCACAACACATTCTCTTCGGTTTCCTGGGCCAAGTTATACACAAAAATACACCAACCCGAACCGTTGATGGGATTGCCGGGCAACATGGTATTGGCCAATAGATCACCGGTCAAAGGTGAGTAACGGGAAATTACCGAACTGAAACGAGAAAAAAATTCAATTAATAGTTTTTACTTTATGCTAGCGACCTGAAGGTGAACAACGAGGTTATGATAAGATATTCTAATGTGAAAATATGCAGTTGTAAATAGTAATATAAAAAATGATACGAAGCATGACTCTTAATCCAGTTATAACTTTCAGTTTCTACTTTTATTCCAAAGTTAAAGTTACCTGTAACAACTTATACGTGGAATACAATTTGTTATGTTTTTTATTTTTAATATAAATAACAACCCTCGTATAACCACATATATAATTTATATAGCATGAGTCATTACCGATTAATGGTCAACAAAACATTTTGAGAGTGCACCATAGGATATTTGTGGTATGAACTATACGTTTGGTTAATAGGATTTCAAACAATGGTTGCGCAAACATTTGGTGCACAATAAATCCTGTAATCATAGTATATTACTCTCAGAGGGTTAATAATAGTTGTAAGGACTATCTTTAGTTTGAAAATTGGACAAATAGTTTTAAGGGTCTCTAATTTGGAGAAAACACATTTTCTGAACCCAGTTTATCTTTAATATGTCTTTCTGTTCAATCTATACAACGAACAAATGTATTGTTCTGATACCTGTTTCCCTGTGACAGCTTTCAAATACAATTGTTTTTTTCCAGTTCATGTTTTATGGCATTGTGAATTTTAAAACTATCGAATCTAAAGATTTTGGAAAATCGTCATTATCAGCTGTGCGTATAGAAAAGCAGACAATGGCCAATAAATAGAAAGTGAATATGGGTTGAAATTATAAGCTTTACTTAAAGCAGTTATTTATAAATATTTAGGTAGCCAAATAGTATGACAACATTTCAACCTTGTCACACCTATGGTGCGAAAGAGTTTCACTTTCACTATGAAGCGAAATACAGGAGTCATCCCTGCCATGAATACAATATTGTAGTCTTATATTTCCCTCATCATCCCATTAAGGAAGAGACGGAAAACTTCTATGAAATCTGAGAGATATATCCGCGATATAATAATAAATGACGATGCTTAAAGACGGCTAAAAACGGATGTGTTTTTATAGATAAGAGACTATTATCTTACTCGAACATTCGCCGATATTAACGACGTGAAAAGGTCTACATTTTCAAGTTTAGATCGAAAAAGATAATACGGACTGTTTCTATTACATTACAAACTATCTTAACTATCGATTATTTAGAAATGTATCTCTTGCCGGATTTTAGTTATATATGCATGAGAACAACTAGGGGGAATATTTCTATTGATACCTCGAAGCTGTTCCACTGACTTCGTAATCTACTCTATCGGAGGTTCTAGTTCAATTTTTAATTATACCTGATTCAGGAATCTCTAACACGAACGGGAACCCCTTCAGATCTCGTCTTTAATTTTTCTCACTTTTCATTAGAATAGTTATCAATGATATTGTAATAGTACATACCTATATCTACCAGCAGCCGTTGGATGTATGGCAGCCGCTGCAGCTGCAGCAGCCGCTCCAGCAGCGGCGGTGGGAAATCCACGTGTTCTGGGATTCTGTGGTGTCAAGTATGCAGTCAACGGCTGAAAGGCTTTATTATTACTCGGATTATTAGCAAATTTCACCACGATCGGTTCGGTGGAATTTTTCGGTATGGTGCCATTTAAAGCCTTTATAGCCTGATCGGCTTCATGACGCTGATCGAAACGAATAAAACCAACTCCCTTTGAAAGACCTGTAACATAAAGAATATGAATTACATGAAGAACAATTTCTTAGACTAATCGTAATTAGAAAGAATGTTGTGAGTATGCGACATGTGGTTTAGTTTTAGTTTATTGTGGTAAAAAGCAATTGTTTTGTGTTATTCGAATTATTATTGTTTTTTTTTTTATTTGTTGGCTAAGAATGATAGAGAAGAATAAATAAAAATTTGATACCAAATGAAAGAATTGAAATGAAAAATTGGTAATTGAAAATGATGAACAGAAAATATTCAAAGAAAACAAGAAAACATACCCTGATCGATAGGGCCGCCTAAAGAAGGAAGGGCGCAACAACATTGTATTGTGTGTGTAAATAAAAAATAAAGAAATTATTATTGTAAAATCGTCAAATAATAAACATAAGACGCAATGCCAAATAAGTAATAAATTAAAGCTAAAGTAGTATTTCTCTATTGAATTGCTTGTGTTACTTTCTCTACCGTCGAATATGGAGTTTGTTTTGAAAAATATCAGTTCCATTTGCTTTTAATTCGCCGGTTTAATTTAATGACATAATCTCTTCATATAATACAAAATGCGATAACAATCATAAAAGGAATTTGTACATGTCGTCGTGATGCCATAATGACGTCAAACACAAAGTTCGTGTATCTGAACGCATCAGCATAAAAAGTTTCCTTATTCGCACATAATATAATGCGAATTATTTGTATTTGGTAAAATACAAATTCTAATATATAACTCTTGTAAATTTAAAATGAATACGGACAGTGCATAACAACGCATTATTCTATTATTCTGAAGGATCAATTGTTCTGACGAATATATGTTAAGTTCGCCGTTTTTGGGGAACTAGCTTCAGTTGCCGACCGTCCTGAAAGAGGTGCTTATCGAATGTGCAACAGAGTGTTGCAGATTGTGCATCTGTCGTAATTCGTCGCCGTTCTGGCCAATTTATTATACCCAGTGTATAGAACAGAAGATCCCCAAAACTGGCATCACTAGGTCTCATTTGTATACCATTTCCCCGAACATAACATTAGCTTGACACTAGATATCATAAATCTAATTTTTGCCTGTTGTTAAAAATTGTTCAGGGTTAATTCATATCAGTTAACACTTTGTCCTTTCCATGATAGATTACTGTCTCAAACTAGACTAGGTGCTATAGATTTTAAATACATTTCAAAGCTAACTTTTAAAGTGTTTCCGGTTAATAATTTTTAAAATGTTCTTTATAGAAATGTTTACTCACCCGTTATATTGTCACATAATATTCTTGAGGTAATTATTTTTCCATATGGACTAAATAATTGTTCCAAATCTGGCTGTGTCATATTTTTGGGAAGACCAGATACATATAGATTAGCACCTTTAATAGATTCAGAACTAGGACGGGCAATAGATACCTACGAATTTAAAAAGATCATTGGATTAACTCATATCTATGCGTTATGCAGTTCACTATTATCCGTACTTGATTTTGAGTTAGTAGAATGCATTTACATCAGCATCTAATAACTCAAATTCACTTCCGATCGAAATAGTAGAACGTCCTGTGAAAACACAGATCTCAACTTACTTTAATAGTTTTATTTTGTAAACGTAAACCGTTTAATGATGATATGGCCTTTTCAGCATCTTCTTGTTTTACATAATTGACAAAACCATAACCCAGACTTTGACCTAGAAATAAAATTTAAAAAAATATAATTAAAATTGCAGATAAACTACCTTCGTTTGAATAAATTAAGGAAATGGTTTAGTACGCTTGTAAAGTTCATTGATCAAAAAGGATCGCTCAGTTGCTAATTTGCTTTAAAGTAGAATACAGATTTAAATCGACTTCAATTGTCAACGTTTCTGTTTGAAATTGACTGCCAACAGCCCGAAAATACCGACCCTAAACTTTAAATAATTATTATCTAACAAACTGAATTGACCTGCATGTTAACAAACTAAATTGCATGATTGTAGTACTCACCTGTGACTTTATCTCTTATCAATTTACACGATTCCACTTCACCGAAACTTACGAACAAAGCACGTATATCCTCTTGTGACATCGTTTGTGGCAAATAGTTAACAATCAAATTAGTTTTTGGATCACTTTCGCTATTGTTGTTGGCGTTGGTGTTGGTGTTGTTATTATTCGCATTGGGATTATTGTTGTTATTGTTGGCATTTGGTGTAGTTTGAGCTACGGCAGCACCGCCGCCACCGCCGTTCTGCTGCTGTTGCTGACCCTCAACCATGGTGCTATTGTTATTGTTGTTACCCGTGGATGAACTGGTGGTCATCATTTAGAGATTTATGTTAATTTTCAATTAAGAGATAAACGAAATAAAAATAAATTCAACAAATCGTTTGTTTTTTTTTCGCCGAGGGTTATGCAAAAACAACAAGAAATATTGAGTTTAAGCACAGACAGAAAGAAAAACAATTGGTAAAACGTTAGATTACGTTAACGAAAAAAAAATGTTGTCTCTTACAGGAGAAAAACGCGAAAGTAAAAATAACTTTACTTTTAGATTAAATTCAATATAATACTGTCTGTTTTATACGCGCGCCGTATATGTATGTTTATATACAAAATTTTACTAAAAAAAATTAAATAAAATGAGCTGGAATTAAACGGAAAATAAGGAAACAACAAAAGGGAAGGTTTAAAAATAAAAATTCATTGTTCTTTAAATGAGAGTCCCCCGATGCGCTTACCTCTTTTATTTCAAAACTTAAGTCCTTTCAGTTGTTGTTCAGTATGAATTGTTTTTCCTTTTATTCTTCTTTTTTTTTTGTAGTCTAACTTAAGGCAAACAATTTTGAAAAGTTAGCTGTTTCCTCTGTTTTTTGTTCTATACAAACGATCACAATTTTTTACGTTAAAGAAAAATAAATCAACTGTAAAGAAAGTAAGAGAGAACAAGAATTTATTTTTAAATCTTACGGGGGAGAAAACATTACACAAAAGGGATAATTTCTTAATATTATAGGTTCCCTCTCTTTGTCGTATTATTGTAAACCTTTCTTTAAATTACAAATTGAGGCCAGTGTTGATTTTTTTCCTTTTCAGGTTTCTTTTGGTTTCTTTGTTTTTTGTTAATAAACTCAAAGTGTGATAAGTACGACATATCGCACCACTAAATATTATACGTAATTTGTTGCCAAGAAAAGTTCAATTGATGAAGCCATACAACAAAAAAAGGGTTTCTCAACAAGTTGTTGGCCATTTATTGACAACTATGTATGTATGTATGTCTGTGGGTGACATCTAAAATAACAGTGGTGGGAGGTGATAGAATGAGGAAAATAAATTCATTAACAAAAAGACTTTATTAGATTTACGAGCAAAAAAAAGACACAAATACGTAAATATATAAGACCCTGAGGAAAATGGCAACAAGCGGCGGGGATGGATGTTGCAAATCAGGAAATGTGGTGCGTATGAATTTGAAAAGTTCGCATTCAATACAATGTAAAGAGGCATTTGTTTCTTAAAAATAATAAAAGAAGAGGGTGAATTCAATCAGAAACAAATTTAAAAAAAAAAAATGGTGTGTGCCACTTTTACTGGGCAAAGTTTTCCGTGGACTTGTTAGTTCAATACAACAAACAGTTTATTAATGTGTGGCATATTTTAGATCAGCGCACCAATAAAGTACAATGAACTTCCTGTTTGTTTTTAAACATTGTATCAAATGAAGTTAAGGATTTTTAAAAAAATATTTCCATATGTGGGTTTTAATGAACTTTTTTAAAGACATTCTATAGAAAACGAACACACATTGAGTTTAGATTTGGGCTCCTATAGACAATTAGCTTACAATTAAATCTACAAATCAACGGATTGTGTGTTGTCCCAAACATAGGCCCATCCTAATCTTTAAAGAATGACAAATTAAACATTTTTGTTGTCAAGGTCGATCAATTAAGACAGCCTTGTCACAAATGGCGAATAAAAGTGCAGATACAGTGGGCAAGTGTTTAGGGATGTTTCACAGTATGTTCGTGGAATACTAACCAAGGATGTACGAAGCGGTTACCACTTATTACCTAAGACAATGAAAAACTAAACGGTCATAATCCTGTCCAAAGAAGGCGAAGACAATTCCATTTGCAGACAAGGTAATTGAGTCAATATTTTGTAATAAAAGTGATAAAATTGCTATTTATTATCATCGTAATGAAACAAAATGAAAAAGAGACATTTTTCGCGGAACTCTACATGTTTTCTTTACTAAGTTGGTTAGTTCTGAAAGGAGTGTGAGGTTCTGAGGAGTGAAATTCAATAACAAACTGAAGAAATACAAACAAAATATGAACGATCGTCGTATACAAAATGTCAATTGTCCCAACAGCAAATGCTGATATTAATAGATTTCTTCACCCACAAAAAAAGTCTGAAATTTTTAAAACAGACCACCGAAACAATTTGTTTAAGAAAAAATTTTGCACCTTTCAGTCCGATATTAAACTGTGGCAGTCATAAATTAAAACAGCAAAGAATAACATTATTAAATCTCTCTGTTTTTATTTCAAACATTAGAATACGTTAGTGCCAAAGGTTTGCCAGCGATATATTAATATACCTGAAATCGATAAGAAAAATACTAATCGAGGGCTTATGACAATTTTATTTTGCACTGCGTGAACAATAGGAAATAAGGGTATATTGGGGGAAGGGAAAGGGAGTAGTGTTTGTTGGCGTTGGCCTTGAATTTGATAATGTCATAGCACACATTTATCATTTGGGACTACCACCATCCAATATTTCTAAGAAAGATGTTTGTTTGGCATTTCTTACAAATGCAAATGGAGAAAGTCCTACTTTGCATTCGTTAGATATGCAAAAGGATTACATTGCAAATGCCAAATATTTTGAAAGCACACAACTTATGTCATATTTTGTAATATACCAGTACCATGGATGACAGTAAGGACTTGGAATACAATATTTGACTCAAAAACATTGGAAACCCAGAGAAGTTTGATAATTTGCCAACTTTTGGAGCGACTTGAATGTTCGGCGTTACTTGGGCTAGTACGACCACAACGGATTTCAGTAAATTACTTTGTAAGCCTTGAAAATTACAGTGAATTATATACAAAATAAAATTTGAGGTTCACATTTCCTTTTTTGTCGAAATTTCAAAAGTTTTCTCTCCTTTACCGGAGAGTTTGCTTAAGCTCCAACGGTATCTTTGAGCGACCAAGGTTTGACCCGAGACAAACACTTTTCTTTCAGCACTACATGTGCTGGTACGACCACAACGGAATTGAATTCAATGTTCATGAATAAAATAAACGATGTATAACACTCCTGAAGACAAGAGGATTGTCTTAAAATCATTGCAATCATTGCAAATTATATGCACATTACTTGCATAAAAAGTACGACAAAATACGGATGTTTATAGTTGAAAATATAAAGAAAAGAAAATACAAATTACGAACATTTTCACTGAAACCAGAACAATTTCCCAATCACCAAAGGTCAAACGAACATATGAAATGTTTAATATTGAAATTATTAAAATTGATATGTTTATTTATATGAAACGAAATAACAAACAAAATTTTGCATTGGCAATCAAAACAAGACGAAAAATACTTTGAATTCGCTCATGTTGTTTTGGGTGTTTTTTTTTTAACTACATAATAACAATGCGAATTGTTCGAAACCCCAAAAACAAATTGAGTGTTACGTGTGTGGAAGTAGAACTTATTTTGAGTATTATTTTGAAAAATATTTTTAGAATACATATTTGAAAAGTATTAACACATGTACTTAGCCGATGTTGATGGAAATTGAAATCGAAATGCTGCTGTCGTTTTTGTTTGTGTCTAAAACTAGGGCGCATGCGTTATATTTTGAAAAAGAAATCATTGCAACGTCGACATTTTGGTAAATTGTTATTACAACAACCAACTGATTTATGATTATGTCAAATGAATGCAGGTTTTTTTTCCTTTGTAAAAAAAAAACAACTAATTATTCGTATTTTTATTTCAGATATGAAATGCGATGATGATGATGAGAACAAAAGATATATTAATAGCGGGCTAAACAACGAGAGCGAGCGGTGTATAGTGGATACTACCTATCGGCCACCAGCACCACCACTACTACTTCGACAAATGGGGGGATAAGATAAAAATGCTATTTTAGGGTATAGTTTTTGTTGTGTTTCGATATTTTTAGTATCTAACATATGGTTGAGAAAAATATATCAAAAATTGATGCAAAGCAAATTAATGAAGGAATTTCAAACATCCAATAAATGGCAAATGATGAATTACATATTTAATTATAACAAAAAAAACTATACCTTTTTCTAAATGTATTATTTTTTTAAAAATAGTAATGAAGTATTTTCTTGTTGATTGGTGTTTTTGTTGCTGTATTAATTAAATTAAGAATATATCTTGCTACTTTTCACAAATTCTTTCGTTTGTGGTTGTTGTTTTTGCTGCAGTTCTGCCTCCTCTCTCTTGATTACGAAACACATACGATTCGCAAATTTTGTAAATGATATTTTTTGTGTGTGGAAATTGTAGTAGCCAGCAAAATAATAAAAGAAAATGTTCAACTCAACGTATATGACGAAATGTTAATATAACCGAAATTCAAATTCTTGAACACATAAATAAACTTTGTTTGAAAAGTAACTGAAAGTTATAAGGTTTTCTTTTTTGTGGTTATTGTTGTTGTTTTTAGTTTCTTCTTCTTCTTCTGGCGTTTGTTGTTGGTGTTTTGTTTGTGTGTTTTTCGAAAATCAAATCAAACTTAGCAGAATGGAAAAACGAAACGAAACGAAATAAACGAAACGAAAAAGAAAGAAAATCAAACGTAAAGCCGAAAAACTCAAAAATAACGTAAAGATATGTGTCTTCAACTCAACAGAACCGAAATAAACTGAATGTGAATTTATCGAAAAGTGCATGAAATACCATTTCCACGTTGTTGGTTTGGAAAAACTCACCTCATATTCTACGAAGACTAAAAAGAAAATTCACCACAATATCCCTCTTCTTACACCTTGCGGTGAAAGAGAACAGAAAACACAATATTGAAATATATGCACATATGTACACACGTATGTAAAAACATGTCAACTAGATGGGATGAAGGGTGAGAATGGTATTTGTTTATTATTGCATTTTATATACAATATAAACAAAAGTAATCAGAGAATATGTCGAAAACTGTGGGATATTAAAAAAGATTTTCTTTAATTGTACCATTTGAAAGTATTCATAGATGTTTAGAAAAACCTTTGCTAAGAAAAATGTGTGAAAATTGTTTATGTATTTTCATAGGTTTTTCTTAACAGTAGTTTTTTTTTAAAAAAAAAGTTTGATGAATGCGTGGGTTAGTGTTTCAATTTGTTTCATGTTATCTCGTTTGATTTAGAAGTTAGCAAACACTTTAACCTGTAGGAGGTATGGGTTTTGAAAAACGTTATTGAAGGTTTTGAAAAATTAGCCTCATCTTCCAGGATTGACTTTGAAATTTCAAAAGAAAGACAGAGTTCGCTCAGGCAATTAGAAATCATATCGATGTTGGCATAATAAAGGAAGTTTACATGTTTTTGAGAATATATTTGGATTTATATTTATTGAAAAAACAACAGATTTAGAATTAATGTCCAGATTTTGCTCTTACAGGATTAGAAAGGCTTATGAATTAGTAAAGCAGAAGATGCCTGAAACAAATTTACTAAACTGTTGATGTTATTTTTAACTCTATATTATGGAGGGTATATAAAACTCGACTCAGCCAAAATTTACGAATTTTCCAGCTAACAACCACAGCCCCTACACAGCCAAAGCTTTGTTTAACTCTCCTCATTAAAATTCGTCTATTTCAAAAATAACGACGTTTTTGTTTTAAAACTATCAACATGTTTTTTCTTGTTTTTTTCTAATTTTTTAATTTCTTTCATCCCGTTTAGCTGCAGTCAACACTGTGTAGACCAAATAGCGAGTTTATGGAAAATAATTTTTGGCCGAAATGAGGCACCCACCGCAGCTGTGAGTGTGCGACCCAGTACATCTACTTTTCATTAATCTCAACATAAAATTAAAATGAAATTTCACGTGATAGCCTGATGTGAATTTTACAAAAAAAAAAATGAAATTTCCCATTGAAATAAAAAAATTTTTATTTTTAAACACCCAACACATCGAAAAAAAAAATTTTTTGAATGGACTCCTATCATATTATGTTCCTTACACTTACATACTTATTTCCCTTAACATTCCATGAAGGAAAAACCGGGTAATTCTCTATACCCACTGAGCGGGACCTACTGTTTAAAGCCTGTCCCGAACGGCTAATGTTTTTTTTCTAGAGTTTATACTCTTTTTCTCGTAAAGTCGCAAGCATTTACGAGGTGAAAAGAGCCGCTGGAAAATGTTTGATGGTCTTACCATGTTTCGAACTTGGGTAAGATTACTTTTCTACAGACTGTTCTATAACACGAATGGATGGTCAGTCGCATGTTGCATTTAACATAAAATGGAAGTATCCTTCTAGGTTTTTGATTAAGAAGTTTTAACGGATACTAGGGTTTTGTATCAAGGGCAGTGAGGAGATCCCAGAAGTTATTCTTTCCGTACTAGATGGCGCGATCCTTCGGAGAATTGTGTGTTTAAAACCAATCGCGGGAGCACATTGATCAGCGGAGCGGATGGATCCATCGACCACTACCCACCAAGATGGAAGATATGAGCCATTCATATCGTACTTCCCAAGAGGAAAAATATGAGCCATTCATATCGTTCTTTGGATTTCCTTTAGCAGGTTGACCATAATGGTCTTTATTTTGTTCAGTCACCAAGTATTCTGGTCGTCGCTTTTAGCGTGCCCTTCTATGGTAGCACCGTTCAAATCTTAAAGGTGATAATCATGTAATACGCAACAGACAAATGTTCTATCAAACGAATTCGTTCGTGTCTATAATCATAATTTAAAGCGCAATAAATTAAGTTTTCATCAGTGAGGTTTTTTTTACAAAAATTTACAAAAATCCTCCCCTTTATTTCAATTTTCACAAATTTTACTTTTGATTGCACACCTCTCCAATATAAAACAAAAATAAGGTCTTTACCCTCTAGCAACGTAATAAAATCGAATGGAAAAAACAACACACACAACTCCTTATAAACGCAATCCTTTAGCGGGTAAACACCACAATAATACAACATAAGAATAATCCGGTCAATCATATAAAATCTGCATGCAGTGAAATTTTCATTCATAAAACGGACAAAATACAACAACAACAAAAACGTTATTTCCGGAATGTTGTACGGCACGGCGGGGCACACCTTGCAGAAATAATCATAGCGTACACACGCATACACATGCGGCAGACATAGAGCGTGAGACTCGGAGAGTGAATTGAAATTTTACAAACAGGAAATAGTTATGGAAAAAATAATGGCAAAAAGGATTATTATAGCATATTTTTAGGGTGCGGCTGAAATAGGAACAACAAAATTGCAACAGCAGTAGCAGCGCCGGCAGAAACAGCAGCAGCAGAAGCAGAATAAGCAAAGGAATATAACAAAAATCTATAAAAAGCCGCAATATACATTTTGCCCAGCATACACAAACAGGAAGTCCAGAGAGAGCGAAGATTCAAAAGCTGGCAAAATATAAAAACCGCAATGAAAAGAGATTTTATGTGCAAGGAGAGACATGTACGAGCGACCGAATAACAACGAGAAAATGCAACACAAGCCAATGGAACAAAACAAGCGAGAGCAGTGACCAAGAGACGAAAAATCCCTGCCAGGCTAAACGTTTACACTGAGGATATTTTAAACAAAACGACAAATAGAGTTTCGGAATGGCATAAATGTAATGTTACAATAGTCCTTGAGGACTAGGTTGAATGGTTCAAACAGACGTAACGACTATCGCGTTGACGAAAAGTGCCGACGTGAAAGTAAACATATTGAATAATCTGTATGCCAACATTAAAAGTCACTATATACAATTTCTTCCAATACCACAATCCAGTGATCTTATCAATGGCTAAATCACCTTTCAAATCATTAAGTCAGTGATTTTCATTAATATTTAATAATCGTTTATCATTATTATCGGGCTGGCGTGAATGATCCATAAAGTGATATTCGATTGCGCCTATTAATATAATTACTGTGCCAGCATTAAGGTCCATCGAAAAGTTGAATATTTCAATAACCTCTCCACACACCGTCACACGGTTTATTTATAAAACAAGTCCCATATATATTTCGGAGTCGTGAACGATCTGAATAACTTTCCTTTCATTCCATTCAAATGAAAAATTATCCTTCATAAAATAACGAATATTACCGAGAATCGGATTTTTAAATATAAATTTAAAAACAAAAACGTCATCAAAAATTTAAAACAAAATCTAAATTTCTCATAAAGAAATCGTAAAACACTGGCAACACCGTATCCAAGAGAAAGGCACTAGAGAAAAAGATTATAAAGAGAAATTGCATTCTCTGTAAAATGCGTTGAGAATATATGAGACCGGATTGTTATACGCCTAAAAGTATGGACTGCAACAACAGAAAACATGGCCGTAAGAGCCAAATCCAACAAGCCAACAGTAGCAGCGGGCTTTTATTTATTTTGTTTTTCTTCCTACTCTCTATTTATGTTTTGCATCAGACGAAGGAAGGCAAAACTAGAGCGGCTTTTGTGTAATAACATCATGAGGTTTGTGTGTTTATAGTCGTTTACAAATTCAAGAATGAAAATACTGCAATTCTAACGAATGAAAAATAGTACAACAAACTCTGGTCGGTCTGTTGATATAGATTTTTAACTTATACTAGAGATGCTGGCTCCCAGCAGTACAAATGAAACAAACGAATATTCTTGTTGGCGTTTGACTGGGTGTGCGTGTGTGTTTGTGTGTATGTGTGGGGGCGTTCAGAGGATGCTGCTAGCTGGATGGAGCGGCAGCAGCAGCAGCACAGAAGAAGAGATGCAGCTTTTTTTTCTATAATTACAGTCATTGAATGGTGTTGATGCACAATGGAAAACATACGCCATCGCCGTATATGCAAAAAAAGAAAAATAATTGAAAGGCACAGCAGCAGCAAAGCCTCCAAAATAGGGAAGAGGAGGCAGGCGGTTAGTGGTGTTGGTGGTTGGAGGATAAAGATACATGTATATACATAGAGATACCTACATATGTCCATGCATATACGTGTATGACTGTGTTTCGACCAGAAGTCGGGCAAAATTACCAAAGGATATATGCATACAATCAAACAGAAATCAAAAGCAAATACAAGTGAAAATGGAAAATTTTTAGTAACTATAGATTTAGTTTTTTTTTTGGTAAATGTAAAAATGGGTGTGGGCCAAGAAGCAAATACATTTTACATATGTAGTTCTCTTAATCGAATGGTAATTTATTTAAAGCTAGTTACAATGGTCTTGTATTCGATTAAAATCATACATTTAAAATTTATAATCATTTTCAGGTTATGCTAATCAATTAATTTTTCCAAATATTTAATTTGCAAATTACCACCTTAATGTTTAAACATTTAACATCCATAAAATATACTTTGATTTTTTTAAATGCGTAATTTAATGTATTTCACTCACACATGCACACACACAATTCTTATATGGAATTTATTTAAATGTTTTGAAAACACAACTATTTAACTACTTTATCGCTGTAGATTGAGTAAACTTTTTTAGTTTCACCAGTGAACTTATTTCTTTCTTTTTTATATCAGTTTTCTATATCATATACATATATATACACATCTATATATATATATATATATTTAATGAAATATATATTGTTGGTTTTTTTGTATCTGAAATCTAAGAATATTCTGATTTTTTGATAAAATACGTAGAGAATTGAAAAAACACAACTTGCTGCCGGAGAGTGCAAGAACTAAATGATTGCGTTTTTGCCAAAGCTGCAATATTTTTCACTCAAAATACTACTGAAAGACCGCAACACAGCGACACATACACCGCTTGCTGCTGCACATGCAAGAGGGAAATACAATATAACTGAAGCACAGGATACACTAAAGCAAATATACACCATGTACACGTCGTATGATGTCTGTGTCTGCCTGCCTGCTGCCTGTCTTTGGTCTTTAGAGATTTTGTTTCAGTAAAAAGGACAACATCATATATTTTTTTCAGAGAGCAATTTTTAGCTCACAAGAGGAGGATGTTGTTTTATGACGGCGGCTCTCGCTTTTACATAGGAAACGTAATTCTTTCTAATTAAAATATTGAAGAGGACAAATTGTTGTTCAACGAGCGCGCGAGCTAGTGCCACTTTTTTACTCTCGACATGTCAATTTCAGCCTAGTCCTTTAAAAACTTTATATTTTCCTATTACCTATACCATTTGGAAATTAGGCTGTATGTCTAGTATCGAATAAGTAAACTGTTGGAAAACATTAAGATTGACATAATATATTAGAAGTTGTGGACAAAATTGTACTTTGCGGTTGCAAGGAGGAGTACAAAATATATGTCTATCCAATTGTGAAATATTTAAAATTGTCTGAAGTAATTGATTCCAAGCTGATTAGTCCGCTAAATAAAAATACTACAGTGAAAAGCAAGAGCATAATCTGTAAACTAGACCGAAGATCGGCTACCCTGGAAGTCTTCATTGTGCGATGCCGGTGTTGATCATATCCCGGGGGGAAAGTAACTGTAAAATCGTTCCAAGAACCACATTGTGGTGATTAAAGTAATAAATGTGGGATTAGGTCAATCCAATGTTTACTTTTGAATACTTTTACTTCGAAATTTGAATATAACTTAACTTGTTAATTAACGCTAATTGATTTCTGATTTTTTCTTACTAATTGCTATTTATTTTTTTAAAGAAACCCTTATCCATTAAAACGTCAATTGTAAATGAGCTCGTTATTTCCAAAATTGATATGAATTCACTTGCAGTTTGATTTTCATGCATTCCCAATGAGAGACCGAGCTTTGTACTTGCGAAACTTATTATTGGTCAAATTATCTTGCAAATTAATCACTGAATCCAATAAAATGTAGGGATAATTAAGGTTTTTTAGGTTCCGAATGAAACAATTTACACAGATTATATAAGATGTATCACAATGGTGTGAACCGTTGACATTTTAATTACATTCTGCATGAAGGAAGTACAATTTTGCTTTTCTGACGAATCAATTACGAGATACTATTCTACGGTATAGACCTTCAGGCTCCGCGAAATGCCCCCAAGGAAATGACACATCAAAGAAACCCCAACAAAAATGAGCGATGCCCAAATCTAAATATATCACCCACACTCAATGTAATAAATGCCAAAATCCAATGTTGAAAAAAGAAATAACGCCCAATAAAAGATCATGCAAAATAAATGAAATGATATCAAACAATCATCGTCAGAGAAATAAACACCAAATAAAATAAAATGCCGGAATGAAGTTATCTATAAATGTAACAATTCCATAGGTCGTGTCATATTCATAATTCATTTTTGGGATGAATATGCT
Organism: Hydrotaea cyrtoneurina; assembly: GCA_958296145.1. Taxonomy (NCBI): domain Eukaryota; kingdom Metazoa; phylum Arthropoda; class Insecta; order Diptera; family Muscidae; genus Hydrotaea; species Hydrotaea cyrtoneurina. The sequence goes on from OY282514.1 coordinate 86,399,430, forward strand.
CCTTTTATTAAAAGATCAGGGTTATATTTTATACTGATCCAAAAAATTTATATATTTATATGGACCCAGATCAATATTTCGAGGTATTGAAGTGGAATGGTGGATATTAAAACAATATTTAACTAATTGTTTTAATTTTTACTTTTCACTTAGCTGAAATTATTTGGAAGAAAAAGGTCAAACGAGTTTTTAAAACGACGCCTTCCTGTTTCATTGTAAAATAAAGTAAGTACAAAGGATTTAAACGTTAAATGTTATGAAATGTTAACTCTATGGCACAACATTAACTACCAGCGAAAAATCATACACATAATACAGGCTCCGCCAAATAACTTTTTTTTTTGAAAATTCTATAAAAAAAACTACTGGACCGATAACAAAAACGAAATAAGCACTAGTTGAAAAAAAACGTTAGATGGCGGACCCCAAAAACGGCCCGATTTAACTGTTCTCTATCGAAACACATACAATAGTGTGTGGTTAGTTATATATATACACATATATACACAAAATATATTAAACAACAATACTACTCCTTTGTATGTTTAAAAAATTACTAGAAACATATTCGTTGCATAGCAATTTACCATTGGATATTTTCCGGCTTATATCATTAAATCCCATGCCAATATTGTTCCCATTTCATTGCTTTTCTAAGCATACTACAAGCCATGGCTGAGTCCAATAATAAAGGAAATGCAATTTTCATCGAGAACAAAATTTACATTGCGGTAGGTTGGTGGTTAGAGGCTTTGTCTTCTCTCACAACGCCAAGTGCATTACTCTCATCGTGCGCTCACTCTCTATAGCCAACAAAATCTTACAAACTCTCGGCGAATTCTCTCCTTAGTCTATTGTGCAGTGGACGGAAGAGAAAAGGACGAACGAAAAATGCCGAGAATCAAAACAAACATTTCTTAACCTAACGCAATTTGTTTTTCATCATAATTTGTTCCTTAGTCTCACTCTGTCAAGCAAAGTATATTATTTTTCTATTTAACAACCATCAACAGCTTATGCTTGTAAGCAAAAGGATTTCTTTGTGTGTATGTATGTATGGGTGCCTTAACTGTATGTGGAGTATTATTTCTTCCTTGTTCTTGTGGTGGTGGTGGTGGTGCTTGGTATGCTTAACTTGACATCTTCATTTGTGTCAAAAGACCATTGAACTCTGAGTGTTGGCTCTACATGGAACAAGTTAAAAAAAACAACAAAAGCAAAACAAACAACATGAAAACGAAAACTCCAGCCCAACGTACACGAAGGAGTTGTAGAGTACTCGGTACTCGTAATTCGTGCGTTAAAATACAACATAAACAAAGGAGTAAAAAAGCTGTTTTGGTTGGTTGGGTTTTATGCTTTCTTCAATGGGTATGAAATGCTTGAATGGATGGTTAATGACAAGAACCAAGAACGGGGGAAAGCATCAGGAGGCAAAATAATTACGTCTGTAAGAAATGCCAAATTACCGATATTACCTACAAAGTCTGAAGAAAAGGATGTAGAAGTGGATAACGTTTCTTCTGTAATACAACTGTATACTCACTGGCCCGGACCTACTGTTTAAAACCGCTTAGGAATGAACCGCCGTGGTGTGGTAGGTAGAGTGTGTGACTACCATATAGCAGAACCCAGGTTCGAAACATTTTTCAGCGTTGCATCCACCTCGCGAATGCTGGCAAAAAAAACATTAGACGTTCGGAGCCGGATACAAACATCGAACACAGCTTACTAATGCGAGATAGGTTACCTGCCCCTTTCTTCATGAAATGTTTTTCTAAAACTAGTTTTTCTTTAAACAATGAACAACTGTTCTGTAATGAACAACTTTTTCTTTACAATCTTTTTCAGAAATTAACACCAAAAAATTTCGCATAAAAAATATATCTTTAATGGACAACACTTGCTCTAACAAGAGTTGTCGGAAATGGTCAAGTTTTTCACTTAGAAATAGTTGTATGAAATGTTGAACTAGTCCTCTAAAAACACGTGCCTGAAGCAACGTTTCCTCTTAAGAACATTTCCTCAAACAGAATGTGTATGAAAACTTTCCCTCGGGGAAAAGTATTGTGAAGAAGACAACTCTACAAAAAGTTGTCTCAAGATCAATTTGTCCTCTAAAAAAAAAATATAAAATGTTGTCGAATTCAGAACTAATGTATGTTGTTTCATCTCACATACGCCATGAAGCCCCACCATTTTGTAAAATAAAAAGCCAAATAACCCCAAATTTTTCAAACATAACCTCAAATCTTATGCTCATGATCAATATTAACTTGTCTTTCCGACTGCAAATTAAAATTCTGTCTAATTCATAGCTATAATTAAATATTTTTTGTACTTACCTTACCACTGCTCTGCGTCCCACATGGCAAATTGTGGATAACGCTGATGCTGCCGTAAAAATTGAGCCTGATGCTGGTGTTGTTGATGTTGCTGTGTTCGATAGGGATTCATTGTGGACTTGTCGTTGAGATTCTTCCTATCAATTACGTCTCCTGGAATGCCGATATTGTATAATATAAAGCTGGACACGTTTTTCACGGAACGCGTTTGTCTCGAGCGTGATTTTGAACACTTTAAACCGAGCAGTGGCTGTGTGGAAATTATTGAACTCGATGTAATATCAAACGTAGGCATGGCAGGTTGCAGACCTAGTGTTTGAACTGGAGCTTTGAATTGGGGGAAACGGATATTCAGTGGAGCCAATATTGAGGATTCAATGTGTTGGCATCAGCAGCCAGATTATAATTTTCACCGAAACAGATGTTGGAGCGCTGATCTGGGGAAATTTTGAGGCGCATGCGGGAGACAAAAAGATTTTGCAGAAATACTCTTGTTCAATTATGCAAACAAATGGAATTGTATCAATTCACATTTCTACTTAGCTTAATGCAAATGAATTGCATAAATTTCACCTGCTCACAATACTTTTCTTTTTGTCTGCTTTGTTTCGGTATACCCTCTTCAAAATTGACCATTAAATCCAGAATGCCATCAGCCCATCCACTACTTGCTACTGAAAATCGATCTTCCAATAGATGTTCCCGCGTTTTTCTGTATAATTGTGTTATATTTGTGAGTCAATAAACTCACAATTCCTCAGTTTTCTTGTAAATGTTGTAAGTTTATGGAAAGAAAAAAAAAACTAACGTATTTCAATGGCATTGCCATGTCAGAACATATGTTCTCCATGCGTTGCCAACTATTATTAGATGCTACATGCACAGGGTTGTCACTGAATAGGCAAAATGAAGGCGGGGTTTCATTTTTCGAATGTGACCAGATAAATCATTGAGCAGTTCTTACCGACGACTGTCTGACTATGTACATAGCGGAAAATAGTTTTCTTTTTTTTTTGTATTTCGTCCGCTTATTCGTACAAGCAGAGCAATAAGACCATTTTACAGACACAAATATTTGTACTGGAATGTGCAACATGAATGATTGGGTAGAACTTTTCTTATTATTCTGCATTCAGATATAATCCTACATCCTCAGTAACTGGATATAAAACGATAATCTGTAAATTTTTGAACAAATTGTAATATATTTGCACAAAAAAAAAACGTTTTTCGCTGGTTTATATAAAAAATTCTTGGAAATCAGGCCGAAGTGGATTTTGTTTGTATATGACAATACCACCGCATTGAGCAGATTTCGATTTAAAGTCTATTACAATGTGCATGGAAATTTAAAATCTATTACAATTTGTGTGGAAATTGTCAGCTGAAATCCCATCAAAGCGAAATTCGGTTGATTTTAGTGATTTAATAATGTATATTTACAATAAATGTGCAAGCACTTCAGTGAGTTGTCGAATCAATGGAATATGAATTTTGGAAACGTAACCATATTAATTTATACAAGTTAATCAATATTAGTTGAAAATCGAACGTGGCACCGACATTATCAATGGAAAATAACTTCATTGAGGGAATATCTTTGGATAAAGAAGTTGATTTTTCCTTATACTATTTGAAATCTTCCTCTGAATAAGGTGGTACATATTTACAATTTATTTTGAGTTGTAAAGTCATCCAATTTTGAAAAATATAAGCATATAGCTGAATTAACAGCACCTGGGTCACTATTTTTACTGACCAAAGTTGCAGTAGCATGTGCTCGTTTTCTGCCGACCAATGTTTGGTCCACACCGTGTTTTTTACATTTATTTTTCAGTAATTTTATTCTAATTATTCATAGGTTTCTTCGGTTTGCTCGTATATTTCTATCTCAGCCTGAAAGCTGATGTTATTTTTAATATTTTAATTTTGCTTGTACGTGTTCAGTGATGACCACTTTGTGTTATGTGTGTGTGCTCGACTGAAGAGATTTCCGGAGTGATAATAATAAATCTACTGGATTTTGTATAAACAAGTTTATGAGAAATTACGTGATGATTATGTAATTTTATGATTACCAAGTCGACTTGCCAAACCTAGTATATATGAAATTAGGTAATTCTCAGCAGCCTAACATATGGACATCAGAATGCCTAATAACTGATAGGTAGGTTAACGTATATATATATATATGAAATCCACATTCAACACAGATTTTATGTGGTAATCTATTACAATTTGTCGAAATCCAAATCTGATCGACGTCGTCGGTATAAGCGAATAATACAATTTCTTATTTAGTTAATAAACATTATTCAAATATTCTTAAAACCGTATAAAAAAAACATAGACTTACCCCAAATACTAAATAAAAGTCGTACGAGACATTAAAACCTACGGTCGGTTTATAATATATATATTTTTCGATCTTGTCACCGATTATTTTTATTTGTTTGTTTTTTCTTCCTTCTTCCAGTTTTGTTTTATTAAACAACTACGTTTTGGGTTTTGAGTAAATCAATGATTTTGTCTGTTATTAAATATTAGTTGTTGTATTTTTACAAACTTAAAATTAATGTTTTTATTTTTAATAATAAATGTTTTTTTCTTGTTATCATTATTATTAATAATAATAGTTTAGTAATATTTTCAATATTTTTGTGGGGAGTTCCTTATCATCCCTTGGGTAAGGGGTGGATTCTTCTCTGTTGGTTTTAAATATATTTGTACAAAATATTCAAAATCTTTAAGGAGATTTGTAATTCTCAGGATTTTTGGTTAAATTAAGTGTTATGGCTCAAAAAGGATTACGGGAAGATTCTCGGGGAAGGAGGAGGGGAATTTCTTAACTTTGTTTTATGTTAATGATTTTCATTTTCCTTGCTCTTGATAACAAAACAAAAATATTTTGGTTTTTTTTTGTTGTTGTTTATAACTATATATTTTTGTTTTTAATTTCTATTAATATGTTTGGTTGGTTTTAATTTAATTTTATATCAAGTTATATAAAAAATATATACGCTTTTTATCCATGTTGATTAAATAGTATATAATAATTATCCTAAAAAATGTTACTATACAATTTAACAATTCAATTTCTTAATTTAGTTTTAATTCATTTTGCAATTGGTTGTTTTTTTCTTTTCTTTTGAGTTGTATGTTCATTTTTCGTCGAATTCGATTATTCAAATATTTGATTCTTTCCCCATTCAGTGGTGAATTTGATTATGGCTTTGTGTGAAATTCAATCTTTATAAAATTAGGTATGACGCACAAACCAAACTCCATTTCACACACGACCAATTTGTATTAATATTTGATTTCTATTAATTGTTTGTTGAGATCAGTTTTTAATCTCAGAATATGCTTAGATCGGAAAGTGTTTTATCACAAGTTTGAATTAATATGATCTTGTGGTTGATAATAGACACAAACTACTAACAAAAATGTGTGATGGTACATTACATGCGTCCAACAAAATCGGGATAATAAGGAAATTATTCGGAATGACAAAGACAAAAAGAATTAAAACTGTCAATTTGGAAAATCTCAAACGGATGTTTCTGGTTATTCACGAAAGCACAGGTCCATCTCAATATATTTGAGTTTGGAAATACTTTTTCGGGGTTGTAAACCCTTTGCTTGGCAATTGTATAATCTCATATTTTGTATTATCTCAAATATATTACAATATGTAGGGATATTAAAAGCTGAAATCTAGTATTATCCAAAAGTTTTCGGCCTCTGGCAATTGGCCACTTACATGGACCTGAATTTCCTTCCTATACCCTAATTTCCTTCCGCTAACACAATGCATTGCATTTATAGGGGGCACCACCCCTATAATCCAATCTCTAATCTGTTCGAAAATCCAACAGAAAAATAAGTGAAATAAACGTTATTCTTTTGATCTAAATTTAAACTTAAAATTCATTATTTCAGTCAAAGTTTAACTGCAGATTAATCGCCCATTTTTGGAAGTTTGAAAGTTTGGTGTGAACGAAAGAAGAATCAAAATTATATAAAATAAATTACATAACTGATCCTGCTGTATAATTTTGTTGTTGTTGTAATTGGTTTCCGACCAGCACCAGTTCCATACACATGTTTTTTGACCGTGTCAATGTTCCGTTTGCAGTTTTTTTTTAAATTCTCATATTAACATCTCATATTCTCATAAAGGTTTTTCCACGAATCTTTTTTTCTACAGAACTTGTCCCATCGATTTGCATGCCGCATCATATTACAACATTTATTTTTTCTCTGACAACACAATCAACAGCCCAAAGTGTGGATTATATTGAGGGTCCACTCAAAAACGTATTTGAATTTGTAATCTCAGTTTTATTTGGAAGTTAGTCTTACATAATTGTGGCTTAACTACGATCTCATTTATAGGGTCTAACCTCCGTATTCATAAATTGTAAAAAACACTGTTACGAGAAATGTGTGAAAATTGTTTTTGTATTTTCATACAAAAACGAAAAATACGAGCCCAAAAATCTGTCATTACATTAAAACAGGGCTTTTCAACTCATTAAGGCTAAAGCTCCCCCAAAAGGCAAAAAAAAAAATTGGTAAAATCAGCTAAAAAAAGGTGGTCCAAAACTAGTCTGAGAAGGGATTTTTTGAATTTCCGATTTTAAATTCATGTCTAATATTCGTTTATATGACATCGTAAATCGCATATTATCAAAAAAAAAAGTGTGCAAAACATTCTCTTATTTCAGGATTAACGCCATCACATAAACGTATTTGTCTCAAGCTTTTCGTATATGTAATTGTTTTTCATTTTGAAAAATTGAGTTTTTAGATTTCGGTAATTAAGTAAAAAATATATCTATATTTATATCACTATTTTGAGATGATTCTTATAGAAAGTTTTACGACATCGCTTGTATGTGGCGGACTATCGGTACGCAATTTTTGTTTTTACCTTGTCTTCTAAATTTTATATTATTTTCATTTAATTTTATTTTGTTTTCGGAAATTATATGTGTGTAAAAATTTAATGTGTTCATGTTGTTGCTGTTGTATATCCCTAAGTTATTATTTTTTTTCGGTTTTGTTTTAATTTCTATTCTTTACATAATTACTCGTATATATATTGCAATTAAATATATTTGTTTTTTTTATAGTTTAGTATGCATTTTCTTCTTTGATGTAATTCTGAAATTTTGTTTTTGATGTTACATATTTTAGATTTTGGCAGTTGTAATTTAGATTAACAAATAATAGAAATGTAATAAACAAATCTAAATCAAAATTGTCAAGCTATTCTTCGAAGATGGACAACTAGCAAACAAATAATAATAGGGAGGAAATAATTTAATTTATCCCGTTCAAAAAATAAAAGCTGTCATTACTTTTTGCATGTACACAGATTTCCGAAGTCAACTGGTTATCATCGTTCGAATTTCATTCAATCTAATAGATTTCGAATCTCGAAATAATACCCATATTCCAAACGAAATCATTAAGAATGTATTGAAACGGTTTTTATAAATTAAAAATGGCATATTCAATACATCTTCCCGAATTAGTGATGGGGATATTATGCCACCAACACCATATTGGGCAAGGGCCAACATATGAGACCCATTATCAAAATTGTCTAAGATTTTAAGATAATCCTCCAAATAATTCATATTAATCCGAATCAGGAATAGCAATTTTTAAAGATTTATATGATAGAAGAGCTAAGAAATCCTATGAATTGAAGAAAATTCGCAATTCCAACAGTATAGATGTTATGGATATTGATAACGTGCATCATAATGGACCTTTCGCTTTCATAAAAGCTTAAACATATGCAATACATTTATGTAAAAGTACGAATAGATTAATAGAGTATTAAAACAACACGCCCTACGGGTTTTGAACAAATACAATGCATTGGCCACCACTGTGTACAGGATTCTCCAACAAGAGGTGTTATTTTGACCCGGTATTTCGATAGCTGTCACTTTCGAAGCTTTTATTTTCTGACATTTGAAAAGTAGACACTACGACATTACTAAATATTGAACGATACACGCTTCAACAACGCATTGAAATTATTAAAATTCACTATAAAAATGGTGAAAATCATGCAGTCACAGTTTGCAAAACTAAAAAGTTTCCGGACCGTGTTATCTCTCGAAGATGTGATCACATTTGGCAACCGAGATCTTGCGATTAAACACCTTACGCCTTGCGACTTCTGACTTTGGGCCCGCGTGAAATATAAGGTGTACTCCTAGAGCCCAGCGTCGATTACAGACCTCAAAGACAGAATTCGTGAAGCTGTCGAGGACATAGGCCAGCCACTTTGCGATTTGGTTATGGAAAATTTCATGAAAAGGATATGATCTGGTAAGCGTGGTCGGGGTGGGCATTTGGCTGATGTTTGTTTTTGATTATTAACCGCATCATTTATCTCAAAAAATGTAATTTTTCCTTGAATACCAAAATAACACCTCTTTTTGGTGCCTATTCAAATGCCACGCATTTTAGGGACAGCTAAAAGATCGATGTTGTTACCTTGAATCATCTTGTACTGATCTCAAAACTCTTGCTGTGTCACGCCCATTCTGGTTCCTCCCACAACAAATGTTCTACTTCGTCCACTTTGAAATATACAATTGTATCAGCTGTTAAAAATACTATCAGAGGGTTGCACTGAAAAAAATGAAACTACACATAAGTTGTTTTATAGGGACTTCTTTTTGGGGTCAGTACTTTACCTCAAAATGCCTACAACCGACAAATATGTTGAAGGTACCTTTGGATATATTTACAGATATATTATTTAAATTTAACACCATCGATCTTTTTCTATTTTGTACTTGTGGAGTTGGTGGTAAAACGAAACATTCGCACTGAATTCTTCCTTCCCCGTATGTGCGTGTGTTTATCAGGGATGCAAAAGTTGATAATTGTACTTTTTTGGCATCTAAAGTACCGAGTTACAACCGCAACTCCTTTGGACTTTATTTAATTCATTTAGCAAATGTACGGACTTAAATTAAATAGCAAATTTATAAATTGCGAAATATAGTGTAACAATGACAGGTTGCAGGTAATTTCATTTATTAACAATATTAAGACAAAAATGTCTTAAATATTTCTATACTTTAGGCTTATAGTTTTGGAGTGTTCCATGTCGTGAAGAATGGACACAAGGGACAAACAAAAATTAGCAAATAAAAAAGTATTAAATAAATAAATTTGTTTTTAATGTAACATCAAGAGCTCCGAGAGAATCTCACTCAGACGTTTTTGAATTTGGTACCGCTGTGATCAAAAAGTACGTTTTTAGAGTGCGGAAAGTACAAATGTGTTTGCATCCCTGGTGTGTGTTGTAGTTCATTCAAGTTTGTTTGTCAAATTCATGTTGTTCGCTTGCAAGAGAAGGCAATCACTGTCGTTAAATGGGACTCTAACGTGCATGGTCCGGTAAAGGACATGTCCGTCATATTGGCAAGTGATCTAGATTTTTGCTTTAAAATGTCTGTATTTTTTTTGACACTGGACATGGATTTCTTCACGATCATCGCCCTAATACTGGATGACCAGTGCCGCATATAAGGAACGCAAATTGGAAATAGTCTTTGTCTATTAGTTTTGACATCGCAGGTAGTCGCGAACCCGGAATTGTTTGGACTCCGAGTCACGAGGATTATGGGGCTCTCTGTGGAGTTGCATCCCAACCCATTGCTGTGACCTCTAGACATTGGCGTGGTGATGGGGGTGCGAAGTTCCCCCAGTACAAATTTTTCCACCCCAGAAGTCAGCTCTTCGGGTTGCCAATAAAGTACAATGCACCAACAACGGGGGCTATAGCCCCCTCAGGCAAATTGTTACGATATATTTTCAAGGGGATGGTCATACCCATATACCATGCTTCGAATTGATACTCACGGAATGCTCCAAAGACTGTTCCGACCCGGCCCTCTACTGTCCCGTGACTCATCTTGGATACCACAGCGATAATCATGTAAAACCAGAATCTAAAATGCGTCAGTATATCTATTAACATTTGTTTGGAATGAATGTGAGGTCTAAAGCTTTAAATGAATCGGAACGATTTTATGTCTATAGGAGTACAAAAGTATTTGCTATGATGAATGTTTCTCCTATATGCTGCTACAGGCATATTTTGGATTCATACCGGAATAGTTAAACTAACCACTAAAAACTTTAGTCGTTGGACGATGTTCTAAGTCTGTTTGTAGATGTATTACTTTGGCTGCTAGCCCCTAATCCCAATTCAAACTCTTAATCGTTCTTTAAAGAAACTGATTGCTACGTTCGTAGAAAACACGAAAAATGTCCTCGATTATGCCTGCTAATCGTCACAATCGTTACCGATTGATTAAAAAGTACTTCGCCAATCGATATGATTTTTTGATATTGTTCTGAATAATCCGAATATACAGTAACAAAGCAGAATATACATGATTAAATCCGATTTTATGACTCGATGATTTATGACTCAGTTTTCGATGATTAGCGAACGTTCGCTAATTCCATTACCTAAACAAACAAAAAAATAATTAAATTAAAATTGCATTCGCTTTTTTTTATAATAACTTTTCTGTTATGAATCAATAATGGTTTATTTATGACGTAATTCAAAATAGACTTTTTAACAATTTAAAAAAATTAGAGTATACAAATCTAAATATCCACCATGGTAGGTTTGTTTTGCTTTAAAAAAAAAAAATGAAGATATTTAAAAATGTACTTATTAATTGTTTTAATAGATTGCCATATGAAAAAGAAAAAAAAAATATATATAAACATATTTAACAATTAAGAGATTATTTTTTCTGCGGTTAGAAAAACAAAAAATTGTTGATAATAATTTAAGATTGGTTTAAACTTAAAACTAACAAATCATAATTATAATATAATATAATCAGAATAGCAACTACAGACTATGTTATTGACTTAAATTCAACAAAGACGCGTGGAGAAGCAAAATAAAGTGAAACAAATTTAATTTCCCTTTAAACTTAGAAAACTATAAAAAAAAAATGAATTTACTAAAAGAGTTGAACTTTTATTTAAAAAAAAAAGATTGAACTAAATTGTATTTATTAACGTTAGAACAAAATTGTAATATATGAAAAATTCATTTTAATAGGAAAAAAAATTCATGAACGGAAAAAATTAAACTAAATTCAAAAATTGTAAAATAAAATATATGTATAAACCCAGAAAGCAGCAAGTGGATTACACTGTAATAGTACCTCGAATACACACTTTGTAGAAAACAATTCATAATATTGAAAAATAAAAATACAAAACAAAAAAAAAAATTGTTACTTTAATTATTTTGAGCATATGTCTGTGTATTTACTTAATCGTACTTTAAAAAAACCATTTGAATTTATGTTAGATTGTATTTATAATAATAATTATGACTTTTGTTTAGACACAATGAATGAAAAGTAAAATTGGTTTAGTAATTATTTTAACTAAATAATAATCATATGTATAATTAATTAATTAATAATAAAAAACACTTGCAAAATTTCAAAGAAATCATGAAAAGTGTACATTGGAGTGGGGAGGGCTGAGGGGGAGAAGCCTTTTTTAAACCTTACAAAACAAACTGCTGACGTTTCGTGTTTGTGTTTTTTGTTTTAAAAAATTATTTTAAAATACATGCTAAATTGTTGTTTGTTTGTTTCATTTGTTTTTGATGTTGCTTTAAGTGTTTGTTTATTTTGTTTGTTTTTAATGTACATTGTATTTCGTAATGTATTTAATTATTTTGCTTTTGTTTGTTTGCTGATCTCCGTCGTTTTATATTAACAATAATGACTTATATTCCGAAAAAAACAAATTATAATAATTAATAATAATAGTATGTATATATAATAGTAATATTAATAATAGTACATATTTAACAAAAAGAAAATTTAATTGTATTGTTGTATTGCTTAAAAGTATTATGTTGTTTTCTTTTCCCTTCTTCGTATTCTTGGTTTTCAGTTTTATATTCTTCATTATTCATCATCATAATATAAAAAAAAATAAATCATTATGACCTCTAATGATCGATCAATCGCGTATATTTATAATTTGTTTTTTATTTGGGAGGGTGTGGTAAAAACTATTTATAATAAATAACAACAAAAGAAATAAAAAACTAACTCTCTTTACTTTTATGTTCTGATGGTTGCGGTTGCCTTTGAGTGATGTAATTAAGAGTTAAAAATATTTGTTTTGGTTTTCCCACAAAATTCTGTGAATTTGTCTTTGTTTGTGGGGTTGCTGGGGGGGAATTTTTCTTGCTTGCTTGTCAAGCAAAAAAAAGTCATTTTTGTAAAGTAAATTGTTGGTTGTTGTTGTTGCTGTTTGTTATTATTATTATTGTAGAAGCATTCCATCTTTGAGTTTCTTTAAACCAGCTTGGACATAACGAAAAACTTCATAGACATTGCTGTGCAAAGTTAATGGACCGTTCTCATGATCCAGAGCAATAAAGAAATCTATAACGAGAAAAGATGGATGCAAATTTTATATTTTTTTTTTTGTAAAACAAATGTTTTAGAAACGTAGTATATACATAATTCTATAATACAGATAATGGGGATGGGAAATTTCTTAAATTTAATTGTCATGAACCACATTCAGTGGGAAGTAGGCCAACAAGTGTGGTGCATCGAAATGAGTTATGTTTGGACCAAGTCCGTTCTATGAAATATTAAGACATTCGAACAATGTCAGTCTATGTACAGAAACCAATCGCCCTTACATTAAAAATAATAATGTCAAGGCGATTGCTTTAATAATTCTAAACACCACCCTCCGTATCAGTCATTAAGGTGAACCGAGCCTAAAATGAAGCTAACATAATACATTTATCACTACAATATACGCCGAGGGAGCAAGGAACATAATAATTAGAGATTTCACAAGAGGACGTAGAGCGAGACCTAGAGAGGAAGGGTTTTGGCACGCAGTTCGAGAACGGACATTCAAGTTGAATGAGAGAGGTAGATAACTTCCGTAGTGCAGACAATTTTGAATTTTATTTCCATTTTGTAATTTAAAGCCTGACGACCAATTAGAGACAATTACAATATGCAACAGGTTAAATAGAACTACTAACATATTTTTAAAAAATACTAAATTGGTATAGATGTTTATAAAACACGTACATAAAAATGTATATAAAGAGTAGTAAGATACTCTGCAGAACTTTCCTACTGACGTTGTCGAAAACGGATGTGGGAACTGGCGATTAAAAGCCCTCAGATTCAAAAGGCGTATTGATCAGATAAGAAGCTGAATATCTCGGTGTAGATAAAGCAGAACAGACCGTATGAACAATAAATATATAGACTTCAAGAACGCATTCTTTTAAAGGTATAAAGGCCATACAATCTAAATTGGTTAAGAAATGTAAGGAATCGATAAGCGGCCATGACATACAATATAGATATCAAATTCTAGTTAGTCAATCCGATTTAAAACCTATGCAATCTCACTAAACAGGTTAAGAATTGTAAAAATAGTCACGCGGCCCGACAAACGTGACCGTACGACTTTGTTGAGTTACTGGGTCCATGTGGCAGAGAGATAACTCTGCCCTCTTCGAAGTTTTAGAATCATGGATAGATGATAAATACAAAGCAGACAAGATCAGGGAAAGACAATCAAAAGGTCGCCAGGTTCTTAGGGTCCAAGTTTGATTGAAACAGAATTAAATCTTCGAATGGCATATAAAAATGAACAATATTGGAGTAGTCTTGGCACATTTGACAGGACAATACAATATACAAGAGTGTCAGGAAGGAATAGTCGAACATTGTGGAAGAGGAAGATATAGAATTAGTGGAGAAACTGGTCTGTCGGTGTTCACCCCTCTACAAAAATACGACAAAGATATCTGGGAAATGACTTTCTGCAGGGTTTGGACGAAATGCCACCTTGTAAAACGACAGAATTGTTAGACTTTGTAAACGGTCTGTGTTGCCTTAGGCGAAGCTTCCTACATAATCTATTGGATGCCAATATGTTGGTATGAGTGCAACTACTTCGAGCCTAATCTAACGTTACACTATAAAAATACCTCTGTTAAATCCGATAAAAATGTGCACTCACACACTTTCGAAATTCGTGAAATATCATTAAGGCAATCTAACTGAAATTTTGGTAGTTAATGAAACAATAGAACTGAACCTGCGTTAACCAAAGCTCACATGACTTTCATAATGAAACTTTATTAGAATCCGCAACGTTTTGATACGCAAAAGATACGGCTGGCTACACGCCTCTCTTCTTTCTTCTTTGGAATACGTTTGTATTGAGCAAAATAAGTAACGTTGGTGAAATTTGAGCATAGCATCAGGTAAAGTTAAGGAAGATTAACTTAAACCTTAACCCCCTTCTGGTTACTAACACACAAACAACCAACTTCGCTTCCTTGTAATGTACGTTCAAACGACTGACACTTTCTTACTTGTTCAGGCATTCAGCAGAACTGTTCTTATGTGGAATTCTCTATGGACAAAGGTCTTTCCTATAAGATGTGATATACTTAAATTTCAATAAAAACTACTTCCTCTTTCCCCTTCCAATGCCCTTACTTCCTATAGCAAACACCGAGATTCATAAGTGTTTGTCCAATAAAACCAAATCAATTTGGTCTGCGAGAACATAGTTTAATCATTTCTTCTAATCGTATCATTTTTTGATTCTTAATACTGTAATCACTATCGACAAGAAAATTTGCTATCAACAGACTGGGAGTAACAAAATGCTAAAAGTCATAAAAAGGCTAAATAATCGGTATCAGATTTTCAGTCATTTTGTATTCAATCTGTCAGCAAAGGAGGGAATGAACCATCTTTGTTTTAGGTTTATGCTCGATTTAATATGCACTGGTATATTTTTTAATGGCTGAGTTAAAACTAGTATAGATTGTCAGTGGGGAACTGTGAAATGGGCCTTGGATATCTTTCAGACATGTAAGTCACCAGGACCTGATGGTATATACCAGCAATAAATCCTTACTCCCAATAATAACACATCTAGCGTTTATAAAACCTGTTTATGACTTTCCTATATACCTAATAGATATGTAAAGTTGTGGTCATACCGATGGTTGGAAAATATTTTGTCCTCTTATATTTAAGGACTCTGAAGCCGCAGGCCTATTGGCGCCGTATGTGTACCTCAGGGACAGACATGTCGAGAGTAGGTGGCTGATGATGCAGTTGCTTTTAAAAACGTGTATACTAGAGCGAGTTTCTCAACGTCCTAGGAATGATAGTAAAAGCAGTAATAGTTGCTCTTGTAGAACGACTACCCTACCGAAATACAGCGAAGGATCGTGCTGGCAAATAGATGCTGCTTCGGACTAAGCAAACAAATTAGAACACTATAGATATTCTACCCGTTTAACTTGACGACTCTGAAAAATGTGTACTGGCGAACGTAGATGAATGAGAGAAAATTAGTACGCGAATGAACCTCATCACTTTCCCTTTCTTCTTACAAACTTCGTAAAACTACGTAACCTGCGGAAGTGCATGAGGGCCCATTCTCCATCACCAGAAATGGCAAAGGTCCCAATAAACATGTGTGTATAGAATAAAGTAGAACAAGATACTTACCGGTATGATTGCCTTGTCTTACTAAACGATCGGCTTGATCCCATAACTCATGACTACTGGATAAATAAGTGTAAAATTGATTTTGCTGCTGTAAAGCTGAGTGTATATCTTGAGGCACTATTTTTCCGGGTGGTGTATTCGAACCAGAACCCTGAAAAAAAAGAAAATATTTAGCAATTAGTTTTGATTATGTGCTCTGTCTACACTAAACTCACCTGTGAACCTACCGAATTAGAAGGAGATATTGACGATGGCGTATTACCATTAATTATATCACCTTTGCCGGATTTAAAGAATTCCGTGCATATAGTATTGACCTGACGACAGAAACCTCTTTTGAGTTTATACAACTTTAGAGAGATCAAAGATTGACAGCGGAGACTAGAAGACAAAAACAGCAAAAGAGTTAGTAAACCGTAGGTGGAGGTGAACATAATATTGAAGACTCAAGGCCTTAGTATTTATTTCGAATTTACCTCAATATAGCAACTTTGTTGTGGGTCTCATGTTGATTGGCCGAGGACATTTGTAAATGACGAAATTTCGAGGAAATATATCTAAGAATGAACATAATATTAATATTCAAGTTCCAAAAGATTGAATGGTCACAAATATTATGAGCTCAAAAGAATATTATGATAGTATATTAGAAATATTTGCACTTTACTCACTTAATCAATGACAATGTGTCCTTGTACATAGTCCAGGCAGCATCTTCAGAACGACTGTGTTGTTCCATGGCGGCACCCGTTAGTAGGAAATATACCACAGCCTCCAAATATAAAGCCACTTGATTGAATGTATTCTGTTCGCGATCAGCAGCATGTTTTCTATGGACAGCCTCTTGTAGGAATTTGTTATCTTTACTGTAAAATTAGAAATACGACAAAATTATTAAAATAGTATATCTCAGGCAATTGTAAATAATTGCAAAGTAATGATTTTACGTTTTTTTTTTTTTAAATATGAAATTTTGTAATAAAATGGACGAAAACAAAAAAAACATTTGGTTTACATTTGTATTAAATTTTGAAATTTGGCCGTAACGGAGGAGTTTGTAGTGTTGTTGTTGTTGGAGGAGTAGGTAGAGGAGTTCGAATATTCAATAAATGATTCCGCAACAAACCTGAATTCGTCGCTTAGTGCATCATCATCCCGTTCGAAGTACGAACGGTAAATAACTTGTGGTGTTGTTGCTATACCACCAGAACCGCCAGCTGCCACCGCTACAGCAGTGGTAGTGGTGGACGCGGCTGATACCGGTTGTGAACATGATATTGTGGAGGTATTTGTAATGGAATTGGAGGTGGTATTTGGCGGTGCCGTTGGTATTGTTGCTGTTTGTGGTAATTTTGTGGTGCAGGCGGAGGATTCAGGATTGGTTGATGATGTCGGTGATGGTGCTGTAAGCAATCCTACATTGGCTGGAGGCGGCATAATTGTCACCGCCTCATTTGCCGCAGCTGCTGGTAAGACCACCGTCGCCAATGACGAATTGCTGTTGTTTTGTAAATGCGCAGGACTGGCAGTGTTGGTAACATTACTAGTGGTGTTGATGCTGTTGTTGTTGCTGCTGTTATTATTATTGTTGTTACTATATGGTTTCTCGGTCTGTTGTGGCGGTGGCTGCTGCTGTTGCAGTGTCTGTTTCTCCGGTAGTAACCGATCGTGATTTGTGAGTGGAAACTGCTGATCCAACATAAGAATATCCGTCTGAAATGTAAAATTAAATAATGATTAGTATGGGTGTTATCAGTTTCTAAAAGAAGAATGATGAAATTTGAACTTTTTTTCTATTTGACTACAGAAAATTGTGCATCCGTGAAATTTGTATATTCAATGTTTGAATCAGAAAGTATGCAACATTTTTAAATAAGTACAACGTATTACAATTTTCCTTACCTGTGTCTGTCCATTAGTATTTATCAATTCAGCATCTAGAGAATCTTTAGCAGATTTCAAGGAATCTATGACCATTTCATTATCTTTAGCACCGCCGCCACTTCCCACCATCATTTTATCTTTTTCCACAACCAGCATCGTCACAGACGCATCCTTTTCCTTATCCTTATCCTTTTTCCGTTTCTTTTCTTTGTATGGACTTGAACTGGAACTCGAACTACGTTTACGCCGTGGTTTAGAATCTATCTGCATGTCATTCGGTGAACATATTGTAGATGTCTTTTCAGCCATATTGGCTAAATCACTGGGTTTGTAATCTTGCTTGAGTATTACCAATTCTTGTTTGATGAGTGAGGGATCTGTTGAAGAGGCATCGGTTTTGAATTTCGTATCATTGCAGGTGGAAGTGGTGTATTCTACCACATCAGGTTCATGTTTGATAATTTGTTCGTGTTTAACATCCGTCAGACCGAGTTTACCACTGGCCGCCATGGCACTGGGTGAAGCATATCCTCTAGTCATACCGGCTGCAGAGCTGTATCCATTTGGTGGACCAGGAGGTAGTAAATGGGAGCTAAGGTCTTTCGGTGTTGTACCACCGCCGCCAATGCTACCATCCGTTGAGCGACTACTTAAGCGTCCCACATTACCGTTTTCTTTGATAATATCATGAAGACTCTCCCTGGAGTGTGAAAGTTCTCTTTCCGATGCGGCTGCTATCGTTGAGACGGCTTGTATGGGTGTACGGTTGCCGGTACTTCTAGGCGTGCCGTTCCCGCTGCCTCCGCTACCACCGCCGCCGGATGATTTCAAACGCATTTGTGTATTACATGACTGTAGATCTGCATTAAGTATTGTCTCATGATCATAAATTGGAGTGCGTCCAGCGCTAGCAGATGTTAAATGATGACCACTTGTTGCATGGCCATGTAAACGGTAAGTATTCGCATGCCATTCAGGATGTATTTGCAACAAGCGAGAGAGATCTATTTTACATATTAACGATGAGGGCATAGGTGGCTGCAATGACGCCGCAGACACCGCTGGAGATGCCGGATGATTTGGCGCTGCAGCGGTGGTTGCTACAACGGCAACAGCGGCGGGTGTGGGTGTAGGCGTCCGTGTGGTTGGTGGGGTCCGTGTAGGAGTCCTCGTCGGTGTCTTTATACGCTGTTGCAATTTCCGTTCAGCACTTGTTGTAATACGGTCAGGAGTGCGATGAGATGCTGCAGACATCATGCATCCAGCCGTCAAAACCTGAGTAGCAAGTGGTGGCAATGGCAGAGGTCGAGGTGATCTCATGTGGCCACCGGGAGTCAAACGAGGTGATTGTGCTGTGGGAGTATTTTGTAAAGAATTATGAATCGCAGACAGATTCTCCTGAGACGTCCGCAAAGCCGGCGAAATGTGTTTTTGCTGTTGTTGCTGCTGTAGTTCTTCCGATTGATCTACGATTAGGACTTGGCCCTGCTTCTTAGCTCCACCCTCATTGGAAGTTTTAAAGATTCGGGTCAGAGTATTGATTTTATTTTTATCACTTTTGGGTTTATCACGTTTTAGTTTCTAAAGGAAAAAGTAGAGAACAAAATTATGAAGTATTCCGTATATTCTGAAATGTTGACACTTACCTTTTCTTTTCTAGCCTCTCCTGAATCCGAATCAGAATGATCCTCTCCACTCGATTCAGAAGAAAAGGCACTCGAACATGGAGTGGGTTTACGGCTACGGCTTGACAAAGAATTTGTCATTTTATATGGAGACTGTTGAGTCAGTGAACGCTGTGAAGAACTACCACCGCCACTGCCCGGGTTGGCTGACGACGCTACAGATTGTGGTCCCATTGATATGGCTGCCGCAGTTGAACCGTGTCTGAAATCTTCGGTAGAAGAATCTGACGATGATGACGACGTAGACGACAAGCAAATATTGTTCGCCTTCGACGATGAGGCTGTTGATAGATCCTCCAGAGAAGATTTGCGGGTATTAAGTTTCTTCACAATTCGTTTGGGAGCCGTTGTTGTGGTTTTTGCTTCACTTCTCTTTTGAATATTCAGTGTCGCCTCGACCTTCTTTGTCAATTCGACATCGTCATCTGATGAGGAAGAGGCCATTAAAAGAGTTGATTTTTTGGGTCCTTCAATCTCTGTATCCGATGAGGACGAGGATGATTTTGAGTTAGAGTACGATGAAGAATCGGACGAAGAACTGGAGTCGTCACTAGTAGTTGTCTTTAATGCAGTCTCTATGGGCTGTTGCGTTATGAGGGGCACTGCAGCCGTTGGTGGTAGTTGTTTCATGGGCGTTGTTGTTGCAGTTGTTTCTTGCGCCGACGAGTTGGATGAATTTAGTCTTGACATTCTTCTTCTGGCCGTATCTTTTGAGGGTGTTATTTGTGTTGTCGTAGAGGCAGGTGGTTTCTTATTGATATCTTTTTTCGCGGTTAATGTTGGTCCCTTGGCCGAAGCAGAAGCGGATGAAGCAGAACTTAAGTTGCCACTCTGGGTGGTCGTTTTGCGAGGTCGCCCTCTCCCCTTCTTAGCGCCACCCGGAGTACCCACCGTTTTGGCTACAGTGTTCGCTGGAGAAGCCAGACGTTGTTGTTTGCTCAAGTCATCCTGTTCTTCATCACTGGTATCCGGTGCTATTAAAGCGCTTTGAGTTTGTTTCACTTTCTTGCGAGGTTTCTTAGCTCTTGCCTGTGTCGGCTGAGTAGGAGGAACAGGCCTGCTGCTCGCAACTGATGGCGGCGATGAAGGAAGTGGTCCTATAGGTATCATTGTTACTGTATTTGGTATGGGTGCCTTTTGCATAATCGGCGGTGAACGTGGTAATGCCGTAATAGCAGCCGGAACACCAGGTATTTGTAAAGTGCCACCAGGTCCGCGAACCGGTAAGCGTTCCCGTGATCCATCATCACTACTATTGCTGTCGGACGAAAGATTATTAAAGCTATCGTGAACATTATATGGAGTGACTGTGGTGTGACCTCCGGCTATGACCATTGTCTCATGTTTTATCTGATTCGAGCTCATGGCTAAAAATTCGGGCACCTGTTGCTGATTTGATCCAGCTACCATGCTGGGATGGGGTGTTGATGCCTCCTTCTTAATATCCGTTAGCATGGGTGACAGCGGAGTAACCGAGAGGCTAGCTGGAGTTTTTCTCGAAGAAAAAGCTGCCGTTGCTGCTGCCAGGCTCGGATGAGGGAATGTATCAGTTTTACCACCATCCTTTTTAGCTCTTGATCTTCTGGAGGAGGGATTTTCTTCTTTCTCTCTCATCTCCTCGTCGTCATCTTCGTCCTCTTCATCGTCCAGATCGTCGTGCATAGATTCATTTTTAATATTTGCTAACTGCTGCGGAGGTTCAGGAATAATTTGAGCACCTCCTCGTAAAGTAATGGGCATGTTAAGATTGGCCACATTCATAGAATTCACCACGGAAGCAGTAGAAGGAGACACCACAACATCTTGGGTGGGTGTCTGATGCAGAGGAGCCTTATTGAAGTACCGACTCAGCTGCCATTTGGTAGTATTCGATGGTGAGGGAGTTTTATTTGAAGACGATGACGAAGAACCTCCCGAGGGAGGTGCCGACGAACCCAGTCCCGAAGAACTTCCCGTTGTAGATCCTGGTCCAAGTTTTTTCTTGGGGGCCAACGCAGACGCCATTTGCTGTTGCTGAAGATGATGTTGAGCAGTTGATTGGACCGGTTGATTGGGTTCACTTTTCGAAGACTCACTACCCGATTCGCTGGAATCAGATGGCGAGCTGTCACTAGTATTCACAGCGGAGCGATTTCGTTTCATTCGATCATCGTCGGATTCTGATAATTCTAGATCATTTTCCAACGTAGAGTTCTGTCTTTCTAAAGGTGGGGGCGTTGGTTTCTCGGATTTTAAAGGTTTTAGAAAACCGGAATCCTTAGGTCTACCCATTAATGGAGAAAGTGGCACTGTAGGTGATGATGTTATGGCAGCATTACTCAATGATGACAACGCCGAAGACGTCAACTGCCCAGAGGAAGAGGAGGTAGATGTAATATTACTATTGGCTGAGGAGGCATTCGCAGGTGGTAGTGGAGCTATATAGGTGCTGGAGGAGGAGGATGTTGACAACAACATGGACGCGGTGGCGGACGAGGAGGAAAAGGATGTATTATTAGAGGCAGATTGTGTAGAAGGCATCTGTGTTGCTGATGGCGGCGCTGCTGACGCTGTCGAAAGTGGAGGCACAAATCTTGGTGCTGGCATTTCGATACGTGGCGGTGAATCCAATAATGGCTCAATCATACCTCCTTTGGCCGATATATCAAAGCTATATTTGTGCTTATTCGGCTCACTGAGATTATAGTTTTCCATTAGAGTATTGTGCGGTGTGGCATCGATGCCAGTTAGCATTTTCGGAGGACGAAATGTACTCGTGACATGATTTATAATTTTTTTGATATCATTCTCCTAGAGAAGGATGAAATAGAAGAGAAACAAGAACACATATTAGTAAAGATATGATATAATGAATTTACATCTAAATCGGATTTCGTATTAAAAGCAGTAAAGATTTTTTATGTGGATTGAATGGACAATAACATTCGATTTAGAAATCACGTTCTCTTTTAATGTTAAATGCATCAGCTCTAGCACTGTTTAATGATTACAATAGTAAAACCGTTTGGAAACAATTAAAGATACATTAGGGTTTCGCAAAATTATTCTAAAAATACCCTTTTGATTGGAGCTTTTGCTACATTCAGTCGCTGTCTTTAGAATCAAATGTAACTAGGTACAGAGAACGAATATATCGACATAGATATTTGAAGAGCATATCCACGGAAAAATATGAAACAACACTCACCTCTGGTGGAAATGCTGGTTTTTGGCTTAGTTTTGGTATTGAAGGTTGTGAAAAACGACCATTGTGCGTCGTTGAGGATGCCGCCGCTGGCGGACCTAGATATGACTTCTCATTAGCTGATGATGATGACGTTTGACGTCCATTTGGCATATGTGTTGTTGCTGGAGGTAGCAGAGAACCCAACGAACTTGGTGGTCCCTTGGGCGGTGCCATGCCACTACTTGACCGATTCACCGGCTGACCCGGATAGCCACCACGTCCATTGTAAGGCGGTTTATTATCAGCCTGCTTAACATAAGGCGCTTGTCTTAATTGTTGTTGATGTTGTTGATAGTGATGTGGTGGTTGTTGTGATTGTGATTGCGACTGTGGTGGTGGCGGTTGCAGCAAACGTTGTTGTGATGACGTCGTTGATGATGACGGCGGTATTATCGATGAACTGGCACCTAGGACTGAGGCCGCCGGACTTGTTGGAACGATGCCGGGCAGTACGGCATTGGCGGGCATTTGCCGATGGCCTGAATTGGAAATGCCCACCGTATACAAATTGATGAAATCTTTAGCTTTGGAATAATCACCCAATTTGGCAGCAATGTCATCGTCATCTTCGGATGGATTAACACGCCGGGGTTCAGAAAATAGTGCTACCTCGCGATTGGATGATGCCGTTTGCACCTGCTGCCTTTCCGATTTTTCACGTTCTCTTCGTTGTTTGCGCTCATATTCATAGTCATCCATGCTGCAATAAGGGGAGGAGGAGAGATATAAATAAAGTTAGTATGTAATTACTACACAAAAACTATTTGCAGAACTAAAATGTGGGGGAATTTCCTAAACCTATTTTTCTATTCCAATTGATCGACAACTCTTCTAATATATAAAAGATCAAATGAAACTTAACATTAAATAATAGCATCTTTTGAATCTCGGTGATATTTCAAGAAATGTCAAACTTTGTTTGCAATTTCACAGAAAATTTACCTGCTTTATAAGAAGATCAGCAATAGGGGTTGAAAATTTTTCAATTTTCCAGCGTTTTAATCATAAAAACTTTTTTTGTTTCCAACATGCAAAATTTATTCACACACACTCATGCATAGAAAATAAGGAAAGTTTCATTTGTGAGAAAGATCAAGATCCTCTTTCACTTAATCGAAATCCTTCTGTCTGCCATTTTTAATTTATCACGATTTAACAAAAGAATACAATAGATGCATACAATTCTATAAAAATGAATGGTGATAGCCTAGCTTCTACAGTTTACCGAAAACATATGTTCCATTTCGGGTAAACACAACTGATTTAGTTTCATTCACAATAGTGTAAATAAGTGATGCCAACTCAGTGCTTTTGGCAATATTTTTTTTCGGAGAACTCAACAAGACAAAAAAAGTACCAAAACGTAAACAATCACTAGATCAGTTATACATTGAAATATAATTGTGAACGAAATCCCGATTGAATGGAATTGAATGGGCAGAAAAGAAAATATATATATTCCTGAGAAGATGTATGTATTCAAAAAACACAATAAAAAGTACAATCTAGAAAAGATTAGAAATTATTGAATTATGTAGATTTTTTTAGTTGGATTTTAAATACATTTATTTATAAATAAATACTTTGTTATAAATCGCCAGAAATCGAGACAACGGACATTGACATTATTTTTTTAAATGCTAATTAGCCAGCCTTAATAGCTAATAGTTGATATGCGTCCGTCTAATATTATTGTGTTACAATTTTATGCTTTACTACTTCATGATTATGGTGGTATTGTGATTGAATATATAACAGGAACTGTCAACATTACTGTTTGACAGTTAACAAACAACGGAAATTTTTGCAAATATGCTCCAAAAAATGGATTCAATCAATCTAGCAACACTGAGGCCTAGAGTGCTGGGACACAGCAACACTACTTGTCTTCTATAAAGGAAATCGAAATGCTGCAGTCATAGTTTAGATTTTTTTTATTAAAAAAAACTTTCAAACTTTAATTGAAAGACCATAATATTTCTACAAAATGTTATCTCATTCACAATAGTAAGGCATTTCATTATATCATTTGATATAATATTAATTAATTTTACATACTCTGTTAATCACAGACTACACAGAATACATCAATAATTCGGCAGTAAAACAGGGAACAGTGTTTTCCATGTTTATTTTTTTTAATTTTAGTTGTTCCGCGAATAATTTTCAAAGTTATTTTTCTTTTTACTAAAAATAAGCATGGCACAACAATAGAAGGTAGACCTGATTATTGTCTACATTTCAATTGTTTGTTTACTTTTTTTTTCAAATTCGAATCCAGTTGCTTATTAAACATCAAATCAAAGATTTAAAATACAAAAAGCCAAACAAATTTTGGGATCTCAAAACTAAAAATTATGCCATGAATTGTAACTGTCTGCCATTTATTTGTCTAAATTTGACAATCAAAATACCCAGAGTTGTATCCGAGATTTTGTTGTTAAGCAATTGCCACTACCTTCTATTATTGTGCCATGGAAAATATGCACAAAAACTATTCTGTTTTCTAAAAAACGGGACAATGTGGCAACCCAAGGAGAGAGGCGGTATTAAAAAATTAGAGTGTATGAATATCAGCTGAGAAATAATTCAATGCGGCGTGCCTCTAAATTGTGCCTATGGACAACAGCTGCCCTAGCCGCAATATTGGGGTTCTTCTCTTAACCCGCAGTTACATGTGGTAGTGATTGTTTGAAAAACTCAACACACTCACACTGTTTTTTGCTACTGGCAGGCCGACTGCCAAGACAAATTCCTTGGCAGTGAGATTTTGACACATGCACCAGTAACGAATGTTTGAGGTCCCCAATTTATGGGATCATTTTAGTAGTTGTGTTTAGAGTTTTTTTTTCTCAGTAATAAATAAATAAAAACAAAGTTTTTACGTATTTATGAAAATAAAATTTGCTTGTCCATACTTTTTCCCAAATGCTTAGATAATTTGTGGAGTAGGGCAAAATTGTGGGTTTGTTTACAGCGGCGGAGGGCAACAATTGTTGCGAGAAGTTACTCTTGCGACGACTTTTCAGTTTTTTCCGATGATTTTTAATATTTTTCTTTTGTTTCAAAGACAACTGGCAGCAAATTCATTTTAGGTGTAACGGCAGGGTTAAGACAGTATTTTGTCCACATACGTGAAGTCATGAATACCCTAAATTAATGTTTTTAAAGTTCTACAAATACTCAACAGGGTCAGGGTTGCGCGTTTGCGGTTGATGATGTCGGGCGTTTTTTTTACAATTCACAAAAAAAAAACACACACACAACATTCACATGTAGGACAAAGTGAGAGAAGGCAGTGGTGGAAGGTGTGGTATACAAAGAAAATAACAAAAGTTTTAAACAAATAAAAACTGGCAATAAACAATTTCGAAACAGACAAAAACAAAATACACACACGGTTAAATGCGATAATGAAAAGATAGATGCAAAAACAATACACAAAACAACACACATTAACTAATTTCGATCATTCAAAGAGGTGAGGAAGTGGAGGGAGCCAGACACAGGCACCCTCTTTACTTCCACTTCCTTTGAATGAATGAAATACGTCAACAAAAAAACAAACCAAAATGTCTCTCTTTTTTTGTGAAAGAATTCGTTTTTTTTTTCTATTTTGTTTTGTTTGAATACGTCAAACTGCACACACACACAAACACGAAACTTACTTGTAAAATAAAATTTAAAATAATTGATAATTTTGTTGTTGTTGGTGGCGGGCGACGACACGTTGTTGCCGGCGCTACTGCTGCTTTTTGTCGTTGTTGTTGCCGTTGATGATGAATATGATTTTGGTAATTTTAGTTGGTGTTACTATTTGATTTGATTAATTATTGTTGTTGAAGCCTCAGAGAGGAGAGAGAACAAGCGTTTAAATTGCGTTGATTAAAAGTGAAGTTAGCTGTAGAAAACGCTGGCTGCGGTTATCTTCTGGAAATATTTTTTTGGTAATGATTTCTTTTAACGATCCAATCAACGATCTTTCCGGAAGATCTTTAAGATCTCCTAAGGAATTTTTTTTTTTTAGGTTTGGTTGTTTTTTATATAAAGTTTCCTAGTTTCTTGGCGATTTGTCTTATCGCTGTAGATAGAAATGTTTTAATAGAACGTCCTTATTACCCAAAAGATTGCGACCGATGGATGGGTTTGGAAAACAACATTTATGCGACTTCAAACTTGAATAATGCATTTTTGGTTTTCTTTTCATTGTTTTATGGGGGATCCTTTTTGTGTTTTGTTCAAAAAAAAAAAAACAAAACTATACTTTATATTACACTGTATGTTTTATTAAAAACGTAGTTATTTTACAAATTTGATTAATGACATGACTGACTTTTGGCGCGTTGCTATTTTTTTTTAAGGAACTTGTAAAAATAATTTCGTTATTTAATTTCGACGACTTTTTGATTTATGGTTTTATTTCTTTTAGTTTGTTTAATTTCTATTTCGAAAATATTGCAGATTTAGTTGGTATTATAGTTATAGGTTTGTTTTGGATGTTGTTATTTCGTATTGCTTATATTGTGTTGTTTACATAAAAAGTTACGTTTTTGGTTTGTTTTTCTTTTTTTTTACTTTTTAGAAGAAGGCAGAATAGAGAGAGGTTTTTTGTGTGTGTTTTGTCTTAAAAATATTTTTAATTATTGCTGTCAAACCTGAAAGTAGGCAAAAAAAATAGAGAGATAAATTAATTAGCCAAAATGTATAGAAAAAAACAAAAAACAACGCAAACAGAATGTTAAAAAGATCAGACAAAAAATATTTTATTCAAATAAAAAAAAATTAACAAAATTAAGGGGGTTTTATGTTTAGATTATCCAGAAATCTTGTATGGTAAAACATAAAATTGGCACAATCCGCGCAAACAGACTGGTAGGAGCAGGCCTAAAATCAAAATTACCTCGACATGATATGGATTACGCATTCGACCAAATACATAATATTGCTATCACTTTGGCTACGAACTATGATCAGATGGATCCGATAAGAAACGTAATGCGATACGATAGAAAACAAAAAAAAACGGATCGCTGTACCACAAGCCAACCTCATTGCTAATCACAATAAGCATATGGACGGAGTTGACCTGCATGATAATGCTGTCCCTAATTATCGGATTGGAATCCGAGGCAAAAGGTGGTGCTGGCCTCTTTGGGTTACCTGCTTGGACAGCGCTAGTGTTAATGCATGGAAATTGCATTGCATGATTGCTGAAAAAACTAAACAGAAGCCAATGAGTCAAATTGATTTTAAGAACTCCATAAGAAAAACTCCGTTGTTGTACGTCGAACCGGTAACAAACGCCGAATTAACTTCGCCTGATGAAGAAAATGGAACGGACGACGACTTTATAGACTAATTTCAGTGTTTGTCAGCAATGGTAATCCTCCTTGATTATCCATTTACTGTCAACTGAGACGAAGAGATAAAAGTGTATTTCTGTGAAAAGAGTTTAAGCCCCCATAGAAATACTACCCCCAATTCGAATGTTTTCACAGATTTCGATTTGATTTAACGTTTTTCCCTGAGTAATTACACGCTTTCGTTTCTATATTTACTATTTACTGAGATCCATCTGTAGCGCCTTCGTTACAAAGGTCAATGTCGTTCAATAATTATCTTTGACTACGTGCCCATACGCCAGGACAGAGCATTTATAAAAGATACCAATCGTTATCCAGTTAATATCCCTAAAAGCATGCTCTACATTTTACGTTTAACATCATGCTGAGAGGCGCTTCAAGGTTATGGCAAAAAGGCCACGAACTTGTATAAAAAAGAAAAAACGAAGAGTGAAGGCAAAAAATTATAAATAAACAGGGAACGAAGGCAAGGTGTTACTCTTAAGCTGGTAGTTGTGCGTGTTGTACGAAAGGCAACGACAGCTTAACGCCGGTTGTCAAACTCATAATGGTGAATAATTTAACTCGAAGGCTCTTTTGTAATACACTACTGCGGCGGGTCAAATATGTTCAAAGGTTTTCAAAGCCAACCCACGCTCATCAAAGTTCAAGTATGAAGGTTAAATTAGTGTAAGGATTTTTAAATACAGAAACAATTCATATTATCTGAAGGATGCAGATTCATTTTCCAAATGTTTACATATGTTATGGAGTTGTGCGAACAAAATGTAATTGTAAACATGGTTCCTTTGAAATGATTGGAGGACGATGGTAGTCGTAACGTTCAGGCCTTCATGGTGATAACCATGTAAAATTCCCTACAATCAATCAAAATACAGTGCTGTCTGGGTAGAGTGAACACCCGATGCAATGAACACCGCGTTAGAGTGAACACCAGAATTTTTACATTGACTACTCTGTAGAGTGAACAGTCATGGACCTGAATAGAGTGAACATACTTTATAGTAAGTTTTTAGGTTTGCCGAAAGAGAGAAATAATAAAAAAGATTACAAAAATTAAAGATAACATCAAATAACGGTAAAATAACGATTTGCTCGCACAAATACAGTATACCCTCGATCAATACAACTGATAGAAATCCAGAAAGTTCCAGAAACCGTGGAGCTGCAGTAACTAAGAAAAAATATCTTGAGTGGTGTTAGGGCATTAATTCGATCAATGCACATATTAAAATGTCGTATTTTTGGAAAAATTGCGTCGATAGTGTGCCATGTAAATAATTTGGCTATTTTAATAATATAGGAGTTGCGCTCATTGAGGTTTGTGTTGGTAGAGAATGATGAGGACAATGGCGAAACATCAGAATACAGAAATCGGATATCAGCTGATGAAGCCATTAAGGTTTTTGATAAGGGTATCGAATGGGCTGAGGCTGATACTACAAATTTCGCGAATATACAAGCTCTACATTGCCTTCGCGATCAAGCAGTGCAAATATTGTCAAACAAACCGAAGAAACAAACAACTATTACACATTTTTTTCAGTCTTAAATTTAATCATCAGTATTTTATCGAAATAAATACAATGTATAATATATAAATGCATTTAAAATAAATAAAAAAATCGTTTTAAATACAAAAAAATCAACCTTGATTTAGTGAACAACCTGGGTATTATGAAATCGCCCGGCAAAAATTAGTTCACTCTACCCAGACATCACTGTATGTCAAAAGTTTGCGAGTAGTACCTGGATCCGAAGAAAACATAATCATATCATTTAGTACAATAATAATAAACCCTTGCAAAAGTGTAGCATATAATCAGGCGAATATTTTTAAAACAAATCAATTGCATATGCAACAGGCGTCAAATAACTTGTTCTAAAATGATGTTCAACATTTACATTTATTAGACACATTATTTTGCTCTATTATTTATCAATAAAAAATGATAATGACATTTTCGGGTAAAGCAAAATAGAAAAATGTACTGGCAACATACATGTAAATGTGTCCTCATCATAAGTGCAACAAAACTTGATTTCAAAAGCAAAAGCAAAAAAAAACATCATATTAAAAACAAAATTATTTGTCTGTGTTTGTATAATAGTAAGCGCTATTTCGTTATGCCAAACACAACCATAGTTATCCTGGCGCTCACTACCACCAAAGACATAAAAGCAACATGTTTTCGTATTACAAACAGAAAAAAAAACAACAACATTTCTGTATATAAGAATATAATAAAAATTTACATAATATTCATGAAATATGTTGATACTATAGTTCGAGTTCGCTGCTTTTGTTTTCTCCCACCATCCTCCGATGTGCGTCCCATCTTCCGTTTTCATCATTTTCCACAACACACTCTGTGTTTGTATTATATGGTTTGTTGTGCTCTTTTCGGTTTTTCTACACATTTATTATTAACAACAAAAAAAGTTAATGTAAAAAATAGAAAATGCAAAAAAAGTATACAAAAAAAAAGATGTTGAAGGAGCAAGAGAAAGGAAGGATGATTCCCAACGAGGAAAATTGTAATATACTGTAATTTTTTTGACGAAAACGAATTTAAAAAAAAAAAAGTGCAAACTGTAGCAAAGTGAGGAAAGAACACATTTTATGGGAATTTTTTTTTTCGCCACTCCCTTTCTGTCGGCCTTTTTTGTTGCTTCTCTCTTTGCAAATAGATTACTAAAGGACTCGTGGCACAGGAAGTGAAAAGTAAATGAAGCCAACAAGAAATAGAAAATAATACAACAAAGCAAAGTGTATTAAGAAAAGACTGGCGACAACGGCATCGACGACGACGACGACACAACCGAAGAACAGAAAAAAAACGATAATGAGATTTCATTTGTTTAGAAAAAGGACTCTTCTGAAAAATATTGAAAATATTCATTTGTTTACTTTGTCAATTACAAAAAAGAAGAAGATAAATTAGAGAAAAAACGACAATAGAAGGAACAAAAAGCAAAGTATACTTTTGGGCGCAGATTATTTGAAGGACAGAGAACCAAAGTCAATAGGAAATTGTAGTACCATAAACAAAAGTTATATAAGTCATAAGAAAAGCGTAGCCGTTAGTTTTTAAAAAAAAACACAGCATTACGATAAATAAAAAAAAGCGAATGTTTTATACTAAATGTGTATTACAGGAGTCCTACTTTTAGGCGCAGAAACATTAAGTACTTAAGAAAGATGTCAAATGTAATGGTTTAATTTTAAAAAATTAGAAGATGCCATCTGGTGGCCATTAAATAACATTTAAATTGCTTCGAGACACATATTATGATTCAATGGTCATTACATTACAACGAGAGGATTAAAGTAAAACAAAACTAAAACAGATTTCGAGATTTTCCTCCTAGACCCGAAGAAAACCTTCGCAATTCATTTATTACAAAAGAAAACATTAAGAGACCACGGCAGACCGGATACCAGCAACAATACGCTCATCTATTGCAATTTGCGTCGAACATGGAAAGGAGATGTGAGTCAGGTCAAATTGTTTTTATATTCTTTTTACGCTAATTGGTTACAATCAATGGTATTGCAAAAAATATTTTCAAAATGTACTGGCAGGATTTTTAGAAATTTATAAAAGATTAACCCATATACATAATTAAAGCATATTTTAGGGAGGCGGCTTACCCGTCACGGCAGAAATTTTAACACTAAATGAACGAACAAATATTCCAATGTTAAGTGTACCGTCCAAAAGTTTGCCAAAAAATACGGGAAGTTTACCAGAAAGTCAGTTAGTAGGTGTGTGTGGGGGTATATACCTACACATACATACATATCTAGCCATAAAGCAGATACGGGCAAAACTATGAAACGTCTAGGATATAAACAAAAGAAAATACACAGGTATGTAGGTAGTAACGAATTTGAAGTAAGTTTAATGCGACAACTAAAGTTTTCGTTTTTTTTTTTCTGAACAAAAAAAAAAACAAGTAAAATTTGTTTCTAAAACAAATTCGTGCATTAAAGTGAATCAGTGGACAAATGATGGAGAATGATAACGGGAAAAAGTTGTCTAGTTATTGGTAGAATTTTAAAGATTCGAGAATAGTTTTAAACTATTTCAGAGGTTAGACAACTAGTTTCGGGTTTGGAAAATGTCATTGGCATTTTTATAGAAATAAAATTAAAGTATACGTAAAAGGGGTTATCATTGATAGAGAAACAATAGCATACTTTCCGGGAATTTAAAAAAAGTCGGAGGGAATGACGGGTAAAAATTGGAAAAACTGTAGTAATGAATGAAATACAGAAACTTCTACTAATGTTACAGTGTAGCTGATTTGTAAGACAATGAATCAAATATAGAAACTATTCATCTTCGGGGATTGGGTCAGACCGTCCTTTTTTTAAAGAACACGTGACCAACAATTAAAAAATTTAAATTCCAAAAAACTGTAGCCAATTGAAAGCACATTTGTCGGAAACTAACATTTAGTTTGAACAAGCCCTTATTAATTTAATAAAGCCCAGTAGGGGGGCGATTTCGGTTGCGTTATTTTTTGTTTTATCGGTTTTTTTTTTCTTTTGTTAACTTCAAAAAGTATTTTTATGACAACTTTCCGAAACCAACAACAATATACAACTTGCGGAAAGTCGCGTTTTCAACAAACCAAACAAAACAATGGCAAATTTCAAAGAGGAAAATTTCTCAGTTTAACATGACTTCTCAAAACAACAAAACTGGGGAAATTGAATTTTTGTTGTAGTTATTTTTGGTTTGTTTTACTTTTTCTTCTTCTACCAATCTTCGCACAAACTCTTCTTGTCAAAATATGGCTGATGAAGATAATGTTGATGCAGTTGGTGGCACGCACACACACACACACAATTGTAGTTTCAAAAATGACAAGGGGGCAACGACAACATCCCTGCCGTAAGGAGAGCAGCAAAGCAATTCAATATTCTAGAGTATATAAACTTTGTAACAGAAACTTAACCTTTATTTATAGACAAGAGCGGCAGCACACAGACTTGTACAAATATGTCTGTATGTATAAACAATATAAGTATATGTGTATGTGCGTATGTCTGTATTTTTTTTTGAAGAAATTCAAAATAAAAAATAAATGGCGAAAGAACGACGGAACTTTACAAGACCTCACTCATGTTTGTTTTTCGTTTTATATTTTCGTGTTGTTGGTTGTTTCTTTTTTTGTTTCGTTACTGTGCACAGTGGGGGAGATTTGGCAAAAAAAAAATTAAACATGAAATCACAATTTAATTGTAATAATGACACTATTTCACTGGGTTAAGACAATTTTGTATGCATCAATCAACAAATTCTTAACTATTTCAATCGGATGTACACAAAACGTACATCCGAAACAATGACAAAGTTCAGTGAGCGTTACGCTGTATAATAGAACATATGTTCAAATATTGAAGGTATGGAAAACTCCTAATTTTGACACACCCTTGGAGGTGTACGCCATCTTATTAAGATCCAAATGTTAAATTTGGAGTGAAATCAGCAACCTGAGGTGGCCCACATATTTAACAATGAGGAGGAACTCCTATAATTTGTCCATCTTTTTGTTGTCATTAATATTGCATACTTTTAGGAGTATGTGAAAATTGTCTAAGAGAGAATTGTCTAAATATGAGGGAGGGAGGAAATATTGTTCGGAAGATTTCGATATTTTTTAAAAAATTGGTATTGCATACTTTCAGGAAATACTTACTAAAATTTCCGATTTCTTTTCTCTAAATCCCCCACAGTGCTTTAAAGCGGAAATATTTGTGCACTCAATTGTAAAGTAATGTAACAAAGCTGAAAATAAAGGGGAACGATGCCCGACTTCTTACAGCTCCTTCTACCAAATGCAACGACAGCACAACTATATACATATATATATAGTATTTTTTGTTTTTTGTTGGCAAAGCAAAACGAAAAAACTAGATTGAAGCCTTAAGATATGCTTGAAAATATTAGTTGCCTTTAAAAGTTAAATTTCTGCATTATGAAATTTGGGAAACAGTCAGTTGGAAGACGCATTAGATCGGCTGATGACTCTAAAAGTCACCAATTATTTTATAAAAAATTCCTACAAAAAAAAAATTCTATTAATTTATTTCTTTACTTACAATAAATAAACTATATTTACATAGAAGGCCTTTGACAAGAATTTGATTATAGTTTTGCTACCAAAATCAATTAAAAAACACATTTTTTTTTCGTAATTTACTTTTCACTAGTCATATATATATCTTATATTCTTCGATTTACATTTCATTTGCTATGCCTTACGGTAGAGTGTAGGTTATGTTAAGTAATATTGTTTGTTTGCCTTGACGAAATTTATCTAAATACGCTTTCTAGTATTCTAAACTCCCAAGGGTTTACAGCAAAATCTCCTTACTCACCCTCGCCTTCAATTGTTTGATTGCTTCTCAAAATCTGGCATACGAGGAATTTCTATTAAGTGAGATTTATTGCTCCCATTTAAAGAAAAGCCCAGATATGAGTTTGCTTTTTTTTAATATTAATCTTCCTCTTACGTATGAACATCCCTCTTTCTTTTTGGCTATCTTCCTGGTAGGCACGCTCTTTAAGTATTTCTTTAAGGTTTTCCTTTAAATACATTTAATATTTAAGGTTAATTGGAATTGTTTTACAAAGAGATTGAAGTCTTTACAAGATATTTGTGATATTTTCATTCTTTGAAATAATGCTGGAGAAAGTATGAACTGCCAAATGTACAGCACACTTTGATTATGAGTGTATTTGCCCCATAATCTCTCTGTAGTAAGGGGACTTTTAGTTTATCTTGCCGACCAAAGTAAATTTCTGCTACTGTCCAAAGCAATAGGGAGCAACAGTT
The DNA here is from genome assembly GCA_958296145.1 of Hydrotaea cyrtoneurina. Taxonomy (NCBI): domain Eukaryota; kingdom Metazoa; phylum Arthropoda; class Insecta; order Diptera; family Muscidae; genus Hydrotaea; species Hydrotaea cyrtoneurina. Next base: position 86,434,401 of record OY282514.1, read on the forward strand.
TTTAATTAGTTTGATGTTTGTCGAATTTTTCTTCTTCTGTGGGAGGTAACTTCCCCCCCCCCCATATCCTTTGGATATGCTTTAATAAGTAATGGAATTTCTTTAGCGTTCCATTAATATTTAAATCCTTCTTCTTGTGAACTGAAATAATGTCTTCCAATCCCTTTCTATGTTAACTTGTTCCTCATTGACTTTATCTTCCCCCAGTGGGGCAGTTACCTTAAATGAGTTACTTTGATTTCATTACAAACGAAAAAAAAATGTACAACACAATTTAATTATCCATATTTTCTGGAGCATTCGAAGCATAAAAGTCAGTGAACTAAAAGCTTAAACCTTAAAATTCCATTAAACTATAAAAAATGTACTCCCTTAAGGTAATGGTGGTGACTGTGGTCCCATGTAGACGGCGAAAACGTACGATGTACGAGGGCAGTGTGATGATGCCAGGCAAATGATAACGTATTAAACTCGATATAATTTGTATATGCGTTAGTATTTCCCCTAACATTCCGCGGAGGAACAGACTTTATAGGAGATCCGAAAAATATTCAACGGGAAACTGTTGTATGGTCAATCAATTATCAACAGGGTAAAAGTGTAGAAAAATAGTTGGTTTATAAGACATCAGGAAAGTAAACAACATAAAATGTTTGTATGATTTGTTTTGCCTACCTTTAGGGGCTTGCAAATATTAGTTGCCTTTAAAAGTTAAATTTCTGCATTATGAAATTGGGAAACAGTCAGTTTGAAGACGCATTAGTGCGCCTGTAGACGATAGAATTCGCTAATTATTTTTATAGAAAACTACTAAAATATTTTTTTTTAATTCTTTAATTACAATTAAAATTATAATAAACTAAATTTACATAGAAGATCGTTCAAATGGATGGTCTTTGACAGGAATTTAAATATGAATTAAAAACTAACATTCCTTCTATTATTTTGTATATTGTTGTCCCTTTGGATTGTGTGGACACAAGAGATATTAGAGATATTCTTTACATTCTGAGATATTAGAGAAATCATAATTGTTTTCCGCATTTATTTAACCGCCTTCGTGCAGTAGGCAACAGCTACAATGTATGTTAGATGTATTTTTTTGTTTCACTTCAGTTCATACCTACTAAGGTAACAGCCTTAAGGAATGCTATAAAAACAGCTCAAAAAAGTTAAGGTAATGGCTGTGATGTTGGTGTGGTGAGTGTGTAAACGGCAAGAGGTTGTCTGGCTGACTTTTGGCTAAAAACACAATGACCATTTTAGAGAACTTTTAAGGTGAGTAGACCCGACCAAAAGAGGCGACAACATTGTTTCTCGGATTCGCTTACCCCATGGGTGTTATGGGTATTATTAAAACTATTGTTAGACAGACATATGTAAATGTTTGGCATATCTTAAGGCGTTATTTTGTCAAGAGCTATGATTTTGTAAGTGAAAGCGGACGGTGTGACCATATGAACACTAAATGTCGTAAACAAATTATTGTCAACAAATAGTATATCTATACACAAGGTATAGAAAGATTAATTTTACATGATTACACAGTTGGCCGACTTCGGAATTGTATAGATGCGCCACCTATATGTGAAGTTGATCGGTTTTATTTAAGCCATATGTTAAATACGCGGTTGTTAAATGAATACGCAGTTGCGCCATCTATATGTGACATTTATGCAAGCCATATTCACCATGTCAATGAAAACCCAGTTAGCTGCAGTTACGCCATCTGTATGTAATATTTATCGTATTTATAAAAGCCCGGATTGAATATGGTGACTAATTCGTTCTAATCTGGTGTGGTAGAAAGTGAATACGATTAACACACAACAACCACAGGTTCGTATCCTAGTAAAACCATCGCAACATTTTTCAGCATACGTTTCCACCTCATAAACGCAGACGACTTTACGATGAGGAAAGTAATCTCTCTCTCTCTCTAACTACCCTGGAAAACAATTCGGAGCTGACTTGAAACAGGGGAAGTACCCCGACTGATCCTTAATGAAATGTTAAGGAAAATACGCAAGCAAATAAGAAAATATTGGTCTAAAATCAAAAGGAGTAAAGACGAAAACTTAAAATTTTAGTTGTTCATCATAAATTTCCTGAAGCTGATTTTTATATTAATTGTGATTTCTTGAAATTGTTTCTTTGTTGTAATGGTTAGAAGCTTAGACCTATTTGTCACAATCGAGATGGTCAAGTTTTACAATCTTTACAACTACACCCTGTGTTGACACAAGCTGGCCACAAGGTTACTATTCTGAAAGTCTATCCGCACTTCAAACTCGACATATGTATATTTTGTTGTAATCGTTTCAGAAGTTAAGGTAATCTAGGTCTGTCAGTATTATTTTTCACATACGAAACACTGTGCGACGATGGTCTAACTGTGTCTGGTTTATAGATAAAACGCTACCAAATTATTAATGAAGATACGTATGTCAAAGGTTGCTTTAGTTTATGTAAGGCAAATATCCCTTCACCCCAACCCAATTACCGTCATTTCCTATCCCAACTGACCTACAACAGAACATAATATAATAACTGTAGTTACAAGACCTTGCCCAATGTTAGTCAAATCTAATCTGAATCATATACAACCAAAACAATTAGCGCTAAGAAATGGTAGTAAATAATTTCAACACAAGTTCCCCATTAAAAATAGTGCCAATAAAATATATTGCCTACATTAAGGCGCCTGTTTGATTTACTAAACATTGCCTACTTTCATGCGTCACGACAATTTAGACTAAGTGTGTGAAATTGTTGGATATCGTAAAACAATCCTTAAAAATCGAACAACAAAATCAATATGAAACAACCTCACAGAGAAATAAAATAACAATTTTCCAAAGATTGAGCAGTAGGTTTTTTTCTTTTCCTGATTCTCGATAATTTAATTGTATATATTGAGAAGGTCAGCATTGGAATTTTCCACTTTTCCTAGCATACTTCAAGGCAATGGTACAGCAAACCAGTAGAAAAGGTGAAAAGCTATTGGCATGGACAATTTGTTACAAATCAATAAAATATTAATGGGAGAAAATGTTTGTTCTATAAATAAAACATCCAACAAAATGATTTCTAAACAATATCAGCAAATTCCCTGAACTACTGATACTTGACGGCAAACCCAAACTGAAAGTGAAGAAGAGTTGTAGACTGCGTAAAAGTACATGTACACACATCTATGAGTACATATGTTTTGAAGCCTTTAAATATTAAAATGGAATATTTTTGAGAGGTCTACTGTAGAGTAAGTACATAATATAAAATACATACATTGCTATGTACTCCAGCACATAAACCACATTGAACATATGAAGCTAATAAAATATTTATAACCATATTACTGCCAAAGACGCAAACAACAAACAGAAATAGAAACCTAAAGCTAAGAAAGTCTTCGCCTATAGACTTGAAGATTGAAGAGAGCAAAAATCGGAATGTGTAAACACAAACACAAGTAAGCTTCACGCACACATAGACAATCCTACACACACACGCACACACTACTTCGTATAACCCACACTCTCATAATCCAATCGTATACGTATAGAAAATTCGTAGTGGTTTTACTTTATTGAAAGTTAACACGAACAAACTTTTACAGGTTAATGAAAATTAAACATAAAGATTGAGTTGAAGAAGACAAAAGGATATGGGGCCGGTGATTTGAAGGCACCTGCAAGTATGCTGTGTATTCGAAGACGACAATGATGGATGGATGGTGGGGCAGGTGATACGGGTGGTGCCAGATGATGATGCTAATGACTGAAGGCCTTTACAGATTTTTCATTCAATTATTTATGATTTAACTAAGCATGACTCTGTTGTTGTTGTTGTTGTCATTGAGTCTATAAACCAAAGCATACAGTAATTTTCAGTATAATTAATAATTAATTAAAACGGCAAGGGCGTACAAAAGATGGGGGGGGGGGGGAGGGAGAAGGCAGTCGGTGGAAGAGACGAATTTAAGATTTTCAGAAATGCAATGCAATGATTTAAAATGAGAATCCTTATATTGTAATTCGAAACAGAGTAATTTAATAATTAGGTTTACACGTTGGGCGCCATAATTTGCTAGAGTGGAGATTGTGGAAATTCATCGAACTACAATTGAAATGAAAGTTAAAATTGATACAAAAAATTAAAAAAAAAAAAAAAACAATTCACACTTTTCTGCCCTGCAAAAGTTCAAGACTATAGAATTTCAATTTAAATGAGGATTTATTTAAAGGATCCGCCATCTAACGTTTTTTTTTTCAACCAGTGCTTATTTTCGTTATCGGGCCATGTTGAACGAATTTTTGTTTACAAAAATTGATGAGGAGGATATTGGCAACATTTGGTTTCAACAGGACGGCGCTACGTGCCACACAGCCGAAGCTACACTCGATGTTTTGCGCCCTGTTTTTCAAGATTGCATTATCAGCCGCAGAGCTGATGTCGTTAGGCTACTGCATGGCCAGCCGATGGAGCCATTTGAATTAAACTATTTCCCATTATTAATACTTTCAAATAAAAAAAGAAATTGGAGAACATTTTTATGGAAATTTCAAAAAAAAAAAAAAAAAAAAGTATTTGGCGGACCCTGTATTTATTGCTTTATTTATTACAATTCCAAATTATAATAAATTACTTAATAAAACACTAGCGACTAAGGCTATCGGCTTTGTTGGCCGTGGTTTTGTAGATAGTGGGTGCGCCTATCACACAGCAAACCCAGATTCGTATTCTGGTAAATTATTAGCAGCCTTTATGACCACATAAATGCCAACGACTTTTCGAATAAGAGAGTAATCTCCAAGCCATATAAAACTTCCCTATGAAAAACATTAGCCGTTCGGAGGCAAACTCCAAATGGTCATTAAGATTCCCTAATCTTTACCTTTATACCAACTGATAGTTATGAGAGAATCTGAAAGCTGTAGGAAAAGTTCAACTGTCTTTGGCAATGGCATATTTGACCCTGTGCATAGTTTGAGTATTTGAAAAATCGAAATGAGAATTGGTTACACGTTGGGCGTCAGTTGGAAATTTAAGTTAGTCTCATTGTTTAAGAACATATAGCCAGTAATTGTTTTGCCAAGGTTGTTACTCAATTAGGTAACTCGTTCGGCGCCACTGGGAGACTCGTGATAATTATAAGACCTATAGTAATCATGAGTTTTAATCTAAAATCCATTACCTCTCCCCATAATTGTAAAAAATTCTAAAAGATTTTGTTATTTTCTTCGCCATTATACGGTGATTCGAATAAATTTGGAAACAAAAAATGAAAACAGCAGACGAAAATCAATCAAAATGATGAGAGAGAAAAACCCTTATCATGTTTTATGGAAATTGATTTCGCCCCCTCAAGGTATGCTTACATTTTTAAGGAAAATACATTGACTTCAAGCTTTTACTTTATGGGGCTAAATGTTTATATTTAAACGTTTTTCCATAAAATAAAAAGGTTCTGTCGTAGTTTGGACTACAAGCGGTGACCTTTTGCCAAAAATAAAGACACTGCAAATACTTTGAATATGTTAAATAGTTGATTGAATTTGCAGCCTAATCATGCAGACAATGAACAAAAAACATGAACGTACCCCCAACAAGAGATTTTCATTAAATTAAAGGCAAATTAAAGTATAAAAGGAAATTTCAAAATTAAAAGAAATTCATTTTCATTTATGAAACTTGGTAAAACAAAAAAACTACTTAACCACAAGAATGAATAGTACATGTGGTTAAACCCCAAAAGTATACTTTCAATTCCAAGCTCCACCTATGCCTAGTAACGCTTATTAAAACAATGTCATGACATATTTTAGTACCACATTTGAATAGCCAACACCTTAAATCAACTCCAACATATTTCAATAAAAAACACTGCCTTAAAATAGTCTACAACAACTCGTTGCTAACAAAAGCTAATTTTTCTTAATTATAATTATTTCAAGAAAATTTAAAGTTTTGTTTTTCCCCAACCAACAACGAACTTCCTTTGAACGGATGAGTGAGACTCATCATTATCAAGTTCTTTTGGAGCTGGCAACATAAACATTTTTCATCATGTGTTGCTGCAGACCGTAAGTACAATGAGCGGATATCTTTCTATCTATTTGTAATCTATGGCCGTTGGTTGTTGGCTGGCTGTTGGCAATATCCGAAGCTTAAAGTTTTATTTACGAGCTGTGTCGACAAATTTTATAGTTACTCATTAAATATAATTTCATCACTACTACCACACAATGGTTATTTCCGTTTCTCCCAAAAAATCCGAAACCCCCCTACCACCAGTCCAACAGATTTAATGTAACAAAATATAAATTTTGTGGAACCGAGATGGTTAGATGTCGAAAGGACGGTCATCGGTTTAATTGCTTTGAAAAGAATATTAAGCAAAAACAAAAAGGGATGAAGAGAACTTAGGGAAAATATTAAATTGAAATTAATTACTTAAACCCTTAAGTAAATTGTTTGAACAATGTTTTTTTTCACAACTGCTGGTATTTTCTTACGGGTGGTTTGGGTTAAAGAAACAACCCAAAAAGGACGAAAATGTAATTAAAATATGATGTACTGTAAATAAAAACTAGAAAATATACAGGGGATGAGAGAGAGAGACGTGAGGCGAGAGAAAGTTGTCAGATGTTGAGGTGCTTTTAAGACAAATACGTATTTTTCTCTCTCAAAATTAAAATTATAGAAAAAAAGGATTTTGTAGGTCAGTGGTTTACACATTATATTATATTAATTCTATGAAATAGGAATAGATTTAAGAAAATTTTAAAGCCTAACAGTAGGCAACGATTTCAAAATTGCTGACCAATATTTTGGCGCTGATGGAGTAATACTAAATGTTGCGAAATAACTATTGGTACGTTCAACCCCCGAAGTAGGCAATATATTTAAGAATATATTAAGTTCCAAAAGTAGGCAATGCATATTTCATAATTGGAATTTAAGGTGTACTTAATTAAAAATATGGCTGTAGTAAATATTTAGAGACAAAGAAATTTATCAGAGATAAAGCGTTCTAGTATGTTGTAACCCACAAATAGGCAATAGTTTTTCGAAAATTGTAATTTAAATTCAAAAAATGCTGATGAAGATTTTCGTGTCGAGGGATAAATGCTGTGAGTTATGTTCCCGAAATGGGCAATATGTTTAGGAATATTAAAAGGCCTAAAAGTAGGCAGTGCTTATTAACAAAAGCTGTACTCAATCAATGAAATCAATGATGGATATTGCTGGGAAGCTGGGGTAAAAGTAAACTATGACGCTATATAAGAGTAATTTACAATTTACTTTCTTGAAATAGGCCATGGATGGATACTAATGCGGGGATGGATTAAAATTATGTGTGGACAGCTACCTTTGAGTAAGTTGTATCCTAAAAATAGGCAATATATTTAAAAGTATTTTAAGGTCTTAAAGTCTTAAAATACAAATTGGAAATAATTTTGATATTAGCTCGGAAGATGGATTAAATGAAAGTATATGAAAGTATTAAGAAAAGTGTGTGCAAATACAAAATCAATTTTGACACATATTTCTTATGAAAGTTTTATAAAGCTATTATAAATTTGGTATGAATAAGGCAGTAAATATTTGCGGGCTCGTGAAGAAATTTATAATCATCTGTATAATTTTAGGCTTTAAGTCGTTACTTGTGTGAGCTTATAAATAATGTCCAACAATAAGTAACTAAAGTGTAACTCAAAACATTCAAAAACAGATATATAAATTATTGCATATTTAAAGTCGTCTAATTCAAAGAGAAACCTCTATAGCCTATGGCATACTTTAAGGAGCTCAATTCAAATACAATGTCCTACAGACTAAGGCATACTTTAAGAAACTAGAAGAACGTTCAAAATTACGTATTACTTCCTCTCTCTCTCTCTTCACACTAACCCAACAATAGGAACAACAAAAAAAAAAAGAGAAACCGAAATGTTATGACTAAACACTTTTCTTCTAAATTACGTTATAATTGTGGTAGCCCTTTCACAGGACTTGAGTGAGTGAAAAATAAAACACGCAAAAAAAAAATGCCACTAATTGAATGTCATTGAATAAAAGTCAACACAAAAATAGAATGAAATAACACAAGTCAAGCAACAACAACAAAAACAAAACCCATAAAACACTGAGTGTGTGTATATATGTACAAGCATTTCTACAGACATCAACATCCAGACCAGGCGACTGCCAAGCGAGTGGGAGAGAGGGAGGTTGAGGAAGGTCCCAAGATGTTGAAGAAAGCCAAGATACAAAGGACTATGAAATTGTAGATGTTCACTCATTCTCAATTACCAAAGTGTAATGCAGTTAGTTAACTTGGACGAGTAAAGTGTGGCGTCGTAGCATGCCTTTGAAGAAACGACACAGACGATGTTGACGATACGACAACATACCAAAAGGACCTTTAGTTAAATAAAAAAAAAAAAAAACGACCAACACTGTGCAGTACTGGAGGAATGAGGGAAAAATCGGTTTACTAAATAACACAACTGGTTAAGGAGAATCACCCATTTTCATGAAGGTCCTTTCAACCATCCTTAAGGTTTAAGACGGTTTTTCTTTTCTTTCAAGAATTATGAACAGAGTAAGGAGTTGATTTTGAAATTGTTACCATAATGTAAATGCAACCGAATGTCTCTCCCGTTCTCGGTAACAGTATTTTTATGGTACCAGTTGAAACACACACACACACACAAATCATCATCACTGAGAATTATGGCAAATGAATGCTAACTATTTTTAGTACAAAAAGGATAACAGAGCACAAAGAAGACGAACAAGAAATAAATTCTTTTTGTTGAGCTGCATACAGGATCTCGATATGAAAGGGCGTTTTATTGCTTTGAAAAGAAATGAAACGTATAGCCGGAAATAAAACGGACATCCATACATACAGACACCACCAAATCCAAATGAACCAACACATGCAAGCGTGTGGAAGAAAAATAGTCGTTAAACATGAGAGCGAGAGGAATAAGAGCAATGTCATCCATGAAGACATTGTCAACATTTTGCAAATATCAAATGCTATCAACAACGTGGTGGTATAGAAAGGTGGTCAAAGTATAAATGAGACTTTTATTGCATATTTTTAGGCTTTCAAAAAAACTCGAAGGAGGACAGATGAGAAAAGAGAAATAAGGGGAAGATTTCCTATGAAAATAGTAAAAATATTTCCCATACAAAAATATATGAAATATTTCCCATACAAAAATATATGAAATATTTCCTAGACAAAAATTTATGAAATATTTTCTTAACAAAAAATATAAAAATATATGAAATATTTCCTATAAAAAAATATATGATATATTTCCTTAAAAAAATATATGAAATACAATACCATACAAAAATATATGAAATATTTCCCATACAAAAATAAATGAAATATTTCCTATACAAAAATATATGAAATATTTCCTATACAAAAATATATGAAATATTTCCTATAAAAAAATATATGAAATATTTCCTATAAAAAAATATATGATATATTTCCTTAAAAAAATATATGAAATACAATACCATACAAAAATATATGAAATATTTCCCATACAAAAATAAATGAAATATTTCCTATACAAAAATATATGAAATATTTCCTATACAAAAATATATGAAATATTTCCCATACAAAACTATATGAAATATTTCCTATACAAAAATAAACAAAATATTTCCTACACAAAAATATATGAAATATTTAAAAAAAAATATATGAAATATTTAAAAAAAAATATATGAAATATTTCCTAGACAAAAATATATGAAATATTTCCTAGACAAAAATATATGAAATATTTCCTATACAAAAATATACGAAATATTTCCTATACAAAAATATATGAAATATTTCCCATACAAAAATATATGAAATATTTCCTATACAAAAATATATGAAATATTTCCCATACAAAAATATATGAAATATTTCCTATACAAAAATATATGAAATATTTCCCATACAAAAATATATGAAATATTTCCTACACAAAAATATATGAAATATTTCCCATACAAAAATATATGAAATATTTCCTATACAAAAATATATGAAATATTTCCCATACAAAAATATATGAAATATTTCCTATACAAAAATAAACAAAATATTTCCTACACAAAAATATATGAAATATTTAAAAAAAAATATATGAAATATTTAAAAAAAAATATATGAAATATTTCCTAGACAAAAATATATGAAATATTTCCTAGACAAAAATATATGAAACAGTTCCTATACAAAAATATATGAAATAGTTCCTTAAAAAAACATATAAAATATTTCCCATACAAAAATATATGAAATATTTAAAAAAAATATATGAAATATTTCCTAGACAAAAATATATGAAAAATTTCCTATATTCTTTTATTTACGCGAAGTCATTATATTCTACAACAACAAAAAATTCCTTTTTGAAACCAGCTTAAATACTTAAAATCCTACGATTAGTTTACCACACTTATTATACGGACGGCCATCTCAGACAACCACAAGGAAACTGTAAACGGAATAGACTATATAGACGACCAAGTGCGGCAAGTACAAACACACACAACATCAACTGCACAAGGAATGGTGAGTGAGCGTGTGGCTGCGGGGAGACGGAGAAGCGGCGAGGGGAAATGACGTAAAACCATTCATGTCTTATGCCATTGAATACGACAACAAGGCGACAAGTTGCATATAATCAAGATTTATAACATATACGCACGCATGCACATATAACACCACCATGCGAAGACATGCACGTGCACACTACCAGAAAACACACTCACGTTCATGTCCTTACACTCTGGCGGGACACACCAGCAACACATTGGAAACTCATCCTGCCGACACACACACACATACAGAGAACACATAGTCCTCTGTACTTGCACTTAAATGCAACAAGAGCGGCCACCAGAGCAGTGGCAAGCAGCCATGAATACTTGTGTATGCAATGCACACAATATGCTGCTGCTTTGCTTTTATTTTTTCTTTAGCTGTCTCTTCTTATGTATTGTATTCCTTCTTGGTTTCTTTCTTTAGTTGGTGTTTCTGTTGTCGTTGGTGTGTGTACGAACGTTACCAGAATTTCTTTACGGTCTTTATGTCTACCCAATGCATGTTTGTTTATCTGTTTGTTTGTGAGTGTGTATGTGTATTTTGGTCCTAGAGTAAGTGTGTAAGTGTCACAGATACACACACATACATCCTTTTAAACACACTAGAACTGGTAATTTTAAAAATGTGTCTGCATGACCAGTCGGAATGTTTGCACAGTGGCCCACAAAACAAAAACCCCATTCCTTAATACAATAATCGTATGATTACTGAATTATTCTATTATTAAACTAGTAAGTTGTTATGCGCCTATGGCGCCCGTTGAAATATGGAAAACAATTACGTTGAAAAAAAAAAAATTTGTAGAAAAAAAAATTTTTTGATGAAAAAAAAAATTTTGTTGAAAAAAAATTTGTTCTTACAAAAAAAAAAAAATTTTGTTGAAAAAAAATTGTTGTTGAAAAAAAAATTTTTGTAAAAAAAAAAAATATTATTTTTTTTTATTATTATTATTTATAGAAAATTATAGAATGCCTATTTAAATTCCTACGTACTGCGTGACAGAGTCAGTGAATCAGTGAATCAGTGTCGAGGGTAAATATATGTATACTAGTAAGTTGTAATGCGCCTATGGCGCCCGTTGAAATATGGAGAAAAAAATTGTGTTGAAAAAAAAAATTTTGTTGAAAAAAAAATGTTTTCTTGAAAAAATAAATTTTTCGTTGAAAAAAAAATTTTTGTAAAAAAAAAATTTTTGTTGAAAAAAAAAATTTGTAAAAAAAAAAATTTTTGTAAAAAAAAAAATTGCAAAAAAAAAATTTTGGAAAAAAAAATTTTTGGTAAAAAAAATTTTGGGGAAAACACAATTTTGGGGAAAACACAATTTCGGTAAAAAAAAAATATTATTTTTTTTATTATTATTATTTATAGAAAATTATAGAATGCCTATTTAAATTCCTACGTACTGCGTGACAGAGTCAGTGAATCAGTGTATCAGTGAATCAGTGTCGAGGGTTATTAATATATATTAAGATTAAGATATTAAGATTATTATTATATTAAATAAAAATAATTACATTAAATAAGGAAATGGTCTCAAAGTCAAGAATGTTCAGTTCGCCCTGCCATTTAAGCATGACTAGACTTACAAACGAACGACACATGGAAATCAATGATTTCAGAATTCCTGTCTTTGAAAAATGAGTTGGGCAAGTTACGTAGTAACAGACCGTTCAATTTCAATCGTCCTTGAAGAAAGTCTCGTAAAGGCAGTAATTGAAATATTCCCAGTTTTCCCCAATTTGACACCACTGTATCTCGGCTACTGCTACGACAGAGTTGCGGTGTCCATCTGTATGTCTGCGGGTGAGTGTGCGAAGTGCTGAAGATGTTTCGCAGTGATTGAGGTTAAAAATTTTAAAGATGACTTTGTGACCAAAACATTTTATTTGTCATTTTCATACGACGTTAAGAGTACATTTTACCCATTTTTCTCTGAACAACAATCTGTGTGAGAGTGTCTTTTGCCCGTGTGTGTTTGAGAGATTTCTTATAGAAAGTATATGTGCGTGTATCCTCCGTTTTTGTGTGTGTGGTGAATTGCAATGTGTCAGATTTTATCCCAAGTACCATGGATGGACGGACGGACGGATGAACGGACGGACATAATGGTTTTGTATGCATGTTTCGCACAGACGACGACTGACAAGTTGGAAAATTTTAGAAAAATTTACAAATATTTGGGTTAGATTTTGGTCATGCTTTCCTGGATGGTTGACTGGTGTTGATGATGTTCATATAATATGATGATGATGATGATGATGAAGAGGATGATTTCTGAATGTATTCCAATGTAGCTAAAGTTGTCTCAAATCTCCAGTTGAAATCCACAAAAATAAACATACTCAAGCCACAAAAGTTCTCTAGGGGGGATATGTCCTTCGCATAGGTTATTACCAGTACGTGTCTGTGTGTGTGTGAGGGTCTGTTTTTATTAAGATTTAGTGTAAATGTATGAATGCGAAATAGTTTACGGCTCATTTCATGTTCGGTTTTTAGGTTTGTTTAATGTGCCATCTTCACCGACAATATATTGAATTGTTTTTTCTTTTGTAAGGGCTTAAGAAGGATGTCAATGATGTCGTCTCGCCTGCTTGCCTACCTCCAGGTGTTGGAATATTTGCATTACTTATCCTTGAACGTGTTTTGCTATGATTTCGAGTATGTGTGACTGTTAGGGCTTTAATTTCATTGTCTCTATTTTGAGGATTCATTTTGTAATGCCGGAAATGTTGCCTATTTGTAGGCGATGGTTTAACCCTAAAGGAAATCTTGTCACTTGTAAACACTGCAGGAATTTGTAAATACCTAGTTATTGTGTTCCAGCATCGTAAGGTGTTGTAGTTTGATTGGTGTGGGCATACTTTGAGGATTAGACTTAAGCCAAAAACATTGCCTGTGTTAGGGAGTAAGCAGCCTGCGTTCATATTTTAAATTATGAATTTACGTACATAAAGGATATACCTCAAAACCAAAATGTTGTGGAGGGAGTGTATACTCACAAGGGAAACTCTGTCACTCCGTTCGAAGGTAGATGTGTTCGGAATTTATATATTTTTTTAAATATTCCGTATGCCAAATCCTGAGGAATGGAATAATAACAAAAAGCTTTGCATATGTTAGGGATAAACAACAACATAAAAAGCCCAGCAAACCCCACAAGATAGGCCACAATTTTGTCCTTCCTTTTTAAGTCTTTTCCCCACTCACTTCATTCGAGTTATTTGTATTTAAGGACATGCTTACAAAGTGGTTAAATAAATAATGGTGATAAATGCCCAACAATTTACTTGGCACGACTTTGGCTAATACTCATTTCGAAATTGCCCATTTCTAGGCATGACTAATTGTTGTTAGATATAAATATATCTTTTGTATATACAGCAAAGAACTTCATTTCATATATTTAATTGTTCTTATACACTAATTAAAATGACTTTAGCGAATTATGAATGAAGTGCGGTTACGACTACTAACTATTCCACACGAAATGTAAGAGAAAAACATAAATTGTTGCCAACATTTTCAAGGGTGGGGAAGGGAATACATCAACTGCCAAATGGTAGACTTTTTGGGAGAGGAATTTTTTTCTGTAACTGTAAGAAGGATATTCGTAAATTAAATAGTTAAATTGCAAACGATGATAAGTGCTTGCCTACTTTCTGGGGCAGCTGGCTAAATGAAGTAACTGACAAAAGGAAGTTGGTCAAATTTAATTTGAAGTGAGGAAACTTTTGTAAATGTATGGAGGATATTAATAAATAACACGATATTAACAAAATAAGCCTACTTTTAAAACATATTTTCCATATGAACTAAATGAATTTAATTGGTGGAATTTAATTTTAAACATTTTGGTAAAGATATGCAAATCAGAACAACTCCTGTGAAACATGGGAGATTCCAAATTCCCAAATAAAGAGTCGGAGCTCGAATCATGTCGATCGGCAAGGGAGACATCGCCATTATATCGCCTGAAAATCAAACTTAGGTGTCTTCTAGGGCTGTAAAACGTGGACCCTAGGATATTGTATATGATCTTTATTTATAAGATTCATAAATTCTATCGCCCGGATATGATAGTCCTCTTCTGTACAAATTTTTAAAATATTGGCGCCCAACGTGTATACCTAAGGCATACATAACATTATTTCGGATATAGACCCAATGAGTTTTCTTAATTTCCAAAATTATATGAATACAAGCATAATACTGTTAATTGAATACAAAAAAATAATTGCCTACATTTAGGAGAAATACGTTTCTAGAACATTGCCTACTTTTAGGCATTATTGTACAATCTAATTTATAGCATCGCCAGATATGTCAGTTTTCTTTTCAAAAAACATACTGGCATATTTATTTTTAATATTGCATAATTCTTGTGCTATTACGATATATTAAAAATAAATAAAATGAATTTAAGTGAAATACGGCCAAATTTTAGGCTTTATTACCAACAAAATTGCCAGAAAAAGCTCTAGAATTATGCGATATTAAATTTTAATCCAATATTTAAAACCTTAATGACCACTTTTCGGCTTTGGTTTGCAAAAGCTTTATCTATAGCCTTGAGAAATTAGAAAGAAAAAAAACAAACGGAAATTAAATTTTAATCTTATATTTCACATCACAAGAATATCAAATCTAGCAGCAGTTGTAGCAAATACTTTTGTTTCTATTTCACAGCACCTTGTCAAGTTATTGTGAAAATAATTTTTGCAATGGCTGCCGGAGCAGAAGAAAACACCAGCGCTCGCTCCTCAAGACAAATATCGTACAAACGCCAAGAAATGCGTGACCTATCACAAAATATAAAAATTGTACGTATAGCACAGTAAAGTTTTCCAACCAACTGGGCTTGCTCCCCTGCCATTCCGCACAGACAGCCTTCATTGGTCGAATGCCTCGTTACTGTTCAATGTGGGTTGTTGGTCTGTTTGTTTGTGTTTCCAGTGCCACCAACCCGGCCACTAGTGGCTGGACGAATGGGGGGTGGTGGTTGATTGTAGAAAAAAAACCTTGATTGTTTTCCGAGAAGGAACACAGAAAACAAATTCAAGAATTGTAAGGAAAAGACCTTGATTTATTACCTTAAAGTGTAAATAAATGGAAAATAAACTCCGCAACATTTTTTCTCGATGATTTTTTTTTTTTGTTTCGTTTCGTTCGCCGTGAGCACACAGTTAAAAAATGCACGGTCACGCTTTCAAATGTTGGCATGAAAGGAAGACAACCAGGAGGAGGGGGGAAATAAATACGATAAGTGAAACATTTGCCACATCCAAATACAGAAGGAATTAATAACAATTTCCGTAAATAATTTGTATTTTACTCTGCCACTGCTGTTCTGGGCTGAACGCAAAGAATAGAAAATGTGCGTTCTGTGGGATTATGGCGCAAATCCCAAAAGTAGGCAATAGCATTTTTGCTGAAAACAAAAAAAATGGCCAAACCAATTTAAAGATTGTCTCGCTATGATAGATGGAAAAATGTACGTTTGCATCTCATGCTTTTTTTCCTGGTTCTCAACCAATAAAAAGAACCCTATTTAGAAAACTTTAATAACAATATATTTCTACAGTCTTTCGTTGTAACACTCATAGATGCCTGCATGGACGGGAGAGGGTGTACTGGCACGAACGAGTCGAGTCCTTTTATTTCATTCCTGACAATAAATTGCTGTTTTGTTGTTGTTCTTATTAAAAGAGGCATCCTTTAACCAGATGTTTCTGTCTGCAGACACGCCACGTATATGGCAGAGCCAGCCCCAACAGTAAGCGAGTCAGGCAGTATACGGTAGTTCTGTATGCAACAGAACAGGATACTTGTTGTCGATTGGTTGCCATTAAACACTGAACTGATCAAGACCGGTATGATAATTGGGGACGGTTGTGAAATACTATTCTATGTTATCAGCTGTTAAACTATTTTCTTTTCTAAAAGTAATAAACTTTTTGTTTTTTTAAATTTGAAATAATATGAAATATTTTAGGCTTTTACTTACAAAAGTGTTGAAAGTTGTTGGATAACTCACCTGGAAATAGAAAACAATTAAATTTATTAGAAAAAGTTAAAAAAAAAAACAGGTTTATTAGAGAACAAATTGAATTAATCTGAAACGAAAGAGTCATACAGGACGAAGGAATCATGTGAGACCATCGAATTACCAGAAAAGAACGAATCATCTGTCGAGGAAAGAAATATAAATTGAGATTTTGCAAGCCTACGTTTATGGAGAGAAGAATGAATGGTCATGATTTAGAATGTCTTTCTTTCCATAGACGAAAGACAAATCTTCGAAGCAGAGATGTAAACCACATCAGGAAGCACACTTACATTCTAGGAAATCTTTCTAAACTTTAAAAAGTAGTCATTCATTTTAACGACTAAACGCTTATGGTGTACACAGTTCTCAGGCATTGTAGAGAAATATTATGCCCACTTTCAAGCACGAACATTAACCCCAATTATCATACATTTGGTTTATGTTGAAATGTATAGATGCAATGTATCTTGGCACACCACCTACAAGTTGCAAGTTAAGTGGAAGCTTTGTTGCTGTTACTCTTAAAAGTCGTCATGACTTAGGGAAAGTTTTTTAAAAAAAAAAAAAACGAAAGAAGTACGTACAAATATAAAAAGAGTATTGTTGAATTTCCCTTCCATCCGAACCAGTCTTTCTGTGGAACGATGTCGTTTTCCGTTTGTTGCCATAAAAACACGTAATAAACATACATTTACATAAACTAAAACTACAAGCAAGGCCAGCATGCGATGCGGGCGTGGATGCAAACAGATTTCCCACAGTGCACACGCACACACACAAGCAGAGGGAAGCCGCCAGCCAGCACACTTCAATAGGACGGGCAGGACGGAAAAGGAAATTTCTGCATTTTTATGCAATTCTCGGCACAAGTATAGATGTATATACAACTACGTCAACTTCCATATTGTGTGTGTACGTAAAAAAAAAAAAAAATTTAATGGAATTTTTGTGTTTCAATTTTTAATTTGAATGTTATACAAAACAATCTCCTCCTGTGCTTTTCCAAGTGTGCCTTTATTGTAGGAGTTTAGAGCAGCACTGAACGATATCCACAACATTCGTTCATATGCATCGAGTGGAATGCAGGCCGACAACAAATCCTAACTGCTTTGGTTAGAAAATATGTATTTTCTTTTCTTTTCTCGGTTCGGTGAGGTGGAGTGGGGCGAGCGACCCCAACAGAAGAGAAAGCAGGAAAAACTTAATTAAAATTTCATGTTATTTTTACCCCAAGATCTCTAAATAGGTCTTTCGTTCTTTGCTTTATGTTTATCGCATGTACCCTCTCAATCCCCACCCCGCCCCTGAAAGCGGTGTGAAAATACAGTACGCAAGCGAAGACAAAGCATTTGTTTAACGTTCACCTAAAAGTATGCAACACAAACTGGTACCTTCTCCTTTTATAGATGTTGTGGTATAGTTCAAATAATCTTTTTTTTTTTTTTGTTTTCGGAAAATAAAAACAAAACAATCTTCTACAACTACAACAGATTGTTTTGCAGCTTTTAAGTTTATTAAAACATATGGTTAAAATCTTTTAGTAGTTTTCTGTGATACGGAGGGGAGCATTTGTCAAAGCCTACAAGTATGCTCTACATCGTCAGTGTACAATAATGCCCAAGGACCAAGGACCTTCCCCCCCCCAAAACGTGTTCACATCAAACGCCTAAATGTAGTTTTCTGCTTTGTGCCACACAAATGGTCATGCCTAATAGTAGACAATGGTTTTTGCTGACTCTTACGACAAAGCTGATACATATATGGGTAAATTTATGTTTGTAGATTACCGCCTTAAAGGTGTATTCTATAAATCAAAATACTTTTCCTTTACAAAAAGATAAAATTACAAAGTAATGTACAATAGAGGAGAAAGTACTCCGAGATCAAAAATTCATAGGTTTCATCGTAAATAATATGCCACCACTATTGGTATGGCAATCACCTTGTGAGCATACATCGCCGACATAAATATGTATATAAATGCCAAGCACTTCTGGGTAAGGACTGGTTGGGAAAATCTGCTGCCATATGTTGCTGAGAGTAGTATTTTTCTGTCGTTTCTTTTCTGTTGTATAAGAACACCGCACAGTATGCAATATGCCATGCATGCATGCATGCTGTTCATTAAGGCAACTTGAGTATAGGCAATAACTTTTAATGACTTAAGACGGGGGAAACCCTTATTCGGAATACCAGAATACAAATAAAAAATAATTAATATAAAGAGCATAAACATTTTATAAAGAATTTCAACAGAGTGTTGCACTTCAAAGTGTGAATAAACAGGGATAGGTGGTAGGGCACCTTAAATGAGGGCATGAACTATGGAAGTACCCACCTCGTAACATCAGGAGCAACAAATTGATGGCAACAAGGTGAGGGAAGCTATTAAAGCTTGAGAAAGAGACATAACAGTCAACACTTAGTCCTTAGGTCCAGGAGGAGAAAATCATACATGCTTTAATATGTTTGAGAAGTAGATTACGAACACCACTAACTATTTAAATCGGAACGGAGAAAAAAGTAGAAGCTTTGGAAAAATTCAAATAATGATATCCCTGCGACCACTAAGGCAATTATATAGAAACCGATCTTAACAACAAGTATTAGATGTTCATTGATTATCAGCTAATATCGTTGGAGATCAATGTAAATAATTAAAACAAATACTTTTAAAACTAGCGCCCAACGTAGGCAGCCAATTCATGTTTATGATTTCTACAATTCTCCACATGCAATAACGACAAGAGATAATTCTCCGACATGTCTACAATTATGCTCTATATTTCCTAGGGTTAAAAAATTCCTGCTGCTAGAGAAGACGCCCAATTAAAAACAAATTCGTATGGGTTTCTCATAAAAACAGTGTTATATTAAAAAATGGCGACCAACGTACACTCTCAAATACATGAGACATTGTTGATCTTTGACTTTTAATAACGAGAGAGTCAAAACCAAGTATTCAATATTTATAGTTATGTGTAGTTAGGTGTGAACAATTAAAGAAAATTTCATATGAAATCCAAATTAGAATTGGCGCCCAACGTAGTCTGTCAATTGAAATACATGAGACACTTGAATGTGTCTTGGTTATCGTAATAGTTTCGAATTAAAAGTAAAGCAACACTCTGAAAAAATTGTCATATGTATAAAAATGGCGCCAACCGATAGTTTTTTTTTTACAATTTTTTTTTTTACAAAAATTTTTTTTTTTTACAAAATTTTTTTTTACAATTTTTTTTTTTTTTCAACAAACATTTTTTTTTTCCACAAAATTTTTTTTTTTCAACAGAATTTTTTTTTTTTTGTAAGAAAATTTTTTTTTTCAACAAAATTTTTTTTTTTTCAACAAAATTTTTTTCCATATTTCAACGGGCGCATTACAACTTACTAGTTATTATATATATATACCATTGAATAAGCCCCTACAATTATACTTTACATGATATCACGGCAAGAACTTTTTCACATTGTAAATTACCTCTCTATATAATCGCTTCCCCCCCACAACTTTTCGTCTCATTCTCACATCCCCGAAAGTATAATTCCGATTCATGGCATTTGTATCGTTATCTTAATAAAATTCATTTCACGTTTAATTGAAATTCACTTGAATTCATTGCCACCGCTTCGTTTCGACTGTCACCCGCTCAACCGAAAATTGTTGAGGTTTGCAGATATTTCCCCTTAATGTACAGAAGAAAAAAAATCAGAAATTGTAATAAAAAAAAAATCGTACAAACCCATATACATAGGCCTGATTAAGCATGAACAGAATGATATAGAGTAGTTAAGGGAAGGAGAAGAGCAAAATAAAAGAAACGGATATCAAAATGTATAGGAAAGAGTAAAAGTCCCACAGATAATTTATGACTTGATGTCTGTATATGTATTAACATCAGCCAAAGGAAATGTGACATGAAAAGAAAATGAAAGTGGAAAAATGTCCGATATAAAACGGATATTAAAGCGAGCCATTCGTTCAGGGTTGGGGAATATTGATACCTTGATAAAGTCAACCCTAAAAGCCTGCTATGGTGATTACGGCTTTGGGGGTATAACGAGCATTGCCATCATTTTCATTTTCAGCAGAAATTAAATAAATCAAAAAGAAAACTTCATTCAATAGTGTGATGAATTGAGACAAAGAAAACGGAGAAAGGCAAATTTTAAATTATTTGCACCCTAAACAAGATTTGAGCAGACTAAAAAAAAGGTAATTCCAATGGAAAAATATATCCATGAAAATACAAAGAAATTGTTTACAGAAAATTTATTTTAATTAACATTAAAGCCTATGTTTTTTTATCACCGGCCGTGGTCGATACTTAATGTCAACTTCAAGAAGGAACTCTCTTCTAATGCAAGTAATTGTAGAAAGTGCTGTCATAAAAGATTATTCTCATAAAATATCTTCTTATAGAAAGCCATAGAATTCCTTCCGCAACAATGCCGTCTCATAAAAGATCTACACGATGAAATTGCCTTCTCATATAAACCATTCTCATAAATTCTCTTCTAGAAGGCATTTTCATTTGACCTTTTGGACGGACATCCCATAAAAGACTTTCTAGAAAGTGATGGGTTTAAAGCGAATAACATAACATTACTTTGAATTGAAATGTGTATTAATTCAATGAATAACAAATTTGATTTTCCCTGAATTTTATTACACAAAGTTCCGAACCCTGCCTGCATAAGCAGTTGTATCACAGAACCAACCAACTTATTACTCTCTCGCTCACTCATTCAATCAGTTAGTTAGTTATAGTAGTTATAATAACACACTATATTTGTTGTGCTGTAATTAAATTCACTTTTTCCACTCGAAATGACATGCCAGGAGAAAACAAAAAAAAAAAAAGAAAAAGTGACATAAAAACATGTGAAAAGAACACATACACGCACACTCAAACCAAATATGAAAGTCCCAACGAAAAGATGGAAAACAAACAAGCAAACACGACAGAACAAAAAAACAAAATCCAAACAGAACTTTTTGATTATAAATTCCAACTAAAGAGGAGAAGAGCTAATAAAAACGGTTTCACACATACACACATGCTCTGAGTCTGTGTGTGGTTCAGTTCAGTTCGGTTTGATATCATGAATTAATTTGCGTGAAATGAATGGCAAATGATGTGGGGGGGAAAATACATCCAAAGAAAACAACAACAAAACGCAAACAAAATGCGAAAAGAATTTGTGCAGGGACAAAAAAAAACTGCGTACTCACACACAAAAACGGCAAATTATAATAATAAAATGTTTTAATATGTGTGAATACAAAACAAACAAACAAAAAATAGTAGAAGAATAATAATATAATAAGAGCGGTAAGAGAGTGAGTGAGAGAGTGCGACCGGCAAAGAGAAAACAAGGTCACACACATTTGGAGTCATATACAAACAAGTAGAGCATACATATATTTCTTATTGTTGTTAATTTCTGGACAAAAACCGAGAGAAGGGCATACTGGAGAAATACCCAATGTTTAATTAACAAGCTAAGTGTTGGAGAGCAAGGAAAAGAGGCCAACAAATTATTCACAAATGAAGATTTATGGCCGGTATTCAATGACAATAAATCTAGTGTTTTCATTGCTGAACAAAAACAAAAAAAAAACAAGTATAAACCCCACCGTCGTTCCCTGTATTCTGTGGATCAATGGAGGAAAGAAAATACTTAAGGGCAAGGTTATGTGTTCTGTATTCAATGTTAGAAAGAATAGATTAATAGATAAACATTTTTTTTTGGAGAGCTAAAAGAGATGCCGCGTCTATTTAGGGGCCGAAACCAGTTTCTAGAAGAGACGTTAAGTACCAAATTCACATTAAAATTAGAAATCTGTGAAAGCATTCAGAGGAATATGCCAGCTAAATCCATAATTTACCGATTATGACTACCCGCCATGAAAAGATTAAACTAAACTGAAAAATATGTCTACATCATTTTATATAAAAACTTTACAGATTCACTGAAATGTTTTTGTTAATATCTGCTTTCCTGAAGAAAATTTAAACTTTAGAAAAGCGTCAAATTCGAGTGTGTCACCACCAAACACCAAACGTACACAACACTTTCTTTTTGTATGGCAAAAATCATTGTTGGCCTACTTTTAGGAGCTTATGCATTTACAAATCGAGTGCCTACCTTTAGGCGGCGGCAGTCATTTGTGTTTATGTTCTGTACATTTCCCCAAAAGAGTTCACTCATTTCGAACATTTGCGCGTTTACCCTTATCTTACATCCGTTATTTCGTACATTTCTTTCCTGTCAAAGTTACGCACACAAAAAACACTTCACAAATAAACAAACCAACAAAAATACACTCCACCCACCTGTGTCACCTACCTATGCCAACGTACGCAGGGTCCTGATTGACAAATGCTCATTACTTTGTAAATATTGCGAAAAAAAAACAGAAGAAGTGCCACAAAAGGTCTGCATCGCTTCGGTGGTTAACACGCAGAGAAAAGGCATAAACAAAACAAATAAACATTTGAAAAAAAAAAAAAAAAGCTAAAAACACAACGTTAAATAATAGCAGCGGCGCACAGTGGGGAATAACACAAAACCAATCAGCGATGGATGGATGAACATATCGCGATCTTCATTAGCCCTGGCAGTATACGGAGGAGAGTATGCTCTCTGCGGAAACGTACTGTTGCATTAATGTTCAATACATTGAATCTACTGCGAAACTTGGATACAATGACTAGAATAGTCTGGACTTAACATGCGAAACACATTTCTCAGAGAACGCGAATTTAAGGTTATCTTTTCTATTAATCCATAAATTTTTTTTTAAAAATATCCAATATTTCTATCTACAATAAAAAAAAAACCTAGTTTTTAATTTTAATATTTGTATTTTTCAATATTTTCATGAGTTCTCATTACGAGTCAAATTGTGGTGTCATCCAAACCCATTGTGCATCGGCAACATGGTCGATAATAATCATAATATTTGCACAATACATGAAATTAAACACGACCATGTGTTCACACCTACATAGGGTTTTACGCGCACATTTATAAACAAATAAAAAAAGAAGAACAACAAGAAAAATACTTCAACAATTGACGTTATTATCAAAACAACAATAAACGAATGCACGACGAATGTGTCAACAGTGAAAGAACGTCAAAACAATTGTTAATCGCCTCAGAAAAACCAAACATGAAAAAAACAAAAAAAACCACATATGTTTCGTATGACGTAGGAGCCGTGAAAATTATAAATATTATTTAAAAAAAAAAGTCTGTATTTTCTTTAATTCAGAGATAAAGAACAAATAAATAATTATATATTTGAATTATAATTTAATTTATACGGTTGCGACAGTTAAACCCTTTTTTTCAGTTAATAAAATTTTAAAACAAAAAAAATTAGTAACAAAATAATCACGCGAATTGTGGTGAAATGGGTGAAGTAAATTTTAATGATGACTTTTATGCAGTTAGGGGTTTTTCACATTTTTACTTTCTGGTATATTAGCCCACGTTTTTTCTAAAGAACACGACTTAAATTTGTATTTAGGCTTCAGATCATCAATCACAGCTAAAGTTCGACAATTCGTAGAACCTTTTTATTTGATATGGCCTAACATCAAAATATCTCTCGTATTCCCCGCTAAATCTTTGCAATACTTATACATTTAAAATTATAATTATAATTAAGGTTTATATTTAAAAAAATTTAAATAACATTTTAGTAGTAAGTATTTTTATAGAGTGTGATCTATTCTAATACTTTCTCTGTTTTTAGAAAAACTGTCACAACATTTCTATCGTTTCTATCAATTTTCTATCGATTTGAACACACGAAAGCTCATATTACTCAGAAGTGAACCAAATATTATCCTGTAGTTTTAAGTGGGGACATAATAAAAAAAAAGTGAACAAAAACACTCATTTTTAAAAAAAAAAAAAAAAAAAGTTATTTGGCGGACCCTGTATTCTTTTTTCACTGATGGAATGAAGGACGCATATGAAATATCCAATAATTTCTCGATTGAGACCTTACATGTATGACAGTGAAATTTCCCAAAATATATTAAAATTTACCAAAAGACAACCCTGGCATGTTTAAGAGATAACTTCCAAAAAACCTCATACGTATGCTGTCAGTTCTCGGCAATTTGTAATCGCCAAAAAGTAGGCAACACGTTTTTTTTTTCAAAATAAAATTGTTTATTTATTAAAAACTTTTTGTTAAAAATTAGACAGTGTGCAAAATAAGCAACACTTTTTGTAAAGCAAGAACTCTATCACCCCTAAAGTTGGGCTACAATTTGTTCAATTCGCTAAAATCTCCTCAAGAAGACCTTAAAGCCGGCAACACATGTTGCCAAAGAAGACAATCTTGCAAGACAAGCACCACCATTTGCCTGTTGTTTGTTAAAAGTATTGATTTTGTTTCGATTAAGGAAATCTTATCCTAAAGAATTTGTATAACCTTTTTTTTCAGACTTTCTTCTTTTTTTTTGTTTGATACAAAACATTTATACGAATTTGATAAAAAGTGTTTTTTTTTTCGTGTGCGTGTGTTTTTGATTTTGTTGTACGATTTCGCATAATTTCTCTTTTCTTTTTGTAAACGTACGCAAAACAATTCAAATTCTCGGATAACAAAAACTACACACACACACAAAATACTTTCAGCGTATCCTTGTATCCTGTGGAAAAAAAAAAGAAAAACATAATGTGAATTGTAACGTAAAGTAAGTAGCAACACATTATGCATATACAATGTTGTTTCGCATTACAAGGCACGAGGAGAAGGGACAGGAGGATGCCAATGCGGGGAGAGGGTGGCGCTGCCATGTGAGTGTGTGGGTTTTTGTATAAAGTGGCATTGATGATAATAATACAACACACATACCTATACTAAATGGCTTTTGGCATGATTCTACTAATACACATGCAAATGAATACACAAACAAACACACATTTGGGGGAGAAGCTGCCATTGTGGGAATATTTTTTTTTTGTGAAACAAAAAGGATCCCATGTTTCCGGTTTTGTGTTTTTAATACAAACTCCATCCAGAGGCGAGGTGTACAGTTTGAGTTTAGTTAGCAAGAAGTATAACAAAAACAAAATGCAATTTACACAAGGATACAAGTGTCAGATACACACACACATGTATTTACGCACACTTCCATGTCTCTAGTTTAAACTTTCCAAAAGTATCATCATGACTTTGTGGGATGGGCGGGGAAGTATACACCCCACTTTGTATCCTGTCTGCCTCAATAACACACCAACATCACTACACCCCACTTTGTTAGACAACAGCAACAACTATTACCCCATCACCATCACACTACGAACACCAATACTATGACAAGAGCAACAATATATGTGTGCGTACAATACGTTAAACGAAATCTGCTAATTTCTGGCAATTGAATGAATGCCAGTTTTGAATGGCTTTCAGTGGAGCGCAGAACGCTGAATTCTACTTCTGTTGTTGCCTTTATAAGTCTATGTGTGTGTGTGTGTTTTGTGTTTATGTGTTTGTTTAATTGTCTGCTCGTTGGCATCATGGCAATGGCGCTAGGGTTACTGTTGCCTGCCGCTTGCTATAGAACAACCGACACTTAATTTGTTTTTTTTTTTCTAAAATTCTCCAGTTTTCTCCAAAAATTCTCCAATTTTGTTTTTTTTTGGAGACAAACGCACATTAATGTCTACACTCACACATGTATATGAAGAGGAATGAGCAGCCCCAAATACTCGTACATATATTGACACAAATACGAGGGTTGGCTTGGTAAATGTAATGAATGAGGTAACACGTGATCCATTTAAATTTGCACAATCATCAGCAGGGAGTTTTGAGTTAAAGTCTCTTTCTAACTAGTGTTTTTTTTTCTTTTGCCAGAATTTGTTGTAGTTTTTTCCTCTGACAGTTGTCCAGCGGAAACCTGAAATCTTGGAAACTTCACTCCAGATCCGTATAGGTAAAATTTCGTACAAAAATGGTGGGTCTATGAAAACTACATTGTGAAAAATTGTAAATGTTTTTGGACGTTATAATCGCCCAACAGAAGATGGAATAAGTGAATTATTCGAACAATTTGAGTTGACTAGCTCAGTTCATTTATTGATTATGGATCCCAGAGAAGTTACCTTTCTTTCGAAATGTTGAACTTATGGACAGGTATGTGGTTATATATATATCGATCGCCGGGAAAACGATCAGAAGCAATCAAAGAGAATATAGTAAACTAGTAAGTTGTAATGCGCCTATGGCGCCCGTTGAAATATGGAAACAAAATTTTGTTGAAATATGGAAAAAAAAAATTTTTTGAAAAACAAATTTTTTCTTGAAAAACAAAATTTTCGTTCAAAAAAATTTTTGTTGAAAAAAAAAAATTGTGTTGAAAAAAAATGTTTGTGGAAAAAAAAAATTTTGTTAAAAAAATGCCTATTTAAATTCCTACGTACTGCGTGACAGAGTCAGTGAATCAGGGTAAATATATACAGTAAAATCCCGATAATTCGTAATTTCAAGGGACCGACCGTTTTCTACGAATTAGCGGGGTTTTCGAATTAGCGGGGTACGAATTATCGGGATTATACTGTATTAAGATCCTATGAGCAAGACATCCTGGCTAGGTAACAAGTCCGCCATTCCAGATCAAGACTGTACTCAAGAAGCATCATCGAAACATTCTGCATGGGTGATGCCATTGAGGCATTCTGGCGGAAGGACAAGCACAACACACACCGAAACAGATATCCAACCAGAACATTCCGGACTGGCACAGAAACAACTACACAGAGATCCTGACAGAGGTCTCAGAGCTGATGGTGGAAAAAATCCGATGCCTTCTCACAACTAAAGTGCCAGATTCGATTAAAATATAGAGCAGGCTCCATCCGGGGACATATCCTGTGGTCTTGAATCAAAGGCAACCACAAGGTTGGGTGAGTCTTTGGAATTTCGTACCTGGTAATTGCGGAATTTTTCCTTTTTTCCCCCCAGAAATTTGTCTCCTGTTCAATATTTCCCATAATTGCCCGACGACCTTTACACATAAACAACAAAACACACAGAAGACGAGCAACAGAAGAGCGACGAGTACAAATCCAGGGGGAGGGATTGGGGTAGGGTCGAGAAAAACGAGTACATCGACTAAAACGGCAATAATAAATGATGTAAATAAACGTTATGTGACATGGATAAAGACGGTATGGTGTTGTTACAGTAAATAATGATGTGTGAGTATGAGGGCATGTACATGTGTCTGCGGATGACTACAATACCCACACGCTCTTGCCCAAGAGAGATACTCTCACACAAAAGTTAAAAAAAACACACACACAGACATAGTAATGTAGTGAATACTAAACTTTAAATTAGTGGTAGTTTAATAAACACTCACTAACTCAGTATTCTCCCAGCGCACACACACACACACAGCTATATTATATACACATAGAAGCCTGTCTGGCTACACAGACCCAGAGTCAGAGACCCTATGAAACCGCCAAGCGAAGAGGTAGAGCGCGCGCTTTTCTATGTTCAGACTTAATATACGGATTTATGGCAACATTTAATTAAAATTGGGCAAAATAAACTTTAATTAGTATTACAAATATTTTTGACAACAACAGCAACAGAGCTCAGGCTGAGTGGAGTGTAAAGCAACAGCTAGCCATTTCACAAAAATGGCAAAGACAAATGAAAAAACACAAAATTGTGCTAAGCTAATCAACAGTATATGAGGACAAAATACCAATAAATATTAAAGTCTTCATGGGGAGAGTTGACTGTGACAATGAGGCCGAACAATACCAAAGCCTTAAAGTAGGCAACAATTTTGCATTACTTTTTCTTAGATGTTTAAGTTATTTTAAAAACGATTTTAAAAGAGATATGGAATTGAGAAACGCAATACAGAGTAATAATGGAGTGGTGTGAAATATGGAGAGCAACAGATAGAGTGTCTGGGGAGCTGGACATTTATTTATGAGGACATGATCCTGAGGGCTGTGGAGTTGAGCCAAAATCGCCCGACTCCGTGGAATTGTCTTGTATTGAATAGATTTTGTGGGAAATTTAAGTAAATTAAACTCGGAAGTGGAGTCGGCAAATTTACGACTCCAGACTCCGACTCCTCAGCCCTGTATGGTCCTTCACGACATCCTGACAAAACAACAAGCACAGCGCAGAAATTCATACAGAGAATTCTGGTCCAATGGATTAGTATGGTTTAGTAGTCAAATAAATCAGATATCCACAGTTACACAGGAAAACTGCTCAAAGACAAGTACCGAATTTTTAATAATATTAACATGTAATATAATTAATGTTTAGAAATCAGTCCGACTATCAGTCCCACTATCTCAACTTAAGACAAGGAATAGCGCGATTCACTAAAGGTATAAACTTCAAAAACTAATGGTTGAAGCTTTTCTTGCCCACACTAAGGGGTGGATATTATTAAAAAAAAAGTTGTAGCCTACATTTTGGTATTATTTTCAAAATTGTTCGGTTAAATTTATAAACATAGTTATATCTCTTAAATTTTAAACCTACACTGAGGCGTGGATATTTTTTTCTAAAAAAATTGTAGCCTACCTTTAGGCATTTTTTTTCGAAATTGTTCGTTTGAATCCACATCGTTTCATCTCTTCGATTTTTAATTATAAGCTGTCATTCCATGTGGTAGTGACTCGGAAATTCCTCTCTTTTTTGCATTGCAATAAAGTCAACAAGTTTTGCATGACAATGCATGACTGGCTGGCTGAGTTGACTGACTGACAGCGTTTACCCAACAGTGCTAATAAATCTTTGAGCGGCAACAAAAAAAAAACTCAACTTATGGGAGGAAAAGAAATTGTGGAAAATATCCAACATTTAAAGGCTTCACTTGGAATATTTTCGTAGACAAACGAATGAAGAAAAATATGGCAAAATAAAACGATTAACATAAATCCCCACAAAACGATATGACAAAAGAATGCGATGACTATATTTCAACACCAGAAGAAGGAACAATACAGACTGAATGAAAACGAAAAAAAAAGAAACAAATAAAAAATCAAAAACTTTAAAATATTGTAACCGAAAGATACACATGACAAGAGCAGCAACCAAACAACAACAAGGACATAAGCCGAACAGCAGCAGTGTTAACACAAAAACTGAAACTTGTAACAGTTTTATTTGACAATGTCCTTTTACGGCGTGGGAGGTACGGTGGCACATTGGTTGGTCGCAGCCAAAGGTTCGTTGTTCTTTTTTTTATTTTTCGTTTGTTACCATTGTGCGGGGTAGATCCCCAGCGACGAAATCCATTTACAAACGGAAAAAGCTCTTTTGACAAACCACGCTTTCCTCAACACCCTGCCACCAGCTCGCCAACATTTTGTGCGGATAGCCTGTTGGAAACAAAAGAAAAGATCCCTAAAAATATGCTTTACATTTTTTTTTCAATTTGTTTCTCAATGGCAATCCAGCAACAAATGGACAAAAACTTCCTCCAAATGAAATAGTAACATATGGCATAGAATAGTATTAAAATAAAACAACAAAAAAGAAGGCATCATATGACTATATGTACAAGGGAGCAGTCGAATCCGTGGCATAGATGATGAAAGGGAGATAGAACAGAAACTTGCACAGCGACAAAAAAAAAAACCGAAATCGTGCAACAACAATAACGGAAATATTTAAAATGGTCTAACAAAACCATACAAAACACACTGAATGGATGGCATGTGTAGATGGTATTAAATGTATGCCTTGGCCACATAGCAGCACGCATACTTACTTAGAGATACAGTAGACGGCAGTAAAATGTTAGGTAAGCACACAATCGCCAGTAACTCGTATGACTTGTAGCTCATGGCTCTGAAATATACGTGGGTACCTTAAATATTTCACGCAACATATCCTGGAACGATATAAATTATATGCTCAATTACTTGGATCTACAGTTTGAAGCAGACTTTTTTTAGCGAAGTTTTACAGGGCTTAAAGATTTCTCTCTTACACCTTTCAAACACCTTTCAAACTTTTCAACAATTTAAATGGGAAAATCTCATTGTCTACCTTAAGGCATTAATAAGCCTACTGATTTGTAGCATATCCATAAAGATATCTTGTTTTAATTTATTTATTTGCAAATAAAACCCCATTTAAGGTGTTCATTGTTTTTATTGAGGGTCCTTAATCTGAGGAACGATTTATTCGACCTTTCCAATACTGTGACCGGTCACTGTACATTTAGTGGATATCAACAAACCATACATCACTAACACTCTCTTCCTTCTTGTAACTCTCTCTCTCTACCTCTCGCACACACAGAATTTGCCCATGGACACACAAACCCTCACTCACACACATTGAGGATCTCAAACAATGTTATTTGTAGTTGTAGTGGTGCGAGTCAGCCGGCAGTGGAGTAAACGTGGGAAAGGCAAGTGCAAATACATTGCTTACATATCGTAGCATACTTTTAGGTGTGTGGCAAATAATTTACGAGTTTATATCTCTGCTGCCGTACATGTGAATACGTATGTATGTATTTGCGTTTGCTGTTGTATTTGTTGCCCCTCAACTACGACAGCACACAGCACACATACTTTACACATTTACTGCATCAAAACAGAAACAATACACAGAGACAATCGCACAGGGCTCACGATGTTTGGAGGGGGAGGTCTGGTGAAAAAAAAAAATACGGCTGTCTGGTATACTCTGGTGCTTGCTCAACTGCTACAGGAAATTTATAGGCGCGCGAGTTTTTTTTTTCCCCCAACGAATCCTGAGTTTTTTTGCAGGGCCTTTCTTTTCCACCTTTTTTTTTGCTGTATGTTTCATTGTTGTACAATTTCCCTGAACATTTGCACAAAACTCTCTGACAATGTAATGTGGAGTGATGTGAGTGTGTCTGTGTGTGTGTGTGTGTGTAAACAAGTCAAACACACTCATATCCGGGCAAACACAATCACACAGGCAGGCAGGCAGGCAGCTCACGTCGCAGCTTTGGCTATGGTTTAAAATATTAAAGAGATTTACTACTTCAAAATAGAAAAATCATGTCTTTCATTGTTTCCCAGCCATTCCCTGGTTTTATTTTTGTTGTTGCTGCTGTTGGATTCTTTTTTTTTTTCGTTCTGCATTCCTCCTGTGTGTTTTACAACAAAATATTGTTTTTTCCTTCGGTTTCGGTTGAAAATTGAAAAAGAATTTTCACCACAACACTGGAGCGCAGCAAGAAAAACCGAAAAAATCCCAACGTGATGTGGAAGGTGCCAGTGGTAAGAAGGAAATATAAATTTTCATTACTTCTACACAGGAATTTATAATTGAAAAGTGAAAATTTGTTCGGGGTATGAGGCAAAGTCCCTTCTTAAAGTTGCCCCTTTCCACTGTAACGTAAAGTGTAGCAGGACAAAAAAAAAGAGAAGTCGTTTAAAAAGATTTACACCAAAGATTTGTGTAGAGATTTGGAAGTTTAAGAAGAAAATTTATTGGCAAATTTAAAATGGCACACATTGTCATAAGGATGATGGTGATTTGCAAGTGATTAGAATTTGTTGGTGGAGTAGGGAAAGTGAAGGACATGCTGAGAGAATCCTAAAAACTGATTAACTACAAAAGAGTGTTACGTAGAAAGGAGCTAAGGCCGATCATATTGTATACAATGTGCTGCCAGCCCTGAAGATTGAACTGGAAGTAGTAATGATATATGTTCTCGACGGAGCCTGTATGCTGGCGTCACGGATGGTCGGTTAGGAGAGACTTGGAAGTTTGTCCTGGCCTGACACACGGTAAACGACCGCTCGGGGAGTTTCTTGGCGGCTGTGGATCACAGGTAGAGTAGGGCAGGGCGCAAAGTAGCGATCTTAACCGGATGCTACGACCCAAAGAGTTGCAGAGGTGTCAGATATGCCTCAACCCCTAACCAAGATTGAGAATTCGCCCACACAACAAATTCTCGACTTGGCTACGCCGGCGTACAGGGTTTACTTGTTATCATTAAAGGGGTGATGGTAGACGCATCGAATTAAGCCCATGTGTGATGGCGCACCATGGTTCTGACTTTTTCATGTGAGGGTTTTCTTAAGTCGCAGGTCTATGCAAAGAAGCCACAAACCTTCATAGCCAATTTAACTAATGACATCGATGAAACTCAGTCAGATTTGTGCGCCAGAGTTATGGGAAATTGCACATTTCGGATGCGGACCGCGGCGGAGATTTGCACCTTTCAGACGAATAATAAGTTTCTATTGATGGACTTAATGAAATACCCTTTCCTCAAAACTCCAAATAGTTTGTTGCTACCAAAAAAAATACAGCAGCTCAATTCACTTCCCCCAAAAGCCTTCTTAACCGAACAGCCCAAACTAATTTTTAAAATCTCCACATTATATTTCAAAACTTTTTTGCCTGTTTGTTTTTGTTGCAGCACTTTTAAATACTTTATTTGTTCGACTAATCTGTGCACAAACACTAGACAAACAGCAAGAACAACAAAATGCTCATAAAATTCCCATTAAAATGAAATCAAAGTCAATATGAAAAAGGGGCATGACAATGAACTATGCTAAGGGTAGAGAAGTTGAAGGGAGATTGAGGGGACAGGTGATATGAAAGGTATGGCAGGGTAAATGTATGTAAATATGAAGGAAGAAATCCCCACAGTTTCGAAGGCAAATAAATGAAAATGAGGTTGCAGAAGAAGAGGTTTCCCAAAAATAAAGAATGAAAGCAAATAAATATCCAACAAAACAAAATTCTCTAACAATGAGCCAAATATACGGTATTCCCTTATATTTGTATGTGTATTTGTTTTGGAAATATTTTCTTCTTGTTTCAGTTATTGTTGTTGTTGTTTATAACAAATACTCACAGCACAACCAACAGTGTACATAGGAAGAAGACTACGGGGGTTGCGTTTTTTTTTTTTAGAAAATATAAAAAAATTGTTTATGATTTTGAGTTTTTCGAACACAGCACAACATACTCATTTGCATCATCATCATCGTCGTCGTCGTCGTCGGCAGCAGCAACAGCATGCACAATGTTAGCAACACCAGCAATCAAATTGCAATTTTTGTTGTTGTTGTTTTTTTAATGTATGTATATATGTGTGTGTGTGAGTGAATCTATGTGTTCGCGTGCAGGTTGTTTGAACATTTGTAGACCCTCTGCTGAGTTTGAAGCCAACAGATAAAGGGCTGCCCCAGAAGAGTGACTAGAGCTTGAGTTCGAGAATTTAACTATCCCTGTTACACTCAATGGCAAAACCCATTTAACTCAATATCAACACCCTTTTTCAAATGGCTAAGTATTTGGCCATGATTCTGCTACTCCACATACTGTGACGACGACGACGACAACTCTTTGTCGCCCCTGATCTGCCTGAGCTTGTGGAATTTCCAAAATATAGAATGCAAAAAAATAGATAATCACATGTTTGCATGGGGACGTGTGTGAAAACACACACATATATCGGCTTCACATATACATATGATGTTGTAGACGCTGGCACCGCTGACGCTGAAGTTAAAGGAGAAGAGTAAAACATTTTTCATAATCATTTTTTTTTCGCTTCGTATGCAATTATTTTATTAACAGAAATATTGTATGTGATGATGGCGACGACGACGACGACGATGCCGCCATTCACGTTTGAATGCATTTTTATTGTAAATGATGCAATGAACTGTATGTGCCACCTCACCAGCAGTCCGTCCCGCACCGTTCGTCTAGCCAAACCAACCACGGTTGCCCGTGTAAAATACCAGCCGGCTAACGGGGAGTGGTGGTGGAGAAGACTTTTGGTATCATTGAACAAAATGAAAATGAAAACGTGAAAACTGACAGAGGGGCCCATAAAATACCAGCAAATTGTTGCTCTTTCATGGAGAAACAACAAAGCACAATAGTAACACACAAAAAAAAACTACAACAGAAATAATGGTTTTTTAAATTGTTAAAATAAAAAATGAAACAAATCCAGAAAAAACCTGCTGATGAAGAACTTAATTGTTTGAAAATTATCACTTACTGTAATGAGTTTTATAGCCAAAGCTCAAAGCGTTTAACCGCAATCAATGGCAATTGTCTGTTGTTTGCCAAAATGAAGGAAAACAAATACTACCAAAAGGCTAAATAAATTGTTATTGAGTCCAAGGTCTTGCTTACCTGCAAAGAAACAAGAAGTAGAGAAGAATTAGTAGTTGTTTAAAGACAGTAAATAAATAATAGTAAACGGAAAACGGCTATAGAAAAAAATAAATAAATAAAAATACGGTAATAGTGTAGGAAATCTTTGGCATTTGATAGATTTTATTTAGGATTCGAAGGCAACGTTTATTATTGTTTAAAAACACCGTAGACTTTCAGAACAGATTTAAATTGCAAGTTTAAAGTTTAAATCTTTGTTCTAATTGTAATATGAACTGAACTTTTCTCTAAAGACATGTCGTAGATATGGTAAATAAGGAGATGTCCACTAGATCTCCATATTCTCCCCAATCTCAGACGCTTCTATTTTAAATATTTCATTTGATACAGATCTATACCGATGAGATCTATTACAATGTTCTGAAAACATAGTAAACTCTGCTTAACTAAATCCTTAGGTTTCCCATTTTTTGTTGAGGCGTATGATTAATATTAATTTTATAATTTTAATTTTATATATATTTTTCACCGATTTGACAATAACTGAAAAACTAAAAGAGATGGAAAAGATATTCCAATGGACCAGTGAAGTCCATACTATTGACAAAACTGTCAGGCACCCATAATCTGCTGAATAAGCCCGTGGTATTTAAGAGTAAAAAAGTAACCATCGTATTCATAAAAATTTAAAAAAAAAAAAAAAAAAAAAAAATAAGAAAAAAGTGTTAAAATTGTTTTTGTATTTACATAAATTTGTCCTAACAAAGGTTTTTTTTTAAATTTTTGTGCATACGGGAGTAAGAGTCGGCTAAATAAGGCCAAACATTTTCGCTTACAATTTTTAAGCTATGATTTATATGAATAATATTAATTTAATTACTGAGTAACTTCCATTCTAGATTTTAGGTTAGTAGACTCACTTAGGCTTTGTATTGTGGCACACGAAATCTAGTAAAACCCCGTGAAGCCATCCTGACGCCCCATACGTCAGCCAATAGCAATATCAGCCAGATCTTCTATGTGCTTTAAGAAATTGGAACTTACAACTTTGGACTCTTCATCATTACAGTTTTTGCAGTAGTCCGACTCGTGATGGACACCACCAATCGAGTGTTCATAGCGCTAGCAATGTTTGCGAACGTTTGTTGCCTAATCGGGGACACATATGGATAGAATGCAACCTCGGACAGACATATATATGATCTATTAGTTCGGTGGAGATCTTCAGAGCTCGCATGATCTGCGGTTTCCTGGTATGCCTCCGTGTCCCATGCACCCAGACAAGGTGAATGCTAACGGTGGCGTATGACTAATATTAATCAATATTTATTCAAAATTTTTTTACATTTACTAACTATAGCGTATGATTAATAAAAAAAATTGCTGGAACTACCATGTCCACTTAACTCAAAAACTGTATAAGATCTTAATATATATTTACCCTCGACACTGATTCACTGACTCTGTCACGCAGTACGTAGGAATTTAAATAGGCATTCTATAATTCTATAATTTTCTATAAATAATAATAATAAAAAAAATAATATTTTTTTTTGTACAGAAATTGTGTTTTCCCCAAATTTTTTTTACAAATTTTTTTTTTAACAAATTATTTTTCAACAAAAATTTTTTTTTAACAAATTTTTTTTTTAGCAAAATTTTTTTTTTTTACAAAAAAATTTTTTTTTTACAAAATTTTTTTTTCCATTTTTTTTTTCAACAAAATTTTTTTTTTCCACAAAAATTTTTTTTTCAACAAACATTTTTTTTTCAACAATAATTTTTTTTTTAACAAAAATTTTTTTTTTCAGGGAAACATTTTTTTTTCAACAAAATTTTTTTTTTCCACAAACATTTTTTTTACAGCAAAATTTTTTTTTTTCCACAAAAAATTTTTTTTCAACAAAAGTTTTTTTTCCACAAATTTTTTTTTTCCAATATATTTTACAAAATTTTTAAAATTAAGTAACAAATACTTTCTCAAGCAAATTAACGGGCGCCATAGGCGCATTACAACTTACTAGTAAGAAAATAATTTAAAAATTACCCCTAGACATTAAGAAATAATTCTTTCTGTCCCCTTAAGTCCCACTTCACTCTAAGACCAAACTATTGCTTTAGAAAAACGTAAACCTTAATTATGTATGTGTAAAGTTTGCATAGAATGTTGATATTATTCCACAGCAGTAATACGTAATAGATTGTTACACAACAAAACTTTGAAAACTCATGCTACTGTAATGGAAAAATACAGCATTTAGCACGCGTGGCAACATTGTCAGTGTTGGGGAGGGTCATGGAAAAGGTTAGAAAATGCATTTATAGCAAAGCCATGCGTAATACAATGTAGCAAATCCAATAAGAAGGCAAAGAAAATTAAAAAAAAAAACAAAAAAACATAAAATGAAAATAGACAAAACATTCAGGACTATTGTGAATATAAAGTTTAGCCGCAAGTTTTTATCAGTACGACGTACAAGGATAATTTTTCTTTGTTCTATTAAATTTTTGTTCTTGGTATAGCTTTTGGTGAATATTTATTCACATTCGAATCATTTGTCTGACGTATATAGCTTCAGAATTATAAGCAAAAGCGTGGAATGCATATAATTAATATTAATCATACGCCACCACAATACATAATATTAATTAAGGAGATTATGTATAACAGATTTGTTGTATACCTTTAGATTTACCTACAGATTAGTTATTATTATTATTTTGACCGACACTCAAGGGTTGCGTCGTATGAATGATATGCTTCGTGTTAGCGTTAGGAAAAAAGGGTATTTGAGAATTTCCCACTTGATGAAATCCAATGCTCATAACTTCACAGGAGAACCCAAACCCTGTTCTTAACACTCTTCTTGTTTTGTTGTTTAGGAATTCGCCTAAAAAATTGGAAATTTTGAATGTTGAAGTGTAACATTTTGCAGGGACATATATTTTTGGCCATTTTACAAGAATCAAACAAAACCACGATTTTGGTTTTTTGGTTGATTGGTCTTTTTCGATTTCAGTTGACGATATACAGTTCGGTTGAAGGACGAACTGTCATGCTATCAGTCGACCATTGGACGATGATAGAATAAGACGCGACTAGACGACGTATATCCGAAAAGCGAATACATCCACAGGACAGCGATAGATCCGACGTTACTGAAGTGAGACAATAGAGATGGATGCCCTAGCATCTCCTATCAATACGACCGCTTCTCTAAATGTTATATGAGAGTTATATTCCATTTTTGGCTGAATAAAATAATTGATTTTTACCAGCGATCTAAGAATTTCCAGCGAATAAAAATTAAAAAAATTAAAAATTGAATTGATAAAATAATTGATTTTTGCCAGCGAGCTAAGGAATTTCTAGCGTATAATAAAAAAATTAAATAAATTAAAAATTGATTTGTAATTACAGAAATTTACATAAACTGTGCCTCAACATATAAAAGTTATGAGATATTATCGATTTTCAGTATATCTTTTTCAATTGCACTCTTCTACAATTTGAATTAAATCTGGAATTATTTTTCTAATAAAAAAAAATTATTACGAAGATAACAACTTGTTAGCTTTCCTATCCAGTTTTAATTGATTGCCTAACTTGTAAAGATGTTAAGTTTTTGGGAATTTTGTGAAAAATCACATAATTAATATTAATCATACGCCACGTGACACACACATATGTAAGGACAACGGGAACTTCCACAGTAATTGAAGCAATTCAGAATTATGTAAACAAAACAGGTGAGTAAAACGTATGCCAAGTAGCATAGAAAGTCATTGCTTATAATCAATATCAGAGAATTCCAAATAATCGTAGTATAATGATTTTATAAGCATATAAGATATTTCCCAGTAATATCAATACTGACAGACTTTACTTTCCTTGTAATTGTCTGTTGCTTTGTTTTGTTGTTATTGCCAGACAGTGTACTGAACTTTGTTAAGAGTTTGCTACACAAATTCAAGTTTTCTACATTAAAGCGCTTATAAAGTATTGGTCAAACGGTGACATTGGAATAATAGACTATTTATTAAATGTACAAACACATGTTACAGGATGTTTATGACAATCTTTCCTGTTCAATCACAAATAAATATTTATTAGATTGCCGTCTCAACTGGATGTCCTTTTTGTTTTTTGTTCGCACTTGACTTAATTTCATTCAAATCAATATTTGGCATTTACATACAACATTTCTATCTATTTAATCTCTCCTACATAACAATGAACAGCCAAAGATAGCAAATCTTGGATGACAGAACATCACCAGTACCCGAGTACGATGCGCCATTGAACGGTCCGTTGGCTGGTTGTACATTTCCTTTTCGGAAACAACAGCAGCAGCATGTGTTTTTTTTTTGTCTGAATGTCTTAGTGTTGTGCGCTGTCATTTATTTTTAATCTGTTTTGTTTTTTTTTTCTTTTTCAAATACAAGAAATACTTTAAAAATTGCTCAGATTATAGATAAACATATTACTTACACGCACACACACACACATGGCACATCCATCCATCCACTCATCGTGTATCACAAAAAAACCCACAGCACAGAACACCAGACACAGACCGACCGACCGTCTGACAGACAGACCGACGGAATATCTTGAAATTCTGAATTCAAATACAAATTTACAAACACATTAACATATTCGCAGCACACTTGTACAGGGAGTCGTGTGCGCTGGTGTTTGTACCCCATCATGCATGTCCGTATAACTGACCTAAAGAAGATCTTTCGACGGCGCTATGGCCTGTCTGCCCCAAAACAAACGAAAAGAAACAACAACAACAAAGTGTCATGAAAAGAAAACCCACTTAAGCAATGAATGATAAATATCTCAATGCAGAACAAAATGTGTAATAAAAAAACAGACATACACACAAATAATTCATACAAAAAAAGAAAGAAAAAATAAACCGACGTTTGTAAATGCAAAACGTTTTTTTAGATAAACAAAAAAGACAACCGAAATGTTTCAGGTTTGTATTTGCATTGTAATATAGAGACATTTAAATATTGTGTATGGTCCGCCAAGAAAATGGTGTGGGAAATGAGGATTTTAAACTCAAAGAAAAATTGCAGTTCATAACGAACAAATTCTTGCGTTTATAAATGATTTTTAGATACTAAAGTTTGATAGAATGGCAAAACTGGAAACTAACTAATAAGAGTATAATATCTGGACGCTCTAAACTCTTCTCTGCATATTAACGTAATAGCCAATATTTGAGGCCTAACAAAGGTCCGACAACATATGACCGGAACTATTGAAATCGAGTCCCAATAAATGTGCGGAAAATCTACTTCCATTGGAAGCTGTCAGCCAACTTAAAAAGGGCAACGATCACTCTACTGCATAAAAAAACTAATCTGTAAATGCGGGAACTACAGAGAAATCACTTAACTATGCATGATTAACAAAGTAATCGCACATATGATCAACAAGCGACTCTCTGATACCAACTCTGAGGCGAGAGCAGTCCGAGTTCCGGGTACACATTGCACATGTATTGACCACGTTAAAATGCTGCTTATCATGGTGAACACCACTCTACATTTATGTTACATAGATGTTACATCGCCCAAGAATGTGTGATGAACCGAACATCGCAAAATAATAAACAATCAAATAAAATATGAATCATACGCCCAAATCAATATAATAAGTTGCCCTAAATTAATATAAAGCATACGCATAATTAATATTAATCATACTCGCTACATAATATTAATCATACGCCCAAAATTAATATTAATCACACGCCCAAAATGAATATCAATCATACGCCCAAACATAGTAAAGGGTCCGCCATCTAACGTTTTTTTTTCAACTAGTGATTATTTCGTGAATGGTAATGAAGCTCATTTTGATCTTGGCGGGTATGTAATCATTAACTAATTAATATTAATCATAAATCATAATGCATAAATTGCTATTAATCATACGTACCAGACGCTGTAATTGTGATATTATTAACTACTCGTAATACCAAAAATGGGGAGATTCAATTTAAAGAAAAAACAATTTCAATATTGTAGAATAATTTTACACATTTAAATACTCTGGGAGTTGGAAAAGCGTTGTGATTATTATTGCTCTAAAATGTTGTCACTTTCTACAGCTTTAAACTAGTATTTGAATGATTTCAGTGAATTTTTCATTAATTAATATTAATCATACGACACAGTAGAACAAATTTCGTTTTCGTTGACTACAAATATGATTTAAAAATTTTAAAAGAGGAGGAACAAAAGAAAGAAAAAACAGATGATTTTTTTTTTTTGCAAAATATTGCTTGATACTTCAGTAAGTAAAATGTGATTTGATAGTGAATTAGAACTATATCTCGTCAATGTGCCCAACAATTTAACTTCCTTTGAGAGATATTTCCTATCCATAACAAATCTATACAGATTACCTATATTATAAAGGTGGAAGTAGAGTTGTGAAAAATCTTCCAAAAATCTGTTTCATTTCCTTTGAAATTAACATTTTTCACCCAAACATTCCCACTTAATACACAATGTCCTCTAACACACATATTTTCTTTGGGGGGTTTGTTTCTAGCAGCGTAAATTAAGTCACGTTAAACAACAACAACAACAAAAAAAGTGAAATTGAAAGGCCGGTGGCAAAAGATAGAAGAGAGCACAACACAGATGAAAGAGAAATCAAAATAATGAATTATTTGAGAGCTCAATTAAAATGTCGTTACAATCAGACGCAGCCAGCAATAATTGTTGCTGCTGCTTGCCGTTTCGTGCGGCCGACAAGTGCTGCTTATCGGACGTAGTCAGCAATAATTGTTGCTGCTGCTGGCAGACGACTGTTGCATAGGTTGTTTTAAATTCCATATCTGTTTTTGGCGAATCTCTTACAC
Source organism: Hydrotaea cyrtoneurina (assembly GCA_958296145.1). Classification (NCBI taxonomy): domain Eukaryota; kingdom Metazoa; phylum Arthropoda; class Insecta; order Diptera; family Muscidae; genus Hydrotaea; species Hydrotaea cyrtoneurina. Next base: position 86,476,145 of record OY282514.1, read on the forward strand.
TTATGTTTTCGGATTTTCTGTTCATCTGTTTCGTTTCAGCAGACACAGCACCCCCCGCCACGCAGAAAATTTCAAAAGAAATGTTTTACACACCGTTTCACAGTAACATGTTTATGTTTTTGCGTTTTGTTTGAGTTTGAGTTTTCTTTTTCACTTTTTTTTTGTTTGTATATATTTTCTGTGTACTTGAATGTTTGGTTGTGTCAGTTTATTTTGTTTTGTTGTTTTTCTTTTCTTGTTCGTTGTTTTTTTTATATTTTTCGTTTACTATTTTTAGCTTATCGCGTGTCAATTTAATTTTTTCTTTTTTGATGATAGTTGTTGTGTTGAGTCTTTGTACCTGTGGTCGGGTGCTTTATTTTAATGGAAATTGTTGAGATTTTTATTTGTCTGTCATGCTGTTTTATATTTTGGCACGCAATTCGTGTGCTTGTTATTGAATACTTTGTATTTAAAACACCATTTTTTTTTAGTAAGTGCTCACATTGACAAACACACACACACACGCGAAGAAAAAAAAATATGAAAAAGAAAATTACAAAATGAAGACATTTTGTGTGACTTAAATGGGATTTCCGGAAAACGGAAAATTGATCCAGAAGTGATGGGCCAGAACGAAAGAAAGGGAAATTTTTGAAGAAATGATATGCAATCGTAGTAGCCGATGTAGTAGTACATATAGCTGACAGTATAGAAGTATTAGATATAGATATGGATCTTGTTGGCTTAGAACCGGACACCATCCAAATACCATACGACCCCTGACCTACTAACCATTGAACAACTCTACTTCTAAATTGAATTACTTGTCCAGAATTTAAAACACTGTGAATGGACTTTGCGATCTGAATTCCTCTTTTGCCACCACCGATCTAAAATTAAGCAACTTTTAATTATTTAAATTTCAAATGAAATGTTTGAGATCATTTCAAAAAAACAACAAACAAATAAATCAAGTAATTAATGCAAATAACTTTTTTTTTTCATCTTCTCCTTGCTTATTGTATAGCAGTTGCAACTTGTGTGTGTGTGTTTCTTTTTTTTTCATTATACCGACCCCCTCCTCACATTAGTCTTCTGGAAACAAAACAAAACCAAAAAGTGAAAAAATAATGAAAACGGCTGATAAGGCGAGCGGGTATGATGACGACGACTATGGCAGGCAATAAAGCATTCAAACAGAATCACTCGCATGCACACGCCATAAAACGTACTCACACGGCAACTGACTGGCCGACGGTCAGTATGGCTGATGAAACAAACAAACAAACAAAAAAACCAAACAACCAGCCAACTACAAATGATAGACAAGCGCACACCGAGAGGACAGCAAAGCAAACTGCAAAAATCCAGCAATAAAATGGCATGTCTCTTTTCAACACCAGCTTCAAACCAACGGCCAGGCTAGCTCAGACTGCCGCCGCCGTCGCATCTCCATGCATCGCCGTCATAACAACAAACACAGCCAAATGGCACCACGAAACGAAGGATGGACAGAGCAACAGAAAACAAAGAACGGAAAGACAACAACACGTTAAACTTTTATAATTACTAAGACAACAAAACAGCAACAAAAACGAAAACGAAAAAATAACCAATCTAAGCGATGTTCTTGTAGTGAACGAAAAAAATACTGGGCCGTCAAAACCAACCCAACAGACTAAAGGCCAGCGCCAGCCAACCATCTCCAATGCGCCATGGACTTCTGGTCAAAGAGACGGGCACAAAGGCTATCATCTACGGGGGAGGGCAGGGCATATGAAAGATGGGCTTCAAACAAACGCGCTAATAAAGTACCTTCGATTTACAAAACGATGGATATTGAGATGTGTACATTAGGCTGTGCTGTAAATGAAAACGCTTCAAGGCGATGCATTTTGAAGAGGAACATTAGCGACAATAGAGAATTTTATTTTCATCTGTCACTCAGATGGACAGTTATACGGTCTGTAGACATTTTAGAGGAGGGTTTTTCTTTTATGGCCGTCCTAGGAAAATTGACAAGAGGCTTGTCTGTGTAATGTCCTCATTAGAGTTTTAACTTTTCTATTCAGTTGCCTCGGAGTTTAAGTTCCAGAGACCCGGATTTACTCTACACCCCAATGTACAGACATATGAATATCCACACGTCAGCAGGTATGTGTGCAAACACGGTAAGGAGCAAAATTTTAGCAAACCCTCTTTTTTACGAAATTAAATAAATTAATGAAGACATGTTCAGAGCGGTGCTGTCGGTTAGAGGGTTAACTAGCTAGACTATGCTGTGAAAGTTCACCAAAGGGAATACAAAAAAAAAAATATATAAAATTTCATTGTTTATATTTCCAAAATTCTCTTAAAGATGGCGTTTAAAAATTAACTTTGAATGTCAAAAGACCACCTAACATTTTCGAGAATCCCCCCCATAAATGATCTTTATATTTTAATTAAAATTCCCAAAATTATGAATAAAACCCCCTGAACTCTCGTGAAAATGTGTCGATCTATGGCATGATTTCAGTTTCTTATATTCATCTAATATTGCTATAGAGAATAAATATAAATATATATAGATAAATTTATGTGCATTCCACTTACAGAGACATATTTTTTTTTAAATAAATTTAATAAAGTTGGTTTAAATCGAGGGAAAATTAGTAAAGTATTCCATACAAATAAGTAACTAAAATATTCCAAACCATTGACAGTTCATGCTACAATTTTATCCACTGATGTATGTTCATTTACCCACAAAAGCTTTGTGGAAACTATAAGTGAAAGAGAAGATTAGAGACAACAAAAAACGCGCATACAAAGCAAATCGCAATAGAAATAATTCACAAAGAAGAGAATTGCAAAAACAAAAAACAACATAAAAGGAAACACACGCATGATGCCATGGAAATCGTCGACAGTGGAACCTAATAGATGCGAAAACCCATCATGTTTTTTTTTTCTAGCTGAAGTGAAAATTTATGAGCAAAATATGACGACGGAGAGAGAGAGAGATTTTTGAAACAGTCCTACCTAGCATATGTATTTCCTCTCATGCATTTTTAGTTGTTGACAATTTCCCTAAATTCTTATGGCCGAGAAAAATGTGTGAGACAACGGGAAACCTTGTAAAATACATCAGTTCCTTTTAGGTTTTTTTTTCTTGGAGAATGTATCGTTACCTCACGAGTAACGACTTTGTTCCACTGGTGTTCTTTAGTCATTGCAAATGTAAATTTGATTTCATTTTAAATTTAAATTTCAACACACACACAAAAAAACTATTCAAGCGATTTTAAGACACAACTCCATTGCGGCCGCGCAACTACAAAATTCCAATGAAACAAACAAAAAAAAAGTGCAATTCTATGTTGAAATTCCGGAGGTATTAAATGGAATTAGTGAGGCATGCCAACCCTTCGCATGTCCCTCGTTAACGTACTCCCTCCTTTAAATTGTGTCTTGTTGTTGGTGTAAAAAAAAAAAAACTTGTTGTTATCAACAGCAAGATTCTTTGCTTTGTGGCACAAACTCAAAGATGTGATGTTATTTTTCAGAAAAAGCAACTGTCATAAAAACCGGAACTTAAAAAAACCCCCCACACACACACACCAGGAATATTTTGCAGTTTTTTCTTCTTCTTTCCCTTTCGTGTCCTATTCCTTCTTCTGTGCTCATTTCTGACAAGTCATAAAGTTTTGTTTTATAACTTTTTAAGTATGTTCAAAGTACAGAGAAATTTCTTATTTCCAATGTTCTTGCAAAAGAACACTTTTCCCTCCCGAACCCGCTGCCCTTCCTCCACCCGCTGCGCTCTTTGCTGGCGCAAAAGAATATATGTATTCACAGCGATGTATTCAGCGGTACAAATTACTTCTCGTTCCGTGGTTAAATCTGAAAAGTTTAAAGTTGAAGATGTGCTATAAAATTTAGTTCATCTCAATGGAAAAAAAACTGAAATAAACCAAAAATAATTTCCGAGTATGAAAACGCAATTAAGAATTTATCAAATATTATTAGCGGGCAAACTTTGATGGTAAATCTATTTAACTCTCTTTCGGTAGAAAACTTGCCGCAATATCCTCTACGATACGAATCCGTGAAAATGAGGCTATCTTTTAATATATATTTACCCTCGACACTGATTCACTGATACACTGATTCACTGACTCTGTCACGCAGTACGTAGGAATTTAAATAGGCATTCTATAATTTTCTATAAATAATAATAATAAAAAAAATAATATTTTTTTTTGTACAGAAATTGTGTTTTCCCCTAATTTTTTTTTTCCAAAATTTTTTTTATATATTTTTTTTTTTACAAAATTTTTTTTTTTCACAAATTTTTTTTTTCAACAAAAAAATTTTTTTTACAAATAATTTTTTTTTTCCAAATTTTTTTTTTTCCACATTTTTTTTTTTTTCAAGAAAAATTTTTTTTTTCAACAAAATTTTTTTTTCAACAATTTTTTTTTTTTTTTTTTGAAGAAAAATTTTTTTTTTCAACAAATTTTTTTTTTTTCAACAAAATTACAACTTACTAGTTCGGAAATAATATCGTTAATTGACCAACAATTGTTAAAGTAATAGCTTTCATGTTTTCCATTCGAAGACCTCTAGAGCGTATGACTGATATTAATTCGAAGGCCTCCAGAGCGTATGACTGATATTAATTCGAAGACTTTTGTTTGCAGACAAAAAGCAGATGATTTCTAAAAACCAAACCGGAAAGCTTTATTGCACAATAAGAAAGATTCTGCTCATGTCGTTTCTAACTTTACTTAAGCTTTGTAAGTAGAAAAAAAAACAGAAAAGCGGTTAATCAATTTCTAGGAAACTGAATTAGGTTCGGACAAGAGATTGTAATTAAAAAATTAAACTTTAGTTGCTTTTCAAATACACATCCTTTCTTGAGTAATTGCCTCAAGTACAACATTTCTTGTATTTTCCCTATTAGCACCACAATCTTCAGTGTAAGTGTAAAACAAATTTAGTCAACTATAAGCACCTTTTATTCGAGTACAAAAGTCCGAACAGAAGGCAGACCTTTTCTGGCATTAACTAAAACATACTAAAGTAATCGTTATGCGTATGTGTGTACACAAACGAGTCCATAAGAATGTGCAGAAGTTGGCAGCTCCGTTGGGGTTTTTTTTTGTGTCGATGGAGTCCCATTCATGTAAGGTTTGACGATTCTTTTTACGATTGCTTTTAAAAGACAATGAATATTTAATGAAGTGTAATCGACACATATGTATACACAGTAATGAATAGATTTGTAAAATAATGTAATAGTATTTAACATAAATAACCAGTGCAGTCTGGGCCAAATGAGGAAAAAAAAAAATTTTTTTAGTACCTGAAAGGTTATCCTCCTTTTTATAACAGGATAAATTCCAATACGTTTGCATGTTTTCTTCCTAAAAACATTTTGCATTTTTAAATAACTCCAAAAATATTAAACCAACTCTTAAAATGATAAAAACTTGTGCCAATTAATATTAATCATACGCTTGCAGTGTAGAATTATTATGTATCAGCCTCGCAAAGGAGGTGGCAATATTAGTTCATTCGCTTACATTTTTTAATTATTTATATTAAATTTCGTCGTTTCATTATAAAACCCACACAACAATTATTTACCTAATTATAATTGATATCACACCTCACTACCTACCTATTGCAATTTTAATAAACTTAACGCTTTGTCAACCTACCTCACCTCCTTGGTTATTTCATGAAGTCAAATGGGAAAAGTTGTAAAAAACCACAAGCATGAATAAATTGCACTTTATTGGACAACACTGTTGTCTGTCTGACTAAATAAAGTACACAATTTCAAATATGGATGTCAATAGATAACCGTGTGAATAAATATTCCCTGTGGTCACATTTTCGCATCACCCCCATTTCAACAACTTCAAAAACATAGGATTTGGATTTCATGTTACTGAATGCACTACGAAATGTAGCTTCATGTGTTAGCTTTCATATTCAGTTGGAATTTAAAAAAATAGTTCTGTAGTACGAGAGAAAATTCAGATATCCTAAAAATACTCTGTGAACGAAACCCCGAAGCGTATGAGTAATATTAATTACAGAGACTTTTGGAATTACGGTTGCTGTGAAAGAACCACACTTGATATTAGGAAAATATTAACGGGTTTCGTCGGGAAACTATGTCACCGTACCCTCATAGCGTAGGAAAACATTTAATTGTAGAGAATTTTTGGAATAAGGTTACTGTGAACGAACTGCTGGTGTTAATTGGAAAACTTACAATCTGTTCGCAGAGATACTTAGCTGGTCAGTATTTCACGACCATTTTATAATGAACAAAGATTATAATATTTAACAAAAATTTAATTTGTGGAATTAATGAAATTGTACAGGGATGAGAAGTAAGCGCTTTTACCACTGGTTCGTCTGATTTAAATTGAATCTCATATTCACTGAATAGACGAATTAAATTATACACAGAAAGCGCCCCGGAAAGCGAGTTGGTAGCGTGCTTGCCTATCAGCGTAGGGGTTGTGGGTTCTATTCGAACTATTTGTCGAAATTGGCGGCACAAAGGACCATGAACTGATGGTGAAATCGTTGCCGAAACGTATATGATTTTAGTTGCAATGGTATCACACTGACTAAATCCATTTCCTTGCTTCTCGAAAACCCTCTTCACCTTTTCCACCTATCTCCTTTCGTTATACTAAACGATTTCCAGTTATATCCATATCCATACCCATACTTAGTTTGATTTTCTAGCCATAAATGGGAAGAAATATCTTTGCAGTTTCGTGATTTGCATATTTCATCCATTAAATATGTTCTCCTACTTTTCTTACTTTCCCTTTTTGTCATTAATATGCAAAACATTCCCTTTTTCCCCTTCCTGTTAAATCCAATGAATTGTTTGATTCATGTTTATGACTGCTTCTATTGCCATGTAATTTTAATGTAATAATCATAAATCACATAATGTTCCCCCTGCCATAAATATCGCCTAATGTGTTGCAAAAGTGGCCGATATATTGAATTAAAAATTCTCAACACTTTTTATAGCTTCCGGAATTATTAAAGTGTGAATTGTCATCATAAAGTGAAGATATAAATATAAATAGTATTCATTTGCAGTATGTTAACCAAATATTGACCAAGAGTAATGGCATACACAAATTTTCTGATAAATGCCAAACTTGGATTTTAGATTTAATAGTCAATTTAATTAAGTAAACTTCCTTATTTATAGATTTAATAGCAATACAATAATGTAATGTAAACCAAGCTATAATAATCAGTTTAAATTTTCAACATAACTTAAATAAGTTGCAAGTTATACGGGATTTTGTAAAAATCCTTTGTAATTAATAACACTCATACGCCCAAAGGTGCGGATGAAGAAAACGCGTATAACTCTGGCACTGCGGATGATATGGAGTTACTTCGAACGGCATTGTAATGCAGAAATGATTATTTGTTCGGTTTTCGAAAAAGTTTTACTAGTAGGTCGCTCTCGCTCTCTGTCTGTCTCACTATCTCTCTCTCTTTCTTACAGGAATCCTGCATTTACTTTCGTTGCAAATGAAAGACAAAATTAATTGCAAATGAAAAGACAAAATAAGTTCATAAAAAATGTCCGTGCGTTGCAAATTAAAAACAAAATTAATTGCAAATGAAAAGACAAAATAAATAATATATTTTTTGAATATTTAATATATATATATTTTTTTTTAATTTTCTAGACAATTTTCCTTTTTTCGTATAATCCAATTTAAAATAGTATGTAAGGAGTTAGCTTTATTACTTATACGCTCGAGATTTCGAGAGCAATTGAATAAATCCAAAGCTACAAAAGATGAACATCCAAAGATGAAGTATAAAACTAGATATTTCTCTATTCAGATATAGTCAGTGTGGGACATTTTTGGTCGATCATTTTTATGAAGATTGATTTCTATCTTGTTCTTGCTAGGTAAATCGAAATTGCCATTTATTTATACAAACCCACAAATTCTTTCGATATTCAATCAATTTGTTCACATGTCTTCTGTTTGACTTTGTCAGTAATAAATGTATTAATACCTTACATGATACGGAGGCAATTTTTTTTTACAAATTGGTATTTAAGAAAGAAAAACAAATTTAACTCAAACAAAAATTCGCAATAATCATGCCCTCACAGAGTATACACTCATGAAATTAACAAGCTTGAAATATTCGCTGAACGGAGTTAGCCCACGTTCCAACGAAATACAATGTAAAGGCCAACATACATACAGCTAACAAAGCAAATAAAACGGAAGGATGCCATTCACACACTCACATAGTCTGGTATATCCTTAAACACACGCACGCACACGCACACACAATCGCTTAAAGCACACACACGTACACCACTACAAATACAAATATCCACAGTTACGCACACACACACACATGGTTTTTTGTATTGTGTTGTAATTGCTTAACATGTGCAAAGTGCGGTCGGTGTGTTTGTGTGGCCATAGTTCGGCCGACCGGGGATAAAATCGCTTTAAGGTATTCTCTACTCGTTCGGACAGATGAATTGCAAGCATCATCCCAATTCGGAGAGTTGTCATTGCTGCATCGTTGGCCGAGTTGCAGAGAGAGAGAGCCATAGATATGGCAGTGAGTCATAAACACAAGTTTGCCGTACACACGTGAGGCACATGTTTCCAGAAACTGCTATGGCAACGACAAAAACGCCAACGCATACACAGAACGCACACCAGGAATTCACTAACCCAGCCAAGTTATCTCCTCACCGGCCTCACCTATACACCATCTGACTGACTGACTGACGACTGTGTACTATATCCGGTGGTACCATGTCCATGTGGTTAAATGTTACAGAAGCCGGCAGTTGTAGATCTTTATGTGGTAGAATGCGAAAAAAAAAATATCTGTATATTGTACGAGAGGCGTAGTGGCGACGCCACCATCCACCATTACACGCTGGTGTTGGTAATATTGGCTGATGCTCTACTAAATGTTGGTTATGGTGGTATTAATTCTATCCGAAGGATAATTTCCATGCGTGACCGTTGCCCACGCGTCCATCACGTTCATGTCGTTTGTAGTGGCGCATTACAATTTACTTGCCTAGTTGCGGTGTAAAGCATACAAGTGTCCCACTGAACATTACGATACCATGTCATACACATACATACATATATACATATGTATGTCTGCATGATGATTAATTGGATAATGTGATGGATATGAGAAATGTGGCCACCAGTGATGGACAGTCGAACGCTTTTCCCCAGCTTCTTAATTTCAAGCGAAAAAGAATTGAAAATGATGGCTGAAGATTTGAGAGTCCATTTCCATTTAAAATTTTCAAATTATCATAATCAGTAAAGGAATTACACTTAATATTGTGCTTTAGGTAAGAATTAATAATACTTATACGCTACCGTGTATTTTAAGTAGGATAACAAGTATACGCCCGGATAAAGTGCTGGTAATGCAGTTTTAGATTCTGTTTTTTTTCAGAATTTTACCGCATATCTTAATATATATTTACCCTCGACACTGATTCACTGACTCTGTCACGCAGTACGTAGGAATTTAAATAGGCATTCTATAATTTTCTATAAATTATATTATTAAAAAATAATATTTTTTTTTGTACAGAAATTTTTTTTCACCAAATTTTTTTTTTTACAAATTTTTTTTTTCTTACAAAAAATTTTTTTTTCAACAAAAATTTTTTTTACAAAAATTTTTTTTCAACAAAATTTTGTTTTTCCACAAAATTTTTTTTTTCAAGAAAAATTTTTTTTTCAACAAAATGTTTTTTCCATATTTCAACGGGCGCCATAGGCGCATTACAACTTACTAGTAGATAAATATTACTAATGACTATGACTGTTTGCCTTCCAACTGGCAAAAACAATTAAAATTTATAAATTCTCTGGAATACTTTAAGAACTACCAGAGTTAATATTGCAACCTTTCAGAATTAATAGCACTCATACGGCCTAGGTACCACCTGCAATGCAAATCACCATAACTACAAAATTATCAGCGGTATAGAACCCATTCCATCCAACGCATCTTTAGATTGGTATTTTTATAGGGTAAATCAGCACCCCCTACTCCTGTAGAAATTTAAACAAACTCAACATTCCCATTATCGTTTCCGTTACAATATCTTTTCATGTTTATTAGAGATTTTATAGCCTTTCAATTTATTTCAATGATAAATAAATTGATTGCGTTTCATTTCAATTTCTGCTTTGCCGTATTATTGGATTCTTCGCCGTTGCTGTTGTTGTTATTCTATTCTATGTCCCACCCGACTACACACGTTTCTATGGAATGGGAAGTCAAATAAAGGGCGCCTGTTATAAAAAAAAAAAACTAAGCACATATATAGCCCGTGGAGCAAGCTATCAATGAATTCATTAAATCGACATTTCACCAGGCCACAACAACAACAAAAATATATTTATATGTAAAAGAATATAAAAACAACAAAGTAAATATTGTTGTAAACAAAAAAACAAAACGAACCAGAAAAGAAAATGTGTGAGACCGGCGAAAACGCAACTTTTATGGCGGTTAAGCATGTGTTTATTGATTTTTAGTGCCGCACACAACCGTGTTGTAAAAGTTATACAACACCCACGTTAGGAGGACAACATGAGAAGGACGAATGCAAAGAGGAGGTGGTGACTTGATATTGCTTATGGTGGGGGGTGGGTGTGTTTTGCCCCAAAGTGGCAGAAATTACCGCTGGTCGGGGCGGGAGAATTGAATGTCTGATTTTATTGGTGTTTTTATGACAATTGCTTTTAGCATAGATATTTACAGCAAACATTTTGTATAATTAACTTTATTAAATTAATTAAAAATGTATTAATTGTCAATGGTCTTTGAAAGGTTCGCGCACTACAACAGCAAAACGAAATTAATTGAAAAAGTGTACGTCATAAAAACGGCAACACAAATTCACCATCGCCAACGCCGCCGCCACCACTACCGACCGTTGCAGATAAAACCCCAATTGAAAATGTATTTAATTAGTTTGTATGTGTTTTGGAAAACTGACATTTGTTTATCTATTAAACAATTCAATTAAAATTCGTAATGATATTCACTCAACTAATGCAAACAAAACAAAAAGGGCAAAGTACAGGAGTAAATACTAAGTAGCGATGGGTGTTATGACAATATGGAAATCACTGAAACGTCCAAAAGTCTCTGGGGAAGTTTTCCCAGGTCACTGAGCTTTGAATGGGATACCTGTTTAGAACAACATCGTTTCGTTTAGTAACCAATTCAATAACGTTTGCTGTTGTAAAAGTCATAAATATTTTATGAGTTTGTACTCCCGAGCGTATACGTGTTATTAATTGGGGAATAGTTTTGCAAAATCATTCATAACATTTAATGCATGGGACCTATTCGTGTAAGTGAAAATGATTGTGCAAGCTAATACAATTAGGTTTAGTCGGTGTGACAACGAACATTTTAATATTTCCTGAAAACTTGCAAAATAAAATTGTGAAAAATTAAAAGATTTTTATATTCCTAAAAATTTAATAATGATTTTGTTAAATATAGAGCAGACATTTCCTTATATATCAACTAAAAAAGATATTTCACATCACATTGTACAAAAAAAACAGTATAGCTTTTCATTTCAAATTGTGCTGTATCTTCTGTCCTTTGAGTGAAAAATCCTTTGTAGTTATGAAGGATTTATTTGCAAGTGTCCCAGAGCGTATAAGTATTATTAATTATGTAGTACTTTCACTAAACTCTTTATAGTTTCGCAAGTACATATGTATATCAGAAATTTTTGAAATAGTAACTGATTCAGCCTTCAAGCCACAATTCTTGCTACACACATTATAATACTGATTTGCCAATTCAAAGAACCGAAATTTCTTTACACACTCCAATCAAAAAAACGGAGAATGATGATAAACAAATAAAACAAAAATAAATGAGATAAGTGGTATGATAAGTGGCAGGCTCATATGGGTTGAACTGACACTATACAATCATTTGGTAATGGAACCCAGTGATTATCTTTGGCACTTTCAGTGTTACAGTCGTTTTATCGACACTTTCTGTCCCAAGACGTAGTGTTTTTAACTATAAGGCGTTATTTTTGACAATAAACATACATTCAAAGTTGATATTTTGACAAACGGAACAAAAGATTGCAACTTCTTAATATATAAATAATATAGTTCATAAGTCTCATTTAAGCAGAATATCTTCGCTTTAAAAATCAATTTAAATTTCAAAAATATTTTGTATACATTGAGAAATACACCAGTTTTTCTGAAGCTACTTCATAATTAATAACACTCATACGCCCCGGGTGATTTAATCTTTACATCCAGATAATTTTTAAACTAGTAATGCTACAAACTTGATTTTAACTTCACATTAAAGAGGAAAACATCAGTTAGCAATGAGCTAAGCAGTAAGTTACACTGTTTAATTTATCCATCTGCTGGTAGTTTCAGAGTTATGACCATTATTAGTTTTTATAGCTGAATTCGTAAAGAGGATGTTAATTTTGCAAAATTGGCGTACGATTTCAAATATTCTTTCAATAGAAGACAATTCTAAGAAATTTTTAAAGTTTTTTTAGTTTGATGGCTTATCTGTTTTCAAAAAGTGTATATTTTCCATCAAAAACTCTATCAAGCATTACCTTCTGTAATTTGTGCATGACATTCTTCAACTTTTTGTAATCAATACCACCGCTATTAAGCTGGGTGAGGGGGTTGGGGGTTAATTCCCACTACGACTTTTTTGCAGCTATATATTTAATTTATCATCCATTCACATATTATGTCCGACTTTTGCCGTCGTTCTTTTTGTTTTTTGTTATTATTATTATTATTGTTATTTTTGTCTGTCTGTCAGACAGTCAATTTATTTGTGTCCAGAAGGGGTGATTGTTGGCGGTGCTTGGTTGTTTAGTTTTATGGCAAAAATACATAACGAACCAAAAAAAAAAAAACCAAACAGAATTCATTATAACGAGGGCATGTGAAACAACATTGTTGATATTGCGATGTAGTGACTGACTGACGGACTGACTGGCTACTACACGTATTGGCTATACGTGTGAATGGATGGGGTGTGTTTGTATATGTCTGCAACATACTATTTGAATATGTATGATGGGCACTGTGTGTGTGTAAGCGTGTATTGGGCATGGTTGTCGGTCTGCTCATATCGGTATAAGAAATGAATGGACTTGTTTTTGTTATGGTATTTTGAATACACATACATGTTTATTTTTATATATGTGTATACTATACATATATCTATGGTAGTATTAATTTAAATACTCATGGATTTGTGGAAAATTATATTACATGATTGTGTTGTGTCGTCGTCGTTGTAGTATTTATTCATAATTATAGATGACAATTGATATTTAATTTATAATCCTATACATTTTATTAAACTGACATCGCCATGATTGTATATTTGACAAATAATTAAAAAATCAAAGCGAATGCTCACAGAAAAAAGAATGATAATCTGATTAGTTATTTAGGGGCCAATTAGGCGGGGAGGCAACAAATTGTTCAAATTTATATAAAAACTAAAACAAACTATAAAAATGAGTATATCATTTGAGTTGATCATAGTTGGCATAAGGTTTCAGCAGATGGATATATGACAGAGTATGGTTTACCGGTCAGAGCATGGCAAATTGAGGCTTTCCCTTATAGGTTAGTGTGGCATTAAAATCAACTTTGTAGTGCTACTAGTTCAAAAGTTATCTGTATCTAAAGATTTGGTCAGCTGGTGCGTATAAGTGTTATTAATTATGAAGTATTCTCAGGAAAACTGTTGTATTTCTGCACATATATCAGATAATTCAGAAATTTCAATTGATTTTAATAGCTGACATATTCTGTTTATACGTCGGAAAAAATTCATATTTTTATAATTTTTAACATGATATGAATCTCTGCATTAAAAAAAAGAAGAAAAATGTCCAACAAAAATCCATAACTAAGAATGCATATGTTTTAGACTCTACTTACAATAAGGTGTTGTAAAGATCTTCATTACAAACTCACCTGGAAATACAGAAGGAGAAGAAGCAAAAAATTAGAAAGAAGAAAAAAAAATCAATTGAAAGTAAATTATAATTGATATGATTGATAAATAATATATGTATACTAGTAAGTTGTAATGCAGTCGCATGGCGCCCGTTGAAATATGGAAAAAAAAAATTTGTTGAACAAAAAAAAATTTTTTTTGAAATAAAAAATTTTGTTGAAAAAAAAATGTTGTGGAAAAAAAAAAATTTTGTTGAAAAAAAAAATTTGGAAAAACATTTTTTGTTGGAAAAAAAATTTTGTAAAAAAAAAAATTTGTAAAAAAAAAAATTTTGGTAAAAAAAAACTTGGGAGAAACACAATTTCTGTACAAAAAAAAAATATTATTTTTTTTATTATTATTATTTATAGAATTATAGAATGCCTATTTAAATTCCTACGTACTGCGAGACAGAGTCAGTGAATCAGTGTCTAGGGTAAATATATATTAAGATAGTATTCATTTGATTTTCAGTTAAACTCTTACGATATAGCCTGAAGTTTATGGCGTGTGAAGTCACTTAGACTTTGTAGCCCACTTTGATACATGAAAACCAGAACAAAATGTAGTATGTATCAACAGTTGATCCATCCTGAGCGGCCCAAACAAAAAAACTCCTGAGTCGTCCCCTAGCAATATCAGCCAGATCATCTAGGTCCCTAAAGAAACATGAACTCCGTGTTGATCCACGCCTTTCATCAATCACCAATCGCAACCTCCAGTCTCATTGAATGCTCAACAGTCAGACAGTGTCCGGTCATGACGAGACAAGTTGCGCGTCTTTTTCTTCTTGGAATGTTAGCGGAAATACATATATATTTTTTCCAATACTAACGATATTCACAAGAAATTGTGTGTTTTACCAAAATAGGCGGATACCTTAAGTTCTATGTCTATCACCTTTCTCTTAATTTTTTTTGAGCGGTCTGCACTGATTTTTTTTCTCCCCCTGAGTCATTAGTTTGGTAATCTCAATAATAATTCATATTTTACACTGTCAATTTTCCACTACAAAAATATGTAACAAAGTAAAGTTAGATAAACAAAACACATCACGTGAAAAAAAAACACAGATTAGACACCATATATAAGAACAAAGCAAAAACAAAACAGAAGAACAAATAACAGAAAATGACAGCGGACGGACCGCACAAACAACAACAACAAAAACACATATCAATGTTAAATAAAAACTCGCTAAAATATTGTCATAAACAGCTATTTTATTCAACAATACTGAGGGGTAAAAACAACGAAAACGTGTGTATAAAATATAAATGAAAAGTATAATAATAATACAGAAGACAGATCCAAAACCAAAACTCAGAAAGAAGAACAAACAAACCAAAAAAAAAAAAATCCCTCAACCAAACCCACCTCACACAAAAGATGAAAACCAGCAAGAAAGAAAGAAAAAAAAAACAAAACAAGTAAAACAAAATTTAGGTTGTTAGATGAACGACCGCGAGTAAGTGCGAAAAAAAACGGCATTGCCAGCCAGCCTGCCAGCCAGCTAACGTTAATGTTAAAGCTAAAGTTGTCATTGCCGTTTGTTAGTGGCACACACCCCTTGCTTATCTACTTGTTGGCAGAATTTTTCTCTCTACCTCACCCCATTGCCATCAACCAGCTGCTTCATATGTATGTAGCTAGCGTCATCATAGTGGGAAAGACCGTGGACGTATACGAGTATAAATAATAATAATAAAAAAAAAAAAAACTAAGCCAAGAGAGTGAGATCGTTGCGGTTGGGGTTTTTTTTTTGAAAGGGTACCCTACACTAAAGTTCAGACAAAGCACGATATACATACATATGTATTTTAATTGATACAATTAAATATTTTGTAAGTTTGACAAAGGCAATTTCCAAACTAGCTGAGCTTTCCATTACAAACAGCAGCAAGTTAAGTAATTGCTGGGCTTGTTTAATATGTCCATGCCTGGAAAAGGATACTGAATTAAAGTGCCAACGTAAAGAAAGATGATAAAAAAAATCAAAGTTTTGGAACTGAGACGTCTTTCCCTTACTAGGAAGCAAAAGTAAGGCAAAGAAGAACAATTTATGCCTGACATAATCCACAATACTGCCGAGATAACCTATTGTGAACAACCTTTAGTAGTGGTGGCCAGTAGAAATTTGTAAACTCAACTTTAGGACTAAGGGAAGATGATTGGTAAGCCATTACCAGAACATGAGTACACATTACCAAACCACTTCAAAGTAAGTAGTTTAAGCAAAGTGCTGGCGATTGCAAATAAGGGAAGATGATTGGTAAGCCATTACCAGAACATGAGTACACATTACCAAACCACTTTAAAGTAAGTTGTTTAAGCAAAGTACTGGCGATTGCAAATAAGGGAAGATGATTGGTAAACCATTACCAGCACATGAGTACACATTACCAAACCACTTCAAAGTAAGTAGTGTTGGCAATTGCAAAATTTCACAGTCTTCGGCAAAGGGATGAATGTTTGTAAGTCATTACCAGCACAGGAGAATACATTACCATACAGCTTCAAAGTAAGTAGTTTATTATTGAAATCATTATTATTTATCATTTATTATTTTAAAATTATATTATATATTAAATTTATTATATCATATTGTCAATGAACATTGGCTAGTTGGTTTCATGGAATATTAGCCGCTGTAGTTACTTCGAAGGCCGCCCATGGGCAACTACACTTTCGTTGCGCGATTTTTGTTTTTGGTTTAGTTGAATGATGGAATTTACTACGTCAAGTATTTACTTGCTGTGCATAAAACCACCAAAGCTGACACAACTGATGTTGCAAGCTGTTGTTGACGGACGTATAGACGACTGCTGCAAGAACGGGGTGGCGGTGGGACCGGCCCTTCAGTCAGCTCTTGTTGCACACCAAACACAAGCTTTGCAAATAGCGGAAAAAGAGACACACGATGATTGTCGGAAACTGTTTGCTATTTGTGAATGACTTCATACCCTCTGAAATTTATATTTTGTACATGCATATGTATATATGTAAGTATATAAAATATATATATATATTGTAAATTATACTCCTCCAATATCACATCAGTTGTATAGCACAATAATGTCGATGATGAGCATGAGGCATGAGAGGGGCAGAGGAAGCTGGCAACACAAGAAAAAATGCAAACAATGCAATTTGCAACATGGTGAATGGGAAGGAAAGAACCAACCAACACATAACAAGACAGAGGGCGCACGGTCGGACGGGCTAACGAATGAATGTATGAATGAATGAATTTGAAATGGATATAAATGCGTACACTTCTTTTCTCAGCAGGCGAAGCGGCTCTAGCTACTACACAATGATGATAACAAATGAAATGTTGTTTATCTCCAGGCCCAGAAGTAGGACGCAGGGGAATCGCATACACACACACACACACACAGAGAGAAAAACGGGCGGCTTAACATCGTAAAACCACAATCACACCAGCAAGTGTATCTTGCTGGCTTGCTTGCCATCATCATGACGAAACGTAACAATTCCGCAAAGTGAAACAGTCGAAGGAGGAGATTGTTTTTGTTTCGGTTTTGTCTTCAGCCGCCGTGCCTCTTTGAGAGGCAACGAAACTCGTTCAATTATGCCAAGAAGAAGACAAAAAGCTGTATGCATATCTCCTCTCTGTCTGTAGATATAAATGTGAAAACATTTATTTGAAATGCATAATAATAATAATAAAAAAGAAAAGGAAGGGAAAGGAAAGGAGAATTATTAAAAAGTCCACTGTGTTTGCATCCACAGAAAGAAGACAAGAGAGTCTACTTTTTCACAAAGACAATAGAACTGGCTGGAAACGGGTCGTGCGGAAAGTCTGGTACTCTACAAATAAAGTAATTTCTTTTTTTAGGATCTTGAAAATAGTCATGTTACCAATAAAATATTTTATTTGCGCAAAGGAATTGGGAAAATATTTTCACAATTTAAAAAAAAAAAAAACCCGGAGTACCTCTCATTACCATTACTATTACAAGGTAATCACATCTCATTACTCCAAGCCTGCATTCTAGTTAAAAAATAATGGCATAAATAATTTTGTCCTTATCGATTTTTCTTTATTGGCCAAATCATAATCCGAAAATCCGATGGTAACATATTAGGGTTTGTGAAAACTCTCCCTTCCCCAACGAAAAAAAAATAAGTACCACTCATTGCAATTAACATTATAAGGTAATCACATATCATTACTCCATGCCTGCATTCTAATCAATAAATAATGACATGGTGAAGTATTATTAGCCCGAAAGTCGTTCGTCTGTAGCGAAACTTGGTATTGACATCTCGTTGCCATTGCCATTACTTTTACATGATAATGACATTTCATTACTACAAGCATGAATTCTCATCAATAAGTAATGCCATTAGTGGCGACATTAGATTTCCACAACGAATCATTCAAAGTCAACAAGATAATATTTTCTTCAGTTCGTTCGTCTCTAGCAACGACTCCATTACCAGGTAATGACATCTTATTACTGGAACCATGAATAACAAATGTCATAATTACCTACTCTTGTGGATTAGCGATTTTCGGAATCACACCCCAAAATGCCGATGTTAAAATGCGATTTCTTCCTTTGAGGGGCTTTGAGAAATCTCTAGTCTCACTTAGTACATCTCAATACACAATTAGCCGACATCATAATTGTACAGTTGCGCCATCTATATGTGAGCTATTTGTACATAAATTCGACGAGAATACGATATCACCTCCATTAACAAGACCCGACAAGCAAAATCCCTTAATTAACAATTTTCTTTAGGTATCAAAGTGACCTTTTTATAGTTCGTCGACTTCCACTTAACACGTGAAAAGAGATGTAGCTGTTTTTCAACTTTGGCTAGGGCGAATTCTCCCTAAGGCAACTATTCGTCCTCCCTGTCTTCACTACTTACATGTGTTTCCGCTTTTCGCTATTTTCGCAGAGACGAGGGTAACCTTCTCCATACTCCAGAGTCGATTTCCTACTGCAAGAATATTCTTTCACATGAGATTATGGCGTCGACTGACTGTGGGCTGCTTACACCCCGCCACGAATATATTTGGTGGTGATTTCCGGCTCAAAACAATGTACATTTAATTTAGAAGAGGGTCCATTTCGTTTTTGTTTTTGTAGCACATTCATTTTTACCATTTGGAATCACAGTTTGCATGTCCGTCCGTCCATGCCTCAGCTTACAACCATATTGATTTCATGGCTACTCTGTACTGTTTGCTTCCGAAGGCAGTAACATAAACACAAAGTTCATACTTAGGGGTTTAATTTTCCCCTTCGCAGTCTTCTGTCCACCACCCCATCATTCTGACCATCATCCGTCATTTTCCTCACCACGTTAGCTGTGACGAGGGTAATGTTTTTAAATAAGCGCCAGCGTTCAGCACAGTTTTGACATTATTTCGACTCCATTATATCCAACTGACTGTTGCGGTGCAGCCCATTCGGTGGCAGCGGTTTCGATAAACATTCTGTGAGGCAGGACCGGGGAATAGGATGCGGAATCACTCCGTGAACACATTACGCGCTGTTGAATACTTATGATGTTTTATTTTAGGGAACAACCGCCACATCTCGTTTTCAGTTTTATTTCCATTTCATCTTTTTGCCCCACTTGAGGCCACTTGAAATTATGGAGAGCGCGCGCGTATATTTCAATGAGAATTGAGAATGGGAGAAAGGAGGAGAAACATATTTACGCTGTGGGTTATATAAGCCCGTTTGCTCATTATAATTATTATTATTTTTTTTTTGTTTTAACCGCTCCGCATCATGTGTTAGTTATTACATTCCCAATGCCCTTCCCTTAGAAAAGAAATGATGACAGTAATACTCGCAGGTTTGGGGTTTTAAAATGAAATGAAACAAAAAAAGTGGATTTAATTTAAGGAAGTATATTTTCCATCTTGTCCACTTCCGTTTCCTTTATTATGTTCTATTTCTTTTTGTTAACCTCCAGTCATGTTTGTTTTCCGTTCGTTTGGGAAGGAACTGTCGAAGTAAAAAAAAAATGTGTATTTCAATTTCGGCGAAGGAGACAAAGTGGATGATTTTAATGGTTAAGCAGATGATGGGCTTTTTGAAGCAATTACAAAATTAATGTTAAAAATTTGGAAACTTAGATAAGGACACAAAAAATATATTAAATTTAGAGCACAACAAGGAAAATAAAAAGGAAACACGTAACTGTTCTAAAGAGACCAGTTTGTTAAAAAAAAATGTTCTAAAGAAACCAGTTTGTTAAAAAAAACTGTTCTAAAGAGACCAGTTTGCTAAACAAACTGTTCTAAAGAGACCAGTTTGCTAAACAAACTGTTCTAAAGAGACCAGTTTGCTAAACAAACTGTTCAAAAGAGACCAGTTTGCTAAACAAACTGTTCTAAAGAGACCAGTTTGCTAAACAAACTGTTCTAAAGAGACCAGTTTGCTAAACAAACTGTTCTAAAGAGACCAGTTTGCTAAACAAACTGTTCTAAAGAGACCAGTTTGCTAAACAAACTGTTCTAAAGAGACCAGTTTGCTAAACAAACTTTTCCAAAGAGACCAGTTTGCTAAACAAACTTTTCTAAAGAAGCCAATTTGATAAACAAACTTTTCGAAAGAGACGAGTTCGACACAAAACAGTTTGAGACGAAAACTAATGAGAAAACGAATCACATCAAAATAATAAAAACAAAAGACAAAAGACAAAAGGGATAATTACTTTAACAAATATTCATTCACACATCAAATACATGGACATGTGAAATCCTGAAAAACAAACCCCTTTTCCAAGTGTAAATCATGTTTTCACACACAACCCTAAACACGCTCCCACCATTTCCTTTCCCCGTGACCAAATACCCTCTCACGAACATGTGTAGGAAAAAAGTGTACACATAAAACAATTAATTTACCACTTCCGTCTCGTCATTCTTCCTTAAAAGGGAAAACACGCACACACACACACACACAGAATGTCTGAGAATTAGAACATAAAGGGGAGGACATTCTAGGCAAAAAGGGAATTGAACCAAACGGTGGGTAGCAGGAAAAGAAATGAAATGTTTGATATTGACAATTATGTAAAAGACTTTATAAAACTTTATAACAATAATAAAAACAATAAGTTCAGCAGGGTACACTCAGAAAAGGGTTGCCACCACCACCACCACCAGCAGAAGTATGACAGCATGTGTTCGTAGCACACGTAACCCACCTCTCCCCACCCAGCAACAGCCTTATTTTGCCACTATGCCACGGAGTACAGGAGTACACACGTTCTGTATAGCATGACTTTTGTTAAATATAATTGTTATACGAAGAATGAACGAATGACATGAATGGAGGCGCTGTGAGGTAGAGAGCAGGAGTGGGACCATCATTCTCTGAATAACAACAACAACAACAACAACAAACAAGGAAGAAGCAAAAAACGAGTCTTACGTGACCATGATTTCTGTTTCGGTTTCGTACTTGAAAACGTGAAGAAAGTTCTGTGTCGTGCAGCACCAGTCCCACAAACACATACATCACTTACCGAATACGGCAAACATTATGGCCAAGGGTGTTTGTTTCCCCGTTAAGCCAGGGCAACGGTGGGCGAGGGGTAGTGCTGATTATAACACAAAATCCAATGAGGTTTAAGTATAAACATTTTAGTTGTTTACACTGAATAATGTCGAGTAATAAAATTACCATAAAAACTCTGAAGAGCGAACAAATGCGGGAACAATGTCGTCCCAACAATAAAACACGGCCACAAACTTTAAAGGATCGAGTAACTTGAGAAGGGTTGCGGCTGCCGCAGTAACGGCGACGATGACAACGACAAAGAAAGACGAGTACTGGTGTTTAATTCAAAAGTCACCGAGGATATAGGCTCGGCTTTGTGTCGCATTATAACCGAAAAAGGAATTGGTGATAAATTTGTTGTTGATACACGGCTGTAAAAATACAACGACCGTAAAATTTGATCTGTCAGCAGATGTCCTTGTTCGTCCTTTTCCAAACAGCAAATTAACCTTGAAAATGTCAATGGGTTAAATTGGGGAGAGCAACAAACAAAGAAAGAATGTTGAAAGAAAGATGACTCAGCATGATAGAAAATCATATCGATGACTACAGACGCAACAGGGCTAAAACTTTTCCTAAACTGAGGCTCCTCAAAATGTCGTCCGTTGGCTTGATTAAAGCGCTTCGGCATGTCTACTTGCGGAAGTAGAAAAAAATCCTTCTAACAATGTTAACGAGTACTAGTCATCGGCTGGGAGCTCTATAAACTATATCCTAGGAGCATAAAATACAGCGATTACTCTGGACGAGACATGTCAGTGGATTCAGAACGCTCCAGATAGTTAATCCTTAGCCGACGACTACTACTGAAAGCTCAGACAGAGAAGCGTAGGCAGGTAAATCCGTTGAAAAGACCCTCAAAAAAGGTAAAATATCGAGAGATTGAAACAAGCAAGTAAGTCATCAATGAAATAAGAAAATCAGATTCCAGTCGGACTCATTCATGCACTCCAGGGCTATTATGGGTGTGCCATCTCACTATATTTTAGAACCTCTGGAGAATTTTTTAATTTTGTATTGGTTGCCGTCGTTATACTCAACCAAGCTGAATTCTTTAGATAAGATATCCTTTGGAAATTATTTGCCATTGTATTACATAGCCATTTCAGAATTTGCATACAATTCATGACAGTTAAATGGTCGGGAAATTGATTTTTTTCCTGTAGAATTATATCATCAAAAATTTCACCTCATCCTCCCCATTCTCCCCAAAACATCCACCAAATGGGATCAACAAAATTCAATTTCCGACAGCTGTTCTAGGCTAAAAAACAAAAGAACAAAACATTCCCAACAAAATTAATATATAGAGTGAAAAAAAAACAAAAACTTTATCATAACCTGTTGAGGGAACAACAAAAAAAAGTTCTTAAACTTTCATTTAGGACCACACAAAGACCATCCACTGGCACCGTTTATCTGCACCATATCACGAACACACCTGTTTAAGTCATAATATTAACAATGTACCGCCGTGTGCTATTCCGCCACCAGCAGGCGGGCAGGGCACAAAGTGTGTAATTTTTTCCAGTAATTTTATGCCACTTTATTAACAAATTTGTTGTATGAATTCTGTGTAGATTGTGGCACATTATATACATCCTAATGATGTTTTCATTTTAAGCAATTATCATTAAAACTTTATCAATGATAAAGTTAATAAACATAATAATACAACTTTACCACCAACCGAATCTCGAAAACAATAGAAAAGCCCCCAACCTCCGGGAGGGCATTGAAGGGGCAACAACGAGTGTTTTAGAGAACGAACACAAAAAACACGAGCATGGCATGGAAGGCATGGGTTAGCGGGGAAACGTATAAGGCCATTCCCAACACACACAATCATTGCACATATGAATGTGTGATATGTTTTAGGTCAATGGATAAAATTCCCCCTCTAACAACACCCCCCCCCACAACGAAGACGAAAAAGAAATGAAGGCAAAACCTCAAAACAAAAACTTGTTTATGACATAAGTGGCGAAAGGGGCCGGCGAGGAAGTAGGGCGGACAACGACCGGCCAGGGCAGAAGAGGGAAATAAAATGAAAGAATGTAAGAGTTAAGAGACAGAAAAAAACCAACCGTATAAAAACACACACACACGCATACAAACATAATACAAGTGTTTATGTGTACACTAAACGGAAGTTAATCAGCAAAAGAGCCATACAAGTAGGCAGACATGGCCGGCTTGTACTCAGGCAGACCGAGTATCGTGAGATACAAGTTGGCAAACAAACAGTTAGTTGTAAATCTTTTAGGAATACGCTCAAAGAATGTTGAACAACAAACGTGTGTTGTAAAAGGATAATTAAAAGTTATATGAAAGAGGAATGTAAATCCCACATAAAATACATAATTATGATCAGCTGAAAGACTAACTATAGTTTATGAAACAAAGTAAGTATAGTAAGTATAGTAAGTATAGTAAGTATAGTAAGTATAGTAAGTATAGTAAGTATAGTAAGTATAGTAATTATAGTAAGTATAGTAAGTATAGTAAGTATAGTAAGTATAGTAAGTATAGTAAGTATAGTAAGTATAGTAAGTATAGTAAGTATAGTAAGTATAGTAAGTATAGTAAGTATAGTAAGTATAGTAAGTATAGTAAGTATAGTAAGTATAGTAAGTATAGTAAGTATAGTAAGTATAGTAAGTATAGTAAGTATAGTAAGTATAGTAAGTATAGTAAGTATAGTAAGTATAGTAAGTATAGTAAGTATAGTAAGTATAGTAAGTATAGTAAGTATAGTAAGTATAGTAAGTATAGTAAGTATAGTAAGTATAGTAAGTATAGTAAGTATAGTAAGTATAGTAAGTATAGTAAGTATAGTAAGTATAGTAAGTATAGTAAGTATAGTAAGTATAGTAAGTATAGTAAGTATAGTAAGTATAGTAAGTATAGTAAGTATAGTAAGTATAGTAAGTATAGTAAGTATAGTAAGTATAGTAAGTATAGTAAGTATAGTAAGTATAGTAAGTATAGTAAGTATAGTAAGTATAGTAAGTATAGTAAGTATAGTAAGTATAGTAAGTATAGTAAGTATAGTAAGTATAGTAAGTATAGTAAGTATAGTAAGTATAGTAAGTATAGTAAGTATAGTAAGTATAGTAAGTATAGTAAGTATAGTAAGTATAGTAAGTATAGTAAGTATAGTAAGTATAGTAAGTATAGTAAGTATAGTAAGTATAGTAAGTATAGTAAGTATAGTAAGTATAGTAAGTATAGTAAGTATAGTAAGTATAGTAAGTATAGTAAGTATAGTAAGTATAGTAAGTATAGTAAGTATAGTAAGTATAGTAAGGATAGTAAGTATAGTAAGTATAGTAAGTATAGTAAGTATAGTAAGTATAGTAAGTATAGTAAGTATAGTAAGTATAGTAAGTATAGTAAGTATAGTAAGTATAGTAAGTATAGTAAGTATAGTAAGTATAGTAAGTATAGTAAGTATAGTAAGTATAGTAAGTATAGTAATTATAGTAAGTATAGTAAGTATAGTAAGTATAGTAAGTATAGTAAGTATAGTAAGTATAGTAAGTATAGTAAGTATAGTAAGTATAGTAAGTATAGTAAGTATAGTAAGTATAGTAAGTATAGTAAGTATAGTAAGTATAGTAAGTATAGTAAGTATAGTAAGTATAGTAAGTATAGTAAGTATAGTAAGTATAGTAAGTATAGTAAGTATAGTAAGTATAGTAAGTATAGTAAGTATAGTAAGTATAGTAAGTATAGTAAGTATAGTAAGTATAGTAAGTATAGTAAGTATAGTAAGTATAGTAAGTATAGTAAGTATAGTAAGTATAGTAAGTATAGTAAGTATAGTAAGTATAGTAAGTATAGTAAGTATAGTAAGTATAGTAAGTATAGTAAGTATAGTAAGTATAGTAAGTATAGTAAGTATAGTAAGTATAGTAAGTATAGTAAGTATAGTAAGTATAGTAAGTATAGTAAGTATAGTAAGTATAGTAAGTATAGTAAGTATAGTAAGTATAGTAAGTATAGTAAGTATAGTAAGTATAGTAAGTATAGTAAGTATAGTAAGTATAGTAAGTATAGTAAGTATAGTAAGTATAGTAAGTATAGTAAGTATAGTAAGTATAGTAAGTATAGTAAGTATAGTAAGTATAGTAAGTATAGTAAGTATAGTAAGTATAGTAAGTATAGTAAGTATAGTAAGTATAGTAAGTATAGTAAGTATAGTAAGTATAGTAAGTATAGTAAGTATAGTAAGTATAGTAAGTATAGTAAGTATAGTAAGTATAGTAAGTATAGTAAGTATAGTAAGTATAGTAAGTATAGTAAGTATAGTAAGTATAGTAAGTATAGTAAGTATAGTAAGTATAGTAAGTATAGTAAGTATAGTAAGTATAGTAAGTATAGTAAGTATAGTAAGTATAGTAAGTATAGTAAGTATAGTAAGTATAGTAAGTATTGTAAGTATTGTAAGTATAGTAAGTGTAGTAAGTGTGGTAAGTATAGTTCGATGAAAGATGTAGTCGTCGCAAAAGCAGCGAAACTTTCGACGAACAGCCGCAACACTTGTAGACAAGCTGATCAAAGTCGAACCTTCGACAGAGGGGGCATGGGAGTTGAACTTGGTTACAAGGTCCATTTTAAGCAACAATGGACACAAATTTTTAATTTCCTAGTAAGGCAGGCTTACCGGGGGATCGGAAAACGCACACGTAATAGTCGCATTCTCAGAGAGTGGTGGCATCATTAGCCCATTTTCATAGAAAATGCTGTTTAAAACCCAATTTCGGTTAACGTAGAGGTATGATAAGCCACTTTCTTAGAATGAGCTCCATGCCACACAGCCACCGTCATCAAGGTTTTGGATTGGGAAATTGGATTGACATGGTGCGCCGAGACAGCCACATAAATGAAATCGTGTCCCATAAATAATGGGAATGTTTGCTCCTTCGAATAAAACAATACTCTGTGACGGAAAAAGATTTTTGTTTTATTGAATCTTTAAAACTAACTTGTATTTAGGTCACTCTTCATGTCTGAAAAAAGCTGCGGCAATTTCAGTTTCTTATTAGGTGTTCCATCCGATGGCCAACTCATTGTTTTCTCTGAGGTTAAATTCGTCAAACTGAAGAAAGGAAAAAATAAGCCAACAGCCCATGTGTATCATAGCCAAATACATAAATGCCCACAAATAGTCGAAAATGTACTCAGTCCGTCGGGTGATGATAGATCCGGACAGACGGACGAATCCGAAATCAGATACACATTTTGCATTTCAATATTCCATCAATGCAATTCTACGAAAGCAAAAATACAAGAAGAGCAAACAGTTTGTGTTGTCCGGCCGCTGTTCCCCATATACTCCTGGCCCACACATGTTGATGGTGGAATACTTGAGTTGGCACGGACGATTGTTGTTTGAACCCTGTGTGTGTAATGTGTTTTTGGGGGGGGGGGGGGGGGGGGGGAATTGTTCACATCATGTATTCCGTTTATATCGGTTGGTGGTGGTACGTCGTCGTACGAGTGTATGAATGATGATTTCTCAATGAATTTCAAATAACAGAAACACAACCGGAATTCTAACCAGAGACGGATACGGATACGAATACATCCAAACACACCTTGGCCTGTGTTAGTCAGTGAACAAGCCGCATATGACGATGTCGGTCTAGTGACCATCAACATACTAATCGGACGATGATAGCGTTGCCAATGATGAGGATGATTTCTCAATTCCAATATATGATGAATTTTTGCGGTTATATAAAGGGAATTTACTTTCCTCCTTTCCTCTCAATAAAAACATCAGAACATATTTGTAAACATCATCGTTGCTCGGTACGGGGAGAGGGTAGTACGTCGTTGGCAAACAAGGCAAACACAGTCGGTTTCCATGTCAGTGGCAAATGTACACAGACGACGTTGTTGTTGTTTTTTTTTTTTTTTTGATGAAAACTTTTTGCTTTTTGAAAGGCAATAATTTCAAACAATTTTCAAAGTTGTTCTTTCGAATGAAATCAGCTTAAAGTTTTGTCTAACTTTTTTAATTGGTTTTTGTATTTTTTTTCTTTCTGTTTCACAAGAGAACTATTGTAAAATATTAATAATAAGAAAAGCAAAAAGCCAAAACATTAGGTAGTCAAAGAGGAGAAGTGTCAAGAAGATGTGTTGTCGTTGTAAGGAATAAATTTAATTTCATTTTGTATTAAACAGTTTTTTTTTTCTTGTTCAGGCATTAAGAAATTAACAAGAAAACTCTTTAGGATATGTGAGCTATGGAAGAAGATATTTGGCATATTCACAGATTGAGAGCTGGAGCTTAAAGCGGACATTTTTTACAACTCAAAATTTTCAGAAAACGCGAAAAACTAAAGTAAACTCGAAAATGTGTAGTGGGACATGTGCACTAATTTTTAACTATTAACAGGCTCCCGTTTTGAGTCTGGGTTTCCTGTCGAATATTCACTCACACTACCTTTCCACTAAAAGCCTACCAAACATGAAATTATGTGGTCGACTGAGGGAAAACTGTCGGTCTTCTCAAAAGCCTGTACTTTTTGCGCTGTCATGATGACATGAGCGTTTTTGTGGTTTTTAAATCTCTAACGTCTGCCCTGTACAAATCTTCGCGAACAAATTCATAATCAAAAAAAAAAACTTCCACACACAATTTATGGACTGTGGAAGAGTAGCCGTGCGAAAATATCAAATAATTCATAAAATGCTTTAGTTTTCTCTTTTGTTGTTTTTGCCTTTTTTTTTGTATTTTTATTAATATTGTGTTTTTGTGCTCCATTTCTTTGAGGCTTCAGGTTTCACATTTCATTTCGTTTTCGTTTCTGTTTTGGTTTGTTTTTGCTGTTGTTTATTATGTTCCCGATCGCCAGCAACATAATAATACAAATGTTTTGTTGTAATACTCTACGCAGAACGACGGCGAACAGCGACGGCGTCGAAAAAAAAAAAAAGAAAAGAGGGGCTGGTAGGGGGCTTGGTTGTTTAGCTTAACTGGTCGAGGTCGTCATCGGTGTAGAGCATGACTGGGGAGAGGGCTGGACTGTTGGTCTGGTCGATGGGTGTTCTTGATGCCGTTGCTATGTTATCAATTTGTTTTGTGATGTCGTTCGGTTTGTTCTCAACATGAGTTGTCTTGTCTTGTGTTTTGTTATGTCGCTGGTCGAACTGTTCAAATGTTGTTGACATTGGCAATCATTGGGGCATTAAATATGACAATACTTTGTGATTCGGTCGGGTGGGGTGGTATACATGCAAATGAGTCCAACAGCCGTTTAGTCGGCATTTGCTGGTATGCTGCTCCGTCCTGACTGTATCTCATCACAAGCGAATTAGAAAGTATTTGGGAGAAAACATTTGAACATGAGACAAAGACAACATCGAGCAATTGATTTATACAAATGCAAATCCACAGTATCAAATGTTTCAAGAAATTGTTGTCATCGAGCAGAGGAGGGCAGACATTTACATAATGTTTATCTGAAGTCATTAATGATCCACTTTCAGGGCTTGTAAAATTTCTATAATAGAATTGAATATTTTTTAAATTTAATTTGATCACGTGAATATTGAACTAAATCTTTGGTCTTTCGAGTAACGTAAAAAAAAATAGAGTACTTGTCATAGATTAGCTTGAGGGGTCATAGAAGACATTTTATTATTTATAGGGCACTGGCAACAAAGGACATTTATATATTTGTGGTCCTTCAAGTACAGAAGAAGCTGTACCGACTTTTTATGAATTTGTGTTAAAAAATTGTATAATTTTAACATTTCGACTAATTCCACATTGTTTTGTTTACTAGAGCCTATTTTATAAACCATAGATCCTTAAAAGGCCATACTTGTGAATTTCATAATTGTAAGTAATTGGTCCTTCGAGCGAAATACAAAAAAAAACACGAAGGAAATGTGGAATATTTTTACACGGAAATGGTTGAAACCCACTAAATTTTGTAGTGTCCAAAATCAAAAGTTACTCACAGTTACGCTATTTATAAATGTTTAGAAAGATTATTATTACTAAGACGAAGCATAAGAAAATCACTGGTATATTTTTTCCACAAACTTTGTTGACAAGTAAATATTTGCACACAATTATTTTCTTTGTGATAGCGCTCTCTATATAAATGTGTCTATATTTTTGGTCCTTCGAGCCGAAATATGCTAATTCTAAACCACACCGCAAACTCCATATTGTGTGGTAGACAAATTTTGAAAAATTCATACATTCTGGTCCTTTTTCCATTACTCTTTATCCCCTCCAGGGGCAGCAGACACCCGAAAAAATACAAAAAAATTGGCAATTGTACACAACTTTTAAGCTCTTCGTGTTGCTTTTTTTCATAAATTACACTCATTTCAAGGGGAAATAATTAAATTTTTTATTTTAAACAGCACATGATAGAGCCCGGATATCTAGAAAGTTTCACAGACAATGTTAATGTATCCATTTACCACATCATATGATTAATATTTACAACATTATCGTTATTACATTTATGTTTTGGTAATATGATTATCCTGTGTGTGTGTTTGTGTGTGTGCGTTTACACAACTTTTTCCACATTCATTATATTCACATAAATATACATAAATTAATTATATGTCGGTGTTCTGTGAACTCTTGCTCCTTTTTGGCGGGGGGGAGCAGGCGGTGGCTGGCAGAAGAATGAAAAGGTTATCGTCTGATATACAACAACACCCACCAACAACAAGCGTCGCCTTCTAAATACCCAATAACATGTATAATTTTGGTATTGAAATTCCATACAATGAACTCTGTCAGGGTCGCATGATTTCCACCCGCGAAATTTTGTATACAAAGTTGCGCGAAAAATAATCGCAGGGCAAACAACGCGCAATGTGGGCTGGTGGTAGCCGGTATCTCTGCCAGTCTGTACGTTCGTCCTGTTCCCAGTCCTGTTGATGCGTTTTATTATGGCTTTATTAATTCAGGTTGAAGAACACACATGTGTATTTGATGTGTACATAAAAAAAATATAAACTCAATAATAATAATGTAATGCTCGTCGTCGTCGTCGTCGTCAGATATGCGAAAATATTCATTATACACACATCCTCTCCTTTCATATCCTCAATTATTATTATCCACATTTCTTCCAATCAAGGCAGTTAGGCGTAGTCCCATTATATCTCCCTTTTTGCAATTCCTCATAGCCAGTGTCGGCGTCAACGTCACAGCCATCATCATCATCATCATCAACTTCATAAATAACATAACAGAATTGTAAAGAAGTGTTAACATAAATAACTTAATAACTTTATAAAATAATAATAATACACAACATTAACAACAATAACACGCGCGCTCACACACACACACACAATGTAAACGATAAATGTTATTACATTAAGAGGATGGCGTAGAAATGTCGCGAAAAACAATAATATTAAAAAAAATAAAATCTATATTGGGAATCTCTTAAGTCGGTCGAAGGACCAACATTTTTAAATTTTACTGTGCGTCCTTCTACGAGAGCTCCCACCACTAGTTTTCGACCAATATTCTATAAAATGTTGAGTTAAATAGGATATTTTTTTGGAAACAGTTGTTTTGAGAGCAATTCTTAAGCTCAGAACCACTTCAATGCTCTGTCGTTCTCTTTAGCTGAGAGCCCATTCAATGGTCTCTCTCGGATTAAGCCAAATTTGCAATGTCTGAAGTGACGCCAAATTCGAGACAACTGCTCGGTATCGTTCATAAACTGTACTTCACGCCACATCGTAGTATGATACGGGAGACAAATGAGGGTGCACGATAGAGCATTGAAGTGTATCTCAGCTAGAAAAAAAAGAGGACAAGAGAGTATTAATTGGATTTCAGCTAAAACGAGAGTACGAGAGAGCATTGAAATATATATAACTAGTAAGTTGTAATGCGCCTATGGCGCCCGTTGAAATATGGAAAAAAAATTTTGTTGAAAAAAAAAAATTTTTTTTGGAAAAAAATTTTGTTGAAAAAAAAATTTTTGTTAAAAAAAAAAATTTTTTTGAAAAAAAAAAATTTGTTCAAAAAAAAATTTTTTCTTGAAAAAAAAAAAAAAAAAATTGTGGAAAAAAAAATTTTTTTGGAAAAACTTTGGCTTAATTTTGTTGAAAAAAAAAAATTGGGAAAAAAAAATTTTTGTACAAAAAAAATTTTTTGTTGAAAAAAAAATTTTGTTGAAAAAAAAATTTTTTGTAAAAAAACAATTTTGGAAAAAAAAAAATTGGGGAAAACACAATTTCTGTACAAAAAAAAATATTATTTTTTTTATTATTATTATTTATAGAAAATTATAGAATGCCTATTTAAATTCCTACGTACTGCGTGACAGATTCAGTGAATCAGTGTCGAGGGTAAATATATATTATAAGATAATAATTTTTTTTTTTAGAAAATTAGCTAAGAAATGTTTGATATTGCTGGTCCTAATATTGTTTTGGTCCTTCGAGCAAAATAAAAAAAATCAGAAATTGTTTTTTAAAGAAAAGTTTCCTAAAATTTGTTTTAGTAAGCGAAATCTCCCGAATGATATGAACTTAAAGGCAAACGTAAGCGACCAAGATTTTGGAAATCGACATTAGTGTATATTAAATTATCTTCAAATGGTTTAACGCCACTTGTTTGTCCGTACTCTGCACTTTGAGACGAATGTACATGAGTCTCAACGTTCAGTCTGAATATTAAACGTCTTTGTCTAATTTGTAATTCGAAAGCCAATGAATTATATTAACACTTTACGTAACTGCAACACTTGCATTCGCATGCCTGCCCCACCGAAAGCCACTAAGAAATCACATGCAAATTGCAAGCAAAATAATATGGCGTGCGAATTGTATGTGTACAGTTGATGAATAATAAAAAAAAAATCCATTTCTTAATATCACGTGCTATGCCATATTTTTATTTTCCTTTCGCGTAGTTTACTATGTGTTCTTTAATCATCGACCTCATGAACGTCAACGTAAACGTCATCATTCCCCATCAGCATCTAGCCCATCATCAACTCGGTATAATCAAGTTGTTTTATAAGTTATTATTGAAATGTTATTACAAGCCAAGTCGTTGCTAATGGGGGAACAGCAAGGGGTCTACAAGTCGGCCAATCTAGAAAACGCATTCAAATAAAAGATTGCACAATAACGATTCATTGATAAACAAATGTTTTGTTTTTTGTTTGTTTAAAATTAAAACCGAGTGCGATTTAATAAACCGATAATAAGAGCGAGCTTCGACAAAAAATAAATGGTCCTTCGACCGGGGCAAAAACCAGCCACATCAAACATGAATGGCGGTGCCAGAGGCTTGGTCAAGGTGTGGGTAATTTTGTGGATGTCATATGCAGGTGACGGCATTCTATTTGATTTCAACTGATAACCATTAATTGTTATTGTGTTTTTTTTTCAAATACATGTAATCTGTTTGTGAGTTGTTAAAAATCTAGTGGCATTCAATTGAACTTCAACCAATTCAATTGTCATTGTGTTTCATTTCATTTCAATAAGATAAACACATTTATTGTATGACTCTTTCCTCATTCGGCCCATAACTTGTCCGTTCTTCTGTTCATCCAGTGGTTAATATAAATAAATCTGATTGATTTTCACCTAAGCATCTGTCCGACCTTTTTCCCATCATCTTTGCCCACTTGTTCCCTTTCGAAAAGCTGACCCTTTTCGGCTCACAATCGTCACCCTTTTAAAAATCATCATGTCCTTCTTCCTCCATGCTCACTATATGTACCCATGCGTTGCTTCTTTCCCCTTTTTGAAAGTTATGTACCTTATTTTCCCTTTCAAAAATCTCCTAGTCTTTCTGCTGCCTCTTCTTTTCCCATACACAAATCTAGCCGCCTTTCCTCTCACCATATGGCCCGTTTTTTCCCTTTCAAAATGTATGCCCGTCTGCTACCTTTCAAAAAATCTGGCGGTCCTTCCACACATCATCTGTGTATTTTCTGTTTGAAAAAATTCTCCGACATTCCATAAAATCATATAGCCGTCATCCATTCATTCATGACCCTGTCCCTCCGTCTATTCATACATTCTGTTCATCAGTATACTCTGTAATATGTCCACCTTCCCATTCTAGCGTCTATCCACCTTCTCATTCTAGCGTCTGTTCACCCTCCGATAGTAGCGTCGGTCCACCCTCCCATGCTAGCATCCGTCCGCCATTTCGTAGGAGCATCTGTCCGTCCTACTGTTCCTTATCAGATCGTCCTTCTGTTTATCATATGTTCGGTCTTCTATACACATTTCGACCACGACCTTTCATTGTTGTATCTGTGTTTTCTTTCAATATAGTCGTACGTCTCCGACATTCGGTCCACTCTCCAAAGAAAAATTATCCATCATTTCGTCTCTATGTTCTGTCTGTTCATTTTGTAAAACCGTATGCCTGTGACCTTCGTTCAATATCATCCTATGGCAAACCATATCTATGATCCGGTGGCAATCCTTCGGATTTTTCTCAATATCCGCTGCATTGTCTGGTGTATTTTTTTTTTTTTTTTTTTAACGTCCTTCAGCCTCTTCCTGTCTGTACATTTTATTCACCCTATACTCCACTCCCTATTCCGTGTAGCCCCTTTGTATTCCTTCTTCTGTTGGTGCGTCAATGGCAGACTGATATCCTGCATAGAAAAGTACAAGGAAAACACAACAACAATAAAAATCTCCCGCCCATAAAACTCAATAGAACTATTAGCTCTCGTATGCGTTCAGTTACAAATCCACTTAAGTTGAAACCCCAATAATAAAATCAGTCCATAAAAAAAAAGAGAAGCGTACGGTAAAGATATAATAATCAAATTGTACAGAAGGCAACACCAAAACAGAAGGAAACTAGAAAAAAAACAGAAAGTTACAGAACAATAGGAGAAGAATGAAAAAGAAAAATGAATCTGTCTCAAGTCCTTGACCTCCGGCCGTAAAGTGAATGAATAAACCAAGCCAACTCAACTCATGTAAACCCCCGCACTTATATTTACACACATGCATACACAAAGACAAATTGAATAACATGGTAAGAAGACCATATAGCACAGAGAAGCAGAAAGAACAAAACCATTAGGCTGAACACGACACATACACTTACACTCAGAGCAAAAAATAGTTAGTAAAAGTGATTACCCACAACAACAACAAAAAATACCTCATTCTAATGAAATCAAAGCATTTTTCACGGCTTATGAAACAGACAAACAAAAAAAAACAGAAAGCAATATTAAAGCGAATCAAGAAAAGTATGAAAGAGAATTTACAAAACAAAAAAAAAAAACGAAAACAATATGAAACATGAAAAAGAACGAAATGAAAATCAAAAAGGCATTAACCTTGAGGCAGGTTTTTCACATACATTGTGTTTGCCGCTAGGCACACAAAATGAAAACCTAACACATACCATGAAACAATTACCCACACACATACACATCCACCACCTTACCCACTTCCAATCCAGAGAAAATCATACATTTTTACACCATCTTCCTCCTCTCTTTGCAAGCCATAAACTACCGTACGAGACGAGTAGGTTCATAAAACACAATTTTGCTCATGTACACTACGCTTTTCTTTTTCTGTTTATTGGCCAAATGAGAGAAAAGCCATGGAAGCAACGATAAAGACATGACACAAAAAAAAAAAAACAACAACTTTTTAAGTGGCATGGAACACAATGCGAATGTAAGCCACAGAATACCATCGACCGTGTCGGTGATCCGCCGCCAACATCGACAAAGAGGCAAGGCAGTGCCACTAAGCCACCCACCATCCGTACTAATTGAAATTGAGAAGAAAAACTTCTGAAAAATCGAAAACCGACAACGTGTACTTAGGAATTGAAATGCCCAAGGATATATGGGATTTATGGTGAAGTCCTGGGAAATTGTAGCTGGCATTCGATAATGTGAATTCATTCTAGACAAGTTTTTCAAAAAAACAAGTGGCTTGTCCTCTAGTTTTTCTCTAGTTTTTTTGATTTCCAGAGCTGAAGTGCATGTCGTCTAATCGGTATGGGGACATTCTGCAAGTATGAATGGAACCTTCCTTGTTCAGGAACATCCAGCATAAACCACTTCCTAAAACCAGAATTACATATTTAAAGTCGCCTCGTACAGCCCATGGATATAACATTTTATTGTTTTAAAGATAGACCAAAAAAATCACACACAAAACAAAAAGTGAGAAACCGAAAAAAGTGGAGTATAGGTGAAACAACAAGAAAAAGAAAATGAAAACAAACCAGAAACAAAAAGAGGCCGTTGTTCTCGAGTTATTTTTTTTTTTTAATAATAAAAAAGTGACCTCCATAGCCGTGAGACACATGATGATGATGACGATGTGACGGTGGCATAAAGAAAACACAACACAACTGCAAAAAAAAAAAGAGGGCCCACAACAAATAACACCTGTAAAGTACTATCACAATTTGTTGTTGTTGTTGTTGGTAAAATGCCAAAAATGTAGCCGATGTTGCTGTTGTTTTTAATGTCTCTGGCAATGTGTGTGTGTGTGTGTGGTAGAAAAAACACAAAAAAACATAACGGATCATGGGGTTCCTAGGGAAGTTTTTAAAGGAAAATTGTGTCTCATAGTTTGGATGGCAATCGGTTTTAAGTGTATAGCCAATTTTGCATAGACGGCGCCCAACGTGGGGAACGCCACAATATATTCCCTAATGTTTCGCAGTCTAAGCAATAGGATGAAAATAAATCTTTTGTAAAATCTCCAGAAATCATTAAGCTGTGGAGAATAAAATTTGTGTAAGGGCTGACTAGGACTGTGTTGACACATAAAGTAAACGGAAAAATTGAATACCACACGAAAAATGAAGCAAGAGACAACATATTTGACATGTATGATGGAATATTTCACGTATAGATGGCACCACTGGGAAACTCTGAGGTCAGATTGCTGTATAGATGGCACCATCCAAAACCTATAAGACCGGATATCTGTGCAATCATTTGCTAAGGTAGAACATTACAAAAAAAAATGGAGTACCATTGAAATGAAAAAGCTGACATCTAAATTTCATAACCATTCACAGGCATGAAAAAACAGATTCTAGTCATTGGGTATCTCAAACAATATAGTAAAAATCACACTGATTTGAAAATAATCCTCCGAGCTGTCTAGTACCTATTTACACAAATGATTTTACAATTTTCCTCAACATTATGCCCATTCAAATCTGTGTACACTTAATTATGCACAAATTTAAAATATCATCACGACGATTTCAAAACTATTTTTAGCCTGTAAAACTCACGCGAAATGAATGAATTCTTGCTATTTTTAGCGGGCACACGAAATAATTTCGCTTCTCAATGAACTTATTAAAGAAATAAAGAAAAAAATACAAACACAAGTTGAAAGATAAGGCAACAACAACAATCGTATCTCAACATATGTACAATACGAAATGTTTGTCATGAGGAAGACGAAGAAGGCAAAGAACAAGAAGAAGGAAAAAAACAGAAAACTAATTTGCATTTAAAATTGTTCCTAATTTTCCCTTGTTTTCGTGGTTGTCGCTGCTCTCTGGCACTCGGTGCGACTTGCTTTTGTTGTTGTTGTTGTTCTGATGAAATCCAACAACGACGACAACGGCTGTTGTGTTGCTGCCAACAGAAATAACAACAAACAACAGATTGCTGGTTGGCTTTCTGGCCTTGTTGCTGTTGCTGCCGGTATATGAAAAAGTAGAAAATTTCCCAAATGGACTTGCACACAAAAAGAACCCGCCGAACACTCTCACACTCTGACACACACACAGGCACACTCACAACACCGACTGAAACAATGAACGACACGTAGAAAACCAAACAAACACAAAAAGTTGAAGCTCAACTCAACACATGCCACACCACGTTGCAACATACGTGTGCCCACCATCATCGTCGTCATCATCATCAGCAGCAGCAGCAACATCGAAATTATGGAGTAGGTCGCCAGGGAGGCCAGGGGAGAAAGACACCGACAAGAAGGTGGAAGTTGTTGTTTGGCATAAAGAGCTGGCTGGGCCAACACTTGTGGTCGACAACACCAACAACAAATGAGTCTATGGCGGCGGAGACGATGACGATGACGACGACGACGAGACAACGTGTTTTGCGGCAAGTAGCCGGGGGCAGATTGGGGGAAATGTGAGCCGCCTGTCATATGTGTCGTGTCGTGTTGCCGTTATGTGATGTCAATGCTTATAACAACATCAAAATATGGTGATAATAATGATGAGCATTTCATTACTTTGCATAAAAATTGTTCATTAGAATAGAAAACGTTTTCCGTTTGTGGAAAAGTATGTGATGTGCCACAGCAAACAGCACAGCACAGCACAACACATACACAAAAGACCCACTTTGTGCCCCAGTCACTGTCGTCGTGGGTCTGTGTCTGTCTCGTGCTACTTGGTATGCCAAAGAGTTCTTCTAACTGCTCGACAAAACAAAGTGTGTAATTTTAGACTGATTTATAAACTCGACTCAGTGACACTTATTTTCGCCCACCCACACAAATGAACGAACGACTGAACGAGTACCCATCCATTCATCCATCCGTCCGTACCCTGTCATCGAATTGCCACCGAAAAGAGGTTAAAGTTGAAAGTAATCTCTTTTTTCCCCTGTCACATGTTCACAGGAGGGCTGTCGCAATGATACTTGTTGGAAAATACACACACACATATGTAGAATATAAGTTTTCAGACAGAAAGTTTTAAACTGACACGCTATACAGGTTGCTGTAATTCAATGGCGACCCCACACTCATAATAATAATAAAAAATAACAAAAACCAATGTTGAAATAAAACTTTTATTTTCGCAAATCTCTGTAACTATACAAAAAAAAATAATAATAATAATAATGTCAGGTTGTCGATTATTTGAAGTGGAAAAAGTAGAGAGTATCAAAAGTTCATAAAAGAGGCGCCCAACGTTGGATTAGAAAATAAAATCTGTTACACACACGACTAATGAAAATTATGGAGAATATAAATAGACTAGTAAGTTGTAATGCGCCTATGGCGCCCGTTGAAATATGTGTGGAAAAAAAATTTTTGTTGAAAAAAAAAATTCTGTTGAAAAAAAAAATTTTTTGTTGAAAAGACAATTTTTGTTCAAAAAAAAATTTTTG
Source organism: Hydrotaea cyrtoneurina (assembly GCA_958296145.1). Classification (NCBI taxonomy): domain Eukaryota; kingdom Metazoa; phylum Arthropoda; class Insecta; order Diptera; family Muscidae; genus Hydrotaea; species Hydrotaea cyrtoneurina. Next base: position 86,514,939 of record OY282514.1, read on the forward strand.
TTGAAAAAAAATTTTTGTTGAAAAAAAAACAAAATTTTGTAAAAAAAAAAATTTGTAAAAAAAAAAATTTGTAAAAAAAAAAATTTGTAAAAAAAAATTGGGGAAACCACAATTTCTGTACAAAAAAAAAATATTATATTTTTTATTTTTATTATTTATAGAATTATAGAATGCCTATTTAAATTCCTACGTACTGCGTGACAGAGTCAGTGAATCAGTGTCGAGGGTAAATATATATTAAGATTTGTAATTCGAATTAAAAAGCATTAAAATAAAAGTCCTTGATAGGAACATTCCATTACAAGTGGCGCCCGACGAGTGTGCTATTACCATTCATACGCCTCAACACTAATGTCTTCAACACTCTAGCAACGGCATTTGGGCAATGCCAGTTGCTGATTTGACTTGGAATATTCTGGAGTTCCACATGCCGTGGTCTCATATGAAAATGTTTGCTCTGTGATGGTCCTGCTGGTGAAGTAAGCATTCAATTGCCATTGAAATTGGTACACGATTCAGTACTAAATTGGCGCCCAACGCAATTGACAATATTCGAATCTTGATTGGTGTTACATACACACAACGCTTACGACAAAAATGTAAACTGTTAAGTTGTGGCGGTCTTGCTGTTCAGAAAAATCATTGTCATTCCCTTTAATGGGAGCCACAATAATCCTAGACTGGCGACCGATTTGCACGGTAGTGTTCGAATCTTAATGGGTGTTACATATTGAGAAATTTACAAAATTTTCTATTGAGTTTTGTGAAATAATTCATTAATTATCGTTAAAACCCCACAATTCCAAACTGGCGCCCGATACAACATTTCTTTGAATTGACAAAACAAAACTGAAGGGAATTTCTTATGCTTGAACATTTAATCAATTTGTTCTGATTTCTCATAATAAAATCCTATCAGTCATCGAATGGCTCAATACCATTCATGAGAATTTCCCATATTTTATTGTCAATCAGTGGAATTCCACGGAATACATAGGAATATCAATTACATTACCAAAGTCCAATGTCCTTTTCTACTCGGTATAATTTAATGAGTATTAAAGTTTGTCACCCACCCAACCAATTCCATTCCGGCATGATGGTGATGGTTTCGTTTATTGTTAAATGTCATGTTACAAAAAATGTTTTTTTTTTTTTGTTTTTGTAATGTCTACTGTGTTGCCTTCACCAACAGCACGAAATAGAAACCGGCTGAATAAAAAAAAAAATGGAATAAAAACAGGGTCAATGACTTTGTTGGCAAGCGAAGTTGTCATGGTATGACAGAAATAAATGTTTAAGAGTAAAAATAGCCGCTGGCTTATTATGAAATGGTCCGTTTTTCCAAAAAAAGATTTGTTTTCTCTTGTCGGTTGGCGAACAGCAACAACAGAAATGTGGGCAAAAATCGAATAAAAGTGAGTAGACAACCTCTTTTGGGAAAATGAGGTTATTTTTTTTTGGCAAAAAAACATAAAAAAAATCTAGTGTCTGATGGGAAGCAGAGAATTGTAGGATCTGTGGACATGAGTAGGGAATTTGTAATGATTAAGGACAAGGGCCCTCTAAGGGAGCCTTTCTTGCAAAGGGTCATGAGAATCTACGAAGGGTATAATTTATATCGTCTGAGTTTGTCTTTGGGAATGCTTTTGTTTCGAAGGTTTTGTGGGTGCTTATTTTAACATGACCTTTCCCCTTCGAAGGTAGATCTCCATAATGCAGTGGAAATATTTTGTAATACATCTTTTTTATAGAAAACTTAACAATATTGTGTTTTTGTTTTGTCTTACCCCACCAGATTGTATGTAATTAATTTTGTATTCAAAAATTGTCTGCATGACTCACCTGAAAATAAAAAGAGAAAGAGAGACATAAGTAAGGTAAGCAAAAAAGTGTTGTCGTATAAAACTCAGAAATCGTTTACACAGAAGAAATATAAATATAAAATAGGCGTGGGAAGAAACTTTGTTTCAGAACTTTCTCGACCAATGCTAACAAACGCCTAATAAACAAAAAAAGGACGACAGCAGTCTTAAATCACCTAAACAACAAATTCGAACCGCAACGTCTTAAACTACACATTTGTTTCAAATATTTGAATAAGAGAAACTATTGAACCGATGCGAATGACGTCTCCAACAAACGAATACTTGCAAAGAGTTTTATTTATGGCAAATATTCTTTACAGATAGTTCCAACGAAATAACGTCACACTGTTATTGGTTTCATGGAAGACTAAATCGAAAGAATTCAAATTGAAAAAATGATTTAATAGGCTAATGAATATTTAGAACTGAAGTTTAAATTACAAAACAAAAATTACGAAATTTTTGTTTGGCAATAAATTAGGAATACATTCTGAAAATATAGTTTTAAAAATATTGATATACAGTAAAGTCTCCATAGCTCGAACCATCACTCGACGTAGGGAGACTTTTAGTTATGGGAACTTGGCACCTTAACTGTTACTAGAAGTGTTTAGACTTCTAGATAATTCCACTTCTTAGAAGTTCGAGTTATGGAAGTTCCACTGTAGTATATTTTGTAATTTATTTACTTTTATATTTAGTAAAATTTCAATTCATTCCATTGCGAATTCTGACTATGTCTTTCGTTATTGATCTAACACCGGCGATATGAAATAATTTTTCACTTTCTCTGTCCACCTCGAAAAATCCCGGCGACTTTACGAGCAAGCGATTAATCTCATAGCATTGCATCTGAGAATCGCTAATTGCGTCTTGGTCTTGTTTTATATGGTTTCACCTAAAAAATATATAACTCCCAATTTTTTTTTTATAATATTCTCATATTTTTTTGGAAATCTTATGAAATATGAAATAATATTTAATACTAGTAAGTTGTAATGCGCCTATGGCGCCCGTTAATTTGCTTGAGAAAGTATTTGTTACTTACTTTTAAAAATTTTGTAAAAAATATTTTGAGTAAACTATTTTGTAAAAAAAAAATTCGAAAAAAAAAATTTGTGGAAAAAAAATTTTTGTTGAAAAAAAATTTTTGTTGAAAAAAAAAATTTTGTGGAAAAAAAAAATGTTGTTGAAAAAAAAAATTTTGTTGAAAAAAAAAATTTTTTGTGAAAAAAAATTTTGTAGAAAAAAAAATGGGGAAAACACAATTTCTGTACAAAATTTTTTTTTATTTTTTTATTATTATTATTTATACAATTACAGAATGCCTATTTAAATTCCTACGTACTGCGTGACAAAGTCAGTGAATCAGTGTCGAGGGTAAATATATATTAAGATTTCTTATATGTTATGAACTATTTTTTATAAAATATTTTTTTTTTTGAAAATTCTATTAAAAAAACCACTGGATATTTTCTCAAATTTCTTGTTTTATTTGAAAGTACAATCCTTTCGGTTAATAATGGAAAATAATTTCATTCAAATGGCTGCCTCGGCTGGTCATGCAGTTGCCTAACGACATCAGCTCTGCGACTAATAATGCGATCTTGAAAAACAGAGCGCAAAACATCGAGTGTAGCTTTGGCTGTGTGGCACGTAGCGCCGTCCTGTTGAAACCAAATGTGGCCAATATACTCCACTTAAATTTTTGTAAACAAAAATTCGTTCAGCCATGGCCCGCTAACAAAAATAATGTAAACAAAATAAGCACTAGTTGAAAAAAAAACTGTTAGATGGCGGACCATTTAGTATTTCATTTAATTTTTGAATCTTATGAAATAATATGTACAAGTTCGTAGATTTTATGAAATTTGTAATATTTCATAAATTTTTTTTTAAATATTTCATGTATTTTATTAAATTTTTAAAATATTTCATTTTATTTATGAAATAATTCATTTCTCTTCTCTTACTTCATATATCCCATGAAATATTTCAAATCTCCGATAAAATATTTCACTTACTAGTAAGTTGTACTGCGCCTATGGCGCCCGTTGAAATATGGAAAAAAAAATTTGATGGAAAAAAAAAATGTTTGTGGAAAAAAAAAATTTTTGTTGAAAAAAAAAAAATTTGTTGAAAAACAAAAATTTTGTTGAAAAAAAATTTTTTCCTGAAAAAAAAAATTTTTGTGGAAAAAAAAAATTTTGGTGGAAAAAAAAATTTTGAGGAAAAAAAAAATTTGTAAAAAAAAAAATTGTAAAAAAAAAATTTTGGTAAAAAAAAATTTAGGGCAAACACAATTTCTGTACAAAAAAAAAATATTATTTTTTTTATTATTATTATTTATACAATTACAGAATGCCTATTTAAATTCCTACGTACTGCGTGACAAAGTCAGTGAATCAGTGTCGAGGGTAAATATATATTAAGATTTCTTATATGTTATGAACTATTTTTTATAAAATATTTTTTTTTTTGAAAATTCTATTAAAAAAACCACTGGATATTTTCTCAAATTTCTTGTTTTATTTGAAAGTACAATCCTTTCGGTTAATAATGGAAAATAATTTCATTCAAATGGCTGCCTCGGCTGGTCATGCAGTTGCCTAACGACATCAGCTCTGCGACTAATAATGCGATCTTGAAAAACAGAGCGCAAAACATCGAGTGTAGCTTTGGCTGTGTGGCACGTAGCGCCGTCCTGTTGAAACCAAATGTGGCCAATATACTCCACTTAAATTTTTGTAAACAAAAATTCGTTCAGCCATGGCCCGCTAACAAAAATAATGTAAACAAAATAAGCACTAGTTGAAAAAAAAACTGTTAGATGGCGGACCATTTAGTATTTCATTTAATTTTTGAATCTTATGAAATAATATGTACAAGTTCGTAGATTTTATGAAATTTGTAATATTTCATAAATTTTTTTTTAAATATTTCATGTATTTTATTAAATTTTTAAAATATTTCATTTTATTTATGAAATAATTCATTTCTCTTCTCTTACTTCATATATCCCATGAAATATTTCAAATCTCCGATAAAATATTTCACTTACTAGTAAGTTGTACTGCGCCTATGGCGCCCGTTGAAATATGGAAAAAAAAATTTGATGGAAAAAAAAAATGTTTGTGGAAAAAAAAAATTTTTGTTGAAAAAAAAAAAATTTGTTGAAAAACAAAAATTTTGTTGAAAAAAAATTTTTTCCTGAAAAAAAAAATTTTTGTGGAAAAAAAAAATTTTGGTGGAAAAAAAAATTTTGAGGAAAAAAAAAATTTGTAAAAAAAAAAATTGTAAAAAAAAAATTTTGGTAAAAAAAAATTTAGGGCAAACACAATTTCTGTACAAAAAAAAAATATTATTTTTTTTATTATTATTATTTATAGAAAATTATAGAATGGCTATTTAAATTCCTACGTACTGCGTGACAGAGTCAGTGAATCAGTGTCGAGGGTAAATATATATTAAGATCTTGTAATACGCTGCAGTTGTTAAGAAAACATAACCACATTTAATTGAGTTTCCCGCCACAATGCTTCATTCTTTGGGACTCGACATGACCGACAACAAAAAAAAACCCCCAAAACATTTCACAAATTCTAAAACATTTGACGTTTATCAGCTGTTGTTGTTGTGAAATGTTTAAGTGTCTGTTTGACAGTCTGCCTGATTGTCTGTCTGACGAACAGCGATTCCTCCGATAGGAAAACCCAAACAAGCTGCTGAGGTGGAAGGGAGTTCCACAACAATAACAACAAAAATGTGGGTATGTGTGTGTGAAAAAAATGAATGGTTTCAACTCAAAGTACAGAAAAATATCGAAACTGCAGATAAATGATACTTGTGGGGGACAACAACAGTGGCAACACCAACGTCACCTACAACAACAGTACAACAAAGTGTTGTTGCTGTTGTTGTTTGTATAATAGAATTGATAATATAATACACATGTTGCGTGCTTAATGGATAAAATGTAGCGATGATGGGTTACCCCAAGTGTGGTGAAATAGTTTACATTGGTACGGCTGCATGTGTAGCCCTGCTACACGAACACTCTCTTCTACACCTAACTCGTCCCCACAGACACGCTCCATTCACTCTCTTTATAATCAAACACACTTTTTTACATCAACCACAAAATAGCGATAATATGTATACGTACGATTATGAAAGAACAAATACAATAAAATATAACGACAGAACTTCAATGGCAAAAGCCACACAACAACAACAGCAAAAACAGATAAACTCGACAGCGGTAACGGCGACAACGACGACGACAACGACAACAATAGATTAGAAAACGTGATAAAGAATAATGTTTTTCATAATAAATTTAATAATAATGGCAATGGCAATAATAATAACAACAAAAGCAAACCAAAACGTGAGTAAATAAGAAACAAATAAAATATTTAAATTAATTACATTGAAACATGGACGATTATTTCATTTTGACAAAGCGCTTTTTTTTCTTAGGAATGCAAATAAATGGTTAATGGCAATTGAATGATGCCGATTTCTTAGGAAGGCACATGACGGCATCCATTGCTTGATGAAACACAACTCTGGGTGTACTTTTTAAATATCGAATTAATGGCCAGTACAGAACGAATAAAAAGAAATTTAAATCGTTGTACTTTTTTCCTACAAACTTTGGTGGGGAATATGAATACGCTGACCCAAAGTTGTGTATACACAGAAAGACAGAGAAAAACAAAAACAGATGGAAATATAAACAATCAATTAAATACTTCTCAGAGGACCATCAAAGCATGTTAATTTCTTTGAATTGTAGACAATTATATGAATTTAGTTTAAGGACAATAATAAACGGGTTACATTGATCCTTGCTGTCCCATTGAAATGTATCTGAGACTTTGCTGGCCATACAGCGGAAAATATTATTAGATTTTATTAAAATTTAATACATGAATTTTTTTTGTTTTTTAATGAATCGGATGAGCTCATGTTTTTTTGATCATGTTTTGACATTCTCCTACCGTATAAGCCAACAACTCAATAGTGTCCTTCGGTAAGCCAATGAATTATTCCAAAGAAATGGAATAATATCGATCGAAGGACCATAAAATCAATGCATTTTCTTAATCACAGGCTTTTTCCACCGGGAGTTTCTGCAACAGAAATGTATAACCGGGGATTGTGAAAATGTTTAATATTTAAATATTAATTTAGGACCTTTACTCTCCGCCATGTTTTGTTTTTGTTAATGTATCCAAACATTTAAATATTTGGGGGCAACCGGTTTCTGGTAGGAGAATTGGCTAAGCACGGTTAGAATGTAAGCCAGTTCATGTCGGAGGAGAGTCGAAAATATTATTTCTTGTCAACAATGTTGCTAACCATTTAGATATTTACACCCAAATATAGTTTGTTTACTGCAAATACATAATATTTGGAAACAAAGAATTTAGGAAACAAAGCAAAGAATTTAAAAAACGTGGCAAACAATTTTTAAAATGCTCAGGAAGAACAATTACGATCGCCAGCCACAATGAACGACAGGTTTAAAATCTTTGAACGAAATGATGTTTCATTAGGCGCTTCCGATTTTTGAATTTTTAATAAAACAAAATACCTTCGAAATTATGTATTCAGTTAAAGGCCTAGAACATCGTACAAATGTCAGCCGCGGCTTTGAAGTGTAATCATCGACCTACAGCACTTGTCGTTGACGGTCCAACGGACCAACACGTTCCAATAGAAATATGAACGTCGCCAGCCAACATTTGCTATATATTATTAAAAATCCATAAATTGTAGAAACTCTGCTATCAATATTAATCCACAAACAATAGAATTCCATTGAAAATGAGGATTTTTTTTAAATATTTCTCCACACATTAACAGATTTATTTACATGCCTTTGATTTACTAAAAAAAAGTGCAAATAAAAATGAAGCTCAAGCGCAAAAAGAATTTGGACTTAAACCAAATTTGTGAACATTGGTATTCCGTAACACGTTCATACTTCAATTGCCCGTCATTTACAGCACCACCAACTTGTTTAAGTTCTCTTGATTATTCTGTGGCAATTATTTAACTCAACATTGTAAGTGAAATCACCAACTGGTTTATGATCTCTCGATTGTACTGGTGCAAATTATTTAATTTAACATTGTAAGTTGTGTTGTCTTATCTTGGAAATAAACCCATAAATTTCAATTTCACAATACAATTATTTTCTTTTCTTTTTGCCTATGTTTTTTTCTTTCTTTCATTTTCCTTTACCCATTTTCTGGACTTTACAAGTAGCCATCAATGACGTATAAACAAACGCAACGATATTGAAAGTAAATGGCAACTTATCAGTTTTCTATGGAGAAATACAGAAATCGACAGCCAAACTACTATCTTATCAATGAAAGGAAATCCAGCTAATAAATTGCAATAAATAATCTGGCAAACAACAGCAAAACATACAAGAGAAGTAAAGAAAAAGAAATGTTCTCGACAGTTGTTGAAGGCGGGCGGGCATTACATTTCGTTACTTGTTCCAAAGCCATAACAAATCATCTGCATTTCATTTAGTTTTCATTTCACGACTTTGGAAAATGTGTTTTTTTTTTCTGTCTCTCTTCTTTATCATCCCGACGTTTTCATTTAAGTTTCACTTGGCTCAACATCATTAGCTGGCGCCCACTACCGTTGGTCTTTCAGGCCTTCCCCAGCCCCCTGTTCGTAACCCAATTGTGTGCATTTGTTTTGCTTGCCACAAATGGTTTTTTGTTTTATTGTTTTTTTTGTCTTCCCCGTTTCTTTTGCGTTGGAATACATTTGTATTCAGTGCGACGTACTATCTTTTTCCCCCTCACCAACAAGGGGGGGCTTCTATATTGGGCCTTGTGGTTTGATATGTATGAGCGCTCAATTTAATATCAGTCAGGCGTATCATAAAATAATAAATTATGAAAAATAACGAGTTAATTGTCCGACATTATATGAAGTTAACTGTGCAATCTTGATGATTTCTTGTGTGAAGAAAGAAACCACACAACAGATACCGAGAAATGTCAACACAGACAGAGATTGGGATGTTTTTTTTTTGTATTCTATACGTTCTATAGGGAGTATGTCAATATTATTGTAAGACAACAAATGTGGAAACGATTTTAAAAAGAGGTCAGGTTTCCACCAGCCCAATCAACAACACACACACACACAGACTTTGTCTTTGAATTGTCTGGAATAATCAAATTATGGAAGAAGAAATTTAATTACTGAATCACATTCCATTTTTTTTTACGACCATCCTTTTCGTTGTTGCTTTTCAGACTGGGTTTTAAAGCAGCTCGAAAACATAAAATGATTTTTTTTGGAAAAAATCATTTTTTCTGAACATTTCGACGGCTGGGGATCGGGAAACCCGAACGTGATCGTCGAGAAGCCAACACATCCTCAAAAATTGTATTTTCTTGGCGTGGTTTTTGGAGCGGTGGCATAATTGTTTAACACACGAAAAATACCGAAGTGTTGTGAAATCAAGACCAACCAGAGGTTGTGGGCCAACTTAACCGCAAAACAAACACAAAGTATTTGATTAATAAATTATTTGAGTGGTTCGCGAAATTATGTGACAAATTAATAATATATTTGCTAATTTAATTATGCAATCAATTAATTATGCGGTTATATAAGTGTGTGATCAATACATTATTTGATCAATTAACTAATTAATTGTGTGACCAATTAATTAATTGTGCGATCAATTAATTAATTTGTTGAACAATTAATTAATTGCGTGATCAATTAATTAATTGTGTGACCAATTAATTAAATGTGCGATCAATTAATTAATTGTGTGATCAATTAATTAATTGTGTGATCACTTAATTAATTGTGTGACCAATTAATTAATTGTGTGATCAAATAATTAATTGTGTGATCAATTAATTGTGCGATCAATAAATTAATTTTTTGAACAATTAATTAATTGCGTGATCAATTAATTAACATTTTGATCAATTAATTGATTGTGTGATCAATTAATTAATTGTGTGACCACTTAATTAATTGTGCGATCAATTAATTGATTGTGTGATAAATTAATTAACTTTTTGATCAATTAATTCATTTTTTGATCAATTAATTGATTGTCTGATCAATTAATTGAATGTGTGATCAATTAATTGATTGTGTGATCAATTAATTAATTATGTTCGTTAATTATGTTCTCAGTTAGTTAATTATGCCATAAATTAATTAGTAAGTAATTGTGAGATCAATTAATTAATTATTTCATTATTATATTATAATATTGATAATAAATAATGTGATCAATTTATTATGTGAATAATCTATTTGAGTTGTCAATTCTTTAATTAATTAATCAAATATTTGGCCAAGATACCTACTTAATTAAGCAAGTATTTGTTATTAATTAAATAATTATTTAATTAAATTATTACGTGATTATCAATTATTTATTCAAACTTATGAATATTCAATTAACTATTTGTCTAAATTGATTAACTGATCATTAATTGGATATTTCCATTTATCAATCATTTGATGAAATCATTATTAATTTAAAAAAAAAACATTTGATGAAATCATTATTAATTTAAAAAAAAAACAATGGTTTGATTCAGTTTTTATTTGATTAATTATTTATGTAAAAAAGCAATTATTTGAATTATTTATTTACTGATTTATTAGTAAATTATTTAAACCAATTATTATTTGATTAAATATTTAATTATTTAATCACATTATTATGCGATTAATTAAGTTGACTAAATAATTGGTTAGGTGATTATTTGATTAGGTTATTTATTATTTGTCTACGTTAATTAATTGATTGAATGATTAATGGACGAATTAGTTATTTGTAATTATTAATCATTCGATCATTTTATAATCAAATGATTATATAATCATTTTATTTAGTTTAAATAATCATCAATTTCTATTAGCTTTATTGATTATTTGATGAATTCATAATTTGATTTATTTATTTTTTGGTTACTAAGTTATTTGATAAAATATTTAAAAGTTAACAACTGAAATTTATGGAGACAGGACAAAAAAAAAACATTATTAAGAATGCTTAAAACTATTTTGTATTGATAATAATAATAATTAGGTTTTACAACCACAACTCCCTTCAACCGTAAAAAATTCGATCAATTAATTAATTGATTACTTATTCATTAAATGCGATCTTAGTTAAAGATTAAATTAAAAAAAAACGGATTTCCTTTTATTATTTCAGTGATTTCCATGAAATTCATTGTAAATTTTCCATATTTCCAATTTAAATTTTCTCTTTGCCACCATTGCCATATTTTCCAAACCATTGAAATGAATCCATTTGTTTCAGATTTTTATTATTCGATTAAGTTCACAACAACAACATATCAATTTTACAATGGAAATATATTGTTGGTTTAAAATGTTGAGTTGGTAGCAAAATATTGTAAAGATTTGTTAGAGCCGCGAAAAATCCCATCCAATCCAATCTTTTCAGTTTTATTGTATTTTTATTTTGAATTCCACCGATTTTGGTGGCGGCCAGTGTGGTGGTATAGCAGTGTTTATTTATTTATTATTATTTTCCTGTTTTGTTTTTTTTTTTGTTTACTTATTGTTTTTTTTAACAAATAAGTGAAAAAAGTAACAATAAATCGCCACCACACCGAACTCACATGCCCGACAGCAGGCTCCCCCCTTTCTTGTTCTATATACTCCGGTTGTAAAGCATAAAAGTCGACCAGCGATCACATAGAACAAAAAAAAATGCAATAAAATATCGGGGGGAAAAAAAACATTTTGCAAAAACAAGCATGTGCATGTGGAGGTGATGGTGGTGCGCTTAACGCGCAACATTTTTTCAGCAAACAAATATATATGTTTTCTCTATTTTTTTTTCTTCTTCGGTCATTTCGTTTTCATGGCAAAAGAATTTTATTCGCATAAACCAATTTCTCGTGTTGTTGAGTTTTATTGCCAAAGAATGCAAAAAAAAAAAAACACAGCACAGACCAGCAGCAGCAGCAGGCAAGGTCGTTGAAAGTGAGAATTTTTAATAAAACAAAAACAAATTTAATCAATTCGTTTTTTGTCATAAACAAACAATGCGAGAAATGATGGCATGCATGTTTTTCATTTGTGAAAATTTGGGCGGATATCCGCATGTATTGGTGTGGGATTATGTCAGAATTCTATGATATTTGGAAACAAAAAATATTATCGACTTGGCATATTCCTCTATGGATATTAGTAGTTAATTACTAAATAAAATAGTTAGTTTTTTCGATTATTCAATTAATTAGCTATCCAATTATTTAGTTATTGAATCGGGTGATTACTGAGTTGCAACATTAGATTTTTTTTTAAACATGTGTATGTATAGGGTAGTTGTATAAGTTCCTTTTACTCATCTAGTGAGCATAAAATTGATTGAATAATTAAGTAGTAACTCGACGAAAATTGCCGCTGGATTGTACTTACTTATTTCCCTTAACATTCCATGAAGGAACAGACGTGGAACTTTTACTCGAATCAATGAGCTGTGTACGATATAATTTCTATACTCACTGACCGGGACCTACTGTTTAATGCCGTCTCCGAACGGCTAATGCTATTCTAGAGAAGTTTTACATGGCTTAGAGATTACTCTCTTACTCGTAAAGTCGCCAACATTTACGAGGTGGAAACAGCCGCTGAAAAATGCTTGATGGTCTTACCCGGTTTCGAACTCGGGTTCTTCTGTGTGATAGTCGCACACACATTACCTACCACACCACGGCTGTCCACACAATTGCCACCACTAAAACGAAACATTTGTGCTATGTGTCGTATGATTAATAAAGGGTCCGCCATCTAACGTTTTTTTTTCCACTAGTACTTATTTCGTTTTCGTTATTTTCATTATCGGGCCATGTTGAACGAATTTTTGTTTAGAAAAATTGAGGAGGAGGATATTGGCAACATTTGGTTTCAACAGGACGGCGCTACGTGCCACACAGCCGAAGCAGCCATTTGAATGAAATTATTTTCCATTATTAACCGGAAGGATTGAACTTTCAAATAAAAAAAGAAATTTGAGAAAATATCCAGTAGTTTTGCTTTATAGAATTTTCAAAAAAAAAAAAATATTTGGCGGAATATTAGGGGCCTTTTACATTTATTAAAGCAACTTAAAAAAAATTAAATTTTGAAGTATGATTTGCATTTGTTTACGTATAAAGTGCAAGTTTTTGTAACGAAAATTCGTAGGAGAAGGACTTCCAGATTTCAATATTTGAGGATAATTTTAAAAAGTAAAGGCCGTCATTTCCGTGAAGTGTTGAATGGAAAAACTCGGGCAAAAATCATCGCCTTAGCTGCCGAAAAGCACTTGACAATGTCATGGACAACACACCAAGAAGAACTCCGCGTTGCTTGATGTTGTATTCAAAAAATACACGAAATAAATTTGAGAGGACCTAAGGAAAATTCTTCGTATATGGAAATCGGTTGTTTATGAATTCCACATTCATATACCGGCATAAAATATGGCCCACAACCAAGAATGATAGAAACAAAGATAACGCCATCCCGCGCAGATAAAAAAAATGTTCTGTTCTAGTCAAAGTGATTTCAATTGCAAGGTTGCCAACAATAGTTCTTACGCTGTGTTTCAATCGGAAACTTGTCACTCGTTGTGCATACAAATAGAGTTGGCAACCCTTACAAGGGACAAACTACGTCATCTAATGGGAAATCATGCGCATGGCATAATCTTTCTTTCTATCATTCTTCAACACACAACTATGCAGGGAATTTTCCCCGTTAACCCTGTTACAATAAAGGGCTCCTCTGCAGTGTGTCAATGTTGACAATTTCATGGTTTGACTTGCAATATTTTCTATAAACTAATGTGAAAAGAATTTAACTTCACTCACATATAAAGAAATACTCCAGAAATTAATAATCGGAATTAATTTCCGATGTAGACAGCAAAGCTCCTATTATCAACCCCAGCCCCCCACCCCCCCTCCCTTGTGTACTTATACTGGTTTAGTTTTGATTAGGCACGTAGACACGTGTAGTATGTGTGGGTATGTTACCCTCACAATATCTGAGAATGAATATTTCTTTTTTTTTTGCTATTTTCAAGTGGTTGGCCTTTTTTTTTGTGCATATTAAACACCTGATGCTAATTTTAAAACCACAACAATCAGCGACAGCAAAGTCAGTCGGCGTAGAGTAGCGTGGCGAGAATATGCTGTTTATAATTTTTGTTGTGTGTTTGTTGTTGTTGTTGCGCGTCATCCTCAGATGTGTACCTGAAATTGGCTAATATGTGCCAGCCACTCACTCAGCCAGCCAAATGAAGATGGGAAGAAGAAAAAAAAATAAAAAAAAAAACACCGAAACTGTCGGCCTGTGCGAGATTGGCTGTGTAGTTCGTGTGAAAACGTGAAGAGTGTGTTTTTGTATTTATCCAACATAGATGAGATGTGAATCATGTTCGGTTGTTGTTGTCGTTCGCCGATTTGTTTCTTCTGGCGTTTTGGATGAGTGTTTGCTTTTTTTTCTGTATTTTTTTTGTGTGTTGTTTTCGTTGTACCGTCTTCTTGGCAGGTGGAGACATAGTGGGGGGGGCGAGGTTCTTATTTGCACACCGTTGCCAAGTGAGGTACACAAAACACACAGAGGTCTGGTTGTTTATTCGGGCCATTGTGTTAAATGGCTGCTTTGCATTCAAGGCGAACTGAGAATTTTTGCTTAATTTGAGGTGTAGCTTTTTTGTTGTGTGTAATTTTTGTTTTAGTTTTTGCTTGCTGTCGTTGGTTGTTGATGCACAAATTGTGGCTTAATTTTCAATATTCACTTCACTTCAGAGACAACGTCATTCATAACTCTTCGTGATTGTTTTTGGGGCAGTCGGCGAATGCTGTTGCTGGCTGTTGACTAATATTGTCATTTACGAAATATATTGTAGAGCGATGTACAACAATTCCTTTTCACTTTGGGCGCTTCTGAGTCAGACAGAATAAGAACAAAACAAAAAATAATAATAAAAAAAAAAATTAAAACCTACACCGACATTCAATAAAATGTCACCAATGGCAAACAAATAACAGGAGTTCCCCGCTCTTAGTTCAGAATTAGTAAATATGTTTCATTATTGTGGACCAGTAGTAAAAATTAAAGTTTCGCCAATATTATGCGGCCTTTAGCTGGTATTGAGTTTCTTATTCCAGCCACTGTCCAGGCTCTGTCGAAAGATTATAGGGACCAAACAATTTCCACAATGTTGCTTAAGGAGTTTCCACCATTTTTGTATTTAATTACACTACTCAACAAAATGAAAAAAATTTCATGTACTCCGGATGCGATAATTTTTTCTGTGTAGATAACCTTGACATGAGCTCGAAAAACGCAATAAAAAAATTTTTTTCGTTTGGTTTTTGTTTTATTTTTTTTTTTAAATTTTAAAAAAAATTTTTTGGTTAATTTGTTTCGTCCGGCATATCTCGGGAACCACTAGCCCGATTTAATTGAATTCCTATTCCTATACAAGCAACAGTTTCCAAGTTAAAAATGAATATATAAAGGAAAAAACTTATTTTTTGCCTAAAGATTTAAATTTTTTTTTTTAAAAAAATCCATAAAAAATCCAAAATGAAAAAAAATGAAAAAAAATGTCAAATCTTATTACTTTTACCTAAAGTCACATAACCTATGAGCAAAATGAGACAAAGATCATGAAAATCGATGCACGCGTTTCGCTTTTATTCGCAATTGAGTAAAGGTATGAATTTCAAAAATTTGCTCGACATATGCACAACTTTGTCTATGGTAAGGTTTTTTCTTTTTTATTACAAAAAAAATTAAAATTTGTTGGGTGACAAAAATATATGAAATTTGAATATATAAAAAAACAACATTTTTCAACTACAACTAAAATTTTTTTAGTAATTTTGCTTAACAAATAATAATAAAAAGTTACATAACTGTTGCAGCAACATTGGGCATTAGGGCTGTAGTAAGATTATATTTCCTTCCTAGTGAGGCGTTTTAGTTGAAAGAAACTGAATTGAAATTCCAGTAAATTCTGCACCCTCTACTTTACACCAATCAAAAAGAGAAACAAACAAGAAAATGCTGTCAACATAAATAAAACACAACCGAAAAAGAAACTCAAACTTGAAAGACCCAGTATTGGAATAATTGTTCGAACAGCCATTAACAATATAAAGATCGCCAACAATTCTCAGTAATTATTCGCAACATCCATCAGCGCGCCGTCATTATTGTGAACATATCTATCATCATTCTATTCATTTTTAGATCATCATCATCATCTCAGTAATTGTCATCAACATGAACAGCAACGTGCTCCACGAAACATCGTCCATTCTACGTCATCAGTAAGAATATCTCACATCGTCAACATTGGCGATGTCTCTAACGCTGTCGCTATACTTTCGTCAACGAGATGTGTTGCTGTTGTGTCGCTGTGTGTACAACATGAAAATCAATTAATTTTGTTATCGGTATTTAGGTGAAATCATACAATTTTTGTTTTTTGGTTTTTTTTTTTTTTTGGCGTAAACCAATTAAATTTCCTTCGGTGTTTTTTTTTTCTACGCTGCCAATTTGCTTAACAAGAATATCAGATAAAAAAAAAAATGATGACACTATATTTGTTGTCGAAAATAACAACGTAATAGAAATCGGATTGATTTTTTTGATTAATTGAAAATAACTGACACCGAAGCAATGTACATTTATTTGGGAAACAGTTTTAAGGTCCAAAAGAAATGCATTATTTTAAATAACAGGTAAAGGAAATATCTCTATTGTAAAGGGTTATCCATTTCGTGGTTTCAAAAGTATAGGGCTGAAATTCGACATCTGTCAAACTAAGTTGTTAAACCAAATTTGGTTTTTCTTTTCAGTTGAAAGTCATTACACAACGCGTAAAAAAATGGTGATTCTGGCACAGCCACATATCGTGCTTTACGAGGAGATTATGGTTTATGGTTATGAAGCACATTTCTCACTGGGTGGGTATGTTAATAAACCAACTTTTCGTATTTGGGGTTCTAAGAATCCTCAAGTAATTGAAGAGAGGCCATTACATCCATAAAAAGTCACTGTTTGGGGCGCGAAGGTGTGATTGGATCTTACTTCTTCGAAAACAATGAAGGAAGGACTGTCACCGTCAATTCGGAGCGTTATGGTCGTATGATAACGGACTTTTTTGTTGCCTGCTATTGAAGAATACGATTTGGAGAATATGTGGTTTCAACAAGACGGTGCCACACAAGCGAATATTTCCTGGCCGTGTAATTTCTCGTCGTGGCGACATCAACTGGCCACCAAGATCATGCGATTTGACACCATTAGACTGGTGTTTGTGGGACTACGCGAAAGACCGTGTTTATGCAGATAAACCTTTAACTCATGAGCACTTAAGAACCAACATTCGCCAAGTTATGGCTGAGATACCGCACAATATGTGCCAAAAAGTGGTCCAAAATAAACTCAAAAGAACCACATAATGACAACGTTTAAACTTTATAATAAAAAAGAAATATCATGAATAAAAATAGTTTATCAGGCATGTCACAGAAATTTGACGAAAACGATTTGAATTCGTGTTTCCAAATCGCAACATTTAAATTTTGCTTCTTCAAAAAATTCCTGGGTTTGATGAAATCGAAAAAAAATGGAAATCGAATATTTCTATTAAAAATAAATATGAAATTAGAAACAGCTGGTTTACCCCCAGCCGTCAAAAATTGCGATACGTCTCCACACTTTGACTGTGATTTTTATTAAAAAAAAAGTAAACAAACAAACAAATCAAAAAATATGCCTGGTGTTTCGATTGTTGCTGTGATGGAAGAAGAGAGAAAGGCATATTCTCAAATTAAATTAGATCGCCGACGTCTATCTAATTTAACCGACCGACGTCTATCTAATTTGTCCGACCACCTTGTCTCCTTTCACGTGACCTTACATTTCTTTGCGGAGTTTCCTTCAGATATTTTTTTTTTTTGTGGGTTTAAGTGTTTTTTTTGGTTACGGCTGCCAATTTTATATGTCTTTGACATGCCTGATACTTTATACGTTAAAAAAAATGTTAAAATTATCATACTCAACGTATTTAGTATATTTTTTAATAAAAGCAATATTCATAATTAATTTTGAACAGAATTTCATTTCAATTTGGAGTTTAAGTTACTTAAAATATCAATATCACTTCAGATTTTGTCATGGGTTTCAAATCGAAATTTTTTTTCGTTTTCATTTTTCTGGAGAAGCTCAAAACGTTTTGGTTTCAATATTTTACGATTTGGGTTTCTGTGACATGCCTGTATATGTGTTTTATTTACGTTTACGTTTTAAAAAAGCAAAATGGAATACATTTTAATTTTCCTTTTTTCTACAATTATGTCAACTCGCCCCAACCCAAATCTCCAAGTGGCGCTGGGACACTATATTACTTTTTTAAAATTATTATATGCGAATATTGAAAATAACTAATAAAAAAAAAGTTATTGATTAAGTAAATGTCACAGTAAAAATCAGCGACACGAGTTTCCCTTTCGAAAATCACCAAGAATGTCAAGGCCTGGACAAAAAAACTCCTGCACTTTTAAAGTTTCTTTTATCCTCCTCGAATATCTTTAAATCTTTCACTGCTCAGCTTTCAACACTCCTTAATTAGTTTATAAATATTTCCACTATTACTATTTCAACAGTATCATAATACGCCATACCTTTTGCCTCCACCCACCCCCACCATCAACTGGATTTACTTTCCTCCCCAGCGCGCACCTCACGCCATTGTCAACCTCCTTAAACCACACATAAAACCGCAAAATGTATTTGTAACAAGTGTACACTCCGTAATGGCTGCAGTGGTAGATGAGAGTGGTGATGGTGCGGGTGCGAGTGCGAGTGGGAGAATGTAATATTCTTGGCCAGTCTCATCCACATAGTGTGTGTGTGCGTGTGTCATAATTTAACCGAGGTATAGAGGGAGCAAGCAACGCACAACACAAATAAAACATAACAAAATAGAATGAAAAAAAAAGTAAATGTTGTACATTTTGTGCATTCAGTTCTCGTATGTTAATACGAAGTAAAATATCCATAAATGGCTGAATGCCACAGATGTTACCAACAGTAACAGCAAAACACAGAACGAAATAAACGACATCATCAGCAACATCGTCGTCGTCGACGACAACAATGCCCTCCATCAACAAGGCAACAACAATGGAAGCTAACTCTCTGAATGACTGTGTGACCGGCTGGCTGACTGACTGACTGACTGACTGAATGAGACACGCCAGTGTGGCAAGCAACCGACCAAACACACAACGACGAGAGAGGAAAGCGCTTTAATGTGGATGACTGCTGGAATTGAACTGTTGTTCGTTGTTGAGTTCTAGTGTGACAACTGCCAGCGACAATAGGGGGATATCCAGATAGATGGACGGGAGTAGAGACATCCAGTTTCGATTATCTCTAAGTTTTTTAATTCAGTTCTTTAGTATTTAACTTTGGATTAATTTCGGGTTCACCGTTCGCAGTCACAGATGATAGCCGGTTGTAAATGCTGCAATGAATTACGTTAATTCAGTTACAAATATGTAAAGGATTCAAATTCATTTAGCTGTATAAAATAGTATTAAGTTGTCGTTCCTACGATGTTGGTGTAAAAGTTAGAACAAAAAATTAAAAAAATTAAAAAAATAAATTTTAAAAAAAAATTAAAAAAAAATTCATAAAAAAATTTAAATAACAAATCGAGAGCAAAATTAGACATTCGGATAAAAGAAAAATATCATAAACAAATTATTAATTGACATTCTTTCAACTGATTTAAAACCTCATTAATGTCTTAAATCTGAAGATTGATTTTATCAGGATTTTTGTATATAATTTTTTTCGTCCATTTTTCCTTCTGTCAGTCGAGTTCGAGACTATTTATCTTAATATATATTTACCCTCGACACTGATTCACTGATACACTGATTCCCTGATTCACTGACTCTGTCACGCAGTACGTAGGAATTTAAATGGGCATTCTATAATAATTCTATAAATAATAATAATAAAAAAAATAATATTTTTTTTGTACAGAAATTGTGTTTTCCCCAAATTTTTTTTTTACCAAAAATTTTTTTTTCCAAAATTTTTTTTTCTTACAAATTTTTTTTTTACAAACATTTTTTTTTCCAAATTTTTTTTTTCAAGAAATTTTTTTTCCAATTTTTTTTTTTCAAGAATTTTTTTTTTTCAAAAAAAATTTTTTTTCCACAAAATTTTTTTTTTCCACAAAAATTTTTTTTTTCAACAATATTTTTTTTTTCCACAAAATTTTTTTTTTTCAACAAAATTTTTTTTTTCAGCAAAAATTTTTTTTTCAACAAAAATTTTTTTTTCAACAAAATTTTATTTTTTTTTGATATTTTTTTTTACAAAATAGTTTTCTCAAAATATTTTTCACAAAATTTTTAAAATTAAGTAACAAATACTTTCTCAAGCAAATTAACGGGCGCCATAGGCGCATTACAACTTACTAGTTATTTATATTTCTTTGCAAAAAATAGAAATGTTTAAAAACGGGTTCAAGCTTGTGTTTGCTTTTGATTGCAGGCCAGGTATACGCATCCCTTTCCGAAGCTACCACACTTCTTCATCGCTACCCAGTTGCAATGATTTCTGCCTTTTTTGGCAAAAAAAAAAGAGTGTCTTCTAAGCTGCATGAGAACTGTCGATATCGATAACTATATTTTGACAGCTGATAATGTCAAACTGTGTTGACATTTCTGTTCAATAAGGTTTTACAAGTCATCATGAATCTGTTAACGCCAGAAAAAACTTCAAAAAAAATACGTTCTCGAAGTTCATAGAGAACTCAAAACGCTCCAGCTTTAAAGGCGCTAGGCAATTTTATGAATCCCATTTGAACTTGCCCCTTGTGTTCACACAAGGACATTTTTTTGGCAATTTTTCTTTTCACGATTGTCTTTTCAAATACAAACATCTCAAAATACGAAAAACCCAAAAAGAAATGGCCAGCAAGTGTTTTTCCTTTCCATTCCCCTTACCGTTGTTTTCTTCAAACTGAGAATTGTGGCAATTAAAATTGCCTAGAGTGAATCGGGACTATATAACAACTACCAAGGATGGCACAGACAGGGAAGATCGAGATTTTAACTAAAATTGTAATTTAAAAGCAATTTTTTTCGGTTTAATTTTTTTCTTATTAAATTTTTCACTTTCCAAGTTAGGTTGTTCATTAGTTGTCTTATTTTCAAGTAACGTGCAACAATGTTCATATTAAAGAGTAAAAGGCATTTTCGCCAATAAACGCCAGGTCGTGAGTATCCCGAAAAATTAATATCATTATTTTGTTTTTTTTTTTATTTATTTGACTTGATTTTCATCACTCTCCATGTCCTTCATTATGTGGTTCTTATTTTAATTCATATCTTTCACAATTTTCCTTTTTCTCTCCGTACACCTCTTTCCCCTTATACTCTTTTTGTAATGTGCTTTTATTATGGATTTTGCTGTTCTCGGCCCATTTGATTTTTATTTAAATTTTTCTTTGTTATATTTTATTGTCACGTCTCCGTGTTCTACAGGAAATTGTCACATTTCCATAAACCACATGTGTTTATCCCAACTCACAAGTCCGGACAGACAAAATTACAAGAATAGACTGGTGGACAATGGAAGGACAGACATTTGAATTATTAGTGGATGGATGGATGGACCGAACTAAAGACGGACAATGAGGGCGACGACATGTTTGGATATTGTTCAATTCGAGAGAACTGAGAAAAAAAAACTTTTCCAAGTGACCATTTGAAAAAATAGTGCTGACCCTGTTTGTTGTTGTCATCTAACTTGACAAAAAAAATAGTTCACCACACTCGTAGAAAAAAATATGGACTTTGAGTCAGACTGGAGTCTGAGTTAAAGGAGTATAATATTAAAAAGAAAAAAAAACTGTAAAAGTCGTTCGAGTGCGTGTTCTTCTATATTTCTGTATACACATGTTTTATGTCTTCGTAGATGTTAATAGTCAATGCAGAAAGCTTTGCATAAAAAAGCAGAAAAAAACGGACTCCGTTGCCCCATATTGTCGCAAAACTATTTAGCAGGAAACATATATACTCTTGTGTGCCAGCATAAATGTGATTGTAGGCAAACACATAATTGCTGCATGCTAACAGGTGTATGATTTTTTTATCTCTACGTGGAGACCATTGTAAAGTCAGCATTTTCCAATGGTAGGTAAAGTTTTCGAATAGTTTTATTAAGACTAAGATCTCCTTCCCAGGATCTTATCCGATAGATTATTCCAAGTAGTATTTTCCTTGACGCAAGAGACAAAGTCCAGTCTTATCAATATCAAATACATTACCTTCTTTGGTTGAGATTTTAATTTAGAATGAACTGCAAAATTGGCGAAGCTGATTAAAAATACTCCTAATAATGACAAGATCGTCTGCCAGACTTAGTATTGGCTTTGTGTGACCATGTCTTTTTTGTCTTTTTTTGGCTTAATTTAGTTCAGGATATACAGCTGTATTCTCCTTTTCGCTTTGAACAGACATTTTGCGTTGAGTGTCGAGGCAGAAGGATTTACCGACACAAAGCAATCGATATTTTTGTCCTTTTTTCATATTCTTTTTGTTTGGCTGAAACTTTTTGTTGCACTGGAAGTTTATGTGTGTTTTACAAAGTTTATAATTCGTCACAGCCATTGTTTGGGTACACAGTGCAACCGAGATATTCTACGGCCTTAGGGGAAATAATTCCCTGTGTTATTGAAAAATTAAAAATATCTTTGAAATATGTTGAGGCCATAAAAAATATATGAAAACAGCAGATTGCCACCTAGACTGGTTTGGTGTAGACTCAAAGCTTTTGGTCCTTCGAGTTGGACCTCTCAGATCTCCTCATTGGTTTATAACTTTCTGTTCCCGAAAAACTCTAATACGTTCAACACGATTATGGTCCTTCGACTATATCTCCTTTTTCTCCGTCCTTCGAGTAGGTCTTCTCAAGTCTCTTCATTGGCCGATCCATTTCTGTTTTCGAAACATCCTAATGGCGATCAAGTTTACCTATTGGTCATTATATATATATTTCCCTACAAATGCATCCAATTCGTCTGTCAAAGGGTCTTTCCTTTTATAGATCTACATATATATTGTTAGACGCTGTTCAAGTCTGCCCAATAAACTGTCATTTTCTATACCCGTAGAATACCTTCCCCGCCATAACGTTGCCCAGTGTTATGGTCCTTCGACTTGTTTCCCAAGTCATCTCATTGGCGTGCCTTTCTGTACCCTTCATTGTTTCTGAGTGTAAGAGTACAAAATGTAATTTATTAACACCTCAGAGTTCAGTAATTGTGACATGTTCTACTACATAGTTGGAAAAAAAAGGGAGCAACTACTACAATAACACTCACTCAACATCTCAAGGAACAAACAGCAACAATAGTTTAGAGTAGCAAAGTGCGAAAGGAAGAAAATGAGGGAAGGGAAGAATTTTGCAAACAAACAAAAAATGGTTGAGCAGTATGCATGTGACATATAAATTATTGGTGGTCCTGACATATACCATTCAGCAAGCGCACGGTTCTCTCCATTTCCCCCGGTGCCCAGGACATTCATTCAAGGAAGACAGACGAACGGACAGACAGACAGGCATGTGAATGTGACAACAATTCAACAGAGTAAAAACTGATTACTTGTGTACGGATGAGTGAACGAAAGAGTAGCTGGAAGAGATAAAAAGGTCAAATGCATACTGATAATAATCCTGATAATGATGATGGATGATGAAAAAAAAACGGCACAAGAAGAATGGAAAGTTTGCATGTATTATAAATGAGAAAAGAATTAATAAAAAAAAAAAAAAGAGGGAAAGAATCAAAAGGATGTCAGTCAAGTGGTGGACATTCCGATAAAGGAGTGTTAAAAAACTAAAATGGATAAAAAAAAACATAATAGTATTCAAAGGACGAGGGTTTTTTTTTTAAACTCAGTTAAGAGTTGACCATAATGTTTATTTTTTGAAAGCCTAACTGTTTATATGTAAGTCCTCCTTGAGTCGAGGTTTCATCGAGAACGAATAAAAAATCGAATAAAAATAACCCACGCAATCGATAACATTTTTAAAAAGTAATGGGGGGAAATGTAGATATAAAAATGAAAATATTAAAAAAATATATGAAATTATGTCGAAACATTTTGAAGCTGATATAGCAGCAACAGTAGCGGTTGGTGTGTTTTTATGTTAGCCGACACTGCTAACTTTATAATAGTTTGTTTAATGGCTTGTTTATTTTTTATGTTTTAGTTGTATAATAATTTAAAGTAAATACTAAATTAATTGGCGCCCAACATTAAAATACCTCAACAATGGCAAGATTTAGAAAAGAACAAAGTTTATTCCCGCTAATGTAACAAAATGCAAAGATTTGGTTACATTTTAGGTAAATAATAATTTAATTGGCGCCCAACGTAAAAACTAACTTACATCGCTCCCAATGCAATTTGAGCCCCCATTTGGGTGATGGTCGATATGAGAAATTCAGAAATCCATATGTATGAAAACAATATTTCATGTCTGGTCAAGGTTTATAGGTTTATATTTATTGAGCCTTTATAAATCATGTTATTTAAGAATTAAAGGTACATATTTGAAAGAAAACTTAAGACTATAATGTAATATCTTAATTTACTATAGAGAAAATTGTATCGTACAGCACCATGCTTTTAAAGTAATTAGTTTCATGCCTGGTCAACATGGAGTTCTATCGGCAAAACTACACGTTGGCCGCCAATCATAAAAAAGGAATTTTAAACATTTTCCAATAATTATTTTTGAGAAACTTTTTACACTTTTCTATTTCCCACCCAATATTAAGTCATTTCAACTTAAAATCGGATTGAGTGAGGAACGCTTGAACGGACAAACGACTTTCACACAAGAATGTCTATTTATTTAAAAGTTTTATCGTCATTCAATTTCTCAGCTGCTTTATAAGATTGACATAAATTTTTCACATACAAATTTGAAAGAAGCAAAAAACGCGTTTAACAAGACACAGCAACAGAAAGACGGACGACTAAAGCTCACGTAACAACAACAGCAGAAATTCCAATAAAATACCCCAACAACAACAACAACGTCGTCAAATGACGTCAAATATCAAGCAAACAAATCCGTTGGAATCAGAAAATAAGAAAAACCCCCGGTATAAAACACACCCATCGCCGAGACCAAACGGGATGAGAGGTGGAACGAACACTAGAAAAAAAAAAGTTGGAACACATATTAGAACAGTTTGGGTAGAAAAGAAGAGCAGAGCTGGCGCAAAAAAAAAAACACCCGAATGAACTGACTGTGGATAAATGTAAATGAAAGCTGCTCAAAGAGCATTGAACACAAATAAGCGGAAAAAACGTGCAAAAATGCAGAAAATCATCATCATCAGAGTGAGCGTCGTCATTGTCAGCGGCGTTATCGCCAACGTTATCGTTTACAAAGAATCAGTTCGTCTATTGTGCGAAGAGGAACGACGACTGCGGCGGCAACTATGGCGCTGACAGTGATGATGATGACGATGGCGCTGATGTTGATGATGGAGGAAAAACTCACACAATACGTACATGATGAAATTGAAGTGATGTGATGTCAAGAAGAAAATCCAAAAGATTGCTAAGGAATCGAGGCAAAAACAATACCGAGAAAACCTTGTGTCATTTTGTAGTTCAGTTCGTTCAGGCATTATTCGGTGTCATGGATGCGCCCGAAAGAAATTTTTTTTGTTTTACAGAGTATAAATGTTGTTGTGTTTCTCTTTCTAGTTGTAGCAGGATATAGGGAACGGGAATGAGTTGACATAATTGCAGGGTTCGTTGGTTAAACAAAAAAGTAGAAGAGGATTTTTTTAAAACAATTTCCTTTGCAGGAAAAATAAAATTCCACAATTTGAGGCACAGTTCTTTCTCCACTGATGATTGCTTCGGATTCGCGAGAAGAACAAAAAAAAAGGGTATTTCTCTTTAGCAGATTTGTTGTTCAGTGTCTTGGATTTTTCTTTTTGTACGCGAATGAAAGAATTTGAAAAAAAAAAACATAAACTCATTGGAATTTGTGTCAAGTGTTTGCAATGATTGAACGGGTAGGCTTATAACATAAGTACAGTGGTTTGAAACTGCTCAAATATGGCTAATAATAGAATATCTATGACGGAAAGTGTAATTTAAAACAAAATCGTTTTTTATTTTTGAAGGAAAAAGGTAATTATTTTTTTTTTCAAATTTTTTTGGAAGAACTCGAATTTAATATTTTTTCGAAAATCTTAATTTATTCTAGGCGAATGATATTTTCAGAAAAAAATCTAAGGCTAATTTCGCAAAAGTCCAATGGAAACCCTTTACGTTGGGCGCCAGTCACAAATCGTATAATCGTTAAATTGTTATCTTCATCGGCGCCAATATGCCTGTTACAATTACAATCAGACCTCCGTGCACAGTGTTCGTTTGTGGACTTCCATGTGCGAAGTAGTTCAAATCAGAACAGTTTCCTTACAACTTCGTCAGTTTTTAGGAAAATGCTCTCGTTTTCTTAGGCAAAGTAAAACTCAATGTTCCGGGGGAAAATATTTCAACTCCATTACAGTTTCGCCCCACTGTGCCCGGGCTTATTAGCAACATTGTGACAAGTAATGCACACTGTTTTCCTATGTTGGTGCTACCACTTTATAGCAAATTAAGCGTCTTTTTTTTTTACAAAATGTCATTCTATAGATTTCTTTGCCTCTTCTTTTTTTCTTCTTCTTCTTTGTGTATTTCATTTCACACTATTCTCGGCGTACGTCGGGTTGTTGTTTATTTTGAAACGTAATTTAACATTTTCTGTTGTTGTTGTTTGTTTATTTGCTTTACTTATTGTTGCCGACGCCAGAGTTAATTGTTGTCAAGGTTGTTGTTGATGAATTTCACTGGGATTTTTGCGTTGTGTTCGGCTACTTAATGTGTTCATTTGTATGATATCATGTAATACGATTATGTGTGTGCTTACACACGTTTTTCTTTCTCATTTGCTGCGTAATTTCCTTTAACTTTTTGAATTGCTCTAATCGATTTGTTACGATTCATAAAATTCGAGGAATGTCCAAAAAAATGGGGTTAAACATGACTAGGGTGTAGTAAAGGTTTTGTACGGCAGCTAATCGTATTGTAGCATTTAAAGTAATCCATTGTCATTGCAAAACTCGGACGCCAGTTGTTTCGGGCGCCAAAACAAAAACTATTGTGTTGTGTTCGCATGGCAAAACATGTTGAACAGATCCAAATATATGGTAACATTTAAACGAATTCGTCTTCTGCGGAAAAATTCGGGCGCCAAAACAAAAACGATCGTGGGGTGAGCAAAGGAATATGACTTGGAGACGTTTGTCGCCTGCACACGGGATGGTTAACATCTTAAACCGTTACGACTCAATTAAAGCAAAGCGCACTGTTGGAAAATACTGATGGGTGCCGCGTTTGCTTAGCTAATGTAATAATCTTAAGTCTATCAAGATAATTGAACAGAAAAATTAGTGCCGCGTTTGCTTAGCTTACATCATAGTCTTAGATCTTTCATATGTATAATTTGGAAAGACTTATGGGTGCCGCATTTGCTTAGCTCACCACACAATCTTGTCCTTGAAGAGCCACGCTTCAATTTAACACGACGTTTTAAAAAGAGAAGAGAAATTAAACGACTATAGAGCCGGCACGATTCAAAGTCTTTTGATATCTTTAAAGAGTCGCCATTAAAGGTAATTAAAAGTCGTTAAAGTTAAGCCTGAGGATGATTTTAAGACAATAACCATTTCACGATCTACATTTGGGGTCTTGAAAGAGCCAAGATTGAGTAAAATTCGACAAATAAAACGATTGTGGATAAATTGAAATCATTAAGGAGCCAAGTTTGAGGAATTAAGAACAAGCCGAGGATAGCCACCTCGATAATAACACTCGCCCATAACCAGAACTGCAGACTGAGCTTCTCATTCCCCCCGGAACTCCATTTAAAAATATTGATTTGATTTTATGATCAATTAAGGTGCTCTTTCAAAATCTCGCTTAAATAACTTTCAAACACTTCCTTTTAATGTTTAGAAGACATTAAAATTAATAATCCCCTCGGGGTGTTAGGAAAAAGCGCCACGGCAGCACTACAGGAACATTAACACAAACACAAGAACATCAACATTTCTATGGAGCTGCCTGCCTGCCCTGCCTGTCATGTGTTGCAAATGGCTGAAATTGGAGACGGACAACAACAAAAAAACACAACAAATTCCAACGGAAAACATTATGACGCCGCTTCTCGCATCGAACGAAGAAAATAAATCCGTCCGTCGTGTCGTAAATGAGAATTTAACAGTCAAATAAAAATTGATATAACTTCTTTTAGACACGACATGTTTGGTCGGTCGCAGAAGAGGTGAGCTGAAGCTTTCTGTGGCTGTAGCTCGGCTGCCGGATTGTAATAAGAAACCTTCAAAACAAATAAAAATAAATAAAGTAAAATTGCCGGCTGTTTTTTTTTTTTTACTTAAACTTTATAAAGCAATAAAAACAAACCTTCAAACAAAACATCAGTTCTAAGAGGTCACAAAATTTTGATCGCCTCAGTGATAAAGAAAAATTAAATGTTTAAATGCCAGACAAAAACATAAAAAGTTAATGCAGATAAATATAGAAATATAGGTGGGCTTATATTTAAATAAATGAAAATCTTTTCATTTTTATTGACTAACCTGGACAAGAGAGTCCTATGTGGTGGCAGTGGCCAACACAAGAAGAAAACCTCAATTTATTTGTCGAAAGTTCCGAAATTTATTTTCTTTGCTGGCTTTGTTGGATATTTGACTGTAGTCAGTTAGTCAGTGCATTTTACGCTTTTCAAACGAAAGTTGAGCAATCAAAGCATAAGAGTTAATAAGAGAAAATAAGAAAAGTGTTTCCCAGATGCCAAAGAACTGATGGAAAGGCAAACAACACAGCCAACATCAAAGACCCACAGCCAACCAGGAAGTTGAAATTCAAAGTTAAAATGTTCAAACGTGAAAACATCACAGAGATTAAAAATACAAACGAAACCAAGGCAGCGGATGGTGAAACATAAAAGGTGGTAAGCGAAGAAAGGAGCTCAAGAATTATTATGCCAGCGAGGGTTCACTTAACTTTCATTCCACCGCTGATCAATGAAAAGTCTTCAATAATTAAAATGTAGTAAATTCTACAGCACTTTGGAGAAATACAAAATAATCCAATTGTCTTCACAAGGCTCCCTTTGATTGTTACCTTTCAAAGTTGTCTTTTTGGGCTAAAGTCATCAACTGATAGAAGGCAAAGTAAACTTACCTAGAAAGAGAAAAAGAAAAGATAGAAATTAGTTTTGTTATTTTGAAAAAATATATTTAAATTATATTTTAGAAAATATGGTCGATTTACTTTCCACATTAAATTGTTATTGCACAGCAAAGACAATTGGAATTGTGTTTTCAAAAAATTCAAAATTCTCCCCCGTATTCATAAAAATGTAAAACGGCTTTTTTAAGAAAAATTTATGAAAATACAAAATATGAAAATTTCACACATTTTTCTTAACAAAGTATGTTTTAAATGTTTATGAATAATTTGCTTGTCATCAGAAATGGTTCTTAATTGTTCATAATGATGATCGCAATGCTGAAAATTGATTTTTTTTTATATTCTATATTTTATATTCTCCTTCTTGTGCTATTGTGACCGGCCATTTTTCCTCTTGTTGTTGTTTCAATAATTAAACGTGACGAAAACGAAAGAGTGGAGAAGAGGAGAGCGAAGAAAATGACAAACACAATTACATGTCTCATATTTAACCTACTTTAGATTTCGTTAGCATTTTCGGTCCTCCGAAAGAGATGAGGAACTGAATTCATGACAACCTGAGCTTTACATTCACGTTTCGTTTTCAACACGCCTGCCTGATTGTTATTCCGTATATGAAAATCAATATTTTAATTTATACACATAATCATGTTATAAAACAATAAAAAAAATATCGACATACAGTTTGCTCAATAAATTTTAGTTGAGCATTTTAATGTGTAAATTAAGCACTTAATTAAAAGAGATAAACTGGAAACATTTGAGAGTAATTGAGAGGGATGCAAATCATTTCAGAATTCGAGTTGGTTGTGAGCCACTGGTTTGGTTGAAATGGTTTTTAGGTGGTTCCGATTCGGTTCAGTGGTTCAAAATTGATTCTTAAATCATAGGAACAGAAATAATTCTTAATGTAATTTATTTAAAAAGAGCAAAAAACTAATTTCAACAGATATTATTGTCGAAGAAAAACACTTTAAAAATTTGTAAGTCATCATTGTGATGTTTTTCCTGAAACTCAAACACATTTTTCTCTTGCGAACCGAACCAAAAATAATCGAGAACAATCTTAATATATATTTACCCTCGACACTGATTCACTGACTCTGTCACGCAGTACCTAGGAATTTAAATAGGCATTCTATAATTTTCTATAAATAATAATAATAAAAAAAATAATATTTTTTTTTTGTACAGAAATTGTGTTTTTCCAAAATTTTTTTTTTCAACAAAATTTTTTTTCAACAAAAAATTTTTTTTTACAAAATTTTTTTTTCCAAATGTTTTTTCAACAAAAATTTTTTTTTCAACAGATTTTTTTTTTCAACAGATTTTTTTTTTCCGCAAAAATTTTTTTTTTCAACAAAATTTTTTTTTTCAAGAAAAAAATTTTTTTTTAAAAAAAATTTTGTTTTTCAAGAAAATTTTTTGTTTTCAACAATTTTTTTTTTTTTCAACAAAATTTTTTTTTTTCCACAAAAATTTTTTTTTTCAACAACATTTTTTTTCCATATTTCAACGGGCGCCATAGGCGCATTACAACTTACTAGTTAAGAATAACTACAAGTAATTGAAAATCATTTTTTTTGAATGGAAAATAATCGAGAGAAATTGTGAATGATGGAGAAACGTAGAGAATCATTTTATTTAACGGACTAATTGCGAATAACTAATCAGTGAAATAAGAGAAAGTAATAAGAGAAGATCAAAATTTGTCAATTGGACAGCAGTCACAGCAACATGGAGAATTTTTCGCAAAAACTTTTCCAAAACCTTATAAAGTTCAGTTGGTGCAAGAATTGAAGCCGAAGGCCATTGGTAATGTCGACAACTCAGTTATTTCATCGTCATTCATTAAACGCTCGATATATTCATAGAACCCAGAGTAAATGTATGAAATTTATGAGGTAGAGAGAAAATTAAAGCAAAATATCAAAAAAGAATTGCAATAAAAAAACATTCGATAGGTGTATATCGATGGCTTAATTTATAAAGGGCGTAACTCGATTTTTTTCAAAAACGCGTTTTTACATATTCTGGTAGACCAGGTACCACAAAAATTTCAGGGCTTTGTGATCAAAAATACCGGATTTATTGCCCTTTTGCAAAAGGTCGTAACCTAAATCCAAAAAAAAAAAAAATAGTTTAAGAATTAAATTAGTAGCGCATTTGTATTTAAAATTACCGTAAAAAAAAATTTATGTCTGAAGTTTTTTAAATGTCATAAAGTTTTACCTTCTCCTGTAAAGTTACGCCCTTTCCAAAATTAAGCCATCGATATGGGCCAGTTGTCCTTTAGAATTCATAAACTGTAGACCCTTCTTTTTCCTAAACAAATGACAGGTTTCCATTCAAAATGTGTATTTAGTTAGCATTTGACAATTATATTCAAATTTCACCCAACTCGACTCAATAGTTACATTAAGTAGTTTTGATTATGTGTCCTGGATCACGTATATGTTGGCTAAACACAGCATCCAAATTTGAGCCATTTAACATTCTACAAAACAATTAACTTATCATATTTCGCATATTGTTTGAAACAATTTTGTCTACTTAAAGATAAAGATAAATAAAAGATTATTTTTTGCCAGTTTTCAATTTGCGTTGGGAAAAACTATTTGTACTTACATACCAACAAACAGACATTCTGCTCTGTCTCTCTATCTCTAGAATATTTCAGAATTACGAAACACATTCCCCATTGTATTTTGAATTAAAGAGAAACGCAATTGAAGACTGTCTTGTCGATAAGTCAACAACAACTGTTGGAGTTTTATTTTCGGGCTAGCAAGATCTCATATTTCCAACCTCCCCACCCCCTATGAAACTCACCCCCTGGTAGCTCTGTTGTATGTGTTTGCACAAAATATTAGAAACAAATAAATCCATTTAAATTGAAATGGAACCACTGAAACTTTTGCACTACACTTCACATGCATCGAATGAGAATGAGAAGGAAAACGAAAACGAAAATCGAAAGAAAGAATACAATAACAACAAAAAATGTTAACCAAAAGTTAGAGCAACATTTCTATGAAAACTCAAACTTAAACTCGAACGAAATGTTTTTCATTTGTTGTTGTCGTTGTGCTGGTTGGTTGTCTGTGCCTGCCTTGATGTGATGGCAAGGACGAAAAATTCGCAATAAAAGTGAGAGATGATAGTAACCTTTTTTCCGTTTCCACTTGATTCATACATACTCCGAGACATGACACATGGTAGATGTCGCACACACACACACACACATATACACTAAAGGAGAAAAGTATACACAAATGTACATATGTACATAATAACTATAGCAAAGTTATGGCAAACACGTAATTTAATAAAAATATATACTTATATCTATATGAGAGATGTATACGTATTTACAACTAACACAACACAAACTTGTATAGTTTTCTGTTCTTGAATACATTAACACAGACACACACACTCACAGGGGAGACTCACTCATATGCGATTACACATTTTCTACTCATGCCTTGTGCAACATCCTTCACGACCGTTAAGGAAGGCACAAGCCTAGGCACACTAACCTAACCATCTCTCATGTACACACACTCTCAGAGATATGTGTGTGTATTTCCGGATACATCACGATGTTGTTGTTGTTGTTGTCGTATCTGAAGTTTTCGCCATGTGTTAATGTTGTTATTGTATTTTCGAGCAGCTCTAGTGTTTGTACAGGAAAGTTGTTCGTTCCTTTATGAATGTCTGTATTTGTCGGTGTGTGTGTGTGTGTGCGCGTGTCCTTTCTGGCATTTGCTCATGAATGTGTGTGTGTATTTGTGGCAGTGGTGTATCGTTATGTGCAATTTATATCTTTTTGCACAGTTCTGTTGATTCTGTTTGTTCGCTCAAAGTAAAACTTTAGCAAATATATACCGCCACCTTTCAAAGCCACACTTTATGGAGTGTAATGTGTGGTTGGTACTTTGGTTGTATTTCTGCGGTGTTCGCAGGAACAGTGGAGTCGTTGGAAGAGATCGCCAAGGGTTGACATTGTGGCACAATATGGCGGCTCTGAAAGTGGGACAGAAAGAAAAACACAGCCTTATCGATCGGGCAAGTCTTTATCTCTGTCCCTCCTCTGTCCTCTTGCGTATGAGTGATATATGGGCCAGACTTATTCGATTATTTCATTAATCAATGGTTCAATTACTTAATTATTAAGTTATTAATGAATTATAGAATAATTCAATTGCTAATTTCTTCAAGTATTTAATTAATAAACTATTCAGTTAATAAAATATTTAATTTTACAATTATTCAATTAAGAATAAATATAGAATTATGAACTTTCTTACTTATTTCACTTAACATTCCATGAAGGAACTGACGGAGAACGTCTATCCAATTAATTACTTGATCAAATGTTTAATAACTCAATTAATCAACTAGTCAAATAATCAATTTAAAATATAATCAACTTATCGATCAATAAAATTATCTAACAATAACTCAATTAATAAAAAAAAAATGCAAATGTCACATTATTGAATTAAAAAAATTGTCAATTAACCAAAATTTGTAATAAATCTCTTAATCAATACTTATAAATCTATGTCTATTATAATTACCTCGCATGAGAAAGGGGATTTCCATTAAAAATCCAATATTTGATAACGCAATTATTCAAATAATCAATAATTCATTTATTAAATTAAACAATTTATTAGTCATTCAATTAACAAAATAATCCACCAATCTATCAATAAAATTATCTTAATATATATTTACCCTCGACACTGATTCACTGATTCACTGACTCTGTCACGCAGTACGTAGGAATTTAAATAGGCATTCTATAATTCTATAAATAATAATAATAAAAAAAATAATATTTTTTTTTGTACAGAAATTGTGTTTTCCCCAAATTTTTTTTTCCAAAATTTTTTTTTAAAAAAATTTTTTTTTACAAAATTTTTTTTTTTACAAAAATTTTTTTTTCCACAAAATTTTTTTTTTCCCCAAAATTTTTTTTTTCAACAAAATTTTTTTTTTCAACAAAAATTTTTTTTTTAATAAACATTTGTTTTTTCAACAACTTTTTTTTTTTCAACAAAATTTTTTTTTCCAATTTCATTTTTTTTCGAAATTTTTTTTTACAAAATAGCTTTCTCAAAATATTTTTTACAAAATTTTTAAAATTAAGTAACAAATACTTTCTCAAGTAAATTAACGGGCGCCATAGGCGCATTACAACTTACTAGTTATTTAATAAAAAAAATATTCAAATAATAAATTTATCACTCAATCAATTAGTGAATCTCTCAATTAATAAAAAAAAACATTTCCAAATTCAAATATCCAATTAATGAATTGAAAAAAAGTCAATTAAACAAATATGCAATTAATCCATTGATCACTTAAGCAATAATTCCATATCCATGTCTATTATAAAAACCACCCAGGTGAATATTACAATTATAAATGAATTCTTTAATTTCTGTTCATTGTGAGTTTTTCGAACTCTTCAACACCTAACACAATTTCTTGCTACTCCCTCGTATTTTAGGTTGTTTTTGTATTCCTACAAACCCATAAAATATTCATAGTCCATATTTCCCACTTCGTTGAATGTGATGTGTTGGTTGTTCTTCGTCATAATATTTATTGCAATTTTTTGCATTTCTCATATTCCTTTGAATTGTGTTTCTCCATTATTCGTCTGACTCCCCCCTCTCATTTCATAAAATATTTACATCACAACATTTAACGACAACGCAAAAAAAAACAGAAGGACTTTTGCCAAAGAAATATGATAGCTTGAATGGTTCTTAGTTAGGGTGGGTATTGAAGAATTGTTCCGGAGGACATTGGGAAAATATGATTGATTTGTGTCAAAAGGGGGTGCTAAATACATACAAAGGAAGAAGGTAAATAATAAAACGGAAAACACTTGAGAGACATGTGATTGAAAATTTGTGCATTTTTAAAAAAAAAAAATTACTCCTAGCTACACGATTTCCCATCTAAAATGTCATTAAAATTTCATCAAGTTGTTTTCAGAAACGTTCAGGGGAATAAGGAAAACTAAAAAAAAAATACGAGAGAAAATTAAAATAATACGTTTGAATAAAATATGATGTGTAGTTAAGGTAATTTATTTTGACGAGTCACATGTCAGGCGTGATGTCTCGGAAAGGACATGTGTATGCCAAAATTTGTTGACCAATGTGTGGAGTCGATTTACTGAATATTTCTGATAGGAAGGGTATAATTGCGCTATGTAATTTCCCAAACGAAACTCTGAATGGACAATCAAAAGGAGAATATCGAGGAAGCCATTCGTGAGATAAAGTCACCAAGGTCTTGAAGAATTGGTTTGACAGGATGCAATACTGCGAAGCCAGCCGAGGCCGCCGTATTAATGAAATCGTATTGCACGAATAAACTAATAATTTGCCAAATACAAAAAATTGATTTTTGTTATTTTTTCCATTTAAAAAATAATATTACAAAGTTTTGGAACTAACTAACCATTTCTACCCACAATTCTATTTAGTTGCCTCACCACCTTCCCACATCCATGTGTATTTTTTGTTAAATACTTTCTTCTTTTTCTATTAATAAACATTTATTGTCTTCCATAAACCGTACATATGTTCGTTGCTTGACCTATATTCGTTTTGAAATTATACCCACTCCCTATGGACATCTCTTGCAAGGCGACTTATTGCCGCCGCTGTCATTCTCATAACGTTCCCGCCGCCCAAACTCATAGCGGACATTCTCCGACAATGTCCGTCCTTGTATCCCTTGGTCCCGTTTTCGCATTCTGGCAGTTAAGTTATATGTAAACTGTAGCGACGACTATTACGATGGTGTTGTTTTGTCGCAACTAACTAACCCTGACTTCCTCTTACAAGCCTTAATTTCCTTTAATATTTCCCCCGTCCTGACAGGCAAGCAACAACATTATTTTTTACGTTATTTTATAAACAATGTCCTTATGGCTGTCCTTTCCTTGGCACAACTTAAACGTCTAATGAGGGAAACCGTCTCCTCGGCCTCACACAGCCACTCCTGTCCAAAGTCCTTCTGACTGCCTGATCGTTTACACATAAAAATACACACACACACACCCACAAACGAACAAAAGCGCAATACGAGGAATAGTTGCTGTCCCTACTATGTGTGTGTGTGTGCGTGTTGTTATCGATGTTGGGTTGTGTGCGCCATGTTTAAGAGTGTGTGTGTGTGTGTGAATGCGCTCATGGTTGAGTTAAAAAGTTGACACCTTAAGCAAACATGTCGCATTTATAAATAATTAACTGTTGCTCACTTCTGAGGAGCTGCATGCCCGGCTGGCTCACTTTCTTATATGTGAGACAGGGCGAATGGGGATGTGCGACATTTTTCTTTCTTTTTTTTTTTCGCCAAAGTAGGTGCCTTCATTTACCGCATTTCCCATAATTTACTTGGCAATCACGGGCTCACTTACATACCCGCACGTCCTCAACACACACACCCACCCACACAAAGGCCTGGGAATAGACCCAGTCTAAGGTTGTTGCCTTGACTTTATTCTTTGTGTGTGTGTGTGTGTGGGTGTTTGCCATCACACAAACTAACAAAATATCCAAACAAAATGAAGAGGTGCAAAGAACGAGCCAGACAAATTGGGAGAAGGAAGAGGCGTACGAGGATAATAGTTGGCTGCTGCTGCCTAGAAATAGAAAAAGGATACCGGGGAAAAGGCAGAGTGTATCCGTTTACAGTGGGGGTGTTACTTAGTTTTAATAAACACCAACTAAAGACAACAACAGCACACTACGACAAGCTCACGTAGTGCTGGTTATTGTTGCAGTTCCTGCTGTTTGTTGTACCATTGTCTAGCCCTTGCAGTTTGTGTGCGTGTGAGTGTGTGTGCACAAGTGCTATATCTGTGTTCTCAGAATATGTTGCATTTGAATACTTCAAAATGTCAACACTTTTGCCTAAAGTTTTCCATTCCATTCCACTTTACTTTTGTTTTTCCCTCTCAAACCTTGGTACCCCTTCAAATTTTAGTTGCTGTCATTTTTTGTGTGCTCTCAAAAGTTTTGTTGTGTCGCTAGTAGTTATTACCACCCAGCAAACCTTTACCATTTGCAGTACCACATCGCGTTAAGGCCTTACCTAATTCATTATTATGTAGTTAGTAAAACATTCCAAGAAGTAGTAGACATGGGGGGGGGGGCTACTCTTAAGTCAGTGAACTGTTCACTATATAATTTATCGACTCACAGATAGATTAAAGCCGATTCCGAACGGCCGCTGAAAAATGTCTGCTGTTCCTTCGAGGATACGAACCTGCACAAACAAAATATTCCACCACCGCTGTATTTGAGATCATACAAAAATATAATTTGGTAAGTTAATCTTCTTGTAAGTTGCAATAATAATAACATAGAAATTTCATCTGCTAACACTTTGCATTACTTGATTGCATAAACTCATTACCGTATTCATTATTTGGGAATAAAAGGTAATTTATTGCGCTATTTCGCTGGCTTATCAAAGACCTGGGTCTCATCCCAACGGTCCTAAGGTTATTGCCTGGTCATGGACTTTATTGTGAAATAAAATAAAAAAATACTCATGAAAAATTCATGAACAGATGACTAGGCAATGAAAAGCTTTGCTGGGTATGATATGAGAGATGACTGGGTTGTTGCGGGTAAACGAAATCATCATCTCTCCATTTCTCCTTTTACAATTCCATCATTTTGCCGGACTCCTAGATTTCTGCCCATCATGTTTGTAATTTTTGCGTGCGACTGTGTGCATTTCTTTCTAACTTGTTTGCCATTTCCCTGTTCGACTTGCAAGGATCTCTTTAAATTTGTTCGTGTATTTTTCGCCAGTGAATAGTTGTCTAGTCGGTGGGAGGAAAAACTTAAAATTCGACCAATTTTTGTGTTTTTTTTTTAAAGGATAGAGAAATTGTTGCACTTAATAAAGTCATTTACATATTTGTGTGGAATTCAGAATTCAGTTTTTCAAAAAAAAAAAAAAGCTGACATTATTCTCTGGAGAAATTTATTCGGTTGTTGTCAACGATAAAAGCGAAGAGAAAAACTGTTAAGCTGTAGTAATTAAAATATCGACAAAGGGATCGAATGTAAGCGTTGCAACGGCCTGCCAGAAAGAAACTAAAGACATAAAGAAATCGAATTTTCAAATTCAATTGCGTGAATGTGGTCTCTTCTATTCAGTTCATGTTGTACATGATAGGATGCCACAGTAAGTCTTTGAATTTAGGTCCATCGAGATGAATATGTCAGAATTCAATTTCGTGAATGTGGTCCTTCATGACGAGGACCAGCTGCAAGTCTTTGTATTGAATTTCGTAAATGGTCCTTCGAGCGGGTAGAAAACAGCAACTGTGTTACCAAAATATGAAGAACTCGCATTTGACGAAAAGTAACGTTTTATGAAAGGGCATTTTTCTTTTGCTAATCAATTAATAGTCACAATGAAATAAATGGTCCTTCGAGTGGGACAAAAAACCACAAACGTCGTTACAAAATATAAAGAAATCATATTGGTAGAGGTCGAGATGTCATTGAACGATTGTATGCAGAAGGGCAACTGATTCGCATAGTGGACCAAACAGTTAGATGAAACGTGAAGAAAGTATGCCTCATGGAAATTGCCCCATCGGCAATTGACAACTATGTGAATAAACGGTAAGGAGGGTGTTCTTCGCAAAAATTGGTCCTTCGACATGATTCGAATATGAAACAAAAATGTGTCTGGTCAGAAGTGGAATCTAATTTTTTAAGAAAAAGAATACAACCTTTGCAAATATAGAAAAACGTGATGCAGAACAGATTAGTATAACTTGGAGAAATTATAAAACATAGGATTTCGATTTGAGGCCGAACTAAGACTAGAATTATCCAATGGTCATAAAATTCGCATAACCACGACGGAGGGCCTCCAGTTATTGTCCTTTCAGAAAAAGGGTACAGCAATGACATAAATCCCCAGAGTAGTTCTTAATGTTGTATTGTATATCAATCAATAATGTTTCCTAATGATATACTCAAACCTTTAACCATGATTTATTGCAAACGTCGTAGTTGTAGTAAAACATAAAGACAACCCCAACAGTAATTTAGTTTAGACCGAGAAGCACAGCAAAACACAAAAAAACAAAAAACATGGGCCAACAACATACAATATCCTTCCGTATATCCTTTCTTCTCCATACTTCCGTATACACTTAAGTTAACATCCGCTATTTGAAGCATTTGGTGGGCGGATGAATAGATAGATGGAAGGATGGCTAAATGGTAATGTGTAGGAGGAGGTGAAGAATGATGTGATAGATAAATGACCAAGAGGTAGAAGAAGGTGGCCGGCAGAGGAGGCCGAGGGGGTGGCCGAGGGGGTGGCCAAGCTTTACGATAACGTAAAACAATAATGAAACTCGGGGAAAAAAGGGAAATAACGCCAGTCAGGAAAAAAGGCCACAACAAACACAAAATGAGTGTACACGAAGGCAGCGCAGGGGGACAATTTCAGTGAGAAGAGGGAAGAGAGACGACAACGACAAGGAAATGGTGGAACGAGGCCTAGGCAAAAAAATAGTATACGAACTAGTTTAATAGCTAAAGCATGTTTTTCTTCACAATACACCAACACTAGCAAATATAATCAAATCCTTAATACACTCACAAAACACTGGGAGGAATGAAGGCAGTACAGGGAATAAGGACATGTTGTATTTACAACAATTTAATAAAACTCTCGACGATGTGTGTATGATTGAGCGGCTACGCCAGCGCCAGACGGCAGGATGTGTGTAGTGCCTAAAGTAACAGGAGATTTCTGTTTGTTGCTCCAAGTTCCGAGTTCATGTCTACAATGGCAAAGGATGCTGCCGGGACGTTGATAACGGGGACGGACAAGGACGTTGATGATGATGATGAAGAGTGTATGACACAATATTGATGTTTTATTGAGTTAGTCAATGTTAAATAACCAAACAAATGGCACTAGAATGTATTACAACACACAGCCGAGATAGTAGCTGCTTTGATTTCTATACTAAACTTCAAAGGATAGGGCGACAGTAACCGGCAGAAACAAATATCAGAAGCAAATATCAATACAAAAAAAAATAAAACGTCGTTACTTAAAAGAGAAATATCGATAGATAAGCAAGCCCACACAACTTTCTGTTTAAGGATTTGCATATATTCCATTTTTCAGCTTCTTTTTTTTCGGCTCACACAAGTGTCGAAAGAATACTTTCCGTTATTATCCCCCCAACCCTTACCTCGACAAAAAAAACGTATTGAAAGGACATCATTTATATGTAAATATTCATACAATTGGAAGCTCTAAATTTAAATTGCTTTTCTTTTTTGTCCCTTTTACCCGTCTCTGTTTTCTATTTGTTTGAATGTTATCTTCTTTCTGGGCGAGTGTGTGTGCGCCTCCTTATTGTATGTCTGTCTGTCTGTCTGTCTTTGTTTTTTGTGGTCTATGAATGAAAAACGTATACATTTATTTTCAGGCAAAAAAAAAAAAAGAGGTATGAAAATTGCACATGTGCAAAGTATGTTTTAATGTATCCTTCAATACGTCTACTGGGAATTCTATTTGGCCAACTGTGAGAATGTCCTTATGCCTGGGTGTGGGTGTGTGTATTTGTGAACTGTGCTTATGTACTGGCAACTTATACTGGTTAGAAGAAACTCGTTCATAACATTAAATAAATACCACAGACAACTTTAACGTCGAGACACAGTGGAGAAGAATATGAAATCTGAAATTATCGAATGGTCCTTTGAGTAAGAAGTAGTAGGAAGCCTGGTATATGATATTTTTAGCTAATCTGCTCCGTTACAAACCACAGATAATTTAATGTTAACAGAGGACTAAAATCTTTAATTTCAAAATGGTCCTTCGAGTGGAAATTGTAACGAAAATGGCGCTTCATATCCATTACAAGTCTATTAAAACCGCGTACCAGGTCTGATTGATTACAGGCCGCAGAAACTTTCAATGTCCAGTCTCAATAGAGAGGAATATAATCTCCAATTTCCAAATGGTCCTTCGAAGCAACGAAAATACCGCTTAATATCTATCACTAGTCTAATTTTGAACTGCTTAGTTGATCCCGTCCATTACAAAGTCATTTAAACGTTTCTCATCCAAGCGAGAAAACAGCTGTCTAGAGTGAATGCTTCCTCGGACAGCCAGCCATCTGTCGCTTTTTCTCTAACGGCTCTATCACACAGTAAGAGTTTGCATGTGGCTATCACAGCGAGAATCATGTGAAACACATGGAAGCTGACTCCAGTTCGGATGAAATCTAAAAAGGTTGTCCCAAGTAACCGTAGCTCGCCTGGTCTCCAGTTCTCTGGTATATCCGAGTGGCTCGTCATCCAGACAAGGTTGCAGAGCCACTTCGTTAAAAGATCAGCAACAATCTAGGGCTGATGTTGAGTTCCGGAAGACAGAATACAGAGATTTACTGACAAATCCTCCGTCTCATTGCCTTTCTTCAGTAAATTGCGTGAGTTGCTCATCACATGGACCAAAACCTTGATTTTGTCTGTCACCATGCCCGGTCAATGTATTCCCCAGTCCTTATACTGGCATGTAATGTTTATGGTTGACTTCGGATATACCGACTGAGGTATAAAGTAAAATGGAAATAGTTTTGACCACATGTCTTAGCGAAGACTTGCTTATGATACAAGGGATACAGAGGAGCTCCTAGGAATGGCTTCTAGCCAGTCAGGCTCTGTATACGTATAAGCAGCAGCTCGTCGTGATATTCTATGGATACAAAGGTAATGGGAGTATATATCAGTGAGGTTGCAGACACCTCACAATGACCTCAGGTCTGCGGTTCCAATGGGCTCTCAAGAAGTGATAAGTTCAACCTTTACAGCGAAAATATTATGAAAAATGGTTGCATTTTTTTTTATTTTCCTCTTCCGTTTGCCATACTGTGCCCACCGCCCATTGTCGGTCACATATGCACAATTTTAAAAGCTCAGACGGACATTGTTACATTTATATGGTTAGTATCCGAAATGTTGAACGTCATTTGTATGTGTGAGTGTCTGCGTGTTTGTGTATGTGTATATTTTGTCGTCTCTCCATTTGATTTATTTATGTGGTCATTTTTCACATTGAAAATGACATAATTTTATGCATATTCCATGATGACATTGTTTTCGGTCTGTGGCAAATGCATGGAAGAAAGGTGAAGGGCATCGGGCGGGCGGGGCGGGAGGTAAGTAATGCTAAAAATCCTCTTGTCTGAGTGTGTGTGCCCGAGCCTCTGCGGCACAAAATAATGTTATGTTCGATAACTATTTGGTTTTTGAGCTTGAAAGTCGACTAACTTCAAATTTTGTCGGCCTGTCTGCCGGCCGGCCGACCAACGTTTTGTGGCACCGTACATCTGTGTGATGATGTTCGACTGTGTGTCCGTCCATCGCTGTCTATGTCTCTATCACTTTGAATTCTGGTGTCCATGGTCACCACCATCACATTATCCACTATTTACACACACACACACATAGATACGTATATTGCTGTACATATGTACAATATAATATATTTATTGCAGTTAGTTTCGGTTTTTCTCTGCTGAACAAAATGATTTTTAGTTCGGAGATATGTTTGAGTCTGTTTGAGAGTGTGTGTGTGTGTGGGCTTTGTGGTTCATATAAATTAATGTGTGTAAATTTTCAATTAAAATTTTGTAGCCATCAGTCCGGCTATACATCCATTTCTCTACTTATTTCTCCCCCCAGAATGCAGTATTGCTGACGAACCATTGTTGCCTAGACGCATGATTGCGGGGATCGCAATTCCTTTGAGAGAAATATGGGTTGCAAAAGTATTGCGGTAATTGTGATGATATTATTTTAAATTTAATTATTAATATTTTAAGGTAAATGTGTTATACGGTTGCACAAAGTTGCCAGAAAGAGAGATGGTGTTTATTTAATTTGTCGCCTCCACACGTTGGGTGCCACTTGTGATTTGATTTTTTTTTACGCCATAAGCTAATATTTGTATTTACTTTGTACCTCATGGCTGTTACCATTTTTGTTTATATAACTATTTTTATTGTTTTAAAGTTACAATTGCAATGTTGGTGTGAGAGAAATATACTTAATTCGGCCTCCTAAGTTGGTCGCCAATTGCGTCA
Source organism: Hydrotaea cyrtoneurina (assembly GCA_958296145.1). Lineage (NCBI taxonomy): Eukaryota > Metazoa > Arthropoda > Insecta > Diptera > Muscidae > Hydrotaea > Hydrotaea cyrtoneurina. The sequence goes on from OY282514.1 coordinate 86,558,435, forward strand.
CAATTTTGAAACCTAGACAGTACTTTGTTCTATCCTTCTTAATGTGGGTTTAATGTGATAAAATGGCTTTACTACGGACAAACTGTTACGCTTATTTACTAAGTAACCAACGTTGGTCGCCATTTAATTTTAATTTCCTTACAAAATCAGTTATTAATATTTTAAGGGAAATATGTTTTAAAACCAGTTCATTTTATTGGCCACCGACGTTGGGCGCCAATTGCAACATAATTGTTCTATCCTGCGCCAAAATATTTGTATTTGAAAGACACAGATACAAATTTATAACCCAGGCCAAAGGACAATGAAACAGTTCGGTCAGTAGAAGGGAGAAAAATCTTGATAAAGATTAATGTTACTTTTTTCACGTCTGTCCCAACTATCCTCCACTGACGTTTATGAAAATTCAGAATTCAAGATACATAGATACCAATGTGTCCCAAAACTTTGATACTGAGTTAATTTCTGGTATATATGCAATACATTCCAAGGTTAAGTGGGAACAATAGGTAAGACGTGAGCTCTTTTCTGAACATGGTTCCACTGTATAACAATCATTTCAGTATTTTGCTGTTTTCCTGATTTGGCAACTGATGGCACGTTTTTTTTTTCAAATATCCGGGATTTCTAGAAAAATTAATTGCAATTGAATGATCAATTGGCATTGATCAGCTACCGTAACCAATTGAAATTCGAAGTAGCTAAAGTTTTTGTCGATTGTTCAGTTTTTCAATGTCACTTGTTAAAAATATGAACTTCGCTTAAGTGCAAATTGTGAAAACAGTACCAAACGCCCGAAGAAGATTTCCGAAAACTCCATACATAAATCATATTGTTAATCCTATTTAGCGTGAATTACGCATTACTGCACAACTCGGCTAATTGAAACCACATCTTTCTGCTGTTTCATTGGCATGCAAACAATTCCGGCGATTCCTCAAGCTTTGTGGAATCGTAATTTAAGATGAATCCATTAACAAAAGACCGAATCCTTCACTTGAACGTCGACTACAAAAACTAATAAGCACATTTTCTTGACCTTTTAGCAAATTTTCGTTTTCATATCCTTTTCCGTTTTGGCTCAACATTCTCTTGGAAAAATGACTACAACAAATAAACGACAGCAAAACTCCTCGTAAGTATTCCACAAAACTTTATAAACGTGTAGTAATTTTCTTGTGAAAGTTTCATCTCTTTGCCACTTTTGTTCTTTCCCCCCCCTCACATCGCCAAAAGGAAAGCGTTCTTGCACGGTTAAGGTATTCTGTTTTGTCTTGTCTGGATGATGTTTCTTGGTTGTTGTTTCTTATATTTATTTTCATTATTCTACATACACTTATCGCATTTTTACGTAACACCCATCTCTCTCTCATCTATTCATCCCAACTTTCAATACCTAGTTGATTCGGTCTTTGATAGGGGCAGGGGGGATAACTATACCGGTGATGTTATAGTAAATTTGCTATTTATATCTTTTTTTGGGGGGGCGAGATCTCCCCCATTCGCATTATCCTTGTACAATTTTGTGCTTGTCAATCTGTTTGTGTGGGTGCTCAACAAAAAAATAAAGAACAAAAGTTTTTTAATTACTCCTTTTAAAAGTTGTAATAAATCCATATCGAAGGAAGGAAAGGAGGAAGGATATCAAGCGAAGACATACGACGGACTGTTGTTTTAGAGCAGGGCGTTAAAGAAGTTGTTGTAAATTAATTAAAATATTAATTGAATGTTGCTCTTTATGTTTACGCTGCTACTAATTGAGAGGTTTATTTGGCCAAAACAGTGAAGTGCCATTAATTCTTTGGCAGAATGCTCGAGAAGGATTTTTATATTTGTATCCGGATTAAGGATATAATTTATGTTTTCATAATGATAATGTTTAGGATTGGCTCCAACGAATAGAGTATTTTCTATTCTCACCAACGAGTATAGAAATTAATTCCTACTTAATGTTACGTAGAGGGAAATCGTCTAAAGCTACTAAATGGCGTTCATCTAAAAACATATTAGGAGTAACTATCCCTATCAGTCTTCTAAGGTCATTCATATAACAAAGAAATGAAAGATTATTAGTATAATTTTTAGGGTAAGTCGGATAAGTAAAATTATCTGTTTGTCCTTTCAAGGCACCTCTCTCTTTCTGTTTCCAGTATTCTGGCATCCCTATGATCAGACTACAGACGATAAATGTTAAGATCGTTGAAGTTATACAATTTACATTGTGCAGTCTACAAAAGTTCAACTAAAATACAATTAAATCCTTTGTAGAGAGCTTAAAAAATAGTATGTTTTTTGTTTTTAAAGCGTCGCGTTTGCGATCCTGTAAATGCCCATATATGAAATACAATTCCTAGAACGATATTTAATTTTAGTTTTCCAGAAAACTAATAACAAATACAAACCATAACATTTTAAATATATACACTTAAAACATTAACTAAAAGTAAAACTTACCGTGGTTTTGGTATTTTCTTCATATCCATTGCATTTGGCTTTTTCAGTAAACTTTCCTTTACCAATATCTCACACAACAATTAGACATTGTTGTTGTGTTTGTTGTGGTAGTTGTTCGTTGGTTTCTTTGTGTGGTGTTTTGTAGTTGGTATAGTTGGGTTGGTATAGTTTGATTTGGTTTTGTTTGGTCTGGGTTGGTTGCTTGGTTGGTGGTTAAGCTGGCAGAGAGTTTGCCTTCGGTGGCTTTTAATCTCTCTCGCTCACGTTTATTTGGTTGACTCCGTTCAAAAGGAGGTATTGTAACGTTAATGACAATGTTGCGGCAAAATGCGTTGCGCTTTACGTTTGTTATGCGATCCTTTATTTATTGTGGCGCCGAGATTTTTGTTGTTGTTTGTGCTCTCTTCTACGTATGTGGAGTGTGAGGTCGTTGTAAGAGAGTTGTTGGTATGATCAAGAAGAGATGTTGCCCTCACTGTTATCAGCTAAATATACAGTCAAGATTAGAAGGGAGACGATGAAGAGAGATTTCAATTTACTTCAACTTGTGTAAATGTTCCGTTTATTTATCTTTAAATGTAGTCACTTTTCATTTTCTTCTTTCAAGGGCGCTGACAATTGCCAGTTAGTGTACTACGTAAATTAAGTTACGTAACGTATGCTTGTTTCTCAAATCACATGTAATTGAACTTTCCGCAAAGTTGTTGGTTTAATATTTACGTAAGTTTATTAAAAAAAAAACAATACTTTTTTTTATTTTTTCCTTTGTTTTGTTACAAAATTATATTATTTTTTTATTTTTTTCTTTTTATTATTATTATTGTGTTACTTTTATCTAATAATTATTTGATTTTATTCCCATTTTTCGTATTGACAATAAGCTTAAGGTTGTGTAATTGATTTGCTGCATTAGGTTTCAATTTATATAATTTTCCATTTAAAGTAAGACGGGTTGGTTGGTTTTTTTTTTAAATTTATTAGAAATAAATGTGAAACGGTGTTTAATTTGACCATAAGTTAGTTTATGATTTACTTGTTGTTGCTGCTTTTATGGTAAAAAGCATTATTCTTCTAAAAACACGTTTACACAAAAACTTTTTTAAATTGAAATTATTTTTTTGGAAAACTAAAAACATGCAGTAGTTTTTTTTAGTTTTTAGAATTTTTTTTTTTAATATATTTTAGTATATATTTATTTGTTTTTTGTTTTGTTTTGTTGATAGTAAGTAAGCACTTGGTTAAATTTGTTGTTGTTAATATAATCTTAATAATATTACTTAAAAACTTGACCGTTTATTTCATATGTATATATATATATGTATATATATTTATGTATAGGTATGTAGGTATACATATATCTAAAGACCGTTTCTACTTTTAGCTACAATGTAATTGTGACGTTTATTTTCATTCTCCCTCTCTCATTCAAATCCGGTAAAGTAAAATATTTTTTTTGTTTTGTTTTCAATTATTTAATGAAGTTAACTTTTACTGCTTTCTGTTTGTTGTTGTGGTTTCTTCTTTGCTTTCCGTTTATTGTTTATTATTATTTTGTTTTTTATTTATAATTATGTATGTTTATATTTTTTTATTGCTTTTGGTATTTAGGCAACTATTTACTGTTTTTGTTATTTTTTCTTTTGCTTTTTTTTATTGTTCGGATGCTGTGTGTATCGCCATCTGTATTTAGTGGATGTAGGGGAGCTTCAATTTACAAAAGTTGTCCGATTGTTTTATATTTTAACAACTCTCTGGTAATTTTGTTTTAATTGAATTTCTCTCTTCGTCGGTGTATATAGCTGAAAAGGCACAAAAAAAAAGTTTGGCATGAGATAAAATGCAAAATAAAATAAAAACAAATTGGGGATTTAAAATGTAAAAGTAAATGCAACCTATATAATCTCGACACGATTAATTATATAACAGATAACAGTGATTGATGTCCAGTCGTGAATATATTTAAAAAAACACGTAAAATCGATAACATCGGTTGGTCCGAATATTATATACCCTTAAATATGAGTTTCATCGTAACATACAAATCGCCCGGTAAGACTGTGCCTAGGACTTATGTGAATAAAATATGTACTGCATTTCAATTCCTAGCGGTCGGCCTTGGTATTGTAGAGAGTGCGTGCGACTACTCTCAACAAAACCAGAGTCGTATCGTATCCAAAAAAAATTCTAAGTATGTAAATTTTGGAATTATGGTTTGAGTAAACTTCTCTGGCGAAGCGCAATTTCATCTCCGTGGCTATGTCAACAATCGTCGAGAAGCCAATGCATCTGAAAGTGATGTATGGTGCTGAGTTTATAAAAACATTCCTAATTTACTGTTTGCATAATATGCTATTCTAATACAGAATCTTGATCCTCTTTTAATTCTCCTCTCACTCTCATCTAAATAAACAGTAGCATATTGGATATACATTGTGGGCCAAAAGTTACCGTTTTTTATTAAATATACAAATTTAATAAATTAATCTGAAAAAACATAAAATGACAAAATTTATGAAAATAAAAATTATGGAAATAAATATGAAAATAAATGTTATGGTAACTTTTGGCCCACCCTGTATCAACAGAAGACAACAGAATTTACAATAATGACAACAACAACAAAAAGAAAAACATTCCGGAAGTATAACACTGACATGACACATTTCACACCAAAAATAAAAGATCAAGTGTCACACCTTTATGGGTGGAATAAGTTAATAACGCCTAAATACACAAATTCCCCCCAAAAAAAACTGATAAAAAAAATTAATAAAATGCCAGTGTCACAGTCTGCTTACACACGTACATACATATATATTTTACATATCGAAAAACCATAAATGCAAACTATTCTCTGTACTGTTGCTGTTATGTTCGGCATCTTGTGCCAGCAAAAAGAAGAGAACAACAAGAAAAATCCGCAGACCAGCAGGTGTTTAGTCAGCATGATTGCAGCAGAGTAAGTGTTATGTGTAAATGCGTGTGTGTAAAAGCAGAGAGGAGTCAGTGCATGGCTGCACTGACTGTTGTGACGGAAAATGTGTTCTTTATTTTGTAATACGAACTTCAATGAACTTCATGTTGTAATAAGGGGTTTTTTCTGCATTGAAATATACAGACACACACACACACACATGTATGTTCACACACAGACTGCCGAAGTGTCGAGCACAGCTGTGCCTTAGAGAGAGAGAGAGAGATATAATGAGAGCTGAGCAAGAATAAGTGGAAGTAGCTGTAATAGCAATTAAAACAAAGTGAAAATCAATTCACTTATACGGCTGGCTGGCGTTTAATTAAGAATAATGTGTAATATTTAAAACAACACCACAACCATAGTAAAATTATATAGTGTGTTGTTGTTTCATTTATCATTTATAAGAAACAAACGTTCGTTTGTTGGACAACGGGCACAACTGAATAAACTCAACACATGTTTTAAACAGCGTAAAGGGCCGAACGTTTAATAGTAGAAATACTAAGAGATCAATAAAAAGTATCAATAACTACATACTGACATAACTCAAAACAAACGAATTTTGCAAAAAATATATTGGGAAATATATATTGGGATTTCGACATAGAAACACGATATGATTGAAGAAATTTTTTGTAGTATTCTAGCCAAAAGTAACAGTGAAAAATGAGCGATATGTACAGTGGTGGGCAAAACTACAGCGTTCGAAATCATTATCTTATGCTAGGGCTTATACAAAGTCAAATTTTATGTTTTGTACATTTTTTAAGAAAACATTCCGTAAACAGGAAATACGTGATAAGGAATCCACATTATTGTAGACATGCGACAGGCAGGAGTCACCTTAAAAACCGGTAAGCTTTATTGGCGTAGGCAAACCCAACCGGTTTTATTAAAATTTAAAGGCTTGAGCTGAAGGGCGCTGCATCGAAACAATGGATAATGATTCCTGATATCTATCAACACTTTTCATCAGCCAGTTTTGAACTTTGGAGTAAAGGGTGTAGAGATGTTTGATAAGTTCAACCGCTTTGGACTTTGGCTCCCTTGTCCTGGTAACCAAATCAGATACACCTTATACCTTGTCTTCCATTTGTTATTAAAAAAATACTAAATTACAAAGTACAAAATTTCTTCGTATCTTGCAATAACAGTTGCTTTAGTTTTGGACACCAGTGTGTGTATTCGCTGTACTCTAACATGTTTGAGTTGTTGCTTTCTCCACCACAATGGGTCCAATGTGTGTGAGAGATTGTGTGCGTGTTTACAAGTGTTTGTGTCATATATATTTTTTTCTATGACGTCAAAAGAGGCCAATGACTTTGTAACATGAGAAGTTGTCATCAAAGGTTGGAGTTTATATGATATGTGAAGAAAGTGTCACCAATCTCATTTATATTTACGATGAGTGAAGAAGAGAGAGAGCATTTAATTTTTGTTTTCTTTGTTTCGACATCATTTGAAATTCACCGACATTCCACAGGCTTAGCGAAATGCTAATGCAGTAAGAAAAAACCTAATCACTTAAACGATAAATTGAATATGTTAACAGCGAGTTCATTTACTTTCGACGAGTCGAAATCAACTAACAAGTTTTTTGGACAGAGCTTCAGTTAGTTAATTCGTTGTTTTGAGGGTTTATATAATTTCGGTTTGCCAGATCTCTACTACTTCTCATCCAACTACCGTTTGCCATTTTGTACGTATTGCAAGGCAAACTGTTAGATTGCATCAGACCCACTGGAGCAATTATTCCGTATGTCTTAAGTACTCAATTCTAATCACCATCGCTTTGAATTATTTTTGTGATCTCCAAACGAATTCATGACCAAACATATCGTAGGGCCATCATTTTTTATAGTCCCAACTTTCAGTTTTTTTTTTCGGATTTTCTTCCGCTTTGACATTTGGCAGTAAATATTATAAATCACAGCAACAACACAATGCAAAACCTGAAAAACCAAAATATATTTAAATTAATTACTGTCAAATTCAAACTCTATTCAGCTGTCAAATGTATGTATGTATTTTGAACTTATCTTGCATTTAGGCAAAAAGTCCACTGAGCGCCGCTTCACTCTTAGTTCGCTTTATACGTATGTATAAGTCGTGTCATCTGTTCATTTCGAGGCGTATTAAAGAATTTCAGAAAACTTTCCTATTTGGGTATTTGCGGTGAAAGTGTTTTTAAGAATCTGCCTGTTCTAATAAATATTAAATGGTTTCAATATCAGGTCTCCACAACTGGATTATTGGCGAAATATTCCCCTGTGCAAAGTGCACTTTATAATTTGGACGATAATCAAGTGTTTCAGATACAAATCCAAATCTTTGTGGTAAAATTTAAAGAAGAAGATCAAAAACAAAATAAAATAATATCACTGAAAAAGAGACGAGTTAGTTTTGTAGATAAGAGCACTGAGCGAGACAGAACTACTCAACGGAGTTTCACTGTGAGGAGCGAAAGAGAGCGAGGGCATTGGTTCACATGTAAATCCCAATTAGAAGATACATAACAACAAACAAATCGCACTCCAATTGTCGGCAATCTATCAACAAAAACCTTGATTGGACAGACGAGGAATTTGACAGAGAAACAAAATAGAAGTAAGAATTCAAATACGGAATTGATACCGTTTTTTAGTTGGGTAATTTGATGAAATACATATTTATGGAATAGTTAAATACGCTACTTCTTTTACATTTTTGTCGGCTGGTATTTTCCCAATTGATTTTCGAGTTGTTGCTGAGCGCCAAATAGTATATGACATCTACTTATGTACACATGTTTTGTTTTTCATTTGCTTTATTTTATGGGATTTTCATTTTTTTAGACATCTCTGAATGACAACGAAGGCGAGACGAAGACGGCAATGATAACGGCGACCACGACGACGGCGTAGACCAAGAATAAATATCTAATGATTTTTGTTGCTGTCGACGCCAGCGACTACGACAACGACTGTGCTTTGCTGCATATACACGAATGATAACGAAGGCGTTGTGTTATTATTGTTCGCCGCATTGTTGTTGTTGTTATTCTATTGTTGCTATTTCTGCTGCCATTATCATGTTTTGGGAGAGGTGGTTGTGGTGCTGTGGCAGTCAGTGAGTGACAAAGTTTAGGGGGGGTTTCAGGGTGGCGAATTTATTTTTTTTTTCTTTTGAAAGGAGCAAAGGGAGGATTTATTTGCTTGTTTCTTCTTCTTTTTTCCGCTTTATTTGCAAAATAGTATTAGAAAGTCCGGCACTCACATAATTGGGTGGGCAACAAGAACAAAATATAGGTAAAAAAGAAGAAAATTACAGCAACAACCGACTCAAAACAACACCATACACACAACAACCATATACACAGCAGAGCAGAAGAGGAAAAGACGACAACGTTGGTTTTTTTTCCAATGTGACCAGATGATGACGATTCTGTGTCTGTGTGTGTCAGACCGTGTGTGGGTATGGGGATGTGTTGTTTTTTTTTTTTTCGTACGACAGTTTGACCGAAAAAGGGGGGCAGTAAATTAAAAGTTAAGAAGTACAACAGAAGCAAGCAGCCACCACACAAAAACAACAAATCGCGTACATATAACAACAACAACAATAAGTTGAGCAAGAGAATTAAAACGAGATAAGTGTGATTGAATAAAAAAAAAACTTTTTTGTTGTAATTTTTAAACGAGAAAAATATATTACGTTTCGCTATGAAGCCGACTACGTCGATTTTAAGTGAAATCAACACATATTGCTCGCCTTTCAATATTTAATAAAAATTTAATTTTTAAACCTTTTTAGGTGATTTTTTTCAAAGCATTTTTTTTAATTCCTATGTATTAGAATTTTCACTTCTAAAAGAATATTTCACATAATTTTATTTCCTCTACATTTTATGATTTTTTTTCATATTTTAATGCATTTTTTAAAAGGCTTTTCATGGTATTTTTCTGAATTTTTATTAAAAATTCTATCAGTTGAACAACGCGTAAGACGAGCAACTTCATGAGACGACAACTACTACTACTTCATGTGACGGCTTTGAAGTCTATCGGAAATTTTTTCTTTTCATCATCATATACTCTCACCAAATGTCAATGTTCAAAGAAACGGAGAGAGGTTGATAATGAGCGAAACAAAAAACTCACATTTTCACCTTGCCAAAACACTACCAAAATAAAACACCAAATACTCCATCAAAGCTACTTCTAAATATTAGTTAATATTGCACTATTATTGACACAAATCACATCATAATTTGCGTAAATTACTTGGTAAATCCAGAAATTATTTCTACATTTGTGCCTCTAAAATGCAACTCTGTTAATATTGCAAAAATAAACCCCCAAAAACACAACATTGGGGCAGTTCAATCCGTCTCACTTGCACCCTTAAGAAAGAACTGACAAAAACAATACACTGGCAACTACTACCGTCACTCTCTTTCCCACGCGTTACCGAGTTTCCTTGCGGTCTCAGTCACTCAGTGTCAAAATTTTTTTGAATTTCCCGTTTTTAAGCAAAACAAAAACAACTAAAAGCAAAAAAGAAATTTCGCCGTAAACATGAACACAAAAGGAAATTATTGAAATAGTCCGAAATTATCGATACAAATCTAGATAATTCTACACTTATTTTCACCACAAATACTTACTTGATATTTTGATTATTGGAAATATTTTTATTTATGTTGTTGTTCTCTCCAATCGCAGCCTTTGATTTACCATTTATAAGCAACAAATGTTCTCTTTTTTTGTCTTGGCTTCAATTCATGAACATTCTGCTGGTGGGGTGGGGAGAGGCAAAAGTGTGTAGAAAGCAAAGCAGCTAAAAACACCAAGCTGACAAGATTGATAAGTTGTTCGTTTGCATTTGATTTCTTCAAAACTTGACTTTAGATTTGTCTTCCATATTTTAACACTTTTTTTCGCTCTCGTTTACAATCTATTTTTTCTTTGACAATTCTCTTTCCACCTCACAATCCTCCTCTTGTTTTCTATGTTTCGAGGTTCGTTCACTTCATGACCATCTTTTCTTGTCTTCTTTTTGCCAAAAAAAAAATCACTTTGATTCACTGTTTTTTTGCTTAATCAATTTTTTAATTCACTTTACTCAGCCTATTCGTCTTTTTCGACATTCGTTGTTTTATCACTTGTGTTCCGTTTGGTTGGCAGTTTATGCCCGTTTTGGTTTTTTAGTTTTTGTGGAAAGTAGGATGATTTTTATTTTAACAAAAAAATTAACGTGAAATTCCGAAATGAAAATCAACCGAAGTGATTTTGGATTGTGAGATTGATGCGAGAATGAGATGAAATGACAGACATTTGAGAATGAGATAGATATATAGTGAATTGTAATTCAGTGTTGCCACATTATTTACAGGCTCCTCAACTGATTCTCCAGGTACTGGCAACACTCGCGATTAATTTGCAAATCTTCAGAAATGTAATGTGCAACTGCGAAATTCATGTTAATATTTATTTATGCGTTATTAGAACTGATAGCCAGTGTCATGAGTCACACAATGACAGTTGAAAGGCGATCACTTTCACGAATTGTTGTTCGAATGGAACCATTCACAATGCGACCAACGCTTTTAGAGATATTGCCATCTCTTTCTGTCTCAAGGCATTTCATAATCAATGTCATCTGAAATCAAAATTGTAAGACTACGTTTACATTGCAAAAACATTAGTTTGAGTTACTAATGTGAAAAAGATAATTGCCAAAGACTGTTTAATTTGTAAAGGTTCTGCAAAGTTGTCTGTTTAAAATTATTCGACGTCTATACTTTGGCAGTTTTTACATAAAAAAAATTAAAATTTCTATCAGGTTGTCACTTGACGTCACATTAACAGCGATAGTGGCGATTATAACTCTTCACAGCAATACATGTTATAATCGCGATTGTCTTTGATGGTTTGCCACTTGCCAGTATTTACCTAATTCACAATAGATCTGTTATCGAGGCAAATTTAATAATGTAAACCTGGTTTGGGTTATGTTTCCATCATAATTTCTACTAACACTTTTAATCTATAGGTGTTCTCACACTGTCAGATATATCTGTCTGTTATGTATGACAGCCATTGAAAAACTGCAGCTCTGTAATTTTGTTGTTGCCGTGATTGGTTTCTGACCACCACCAGTTCCACATAGATGGCTTTTGTCTGTGTCAAAATTGTTTTTTTTTACCGAAAATTTCCTGTTTTTTCATAAAAGGTGAGTGTTGCCACATCAATAGCTGAAAGTGTGGATTAAAAACGTAATTGAAGTTTAAACTGAGTTTTACAAATCTGTGGTTTGACTAGGAAGTGGTCACCAGACCCCCTTAAATTGGGACCGTCCCGCCACCCATACATATGTGTGGGCACTTCATGATGAGGATTCGAAATTGAATTAACTAAAATCGTGAGAATATGTTCTTAAAAAAACGTTTAGCTTTTTGTCGAAAACGTTGGTCTACATTTAATTCAATTGAAAATTTTGGTACCAGGAAAATTTAAAGAAAAGTACGAAAAAGTTTAAAGAGTCATACCTTTTTTTTTTTTTGACTAACACTCAGGGGATGCCCCCTATAAATGCAATGCACTGTGTCAGCGATAGGAAGGAAGGTTATTGGAGGGGGAAAATAGGGAGTAGTCTTGAATTTGATAATGTCATAGCAGGCAGGAAAAACACTTGCAGGAAGATTATTCCACAAACGAACATGGAGCCATTCTATAGAGCGTCCGATTTTAATAAATTTTCAGTGAAAATTGAGTTTTAGGTTTACCTAAGCCTTCACCTTTACCTAAGCATGCTTTAAATGAGTTTCTGAACCAATTTAAAGGGGAAAAAATATATTTATTTAACAACTCATGAAGTATCGAAGACGACAAGAACGGTCCATTTTCAATAAGTTAGCATAAAGTCACATATCTTGCAATTAAAATAAGATATGCATCAGGACAATCGATGGAGAATTGATTTTTTATACTGAATCCATGTTAAGCTCGACCAGGCCGAACTTAATGATATTTTTAATATGTAGTACTCTTCTCATTATAATGACTTTTTTTTCGTATTTTATTACAACACATCAAAAAAGGGAAATTCACGTATTACTCTAGTTCTCTGAACTATAAATAATTTCAAATTTACATTTTGTTTTTAGAAAATAAAAAATCTGATGATGGATTTACAAAGAATGTAATTTGTTTTAAATCGTTTTCCAAGACATTTTCGTTTTATTATTTCTTTATCAAGTATAATAATAAAAGTTAAATTAAATTGCATTAAAGAAAAAATATATAGTAATTATTATATATAGTTAAAATACAAAAACAAAGAAAAACAAGTATTTGTATTTTTTTATTTGTTTAGTGTTGGTTGATTTGTATAGTATGAACTACAACAAAACTGTTTGTTTGTGGGAGGTTTGTAAGGGCGGATAAGGAGAACAGAGCAAAATGTTTGCGGGCCTGATGGGGAAGGGGATTATTTCAATATGTTTCCATGTTACTGTTGTTGTTTTCTCTTACTTTAAACACAGTGCAGTTCTGGGTTCTAAAAAATATATGTGTATATTGTTTTGTTGCTTCTAAAATTGTTGAAAATTACAACATTTTCATTAGGAATTTATAAAAAAAAAGTTTTGTTTTTACAAAACACCGACGTTGGTTTGTGATAAAGGAGAAATTGAAGCAGAACAAAAATCGTCAATCGTTAGGTGATAATTTAAAATAACTTTTTCTTGAGCTTTGCTGATTTTGTAGCAGTTGTATGGGAATACACATCGACCACATGATCCTCTTCATTGGGTTCCTCGGCCACTACATGGCCATTGGGCGTAACAACAGCAGCGATTGCACACATATTTTGCTTATTCGGTTGCAAGCTAAATATCGGATCCCGTTTCGGACTTTGTTTTAAAACCTGCTTGGCTTGACATACTTGACTTGAGAATTTCTTGAGGGTCGAGGTGGTGTATTTTTTTTGTTCATTTACCGAGTGGAAAATAAAGAGAAAATTAATATATGCGTCAAATTTGTTTAATTGTTCTTGTAAATTATTACTTTATAATAAAGTAATTGTTGTATATATGTTGTATGCCGGTTTGGGTGTTGGGAGGTTTCAAGAGTAAAATTAAACTTAACTTAAAAAAAATTAATTTTTTAGAACTTAATTTTTCCTACACATTTAAAAAAAAATAAAAGATTTTTTTTTAAGAAATTGCCTTAAGAGTGCGTTTGAAAAAAAAAAACAAAACATTTAGTTCTAAAAAGGATAACGACAGAAGACAGAAAAACATAAGGATTGAGGCGGTACAACAAACGATTGGTTGGCTGGTGGTGGGGTTGAAGTGTTTCTTCGTCTTCTTCTATTCTGCTTGTTCTTCTCTAAGACCATGACGGACAACATGCACGTGTCGTTCAACAATTCATAGACCTTTCCTTTTGTTTTTACTTCTTTAGATTAAACTTTAAGTTTGTGTTATTTTTTTCTCCTACTTTGTTCTCTCGAAAATTTTGCGTAAAAAACTATATGATATCATTCATTCATCATTCATTTAAATGTTATTGTTATCTGTTGTTGCTGCAGTGGCTGTTGTGGTTGTTGTTATTGTGTTTGTGGTTGTGTCAAATAATATCGCAGTATTAACTAATTGTTAAAATCTGGATCTTACAAATACAGCACTGGAATCATGTTCACTGTAGCCCAGACGTTTGGTATGTTTGAAAACTTCATTTGTTATTGCTGTAACAGGCATCGATTGATCTAAATTCTCAGCCATACTTAGAACTAAACGCAAGTCCTTCTGCATGTGACTGAGCGGTTGTTGGGGATTGAAATCGCCTTTTGCCATTTCTGAAAAGAAAAATTAAGAACCACAAAAAATTAATACAGGGTGAAATATTAAAATTTTCAAAAAAGTTTCTACAAAGCAAATCCTTAATGTAGTAAAAACATAATAAAATTGAGTTTTTTTTAGTACTGCCAGTTTTGTACCATTATGGCAAAAGTTCGTTATTCTTTTGAACATATTTTTGTTTACTTGATATGTTTGAGGACTTTTGGAATAAACTGGAATATAAAAGTGGATGGTATATAAAAGTGTCCTAAAACATTAATATTTAATGAGGTTTCAAAACTTTGAATACGCTTCCTGTAAAATCATGAAAAATGGTACAGAGTTATTCTTTTATCGCACTATGTATCTTTTTCGAATGTACAGAAATCTAGGATAAGTCGAATGGCTTTTAAAAGTCATCCAATTTCGATGACTTCTACTAAGAAATTCATTTTAAATGAACTGAGATGTTCCGTTCAAATTGATATCTTTCTATTGGGAAAAAGAAAATCGTAACCTAATACTTATTCAACAATTTCAATTAAATGTCTCTCGATTAGATGAATTCAGATTTCATCCCATTTCGGAGCCCAACAAAAATAACACTGAAACTTTGTTAAAAGTGTTTGTTGGTAAGTACACGATTTTTCCTATTGGAAACTGAAGTCATATGTGCGCGATCTTTCTCGTAGCTAGAATGAAAGAAAATACATTCTTTGTATGTTATTTAGAAAAATATATAGAAAAAAGTCTGTGCTAGGTCGAATAGTTGTGGAATCGTCCCATCTGACCCACATTCGTTTTATCACCATGGATGGTACTGCGTATGCAGTAATGTTAATAAACGTCTTTGTCACGCAGGATAACAGAAGATTTGTTTGAAACCATGTCTGTCTATGATATCCCATAAAATCGTGTACACATCTGTAGAATGACTGAATGGGTCGGAAAACGACTGTTTCGCTAGGTCTAATTTAAATCCAAAAGAAAATGTATTTATGTAGCACAAATTAACTGAAATTGAACTTACCTCTCCCTTTAGCTAATAATAAATCTGATTTCATAGACGTCAATTGGAATATATCCAAAATATCCTTTAATGATATAGAAAAACGATCAGCTGTAAAAATATTTAAACGAAAAAAAAAAAATATTAATAAAATTGCCTTCGAAGATAGAAAATGTCGATTAAACTCACCCAATGCTAAGGCCTCCGATAAACCGACCAAACTTACACCCAATATGGTCTGTAGTATCAAATTTACTTTGCACGCATTGCCAACATCTGCTAAAGTATTGATATGGGTAGTAAAACAATGAAAAGAATAAAGCGGGAAAGAAAAACAAAAAGCAAATTAAGCAAAAAGCAAAATCAAAAGCATTACAAAGCACAATCCAAAACAAAAATAATAACAATGAATGTGCAAGAAGGTATAGTAGAAAAACGAAAGCAACAGATAACGAGTAGAAAGCAAAGGGAAAGAAGAAAAAAACACAACACGTTAAAACATATTTTTCCCAAATATTGTGTTTATGACATGAAAGATCTTAACAGAGGTTTGAGAGATTTGTATAACCGAATAAGAAACCAACAGATAATTCGGTTGTAAGCAGTAAACAGTCTATGATTTCTCAATCAAACCGGATTCCCACTTAATGCAATGTTTTCTTTGAACAGAGTGTGAAACGAAATGCTTTGAAAGCCATGTAAAGTTCTTCAATTTGTTTGTTTATATAATTGTACTCTCTCTCTCTCAAATCTTTGTAATGGGTGCATTTGTTTAAACAAATTTAACTTGATGAACTTACCTCCTAAGAAGAATGTGTTTTTGGCAATTGTCTTAAAGCAGGACTGACATTCATCGAATACGGTGCGATCGCCACCGGCTAATATTATGAGCATGCCATCCTCAGCTTCTTGGCGGGTGCCATGAATTTGTACCTCCAAATAGCGACCATTACTTTGGGTTATGCCCTCGGCAATGTCCTGTGATGTCTCGGGATCTATTGTGGACATTTCGACATAGGCTTTGTTACATAAATCAGCACGTAAGACACCACAGTTACCAAACACCAACTAAAAGGAAAAAAAGGAAATGTTTTTTACTTAGACTTAGAGAATTTGGATTATTTATGACAATGCAACGTACATCTTTTGAAGCTTTAGGATCCGAAACACAACAGAATATAATATCGGCCGCATTTACGACATCCTCAGGTGTATCTTTGACGTCGGCTCCCGCTTCTCTGAATGGCTCGCATTTAGACATTGTACGATTCCACACCACCACTTTATGCCCTGTACATATCAAGTCTTTGACAATGGTCGAGCCCATAATGCCCAAACCTAAGAAGCCAAACGTCAAGTCCGACGGCACAATGTCACGTTCAGCCAATGTCTGCGAACGGGTATTCATGTCGATGGTCTGAGTTTCCGGCACCTTAACATGAGGGCGTTCCAGCAATGCTATCGAATTATTATTACGACGCGGTGGACTAATGTGGCCACCAATGTGCGCCAAAGCTTCTGTGAAGATTTTACGCCTCGGCGTTAGATTTTCTTCCATGTAATCATTGTCGATATGTGGTGGTGTATCATTGTTGTTGCGTTTGCGTTTTGTTGTCGCCGGCGTTTGCGAGGAACGACGTTTCGACGATGCTTTCGATATGGTCGATTTGGCTTTAGCAGTGGGCACTGTGGACGCTTTGGCTTTCGGCGTTCTTTTCGCCGGAGTTTTGACCACCGTTACAGCACCAATCATCTCTTCATCTTCGATGGCTGATATTTCACCATTATTGTCCAGATTATTTGCATTTGTGTCAATGGTATTCTCATCTTCGGTGTTGAAACCATCGCGGATTTTGTCAAAATCGGCTTCGGTTGGTTGAGTTCGTATACCGGTGCTTTTGCTAATGAGCCCATCAATTTCCGTTGGATCGTCCATGTGTTTTTTAATGTCGTCCATGGCCTGGCGAAAGGCAGCCGGTTTGTTTAACTTGGACAATTGATCCTTCCATGGCCCTTCAAAGGGTTTTATGTTACTGCTTTCAATCCAAGCACTGCAAACAAAGAAGTGACATGAATTTCCAATCAGGTCAAAAAGATATTCCACATTAAAAGTACTTACAAATTACGCGATCCGAAAAAGAAAACACATTTTGAATTATTTTTGTGTGTATTATTCAATAATTCCAATGGTGGCTCTACTATCTGAAAAGATAAGAGAAAACCAAAACATTAGTATGGGGGCTTACGAGTTAAATATGAATGGGTAATATGGCTGCTGTAGGTAAAGTGAAAAACGAAATTCTCAATAATAAAAGTTTTCCAAAACAAAAAGGAAAAATTACATTAAATTTGGTGAAAAGTACTTTGCAAACAGTGAAGTTGGAGACGTTTATATCCAATGAGTAGCCTAAATTACAATCACAAACAACTGGAGCCGTACATGCACATGCTTGAGCTTGTATCCTGTATTGCAATTACATTCACATTTGCTATGCTCCGGTCATTTTGTCGAACGTATGGACCGACATTTGTTCAGCGTGCCGTTATGCATATAACCACGATTACAATGACAATTGCCTGGATTACAAATGCATGTATCATTTGTTTTGGTGTATTCGTTTAAGGTTCCAAACAACAACCAAGTTCTAAAAACAACCATTTTCACAATAGGCTTTGCAGACATCAGAGTGAGAGCGTGAACGTTTTAATCTGGACTATTCGTTCAGATGTGTGTAATTTTAGCTTAATGTGAAAGTAAAATCGTCTGTAGTCAGTCAGCCACCACAAACTCCAATGTCGAATTTAAAAAAAAAAACCCACAAACGATGCTAAAAATACATTAACGATAAAACCCTACCAATGATACATATCTCAAAGATGAAAATTGTTATCAAACGAAAATAACTCCGCAATATAAGTTACGTAATTATGATGGCTCTACCACAAAGGGTTGTTCTTGATCTCTTAAAGAAATCGTATGCGAATACTTTAGATAAGTTCGTGTCGTCTTTATAAACAGGCATACTTAGACTCTGCACACCATTGTCATAGTAATAGGCCACCACGTAGAATCATGCTGAGAGTTCGAGAGTCCACGTCCGTAATGAAATAAAGTCCTAGTTGATACCACGCCTATTTCATTTTGGCAAATATATTAAAAAGTGTTTTATAGCCACTTTCTATAATGGAAAAGCGCTTCCCAAATCAATTACTAATTAAAGCCGAATACAAAAAAAAAGTCCACACTTTTCCTATATTATGTGGACAATCTGTGAACGCAAACTTTGTTGGATTTTACAGTTCCTCTGAGACGTTAGAAGAACCTTTAAAACAATGTCATTTATAAATCTTCCCACAAGAGATCGTCTGATCGTCAAATAAGTATACCTCAAGTTTTTTTATATTAGATTTATATTAATAATATTATAAATAATGACACATATATCCAAAAATACCACACATATTCTACAGTGATGAATTATACTCCACGAGTATTTAATCAACTGCTTTGATACATGTTTGTAATTGTTTAAATTTAGTCCTGAATTAGAACTATATTAACGAATAAATAACCAGACAGATGTTCAGTTCCTCTCAATGTTGGGATACTTCAATTTGTGTTTGTCCTCTTGCTTGTTAGGTTCATAACTTTTACTCTTCACCATCAATTTCACAATGATCATAATGATAATGCCCAAAATCGTAATAGCTCCCAAGAAGACACCAAATAGCTTCAATGTGTGCTGGAAGTGCGCCTCACAATGCATGGAAGGACCCAATTTGAACAGAGATTTTGTGTAACCATCCTCGCAAGCACACTGGCCGTTGGCCAAACAATAACTCTTCACTGGACATGGTATTTCACAAATATTAGCCAGACAACTCAAAGAAGTCGAATTCATAGAATATCCATTATTACATTTGCAGGTATCTGGAGCTGTGCACACGCCATTGTAACATCCTCCATGGCAAATGGGTTTACATTGAAGAAGAGTTGAACCGGTGTCGTTGGATTTGTAACCTTGCATGCATTCACATGTATCGGGTCGTACACATTTACTTTGAATTGGACATTTTTCGGAACATACAGGTTCACAGGTTCGGGCTGTGTTGTTGTACGTATAGCCAGTGTCACATCCACATATATCGGGTTTGATGCATTTGCCAGAACCACAGCCTGTAGTGCACACCGGTTGACATAATTTGGTAGACACATCCAGTTTGTAATTTGAATTACATACACATTTTCCAGGTTCTTGACACACACCATTAGGGCAATTTTGTTCGCAAACTGGTTCACAGCCAGTTCCATTTAAACGATAACCATCGCAGCAGAATTTGACAATTCGTGTAATGGTTTTTTGCTGCAGGGAAAACAAAAGGACTCAATGAACACACACAGAAAATATACGATTTAATGAAGTACCACTAATTCTCCATCGTCAAGTGCGTTATAAGCCCGAGCACTCTCCTTGGTGCACCATTTGGCGGCTGTTGTGTGTGCTGCAACTAACACCAGCAATAGGATAACAAACCGATTAATGTCCATACTGTTCGCTGCTGCTTGTTTTCTTCCTGTGACCAACGATCAATGCGAAAATTCAAAACCGTACTGAATATGTTTTTATTATATCAATTGACTTAAATACCACCATTGTCCATAACCACAAAAGCCAATTGTGAGATCATTTGTAAAAGGAGAACGATTAAAGAGAAATCTCCCATTTTAAATATGCAATTAACCCTACAATGAACGATAGGGCGTTTAGGACCAGATGACGTTGTCAAGGACTCGTTACTGTATTCGTATACGATTTTAAACCGATTGGTATCACAAATCGTGGATAGTTTAAGCTTTTACATTCAGAATCGAGTCTGTTCCGTAAAAGTGTTTAGAAAGTCGTCGTCGTGTTTGTCATGTACATATTTCCATCCGAAGGAACACATACTTTCGGTCAATGTAAAGTCGTTTTTATAGGTTTTGTGAAATATGTGCCTATGGGGTGGTCGATCTAGTATTGATTCAAAAATACATTGGACCACCATGTTATTTTCAGAGTGAAACTTATTACACTTTCGGGCTGTTTGAAATGGTTGCTCGAAAAATCAAGTGAATTTTCATTTCGGCGGCCATGTTAACAAGTACAACTGCGACATATGAGGATTGGAAAATCGGCATGTGATCGTCAAGAAGTCAATGCATACTCGGAGAGTGATAGCTTGGTTTGGAGGACACCAACTTCTCTGTCATTAATGAGGTTTTTTCAAGACTTTTACAGGGCAATAAACGCTAAGAAGGCACCGAGCCTAATCAAATCGACAAACAATCAACCCTTTCATATGTACCAAAAATGGACGTAGTACCATAGGGTTAAGAAACCACCAATTCTAGCTTCATTACTATGGTGTTAATACCAAATATTTCTGTATGTGTAAACGATTAATATAAATATGACAAGGATTTTATTTTATAACTACGGACTTAAGCAATCGAAAACATTGTATTCTAATCTGTTTTTGAAGATCGCATTATCAGCCGCAGAGCTGATGTCGTTAGGCTACCGCATGGCCAGCCGAAGCAGCCATTTGAATAAATTATTTTCCATTATTAACCGGAAGGATTGTACTTTCAAATAAAAAAATAAATTTGAGAAAATATCCAGTAGTTTTTTTTTTATAGAATTTTCAAAAAAAAAAAGTTATTTGGCGGACCCTGTAAATGGCTGAGATGGCTATTGCTCAACCACAACGCCGTGTTGTTAATATATTTACATACAATGTTGCATTACAAAAATATAAAATAAATTCAGAATCATCTGTTGTTAATATAAGCAATTGGAAATATACAAATTAGTATGTACATTCATTCCAGTAGGGTTTCAATTTTTTACTCGTAAAACCAATGAGTATCTTAAAAGATTATTGAAGCGCACAAAAATTATCTGTTCCTAAGAATGTTACCGAGTTTTTTTTTTTTAAAGGCAAAGTATTGTCTAGTTGATTTTAATAAATGATGGAGTTCCACTCGCGAGTTTTGTTAAGCCTTGTGGAAGTCTTGCCATCCAGCAAAACTTATAGATTAACATTATCACAGTTAAATGACAGTTGATATGGATCGTTTTGGTAGTTCCGGGTTAATGTTTCCGTGTCAGTTACATGTACTGGAATTTCGTATTGTGTTGACAGTCATTAACATGCATGTACACATAAAGGGTAGTACAAAGAAAATTAAGAAAATATAATGGTTATAATCAGGCAAAAATGCCAGAAATTCCGAGACTCAATGTCCTACTAGGCGGAAACTTAGCATTTTAAGAAATCTGAACTCAGCAAGAGCAGGCAAGCAGCAAACCTTTTGATGTCCGAACAGAACCAAATGCATTTATTATTGTTAAGCAATTATAGTTTAATTTTTTCGTAAACAAGTGTGTGTATTATATTGAAAATTTCTAGAATCTACATTTTTATGTATAGCTAACATTTTTTTAGGCGTGAATCGATTCACCGAGATATGATATATGATTGAAACGGGAAAGAGAAGTCACTGTCAAAAAAAAAAACATGTCACTCACTACAACTAGAACGTGATGAACGATATAAACTGGCAATATGTTACAAGGCATTCGATTTTTGGCCAGGTCGAATACATCTGAGAACGCCGTCCACAGCTATTCATTCGGCCATTCGGTTGTAGCGTTAAACATTTTCTATAGTTCTAGCTTGATCTCTGTCAATTTCCTATCTGGATGATCCGATCTGGTTGAAAATAATATATCCTGAATGCAATTTGCTGTATTTATGAAACGTAGGCGTGACGTTGACAAACGAACTAGTTTTTCAAACATACCATTTTAATATTAATATTTTTTACATTTAAAGTATACGTATTAAAAATAAATAATCAGGTATTTAATCTCCGTCTCCTCTCGGCAACAGCAATCACCCATATTATGAGTGCCACCACAGCGATAACACTCAGGATGATGCCTCCAACTTTTGTGGTATGTGCAGATAGGGTCTCACAGCCAGATGCCTTTGTCAGAGCTTTTGTGAAACCCTCTGGACAAATACAATCACCATCTCGCACACAATAGCCATTCGGACAGGGGTATTTACAGGGATTGGCCTGACAAGCGTGCGTTATCGGATCCAGAGAATAACCACTCCAACAAATACACACGTCAGTTGAGTTACAGTTCCCATTAAGACAACCGTTGTGACACATAGGCTGGCATTTAAGAGACGTTTGGTTAAATTCAAAACCATTCTCACATTTATTGAGTTTAAGAATGTCAGTCAATCGTTCCAACGTTGTGGGATTGTTGTATGGGGAGTTTGAACCAGAGTAAGCGAAAACCTTACTGTCAAGATATCTACATCGTCGTTTTGTCACTGGATCCAAATGGAATCCTTTGTCACATTCACATTTATTGGGTTGGACACATTTGCTGTGTAGGGGACATTTTTTGGAACATATGGGTTCACAAAGTCCGCTGACATTGTTCAGTTTATATCCTGTATAACAGTGGCATGCAGAGCCGGGAGATAAACATTGCCCATAGCCACAGTTACCACTACACAATGCTCTTTTGCGAATACTCGTATTTTCTTGAGCGAGTCTAACTATGTCAGGTGAGAAACATTTGCCACTTGTACATCTGGCCATACAAACTCGACCGCAAGTTGTGCTCCTGTCGTAGACCTTATTGGGATCTGCGTCATCTAAAGCACATATTGATTTGCAAACGGGTTGACATGTTTTAGAGACGCTATTGAACTCATAACCAGTAGAACATTTGCAGCTATCGGGTGGATTTAGACATTGGCCATTTTCACATGTTATCTGACAGACTGGTAAGCATTCATTGGTGGCATTGTTCAGATTATAGCCCGGATTGCACACGCATACCCCCGTCTCATTGCAGAATCCATGTATACAAGCTTCTTTGCAAAGTGATACACATTCAGTGCCATTCAAATAGTAGCCGGTACAGCAATATCTTTCAAGTTCTGGTTCGGTAACATTCTGATGGAAATAAAAGATATCATAAAAATCCATATTCTAGATAATTTATGCCTATACCTGCTGTATTTCAACTTCCGTAATGGATTCCTCGGCAGTGTGGGACAGTTGTACCTTCCGAGTACACCATTTGCTTGCAGCACTTTGTAACGCGATCAAAAGTAGCACGATTATTGCAATTTGTTTGGCTGCCATGAGATTTCTTTTGTTACTGCCAACTGAAGATGTAATTCTAAACTGAATATTTTGATCCATTTCCAATTGAATGTGACCACAAAACCCATGACTATTACATGCACAGACAGAATAATGACTCAAAACCAACTACTATTTCGAAACAATAAAAATAAATGTGCTATGACTGACTTCCTTTCCATCACTTTCATTTTTTTGTTTCATTAAAGAGCAAAAATTCTAGAAATATTAGATGACGGATAGTAGAAGGAAGGATCACATCAATCTATACGTTCATAGCCAACGAAACATTATCAAGAAACTTGTAACGTATCTGGTTATTAGTTGAATGTTTCTTCTACTCCCACAGCGGTGGGACGTGTGAGTGTACAACAATTTGTATACAGGCTTATATCCTAGCAAATACATTCCATCGACCGTTTCCTCCTGTAGACGTCACGACTTATCTTGGGAAAACTTTTAACAGTCGTTCCCAATCATTTTATTTGTCAGCAGTCAGCTAAAAAATATTTGTATTTGGAGTTCAGGTGATTAAATGTGAACCCTGCTTTATATTTGGTGTTCAGGTTTTTTTTAAAGCTAGGTTCAGGTAATATAAGGCTGACTTCAAACTTCATGCGGGGCCCAGATAAATTCTCGATATTAATGCCAGAATACGCACACACACTAACTATATCACGGTTCCATCACTTGCCACCTAAGACCCCTTGTATAAGAAAACCGCAAAATGAGTTTTATTTAAAAATAAAGACGCAGAGGATCTGCTGGGCAAAGAAACACAGCGTATCACTTCAGTTAGAATCTGAAAAATTCCATAAGAAACACAACTAAGCGGAAACAGAGAATAACTGAAATGTCTACAGAACATTTACTCATTTTTGTAGCTGTTACATGGATTTCTAAAGCGGCGGCATTAGCAAACGACAATCTATGTTTAAACATAATTGAAAGAACAGAAATGGTAAACGATGAGGTAAGTCCAAATAAAAAGCAACATGGTCGTCTTGCGTCTGGACAAATTCTAACACTATCTAAAATGTGATATTTATTTCATATTTATATAAAAAAAAAAGTCGGCGACTTTACATCGGGGGTGGTCGTGTGTAAGAACCTCAAATTTTGGGCCTCGTCAATGTGGACTACTTTGCGCGTAAGAGAGTACTTTCTAAGCCCTAAAAAACTATTAGCGGTTCCGAGCCGTTTTTAAACAGTAGGTCACGTTCAGAGAAGTTCCTCATGTGTTCGTTCTTAGTGTATTGACGACAGTTTTAAGTAACATCTTTTTTATTTTTAAACTTCATCCCTATATTAACTAAAATATTCTAGTACTTCCTTAACAAAAAATACAATAGCTTAATAGCCACAAAAAACTCCTCCATTTCTGAACCTTCCAACTTCTTCATTAAGGTTAATACATTTTTAAATCTTCCATTTAAGGTTGTCACACATAGAGAACCAGTGCTTCAATGCTGTGAAGGCTACATCACTGTCAAACAGGATTGTAAGCCATATTGCGGGAATTGCGCCAATGGCGTATGTGTTAAGCCCAATGACTGCAGATGCAACACCGGATACTTGTGGAATAAAACATCACGATCCTGTGAACCCGAGTGCGACTGTCGAAATGGCTATTGTCCGACACCATTTCAATGTGTCTGCTTTCAAGGTTATGAAAAATCCACCATGACTTCAAACGATTGCCAACCTGTATGCGACTTCGAATGCCCTCAGTTCTTCACGTGCACAAAGCATAACACTTGTGAATGCAAAAAAAATACACATACCGGTGAATGCGAGCTTCAGGTTTGTGGAGAAAACTATCGGCCGGATATCGAGGCAAATCGATGTGTTTTAAGAAATTGCTCCTGCCGTAGTGGCGGATACTGTTTGAACAACTATGAAGAATGCATTTGCTATGCGGGTTTTCGCCAAACCTATGGTCATGATGGCTATCGCTGTGAACCGGTGTGCCAAACAAAATGTGAAAATGCCGAGTGTGTTGGCCCGAATCAATGTGAATGTTGGCTCGACTATCATGTCACAGATAATACACATATTTGCGAGTCAAACGAATTATGTCAGCATAAGCTTTGCGAAAATGGCGAATGTTTGCAGACGGGTGAATGCAAATGCAAGAAGGGTTTCACCAAATCATTTACCTTCACGGGCCAACTACTATGTGAAACGATTACAGTGTTCATAGGCAAAATTATGTCGATTATTGTGGGTATACCTTTGGCCTTGGCTTCCGTAGTTCTACTAGTTGTGTATATAGTTGCCAGAACCAGAAATACACACAATGCCGTTCAACAATACGAGGACGAAGGGGAAGTTGTCTACGCCTCTAATTAAAATAAATTGAAATGATGTTTCAGCAAACCCAGATCAATGGACCACAGATATATCGGTGGCTTCATTCCATAGTATGCTAAGTCTAAAAAGTCAATGTTACAGAAGACGCATTCAAAGTTTATTTGGATTTTATCGGAATTTAAACCAGAACTATGGTAGATGAATTAAAAATGTTTTCAAGAGTTCAAGATAAAAATCATCTAAATATATATGAATGTGAAAACAAGAAATGCAGAAAATAAATTGAATATTTAAATGGCACCTACGACTAGTTAAGAAAGAAACTCTAATTAAACATCAGCGATGGTTTCAGCTCGCCAACAATTATACCTACAATGGTAGTCCATGGGTTTGTGTGCCTGCGTATATTTAGCGGGGCAGCACCCATCTATATCATAATTGGTACAGATTAAAAATACAACAACAAAAAGTAAATAAGATTCAGATGAACAATTTAATCTTTATAGATGTGTGTAATCATACCCACATTAAGAAAACAGATTCTACAAACGGCTAGAAAAGCTGTACACGACTTTTGTCACGTAAAGCCAGACGCCGGGGAAGTTGCAAGTAGAAATCCCCTTGAAGAATATGCTCTCAGAAAAACATCCAGAGCACACCAAAAAGCTCACGAGTAGGACTACACCCATATCAGTGGGATCGTCTAGATTCCTATAGAATAAACAATATTACTCAGCATTAAATTGTATGCAATGGGTGGCATATCAGGCAACTCTAGTTAACCTTTAGACGGTACCATGTAGTGGCCCCCGGAAACCTTCGCCAAAGTGACACAATTGGCACTTTATAAATATAAATAATACATTCAGTGGTAACTTTTTATACTGAAGCATGTGTGGATTTCAACATTAAACTATACATTAGAGTTATTAACTATACATTAGAGTTCCGTTTTTAAGCTGAATCCGCTTTATGTTTTTTTTTATTTGAGTCGCCACATACGATTGGATTTATCATATTTCCATTTTATTCTTTTAGGTATGAAAGTTATTCTTTTATACAGCAAAAGTTAACAAATATGTTTACAACAAATTTGTTGTTAATTTTGTTTTAATTTTTATTGGGCTAATTCTGGTATCGATTTGCGTCACACCGTTTAAAAACTGAGATTGAGAGTTGATCGGAAAATGACGATTCTGGCAGAAAAATAAACCAACCTCGTCAGATGTGAGGCCAATACAGACACTTGTCGGTCTGATGCTTAAAAAAAACACTTTTAATCGACAGGTTATTGGAGATCCTAGCCGTCATTCTCAGTGTCGTCAGTAGTATTTCTCGGAATGATATCTTAACAACACTTGACATAGCCTGCAGTGTTACGCATCAAAACCACAACTTGAGCTTTATAAAGAAATAAAAAAACGCGAGAGAATTACAAAGGCATTATAATCCATTTCAATCAGTATCAATAGAAGTTTCTTCAGAAGTAGAAGTAAAATAGGAAAACAAGAATTATTTAAAAAATTGCTCAATATTTCGCGATTTTTTTTTATTAATAATCCTAATCGCAGCATAGAAAGTAAAATAAGTAAGAATTAATCGAGTGTTTTTAAACGGGTTCTTTTTCTTTTGGTTTAATTGCTTAGCGAGAGAGTAAATGAGTGATTTGAGGTGAAAAATGGATATCATTGTAAAGAAATCTAAAAATGGGTTCGTTTAGAAAATATACGGAATAAAAAGTTATGCAAGAAAAACTGCGAGCAAGAAATAGTCGTACTTTCAATAGGTACGTTGGTTTAGAATGCAAATAGCTATTGTTTCGACAAACAAACGTCTCTGGGCAACGATTTGACATCGAACAGACGGAAAGTAATTCAAAGTGGACTCTTTGAAAAACACAAATACCCATGTACCACAGTATGATGAAAAGTATAATGGGCAACCCATTGAAACAATCGTCTAAAATTTCAACAAATTGATGTGTGTGTAGTGTGATTTATAAACAAATTGAAAAATTTAAAAAAAAATGTTGTCTTTCTCTCGTATTCCCACATTCGGTTGTGTGTGTGTGTGGATAAGTTGATGGATTTTTGTTCATTTCGTCCGATTGTTTCAATTTGTTGCCTGTGTGTAGTCCGCATACTGTTTTAGTACAATTGTGTTTAGATTGACAATTAGCATATGTCAGAACATTTTGTTCAGAGAGTTTGTAATCGAATACCTTCCCTTAATTCAGATCGAGTTATCTCAAAGATCGCTCGATACGAGTGGTAGTTATTTTCATTGATGAGCTGTAGGTTTAGAGTCTCTGGAATATAACTCTGATATACGGGCAGGGGCTCCAAATACATTTTTGCAACTTCTGTACTCTATTTGTTCCACTCAACATTGCCAGAATGTGGCTTGCATATCTCTGTTCCATACATATTTTAATGGTATCTGTTCTTCCGATATCCGTCGTCTAGTCCCTTATGTTGAAACATTCAGCGGGAATTTCATTCGTTAATTGACGAACGGACGTTTGATTGCAGGACTCACACTAGAGAAAATTCGTTCATCAGCCGAATTGTTCGTACATGAAATACTCTTCCAGCAAGTAGGTGATGTTGCGCAAAGATGACATTCACAATAAATAAATAAAAGCCTGCAATATAGACAGTTTCAGAAGAGTTCAATGTATACCTTTTTGTAATTTATTCATAATTGGATGTAATGCTAAATGTAAAAAGTGACGAATTAATAAATGAAATGAAGCGGAATAAATTCTCAAATCACTCAAAACATGTATCTTCATTTGCAGATAAACACAATGTTTAGCAAATGTCTAATATTTATTATCGCCTTTGGAAGTATTACTAAGGCGGTCATACACTTTGAAAACCGATGTCCACATGCTATAGAAAAAACTAAAACGATAAACGGTGAGGTAAGTTGTTCGTTAAACCGTGCATATAACTTTTCCTTTTCCGCCTATAACTTTTGTTGTTTTACCTATTGCAGACCATAAAGTACTTTAGAACAATTTTAAAATGCTGTGACGGCTATAGAGAACCATTAGAAAATTCCAATACCTGTGAACCAATCTGTGATCCAGAATGTGCTGAACACTCCACATGTACAGAGTCACAGAAATGTGAACTGCTATGTGATGACAAAATACAGCGTTATGACTTCGAATCAAGTCGATGTGTTTTGAAAAACTGTTCATGTCCCTTTGGGGTTGGCTATTGCATAGACGACTACAATGAATGCGTCTGCTATGAGGGCTTCCGTCGAACTTACGACAATTTATGTGCACCGGAGTGCCAAGAAAAGTGTGAAAATGCCGAGTGTGTTGGACCCAATCAATGTGAATGTTGGCTAGACTATCATGCCACCGCCAGTCCATATATCTGCGAACCAAATGACTTGTGCCAACTGCAGTTGTGCGAAAATGGCGAATGCTTATTGACGGGTGAATGTAAATGCAAGAAAGGCTTTACCAAATCGTTTACTTTCAGGGGCCAATTAGTGTGTGAGACGATTGCAGTGTTTATAGGCAAAATTATGTCGCTTATAATAGTCATACCTCTGATATTGGCTTTTATAGTTTTACTAATTGTGTATATAATTGCACGAAAAAGGAATGCCCAGAGTATTGCCAAGCATAGTAAAGTGATCTATGCTAGCGGAGGCCACGTACAATCAGTTGGTAGTGTATATGATAATGATGCCTATATGTGAATGCCAGTGCCTGAAGGAAATATACAGTTTATCATCGGAAGTTATACACATTTCCTTGGAAACATGATATATTTTCAATTAATAAATGTCAATGTCAAGAACGCATTACACTCATTGGAGATGTTTTGGGGGGGAAATGTGGACTCCATGATGCCGAAAACAGCTGGAAAACGCCAGGAAAGATTAGAACATACAAAGCCCCATTTCCATCTAAGGCAACGTGAACTGCGTTTGAACGATCACAACTCTTCAGAAGGGAGGACAAATCCTGTACATCGAAGAAAGAAATAAGTTGTGGAACGAACCATTTCTGGATATTGAGGATTGCGGTTAGAGAATCAAATCTACAAACGAGCTAAACACTACAACAATGTGTCGGCCACTGACATAGCTTAATGTAGAGTTTAAAACGGTAACGGAATCGTCGATTATGATGACGATCTAGAAATGTAACTACCAATTAATAATACACGATTAGGTAAAATCAGTAACCAGCTGACGAAATAGCAGCAGAGTTGTTTAAGGTCGCAAGTCGTTTTAGGGATACTCACTTAAACTCTCTGGTCCATTGTACCACGGAAATTGAAAAAAAAAATCGCTAGCTTATCTGCTCTGCAGTCACTTGGTATGTCAGTGTGAACCGGCACTCCTCTGGCAGGGTATGAGTATAAGGAGATTCCTCTTCAACATTCTTATAGGAAAAATATTAGGGAAAATAGACACAGTTAACACCAAGATAGTGAGAAGAGTAAATGAAGCTCTCGCAAAAATCATGAAGGAATCTATCAAGAGAGGTCAGACGTGGTACAAGGGCAAGACAAAATATATGCTTGAAACTAGAAGAGAAACGTCGTGGCGAGAGTATGACGACATAGTTAAGATTACGAGAAAGAAAGATGTCTGCATTGTAGAAGGATTATGTGGGCAAATCCATATTTCTTGGGGTACATGGTTATCTGTGCTACGTTTATTCGGAAGTTATCTCCTTAGCAAAAGTTTTTTCTCCGTCTTTGTTCGCGAATTGTGAGCATTTAGTTAATCGCATCAAATCTTTAATGGAAAGCACAGACAGTCAAGTCCAAAACTCCGGTGTAAACAACAACTGGAATAAGATATAAATATTCTTAGCAAGACAAACTGAAGAGAATAAGCACAAGACTTAAAAACAGAACGTAGTGAATTTTACGGCGGCTACCGCTCATTTTGGCTGAGCAAGATGTAGTTGTAACACCTCTGTCGAACTATTGATTAGCACACGCGGTTGCAATACAACACCACACTAAGCCTAAACTCTCCCTCCGATAAACCCTGAGGACCGCTACTGCCAGTCAAACCGAAATATATTCCGTGGTCTTTTGACCACCTGAGGTAGCAGATTCAAGTCTCCGGTCTGACCTCGTAAGCAAATGCCAATAAGATCGGAAGTTACACCAAGTTTCTGTTCTATACAATGTAGGACGGGTCATCCACGAGACTTGGGAAGAATTTCGTAAGCAGACTAAGACCAAAGGTTAGTACAGTAGGTAAATACTGCACATATAATCGACTAAAAGGAGGAAGTATTTTTTTTTGCGATTAAAATAAAATGATTCGGTTAAGCCCCCAGACAACATCACTCGAACGGCGCTTGACTGGAATCCAAAGGAAGGTGAAATAAAGAGAGACCTGATAAGACATGGAAGAGACCTGTTGAAACTGAGGGACCAGCAACGGGACGTACACTTAGCATTAAATAAATCAAATATTAACTTGTTTGTTGAGGCCCTATGCTTCACCTTGGAACGGCTATAAGTCATTTTTAGCATTTAGAGGAGTAAATAAGAAACTTTTCTCTAATAAGTAAACTGGCCGTCATGAATTTACCCGACAACTCGAAAAAAAAATGTGTTCATTTGATCCTGAGTTTCTGGTGTGGTAGTCCCGCATAGTAGTTACCTATCGCTACACGACTAGAATACTTCGTATTAGGACTGATTAGGACTCCTCGGAGATTAGGAAAATATTCCACGTCCGTACTGCAGTGTCACTGTTGTGCGGGCGCCAGCAATAGTTACGAACTTGGAATAACAATCTACAACTGACTCTGGTGTTGAAATTAATTTACCAAGTTAATAATTCCTATTTAATTATTAAACAAGCTAAGTTAAAGTAATCCACAAATCGCTGGAACAATCATTGTTTGGTAACGAAACAACGATTCTTCGCTTTTTAATTGTTCTAATTTATAATCTTTACTTCTTTCAACACTCCACACTTTTCTACAAATCAAAAATAATTGTAGAAAATTTGCGCCAAAAACAGAAGAAATGAATGCCTTACCCCCCCCATCCATAAATGTTTTCATTGCCAGTTTCTCTTCATTCATTTAACCAAATACCGTACACCACGGACGCAAAAGTACAGTCAATAATAAATAACACATAACAACATCACAATATAGCGCTAGCGTTCGACGGCGCAGCGCTGCTCCATGAATGTGTTGTAAGAACAAACGAGGAGAAAACACAAACAACGAGGGAACCACCATACAAAACAAAATAACGCTGACGTCTACAACTACAGCAGCATTATCGTCGTAGACAATTGAAAAATAGAAAATAAAAAATTGTTCCACTTACCATAGCAGGCCATGGGGCAAAACCTTTCATTTTAGCCCTAAAATTAATAAAAATTAGTACAAATAAATCATGAATTCAAAAAGTTTTAAGAAAATTCCAAAAGATTTCTTATTGTCGAAAAAAAAAATGCGCGGGATTTTCTTTACTTTTTTTTTCATCTAATGTTGACATAAAATGTCAGGTCAAAGCAGAATCTATGGCGTTGCAGGCTTGAACGTCGTTCGGAGAGCAACGGTTACAAGTCAAAGAACAAGAAGAAAAAAACAGAAACAAAGCAAACACCGAATTAAAATGGGCACGGATGGTATGTGGGCAAGTGAACCATAACTTTCCCAGCCGAATCATCTTTTGTGGGCTTCCATTTGACCGACACATACCAATTGGCACTTTTTGTTCATTACTTTACTCTACATTGAGGTTATGTTTAAGCGCCATTTTTTCAGTCAGTCACGGAAAAAAAAATTCATTTCACCCGTCCATGTAGCTGGTGCCCAACGCGCGTTCGGGCTTGTTCGACATTCCATGGAAACTTTCTTAATCTTTTTTTTTTTGCTTTACGCAAACAATATTAGTTTCGCTTACCATACTAGATCTTTGGGTTTATAACACAGTATTTCTAGGGGCTCTCCACCACCGCCTCCAGTTCCAACAGCAGGCAGTGATAGTTTTTTTGCCTTCGACATTATGTTATCAATTCTAAATTGAAATTTTATTTTGTTGTTTGCCGCAATTTTTTTCTTCGTTTTATTTTTGTTCTATTTTTCCACAGCACACTTATGCGAAATGAAGTATATTTCTATGCTATCGTTCACGATGTTTATCTGGTGCATTAATATGTACTAAATATAATTATCCAGCTTGTTGTTTGTTAGCAACAAATTAATTTTTGTTTTATTCGAGAATAAAAATAATAGTTCCTCCGCTATTTTGGCCGTTTTCTCTTGTGCCTTCTTCTGCTGTGAAGTTGGTTGCAGTTGATTGGAAAAAAGCCACGAACAAATATAGTGTAATAGCTCGACCTAAATAACACACAAACGTCAACGACAATTAAACTCATTCAACTAGGAGGCTTTTGTGGATATTTATAGTAATACAAGACCCCTATGAGCCCATAGTTGTGTGGTTTTTCGGAATACACAACAATAAATGCAAATTTCCATTGATTTTTATGAATTTACATTGATTTCGTTTACTGGTATTAATGCTTTACGCTGGAGCGCCATTTAGGTTGGGCATTGGTGATGAAGTGAAATATTTTGCCAGTGTTGTATTTTGTCGGCAACACACAGAGTTGTACTTGTTGGCATTACAATAAGAATTGCCAGTGTTAAACAAATCTAACAAATTAATACAAAACTATGAAAATAAACTAATTAATTTGTATATAGATTATATATCAGAGTGCAGTATACATCTTCTAGTTTGTGGACATCGAAATATAACACCAGGCTGCTGAATATACCAATTGTTTCTATTGCCATTTGTTTACGAAAACGAATTCAAAAGGACACTGTTGTTGGTTGGCCTTCACAGCTGATCTTTGCATTTGTGAGCTTTCGTTCTTCGTTTCCTGTAGCCATTTTAAAAAGAAGTTCGGCAAACGAGCACTCGATCAACGAAAAGAAATGGAAAAATCAGCGTAGGACAACAGGTATTTATTAATTCTTTTTATTTTATTTCGCGACTATTTTATTTCATTTATTCATGGGAAGGAAATTACATCCGCTGTGATCAATGCACCAAATTCGCAATTAATTTGCACTGATCTTAGTCGGGGGGTTTTTTTTGGTAGCCAGTTTTCTTTTGGCCAACAATTCGCCATTTTGAAAAATAGAATTATTGCAACCAAGCATAAGCTCAAAGAAAGGAAAGAAAAAAACGAGTTTAGAAAACAGGTTTGCCAACTTTTTACTAATTATTTTATTTATATTTATTAAGCAACTTATGTTTATTGACTGGTGGAACACCTCCACCCACACCTTGTTTGTTATCACGACATTGTACACTGCAGGTCCATTTTTGCATTTGTTTTGCACTGACATTGTGGCTCGATCGCCAATGACGTCATTTTCATAGATTTGTTACAGTGTTTAGATTTTCAGATTAAAAATAAAAATATTTCCAGCTCAAAAAGTGAGTGTGACAAAACGAACTTTACAAAAAAAAAGTTAGAATTTGAAGTTCCGTCTATAGGCCAATAAATGGGCCTTGAATGGGAAACCAGTTACTCA
This sequence comes from Hydrotaea cyrtoneurina, assembly GCA_958296145.1. Classification (NCBI taxonomy): domain Eukaryota; kingdom Metazoa; phylum Arthropoda; class Insecta; order Diptera; family Muscidae; genus Hydrotaea; species Hydrotaea cyrtoneurina. The sequence goes on from OY282514.1 coordinate 86,592,799, forward strand.
AATGCCCTGGCCAACGATAACGATCTAACGATTGATCCAATAATAAAAGGTGTTAACAATTTTGATCAAGTCTCTTTTTGCATATCAATGAAACTCACAATTTCATGTGGATGATGCCGACAAGACGTCACCCCCCATTAGTCTGCCCTGTTAGTAAGTTTGTTATGGGCCGCTTAGCTCTTCAACTGGGCATTTACTTTTCTAAACACTCTAACCACCAATTTTTTAAAATCCATAAACGAATGTGCCTCTAGGTTAAGTCGTAAAAAATAATCGTTCTCCTTTTTGGAATTAAAAAAATCGGCCTCTTTCACTAAAGTTACCCTTTCGAGCGGGGAAAATGTACTCTTAGGTTATGCAAGATGGATCTACGAATTGGCACGTTTAACATCCACTCAAAGGGATCAACTGTGCGTGACCTATAACTGTGGTAATAAATATTATGCCAGAGATCAACCCCCAGCCCATCTGTTGAATTCCATAAGTTTAGCAAGAGGCTTTGTAAGGCCCTGAGCTTAACAAAAGCCAAGCCACTCTTTCAATCTTCTCCTTATGCTCAAGCAACCTGTTCGAGTAGGCTCTATGGAAAATGCCCCAACTAATCAAGAAGGCCCCAAATGAGGAATTGCCAAAAAAGTACGTGAAAAATTCCCCCAAAAAGGAAAACTTCCGAAAGTTGAAAAGATTCAAAGAAATGTTTCGGAGATCCATAACGATTACAAATGATTTGCCAATTGCAAGCGTCCACTAGTCCCAGCTGATTTTGGAGATTTCACTTTTGAGGTAAACTTTCATCCAATTCAAATGAAATGAATTGATTTTGAATTAATTTGAATGAATTTGGAATTCATTTCCAACTAGGTTCACTGGTCGAATTGTCTTTCTGTGGTTGCTTTTATTAAAAAAACTTAATTCATAAAAATTTAAAAAACCTTTGTTAAGAAACTTGTCGGAAAATTGTTTTTGTATTTACTATAAATTTTTCTTAATGGTTTTTAAAATTTGTATGAATACGGTAGTAAAATTGTCATAACCTGAGAACGACTTGTCCCAGTTTGTTGAAATAAATTTTAAAAATTTGATAATTATTTTGGAAATTTGTCTTTATTGCCAAGTCGTTTTTGAGTTATGACAATTTATGTATAAAAATAAAAAAAATTTGTTTAGAAAAACGTATTCATAGAAAACCGTTTTTTAGCTTAGTGTTCCTTCAGTATCTACATTAAATCTTTATACGGTATTAATACTTATGTGTAATTTCAGTAATCTGTTTTAATTGCGTATTATTTTATTGTAACTTTGTAATTTTAACAAATAATCCGAGTGTTTTTCCAATTGATTCCACAAAAGACTGCCATCCAATTGATTCTTTGCAGGCCCACCATATTCTGCCGGTAAATTCTCATAGCCGATCATGTCACGAAGCTTCTCAAGATCATTGCCATCGTGATTGAAAGTCTGAAAAATATGAACAACACAACATTCGATAAGAAAACGAATCTAAGTTTGGGAGCCGCTTACATTTTTCTTAAACTCTTTGTCCAGTAGTGTCATAAATAATGTTGTTATGGCATTCATAAAGGCACCGCCCAGTATAAAATGGATTATACGCTTCGAGAAGGGCAACACTTTATTTTTCTGATTGATGAGACGTGTATAGCTGGGCGTCAAGGAGGGCAGAAATTTGCGACTAAACCTGCAAGAAGTAATGGAACATATATTCAGTTGTATTGCCGATCAGGTGACACGTACGTTCTCATATCGAATATAATGGTTATGCCATTGTCTTGAGTCTGAGGCACCAGCATCATGGCTTCAATGATCAAATCTTCGATTTCAATGCTATCGAAAAGATAATTGGGATATTTGTCAAAGACATCACCTAGACCAGAAGAAACAAAGTAAACTTTAGAATGGACAACTGGGGGAAATATTTCAAGGTAAGTTAACATTTGTTTTAATCAAAACTGTTAATAATATTTTTTTGCTGCCTTTACAATGTATGAGGACGTCGAGATGAGACTTGCTACGTCGCCATTACTTACTCAATTTGTATACTAATATGGGCCGACCATCCTTGTCCGGCTGTGGCATTAAAAAGCGGGATGCGGCATCATGATATTCTTGTCGGAAGTATTCCACCGAATGGTGGGCCACCCATGTGGGATTTTCCGCCTTGAAATTGTAGTAGCTGTGGAGGCCACCATAGGCCTTTTCCACATCCCAGTCTTTGTCGGATAGGAATTTCGAAAGGAAGACATCGTCAGAGCCGACATTCAAATTATATGAGCCTGAAGAAATGGTGAAACAAATAATTGAGAAAAAAAAAACACAAACCATTGCAAAAATAATTGAGTACTACAGAGTAAGTTGGAGTTTGTAGGTTTCTGTATCGTTGGTTATTTTGTCAACATAAGATAAACTGGATTCTAATCATATTTATTTTGCAGATTCATGTCCATACAAATTTCGGCAGATAAGAATACACATCATCCACAGTTATGGTGAGTTCATGAAATGTTGATCAGTAGTACTTTTGCATTTGATTGAAGACCCTGTTATTAGGGTGATATATGATAATTATACCAGATTATTATTGAAATCTTGCCTTATGCGTGCATCTATAGAAAACATTCTGGGGATCAAATGGTAGGGCCCAGAAATGGGTTTTAATCGCGTTTGTAATTTAGTTTATCACAATTGTAGGCGATTGATGACTATCGCTTTTATTCACAATTTCATTAGGGGCCATTCTGTTAACCAAGATCATACAGAGGGCAGACGTCGTAAGTCGTCTGTGAACTTATTAGTTCGGCTACACACTCTAGATGTCAGTAATTGGCATGGCAATATTTGAAAGGTTTTCAAAGCAAATAATGTTTTTTTTTTAAAACAAATACCTACTTTTTCTTTTTAAAAAAATACTGTTTAAATACCCTCTTGGAAATGTTTAGCAAACGACTTGGCACATCTGCCCTCCGTATGGTCTTTGCTGTTAACTCTCATACTTGCTTTGGTTATGATTTAAAAACGAAGTCCATACGAATTGTACAGGGCAATTTATCAATGATCACTTCTTGTAAAGCCCTTTCTAAAAGCCCTTAAATAATCTGTTTTGGATTTGAACAGACTGCATTGTAAGAGAACGCCTTGCTCGACTTTTCCTTATTATACCTTTACTCTTGTTTTTTTTTATTTAATTAAAAAACTAATTAAATGATTCTAAATCTATAGTTAGTCCTACCTTCCAGTAAATTTCTCAAATCATTTATTTTCTCTAGTCTTTCGGGGGTGAATGTTAAAGATGAGTCCCACATTTTGACTGCAGTTTCTAGACAAAAGTTTCACTTCTTTTTTCAAACACACCAAAACTTTTAAAAATTTATAATTTTTTTTTTTGATAAATTCCACTCGTTCCGATTTATTTCGATAAATTTTTTTTATAAATTCTCAAAGAAATTATAACCACTCCGTTGCTTTTCTACACGCACTTCCAAATCAAATACGTTCCGTTTGGTTTTAATTAACAAACTGTAATGTTTGAAAATAATTTAACATCTACTGAAATCTCAACTGAATTTGTGGTGATTTGGCAAAATGTCGTTTGTTTTATTTGTTTTGTTTGTGACCGACACGACACTTGAATGTTAATGGTCATTTAAAACTGGCAAGCCCTAGAGCGATGATGCGCCATAGGAAGTCTGTCATAAAGTTTGTAACCTCTGACCAATCTCAACGCCATATTAAAGCGGACTTGAGTTTGGACTCACTTACAATGTAAAGTGTTTCAAAGGTCGATAGGTCGATTTCTTTTTACAAAGTTGTCATACCCAGTAGGTGGGTAGATCAATTATAGTCGCACAGCAATCCAAGATTTGTATCCACCTCGTAAATGCTGACGACTTTACGAGTATACGAGTAAACTCTAAGCCATGTAATACTTCTCTAAAACCATTAACCAAGCGCCCCGGTAGGCGAGTTGGTAACGTGCTTGCCTATCAGCGTGGGGGTTGTGGGTTCGATTCCCACCAGAGGGCTTTGGTCTGTCGCTGAAAAAATCAAGCCAAATGGTCTTTTTCACCCGGTTTACCCTTGGACCCAAAATTATAATATAAATTTACTTTGTATTGTAATTAATAAATAAATAAATAAATAAAACCATTAACCTTTCAGAGACGTCTTTAAACCAGCATGCTCGTAATAAAATAAATTATAATGTAGACTGCTCACTGATTTGATACAAGTTCCCAGTCTGTTCCTTCATGAAATCTTAAGCGTATTATGTACGCAATGTTTCCCTTATTTTGGTTTTAGTTGTGATTAAGCCGGACTTGAGGTTTATCGTTCTGGTTCAACTTACTTTACCCCTTTGTTATTTTGTCCAAGTATTTGATCGAATAGAGAGTGACGCGTAGTGAGTGCCTGATGGGTTCAAAACTGGGTCTATTTTTGTCTAACTTGCCAGTGACATTACGAGTAACAAATTCATCTCCAAAGTCATGTAAATCCAATGTATAAAAAGTCTTGGCACTTTGGTGCCTAGAGCCCGATCGGTGAAAGTATCGTTCATAATGAGGATTTGCTAAGCCGACTTCGACGAAAGTCAACTTTGACTTTTTAAAACCAATGTTTTTATAATCGCCTTTGTATTTCTTAAAATGCACTGTAGTCGACATTTGTTACTTACGATTGTTACTTACTTTCATATTTCCCTTAACATTCCATGAAGAAACAAACGGGGAACTTTTCTCGAATCATTGAGCTATTCAGTTACTGAAGTCATTGACTACCCTAATTTGAATATTTCCATAGACATCCATAGGGTGTCGTCGATGCGTTACTGTCAGACACACCTGTGTGTAACGTTTTTATGCGTTTTTCTATTATTTATTTGCCTTTAAATGCAATTTAATTGTCTTTGTCGTTCGTACTATTGCTTGCGTTGTTTGGGAGTCAATCATTTTTTTTTTTTATTTTCGAGAATTATTGTTACTATTATTATTGTATAAATAATTTCATATACTTGTCTGTGTGTGCAATGGAAACTTAAAATGAGATTTGGTGATCACATTGTATATGATGAATGTATTGAACAGTAGTATTGGCTTTGATGTAACCATAAGAATTTGATCATTGCTGATTTTAGAACCGAAACATATGAATTGCTTTGGTCTTGACAATCATTTTCTTTTCCGTTGTCATGTTTTGTGGTCCTTGGGCTTAGTAAGATATGTTATCAATAAAATCATCAGGTCACAATAGTTTCTATGTATATGAAGTGATGTCAAAAATTAAACTTATCAAACGGAATTTTCAATATAATTAAAATTATGATTCTATTTTTACTCCGCATCACAAATGTCATAATTTCAAATCCAACATAAACGATTTCAGCACCTAACATTTCTGAAAAGTCAAATACAATCTAGAGGGTGGACGACCTAAGTTTTTTTTGCAAAGGTCGTCTGTTAAAACATTCGCATGGTCTCGATTGTCTTCATTAAAAGAATTCAGACAAGATTCCATTCCCATTTTGCTTCTTCCGAAAAAGTTTCACTGCCGTTTTCGTAAAACCGATTTGTTTACGAATCGTCAAAATTGAAATGTCTATAAAAGGTATTTTTTTTTATCAGCAACTCAAGTTCATTCATTGGACATGGGTTCCATATGTATTGTAAAAACCACAATTTAATGTCTTTCGGTGATATTTGTACTCCATAACCAGTACGGTACTCTATAACCAAATCTCATCCCTTTACCTTAAATAGTTCAAAAGATATTATCTTTCCAAAATTGTATCATATCATAATCTCTCATTTCCGGGCTGAAAGTAGCTAACTGTGGGGATTTCGTGATGCTGTATTGGCAAATATTGTTTACTAATTGAAAATTTTACTTTTTCGAGACATTGGTGTGCAGTTTCTCTTCTTTGAGACAAGTTTTACCTTTCTGCTACTGTGCCTCCATTACTGTCTAATAGATATTACGGGCATTTGTATACCCCATCCCATTGTGTAGGAGGGTTTATATCATTTCGTCTGCACCAATAAGTGTAACTCATTGAACTAGTCCCTGAGGTTTTGACTAAATTCGTTTCTGACTATTTCATGCTATGATCGTCTGTCTATCTTCACGACTGCTGCACACGATTACTCCCAATAGGTCTTTAATTTATTCGTGGGATAATAGTTTTGTGAGGTGGCCGTCTTGTGTACATCACATATTCCAAGCAGCCGTGCACCTTCTCTAGGTACCTCTCAAATCGAATTCTCCTGAGCTATGTCCCGGTTAGGCTCATCATTTTTGTTTATACGTTTTGCTAAGAGTGTCTTATTAATCATTACATTTTTGGACGTTTTAACTTTCAGTACGACAGCAGTCTATAGAAGATTCTTCATTTTTTCATATAAATGATGGTAATGGGTAATATTCGGCCCAATTACGGTTGTCGCCGTCTTCGCGAATTGTAGCGTGGCGACAACATTCGTATTATGGTTGTCGCTTTTTGTCGATAGTGACGAATGGTTTGGATTTTCGATGTCGATACAACAGTCGAAGTGAAGTCGATGTTTGAGATGTTTGTTGTATTCTGTTTGGCCAAAGTTCTTGTTTGGAGTTTCTTTTTTTTTTCAATTCTCATATTTTGTTCTCAAAACCTGGCCAAAAGTAGTAGGTGTGCTGCTGACTGTTAAATTCTCTTATCTTTTATCTTTAGATCTTGTCCTATCTTTTTTTTGTCTTCCCAGAAATGCATTATTTAAAGTTTTGCCCGGAAACATATGTTTTTTTTGTACAGTAAACCAGATTATGTTGCCAAACGAATTGGCGAAAATGTGGATTTCTTTGAGTGAGCACTTGAAAACCTTTTTGGAATTTAAACTTAGTTTTATTTGAAACTAATCTGTGGTTTAACTGCGACCTTAGAGATTAATTAAGGTAATTGTTGGGAAAATATAATAAATGTCATTGCAAAAGCCATCCCCAAACAAATTTCAAACACAATTGGAGTCAAAAAATTAGTCTTGTAGTCTTCAGTCACTCAGTGTAGCATCTGAATTGTGTTATCTTATATCTTATGCCTTTTCTGGGCAGACCGAAATGATGTCCATTGCATTTTAGTAATAATATTTATTATTTGTTCAACAATTATCTAAATTTCTCTGAATTGTATACAATTTTCTTGTTGCTATTCTGTTTAGAAATCCATCAGAGGTTTCCCATCCACAATGACATCCACGAAGTGTATTTTTTTAACGAGTGGATTTTTCAAATGTCATTGGCTATTCGGTCTGACTAATCAGTTTGTTCGCCGTGCAATACTGGTGATTTATCTATTCCAACTCTGCTTGTTAGATTATTCAAAAGTTGCACCCAGTAGCTAACCCACAAAAAATCTCAGCTATAATAGTTACAAGCTTCGATTATATTCTTTGATGTTCTCTGGTTCAGATAGAGAGCGCGCAATCATAATCCGCTCATACTTATTAGTTGTGGCCATTTAAATCATAACGACAACAGATAACAGCTGACATTTGAAACTGCACGTTTTATTAAGCATCCCCACCCCCTATCGCTTCCCGAAATGATTTTGATTAGACAACATTTTCACATTTTCGTCACTAATTGCACTCTGAACTTACTCTAAATGAAGCTATTAAAACTCAAAAGGAGAAGAAATAGAAAGAAACCAAAACCATTTAATAACTAATAATAAATAAAATGGTGAAAAAAAAAACAACAACAAAGATAAACACTTAACAACACAAATAACCAAGTCAAAACTAAACGATACGAAATGAAAACAAAGTGTCACAGCATTTCAAGTTTATAAACGTTTAATGGCCAAAGTCTGAACGAAAAAAACAACAAACACACAAAAGGGCAACACTAACTTCTCCCACAGTAAACTAAAATGTCTTCGTATTAAACAATAAAGACGTGACTTAATATTTAGTTCAAAACGAGTTGTTAAACTCAATTTTCTGGAAACTTATTAAATAAATGACGAAACTATCTAGGAAGCTATTGGATGTTGTAGCATGAAACAAAGACTGCGTGTTTGACAAAATTAGACGTGTGCTATTTTTATTATATTTTTTAATACGTCTGAAGGGGAGGATGTGTGTAATGTACTGGATGTGGCTTAGGCAGCCGATGAAGCTTTTCATACTTGAGCGATATGTGTATGTACACAAATCCAAAGTATTTGAAAATTTCTAATTATTTGCAACATATGTCTATGTGTGTGCCGTAGTGCGGACGCATTTGTACATTTAGTTTTGTGATTCACAGTAAGAATTTGTTCGATGTATTTTTCGACATTTAAAGAGGGGAGATATACAGACCGGAGGAAAAGCCAAAGGGTTTTGGGGACAAATTGAAATAAAAAATTGAATAGATAAAAAAATGTGGGTCACTCACCAGATGTTTGTTTGATTGTCTCTGACCTCATGACTTTAAACATTCTGTTGTTGTACTTTTCGTTCTTTTCTAACCACATGTATTTTAAATCCATATCCAATTTTGACCGAATGAAACGAGTCATTAAAAAGCCCACATCTCTCGAAGAAATACAGATGAATGATACTTCAAACAGTGACTTACCCAATATCAGTCAATTCCATGATTTATTGGTGAAATCAAGGTCCTTAAAGGGCACTTACTGGACAGTCTTCCCCATTGAGAATCTGTTAAATAACAAAAATGTTTTTTAAAAAAAAACAGGATAATTCCCATACCATACACCATATCCCCATTATGCCCAGCCAAAGATTCGATTCGCAGCGCGAAAAACAGCATACACACTCAAGAGAAAATGCAATGCAAAATGCAAATAATCCGAGCGATATTTCAACTCTTCTAGAGTGTGTGTATGCTGCAATGGAACGAATGAATGGAATGCCTAAAAATAAATGGCCACTTTGGCATTACGCCATACGCGACTGAGATTTACAATTTGATTATAGGAAAAATTCCAAAGAAAACGTACAAGCAAAACAAATATGTATGTCCACTCGTATCCATTTCCATTGGACATGGACAATATAAATTTTAATTAGCTTACGGGCAGTTTATGGTAATTTAAAAATACCTGCCAATACAATTTGAATAAAAGGTAAATCCATGGGCTATTGAATTTATAGTCCTGCCTGTCCTGACCGGTGTATGCAATTCGAGCCAAGAAATGTTACAGCGATTATTCGCTATTGTAAAATATTATCGAAGATTTGGCAAAACATATGTCGTTGTTGGCTAAGAGATGGGACAATTTAAATTTGAATATGCACTAGTTGTATGCTCAATATATTGGATGCAATTAGATATTATTAAACTTTTTTTTTTATTATTTCATGACATTGATGATTTGATAAAGGATTCGCTCTTTGCTCAGTCTTATTCGATTGGAATTAGTTATGGACAACATTTAGTAGTAAAGAAGACGCAATATGATCGTTGGAATTTATTGTCTCCTACCCTCCTAAAAAGTCTTTGGACACATAATCACAAGTACTCATATGCGAGGGAGTGAAACATTTAGAAATTCGTTTTTACATGAGTATTCAATTGAAAGAAAATTTCACGACGAATGAAAAGTTGTACATATTTTTATATATTTAAAATTTGGGTTCGCATTAATGGAACTCAAAACAAAGAACATAAACTGTTGTGTCGTTTATCTGGTGAAATCTGGTGGGGGGCCGCCTTGGCCCTGAGAAACAAAATTAAAACAATAGTTCAGGTTTTTTTACCTTAAAGGTAAACTGTTGCCCCTCTAGACCGCATCACAATTCTCATACATTGTATGACCAAAAGCCATCGTCTTCACAAAGGCCTATCACTCATCTGTTGCCGTTTCTTGTGCATTCCACGTACACACAAATGGACAGTTGGCTAGATTGTCTGCGAATTTTAAACTGATCAAGAATGTATTCGTCATGTGATCTCCGATAAATATTTGCAGATATTACCAACGGAATGACAAATTGGTGAACATATAAAAATTCACAATAAATTGTTTTTTTATGATATCACCAGAGGACTATTGCAACCACATTTCCCCAATCTTAAACGCCCCAAGATGGCTGCTCTGAATAAGTTCAACTTTTTAATAAAATCATCAATATACAAACAGTTTTCTGGTTTCCCCCCATCCAAAACTTATCAAATTCAAAACTATTTATCAAATATACAACACCAAGGTCAAAATTGACGTCTAAGATGAACATGCAGAGGATGGTCGGTGAGGTGGGGGTGTAAAAAACTATATTTCCAATAACCGAAATGAAAAACTTATCAATATTTTATAAGATTTACCACAGAAATGAAACTTTTAGCAACTGCCAGCCAATAAACATTCACACCGACATACACTCTCCACTCTACGATAACCCCAACAATTTAAGATAAATTAACACTCCCCCCACTCTGTGCAAGATAAAACAACCACCCCCTGAGGAAGAGAAAAAAAATGTTATAAATTGATCATAACCTCAAAACATGCGGACAGCAGCGGACATACACATACTCTGTTTGGTTTGGTGGGGGCGAGGAAGCAATTTTCATTTCGAATTTTCCCTCGAAACTCAAAAGTCTTCACCCCGCCCATCATCCTTTGGCCCATTCAGCAAAACGTATTATTAATCCAGAGACGATAACTAAACGGAAAACAGAACAAGAGTATATATCGCCAAAGTTTTGTTCCAAACAAACGAACGGGTTTGGAGAGTTTTGAATTTGTGTTTGAGTTCTAGCGGTTGGCCTCATCTATACATATCCCACCCAGCCGACTGTGGTGTCCTCATCGTCCTCGTCCTCGTGTTATTTCCCTTTGAAGGAGCAGGCACACATACATACGTACATATGTCTGACTCTTGCGTAGTGGAATGCCATAGGAAGCAAACTAAAAACAACCAACAATAAACGAAGCCGAAGCCAGTGCTGGAGCCTGAAAAAGAACGAGGAAAACGGGAGAAAATTGGAAAATTTACAAATTGCACTTGTTGTAAAACTAACATTTTTCAATTTTTCCACACTCGACTACAAAGTCGAGGAAAAAAATCTGAAGTAACAACAACAACAACAAACGTAGAAAATATGAAAAAATCGTTGTGCTTTAGAAATGTGGGTATAAAACAAGAAAATAAAAACAATCTGCTCTTTACCCCAACATCAGTTGGCTTGCTTTTCGGTGGGCAACAGTATCGTTGGTGGCTGTTGCCAGCCACTCAGTCGGTGCTCAGCGTGGTGGCAACATTAGAGAACGCATGAAACAAAAAAAAACAAAAACAAAAAGCAGCAGCAGCGCAAAACATTTATAGAAAAAATTCCAATTTGTCAAGGAATTTGTTCAATTTCAGTTTTACATTTTGGTTTATGGTGTTTTAAGTTGTGCTGTGTGAGCCACCCATACATACACGCACACACACTGGGAATCGACGTAGGGACAGCGGTGGATTTGAAACTATGAGGCCTTTATTTCGGGTTCTAACTAAAGATTCCACTACGCTGAACCATTCGCATCGCTTCAAAAATCCCGTGCGTCGTACAATAATAATATACGTTAGATCGTCTAGATCCCAATAGATATCAGAACACAGTCCTAATCCAGGGCAGTGAATGAGCAGAGAAAGTGTTTTCTTAAAACCCCACTACTTTTTATACCCACCGCTGCACTCAGTCTCATTGCTGGCGTTCCAATCAGACCAGGACACAACCAATGAGACTTTATAGCAACTGCATTGCATGACAAAGTTTCGTATCTAAGCAGAACCCCTCGGACAGACGCCTACCTATCGTTTCGTTATCTAGAGGCACCACCACGCAGTAGAAGTTGGAGAATATAGGCATGCGTGCCTTTTTCTGACATCTAGGTCTTCTTTTGTATAAACAATATAAAATTAACAATGTCAAGAAAAAAATATTTATTTTAGTGAAATCTTTAAATACAAATTTAAAATGCAAACCCCATTTTCCATTTCGTTAGTTTTTTGCTATCTCTCTTCCTTCTCTATCCCCAATGACCCTCACATAGTGATGACGCCTCTGCTCAGAGCTCGGAATGTGTATAGTAATTTCCCATGGTCTTTAAAAAACTTCGCCTTTTACACGGAAGACATCTAGGCTGGTATTCTTTGAGACAAGATCCTATACATAGTCCTCACCTGCTTCTTATAGAACTCCTGGTACAATATCACCTAAAAGTCCATTTCACCATATGTCCCACGGACATCAATTTATGACGTTAATGATATGTGACCCTCTGTCTGCAGAAGTAACTCTGTTAGTAGGCCCTCCAAATGGAATTAAAATGGCAGCCTTCGGTCGACTAGTTCCTCAAATCTATAGAATGCTGATATAAAATCTTCTGAAAGGCACATGTGCCACGGACTTCAATTTAAAATGCGGATGAAATATGACGTCTAAGCCTTCTGTCTGTAGGTTCGCTCGTAGGTCCCCCCAAATAGAATGTCAATGGAAACTTTCGGATGAGCGCCCATGTCCTCTTTTCCGCCACTGGGCTCATGTATATACAAACTTACTTCCACTCATACTTACACACACATCTATATATTTACTTTACGAGAGCAGTATGCAAAGTTCAATTTCTGTTTGATACATTTCAAGTAATCAATTGTGGCATTTAACCCATTACTTACTTACTTCCCTTAAAATTCCATGAAGGAACAGACGGGGAACTGCTCTCGGTGTGCTGTGCTCTCAGTGTGCTGTGCGTGATGTAATTGTGATCTATTGTTTCTATTGTTTAAAGCCGGCTCCGAACGTCTAATGCTTTTCTACAGAAGTTTTACATGGCTTAGAGATTACTCTCTTACAATCTCTTTTCATCTTTAACAAGTAAAATTGACACTTCTGGGGATCGGATGTACAATTTTAATAGGCTTCAAAAATCCAATGCATCCTCAGAGAGTGAGAGGTTGGTGTGGATTTTTTGAGCGGCAGAATCATTTGCCCATTTTTCTTTAAAAATTTACATTACTTTCATTCATGTCACCCCCAACATTTACACTATCCCTCGTGATATTATATACACTTATTCTCACATGCCAACACTCAACATTCCCATACCATTCAAAATTACCCCAATATTACTATGGGATCGTCTAAAAGGTTATCTACTACTACAACTACAACACATTGTCCCCAAGCCACGTGCCAACCCACCAACATGCATCGACTCAAAGACGAAAAAGGACGATGCGTAGATTTCGCCTTCAATTTTTATTTCATAATATTGTTGTAAATTTGTATTATATTGGCGCATATTTGTAAAGACACTTTTTGTTGTTGCTCCCAACCGACTCCTCCCACTCCATTGGATCATATGTGTGCCCATTGTCACTCCCCGCCAACTCCCAGCTCTTGACTCCTGCTGCAAATGACTGTTTCTCACTTGAATCGAGATGTATAACATTCCCGTTACAAATTTGCTGACATTTGGTGTCTTCTCAAAAATGGTTGCTATTGCTGGTGCTTCCTCTTCTTTTGGTTGCTGCTGCTGGTATTTTTTTTTTATTTTTTTTATTTTTTTGTAATTTTCTGTTTTTCTTCATTCGGTGATACACCCAAGGAATGCAAGTGTGCGCTGTGCGAGTGTGTGTGTGTGTATGGTACAATGTTTTCTATTTTTATACTATTAATCATTGTGACACAATTAACAGTTTGGGACGGAGGGATGCGCAAATGCAGAGGACGTAAAAAATGATAAAAGGAAGTGAGAATTTTGTGAAAAATTTAGCTTTACATTTTCACATATACACGCACAATAATACTTGCAATAATTTTTCTTTATTTAAAGTATTCATGAAGAAAGTTAGTTGATTTTTTTTTTCCGAGACCCAGTTGGTTTTATTTGTCCTTTCGAATTTTTGGGGTCATCTTTGAGAGTTGACGAATCGACATGTTGGCAGTATTGTGAACAAGTTCGACCGTGTGATGCTATTGTATGCTAAGTGATTGCAAATTCATAATCGTTCTATTAAGGGATAACATGTGGGGATATGGGAAAGTTCTCGTTATGTATGTGTGGGAGGAGTTTTCCCAAACTGTTTGCTGACAACAAAGGGCGATTGTGACTGCCTTAAGAATAGTGGATATTTTAAGATATCTTTCGGCCCCCATACGCCATACATTTTTTTTTTAAATACTTTGTCCACGCCATTGTTTATACTTATCTTAGTAATAGTTACTTTGTTAGCCGTTCATATTCATTGATACATCAATAGAGCGCCCTGTTGTGCGATCTCCTTAGCTGGTGGATAAGGTCAATTTAGATATTACGTGTTTCTTAAATTTTTGTGAAGGTTTTTCGAGGTTGGGCACATATGTATTTTGTGCATAACATTCCTTGAAGAAACGGGAATTCTTCTCAAATGAGTGATATGATGTAATTGATATATATTGTATGCTGAGTGATTGTATGAACACTGATCCAGCCAAACTGTGGAAAGTTAGCTCCGAACAGCTAAAGATTTTTCTAGAGAAGTTTTACACGGCGTACAGATTCCGTATCTTCATTCATTACTTTTGTTGTTTGTATAGGAGCGACATTAACGGTTTGGATACGATTAGTTCACATTTACGACTTTGATTACAATAACAAACGTTGGATAGAAAGACCGACATTTCGATCAGGAACTAAATAATCTCTACTTGATACTCTGTCTGTTAGTGTAGACGTCAGAAGAAAACAGCCGTGTGCGTAGAAATTTCGTAGTTCCATTAAAAAAATATTTCTTTCCAATTCTGGATTTTTGGAGAGAAATTTTCAGTATTCCGCGAAAACTGAAATAAAAATATACACTGAAACTGCCATAAGTCAAATTTTCTTTAAAACGAACAACTTCTAGTGGCAAAAATTCCCTTAAACAGTTTCTAAGTAGTTCCATAACTCAAAGTCTCCGTAAGTCGAACTTTTCTACGGGACCATAATGATGGTTCGAGTTGTGGAAGTTTGACTGTATATAAAAAACCTTGCCATTGCCAGTTTCCAATTCTCAATCTGTAGATTATCAAAGGCAAAATAATATGAAACACAATTGTAATATTTTACATTTCCGGCTCTGTTTTAGATAGTAAGTTTAGGCTTGGTAAAGAACTATTTCCAGCGGAATTGGAAAAGAAGCACGGCCTAATAATGTTCATAGTTATTAAAGAAAGACGTAACACAGTAACAGGATATCACAATCTAAGAAACAGTAAATACGGATTCGACAGAAAAATATCACATATGTTTTGATGAAAGATTTCGGCTGGTTTAGCATCTCCCTCGTAAATCCTTTTTTGTAGAAAATTCCCCACCCTATTGAATTTCTCAATTAAACTCTAAAACGCATATTGAATGGCTTAATGGGTCCTTTGTATTAAACAATGCCATTGTCGAACTTTACAAGATGTATTCTCCTTCTTATGGGCCACTTTTGAGTAATTGAACTCTAATTAGTCTAATTCATACGCCACAGGGATTCGACGAAAAATGTTTAAAAGTTGTCTGTGTTTGTTTCGCTGGCAGTCGCTGGTCGTTTTTGGACCCCCTGTCTGTCTCTCGGTGTTCATGAAAATGACAAATTAACAACTTTTTAATTAAACAAATATAACAACTAATCAAATGTCATGTAAGATGAGAATCGAGCCGAGAGCCGAGCGACAAATGTCCACCCTTTTTAACTTGATTAACACTTGTTATGGGCGAAACAATGAACTTTTTGCCATTGTAATTGTGGTTGTTATTTTTCAAATGAAACCCTTTTTTTTTTGCTTTGTTTGGCGGCAGCTGTCATTGTTATTGCTGTGGTACGGCTGACATCGAAAAATATGTGTACGGCTGGGCGGGAGTATGAATATCTAAAATAGAGCCGAAATAAAAATGAAAAATAAAAGGCAATTTGTTTAAAAACATCAGCTCATAACAATGGGTCACAAATGGTCAGAAGTGGTCAAATGACCGACCCCCACCAATCTACAATTTCACCCAATACCTTTTTATTCGACGAATATTTGCGAAATGGAATACAACAAAAAGAAAAATGAAGTCGTAATAGCAGTTATTTATCCCTCACCCTACAAAAAAAAAAAAAATACACTGGCACTATAATTGCGGAAACGGAATGGGTGGGTTACCACTTACAATACATGTGCGCTACATATCTGAGAAACATTTGCATTTCATGTATTTTATGACCTTCAAAAGGGGACAATGTGAGAGTCGTGTGGGTCTCATGGTCTCCCATTATTATTGTTAACCGAAAACTTATAAAAAATGATGTTATTTAAAATATTTGTATGCCATTTCACATGAAAGACCTTTTCCAAAAAAAGGGGGGATGTTTTTAATAAAAGTGTAAAAGGGTTACAGAGATTCAGAGCGGTGTCGATACAAATGCTACATAGGGCAACACATTTTTTTTTGATCTGCTGTGTCTGCGTATTTTTGACATTTTCTTTGCGGTTTTTTAATCAAGTTGTAAAAATATGAATTGAAATTGGTGTGGTTGTTGTGGTATTGGCATAATAAACCCAATTTTTATTAAAATACCATACATAGAAAATTGGTATTGTAATGATTTCTTTTGATTGTTAAGAGAAAATGGCTTTAGGCCATGCCTTACCAGAGGTCAAGTAGTATTTGCTCAATAAAAATAAGTACTGGAACACAGACTTTGTGGGTGTTAAAAATTAAATGATAATCGCTGTATTTACAACATAAAAATCAACAGTAAATGGGGGGATATTTATTTTAATTTCAATACACTTGTGTGCTTTCGAAGGATCTGATTGAGCCCAATTTAAGCCACATGTTAAAAACATGTGAATATTAGGATTGGTGAGGAAATGTTTCCTTTATCGGGTACCGATATGTTCAAATGCAGGATGGACTCGTTTTTGCAGTATTGAATTCATACGGAGAGTGTGTTTGATTGATCCCGTATGGCAACGTGGAATCAATGAAACGAGTTGAACTTTGTGAATTGGTGGAATAATGTCAAGTCTCCTTTTGCCAAAACCCTAAAGTGTCTCATAGCTTTCCATAGCTTTTCCCATAGGCATGAATAGTTGTTGAAATTGTCTCTATCACATTCCCAACGTTATGTGAATACACCCATTGAATGTTATGTGTATCCTTCATTCATTTTCTTGTTTTAAAATATATTTTTTCTTTCCTTTCAAAATTCCTTTAGATAACTTGTCCATTATTTTTTTTTTGGGGGAAAAGAAGTGCAAATTCCTTAATACCTCTCCAAAAAGAAAATAATATGTCAATACATTGTTATTTCTGTTGTTGTTGTCGGTACAGTCTTTGCTTCTTCACTAGTAAGGTTACCTTAATAACACTTTTGTGGTTACAAAGGAAAAACAGGAACACACACACACGCCTCAAAGTATGCTTTCAATTTGCATATAGATTTATATGCACATACGCACCCACACAACACATACATATGTGCATTTATACACTTGCACTCACACACACATTGGCAGAGACTCTTACAACAGCATTTAAGCTGTCAATTGTTAACAAAGTCTGTCAGTTTATTGGAAAAGATGAAAAATACGATATAATGATGTTAAATTATATGAGGGGTAGCAGGCAGGAGAGACAAGGAAGCTGGATTGAAGGATAGGTGCAACCTAAGGTACCGAAAGAGAGTTGAGGCTTTTGAAAGGAAGACTTTTTTTTTGGTTTCGGTTTAACAAAGATCTTACTGAGCCTGGATGAAGTTAAATCTTATCATAGGAAAACATTTAAAAGCTTGTCCCAATAATTTATAGATAGTTTAAAAATTTGTCTTGAGAAAAGCCACATCCATCATTTGTGAGAAATAGAAAATGGGAAGAAGAATTGTGCAGCCTAATGGAATAGAAAACAGTTTGCTAACACTCCTAGACTTCAGTTTTTAATTACGTTCTAAGATACGCCTAAAACTATGCAACATTATTTAAATTTATTTGTGTTAATTGTAAAATCTTTCAATTATTTCCAAATTCTCTCCCATATTGAGCCCTCCTCACACAATTAGGTGACCCATTTCGATTTTTTTTATTATCCTTATGGCATATAAAATGTGTGTATGTCTTCTGTCTTCCACAAATGTTAAGAGATCTTTTTTTCTTCTTCTCCTCATGAAAAACTGCAAACTGTAAATAACAAAGTATTGAATATGTGCTATGCTCTTCTTCTACCTACGAGTATGTGTGTAACATGAGTGATTTATTGAATTATTTTCAAAACATGTAAACAAAAGCCAAGAGATTCCATGACAGACACACACATATATTGTTTAGTGTCTACAGAACACTTTTCTAACTAAAGTATTTAAAAAAAAGAAGAAGAAAAAAACAATTTTGATATTTTTTTTTAGAGAATTAAAACGAAAATATACAAAATGTATTGTTTTTCAATTTGGGGAATTAACACAAGGTTTATTGAGATTGACAAACAACACCAGCATTGAAAGTTCTTTTAAATTAAATTTTCAAAAAGAAAATAGTTTAAATGTGTTCGAGGGAATTGTATAGGAGTGAGGAATTGTTGTTGTGTTTTATTTTGAAATACAATTTATAGGGTAACAGATCAATGTTTACTTTAATTTATAATTTCCCTCCAAACTCCTGAGAGGCTGCACATATTGGCAACCAAATTCTTACCCCCCGTATTCACACAAATTTATAACAGCTTTACAAAACTTTGTTACGAAAAATGTGTGAAAATACAAAATAAAATTTTAAACATTTTTCTTATCAAAGATAAAATAGATAAAATTATATTCAAAGCTGATATAAATCCGTCGACCATAAGCAAAACTGCCTTTCTAGTTGAATTTTGTTTTCAATTTTTTTTACTTTTTTGCGTAATGTTTCAGAACTCGAATCATGTGCTAGGCAAACTATTGGAGTTCAATGATTCAATTCCAAAAGCAAAACTGTCTTTCACGTTGAAAAAATGTTCAACTAATTTTTTACTTTTTAGCATAAGTTTCGAGAACTGGAATCATGTCCTAGGCAAACTATTGGAGTTCAATGATTATGCTCTTGGTCGAGGGCTGTTTATTTTGTTAGGCAACCAATATTTCTATATCTGCTGGCAATCCTGCTATGCGCCCGCTGTCAACCTCCATTGTAGTCTGAACAAACTCTCGCTATCGTTTACTCGGACGAACAATAAACTTCATTGTTTAGGTGCCAGTAAATTAAACGTTTTAGATTACTTGCTGCTGTTGTGACTATTTGTGGTGCTGTGTCTAGTTTATCTTAACCGGAATGTCTCCACTACAAAAGTATTTATTAATTGTTTTCTATATTCTATTTGATCTCTCGTTTAAATATAATTCTCAGGCTGGCTATCACACTCCACGTTCTGACTAATATTTAAATATTTAAATTGCAAAAATTCACTTCAAATCACTTTATTTACCCGCAATAGCCAAAGTCAAGTGTACCTGCATTTAATAACCACTTATTACTATCGTTTAACAGCAAAAAAAAGAGAGAGAAAATATCATAAAACTCAAATTAGGACTAAAGCGGAAATTAGTTTTGAATACACTCCCAATGCACAATGATTTCGTGGCCTCCTTTCCTTTCCTTTCCTCTCAACTCAGTTCAGCTCTTTCATTCACCCTCGGCTGGGTCTGCTTCCATCTATTCTTCGCCAAAACAATTTTTTCAATTATTTTGCTACTCGCAAAACAGCATCAGCAACAACATTGTGGTAGCTGCTTTTATTATAATTCTTAGTGTTGTAGTTGTTATTGCTGTTGTTATATTGGATGGGATATTAACGAGAAAACGAACAATACAGTCAATCGGCGAACGCCGATAGCATTCATTGTCTATTATGCCGTACAGCGGAATAGCGATTTTCCACAAAAGCGGAGGAAGGTGTAGGGAGAGTGTGGACAAGGGCCTTACGTGTTGGGGAATGACTCTTCCAATCACCTCTTCTTTCAAGATCAGTTTTTGCTGGAAGTTCTTCAACGGCCTGGTGCTGCTTAGCTGTTCCAAAGATGGAAATCTCTGCTCTCATTTACATTCGACAGGGTTTTTTTTAGAAATCCTTCACCGAAAATGTTGTTACTGAACCCCCGACCTCATGCTGTGATGGCTTTAACTGTTTTGGACAGTGGAAATAAATTTCGCATTTCTTGCTAACTGGTGTGATTTTCAAAATAATGTCTGGGCAATAAGTCCAATGAACCTAACTAGAAATGAGCTTGGCCTAAACTTGAGAAGCTCTGTTCTCATTCACAATCGCCCCGTTTTTTTCATAAGTCCTTCGCACGCAGTGAAGACATTGGGGAGGGCTGCAACAATGTTGTAATTGAAAGTAATTCTATGCCGAGGTGGCTTTACCCACGGTGTACATTGGAAATAAACCTGGCTGCTGTGTTTCTCACCCTATGCGTGTTTGAAGGGGCCAGGAACTGAGCTGGGCCCCACAAGTGCAAGGTCTGTGATCACATCCGTCAAATATGTTTATTTTTCTCATTAATTTTTTGTTAGTGCTCGAAATGAAATGTTAAAAAAATATATGACTTATAATTAGGGAACTAACTTCCATCTGATGCCCAGTTGAACAGAAGAAAAGATTTTCTTGCTCAATACCATTGCAAGCTGTAGAACGCGTTGTCGCTTAGAAAGTTGGGGAAACAAAATTCCCAAAAAAAAATTAACAAAATTCTTCATTCAGACTTTTGGCCTGTGAGAAGGCCTCTGAAATCCCGTTACGCAACAACAACACTTTGAAAAACTATAAACTTTATTTAAACACTACACAGTGGTTGTGTTGTTCTCAGTGTTTTTTTTTTGTGTGGCTGTATTTTGCGAACAACGAATTTTCTCTGCAGTGAAAAACTCCGTGTATTGGTTTTTCACATAGACAAACATTTTCATGGTTAAGTTTATATGTTTGGCTGTATCGGGTGCTCTTGTTGTCGTTCCCGTTCCCGTTGTTGTTGCTGTTGGGCCATGGGCTGAAATGGTTATGTTGTTGTTGGCGGTGGTATTGTTGTTATTTTTATTATTACTCTATTATCTTTTATAGAACTGCTAAAACCACATAACCAACAAAACAATAAAAACGAAACAGTCGATGGAATATGCTGTAGGCTTTCTGTAATTTTTGCTCAAAAACCCAACTCCTCACTTGTCCCCCTACCCAACGAACAATGCAAGGAACAACGCCAAAACAGCCGGAAACCGAAAATGTTGCGGTTAAGTTTTTTTTTTGGACAATGTTTTTCTCGGATGCAGCGAAATATTGTTCGCCATTTCTCACTTCATATTCGAGGCACACACACCGAAACATTTGTGGGTATTGGATCATTCAAAGTTTTCCAAAATTAAAGAGTTTTTGAGGTCATTAATAATAACGATTCTTAATTATTTGTGTAATCCGTGCACAGAAAGAACTGAACAGGAGTTTGAAATAGAATCTTGGAAACACAAATAATGAAATTTCATTTACAAGTAGGGGTGCCGACAGTGTAACTAGTTCAAGTCTCGGCATTTATAGTTCATAGGATATGAATATAAACTTTTGTTGGCTTTAGTTTTGGAAAAATGTTGCATAGTTTTATTATTATTTATTTACATAGAATCTAACATTATTTACTTCTGCAACCGTTTGGACGGATTGGTATTGACAATGGAAAAATCGTTCCGAAGAGACCAAATACGTTCAAACTTATAAAAGTTTCCTCTTAAGAGGATCATGCTGCATTATTATCGTATTTCCACTGATATTGGGATACTACTTTCACAGTTTTTTTTGATGCCTCCTTTGAATAAACGCTCAAGTCTCTTGTAGAGAGCGAATAATAGCGAAACCGTTTCAAATAGACCTGCGGGCGACACTGTTCACTGTTTGCTTTTCCAATCTTAATATATATTTACCCTCGACACTGATTCACTGATACACTGATTCCCTGATTCACTGATTCACTGATTCACTGACTCTGTCACGCAGTACGTAGGAATTTAAATAGGCATTCTATAATAATTCTATAAATAATAATAATAAAAAAAAATATTTTTTTTTTTTTTTGTACAGAAATTGTGTTTTCCCCAAAATTTTTTTTTATCAAAAATTTTTTTTTCCAAAAATTTTTTTTAAGAAAATTTTTTTTTTTTACAAAAATTTTTTTTTTTCGAAATTTTTTTTTTCAACAAATTTTTTTTCCACAAAATTTTTTTTTTCAACAAAATTTTTTTTTTTCATCAAAAATTTTTTTTTTTCACAAAAATTTTTTTTTCAACAGAATTTTTTTTTTCAACAAAATTTTTTTTTTCAGCAAATTTTATTTTTTTTCGACATTTTTTTTTACAAAACAGTTTTCTCAAAATATTTTTTACAACATTTTTAAAATTAAGTAACAAATACTTTCTCAAGCAAATTAACGGGCGCCATAGGCGCATTACAACTTACTAGTTATAAATATCACTAAAAAATCAAATTAATATTTTTATTTTCTGTATATATTTGAAAAAAAAAAAAATAAACTCAATTGGCTGACAAATAAAAAAGAAGCAAATACACAAGAACAGTGTCACCAGTCTAAACCAGCTACTGCTGGGCTCCTGCTTATCTTCATGAACCCTAGACTTAGTATTACTTTGCTTGTGACCAAATACACGGAGAACGTGTTCACTTGTCAAGGATAATATAGGCTCCCATTTTCTATAAGGCAAACTTTTCCCATAGGTGACAGCTTTTGTTTTTTCTCTGAACGTACTATTGAAATTCTATAAAATTTCATTTGGAGTTTGCAGCCGAACTAATGCGTCTGCAAACCGACCCTCTACATAGTCTTTGCTTCAAGTAGTATTAGGTCCTCTGCTCTGTAGGTTGTCTTTAGTAAAGACTTCAACTAAGAATCTAGGAATTTACTGGCTAAATTTAA
Organism: Hydrotaea cyrtoneurina; assembly: GCA_958296145.1. Lineage (NCBI taxonomy): Eukaryota > Metazoa > Arthropoda > Insecta > Diptera > Muscidae > Hydrotaea > Hydrotaea cyrtoneurina. The sequence continues at coordinate 86,615,715 of OY282514.1, forward strand.
ACATTAAGTATTTACTTTGCAAATTTGGATAGGGTTGAAGCTTAGGATTTGTTATGGTGAATTTAAATAAATAAAGTAAATAAAAGAATCTGCAAGAAGGAACAAAAGTCCCCACAGTGAACATCATGGAAAAACGTTTGCTGCTTTCCAAGATTTGGAAAAAACATCGTAAAGTTGGGGCCATTTCCGTATTTAAAGAAATACGGTCCATAACCGCAACAGATAGTGCATTATTAGGTTGCATTGCTAGCGCTTGGACAACTGCTATTTGGATCAATTGAGACAAAATTGAACCTTTCGCTAAAAGACATTTTCTCGATAAAAAAAAGGTTACATTCTTTCTGCTTCTCTAAGACCCATTCCGACCCAGATTCGGCTTCTGCGCCCGCTGTTGTTTGTGTGGCTTTAGTCCGAGGCCCTTATATAAAGTTTTCCCTACTTTCTTACTTAAACCTTTAAACACAGAAATCAAACTCTTTAACAATTTCAAATGGCTGTTAGCGATGACCGTCTGTAGACCGTCTTTAGTGGTTAAGGGATTGTGTTGGCTCTGCCGTTTTTTGTTGGTCTTGGCTTGCTTAATAACTGATTTTGTATCACTTCGGTGTTGTGCGTGCTTTGACCAGACTTGGTCTTTCCACAGGAGTCTTGGGCTTCCCCGTCTGCGCTTTTCGTGGAGCGTTTGTATTGTTGGCACCTTGTTTTCAAGATATTTCTGTTATTCCAATCTGATGCTAGTAAGAAAAAATTCCCGAACGTCAAAAACCAAAATGCAAATTCAATCCATCCATCTTTTGAGAATTAATTTCAAGTTAGTTTTACCTTTTTTCTTCAACCTTTCTGAGACCATAAATTCTCTTCAACTAATTGATTGCCCATCAATAAATTATCAATTATTAAATAATTTCTTTTTTTTTTGTGGCCATAAATTACCACCCTACAATCTATCTGAACCGAATCGTTATAACAAATATGCTACTAAATCATCGTAAACGTCTCCAAATAAATTAGTCTTCTCCACCTAACACAACACCACAGATGCCATAAACGACCAGCAAGCAAAGAACACTATGGCAACCATATAGTCATAGCCAAATGCAGCTGGGCTAACTAACCATTCCTAATAACAAGGACAACGGCACCGACACAGACATAACCTGCCTCAAGTGGATGACGACGATGATAAGTACCTTACATGGTGTAGTAGTGGTGGCAGGAAATGGTTCAATATGGTTCAACCACGCCACCACCGTGGACGTAATCGTCATCGCCGTCTCGTCCCATATGACCATTTAACATATGCTGTCGGAGAAATTTATCACTTGGCCAATGGCTACAAGGGAAATGGCAAGACCAACAAAAAAAAAAAAGAAACTGCACACAACCAAATGGGAACGGAACTAAGCGCCAAGGCCAACAACAACTGTAATGGCCATAATAGCGAGAGCATAGGAAATAAATACTGCATAGCTGGGAATAGAATGGAATGAGGAAAACCGGTCATATCGGCAGTTATTAACATTTGGTGTCAGATTAAAACTGACAGAAAATAGATAAAGACATGATGTAGAGGCAAAGGAATAAGTGGCTTTAAAAAAAACCATAAGAATGGTGGTCAATGAAGAGGATGCAGTCAAAATTTAAGGAACAGTAAAGGTAGACATTTTGCCATCGACTCTCTAACTGGCATCATTTGACAGAGGTAATAATTCGCGATAAGAAGAGCGAATGGCTAGATGGAGAGCAAGATTGAGAGTTAGATGGAGCTAAATGTCGAGCTAGATGGAGATGTAGAAGGTGAGCTGTATTGAGTGATAAATGAAGAGGTAGATGGGGAGCTAGGTGTTGAGCTAGAGGGAGAGCTCTATGAAGTGATAGATGCAGAGTAAGATAGACTGTTAGATGGAGTGAAAAGATAATTTAATCCTCTCTATTATTTATTTATTAATTGCCATACAAAGTAGATTCATATTCTAATGTTGGGACCAAGCGGTAAACCCGGTGACACAGACTGTTTGGCTAGATTTTTGCAGCGACAGACCAACTCTCCATTATTTATCAGCCCTATTCTGAATTCTCCCGGGGAGATAATTCCCTGGGAATTTACATTTTGCTGAGAATAAAATCCTATTCTGTACAAACCGAGCGAATACAAATAAGGGACATACTATTTCGATTATCGGAGTCAGATGATTTGTTTGTTTCCCGGTTTGTTTACAATAGGAGGATTTTATTCTCAGAAAAATGTAAATTCACCGGGAATTATCTCCCCGGGAGTATTCAGAATCGGGCTGTATATTAGTTATTTTTCTATTCGGTCATTGAATTCCTTCTTAATTCTCCCATATATATTTCCTTAATTGCCATACCACACTCATATCAGTGATGTTATGTGAATGTTGGCCAGATTTCAAAACAAATTATGATAATAAAATTTGCAACTAATGTGTTAAAAGGTAATTCATTTACAACAATTTGAAAGCCAGAAATGTTCATTTTTATGGGCATGTTTTTCAGACCGGAAACGGAAATTATGACTGCAGTCATACATGAAATTAATCAAATGTTTGTAAAGGAAACGAAACCACATTTTAATTTGTTTTATTACTAAACGACAGAGTTGGAATATATGTAATGTATATAAAGTTGTGATGTTGCTTAGTAAATGAAATTCCAAAAGACATGCGTATTTCCCTGAACAACTGCCTCAAATGAGATTCAATTGCCGAGTCCTACTGTTCATATGCTGTTCAAGAGAAGTTTTTAGTTGGTCTTGAGAATACTTCGCTGACAAATTGTACCTAGTTTCCGCATCGTCGGGTCAGTGAAAGCTGAAGGATGATATTAATTTGTTTTCATATGAAGTGCAATTGAATCAAGAACTATTGGCGGCAAATCGGCCAACCGAAAACCAGAGGCCATTTTTAAAATAAAGTATGTGCCGTATGATTAGTATGATTAGTATTATTATGCAAATATCTTGTAATTTCATTGTTTGCTTTTGAAGCAAATTAAATAAAATTGTATGATTTGTATTTGTTTCCCTGTAAATACAGATGGGGGCTAGGCATCACTATCACAATGAACTACGTGAGTCGGCTATTAAAGACTCCTACCAATACACAATCAATGACAAGACAAATTACTTCAATCTTAATTAGCTTAAATAAAACACTTATTCAAAACCAAAAATTTCTTTCCCAATTCAATCATACTCTCCAATATAAAATATATTTCATAAAACACTTGTCATTTTTATATTTACGGGGCAATAGAAACGACAACTGAGAAAAAACGTAAATATGTTATTTGTTTTCTATGGACGAAAATATATTTGATTGGTTATAAATTTCTATTTCCCTTAGTATTGGTTTTGTATTGAAGTTTAACAAACGAGAAGTGTGAAGCACAAAATGCATGTTATTCTTATTTATGCTCTATTCTTTCGCTATCGAAGTTTTATAATAAAATCGCTAACAATTTGATTTATATGAGCAGAAAAGTGAAAGAAACCCGAAACACGAGCATGGTAATGACTAGAATATTGATAATGATGAGACAGACAGGGTAATTAACACGAAAATGAACTCTTTCCGTTCTTTTGTCTTGCCTTACAGGGGCGTAGCATGTGTGTCATGTCAAAATTTCACAGTAAATTTATGTAATTATGCATTGTGCATCATGAAAGATGGAGCCAAAAAAACCTCAACGTTATATGAACTTTGTGAAAACAGAATTTAGTTAACCCTTGAGGATGCAATTTTTACATCAGTGAGCGTTTTTGCTTTGCAGTTAGTCAGGTACTCAAGAGCTTTGGGTATAGAAGTTGTTTTAAAATATGAGACAAGTATCAAAAAAAGAAGTTAGTCCCATCATACTTAATGCAAATTGTAAATTGCTGTCGAAATCTTTATGATCTCCACAGAGAGAAAACAAATTCAATATTCTATCAGATTATTCGAAATTTATTATGTTATTCTCTCTGTGGGGATCACAAAGGTTTCGAGTGTTGTCTCAGAAATTAGAGGGGAAACCCATGAGTCAATAGATAAGTATCTGTGACTCATGGTTCTGCCCTTTAATTTGTGAATCAACAATCGAAAACTTTGTGATCCCCAAAGAGAGCATAACATTATTGTCCTATGTGACTTATGATTCATATTATTGTTGTGGTTCTTTTCCAAACATCGGTTAACTATTTTGATCTTATAGTAACTTAAATAAATCAAACACATCATATTAACACTTTTGAGAATCTATAAAAAGACACTGGCTTTGACTGTCCCCATAATACCTCCATATATCTTTTAAAGTCGAAATCTTTGTGACCTCAGAGAGACCACCATTAAAATAAAGCCATGGTGCTAGGTGTCCAATGATGCATATTCTTTTCAGGTTATTTTACAAAATATCCCTTTGGCCGCTGAGGTTCAATTTTTAAAATCGCTATCGTAATCTTTTGGATTATCAAAGGCCATCATTGAAACAAAGTCGTGGTGGTATGTGTCGTAGGATTAATTTGAAGTTTTGTAGTTCTTTAAAAAAGATTTCTTGCCATTGTTGGCTAACGAAGCCATTTCTACAACTAATACATCTGAGACCCACATTCTAGGCTCTTCTCTATTTTCTCTTGGGGTTGTTTCCCTCTAATATCTCCGTCCCTTCAGGGGTTAACATTCACCTCGCATACTTTGTGTGCCCGTCAATGAACACGGTGGAAGTGAAGAGAAGTGTGCAGCTATCGAAAAGCATCAGAAACGCTTTGTTTTTGAAAACATATTAAAATCATTGAAAGCTGACAAAACATGCATGCACAATTTTTGCTTTTTCGTTTAATGATAATATGAACAGCAGCAACAACAACAACAACAACACATTTCCATTATAATAAATTAGCGTGAGAATGGCTATAATTAATTTTACTTTGTTGTGCTCGCAGGATTGTTATGGTGCTTGTGAAGTTTATTTGTGTAGAAAATCGGTACGGGAAAGCGCGATGTGCTGTGAAAATTTGCACGAGCATGGAAAACTTACAACAGTTATCCGAAGCTAACAATTTATGGGAACTTTTAATATTTGAAAGTATGTTTTTGAGTTGAAACTAATTGATGTTAGTAAATTTAGGTTAACAGTTATTGTATTTGTTTTTTTATTTTTTTTTTTGGTATGAGGTTTGTGTTAAATTATCATTCCATATTAGTTACGAAGGTCTGAGGATATTCAGGAATGATCGTCCATATAGAATCACCCTTCCCTTAGGTATAACAGTTTATATTAGAAGATTTCTTGGATTAATGTCATGATCATTTCGTATGTGATGTAGTAGATAGTGTCACATAACAAAGCCAGGTTAATATCCTGTCCAGAACATCCAAGATTCCGCCACCTTTTTAACCGACGACGACTTTACAGAGTTTGTGCAACTAATCCCTAAGTCATTTTCAACTTCTTTAGACAAAATATCAGCCATTCGTAGCCGACTTTAAACAGTAGGTACCGGTCAGTGACTATGCAAATTATATCGTACACAGATCTCTGATTCGAGGGAAGTTCTTCGTCTGTTTCTTCATGGAATGTTAAGGAAAATACGCACGTGTGAGTCGCCATAATTTGTGTTCCTGTTCCATCACTGATTATCGAGGACAATTCATATGTTCATTACAATTTCTCAACTCCATAAGAAAATATGGGGCGGTGCAGCCTGGTTCGCCCTGGCAAAAATGTTGCCATCAGAACACTTACACACTTAGATCATAATATCAATTGGAGAATCTCCTCTGGAAATCCGATAGCCCAATTCTGTCACACAAATTCCCTTCAATTGTTGATCAATTCTTTCAAGGAGTCATTCTATGTTGTACATAGCCAAGTATCTGATGATGGAAATTAGTTTCCCTAACTAGCAGAATACCCTTAGCTGCCTATCAAGCTCCACAGATCTTCGGGCTTCGTAATATGTTAACTTGTAGCAACACACTACCACAGTTCTCACCCTCCTATTTTATATTAAAATCCCCAGGTACACCTTGAATGTCATACCCGGAACAGCGTTTATTTGTGTGCTCTTTGGTCTATTAGTCGTTCTCTTACTTCGGCGCAGAAGCACAATTCAGGATAATAAAAAGAATTTGGTCTTGTGAAACCGGACTTCGGAGTGCTGATACCTTTGAAGTCCAAATTTTCCTTAAGCTTTAGCGGTGTCTGCCAACATTAGACGTAGTCTCTTTTGTTTAATTTATATTCGCTTTCATTGTGTGTATTGTTTTTTCGAAGCGAGTTACACGCACAACTCCAAAAGGGTCGCCGTTCGCACATTAGCCGCGGTTTTGTCCGAGATCATCAATTCCCTAGCAGATCTTGGCCAGCCATTCGTCCACTGAAGTGAAACCGGCGTCCACTGATACCTTTGAAGTGTGTATTTCCGTTTAAAACTTTAGCGGTGTCTGTCAACATTAGGTGGATTATTTAATTTATATTTACTTTAATTGTGTGTTGTTTTCATTTTGCATTTTCCACTGAAATAATTTTTCACATTTGTCAGTTAATTGAACACTTGACCCACGAAAGTCATTTGACTTTTTTTTTCTCACAAACCACAACATTTCCAATATTTCCACGTTATTTGATTTTAAGTTGATCTACAATTGCAAGGGAGAAGGGGACATTTTCTAACTATATCCCTAAATGAAATGTTAATAAGGCAATTGGCCATTTAATCGTATTAAATGTATAATACCCATCATTACCAGTGTCCGTTTACAATTGAATGTCCTAACCCCTCCCCCCAGCCACAGCCCTTTAATGGTTTGTGTACGTGTGTATATGTGTGTGTGTGTGTGTAAAATGAAATAAAACCAAAAGAGACAATTGCATAAACGACAAAATGCGGACAATAAATGCTTTGAGGGGATGTAGAGATGTCCTTTGAAGGAGCCGTAAAAGGATCTGAACAAAGCAGCGCAACAAGAACAATAACAAGAAATGAAACCGAAGAAGAAATGAATTGAAAATGAAATGAGACTGAAATGTCTTTTAAGGCACTGCTGACAATCACACATGCACTCAAACACACACCCGCACTCGCACACACAAACACATGGAAAGCAAAAACAAATAAATTTCTATTATCAAAGTAATGTCAAATGCACATAGAACGCCCTCTCTCTCTCTCTCCTTTTCTCTCTTATACACACACATCGACACACTCAAACGAATGAACGCACGCATTTACCGAGAATGGACACTTTTTACTTGCCCATATGTGTTGTGGTGTGTGCGTGTGACATATACACGACCTACGGACAGCGAGATCTGTTGTCATTTATATATCAGATATAGAATGATATCCTTAAGATAAGGGTTTATGCCTCGAATACGTATCAAGAATTACACACAGGCGAACAATCAAAGAGAGACGCACACGTACGCTTTCTGGGGGGAGGAGTGTGTTAAGTAAGGGAACTTGGGGTTAAAGGGAAAACAAATTATAGAGGAAATATGGCCATTTTCAACACCTCTTTAGTTCAAAGGAACTTTAATGGTCTATGCTAAGTTTTCTGTCATCACCTCCACCGATATTGCTGAGCCTATTAAGTATGTATTGTAGACGTGATTCAGTTAGTGCCCAATTCGAGCAATGGTTACTACAACTTAATTAAATGTTGAAGATTTCTACAAATTGCACGATTTAAACACAGATATTTGATTTAAAAACAGCTCCGATTGTAATATTTTAAAAACTATGGAGTGTTTTTCAGATTTGTAGCTGTTACAGATGTGAGTTCATCTCAAATTGTATTAAGATCGGATCATAAATATAATCGACTGGTTGTATTTCATCTCATTGCTATTCACCGATCTTGACTCAATAAGACAGCCATTACAAGGCGAATCATTACATTAGAGCACCTACGCTGGGTCCTCGTCTGCGACCTTGTTGTTCATAAGATGGGCTATTACTTCTTTAACCTCATCTGGGTCAGATAAACACCAGCATCTATAATTAGTTGAGAAATGATTTCTTTACAAGATTCTTTGGCCGCTTAGTAGCTGCAGCAATATTATTTCCAAATCTTCAGAACGCTGGATAGATTCCAATTTTCATCTCTTCACGAAGTTAGGTCAGTAGGCGAGTTGTTAGTTTGATGTTTTACTTTGTGGTAGAAGTTTCTGGTATCGTTTCTATTTCCATAGGCCTCAACCTCCTCAGCTTGCCGTATTTTCATTTCCTCATAGACGACTTGCCGCCCTCCTCAACTCTCTTGGTATGTCTCCAAATGTATCACATCGACACGAGTATCCACCTTTAACCCCACATTCTTAGCTTCAGTGAGAGTATTGGTTAGTGGTTATTAACTCATTGATAGAATTTGTTATTCCTATACAAAAATCCTTATCTCCTCACATTAGACGATTGTAATTACTCCCCAACTCTCGCTGTACTGAAGGTCGAATCGAAGAAGTTCTCCCCGCCTATTTTATGTTAAAATTCCAAGTACACTTTGTATGTTATACCGGGAACAGCAGTTTTATGTCTGCTCTTTGGTCTATTAGACTTTCTCTTACATCGGCGCAGATGCACATATCAGGTAAATAAAAACGATTTTGGCCACCCGTTCGTCCACTGGAGTGAAACCGGCGTCAACTTGGACTTACGAGTGTTGAAATGATTGAATTGCATATTTTCCTTAAAACTATTCCGGTGTCTGTCAACATTATTGCATCGGTTTCGTCATACACCCGCCAATAAACCTCTTCTCACCCTTTTGGGCGAAGGCTTTAAACGCGCCACGGATGGAATTCTTCTGAGACGATCTAGATTTATATTATATTTTTTTCCTCGCAATGCACTTTGTAGTCCATTGACTAAACAGTTTACCTTCAATTGATCATACCACCCCCCATTAATTCATATCAACAATCACCAGCAATATGGTGACCTTTTTTTTCTCCTGGTATCCATGCTGTCATCTGCTTCTGTTACTTACAAGACTTTGCTGAGCTCTGTACATGAGTGAAATTTCTTTTGTATCATTATTTTCTAACAAATTAGAAAAAAAGAAAATGGAACCTCGTTTCCAGCAAGACAATGAGAAAAAATGCGCCCAAGTTGTTAGCAATTACTTTCGTGGTGGCAGTGATGATAAGACACTTTGTTCCAATCGCTTTACTGGCTGTCCGCAAGGTACTGACGAGAGATTCAGTTCAGCAAATGTGATAAGGAATGGTAAAGTTTTTGGTGGATGTATGCAATGGAAAGGCAAGAGATAGTGGAACTTAGTTTCTAGGACTTTTAATGAGTGCACAAGAAATGTTCAACTAAAGTAAATTTGGAAATTGGCATAGGCTATATCATCACATCTGATATTCCTACACAACTGTCAGTAAATGTCTTCTATAGGAGAATTCTGCCGTGAGTGTTTTCTAGTGATATTCAAACGTGGGTGCTGAACATATTAATTATGGATTCTCTCATACTTGGACATCATTTTGAAATCTGATTTTGGGTTCAACTGTTACAAGTGCCTCACTTGAATTACTATACTCTCTTATCTATTATAGGGTACTTTAGCCAAGTAATTGATATTAAGCATGAATGCGTTTGTATTTCTCGTTTTCTTATTGTATCTGTGGCAATTGTAGTGGTAATAGTTATCTCTTTCGTTTTGTATCTCTATCCTTGTATGCGTGTGTATGTAACATGTCAAACAATTTCTCCATTTCGACCCTCGTTCATAGTTTTATTTTGCTTTCGTCATTCCGTTCAGTTCCATCATTTGTGCGCAAAAAAAGGGGATTTTCTTCTTCGTCTGTGGTGTGCGTATGAACCAAATGAATGAACGAATGATCCACACAACAAAAGTGGCATTATTTAATTAAAATCGAAATGGGGACAAAGTGCAACGCATACATTTTAATCAACCATTTGCGGCGAGCTTGAGAGCTTCAATGTTGTGGATAAGGCAACACTGGCAAAATGTTTAAAAGACAAACGTACAAAAAGGGTGTAAAAAAGATTGTTTTTTTTTTGTAAGTAAAGGAAATAGAATAATTTAAAGTCTCCTAAAAGTATGCTTTAAATTGTAACATACCACATATGATGGAGTACAGTAAATTTAAAAGCACATCTTGACAATCAAACCAAAGTCCAAAGGATAGCCCTCGTGGGCACTGTGGGAGCACTAACATCAGCCCCAGAAGTTGTGCACCTAAAATTGCTCACCGCCAATGATAAACCAAGACGCTCATACAAAAGTCTTATGGACACAGTTCTAATGTGGCAGCAGGGTGGAGATTTTGAAGGTTTTCTTAAAGTTTCATATAGCTAGATCATCTTGGAAAACTGAAATACATTTCGTTGATCGGTTATTGGAAAAAACATTTGAATTAAATCTATAGTGCGGTTTAGGGGTTATATAGTTGGATCCCACCGACCTTCTCTGGTTTCCGCTGCATAATTGAAGCTGCAGAAATTTTGCATTTCAAATATAACATTTGCAAACTCTGCCAAATCATAGCAATATCAACCACCCGCACATAAAACATAACCTTGTCAGAGTGTCGCTGCTGCTGCATCTTCCACATACTGCAATCACACATTTACCACTGTCAATCTAACTGCAATTTAATGAGAGAGCTAGAGAAAAGGGGTAGCTGGCAATGCAACCTTAACGAACATTTGTACAATTCTCCCCAAGTATTGGTTTTCAATTGATTAAGATGCTGTCAAAAGTATAAGGACATAATTTACAATAAAATCCAACTCACACGCACACAAGCACACTTGCAAAACAACTGCAACTGCTTTCTTCCGCAAAACTGAGATTAAAATAGAATTGAACACCGCACACAAACAAAGAAAGGGCATGACTTGCCACGGTCGATGCCCGCTCCCCTTCGCCCCTCGCCACTACTAAAGCAAAGCAATTTCACGTGAACTCTAACGCTGCACCACAATTTCAGGCAAAAAAGGGGGGAGTGTGAACATTCATGTTCAATAGTGCAAACCCAATGACTGCGGTTCTCTCTATTGACCAAAAGTCACAAATTGTGAAAATTACATTGTTGAAAATGTTGCTGTACATTGTCGTTGTTGTTGTTGTTGCCGGTTTATGCCTGCCTCTGTATTGCATTCAGCCAGCCGGTGGTGATGAAGTCGGTCGGAATTCCGTTTCATTGCTATGAGTGCGTGTGTGAGGGTATGTGTTCTCACACATTTCTACATTTGTGGGAAAATTTATAATATTTTCCTATTAGTTCTTCCTGTGGAGTACAATTTCATATTGTTGTGGGTCCTGGTGGGTGTGTGTGTTAGTGTTACATGAAAACTTAATTTTACCATTGCCATTTTACTTTTGAAAGCATCTTAAGTAAACTAACTAACCAACAAACAGACAGGCACAAGCTTTGGTTTAATAGGCAACGAGGAGCATTGTAGAAAGTGGGAAACTGAAACTTCTCATTTTATACAAGCAGGGGGGACCTACATTTTCGTTTCTGTCCAAAACGTTCAAAATTATTCATGACCTCTGTTCGAAATCGATTCTTTATCGGTGATTATCTAGATGATTTTGTGGACTCATGGCAAAGCAGTGACTTTAGGAGTAAAATAGTAATTTTTACAGTCATGTAAAACTGAAGCATTAGCCTCAACTCATTAGTGCACCGCGCATTAATTTGCGAGACTGATGAGATATGGATGGATATGATATTTGAGGACACTATTTTTTTAAATATTTCACCTCTGTAGGAAACATTTTTGAAGGTGCGAAGGCTGCTATCTACACCTAAGCGAACTGTTATACCAAAGCAGAACGGCATAAACATGTAAGCCAAAGCAGGACGGAATTTTCTTATTGAACAGATTTATCAATTGGAATATTATTTGATTAACTAGTAAGTTGTAATGCGCCTATGGCGCCCGTTGAAATATGGAAAAAAATTTGTTGAAAAAAAAAATTTTGTTGAAAAAAAAATTTTTCCTTGAAAAATACAATTTTCGTTAAAAAAAAATTTTTCGTTGAAAAAAAAATTTTGTTGAAAAAAAAGTTTTTCTTGAAAAAAAAAATTTGTTGAAAAAAAAAATATTTGTTGAAAAAAAAAAAATTTGGAAAAAAAAATTTTGTAAAAAAAAATTTTGTAAAAAAAAAATTTTTGTTAAAAAAAAATTTGGGGAAAACACAATTTCTGTCCAAAAAAAAAATATTAATTTTTTTATTATTATTATTTATAGAAAATTATAGAATGCCTATTTAAATTCCTACGTACTGCGTGACAGAGTCAGTGAATCAGTGAATCAGGGAATCAGGGAATCAGTGAATCAGTGTCGAGGGTAAATATATATTAAGATTAAAGATTATATTTGTAAATTTCCCCCGTTAGTTTAAAAATAATTTCGTATCAATTTATTTGCAAAGTATTTATAAATTACGCATTTGTTGGCTAGAATGGAATAGATGTACAGACGCTGTCGATTTACAGACTGGCAGATGAGTAAGATTTTGATCGAAGTAGAACTGTTTAAAATCGTCCATGGTCAAGCTAAAATATTGTCTCTTTCCGAAATCGACCACGTGAAATGCTTTAATAAATAAAAGAGTAATTAACCTTTGTAAAGTTGAAAGGATTTTGAATAATTGATTGACGAAATTATGTAACACTTTCCACATGCTATCACATGTATTTTTACTACCAAATACTAACTCACACCCAAGGACTCTTTTGAGTACTACAATTTGCAGACCTCTCCCCGCTCAGTTGGCATTGCATTTGTGTTGTATGCATGTATGCACGTCGTTATGTGTGTGTACATGTCATTCAAAGGATTTATTAAGTTATAAAAGGTAAAATTGCCATAAGTTTTCGGAGCATAATGGGTGTGTTTATGGGCCCGCTCAACACACATACATACATACATACGTGTACCTAGAAGTATAAGCGACTTCTAGTGTAGGTATATTTGTGGTTTTAGTTATTTGTATATCTGTGTGTGTGTGTGCGTTTATTTGTGAATGTGTAAGTAACACGACTGCAATGGTTAAAATTGTCGCAATATAATGAAAATTTATGGCCATCACAAAAATATGTGTAATACGACGATAAAGAAATTATAAAGACGTAAACTCAGACATTTCTCTTAGGAGGTACGTAGCGGCCAGAGGTATGGAGAGTGCATAACAAAAATATTGGGTAATATTTTATTATCAATCCATAAATTTTAAAATTAATTTACTCCATTTGGCCTGGCTTCCTGGCACACACACGTAATAGATCCTCTTTGGAGGCACTCTCCGCACGAAATGAAATTATTTAAAATTCTGACAGGCCGGTCGAAATTTCATAATCATCGTATGATAGCCAAAATGTAAACCATAATGGCTGGTCATTGTTGAAACTATTTTATAGTCTCCTTCCTATTCAATTTGTTGCCTCCTCGTATGCTCGCGCATTAAAATGGGGGAAGGGGACACAAATAAATGCAGCAATAAAACAATATTCAATAAAAACAGACCCCCTTTCAACAGTAAACAGATATTTTCAATGAAAAAAAAAAAATGTACGATGAAAACTAAAACCACTCTCTCCAGTGCTGCGTGCAATAGGGTGTGCCGGTTTTTGGATTCTAAAGTTTGGCGTGACTATTCAAAGAGTATCACATACTCTTAACATAAATAAGAAAAACATATGATCATAACAAAAACCAAACAACTTCGAAATGCAAATATGATTTGCTGAGGAAATTTTCTGTAATTTCTGTGCCTATATTCAAATGAGGGACACCCTAGACGCACACACACATGAGTTGAGTGTGCGTGCAACATATCTTTGTTGTTGTTGCCGTGGCTTCGTATTTGGCTGTTGATGTTGCCACAGTCATTGCCGCTTGAGTTGTATTGATGTTGCTGCTGTTACCATCGCTGATACGATTGCTACTGTGCCGTGGTTGCTGTTGGTGTTATTCTTGTTGTTATTTGTTGCACTTGTTGTTTATTAAATTTCCGCTGCATTGGTTTTCCATTTCCGTTTCCTTTTACAATACGTTTTATTTGTTTATTATTGGCCCAATAAGTGTGTATGTGCGTGTGGTGGTAGTTGTTGTTGGAATTGTCAGATTCGGGATTCATTTTTATCATGCGGCACATGGAGTTATCAATACATGTGAAACTTTTTATATGCACAAAATACTTGTAAGTGTATGTGTATTATTTTTCAAAAGTTGTGAAATTTTTTTTGTTGTGACAAAAAAATACCGGGTGCCACCAATGTCATGGAGGGATTTAAGAAATGAATTACCATTCCTGTTTCTTCTTTAAACGAAGTAACCACTCCTACAAACGGAAGAGTCCACAACCCCAAAACGTTTATAGACGTATTCAGAAAGATGAGATGACATAATTAAAAAGATTAGCTACAGATAAATACCAAAAGGCAACCGATAAATGATAAATAATGGCACAATAATGATAACAAGTTATTGTCAGAGTCAGTCAGCATACCATTCCAATGAGTTCAATGTTCTGTTTTTATTTTGTATTTATTTTTAAACTATATTTAATAAGAATAAAGTAAATGTATATTCTAATTTTGGGTCCGGTTCAATCGAGTGACACAGACCATATGGCTAGATTTTTGCAGCGCCAGACTAAAGCCTCTGGTGGTAATCGAACCCACAACCCCCGCCCTGATTGGCAAGCACGCTACCAACTCTTTTATTTATTTTTATTTTGTCAATTATTTTGCCTAATTTCTTATTGCAAAACAACAAAGATTGATTAATATTGTGGATTTAAATATAACCGAACACATATTTCTGTCTCACCCTGTAAAGTCAGTCTTCATTTGGAAAGCAATACACAAAGTTCTGTAAACATTTGCTATCAATCTTTGGTTATTAAAATGTGAAACAGTTGACCATATTTATGATTGGGACACCTACTGGGTAGTACATTTCGTTTGAAGGGATTTTCAATGAGGAACATTTTTTTTTTTGCAATAAACGATACATTTAAAAAAGAAACCTCCATGATCTGCGATTTTTATATTTGTACTACACAAAATGAGATAATATTTGATATTCCAGAAATATCTGTGGGTTTTCAAATAATTTTAAAAAAATTCAAAGCGACTCTTGCTGTATAAAATAAAGAAAAAAACGTTTTTAGCTTTTAGGGTTGAAGAAAAAAAATCCATTACTGTGCGGATTCGATGTAGCAGAATTTCACTTGGTAATATAAATTGAAATTCGGTAGAAATTCATTATTAGACATTCATCGACTATAAAAATTGCGTTTCGACGAAGACTACTGGAATAACAATCCGTTATTACTTTATCCGTTATAACTTGGGATGGTGGTACTTGGGTGGTATTAAAACAGGGGTCGACTTCTTGTTTTGTACTAAACTTGTAATAGTTTACTATTCTTTCCCCAAATAACTCTCAATTCTGCATATGATTAAAACCAATTTTCTTTTGTAAATTTTTTACAATTCGAAAATTTAGTTCTGATTTTTGTTAAAAATAAATTTGGACGACGGCGGGAGTGTTTTGACAGCTCACAATATATCGTCCATATTTTAATATAACCTACTTCTGCCGTTAATAGATATTGAAAAGTGTTGCCTATGTTAAGGCTCCTTGCTTCAAATAAGCCTCTAACAATGAATTTCCTTTTCTTGAAATGAAAACCACTATTTACTATTTACTGTTTTCCTTTTCCTTGAACACAATGGAAGCCAATAAATTCTAATTTTCCACAGTCCTTCAGCTTCTGCGAAACAATTAACAGAAAAACTGGCGGAATGCGTATTCACATTCACAAGACAATGTGGACATAAATCTATGCTTTTGTTTTATATTTTCTTCTAAATTCCAAAAAGTATTGTTCGCGTTTTTGCTGGCTAGTTCTTTTTTTTTTCTTTATTATTTATATATACATATATAAATATATTTTCATTATTATTTGTTGGTTTATGTATTTTTACACTTTATTATTATGTGGTCCATTAGTGCAGGCGATTTTTTTTGTTCTGCATGTATTTTTCTCTGCCCAAGGAAGATGAGATGCGATGATGGTGATGGCCATAAAGCGTATTGTTTTTAATGTATAAGTTTCTTTGTTGTTTATGGCCATGCTGCAGTATTTTTTAACAATAATGCGAAGAAAATGAATGGCAACAAAAACAACACATACATTCACAATAAACGCCTTTTGTTACTTAATAATAATAATAATAACAACAACAGCAATAATAACCATCATAATAATGATGACCATAATGTTGACGCCGATGACGATGATGGTGGCGTTGCTGATGGAACATTTTTCACTTTCAACGCCAGCGGAAGAGAAAAACAATATTTTTTTGCGGGTTTTCCATGAATAACGGCTATTTTTTTTATTGTATTTTTATTAACCATTTTCTACCCATCGGGTTTGGGGGGTATTTTTATTTTTAAAAAGAAAAAGTGAAAACAGAAACATGGACGAATCCTTTGTAGAACTGAACGGAGTTTCTTCTTCTTCTACGGTTTGTTGATTTTAGACAGAACAAAGTATGAAGATAATTAGAAAACCCATTCCCCATTCAAAAATAAGTGGTCAAGTTGTCAGTAAAACTGTTCGGTCAGGACGAATTTTATACACCTACGGGGCCATATAATATTGATTATGCTCTGTTTTTGACAGTTTAAGAGCCATGATTGGAAGACCTTATTTTATTGACAGATCAGCAAAATAAGGGAATCTTTTAAATTGTTGAGA
Source organism: Hydrotaea cyrtoneurina (assembly GCA_958296145.1). Classification (NCBI taxonomy): domain Eukaryota; kingdom Metazoa; phylum Arthropoda; class Insecta; order Diptera; family Muscidae; genus Hydrotaea; species Hydrotaea cyrtoneurina. The sequence continues at coordinate 86,632,475 of OY282514.1, forward strand.
GCTGTTACGAAAAATCTGGTAAATTCCAGGGAAGATACAAATTAAAAAACGTTTAAAATATTAGACAAAGGCTCTTGGACGGTTTGTCCACTACTAAGACATTGTGATGCTTGAATAAATTGACCACTGGTTAGATTCATAACAGATCCATTGTGATCCTCTTGGAAGAGTACAAGAGGATGTTGAATAATAGGAGGAATGCGAATGACCGGATTGACAAGCTTTGCTTTGAAGGATCGAGAGATTCAAAATACTTTCAATTTTATATTTTAGTTTTATAAATGACTAGTTAATCTAGTTCTTTTTAAAAATAATAAAAAAAAAATTGAATAAAAAAAAAATGGAAAAATTTTGCAGTTTTAGTTTCCTAAGTGAGCACTTTTCCCTCATTGGTTTCAATACCAACCGCATATCTGCTATGTGGAAAAATACTGTACTTTGCTGGATCACATATAAACATTTCATGTTTGTTACGAACTCAATGAAAAACTGAATATACACTTCATCCCCTAACAGAAGCTACAAAAAGACAAAAAAAAAAAACGTTGAAACCAAAAAAAAAAAAAAACATAATAAAAAATATTTATTAAAGGAATATAAACGGCAGTCCGAAGCCATAAAACATTTTTCAGTTTATAAAAATTGTATTAATTTATGGCAAAAGGCAAAATTAAGAATAATGTCTACTGAAAGCCTTAAATCCTAAAAGTAAACCTTAATTGTGTTGTTTTTGCGTTGGAGCCTTTAAAAGCGAGCTCTCTAAGTGAATTTTGGCCAGTTATTTGTTTAACCTTTAGAACCCCTTTTTAACGGGTTGTGGGTGTCGTCATTAAATTGTGATAAACATTTTAAAGATTTCATTATTATTATTTTAATATTCAAAGGAAGTATTTTTCGGCGAAGTGAAGTTTAAAAATATATTTTATAATTCAGAGAACACATAAGAAAAGACAGTAAAATGTTACAAAAGGATATTTTTCTGGAAAATTGAGCAATTCTGAGGAACAGCATTGTGGGTTTGTTAAAATATATGGAATGTTAAAATATTAATTCCACCATTAATAAGACGTATTGATTATGATGAAAAATGTAGAGATTTCGATCGATTGTAGTTTGAAGTCAGCAATACGGAATGGCTCTTCAGCTGATATCGTGGCATTGTAATTCAGATATCCAACTGATCCTCTCCTCACTATGGGGACCAGTGGGATTACGAAGCTTTTCTTATTTTCCAATCCCACCGAAAACCATCACCACCTTCAGCTTTTATTACCCACAAATTGTTGTCATATGTCAGAGTTCTTTAATATTTTCCACTATTTTTTTGTTTTTACAACATTTTTATGTTTGCTGTTGTGGCTGCCGACATGGTTGGCGATGCTTCTAACACTAATGCAGATACATATTTATATACATACATTTGAAAGTGGGGGAATTTTCACAAAAAATGTTCCCAAGTTCCTTGAAAAATAATTGTATAAATTAGAAAAATATCTATAAATTATTCAGTATTTGTTCCTATTATTAAATTAATATATTAAATTAATAACGAAATTTTATTCGACAAATTTTTCTATAAAAAAAATGTTCTCGACGAAATTTGTCTATAAAAATGTACTGACGAAATTTTTCTACAAAAAAATTTTCGCGACAAAATTTATATACTGATTTTTTTAATAGAACAATTTTGTCGAGTAAACTTTTTTATAGAAAAATTTTGTCGAATAAATTTTCATCAAGAAAAATTTGTATAGAAAAAGGTCATCGAGGAAATTTTTTTTATAAAAATTTTTCTTGACTAAATTTTTCTATATAAAAATTTACTGGACGAAATTTTTCTATTAAAAAAAATTTACTCGACAAAAAATTTCTATAAAAAAAATGTAATCGACAAAATTTTATAAAAAAAAATTACTCGACCAAATTTTTTATATAAAAAAATCTATTCGTCAACATTTTTCTATAAAAAAATTTACACAACAATATTTTTCTATAAAAAAAATGTATTCAACATCATTTTTCTATAAAAAAAATGTACACAACAAATTTGTTCTATAAAAAAATTATTTGACATTTTTTCTAAAAAAAATTTACTAGATGAAATTTTTCTATAATAAAATTTACTTTATGAAATTTTTCTATAAAAAAATTCACTAGAAGAAAATTTTCTAAAAAAATTTTCTTGACGAATTTTTCTATAAAAAAAATTATTAGACGAAATTTTTCTATAAAAAAATTTAATTGACCAAAAATTATTAGACGAAATTTTTTATAGAAAATTCAATGGATAAAATTTTTTTTAAAAAAAAAATTTGTTCTATAAAAAAATTATTTGACATTTTTTCTAAAAAAAATTTACTAGATGAAATTTTTCTATAATAAAATTTACTTTATGAAATTTTTCTATAAAAAAATTTACTAGAAGAAAATTTTCTAAAAAAATTTTCTTGACGAATTTTTCTATAAAAAAAATTATTAGACGAAATTTTTCTATAAAAAAATTTAATTGACCAAAAATTATTAGACGAAATTTTTTATAGAAAATTCAATGGATAAAATTTTTTTTAAAAAAAATTTTATCATAAAAAATTTTCTCTACGAAATGTTTCTATAAAAAAATTTACTTGACAAAATTTTTCTATAAAAAAAATTTAATCGACAAAATTTTTCTCTAAAAAATTTACTCTACAAAATTTTTTTCTACAAAAAATGTACACGACAAAATTTTTTTCTACAAAAAATTTACTCGACCAAATTTTTCTATAATCAAATTTACTCGACCAAATTTTTCTATAAACAAATTTACTAGACCAAATTTTTCTCTAAAAAAATTTAATCGACAAAATTTTTCTCTAAAAAAATTTACTCGACAAAATTTTTTTCTACAAAAAATTTACACGACAAAATTTTTTTCTACAAAAAATTTACTCGGCCAAATTTTTCTATAAACAAATTTACTCGACCAAATTTTTCTCTAAAAAAATTCATTCGGCGAAATGTCTATAAAAAAATTTACTCGACAACATTTTTCTATAAAAAAAATTACTTCATGAAATTTTTCTATACAAAAAATTTCACGACAAAATTATTCTATAAAAAAATTTATTTGATAACATTTTTTCTAAAAAAAATATACTTGATAACATTTTTCTATAAAAAAATGTACTCGACGAAAATTTTCCGTAATTAGAAATATATTTTATTTGAATACTTTTCCACATTTCATCAAAAATTTCTATGAACATTTTAAAAAAATCCACCACTGTGCAGTGGCACTCACATTTTTCCAGATAAGTAGTTATATGGTGGAACTGTTGGCGACGTATGTGTGTTTGCGAGTATAGGTGTACTTGTGCTAGTGAGCTTTGATAACATATACATTTCTAAATGCAATTCTTCCGGATTAGTATGAATTACAGTTGTTACCGTTAAATGTGAACAACTTTGTTGTTGCTGGATGCTATTACCTACCTACAACTACTACTTATTGCAGTTGTTGTTGTAACCTTATGGATGAGTGAGTACATATACACCCATAAGCCACACACACTCAATGCAGGCATCTGATCACACATGAGTGCATTTGTGTGTCTTCCATGTATGTGTGTGGGCGTAAAGTCGCATATCCCCGTTTCGGTTACACTCTTTCCATTGCTCAATCTCTGTCTCTCCCATTTTGTCTCTGTTAAGTAATCAGGATGTAATTAGGAACAAATTATGAAATTTATTCTCTTCTTTTTGTTTTTTTCTCTTTTCATATTTTATGTGAGTTTCGTATTTTCTAAGCTGCTGTTGATTTTACAAAATGTGACCGTAATTTCCGACAAAAGACTTTATGGGTTGTTGGAGAGGGGGGTAACGTGCGAGTGTTAGAGATAGAGGGGGCTGTAGCACACACCGACGGAAGTAATAAATTTAAGAGGATTTCGTGTTACAAAGGCCACCGGATTACGAGACATGAAACTACAATTAAAAGTAGTGAGACAACGTCAGACTTGTTTTTTTTATGATTACAAATTTTATTACCAGAAAATTGTTAAGACTTTGTTAGAGATGTCCTCAATTGTATTCATTAAGAGGCAAAAGGGTGATGAGAGTGAATGCACTTTAGATGTGGTGATCGAATAAAGAAAACTCCACAAATAAGTCCTGGAATATGACAGCTTTTTTTAATCATTCTTGTTCCGAATAGGTTTGGACGGACACAATGTAGGCCGGTTCGAGTAAAAGAAAGTCTCGGATGGTCCAAAAAGTTTTTTTTTTCTAATTAGAAAAAAATTACACATCTTTTTTTGGTTTATTCGAAAAAGCAATGGATTTCAGGCCTCGACTGGCTTTGCCAACGCTTGCTGCTTGAAGCAATTACCATTTCAGGTTAATACGAAACCATGCAGACAGAAATCATGTCTTTAGAGTCTCCAATATCAATTAATGTATCTCAATCATTCCGGCAACATTTTTTTAGATTGCTCTTATCTCGTTCTCATTTAATAATACTTTCCCGTAATGCAGCCTCCTCTGTGACATTGGTGAACGTATGAGCATTTTTCGTCGTCGCCAATTAGACACTTTTATCTTTCAAGGACTCATTCTTTAATATGCAAACAATCCTTTAAGCCCCCCTTCAAGCCTCCTGCGTAACAATGCCGCTCGAAAAAAGACGCAAAAAAACAACAACGTAGGCCAACCTTACGGGCTGTGCTCGCAAAAAAAGAAATTAAACAAAAACAACAACACAGGCGAACCTTACGGGCTGTGCTCTCTAATTATGCTTTGTTGTTTCAGGGGTTGTTAGTGTGTAATATAAAAGAGAAACGCAATGAGCAAAGCAAGAATGTATGTAAAGAAGAAAGAAATAAACACACACAAGCCCCCCTCATACACTGAGAAGAGGTACAAGGTTATAAGTGCCGGAGGCACTCAGGCATTAACTTGAAGAGCACTTCACTTTTCGCTATCCAAAGAACACAAGAGCTGGAAAAAAAAGCTAACAAAACACCTGCACATACATGTGTGTTTCAATGTGGGTGCTGGTGTATATCGCGCCATGTGGCCTGCAACACATCCCACACCCCCCTGCAAGTTGTGTGAATGTGCGTGTGTGTGTGTTTGCTTTGCTTTGCATATGTTTGCTCATAATAAAATAATCATGTTTAACATTGTTCAGGAAACATTGTGTTGCAAGTGCAGCAAAAAAGAGAACCCGAGCAATAGTTTGCGTTTTGCTTCATGAGCCCGGAAACGAAGGCCTTTATTTTGAGGTTAGGTTGAGTTAAATTTATTTTAAATTTTAGGGATTAACTTCTAAGCCATGTAAAACAACTTTAGAAAAACATTAGGTCCCATCAGTGAGTCCACTACTCACTGATATGAGATAAGTTCCCTGTCTGTTTCTTCATGGAATGTTAAGGGAAGGAGATAAATATTTCCGTTATTCTGTGTTATGTGGATGTCTTACAGACTAATCAGTCATCGTCAGTCCTTGTGGAACTGCCAATTGAATTACTTGTAAACGCTGTCTCCCAGACCGGAGATCCAAAGATTGGGATTGAATTTGTGCCTGTTCAAATCTATGACAATTGAACATTACGTGCTCCACATCTTCTATTATGTTCAGGCTGTATATTTTGTATGCTTCGAGATCTGTCAGATACTGCATAAGGTAATAATTATGTGATCCATGACTCCCTCCCTGTGCTTGTATGTCCATCGTCCATTTTGATTCCCATCCCAATGAGTTTGTCCGTTATCTAGTCTTTCTCCCTTTCATGACGATTTTGTTTCCGAAGTGCGACATACTTTTGTCGGGCTTTTGTCAGCATGTATATTTCATGGTACCATACCACCTTTTTTGTTTGCTGCTTATCGAATATTGTTCGGCATGAACTACACGCTCTTATCCTTTCAGAATGTATTTGCAAATGGTGTTCTTTCGATCACTACTGGTTGCTTTTCTTCTGACCAGTATGAGTAGGTGCAGCGGTGATTTTGTGTTAAGTAAATAATTCCATATAGATCCATAGATAACGCTTTTAAGTGCTTATTGTAGATGTTGCCAATTGGTCTTCTTTAGAATGTTTCATTTGAAGTCCTTCTACAAAAGGTTTCTTCTATATTCCCAATTATGACAAGCATTCTCTATAAATAAAATCGTAGAGATTCCTTTTTTTCTTTCTATACTCTCTTTTATGACAACCATTCTCTATAAACAAAAATTTAAAAGAAGTGGAAGCGATTCCTCTTTGCTTTCCTTTTGGCGCCCATGTATTAATCCGCCGCTGTCTCGTTGCAGGTGCGAGCGTGTGTGTTTTGAGTTTATTTAATATTAATACAGTTGCATATGCACAGAGCTGGCTTTGTTGCGAGTCATGGGAAAAAAATGCAAGAGAATTGACAAAGTAATGATGACGAGGACGCTCATGTGAATGAGGAGAAATTGCACGCTGATGGTACACTACGAAGCCGTCTGATGCACAAGAGGACGAACACGATACCATGATGATGATGATGATGAGGTGAAGGCGGAGCAGGTTAAGAACAGAGGATAATGACGCATTGGTTGATGATGATTTGCGAATGAAGGGTGTGTGTGGGGTTGGTGTGTTGTGCGGAGGATGTTGCTGTCTATTGTTTTCTTATTATTAGCTATGCTGTGTTAAACGTACATACAGCTCGTAGGCAAATACTTTGCCACATGTGTCGACATGTGTGTGTGTGGGTGCATGTTTTTGTGTGTAATTGTTAATGCAACAACTGTTTGATGCGTGTGTCTGTATGGGCTTGCAACGGATGGATGTTGCTGTCGATGGGTGATGGGTGACGGCTGCCGTGCGCAATGATGGTGATGTGAATTATTTGCCGAGTGAGTACCTTCGAATGAAAGTAAATTGTTTGTTTAAGGAACCTTGATACTCGTTTTCTTTATGCGCTTTTTTCTCCCTTCGTCTTCTTCTGCTGCTTCGAGTGTATTCGGTTGTTAAAACTTATTTTCTTTTTGCCCGGGATTGTTTGTTGCTAATTAGCCAGCTAGCTGTTGGAGTTAGATTAATATTTATTTTTCGTAAAGGTAACTACGAGTGTTAATGTGAAAGAGTTGCTATGCTGAACTCGAAACGTTTTTGTTTGTTTGCATTTTTTTCGTGTACATTTTTGCGCAATAATTGGCCCGTTAAGAAGAAACACTTGCATATTTCCAATTAGCTTTAAGGAATGGAAAGACTTTTAATGACAGTTGTTCTGTCATTGAGAGTGAAAGAAAGTTTGTAGTTTTTCGATGACATTGTCTTGACCGAAAACTTTAAGTGAGATTAATGATAGATGTGATTTTCAAACTTGTCCCAAATTAATTTATCGAACAAAGAGAAAAATCTATTGATGCACTGAGATTGTCTCCTCCCAAAGTATAACTTGATTGTTACTTTTTTATAGAGATAACAAACTATAATTACAAATTATCAATGAATATGTAATGGACTTCAATGGAAATTATAAGAATATTTTTTATTTGTTATTATTTATTCGATATAGTTACATATTTCGGTAGATGGCCGAAAGTATTGAATATAGGCTCTAGTCAGAATATTTTGTTGTAGAAACACACGAATTTGGCCAACGTAGGTTCCAAACGAGACATAAGTGCTAATGAGGATAATATGCATGGTAAAAAATAATTGGCAAATCTATGCAAAACAGAAAAATAAGTTTATTATCTCTGTCTAATTAGATTTTTCATTTGACTCATATATCGTTCCACTAGGCCATTTCACAATATCATGTCTACTATGACTGTCCCTTAGAGTTTGTAAACTCTTTGCATTGGCTTCTCGACGATTACAAGGCTCTTCCATTCCCCATATGAGACAGTTTCGTTGAGATGATCTACACTTTGTCAGAAGTTGGGTGCTCATTTCGAATGAAACTTCGTTTCAATGAACGCTTTGTTTGGGCTAGACAGTATTGACGTTAGAAATAAACTTGCATTATCTTCTAGGGTTATTCAAGCGTTGAGCGAAACAGGCCGTGCTTAAGATTTTTATTTAAACAGAACAAGAATCTCATTCGAGCACTACCGGGGATAACCTTGTCCATTTCACTGGCAGGATCTTTATTATTTTGTAGGCAGTGCACTGAATCAACTATTTAAAGTGTTTTCTTCTGGAAAATAGTTTTTCCTAATCCCCTTAAAGGCCTCTTCTCTTCAGAAAAAAAACCATGCCTTTCAAACAAAACAGGCAAAAAAAAAAAAAGAAACCTACTCCAAAATGCCGAGAGATTCACACACCCACTACACCATGTTCATGCAACATCATTTGGTGGTCACATTTATTGTGACCACATGTTGGTTAAATCATGTTAAATCCGGACATTAGGAAAAGCACTGGCAGCAGCAAGCAACACTGTCAGGATAAAAGAAAAGCAAGCAAAAAGAAAAAAAAAACACCAAAGAAAAACTCCGGCAACAATATGAAAATAAAACAGAAAATTAAACATCGACAGAGTGGCGTGGCAGTGGTAGTAGAAGAAGCATGCAACATAAGCAGTAAACGCCAAGCAAAGATATAAAGTAGCAAATAAACAGAAACAGCAACAGAAGATAAAAGAAACTGATTGGGTGGGGGTAGGCGGTAAAAAAAGACTAGGAAAAAATGTACAACAGCAGAGTATGATAACCTTAAATGCCACAACATAACCACTGCCACAAGCAAGTGGACACACAATCACACGGCCAACTGGCAAAGGCACTAACATGGCACAGTGCTTGGACAACCAATTAAACAATTGGAATAACAAATTGGTTTTTTTTTTAGAGACTTTAGTATGAGTTCATCTAGAAGTATGGTTAATACTCATATACAGGCATTACATATTTAAAAGATTTTGGTATTGAAATTCCGTCTACAGAAACCTAAACCGATCAGTAGTTTTATTAACTTCAAACGGATGCTTAATATAAATTATTAACTCGTGGCGTGTGATTAATAATTATTTACTCTTATGTAAATTCAGTAACTTTAACCAGCAACGTAACGTGTAACTTTAACATACTACGGGGGAAAAAGGATTACAATTTGTTGGTGATGTCGAGAGAATATGAGCATGTGGTCATGTGGTCATGTGGGTCATCAGGCAGACGGGGCTGTATTTAAATCAAAACAGTTTTGATATTTTGGGGGATCATTCAAGAGATTTCTTTGTTCATTTTCTAAATGTTTTTGTCCCATTAGCTAGTCTTGGATTTTTGTTATTTTTTTTAGCTTCAGCCATCTAAAACAAAATGAATGATGGACTGATGTAACACATTTACACACGAACACGAACGATTTATCGGCAATAGCAGCAGCACGTGTATATGATCCCCTTTAGAGATTCCGCATTATGCCCAGTGGCTTTTTAAACTCTCGGCATTCCAAAGCTAATGCTCCCCAAGTATCCTACCATTGTCCATTGTTTGAATATTACCCGGCGTCATCACCAAATCGTTGAGCTTTAGCTGGACATTTGTTCAATTTTGTTTTGTGCATTCGGATCACTGTGCATGGCTCTTTCTGATGTCATGAAGCATTTGCTGCAAAACTATCGCACACAACTAACACCAACACTTGTACAGCCCAATACAGAGGGACATTCAGATGGACGGACAGCGACATGGACGGACAGACAAACATTTATACTTTACGTGGAGAGGGATATGATGTCCGATGTCTGATGTTTGCTGCTGTTGTTGTAGTTATTTTCTGTTTTTTTTCTGCTTCTTCTGTGTCGGTTGTTGTTTGTTTCGATGCGATTGTGTTTGGTGTGTGTCCTGCATGTTAACATGCCGCATGACACATGTCATAATAATACAAAATGAGTTTGTGTAGACGAGTTACAGAGAGAAGCTCGCTCTACTGTCCGTTTCCACAAACATATGAATGAAATCATACAGCGACATTAAACACAACGGGGATATGTGTAAATGTGTGTGTGTGTCTGTGTCAGGATTGCTTTCCATCGTCCGACGTCCGGTCTTGTGGACGCTTGCTGGTCCTGTCGTTCAGGGGGAAATCCTCATGGAACAAATTAAATCAACGGCAATGAAGTGAAGCTGTGCTTCTGTTTTGTTCTGCTAATGCTGAACAGCTCCTGCTACTGTTCTGGCTGCTGAACCCTCCGAAGAGTTTATTGAGCTTTCCCAAGTATGTTGTATGTCATAGCCCCTTAAGGGTTTTTATGCTTTCAATTTGTTTGTAACTCTGCTTATATTTCTTGGTTTTTCTTTCTTTAGGTCTTTGCTATGATTCTTTGATTCATATTAAATAACCATAATAGTTACAATAAGCAAAAGAGATAGAGTCGGGGAGAGAGAGAGAGAGATAGAGCGAGTGGTAAAGGAAAACAACTTTAGTTATATATACATAGGACATTTTAACATACAATGTGATCCTTTTGATTTGTTATATACATTTGTAGAGGTTGCCCCGGTTAGCCTAGCTTTAGAAATTTGTAGAAAAATATAATAATAAAATCATCTTGAGGTTGATTTTGTTATATGATTTTATTGTCGGACATAGGACAATACATTTTTCCGAGGAATTATCATATGTGTTTTGCTAACAAATTTCGCAATGAATAAACATAGTAATGGACTGGGCGTATGAGTAATATTCATATGATACAAATAAGCTATACAAAATTCAATAGAAAATATATTAGCTGTTCGAATTTGAAAAAAAGTATAATGAAATACTTGCATTAGTTATGGAGTGGCTGAGAATCACTTCTTTGACGAAGGGGAACGGAGATGCAATATTAAAAAAAAAATTCTCTAAGAAATGTAGAAACTACAACTAAAAATCGCAATATTTAACGGTTATTTTCATAAAAATGTAACATATTCAACCAGTCAGCAACACAGGCCATATAGACAAATGAATTATATTCAGGTGTTAACATAGGTTGGCCAGAACTTCCAATTCATAGTTCAATCGACCAATGACTTATGGGAAAAAGGTGTTACCAAATATTTAATTTATGTTGAAAGATGTATACAATTTTTGCTAATAGCCAATACCATTTTTTCTTTCGTTTTCCATTCGACTGTTTGTCCATTTGACCAAGTATTTGCCTGTCAATCCCCCTGTTTAGACAGTATGTCTGTTCATTAGTTTTACGCACCATCTGTTAGTCAGAACCTTTGCGTGTCGGTCTATCCCATGTCTTAGTTATCACTGTCACTCCATACACCAGTCTGTCTGTCCATGTCGTTTATCGACTTGGCGTTCGAAAACAGTACGCTAACAAACTGGGTGGTTTAACTGCATTAATTTTAATAAACTCGTCATTTGATTTTCCTTCCATTGATGTCTCTAATCCTGGGGCAATGGGTCTTTTGATCCGACTGTCCAACCGCCTTTCCATCAATTGCCAATCTGCCTTTCCATTCATTAGTCTTCGTTCTATCTGTCTGTCTATCCTGTACGATTAACTATTTTTCAATTGCTTATTTTACTGTCTCCCAGGTTATGTTTACTATTTAAAAGGGGTGCCTTCAGTTCCTTTTAAAGTCGTGACTGATTAGACAGCTAGGTGCCTACTGACTACTATCGCTTTAATTGGTACTTATTAATTATTTCTAACCTGGCTACGAATCACTCTGGTCATGTAACTGATTCGATTTATTATTTTACGTAGTGGTTAGATTGCAATGTTCTTCCTGATCGTATTATGCCTAATATCTTCAGAAGTTTATCAATATGTGGTATCAATCGTTCGCCATTGTAGATTTGGTTGTTCCAATCACTATGCGATTTATAATTTAAAGAGTCTTACAAATAACTTTAACAACATTTCTTTCTATTTATGTAACATGAAATTGATCGCCTGCAGAAACAAAACAAAATCCACAAAATTGCATAGATCTATTTGCAAAAGTTATTGACTTTAATTTTGTTCTCTCCAATACTAGTAAATGGACAATATTGTATGATATATTTTTTATAGACTGTATACGAGTTATGTCTGACATTTCCGTATCCATTTGCAATTAATTTAGGCTATGGCATATCTTCAGTTGGCATTTTAAACTATAGTGTTTCGCTCTCAAATCTAGTTACACACGGGGCGTGTGATTACTATTGGGCTTCACACTTAACCGGTGGCATATGTTCATAATTAATTCTTTCCATCTTTGAAATGTCTTTAATATTTATCTCAATTTATAATTGTTATGTTGCTAAAATCGTATTTAAATTCACAGGAAAATGAATTTAAAGTAAACCAATTTCAAATTTCCTTAATACACGCCAATGGCAAGACAAATCCTTGATTCATTTCTGAGAATTTCTCACGTTAGCGTTGTGGCAACAATTCGATTAGTCGACTACTAATTGCTTTTAGATACAAAATGAGAAAATATTATGAAATTGCCTGTATTAAATTAAAATGATGCTGAAATGTTGACAGTAAAAGTAAACAAAAACTTTTAGTTGTTTATGCAAAAATTAAATGAAGAATTTATGAATTTTGCAGCGAATACTTTGTTTTGTATTTTTCTCGTTACCTCGTAACGCCTGTCAGTAATTTATGCCATACATTTTCCAAAATGAAAAGAAAAGCAAATCAAAAAACATTTATTGTGGTATTGACTGACATTTTATAAACAACAACTAATTAATTTTCAATAAATTCCTAATAGAAAAACAAATACTCTTTACCTAATACAAAACACCTGTGTGTCTATTTACAGAAGCAATAAATTATTGTTGAAAAACAAACAGGCGAAAGTTGATGCTTTTCCTATTCACTCAAATTAATCTTCCAAAAAGCAAAAGTTCCTATTTTTACGGAAATTTCTTTCGAAATTGTTTTGTGGTCTAAAGGGGTTTCCGCAGGATAGTGTGTGTGTGTGTTTATTTTTGAAATGAAAGGAAAAGTATACAATAAATTAATTAGTTTAAAAGCACATGTGTTTAAGAGTAAATCTGTTTAATAGTTATGGTTTTATTGTAAAAGGATTCACCGAACTGTTTAATTCCGTATGCAGGAGGTGGAACAACCATAGACAATTAATTACGATCAGATAAATTTGTGAAGGGAATTTTATACTTAAACTACCTTAAGGGGAAGGTTAAATAGAAAGACCTGCCTTCAAAAATAGCTGGCATATTTTCAAATGTATTTTAATATTTTCGGAAAATGCATATTAAAATATCATAAGTAATAAGTAGCATAATATTCTAGTTGTTTTGAAATGTAAATTATTTCAGAAAAAAAAAACTATACAACATGAAATTTGAAACCACAGCACATTTCATAAATATTAATAAGAGCAAAAGGGGAAAATGGTGACAGCTCACAACTCTAACAAATATGACAAGATGAGAATATTCGGTAATGTTATATCAAGCAGAGGGGTTTTCACTTCGCCGCTGCAACTACATCTTAATGTAGGCCCATGGTTTTCCTTTTAGTTGCAGGTATTCGTTTTGTCTTCTCCTTTTTCTCCTTTGTTTCGCAAAGCTTGTCAATCAGAATCAAAGCTAACCTTTGGAGATTTGCAGCGGACGTTTCAACAATATTATGATCTAATTCTTAATGTCCGAGTGGTCGTGGATTCTCTATGAATATGTCAAGGTTTTTGATCGACATCGGTGTTCATCAGATAATGCGATGCAGTTCCTAACCTAATGCATGAATCTCCTTAATGGGTTTCTAATATGGTAGGATCTAAACATCTTAATATATATTTACCCTCGACACTGATTCACTGATACACTGATTCACTGACTCTGTCACGCAGTACGTAGGAATTTAAATAGGCATTCTATAATTTTCTATAAATAACTAGTAAGTTGTAATGCGCCTATGGCGCCCGTTAATTTGCTTGAGAAAGTATTTGTTACTTAATTTTAAAAATTTTGTAAAAAATATTTTGAGAAAACTATATTGTAAAAAAAAATTTCGGAAAAAAATAAAATTGGAAAAAAAAAATTTGTGGAAAAAAAATTTTTGCTGAAAAAAAAATTTTTGTTGAAAAAAAAAATTTTGTTGAAAAAAAATTTTTGTGGAAAAAAAAATATATAGTTGAAAAAAAAAAATTTTTTAAAAAAAAAAAATTGGAAAAAAAAATTTGGGGAAAACATTTTTTTTATTATTATTATTTATAGAATGCCTATTTAAATTCCTACGTACTGCGTGACAGAGTCAGTGAATCAGGGAATCAGTGTATCAGTGAATCAGTGTCGAGGGTAAATATATTTCTATAAATAATAATAATAAAAAAAATAATATTTTTTTTTGTACAGAAATTGTGTTTTCCCCAATTTTTTTTTTTACCAAAATTTTTTTTTTCCAAAATTTTTTTTTTAAATTTTTTTTTCAACAAAAATTTTTTTTTTACAAAATTTGTTTTTTTTTTCAACAAAATTTTTTTTTTTGAACAAAATTTTTTTTTTCCAAAAAAATTTTTTTTTCAACAAAATTTTTTTTTTAACAAAATTTTTTTTTTTATATTTCAACGGGCGCCATAGGCGCATTACAACTTACTAGTTATTAATAAGGAGTTTATATATTTTAATGCCGCTTAAACTGAACATAAATTGCTGAGGGGGTCCTATTCTTGTGGGGCTAAGCAAAAGTCCAATTTCGTTAGTTTCCATAAAACAATCACGTTACCCAACCAGAATATAAATCCAAGTTAACTTGTTAAGAATTTTCCACTTTAAAGATATTGTTTTCCAAAAATGTATACTGCTGATTGTATTTTGTTCAAAGAACATACATATATTGAAAAAAATATACCAATTCCGCGAAACTTTAATTTGACGGTTCAAGTCTTCTCAATATTCCCTCTGCAAGTTGCCATTTTTATCCAGATTTCATACCAACATAAACATGACATACAAAATATTAATATTCCACTAGTAAATGTAGAATAAAGTCTTTCTCACTCTTTCTCTGTCCTACCCCTTCCCCGGATAAAAAAGTGTTTGAAAATAATCAACATCATCCACAAAAAAAAAAAAAAAAAAAGGCAAAACATTTTTTTAATAACAACACTCAACATGAGTGCATATTGCAAGCTGTTGCAAATATTTGTTGCATATTTTTAGGAGAAATTATAAATTTGTGTAATTTAGTGCATACCATGTTGGCTTTTCCTTGAATTATTGCCACAATATGTTGATAATTACTGTAGGGGCTGTGGGGAGTTCTTTTTTTTTGGTTGCAGGTGAAAGTCAACATTAGGAAAACTATGAAATAGAAATTGTTTTTTTGTGGAAATTATTCATAGAACAGATGATATGCTCTGCGAAATGATCAGAGATTTTGAAGGAATGAAGAAGAGATATCGTTATAAAAAATATAAACTGAAAGAATTGCGGAAGTATCTGAGGAGTTTTGTCCAGAGACAAATCCAAGCCATACTAAGCAGCAGTCGTATCCAACATTTTGTAGCTTCGAAAGAGTAATCCAAGTCCCTATCCTAATGATCCTTATGGCAAAACTACTCTTTATATTTGTCTAGTCTCTCCTGCGGTCCTTGTTCGCAACGATGGGACAACATTTTGTGGGTGTTATATTTTGTGGCAACCTAATCTAACAGAGCCACTGCTACAACTGGAACAGATTGTTCATTTCAATTGTGGTTCACTGCAAATGCTCTACACACACACTTTTACACACCCATAAACACTCATTCGCTCGTACGTTTACTATAACTTTTATTAAAATTTTCATATAAATCTTTTGGTTGTAATTTTCTCTGGCTGTTTTCGATGTTAAAAGGTTCGCAAATGTCGTGAGTTTGGATTTGTGACCAAAGCCAAAGAAATATTAAATTTAAGCCACACACATACAGGCCATAACATTTACATACATGTGTGTTGTTCTCTCTCTTTGTTTGTATGTGTGTGTGACTATAGTTTTTAATCTTTTCAGTTGCCACGAAAAGAAAAGTTCGTGTTTTTTTCTGCTGTGGCTGCCCCTTTTGTTGACTGCAACTCATTTGCTAGATTTTTTTTTTATATTCAAACTAAACAAAGTGGAGCGGTTTGTAGAGTAGAGCGCTATAGCCGGGAATTATTATTATAAGTATGTTGGTTTTTCCGAATAACAATAAATTCTTTTTATTTTATGCGAGCCACAAACAAAAGCTGCCGTTGGAAAAAACATTTTCAAATGAGGGTGTATTTTGAATGTTAGTTTTTTCTCTCTCTCTCTCTCTGTTTTTCTGTCTAATAATGTACACAGTCATTCTTCAGAGGGGGAATTTGCCATTGCGTCTGTATGCCATGTTAGCTCTCGAACAAATGTCTTTTTATATATGTGGAAAAACTAATTATGGAAATATGAACATTTTAGATCAAGGAAAAAACTATGTTGTGTCGCATAATAGACGTTAACACCCAAAGGAGTAGAGAATGTGGCCAAATATATATATTTATAATTAAAGTGTCTCTCGTTTCCAGTGGGAATATCTCTCTAAGGGAGGTCTACCATTACCTCCAGGTTTGGGTAAAGGAGATTCAGGCTTAGCTAAAGCAGCCATACTAGGTTTGACGATAGCTATAGAGACCTACTGATTGCAACGGTTGGGTGGGTATTCGTTTCATTACCTAAACTAAGTAATAGTAAATCGAAGGGAACGATAAATAAAAGCCAAGGGTCTAATGATCGACCGGAGTCGTCGGGGTAAATGATCGAGTGACGTAGTCCGAATAACAGATCAACTAAAGCTGTCGACGGTTGGCTGTAGATCTTGGGTAAAACTATCAACCGGAGTTTTCCGAGGTAATCAATCGGCTCGGTTGTTTTAGGAAATGACACACCTAAGCTGTCACCATAAACGATCGACCGAGTTTTTCGGGTAACCAGTCGATGTTGTTTCGGTATTCAAATCGCCGGAATTACCCAGGCTCTTGTCGGGCTAAACGATCGACCAAGGCAGTCAGAATAAAACATCAGTCAATGTCTTTCGGGTAAATGTCGGGCTGAATGATCAAATGGAGTCATTGGTGCAAACGGTCGAACGGACTTCTTGAGTTGTCCGGATTAATAATCGGTCGCTGTTGATGCGTAAGACAATTGATCGAACGTTTAACGAATCGAATGAATTGTTTTCCGTTTTTCCCAGAGCCAAGAGTAGTAGTCTTTTTTCCATCCAAAAATCGTTTAAATTCTTAATGAAAAATTTTATTTATTTATTTTATTTTATTTAATTACAATACAAAGTATCTTAATGATAAATATTTTATTGCAACCAATCAAAATCATATTTCCCCCCTAACTAAAGACAGTAATTAAATTAAATTTTAAATTTTCTATTCTTTATGGTTATTGTATGAAGCATACATTAGCAGTCGCAGTCGCAGTCTCGTTAGAAAAACGCCAAAAATATGTGCTCAGGGGCTCATTTTGCGCTGTCATTAGAGCATTAAAATGATTTTTAATTAAAATTACATTGCAAAGGTGAAATGGTACGGGTTGACTCTTAACAAGGAACGCAACAAAAAAAGAACGAAAACGTTCATGATTTGTCTATAACTTCGAGGAGATTTTTGTTTAGGTTCTCTCTTGTGTTGTGCTCCTTAGAAAACTTGTGAACCTTTTCGGGGAATTTGGCCTTTTATAATCCGCCCGTCCAACTTGGGCACTCAATAAATGGAAATTTAATTAATACTTTAATGAAAGTGAAAATATATGCTCCTGTTGTTGTGGGGCACTTTCGGGCAGATCAATTGAAAATACAACGAAAAACAAAACAAAAAATGCTGAAGGGTTTACCTTTTTTTTTGTTTTTTGAATTACTTGGGTGCACATCTTCCACCTATTGCGTCATTCCATTCGTAGTGCTTGACGTCCAACGTAGGGAAAAGTTTGTGAAAATTGATTTTCTAATTGGAAATCATATTGTGTTGATGATGGGGGGTTTATTTGTTTGTTTCGCTTATTTCGTTTCGATGTTGTTGCTGCTGCTGAGTGTTGTTCTGAAGGTTTGCATGAAATTGAAAGAACCGAAGACCGACGGTTGACATTTCCCTGAAGTGTAAAGTGTAAGAGATGTGCTTGAAATTCCAAGTAGACACTGTCCTTGTATTGCTTTTTGGCACTGGGATTTGGTATTGTGGACATACTTTGTTTTGAGTCGTAAACAAAAATCGTTAAAACTTTTCTCAACTCCACGCATTTGGCCCGAAATTAAAATCACAAAACTTCTGTTGCTTTTGTTTGGCACAAAACTTCAGTGTTGAATGAATGTTTTCAAAATGAAATTGCGTATGGTAAATCTTGCGATGGCCATTGAAATAATTGAAAGTGAATTATTTAATTAACATTAAAGCAAAACAGCATAAAACATCAAGCAGTTCATAAACGTTAAAGTAGGCTGATTTCTTAATACCTATTTCACCTTTTGCTCCCCCATTCATCTTCTCTCTCACATTCAATAACAGCAAAAAAAGGCCACCAGAAATGTAGGTTGGTTTACCTCATCACCACTTTTCGTTTTGCTTTTATTTCAATTCATTAAAATTTTATGGAATGAATGCAAAGAAGTAGAAAAAAATCCCTGTGCTTTTGAGCAATTTCCATTTTTTTTATGTTTATTTGTAACGCACTCACACAGACAGACAAACAAATAACGAACAGCAACATTATGAAACTGTTTGCAATTTTCTCGTTTTTTTCACCTCTTTCTGACGAAAAAAAAGAGACTAGAAAATTCATCATCATCGGTCGTTTATTGTGCGATGGCTTACAAAAAAAAAAAATACGGTCCGCAATTGTATTTTCTTTCACTTTTAAGCCTTAAAGTAGACTTTACAGGCGATATTAAATATTATCCTAAAAGTAGGCAACATTTGTAATAAATATATTTTACAGTCTAGTGGCCTCTAAGGTGACTACAATAATTTAAAATAGCAACCGAAAAGAAGATCATATTTTTTCAACAATTCGTCAGTAATGACATTCTGAAGATCGGCTGGGGTGGGTGGCCGTGACCTGTGCGGCTATCAACATAAAAACATGGAATGTTAAGGGAAATGTGTATACGTTCGGCTTGATCTTATGTTATATACCCGAACGCTTTGCCAGAGTAATTGTTTTCCAAAATGTGAGGGATAGAGGGACATGCTTATTAGAGGGATGCTGATGTCCAAGGGTCCAAGAATATTCTTTAGAAAATCTAAGAACGAATTTAACTAAATTCGGTTTAAGTCTTAGTTATTATGGTGTCCATGTAATGGGAGTCCATGGTACCGGTAAAGCAGAATTGGTGACACTGAAATTATGGGGTCTTTCAGGAACGAGTCTGTTTTATTTTCTTTTGACAGTTATTGAGCTTGAATGTTTACAATTTACCCATTATATTCGGAAGCAACTTCGATGCTATTATCGCACGATTGTTTTCTGTGGAGCCATTTGCAAGATAGAGTTTAATTAAATGAACCAGATACAATTGAATCCGTGAATGTCTCTAAAGACTCAAAGTGCTTGATGTTTAACAACAAAAGTTCAATACTGTACGGCTCATTACATTAATTTGAGAAAACGTCCCCCTACTTCCAAGTATTTCATGGAATCCATCCATCATTTCCATTTGTATTTCACCACTTCCATCCATTTCTATCTCAACACTAAAGTTTTTGAATCTATTTGCCAATCCAAAGACTATGAAAAAACTGCCACTTTCCAGTCTCTTTTTTTAGAACCTCTCTAATTAAAGGCACCTCATCATTTGTCTCTTATGTGCTTAGAGATTTCAGGGATTTCCAAAGGAACTCTTGTTCCCAAACGCTTCCTGTAGCATCCCCCAGAAGAAGTCATCCGCTTTTCGATGCCATTAACATTTTGGGCCATGGCAAGTAAACAAACTCCTGCTGCCATTTGTTTCAGGTCCTTTCAAACTAACGACCAAATACAAAACTTTCGCATCAATTCGTCCGAGAAAACTCAGTTCACAAGAAACAACGAAAACAACAGCCAAGTATCAACGCTAACAATATTTTAACATAAACTCTAATGTAAATTTATGTTTTTATAATACCAACACCAACCAACCAACCAACCCGAGATAGAGAACACGAAAATGAAAAGAGTGGGGAAAACTACACGAAACAAAGCTATCAGTTTAACTTCAACTTAGTTTGATGTTTCTTCTGCAGCAAGTTGAAAACAATAGCAACAACAACAAAAATTGGACGAATGTTGTAAAAAAAAGCGAAGAAACTAAAGCTTTGCGTTAATTCAGTTAGCACGAAATCTATGAGTTTTTTGTTTCTTTTCGAGCTGAGTGAACCAAAAAAAAAAAAAAAAAAAATCCGAACGCTTCTTTCTTTTTGCCATTTTTACAACTTCACTGCAAGCGAGTGAATGAGCGTCGAAAACAACAAAAAAAATAACCCAAAAGCATAGAAACGGAACCTAAAACTTCGTTGAAAAGTTGTAAAAATATATTTTACGAGTTTTCTACGTGTTTAAAGCTTTACGAGGGCAAATGATAACTTGCGAAAGTGGACAGGCGAACAAGTGGCAAGAATGATCGTCGTAAAGTAAGGGAGAGATGTATGGTTTTATGGTGGAAAAAGGCAGAGGTGTGTCTTTTTTTCCGAAAGTATATCGTTTGGTTAGATTCTAAGGTCTGAATGATTGGAGTTAGAATGGAAGTGCTTTCAAGACGGACTTTGTATGTAAGTACGCATACGCACAGTGGTTCCGAGAGAATATTTTACAGTCACCTTGCCGTTGAATCTGGAGATGGATGGATGTTTAAAAAGTGCCACAGAGCGGTGGGACCTGGAAATATGACTCCCAGATAAGTCAGATAAAAATCGGCATAGATATGTTTGGCCCAGACTGCTTTTGGGTTAACTAGGCCATGAGGGAAGTGGCAAACTTCCAGATAAAATCTTTTAATTGTTGCAATATTGTCTGTGTATATACTCAAGCGTTTCTAACATAACTATATAAGCGAACTGGTCCTGAGCTAATCTGACTGTCTGACAGAGTCTGTAACTCAATCCGCATTTTTTCCCCTAACTAAAACCACTGCACAACATCATTATTACTGCTTCCCCCGCAAAGACACTTATTACTCCAGCTCACCCAACCGCATAAAAAATTAAAATACATAGAACAAAATATGTTGAACGAATATTTTTCTTCAATTCTATCGCATATCGGACAGAACTTAATCTCTGTTAAAACCGAATATCCTGAAATAATCAAAATCAAAAATGTTTTTCTTTTTCCAGCACCCTCGCATAGAGAGTGGCGGCACTTCACGACCTCTATCATCCGCAACCCTGTTTTTTTTCTGATTTTGTTGATGGAAACTGTAGCAAGAGAAAAAGAGTAAAAAAAAATAGTTGCAAGCAAGTGAAAACGTGAAAAGCTTAACTTTTATGCAAACATTTACTGACATGTTTCCTGTTATTCTCGCTACCACCTTACACCTCCCCGCCCCTGACACTATAACGCCTTCCACCACCCACATTTATTGGGAGTTTCAACTGTGATATGTTTAAAGTTGCCGTTCGTTTGGACGTTGCTAAAGTTTTTGGCACCTTGACATGATAATTTTTTTTGAAAAAACGGTCTAACGCTTCTGGACCCGACCATTTCATTCTGAACGTTTGTTCAACTTTAAGCAGATATCCTTAAGTTTTATGGCTGTGAATGTATAAAATCCGAACAGAGAACAACAATAATAGCAAGAAGGAGAAGATACGTAAAGTAGAGGTTTCAAAAAGCTATTCATTACAAGGATTTTTATTTATACACTGAGCAGAAAGAAGCGGTTGCAATATTGGTAAAGTGGATCTGCTTCTGAACGCCGTCGCGCTCCTACGTTTTCTTAATACACAGGGAAAAGTGTGGCTCAAGAAAGTATTTCTGGGAAGTCTTTTAGCCCGGGGTGTGGACGGCCTGTTTCTTTACACCGGTTCGTTACTTTACCTGTCTCTCTGGTTGTTCCACCAATAAGAAGAAAAATTACTTACAGATTAATTCATCCCTTGTCTGTTCGCCAGTTCCACAATTCCTATCAATGTTCTTCTCGGCCCGTTTCTACATTTGTCCTTCTGTTTTTTTTTCTTCATATTGGTGGGTTCTTTTCTTTAGAAATATAAACCAGGTCAACAATAATTTATGTAATAGCTGGAATAGGTAGAATAAATAGAATAGATAGAACAAATAGAATATATGGAATATATAGAATACATAGAATATATTGAATATATTGAATATATAGAATAGATAGAAGAGATGTACATAGGAAAAACTTAAAAAACTCTCTGAGTTCTCTCAGGCTAAGGGACTTTTCTTGTATCTTATTTCCTCTTCGAATCGTTGACTTCTTTCTCCAAGTGTATTTTTCTATGCTGCCATTCCGTTTGTTCTTATGTGTAGTCCACTTCATTTGCAATCCCTTTTAAAGCTTCACTTTATTACTTACAACTCCTCAGAGTTGTTAAAAATGCTGCCAAATATGTCTTTAAGATGAATGCGCGTAAAACAGGCAGCAGCAACATAAAACTCGCCAGGACCCGTCATGGATAAGATTGCCCATAGTAGTTGCACCAGCAGTCATAGTTAGTTTGCATTCTGCCTTTTGGCATCGACACTAAGGTTTTCCCTGAAATAATAGATATGCGAAAAGATGGATGGAAATGGAGTTCATGTTGGAGCTTTGTGTTGCTGCTGTCGTCGGTGTCGGTGTCGGCGTCGCCGTCTTCGTGGTCTTTGGTCGCTGTCTCTATCCGCTTTTAATGATGAAATTAATGTAAACATTTTTCTTAAGAATTGTATAAACATTTCAGATATTTTCTTTTTTTTTTCTGAAGCGACACACAAAAGTTTTTAAAAGCTTTTCTGGATTAACGGCTAAATGGAATTCAATTAATTGTGTTTTTTAAAATTGTTTGTTGAATTTTTGCTAGACAGTTAGGGGGGATGACAAAGTAAGCAAAGTTTGGTTTTATAGGGGAGGTATACATTCATTTTGAAAATCTTGTTAATTTTAAGCAAATTAAATCAAAAATACTACAGCTAAGTTCCTCTATTCGGTTTACCAAAAACACCT
Source organism: Hydrotaea cyrtoneurina (assembly GCA_958296145.1). Classification (NCBI taxonomy): domain Eukaryota; kingdom Metazoa; phylum Arthropoda; class Insecta; order Diptera; family Muscidae; genus Hydrotaea; species Hydrotaea cyrtoneurina. The sequence continues at coordinate 86,655,537 of OY282514.1, forward strand.
GCCAGTTAGCCTAACTTCGTCACTTTCTAAACACCTGTCAGTTGTTGGTAACTGCTGTCTATTTGGCATAAACACAGAATCACTCTTCCATAACGGTGATTTCTAACTTTTTCTCCACAATATTTTGAAGCAAAATTATTGCGGAAAAGTTACACAGTTTGATTGAGCAACAACAAAAAAAAAAGGACTTTATGGTCAAGTGGAGAAAACCACAAGGAAGTTTCCCCATAAGTTTAGGCAGCAGTGACATTTCTTGGAAGTTAGAATGAAATACAGTGCAATTGTTTAATGGTATAGTTTTTTTTTTTAAAAATTCAATACAAATATTATTTGAATTATTGGTGTAATGTAATATTGTAAATGTCACATTGGTTGCGTATATAATACAACACTGTCAACACTGTCTGACAATTTCCCTTTTTTTTACCCCTCCTGCTTCTTTACCCCATTTCTTGAAGCTGATCCAACAATTTGAAAGGAATATAAATCCTTTCGTCGATAATAATATAATTTCAGAGAATCGAAGTGCTTCTGTTCTACATTTTTTGTTTATGAAAGAGATTAACTAAAACAACTGATTACAAATTATTCTTTTTTTTTATAATTTTTTTGTTCATTTAAAAGAGCGAACATTTCCATTAGTTTTGCAACACGACGGCTGGCTTTGTGGTTGGACATTCTATGAACCAAAATTTCCATGAACATAGTGACGGTCTGTCACTATTTGCCTCAAGGGCCTGAATCGTTAATAGAGTATTAGCCTTTTCAGTACCCTACCAAAAAAAGCAAGTCTAAAGGCTTCAAAATGCAGTTCCGAGATGGTTAATTGCCATTGCCGATATAGCTGGACTGTCTGTGTCATGAAGCGCCAGCCTGCTCAAACACATGATCCTCCAAGTCCACGTCATCTATTTATTCCCACAAAAAGAAATGGGTTATGCCTCATGCCTCTGTAGCTCTCACCGTTAATCGACTTTGCTTTACCAGCAGCATTTCCGGAGACAAAAGGCCAATGATGCCTACCGCTCCAAATCCCTAAAAAAGTCATTCACTGAGAATGCAGGATTTCCGATCTCCAGATGCTGCAGTTTTGCTTGTTTATATAGCCGCCGAAATTAAAATGATCTTCGTCGGCTCTTCACTCGAGAGATACTGGATCGCTTTTTTATGCAGTAGTGAATGACTGGCTTTCATTGGCATATGTTTTCGTTGAATGCTTCCGGCTCTTACTATTCAATTAAATTGTAGAGTGAGATAAATTCCGGATTTATTGTTGCTTCTTTTCATGTTTCTTCTTAAATGCCGGTTTATCAAGGAGCCCCTTACAATCAAGTATCATCCTCTATATCTAACATTACCAATTGAGACCTTTCAAACGCGACATTTCTTTTATACTTTTCGATAGAAAAACTCTCAAGAAATCAACTACATTTCCCAGAATAATCACACACCTACAAATTACAGTTGCTTCTGATCTGTTGCCAACTTCACAAAGGGCAAATTAACTTTTTCCCATTGCAATTGTACACCTGGACTGACAAGCACGTTTTTTTTTTTTTGTTCTAACTTTTGCTCTTTTTCCGTGCCGCTTATTTGACACATTTTCCTTATGCTGACTGACTGGGAGGAAAATGCTGCGTAAAGAGTTTTCTTTTTGTATTAATTGAATTAAAATTAAATTACAATTGTGACAACTGAAAATTGTTGAATTGAAATGTTTGAAAAATAGAGATGGGAAAAGTAAATGAAAGGAGGTCATTGAAAATGTGCAAAGGATAAAAGGGAAACTGGGATTGGGTTAATTAGTATTGAATAGGAAATACCAAGAGTACATGTCTGGCGACAGTCAAGCTATTCTGTGATGTAAATTCCCACGAAATAATTCCCCGTCTCAATGAAATAAGTTTCAAGAAGCATGAACTGCCACTCAATGGAAACAATAATTAATAAATATTAAAGAACTAGTAAGCCCGTTGAATTATGGAAAAAAAATTTTGTTGAAAAAAAAATTTTTGTTGAAAAAAAAAAATTTGCAAAAAAAATTTTGTAAAAAAAAAAATTTGTAAAAAAAAAAAATTTGTAAAAAAAAAAATTTTTGTTGAAAAACAAATTTTGTAAAAAAAAAATTTTTTTAAAAAAAAAATTTTTGGAAAAAAAAAAATTGGGGAAAAAAAAATTTTGGTAAAAAAAAAATTTGGGGAAAACACAATTTCTGTACAAAAAAAATATTATTTTTTTTATTATTATTATTTATAGAATTATAGAAAGGCTATTTAAATTCCTACGTACTGCGTGACAGAGTCAGTGAATCAGTGTCGAGGGTAAATTTATATTAAAAAGATAACTACAGAACAATTTCTTTTAACAATCCAACAAAATAATACAAAATACAATTAGCCCCAAAAATACAATTACTAAAAATTTTATATTGTTTCCAATTGAATTAGATACAAGTGAAATTAAATAATTCTCAATCGATTTCCAAACTTTACAGTTTTATGCCCGTATTTATAAAAATTTAAAACAACTTTACCTTTCTTTGATAAGAAAAATGTGTGAAAATTGTTTTTGTATTTGTATACAATTTTCTTAACAAATGTTTGTAATGTTATTTTAAATGTTCAATGAATACGGGGGTTATACTTTGACTCAATATACGTTCGGTAGTTATTCTAGTTTTTTTTTTTAGAGCTTAAACCTATTTAACGTCCCTCCAATATAAAACTCTGTTCATAATTTTGTATTTAACAGTAACCTGTTGTATTTAATGTCCTTACAGACTTTTAGTGTTCTCCTTTGCCATAATTATGGCAAGAAATTTCTCCCATAACAACGGACTTTGTTTCAATTCATATTCATTTCTCCCGTTTTTCATTTGTGTGCTTTGGAATTTCCATTCAGCAAATGTTTGTTTCATTCCTTTTGCGTATCCGGTGCTTTGACGTCATGTGGAATTGGTTTATGCAATGAAACACTCAGGAGAGCTTTTCATAAAGACGAAACTAGAGAGACTGAAACGGAGAGGGAGAGAGCGCGCGCCAGAGTGTGTATGTGTTTGTGTGGCAAAGTGTCATTATCTTATGAATAATTTTTAATTTATTTATCTTTAATATCTCTAGAATTTCAATCATTCATTTTAAAGAAATCCTGAATGATTGCAAAGTATTTATAACCGAATTTATGGGTTGGGGGGGGGTGGACAAATCATCATTTGAATGTGTGCCAAACTTAAGTGTATCTCAAGGATACGAATGCCGGCCGAAAGTCATTTACTGTCGGTTAGACTTGTGAGTCCCCTACCACTCACCTGCCACATATATGATATAAGGATCAATGATTTTAATTACAGACCGAACGAGTCAGGGTAATAGAAGAATTTGTTTACTGGACAGTTTTATTTAAAGGTTTTTCTTAATTTGTTAATGATTGAGATCCTCAGATGTTTTATACGGACGAGAGGGTTATTATATATTATACTTATCTCTGGAATCAGTGAGCTGTTTACGATTTAATCTGTATACCCATTGACTGGACTGGCTCCGAACGAAAAGCTTTTACATGGCTTGTGAGGCTGACAAATTTTGGCTCGTTTTAGCAGGTATCGAACCTGGGTTTACAGTGTGGTAGTAGCACCTACCTACCACACCATGACCATCCAAAAATGCAACCATCTCCTGTATTTAAAGGAGCATTCGTATCAGATTCATTCTTTCACAGAATGACATTGCGTTTTCAGAGAATGACATTTTGCTGCGTATTTTAGAGCGATGGCATCGTTGATTCATTTTACTATGAACATTTAGCTTGAAACACCGTTTCAGTTAAAGGTGAGCTCTAAAGAGGCATGATAAACCATATTTTGTGGTCGGAGTTGACAGACATGTTCTTGGGCGATCTTTTTTTTGTGGTGTACTGTAAAGGACCGATGGTATGGGAATATCGAGCAAACCATCCGTGAGATAGAGGCAGAAAGCGTCTACAAAGTCTTGGAAAAGGGGATTGACAGGATGCGATACTGCGATATTTTGATCGCAGCAGTCATGCGGAAGCTTTGGCATTGTCTTACTAGGCGACAACCATATTAATAGTCCCAAGGACAAGGACACTTAATATAGTTCCCCAAAAAATTCATAGGATAGCAAAATCCTAATTCAATTGCCTCCAGCATACAACCATAATTGTAACCTCGCCCTACTTTTGCCGGAGTAGGTTTAATTCGTTATTTTTATTGCGTTCATTGCTCAAATTTCGCTATTTGCATACATTTCGTAAATCCTTTAAAATCTTTAATAACAACATCTTTCTATTCATAACTTTTGGCGGTTATTTATATTAAGAAATTCCGTGCTCAGACAGAATCCTCATCAAAAAAAATGAAGAAAAAACTTTCCCTTGCTACAAACAAGTTGAACATTTCTAAGAATGAAGGAAACATGAAAATGGAAATAGGACGAAAGAAAAAAAAAATTGAAGGAGCTGTGGTAGAGTTAATCTAAAAAAGAGCACAGCAACATAAATATGCATTGAACGAAATACAAGAAAGAAAAAACTCCAACAAAAATATGAACCTTTCTCCACAAGAAACAAAAGGAATTCCCGTCTTGCAAAGAATGTTTATGTTTTCTTTTTTTTTTCTCCGCCCATTTCGAGTGATTCTGCTGCAAGGAATAAAGGAAAGCAGACACAAGAACTTCCCGAGATACCTTCAAACCCTTTTGCTTCCGTTGCTGTTTGAATGAACCAAAAATATGTCACTGTGTTAAGTGAAACAAGCGTATCTGTATTTCTTCCCTGCCTCTCCTGTGGTGATGAGGTTTAGGGATAGCGTTTCTTCGTAAAGAGGTGGGGTGGAGAAAACAAATAACAAATCCAGTTCTCTTGCTTGCGGAACCAGTAATGCAATGTCTTTGTGCTGTGTCTGACTATGTCAACGTATATGTGTGTGTGCCAGGATATGTGGGTGCGAGTGTATTGGCGCGTTAAAGTGTTTTTCTGTCATGTTGCCTAACAGCAAATGTGGCATAAATGAAGTTGAACTGAGCTTACGTTCAGAGTTTCAGTCTTGCATTTCGTTTCCCTGCCTTCGCTTTTTCTCGTATTTTTTTCTGTTCGTTTTCCCGGTATTTCTACGTTGTCATACAGTTTTACCACTCGATGATGATGAGTTGCTTTCGTTCGGTTTATTTTTCTCTTCTGTTTTTTTTTGTGCGTGTGCAACTTTCATCTATTTATGGAGTCTGTTTTTTTGACATCGCGTTAAGTTACCAGAAAATTTACTTTTAACTTGCCAGGCTACACAACAGGGTGGGGAAACTTTGTTGTTTACTGTCTTCATGCACAGTGTCTTCGCTGTATTTGTGTACTATTAGGTGGGTGTTAGTTTTTTGTGTGTGCCACGTTTGGGGTCTGTATTTTTGGCCGATTGTTTTTGGGTCTTGGTGATGGTTTGTGAGAAGCATTTGCGTGGTTTGGCAACAAATTGTAAGATTTCTGTTGTTAACAGCTAATTAGGGGCCTTGAGCTATCAAGTGATGGAGAGTATAGTCAGTTGGTTGGGACTGACGTTATTTATATATTTATTCATTTATTCATTTATTCATTTATTCATTTATTCATTTATTCATTTATTCATTTATTCATTTATTCATTTATTCATTTATTCATTTATTCATTTATTCATTTATTCATTTATTCATTTATTCATTTATTCATTTATTCATTTATTCATTTATTCATTTATTCATTTATTCATTTATTCATTTATTCATTTATTCATTTATTCATTTATTCATTTATTCATTTATTCATTTATTCATTTATTCATTTATTCATTTATTCATTTATTCATTTATTCATTTATTCATTTATTCATTTATTCATTTATTCATTTATTCATTTATTCATTTATTCATTTATTCATTTATTCATTTATTCATTTATTCATTTATTCATTTATTCATTTATTCATTTATTCATTTATTCATTTATTCATTTATTCATTTATTCATTTATTCATTTATTCATTTATTCATTTATTCATTTATTCATTTATTCATTTATTCATTTATTCATTTATTCATTTATTCATTTATTCATTTATTCATTTATTCATTTATTCATTTATTCATTTATTCATTTATTCATTTATTCATTTATTCATTTATTCATTTATTCATTTATTCATTTATTCATTTATTCATTTATTCATTTATTCATTTATTCATTTATTCATTTATTCATTTATTCATTTATTCATTTATTCATTTATTCATTTATTCATTTATTCATTTATTCATTTATTCATTTATTCATTTATTCATTTATTCATTTATTCATTTATTCATTTATTCATTTATTCATTTATTTATTTCATTTTCATTTATTTGCACAGATTTTGTAATTTAAAGCCTCACGGCCAATTATACTAAATTACAATAAAAACTACTCCAAGAATTCAAAAACTATTTAAGGTATAATAATTTACATTAAAAATAATAAAAATAAAATATACTTGTTATGGAAAAATTGGAAATTATGTGCTACTCCGATGTGAACAAAAATCGAAAACTGCAACAACGAATCAAGCTTGATGCATAAGTATTAAATTAATCAAGTACTTGTATTAAAAACTGTATTTAAAGCAAAAATAAGATCAAGAAAATGAAACAGTCAAATTTTATAGTTCCCAATAATAAAATATAAAAAAATATCTATAAAATTACGTCGTCGAAATTAAAGAAAAATGTTGAAGAAGCTTTATGCGATATGTATTGTTAGTCATTGAAAATACTTTCAATGTATTGGGGAGCAAATTAAACAACCTAGCAATTCTTACTCGAAATGACTTATTCATATATCCATCTGCTCTAGGAATAATCAGTTGGTTGGCACGTGATGAACGACAGAAAGTAAACGAGCCAGCTAGAAAAGTCGGAGTTTGATATTTGTAAATTTTGTATTAATTTATTCATATATTCATTTATTAATTTAATCATTTATTCATTTATTCATTTATTCATTTATTCATTTATTCATTTATTCATTTATTCATTTATTCATTTAATCATTTATTCATTTATTCATTTATTCATTTATTCATTTATTCATTTATTCATTTATTCATTTAATCATTTATTCATTTATTCATTTATTCATTTAATCATTTATTCATTTATTCATTTATTCATTTATTCATTTATTAATTTATTAATTTATTCATTTATTCATTTATTCATTTATTCATTTATTCATTTAATCATTTATTCATTTATTCATTTATTCATTTATTCATTTATTCATTTATTCATTTATTCATTTATTCATTTATTCATTTATTCATTTATTCATTTATTCATTTATTCATTTATTCATTTATTCATTTATTCATTTATTCATTTATTCATTTATTCATTTATTCATTTATTCATTTATTCATTTATTCATTTATTCATTTATTCATTTATTCATTTATTCATTTATTCATTTATTCATTTATTCATTTATTCATTTATTCATTTATTCATTTATTCATTTATTCATTTATTCATTTATTCATTTATTCATTTATTCATTTATTCATTTATTCATTTATTCATTTATTCATTTATTCATTTATTCATTTATTCATTTATTCATTTATTCATTTATTCATTTATTCATTTATTCATTTATTCATTTATTCATTTATTCATTTATTCATTTATTCATTTATTCATTTATTCATTTATTCATTTATTCATTTATTCATTTATTCATTTATTCATTTATTCATTTATTCATTTATTCATTTATTCATTTATTCATTTATTCATTTATTCATTTATTCATTTATTCATTTATTCATTTATTCATTTATTCATTTATTCATTTATTCATTTATTCATTTATTCATTTATTCATTTATTCATTTATTCATTTATTCATTTATTCATTTATTCATTTATTCATTTATTCATTTATTCATTTATTCATTTATTCATTTATTCATTTATTCATTTATTCATTTATTCATTTATTCATTTATTCATTTATTCATTTATTCATTTATTCATTTATTCATTTATTCATTTATTCATTTATTCATTTATTCATTTATTCATTTATTCATTTATTCATTTATTCATTTATTCATTTATTCATTTATTCATTTATTCATTTATTCATTTATTCATTTATTCATTTATTCATTTATTCATTTATTCATTTATTCATTTATTCATTTATTCATTTATTCATTTATTCATTTATTCATTTATTCATTTATTCATTTATTCATTTATTCATTTATTCATTTATTCATTTATTCATTTATTCATTTATTCATTTATTCATTTATTCATTTATTCATTTATTCATTTATTCATTTATTCATTTATTCATTTATTCATTTATTCATTTATTCATTTATTCATTTATTCATTTATTCATTTATTCATTTATTCATTTATTCATTTATTCATTTATTCATTTATTCATTTATACATTTATTCATTTATTCATTTATAAATATTTTTTTTTTATTGTCTCTTTCCTATTATGCATATTTCATTTTGTTGGTACCAATATTAATCATACGCCACAGGCGCTTCATTATTTTCATAAGAAATAAATAATCGTGATTTCATATGAAATATCACAAACTATTTGCCATAACATAGTGGATCAATCTCTACTTACCTAATTTTGTTACCTAACTTGGCCAAATCATTTGACACTCCATCATCACGCGATCTCCCACTCACTTCAGGGATATTACAGCTGAACTAGTCGACCATATCAGAGTTGTTTGTAGGCAGCGGAGAACGATAGCTCTTGGTTTCCATATTAACATCGGAAATACAAAGGTTCTGCGCCTTAATATCAGCAATCCTTCTCGGGGTTCTGTTTTTTTGCTATCTGCGACAGACATTTTTGAGTTGTGTAAAAAATAACTTATAGACCAGGGATATTTAATATACTTCAGGTTGATTTCTTTGAAAAAAGCCATATTTTTTTCCACAAATTCCTCCAACTCATTAAATAACGATCTAGTCCCATTCGGTGCAGCTTAAAAAAGATAAACTCAACAACATTGGTAACACTGGATATTATCTGGATAGGTGTGCACCGTTGCTATTGCCTTTGATAGTACTGGACACTTAGGGAACTCACCAATTGTGGTCTTATCAGTGTGTCCTAGTTTCGTTGTCACCTTTAGTTCTATATATTTACTTCCGCTCAATTTTCCAGACACAAACCACTTAACGTAAAATTCAATATGTTTTCTTGTTCGTTTCTTCTCATATTTTCATCGTCGTCGTCTGCTTCTTTAGTGTGGCACTTGTCTCGTTTCGCCTTCGTACAAAATAAAAATGCAAAATATGTGTTATTTGTTGAACACGCCAACACATTGACAAATGCCGACACACACACACACTCACACAAAGGCATTAACATATAAATATACACACATATCCATACAGGGAAAGAGACATTCACACATTTATTATTTAAATGTGTAAACGTATGAAAAATGTGGTTTAGTTGTTATTTTACGCTTTTTTCTTATTACATGTCTCTGCGTTTTGTTTTTCTCTTCTGCTTACTTCTTTTGCCTTTATTTGTATCATTCCCCACAGTGTTTGGTTTCTGGTTCCGGCGGCTTTAAGCATTCCGTTCTCCTTCCAGCTGTTTGTGATGCCGAAAGAACAAAAGACAACAGAAGACGAAGCAGAAGGAAAAAACGAAACGTAAGAAATCTGATTTTTGTTCCCGCTTGAAGTGTTGACGATAAAAATCATCTTGTGATGTGATTGTAGATGTAATAATGTGTTATAAGGATATGTGTGTATAAGTGTGCATACATACATGAGTACGTACTTATATGTCAATGTGTAGAGGGTGTGTATGAATATTTGCATATTAAACAAAGCTTAGCAATGTGTTAAATATATGAACGTGTGTGTGTGTGTGTATGTGTGGAAGTCTGAGCCAGTACCTGTGTATTTGTATCTGAGTGTTGGTTCTTGCTTATACGAAAATATGATTTTTATCCTTATTTCTTATGCTTCCTATCAGCATTGTCATATATATATATTTCTTTTTTACCTCTACATCAACAACAGCTCCACAGAAAATGAAGAAGACACAATACTGAAAACACCGGCAAGAAGAAAGAAAAAAACACGAAGAAAAGCGGAATTGTTGCGGTGTAGTAAATATCTGAAATTGAGGGCGAGAGTGCCTTAACAGCGGGAAATAAAATATTTAAAATGGAATTTTAAGTATTTGTCATCTGTATTTAGTCTCGAATTCCTTGGAATGTTAAATCTGTTATCTGTCGCCAGCCCTCGCATCATCCCCCCCACCCACACGCCATCACAGCCGACCGTCTTAGAAGAAAATCTGCTGTTAACACGCATATCTTTTGTGCGGCATTGACAGCAGCAGCCGCCACTGACGTTACTATGGTATCAACGACAACATCATAAGGCATATTCAAAATTGTTTCTCTCTTTTTGGTTTTTGTCTTGTTTAAAATATTCATATTTTTTTCCTTTCTCTGTTTATTTGATTAGAGTGTGCAAAATATTGCCGCGTAGAGGGCACAATTGAATTAGAACGAAATTTCATTCGATCCAACTGACGATGTACATGACATATGGAAATTTGGCTAACACAAGAAGTAGAACAACAACAACAGCAGCAGCACAAATTGAATTAAATTTAATTTTGAAGATATGGAATTACTTTTTTCTGGAGAGGTTTTCGTACAGCCAACAGCGATGTATAATTTCCCAAATAATGTCAAGGTAAGTCACGAAATGAAGATATGTTGTAAGAAGTTCTTTAAAGTGTAGTTTGCTAAACGGAGACTTAGAATTACGTTTTTAAAGTATGATTTTGTGATATGGACTGTCATATACACACGGGGGGGGAATATTGACTTCCTTTGTGGTTGCTGTTACTGGAAATCGTGAATAATTTATTTTTATTTTATGACCCTCCCATAAAACCTATCAGGGCGACCCTACCCGGTTTATTTCAGAAGGAGAGGTCCTACTAAATTAATCAAAGGGGTCACAATGAATGACACTACAGATTTACCTTGTCCAAATACTACAAGCTATCAGGGGAACCCTAATTAATACCTTTCAGACTACTGATTTAAATAAGTGGTAGTACGATTTACTGAAAATATACTGATTCTGAAAAGGTCAGTGGTTTATCCAGTGCAGATTGTAATTTTCAATTTTTCTTTTTATTATCGTATCGTATCTTAAGAATTGTGTAAGGTGTTCCAAAGGTATTACCAATTATTTATTATTCTGCATGGCCTTAATAATAGTAATGATAGGAGAGAATACTCTCCAGGGATACGCTCCCTGGAGACATGAAAATCACACACTCTCCAAACTAAAATTCGAACTCTCTAACATGAACTCATGATAACTGTGTATTAAATAACAATAAAAACTCATAGGGTTTCCACAGAAACATAAAAACGTTTCCAGCAAAATTTGTCTTAACTTTTAGTTTTGTCGCATCTGTTTTAAATATGAAAGAAAACACCTACACAATACTATTCCTGAAATACAAAAGTGGAGATAGACGAAGGCAGTGACTTTTCAAAAAAAAAACGCATCAGTCTACAGGGGATTACAGAAATATATATATATATTTTTAATAACGTTTTCCTCCTGGTCTGCCCACAACAACGTTTTAAATAGAATGACCTTTTCAAATGTTGGAAATACACATTTCCTCCCCTTCTCCCACACTAAGTAGTCCATTTCCGTGCCTCCATGTTTTTTTTTCTTAGTTGAAAATCCAAAGTGAATACGTACGTGTCAGTGTCAAAAAAGGAAACGAATCAAAAACCACTTTAGATATTTAAAAACATTCCAACATCATGGAAGTCCAACGGTGTTGCCAAAATCATGTATAACGTATTCAGGCATTTTACCTGTTCTATTGGTTAAGCCCAATAATAATAAAAATGTTAACACAAACCCGTTTCAAGCGTAATGAGAAAAGCTAAACCGTCAAAGGTTAAAAAAAAGACCAACACACACCCCCTTTTTTCCTCTAGAGAAACAAAAAAAAAACGGAAAAAGGCCAACACTTTATGAAAATCAAACACCCAAACTTTAATTTTTGTTTTCGTTTCGTTTTTTTTTGTGTTCTGCCTCGATTGTTGGTGCTCCACACAGAACAATTCGAAATTCCGAACATGTACGCCACTCAATTTGTGTTCAATTATTTTGATTCACTTCAAGTGCTTGATAAATTATTTATAGAAAATGCTACGAACAAAAAAAAAACAAAAAAAAATATGGCTCAAACACGCAAAATGTTGCTGTTAACATTGTGCGGTGTGGTGATGTTGGAGGTGGTGGTGGTGTTGTGGCAGTAGAGGAGTTTCTTAATGAAATTTCCAACTTAATAAGGTCAATCACTACTGCTTTCATTTCAATCCAAAAATGAGAACGCAAAAAGCTCATTTTGTTTTTAAACACACACACATAAAGAAAGAAGGTCTACACCGAAACTTACGATATGCTTCTCGAATTCAAAGTGGATATATTAATAAAACATTAAAGAGTTAGAAAAACTCCAAGATAGAACGAACAAAAAACACCAAAGGTTAGTCTACTTTTCTTTTTCATTCGAACCCTCACTTTCAGATTGGGCCATTGCAAGTGCTTCTTGACCAGTTCATAGATGAAGCCAACTATTTATTAGGTCAGTGTAGTTGAGAGATATGATTCATTTCTAAGTATGACTGAATTCAGTTTGAGTAAATGAGTTGACACTTTTAATCAAATTCTTTGTACTCAACTTTGCTTTATACGTTGCATATGTAATTCGATCTTGATCAGCCTATGCACAGCTGTTTGTAAAGGGCCAGTAAGAAAATTGGATTATAAAGGGTTATCCATTTTGCTTTTTAAAAGTAAACGTTAAATATTTTGAAGTAATTTTGGATCAGTTTTTGGCACATATTGGGCGGTATCTCAGCCATAACTTGACGAATGTTGGTTCTTAAGTGCTCAAGAGTTAACGGTTTATCTGCATGACCACGGTCTTTCGCGTAGCCCCACAAAAAAGTCTAATGGTGTCAAATCGCACGATCTTAGTGGCCAGTTGATGTCGCCACGACGAGAAATTACGCTGCCAGGAAATGTCTCTTGCAGTAAAGCTGGAGTTGTGTGGCATGTGGCACCGTCTTATTGAAGCCACATATTCTCCAAGTCGTATTCTTCAATAGCAGACAAAAAAAAAGTCGGTTATCATACGACCATAACGCTCCGACAGTCGTCTTCGAAGAAGTAAGGTCCAATCAGCAAAGAGCGCACCAAACAGTGACTTTTTGTGGATGTAATGGCCTCTCTTCAATTACTTGAGGATTCTCAGAACCCCAAATACGACAATTTGGTTTATTAACATATCCACCGAGTGAGAAATGTGCTTCATAACCAGAAACCAAAATCTCCTCTTAAAGCACAATAGGCGGCTGTGCCAGAATCACCATTTTTAATCATTTTTACTCGTTGTGTGATAGTTAAGCGATCCATTTTCGTCAATGTCAGATTTCCAACTGAAAAGAACAAAAATTGGTTTAACAATTTAGTTTGACAGGTGTCGAATTCCAGCCCTATACTTTTGAAACCACGAAATGGATAACCCTAGTTTTCGAAAGCTGCAACCAATAGGTTTGAAATGTATAATGGGACACTATTTTGTTACGATTGAAATCTTAATATATATTTACCCTCGACACTGATTCACTGATACACTGATACACTGATTCACTGATTCACTGATTCACTGACTCTGTCACGCAGTACGTAGGGATTTAAATAGGCATTCTATAATTCTATAAATAATAATAATAAAAAAAATATTTTTTTTTTTTGTACAGAAATTGTGTTTTCCCCAAATTTTTTTTTTCGAAAATTTTTTTTTTACAAATTTTTTTCAACAAAATTTTTTTTTTTTCAACAAAATTTTTTTTTTCCACATAATTTTTTTTTTCAACAAAAAAATGTTTTTTTCCACAAAAAATTTTTTTTTAACAAAATTTTTTTTTTCACAAATATTTTTTTTTCAACAAAAATTTTTTTTTCCACAAATATTTTTTTTCCAAATTAATTTTTTTTCGAAATTTTTTTTTACAAAATAGTTTTCTCAAAATATTTTTTACAAAATTTTTAAAATTAAGTAACAAATACATTCTCAAGCAAATTAACGGGCGCCATAGGCGCATTACAACTTACTAGTTGATTTATATTCTCCATTGTTTTCTGGTGTGACATATCTGGTTATCTTATCTGCATGCAAAACAGATAAGGAAGGAATTTCATCAGTTTTTTTTTACTGCAGCATTGTGGAAAAGGCTCAGGTCATGCAATAGAACTTCTACTTGTTTTCCAATCTTTTTTTGTCACATTTCGACATAATTGTCGCTCTCGGCAATTTCACACCGCATGATGTTCTCATCCTGGTAAGAACATCAAGTACCTCTCAGTGGCGACTTTAAAACATAGTCTGTAATCGTTAAGCATTGTAAAATCCATTAGCATTCAGAGCCGGTTTTAAAAACTCTAGGTCACGGCCAGTGAGTATACAATTCGTGCTAAGAGATAACTTTCACTTTTTGTTGTTTAATGGAATGTTAAGCAACACCATATCCGGGGGCTATGGAGGCAACATCAGATTACTCTACCTGAAGCTGGCACCGTTTAAGGTCATATTTTTTTTTAAAACAATTATCTCTAGATGAAAAGAGCTTTGAAACATTCTAATTTCCATAGATATTGTGGTAATTTCCTTTTGGCCCTGGAAAATTACTTCTTATTTACATTTTCAGCTTACTTTCATTCGTCTTTTCTGTCGGTTGCTGTTCACCTCTACAGAGATTGTTTTTTTTTTCTTCTGTTGCTTTCCACATTGATTTTTATCTCAAACATTAAGTCTACCATAAAACTACTTTAAATGAACTAATCCCTCTTCATATGAAAACACACTCACACACTTGCACACATACAAAGGAGAATGTTGGATGTTGAGCTATGTGAGTAAGTATGTGACAATGAGTGAGAATATGAAGGTGTGTGAATGGGATTCTATGAGAGGTGTGGGTGGGGGTGAGGCTTTCATTGTTTCGCCTTCACCATAAAAATCCAACTTCACACGTACTTCCTAAGTGCACTACAAGAGTAGTGGCATAAAACGACACTGAACTGAACTGACTGACGAAGAGGATAATGCTGGTGACGACGATGTTGCTCCTGTACTGGTGTTGTCGATAAAGATGATGATGATGATCATCAACAACGTATGAAGCAAAAACTCATAAAAAAATCTGTGAAAAATATACTTAAAAGAGAAAATGAAAGGAGATGGGACAAAACAAATCATAAAGGATACACAAACACAGATACAGATATTCGTACTCGCACTCGCACAGACAAACGCTCAAAGGTTTGTGTTATTCTCTTGATGGAAAAAGGGAAAGTTTTCCCCGACTACAAACTAGATTAGCATCATTAAAAGAGCTTCCTTGTAGCATCCTCCCAGTTTTCTTCATTTTTGTGTGTGTGTGTGTGAGTGGAAACTCATAAAAGTTGGCAAAGTGTTATAAAGAAATTAGTTGAAATGGGCTAATTTTCAATGTAGTAGAAATTTGTTATGTAGTGAAAGTCGACATTGATTTCAATGGTTGCATCGTAAAGAAATACGAGGGGGGGGGGGGGGGGTTATGCAAATAACTGAAAGACAAGTTATTGGTGGGATATGTATTCATAATTCGCAATTAACCATTAGTTCAGGGAAAAGGCAGATGTTCTGCAATATTTACCTAGAATAGAGTCCTGTTGCCATAGTTGCTGCGTCACCAATGAATACTTTTTAAGCTTTTGCACATTCATTACCCGCCATCTTATGTTTTCTCATCGTTTTTCTTTCGTTTGAAAACAATATTTGCAAGGATCTGATGAAAGTTTCTTGGTTATGATAAATTATTTCAGACATTTAACTGCACTCAGAATCCAAACAATTATTCCAGGCAATATGGATATACTACGTCTGTATTTGCCTTTGGAATGTCAACATTTAATGTCGGGTTTTCTGGCTGCCTCTCAAGAACGCGAGCAGATGTTAGTCTCCTCGGCGTAAAGGCAATATTTTGTATGCTTTCGCTGTTCGGTATGTGCTGGAAACTCAAAGGAGCAGAAAACAAAGTTTCTGTAGTTTAAATACAGCAAAAAAAAAAAAAATAAAAATAGAAAAAAGTGGCTTGGGCTGGAAAAAATGTATAAACAAAAATTGCGTTAAATTTTGCTTACTCTCTCTCTCTCTATCGCTGACATTCTTTTTGCCAAACAGTTCAAATGCAGTCTGTCTGCCATGCAGCAACATAACCGCGGCAGCAACGCTTCGTGTGACAACAGCAGCAGCAAAATTGGCAGCCGTGGCAACATCATCAGTTGTTGTTAACATTAAGTAATGTTCACAAAGAGATGCTCCTTGGTACAGACGACTGGAGCCCTAACTTCAGTTTTTTTTTTTTCGTTCTCTCGGGCGTATGAATGAATGATGACTTTGGATAGAGTTGATGATGCTTAAATTGTAACTTAAGTGGTACTTTTTCGCACTGCACAAGGATCGCAATTCCTTGAGACTATGCATAGTGTAAAGTACAGAATATATGGTATTTTTTAAGGACATGCAACGGCACATACATATGTACATACATTTGTATTTGGCTTAAGCTGTCGCTATGCCACTCTCTGTCACTCTTACTCGGTCTGTAACTTATTTTCATTTTTAAGATTGTTAACAATAAATTATAGTTGCTGCATACAAACTGGAAAGAACATTTAATTTCCTTGCAGCAACAACAGCATTTTATAACAAGAACATGTAAACTGAAATTGTTGGGAATCTTTTTTAATATGCAATTTTGAAATGCTGTGTAGCAAGCCCTCGCTCGATGTCGCCTTCTCCTCAGTCAGTCGGTGGCGTATGAGTGATGTTAAATTCGTAGGAAATTCATTTTAAGTGAATCTAAAATTGTTTTAAATAAATTCAAGTACAGGCAGCAGAGAGTCGTTAGCCGAAAAAAATTCTGTGAAAAATTTTGGAAAACTTTCCAACGTGTAGTTTTTTTTTTGCGAAAGGAAAATAATTGTGAACAGACGAAAGTTTGAAAATCTTAATATATATTTACCCCCGACACTGATTCACTGATACACTGATACACTGATTCCCTGATTCACTGATTCACTGACTCTGTCACGCAGTACGTAGGAATTTAAATAGGCATTCTATAATAATTCTATAAATAATAATAATAAAAAAAATAATATTTTTTTTTTGTACAGAAATTGTGTTTTCCCCAAATTTTTTTTTTCCAAAATTTTTTTTTACAATTTTTTTTTTTACAAAATTTTTTTTTTCTTTCAACAAAATTTTTTTTTTCAACAAAATTTTTTTTTCAGCAAAAGTTTTTTTTCCACAAATTTTTTTTTTCCAATTTTATTTTTTTCCGAAATTTTTTTTTACAAAATAGTTTTCTCAAAATGTTTAAAATTAAGTAACAAATACTTTCTCAAGCAAATTAACGGGCGCCATAGGCGCATTACAACTTACTAGTATTTAATATTTTCCCAGAACGTATGAAAAATTGTTGGAGTAGTTTGCAATCAGAAGCTGAGGAGGAACAGTTCTCACTCTCAAATCAGGGGGAGCTTCTTGAGAAAATTGCTAGTACGAAATGGACTTACAATGAGATTTTTTCGCAAAATATATTTTCATATTTAGGCCCCAAACCGAATAAGACTTAGATCGAGTGCTTGAAAAATTGACGGACAAGCTAGACCATTACGTGGGACTATAACTCTGTGGCTTGGTGATATTCGATTTATTTTTCTTGCCCTCTTTCATAATTGATAACAGCTGATAACAGCTTTATAAATGTGTTCAGAATTGAACATGAGTATTTTCTCTTTCCGTTTGTTTGTACAGGCGATAAGATTATGGCACTTCATGTGTGACTATCAGCGGCCTGAACTGTGCGCGTATACATTTAATTGGAAATATTATCTCGGATGTAATTAACAGATTTTTTTTTGTAAAGGCTATTTTTTTGTGTGTCTTACAAGCACTCAACGCGTAAAGAGTTTTATTTCTGATATTAGGTCTTTATATTTGGTCCTTCGAACCGGATCCTCTTTACATTTGGTCCTTCGAACCGGATTCTCTTTACAAAATTACACTACGAGTGTGTTCCCGTCTGTCAGGTGGTTTCTGTCTCGTTACAATTAAATTAGAGGGAATTGGGGAGGTGCAATGTGCCCACCTCCATTTGTGCCCATTTCCATTGCTGTCATTCATACCCACCCAAAGGTTAATTGATTGGTGGCCAGTGCTCGCCACCAAGGCAAACCATTCAAAATAAAAAAATGCCATTACACGGGCTTCAATCCAAATGGAATGACTTCCCTTGGTTTAATCGAAACTGGGACGATTTAGGCTTCAAATTTACTCTCGATCTATTTGAAGATTTATAGATCACACTAATATACACTCGGGAGCAGAATGACAGTATTTTTTGTCATCTAAGTTATGTATGATATTTTTGAATTCCCCTTGCACTACTGCACTTCGGTGAACAATGAACTCACTCACCACTCTGGATCGGTTTCCAAAGACTATCACTGCACACTGGGGACATTATGAACTAACGGCATAAGAGGATTTCACAAATGTCCTTATAGACAATGTTCAACGACATTAAGTCGAAAACAGCAACCGAAAAAGATACAGCTACTCTGGTCTATAATAAACCATGGAGTACGAGAGGAAAAGCTTCAAGTCAAGCTAAACTTTTCGTATTTTAAATACCCACCATACGCTTGTGTAGGAGAGGACAATGAGCATATAAACACTTCTAAAATATTATCAGGGGACAATATGTTTCTTTTTTGTATACAAACAAAAAGAGAAAGAAATAAATTAACAAACAACAGTCGTAATCGACGGCCAGGTCGACTTTTATATACGCTTCGCAGTAATGTTGGAGGTTGGAGTTTTGTTTCCAAATGCAAATTAAACAGAAATTTCAAATGCAAATTTAATAACTAATTAACAATTTAGTGATATGAATGATAAGTGAAATTTTGCAAAAGTCCCATATACATGTCGACTATTTTCAGGGAATTTTCAATGAGATTTCGCCATTATACGGCGCATGTTGTCCTTCTAGGTTTCTAGGCAAAATAAAGAATCTATGGGAGTTATTTTTAAAATTTAGGATCTGTCATAGAAAGCCGTAATACAGCAAAACGATAAATAATGTCCCTTCCTTTGGTGTAGGGTATTTTTGAGAACAAAAATTAAACTGAAACACTCACTCAAAGAAAACCAAAGTTTTTTTCTTTTTTTGCAATTTTTTCGGTTTGAAATCACAAGTAAAAACATAAACCAAACGAAACTGAAAAAGAAAAAGTAACAGTTTGAGGTTGTTTATATTGTCAAATATATTTGTTAATGTTTTTAATGTATTTCCAGAGACACTCTTGGCAAAAAAACACACACATATACCCACACATTCAAACAGGCATCAGAAAAACTTTGTCTAAGATCTCTTTTTCATTTTGCTTTCTTTTATCAGCAGCGTTTTGTTGGCGTATGCCTCTTGTGTCTCAAGTTTCTTTGTTTCTGTTTGAGCTGGTCTGAAAGTAAGAGTAATGTGGTCTTCATTCGTTGGGGGGGGGGGGTTTCCCGCTCGGTGCCAAAAGGGGATTACTTATCACAGTAAATTTGAAGTTATTATGTGCCCATACCAAGCGACAGACGAACTCCCACACAGACACTTATACACACACACACACACACACATAAGAAACAACAGATAATATTTTTAAACAATTTATCTAGTATTTTAATATATATGAACTTTTTACACATTTCATTTGGGGGTTTGAGAACCTTTTTGCTGTGTGCTGGAAATCTCTGTGCGCGAATGATGAAGAGCCTCATGATTTCAGGTTACTTGATTGTACTTTTTCTTCTTCTGTCTGGTGGATGAGGGTGGTTTACGGGGTCATGGGAATTGTTTAAATGTATTACGATTTTTGGAAATGTGTTACAATGTTGGCAATCAGTGCTCAAAAACAAATAGAAACAAAAATGAAGAAATGAAAAATTTAAAAAATACCAAATGAGAGAGAAATTTAATGAATTAGTGAAATGACATTTTTATTATTGAGACATCTATCATGAATTCCTTCTATTCTGCATAAAGTGGTTTTCATGAGTTATGGCCTTTTTATGTTTTATGTTTCAGTGATGCAATTTATTGCTCCTTTAGGACAAACCGAGGCCACTAAACATATTCTCATTAAATACTTTCCAAAGGCAGTTGCAAAATATTTACAAATCTCAATTAAGATATGAGAGAGATATGAAATGGAATAAATCTTCTAATTCTCAAGCCTCTTATATCTATTTATTATTATTATTAATCAACCAACGCCCTTACGGTCAACATGTTGATAGATAGTGTAACAAAATTAAGACAAATTAATGAATTGAAACATGTTTAACAATTCAAAAACTTACCCACTAAATCCTAACGCACAATCTATTATAACTAGTAAGTTGTAATGCGCCTATGGCGCCCGTTGAAGTATGGAAAAAAAATTTTGTTGAAAAAAAAAATTTTTGTGGAAAAAAAATTTTGTTTAAAAAAAAAAATTTTCTTGAAAAAAAAAAAATTGTTGAAAAAAAAAAATTTTGTGGAAAAAAAAAATTTTGTTGAAAAAAAAAAAGTTTTGGAAAAAAAAATTTTTTGTTGAAAAAAAAAATTTGTAAAAAAAAAAAATTTTTTTGTTGAAAAAAAAAATTGTAAAAAAAAAATTTTTAAAAAAAAAATTTGGGGAAAACACAATTTCTTTGCAAAAAAAAAATATTATTTTTTTTATTATTATTATTTATAGAAAAAGAAAATTATAGAATGCCTATTTAAATTCCTACGTACTGCGTGACAGAGTCAGTGAATCAGTGTCGAGGGTAAATATATATTAAGAAGATTTTTTTTAAAAAAAAAAAAAAAAATTGTCAGTGAAAAGGAATGTAAAGTTATTGAAGAGGAATGTAAATTGTTGAACACTTTCCAATTCTGCAAAATACTGAAGTAGGTTACGCTTAAACGTAAATGGCTGCACAGAAAAGTTCTTAAGATTATGTGGTAAAGAGTTCCATAACCTAGCAACCCTCACAGAAAAACCCCTCTAAGCAACTGAGTATTTTTAAAAAAAATTATAGAATTAAGAAGATACAATGGGAGACTATATTTCACTACACAGAAGTAGAAGTGAAGACATCTAAGATGTAAAAAATTGCCAAAAGAGCAGCCCAAAACCTGAGACGAAAATAAAGTGTAGTCATCTCCTGAGCGGTTGCCATACACAAATCTCAATATACCGTGAAAGCAGGAGTGAAGTTTTCGAATATTAGCTGTCTTGGTACCAGCATAGACCGCAAGCCCGTATAGAATGTTTGGGCAGAAGCAATGCATGCACTAACCTGTATCTTACATCAGAGAGTAAAATTACATCGAGACTATAAGTACGTCTTAATATAATATTTACCCTTGAGCCAGACACGCGAAATACGGTCAGTGAAAATCAGGTCGCAATCGATTATAAAGCCTAAACAAGACACCGAATCAGAAAAAAACACAGTATCGTTCTGGACCATAATAGACGACATCGGCCATTGGTTAATTTATAACCTCAAAACAGCCACATATGGGTAACACTTTTTTCAACGATTGCTTGATTTGCTACCTCTGTTGTGATAAAGTGATTTGTTAAAAATTTTTCAATTAGTTTGATATTTTAATTCCAACGAATTGTAACGTTTAAGTCGTTCCCCACAGAATCCAGTTTCCGACTAAGAAAAAAAAACAATACACATTGCACGAGCTCCAAAGAAACCATTGAACCTTTCTATGTCTTTTTCTCTCCAGAATTCTGATTTCGGCTAAAAAAAAAGAAACCAATTGTCTGAGAAAGGATTGTAAATATTTATGACCGAAAAACTTTAATTGTCATTTGTTACATTATCGGTGTTTCGCTTGGAAACTTTATTTATTGTAACTTTTGTTGTCGTATAATTTGTCACTTTTATAAGAAAGAAAAACAAACTTAAATAAAACACGACAACAAAAAAAAAAAAAAAGGCAAAGGCAAACTAAAGTTCTACCAAATCGCATCGGATGAGGTTTTCTGCTCCTCTTAAACATTTCAAATGATGTCCCGACTGAATGAATGAAAGAATGTCTTGTGAAAAATCGAAACAAAAATAAATTTATCAAAGCTTGTCGCATGGCTAGAGTTAAAGAAAGAAACTTTGTTTTTAACACATTTGGTTGGTGAAAATAAAAGAATGAAAAACTTTTTTTCCCCCACCCCACCTTAACCCTATCCCTGCCCATTAACAGATTTGCCCCTTTTCAGTATTTTTGGGGTCCATTTGTAGGTGATAATGTGTCATGTGTTCATGTTGAAAAGCTCGGGGTTGAAGTGATAAAAGCGTTGTTGTATGAAGTCGTTTGCCACAACTTGGACGACACACACATAAATTACAAATTGATTAGACGAGGGGGAGGAAAACATGGAAACCATAAATCCCTGACAGAATCCTGTGTACTGAAATGGGTAAAAGTTCAAAATGAATGTGAAAATAATAACGCAACAGACGTGGCATATGTGCAAGTTTAGGCGACAAGAGTTTTGCATTTTGGAGACAAAGGCCAAAGAACCGGTAAAATATTTTTGCAAACTGTTTTGTACAAAAAATAAATAAAGTTAAATCTTTTAAAATGTCGATTGTGGCAAGGGGTGCTTAGATCTACAGAGTCTGTATTAAGAAGGTACTGCCAAATGGATATGAAGGAAATCTTATCGTATTTCATATCATCCACTGAGAAATTGATTCAGCTGGTGGATCAGACCTTCGTCACCATATCTAGTCATTTAATAGTTTGCAAGATAAGGGACTGAATTGTAGAATTTATTGTGCCACAGTGCCAGACCAGCCTTAGGGAATATATTCTTTTACAAGGACACCGGTGCGGGTTACAAAAAAACTTTTTAAGAGTTCTTGGTCTACACCGACATTTTCATAATTAAAAAAGCAACTGCTTCACAAAATGGACCAGTTTTGTTTAAACTACACATGAATTGACTGTTAGTTTTCTTAGTGAAATCACGTGTGCTGGCAGTCAGACCAGCTGTTTCCATTTACTGTCTGCTCTAATAAGCTCAGTCCATTTCTTGCTTCTGAAATAAATCGAATAATTCCATAGAGAACTAACTAAACGATCCTTTTGAACGGTCTGTATCCGCATTGAGTCTTTCAACATAAAAACATGTTGATTCACATTGTATACTAGTAAGTTGTAATGCGCCTATGGCGCCCGTTAAAATATGAAAAAAAAAATTTTTGTGGAAAAAAAAAAATTTGTGGAAAAAAAAATTTTGTTGAAAAAAAAAATTTTGTTGAAAAAAAAAATGTGGAAAAAAAAATTGTAAAAAAAAAAATTTTTTTTTTCAACAAAAATTTTTTTAAAAAAAAATTCTTGTAAAAAAAAAAAATTGTAAAAAAAAAAATTTGGGGAAAACACAATTTCTGTACAAAAAAAAAATATTATTTTTTTTATTATTATTATTTATAGAAAATATAGAATGCCTATTTAAATTCCTACGTACTGCGTGACAGAGTCAGTGAATCAGTGTCGAGGGTAAATATATATTAAGATTTGAACGCCTCAACTCAATCTCAGAAAGTCAGGACTCTAGAGCATAGATGGACACAAACCTCAGTCATACATGAGAATAGTCAGACTCAAACCCAAGTCCTGGCAGATAGAGAGAATAAATCATCAAGGATAGTCCAAATAAAATCTCTGAAACACTAAATGATGGTCGGAAACAATCCTATGTCAGACTTAAAACTCAGTCCGAGTCAAGGGAAGTTAAACTCAATTGTGAGTTGTGATGTGATTTACCATACAAAACCTTGCTATCTGATAATCTGTGTTGTCCCCTTCTTTGCCATATACCTACGCGGTATTCGTTTTGTATCATTTTAAGTCTCTTCCACATTAAATATAATGCAGTCCTCTGTTTTAGCCTCTCCATTACCTGGTTATTCGTGTGGAAATAATTTTGCTGATTTTCCATAGAATTAAATCTTAAACGTTTCCATTCAAAACATAAGACTGACACGAGATGACCCAAAGAAAAGGGCCTACGCTTTTGTGTGGTAGACTTTTGACCTGATGCTTTAGAGCCACGTCAACCGGAAAGTCGGCATATTACGATCAAAAGACATTCAATATTTCAAAAGGATAACAGAATTTACGAAACATGAAGGGGAGGAATGCAGAGGAAAGTAAGGATAATTGAATGAAACGAACAAGTTTTACTAGTTTAATATTGCCAACAAGGAACCCCTTATTTTTGCTAAGGACTTTCTTTAAATTGAATGGCAGTCAAAGGATGTCTGAGTTCTTGTCTGAGAGTCTCGTCTCACACAGTGACCTAGTTTAAATCCAATACATGATCTTTGTTTTCTCCCAAAATCTGTCTTTAACAATTTTAAATTCTTTTCCTGCCTAATGAAATACTCTTACTTTGTTGTTTTGTTGCATTGCCACAGTGTTCTTGCCTTGGCATATTCAAGAAATTATGCCAAAAAATGTTCCCATTACTGTTTGTTTTGCCCGCGGTTGAACGAAGGATGTGCATTGTTGGAATGCTGTTTGTTTTTGTTTGGTTTTTATTGCTATCTGCCGCTTATTTCCGCCCACACAATGGACGACATGCAGTGCGAAGCGTTTTGTAATATTTGCCATGTGGAGTAAAATGCATGCAGCATAACATTAGTAAATGCCAGCGGGGTGTTGTGGTTATTACTGCTTTTGGCCCCGTTTGGTATTGGGTGAGGGGTTTTTTTTTTCAGTTTTGTAGCTGCTCTCGCTTTTCCGGTTGCCATGGTAGTTGCCACTGAAGTACAGCACTTTATTCGCTTGGTTACATATAATTTGTTTTTCGGTTTTTTTTGATTTTTTTTTTTTCGAATATATTGAGTGCATTTACTGCTGTCGGGCGGCGGATTGCTTGTTGTTGTTCTTATGATGAATAAGTACAATATGATGGCCAACATTTCGTGGTTAACTATTGAATGAAGTAGAAAATCTACTGGGGTAAGGGGAATGGGGGCTACTTTAATTTTATGAATTGCAATTTCAGTAAATATCATTTTACTTGAAGTTCCAAAAGATATGCAAATATGAGTGTCCTTAAATGGGCACGGGTTTTGAGTTATTCATTGTAGAATGGTGGTATACTTAGTTTGTTTTATCATTTGTAATTTGAACCCTTTCATTATAGCGGGGTCGTGTATTTAGTTTTTTATAGTATTTGTATCTTGTTTGTAATACATGCCAGGGACAAAGATTTGCATACAATTCAAAGAGTCTTTCGGTTAGATTTATTTTTACATTCAAAGCTCATTAAAGAGCTATGCAATATTTCACCTGTCTCCTTTCCATTTCTGACTGTGCAAAATATCGCAGAGTAATATTGGACGGCCGTGATAGTGTGTGCGACTATTACACTGAAGAAGCCGAGTTCGC